>OZ022508.1:22314471-24714471 GCA_963989385.1 Ctena decussata
TGCGTATTTGCTTTTAGGTAGCTACGCCCTTGGCCTTCACTGTGTAATGTCTCCCATAATATAATGTTTTAATTCTTTATTCCAGCAATATGATGTAAGAATAATAATGGGTTCATTTAGAAGTACTAAGGCGCCAAGAATATTCTGTGAAGTGAGTATATATTTTCTGCATTATTATATACCTGAAAAAGACCCCCCATTCACTTTGCATTGGACTAACTGTGTAATATTTAAGAAATAGATCAGCTCTAGCAGTGAATTGTTGAGTAATAATTCACTGCTTGGAGGTCAGTTGTAAAGTAGATCATATCACGAGCGCGGAGCTATTCCTTTCATTCAAACTCTCCCAACCTTTCTGTCAGCGCGTTCATGCTCCCGCCAATATTCTTAACTGTATCTAAGACAAACATACTTTTTTATGGCGATTTTAGAAAGAAAAAGAGACGTTACACCGTCTAACGTCTCAAAACGTCACAAAATTACGTCAGCAATTGCAGTGACGTCAACAATTAGACTCACGCGCTCCCAAACAGTGAATTGTTGCAGAATAAAACACGGTAACTTTCCATTGCTTTTATAGGCGCACTGTGTTAGAATTTATGCATATTGCACGGAGTCAAGTGCATATTGCACGGAGTTAAGGAGTAAAGTTCACCAGAACTACTTTTGTTTTTAGAAGATAAAAAGTGTGGCAGCCATTTTGTCGTCGACTGCATTTAAAAATCGAGTGAAATGATGACACTGCTGTCGGTTTCGTCGTATAAATTGTACATTAGACAATTAATATGATTTACCTTTGATTATTCAATCTTTTAAGGCACAGTCTGCGAATAATAACGGAGACTTTCCTAAGAGTTGCAGAGAGTAGGACTGGCAAATGGCGCACACTTCTTGTTCACGTCAAAGTTTGTTTACTGACGTCACGTTCTATTCTTTAACGTCATATTCGTTTTCGCGCCGTCGGGCGTGGCCTTTAGCACGTATGAAGACAGCAAAACTGCATAATGATATTTCAGATTTAAAGAAACTGTGGTTTGATATGTCGATGTTTATTTTGATTTCTTATGTAGACAGCATAGCTAACACTAGCTGATTAATGAAAAAGGTATATAATAAAAAGGTTATTGAATTTATATTGTGAAATATTCGGCACTCGTTCATATGGCGGAGACGCACTCGCAAGCTCGTGCGCCCTTCGCCATATGAACTCGTGCCGAATATTTCCCAATATAAATTCAATAACCTATAATTATAGCACTGAGTCAGAGAGTCCATGCTAGAGGTGCAAATATAAAAACTTCACGATACGATACGATATGTTCGCGATCTTCTATTTTTACATTTTAGAAAAAACTTTGAGATACATAAAAAAGTATTTTTTCTGGAAGCAAGTCGTTAAATGGTTTCAGTCTTTTTTTTTCTTCTTTCATATCGACCTTCTGCCTGTCTAGAATGTCCAGTATTATTCTAATTTTCTTTCCTTTATTTTATTTGTTTATTTTCAGTCAATTTGACTATATGTTAGAGTTTAAGAAAACTGTACTTTTGGTACCGTGATGCATGACGATATTGCAGCCATGTCGCAACGTCAGAAAACCAATCACGATACTATATGATATAAGATGAAAGGGTACCTTTTCAGGGGAAGCAACTCTGTCATTTTCATTTTTGCATTCCTTCGCAATTGGGCTCAACTCTCAAAGAAAATGACCCCATTTAAGAAGGGTTTCATCGATGAGGGAAGCAAACAGGAAGTCAATAAAGATATTTTAATTTGTTGAAATGGCGGAAAACTTGAAGATATGTTCACGTTCCTTAAATGAATCATTCACTTTCAATCAATGGAAGCAACTGCATTGGGTACACACTGTTGAATCAACATAAAATGAACGTTGATTCAAGGTCTCAACATTGTGAACAGGGTCTTGATGGGGTACTCAAGAATCAATGTTGATTAAAAAATGTAAATAGAAAAAACATGTAGGAAGACAATATTAACGAGTGGACCTGGATGGATTTTGCTTGAAAGCGATCAGTGGTGCCCTATCGCCATTGCAAGTTTATGGGATATACTATACTGAACCTTAAGACTAAGAAAGATAAGCTCTTTCACTTGGTACTTTAAATATAAGTTCATTGAGAACTGGGACTGGTTGTCTCCGTACCAATATAATGTAAAAAGGTGTAGTATAATGTTTTGCCACCAAACTCAATAGCTACCTTGTTTTAATGCGTCAAAGCCGTTTTGATCTACCCCATTTGTTCAGCTTCTTTCTCTCATTCAAAAATACTGCGGATAGCCTTTTTCTCAATAGTCTATACATCTGAATTTTCCATTCTTGCAGTGATGTCATTAAGCCAAAGTAACCTTGAAAATATAGTTTTTAAATTAAAAAGCAGATTACTCTACTAAGAGTCTGATTGCATTCTAAGATCATGCAGAACAGACAGTGCATTTCTGTTACTGGAATTAAATTCAGAATTCCTTTAGAAATAATTGAAAACCATAATACATTTTACTCTGTTTATGGAGAAATCTAAAATTTTTGTAATGAGCGTTTCCGTCCTTGAATGTCCACAAGACCTTTGCTTTGGATGATACCGTAAAGTCCTAAAAATTTGGAACACCTAAAATAATTACCGTAACTGTTCTAAAACAGAAAACTGTAAGACCTGGGCCGTATTCATAAAATGACTTAAGTGGTTGCTATGCTATTGCTAAGGCTAAATTTCATTGAAGGAGATTCCCTACAACTATGAAATTTGCTCTGGAGGAACAGTCTTACAAAGACTGTTCCTCCAGACCAAATTTCATAGTTGTAGGGAATCTCCTTTATAGATATTTAGCCTTAGCAACCGCATAGCAACGACTTAAGTGGCTTTATGAATACGGCCCCTGGAGTATATACTGAGACGGTTGTCCTGAGGTATATGGGAACAACACCTACATTTTTTTACGTTAGTGGCGGAGGATTGTGTTTCTCGCTGGCTGTCCGTGTATCTGTACATCCGTCTGTACGTCTGTCAACCCGTCTGTTCGTCCGTGAGCACCTCATTTCTGATAACTAAAGTATGTTTGACGGAGTGTCACTAAACTTGGCAGGTACAAAGGTCTTCGGAATATCTCGCTAGGGATTGTTGATGGAGAAATTTCGATATCTTGTGACAGTTATTGGTTTATTGCCCTTGTCGAAATAGTTCTTTATACCCCCGACATACGAAGTCGAGGGGTATATAGTTTTTGCCTTTCCGTCCGTTCGTCCGTCCGTTCGTCCGTCCGTGCATCCGTCCGTTAACATGTGCGTTAAAGTTTTGCGTTAAGTTTTTAATTTTTGCTTATGTTTCCAATATCCTTTGATGGAGCCTGTTGTATGTGACTAGGTATACTGATAGGTTCATGCAGAATAGTTGACATCATCTGAATGCTGCTGCTGACCTAAGGTCAAGGTCAAAGACTTAAAGTTTTGTGTTAAAGTTTTGGGTTAAGTTTATAGTCTTTTATATTTCCAATATCCTTTGATGGAACCTTTTGATATCTAACTAGGGTTACTTAGGGTTCATACAAAGTAGCTGACATCATCTGGATGCTGCTGCTTGCCAAAGGTCAAGGTCACAGACTTGTATATTTGCGTTAAAGTTTTGCGTTAAGTTTATATTCTTTGCTTATATTTCCAACTTCCTTTGATGAAACCTTTTGATATATGACATGATTTACTTCTATGATCATGCAGAATAATTGACATCATCTGAATGCTGCTGCTGTCCTAAGGTCAAGGTCACAGACTTAAACATTTGCGATAAAGTTTTGCGTTAAGTTAATATTCTTCTTTTTTTATTTCCAATATCCTTTGATGGTACCTTTTGATATTTGACTGGGTTTACTTTTAGGTTCATAGCTGCTTAACAAAGGTCAAGGTCACTGACTTGTATATTTGTGTTAAAGTTTTGTGTTAAGTTTACATTTTTTGGTTATATTTCAAACATCTTTTCATGAAACCTTTTGGTAGATGACCAGGTTTACTTCTATATTAGTTGACATCATCTGTATGCTGCTGCTGCTGTTGAGTAAGGTCATGGAAACAGACTTATATGGTTACATTAAAGTGTTGTGCTGAGTTGGTACTCTTTGCTAATATTTGTAATATACTTTGATGGAACCATTGATAGGTGACTAAACTTACTTCTAGGTTCATACAATGTATAAGATTGGTTTCATTAGGCGGTGGTTTCATTAGGCGGTGGCGCTGGCCGGGGGTATACGTGAGCCCCTGCTCACTTGCTCTAGTTTTTTTTTTCTTTTCTTTTTTTGTTATTTCAGTACACTTTGAAATATCTTAATGAAAGTTCTTGATGAAAGTTCATAGGATTATTTGCCCTTGCCCAAGGGCTATATATAAAATTCATGAAAAATCTATAGGAATCAGTTTTGGATTAAGTTTTCCTGAAACTTGCAACAAAATATCAAAAGAATATAAGCTTTTTGTCCTGATCAAACTTTTGTCCACAAGGTTAACCAGCCCCTTGCACAGGGCTTTATAGATGGTTATCATGAAAAAAAAGTATGTGGTATACCTTTGTGAAATGGTATAGACATGATATAAGAAACAGAAGCTTTCTTTACAACCAGAGTTTAGTCCACCTGGATTATCTGCCCCTACCATGGGGATACATACATGTATAAAACCCTGTGAATATCAATATAAAATTAGGGTTTAGATGATTGCACAACCCGCAGGCTTGCACTATAATCACTGTGTGAGTCCGTCCATCCGTCCGTCCGTTATCAGTTAGCGAAAACCGTTTTCAGTTAGCGAAAACGCTTATAACTCTTGAACCGCATGGGATATTTTGACAAAATTTTGCATACCATTGTCTAACGACCCGCTTGCATAACAACCTTATTTGATGGACGAGGCTTTGCTGAGCACAAGTTGAAAATTTACGGCCAACTACTGACAATGATCATAACTCTTGAACACTGTGGTAAATATGGCTCAAATTTTGTATGCTTATGTATTTTAACATAGTCCAGCCACTGGCATGCAAAACAGTGACGAGGCTTCACTGAGCATCAGTTAGGCCGGTCGAGCTCTTTTATTGAAAATGCTCATAACTCTTGGACTGCTTGGTATATTTATGTCTCCCCCCTTAAGGGTCGGGAGACATATTGTTTTTCCCCGGGCGTCTGTCCGTCTGTCCGTCCGTCCGTCTGTCACAAATCGTGTCCGTTCTATAACTTGAAACCACTCAAGCTATATTCGCGAAACTTCATGTAAATATCAATCAACATGAGACGACGTGCAGAAGGCAAGAATGGTAACTCTGGCATTTATACTTTTTGAGTTATTTCCCTTGGAACTTAGTCCATCACAAAATCGTGTCCGTTCTATAACTTGAAAACCGCTCAAGCTATATTCGCGAAACTTCATATGAATATCAATCAGCATGAGACGACGTGCAGAAGGCAAGAATGGTAACTCTTGCATATATACTTTTTGAGCTATTTCCCTTGGAACTTAGTCCATCACAAAATCGTGTCCGTTCTATAACTTGAAAACCGCTCAAGCTATATTCGCGAAACTTCATATAAATATCAATCAACATGAGACGACGTGCAGAGTGCAAGAATGGTAACTCTGGCATTTATACTTTTTGAGTTATTTCCCTTGGAACTTAGTCCATCACAAAATTGTGTTTCAATTGTGTCCGCTCTATAACTTGAAAACTGCTCAAGCTTTATTCACGAAACTTCATACAAATATCAATCAACATGAGGCGATGTGCAGAGTGCACAAATGGTAACTCTGACATTTATACTTTTTGAGTTATTTCCCTTGGAACTTTGTCCATCACAAAATTGCGTCTCAGTCGAGTCCGTCTATAACTTTAAAACCATTCAAGCTATATTCATGAAAGTTTATACAAATATCAATCAACATCAGACGACGTGCAGAATGCACTCTGGCGTTTATCCTTTTTGAGTTATTTCCCTTGGAACTTTGTCCATCACAAAATTGCGTCTCAGTCAAGTCCGTCTAAAACTTTAAAACCATTCAATCTATATTTATGAAAGTTCATACAAATATCAATCAACATCAGACGACATGCAGAATGCAAGAACCATAACTTTAGCATTTATACTATTTGAGTTATTTCCCTTAGAACTTTGTCAGTCACAAAATTGTGTCTCAGTCGTGTCTGCTCTATAACTTGAAAACCATTCAAGCTATATTCACGAAATTCATACAAATATCAATCAACATTAGAAAAATTGCATAGTGCAAGAACCATAACTCTTGCATTTATACTTCTTGAGTTATTTCCCTTGGACCTTTGTCAGTCACAAAATCGTGTCTCAATCGCTTTATTACTTGAAAACCGGACAAGCTATATTCACGAAACTTCATACAAATGTCAGTCAACACCAGACAACCTGCAGGGCACAGCATTTATACAATTTGAGTTATTTCCCTTGGAACTTTGTCATTCACAAAATCGTGTCTCAATCGTCTAAGCTCTATAACTTGAAAACCGTTTAAGCTATATTCATGAAACTTCATACAAATATCAGTCAACATATAAATAGACGACGTGCAGAGCACTGTAACTCTTGCACTTATATTTTTTGACAAAAACTAAATATGAATATCAGTCAACATTACATGACATGCAGAGCATAACAACTATAACTCTTGCATTTATACTTTTTACTTATTATGAATCCCTGCTTCAGGGTAGGGAAACATATTGTTTTTCCCTTGGCGTCTGTCTATTAGTCTATCACAAAATATCTTTACTGGATACGAGCTCATTATTTGCTTGAAAAATGACCAGTATTTGCATTAGAAATTGTATTTAAAGTTTCCGTTTAAAATTGTATTTAATGACTGATCCTTTTGACATCAGAAAGGGGGGAGACATCTGTTTTTTCGTAGAAAAACAATTCTAGTTGCTTCAAATTTTGTATACTCATGTAATTTAACATTGCCCAGCCACTGGTATGCAAAACAGAGACGAGGCTTTACCGCGCATTAATTTGGCCGGTCGAGCTCTTTTATTGAAAATGCTCATAACTCTTGGACCGCTTGGTAAATTTCCTTCAAATTTTGTTTACTTATGTAATTTAACATTGCTCAGCCACTGGTATTAAAAACAGAGACGAGGCTTTACCGCGCGCCAATTTGACCGGTCGAGCTCTTTTATTGAAAATGCTCATAACTTTTGGGCCCCTTGTATATTTGCTTCAAATTTTGTATACTTATGTAATTTAACATTGCCCAGCCACTGGTATGCAAAACAGTGACGAGGCTTCACCGAGCATCAATTTGGCCAGTCGAGCTATTTTATTGAAAATGCTCATAACTTTTGGACCGCTTGATATATTTGCTTCAAATTTTGTATACTTATGTAATTTAATATTGCCCAGCCACTGGTATGCAAAACTTCTTATTGCACAATCCGCAGGTTTGCACTATAATCACTGTGTGAGTCCGTCCGTCTGTCCGTTATCAGTTAGCGAAAACGCTTATAACTCTTGAACCGCATTCTATATTTTGATACATGTCAACATTATCTAACGACTCGCATGCATAACCGTCTTTTTTTGATGGACGAGGCTTTGCTGAGCACAAGTTGAAAATTTACGGTCAAGTAGTGAAAATGCTCATAACTCTTGAACCCCGTGGTATCAATGGTTCAAATTTTGTATACTTATGTATGTTAACATTGTCCTGCCACCGGCATGCAAAACGGTGACGAAAGTCTAAACAGTATTGTACGACCCACAGGTGTGCACTTTAATCGCTGTGCAAGTCCATAAGTCTGTTTGTCCATCCGCTGTAGTCAGTGAGTGAAATTGCTCATAACTCTTAACCACATGGATTGGTGTAGTTTGATAAAAAGATGCATCATTCTACAAGAAATGACCGATTTCATTTCCATACATTCCTTCTGGCATCAGAAACTGATTATTCTAAATTCACCACGGATTGTGCACATTACCATCAGTTGATTCTCCTGATACTTCATAATACAATATGAAAATATAAGGTTCCTGTCATGATCAAAAGTTTTACCCCTGGGTTATATGCCCCTGGCACTGGGCTATATACATGTATAAAATCATGACAACAGTCAATTATCATATAATATATATACTTGAAAGAGATTTTCCTGACACTTGCAGCAAATGATCAAAGTAATATAGGCTTCTGTTATGATTAAAATTTGGTCTGACCCCGACATACTGTATATACATGTCTCAAATCATGAAAACAATCTGTACAAAATCATAACTGAAAGGTCTTTTTTTCTAAAATATTCAACAAATAGGCAAAGCAATAAAAAGCGTCCTGTGATGGTTGAAGTTTTATCATAAGGAGATCATCTGCACCTGTCCTGGAACATAACCATAAAAGCAATTCATGGAGGGTTTGCAGTGAAGTGAATCTGGCAAAAGCAAACCTATATCAAAGAATTTATTGTTTTCTACATACAAAACAAAATCCTGCACAATAACCGAGCAGCTCTAACCACTCGACTACGGCGCCTAGAGAGCGCCTAGAGAGGCACCGTAGTCGAGTGGTTAGAGTGGCTCGGTTATTGTGCAGAAAGTCACCGTAAGGTCGTGAGTTTGTCGCTCACCGTCGCCATCCGACGACTGGAAAAGTCTCTCTGTCAACCCAGCAGTAAATAGGTACCTTTTTCGAATTAGGGAAGGATAAGGCAGCGAAAGGAGAGAAATGGGCTCCGCCTTTCATCAGCTGTGCCCAAGATACAGTGGGTCTCTAACCCCCTCTGCCACAACGGCTATAATGCTATGGGAAACCTTTACCTTGACCTTTTTTACCGTACAAAAACAAAATCACAATCTGAGAGAATATTTTCTTCGACTTAGTTCACACACACAAAAAAGCATTCGGTAAAATTTTCCATTTTACATATACCACAGGGTATAATCGATTCCGCTAATTTTGGCTTCCTGCAGAGACTGTACATCATATTTGGCTTCCGCCGAGACTGTCCGCGAACTCTTACTTCCTGCCGAAACTTCTGTACATGATAAATGGCTTCCTGCAGAGACTGTCCGTGTGATTCTGCTTCCTGCCGAGGCTCTCGGCAGGAAGCAGAATCACGCGGACAGTCTCGGCAGGAAGCCATCTTTCGAGGACAGTAGTCTCTGCAGGAAGCAAGAGTTCGCGGACAGTCTTGGCGGAAGCCAAATATGACGGACAGTCTCTGCAGGAAGCGAAAATTAGCGGAATCGATTATACCCTGTGTATACATTTACTGAGTATTCTTGTCACAGGCGTATAAACAGGGTCTTTATGGAAGTGACCATGTCTGGATACTCTCTGGTCCAAATTTCTATCCGAACTGGATTGGGAAGACCCGAACTGACGGCACCGTCATGGAGTGTACATACGAGCAATTAGTGAAGGCTACAGATGGGCACTTTACCCTGAACTATATGAAAATAGATAATACGGACTCAAATACCATAGCTAATAAGGTAAGGTTTTACACAGTTCATTCTTAATTTGGCATTCTGGGGCCAGTTGTTCAAGACTAATGACATGGTTAGTTAACGTTTCGTTTCAATTTTAAGCATTAATGTCTCAAACACGCAAACATTTTAGCTTCTCACTTTTTTTCAACAAAAATATTAGTGTATTTAGATATAATAGGCCATGAGCCAAATATGGTTTACCTCCCCCCCCAGGGGGAGTTTTGTAGACCATATTTTTCTTAAAGCCCAGCATCTTAGAAGTATTTTGCAGCATGTTAGCCCTCTGGCGAGTGGGGCGTTAAGCTGTAACAGCCTGTAACAAACGTTACCCATTAAAAAAATAAACATAAAATAAACATTTTCAAAAATTATAAAAAAATAGAAGTCACTTTCCTATGTTAAAAATTGTAGTAGAGTCTAATAGAACAATTAAGTAGCTAAAAGTTAGGATGTTTGAAAGGTCACTTTAGCCTACATGGTGTAATATACGTGATATTTGTCGTTACACGCCATTAAAATTGCTATTTCCATCCAAAATACTTTCTTTTTGTAAGTTATTCCTTTAATATTAGACCATATAATTGTTACTGTATTAAAGACAATTTATTAGTCTTTTCAGATCTGTAAAAATTATTATCCTATCTTGTATACTTTGGGAGAAATAGGATGTTGAACACAGTACCCCCTTATAAATGTTCTGTATTACAATTATCACTTTCTGTATAATTCAAGTGCTTGAACTACACTGCATGAATTAAAATACAATAGTAAAAGGTAACATTGAATATGCCAGCCTTTCTAAACAGCAAGGAGCAGTTCCACAATATTTTGAACGCATTTCAGTCGGCCATAATGATCGATTATATACGTTACCGAGGGCTATTTTTGTTAAACTCATATAATTTGAAGATAGAATCATTTTATTTTTGTTGGTCGCAGTTTCTTCATGAAAGAATCTTTTAATATTAAAGAAAAAATGCATTCTGGTTTATTTTCTATGATAAGCTATTACTAGCAGTAACGTAAATAACATTATCATTTAAAATATTACATTATAATACCTTTAATCAGTTTTTCCCACTGTCACATAAAAAACAATAACACATATAAGTCTGGGTGTTTTTATGATATATTGCGTACTTGGACCTAGCAACACTTCTCTCAGTTATTACTTTTAGGGATTCATGAGGTGTGTTTTATACGTGATCAAACATAGTATACTTCAAATTGTAATGTTAAGGGCATTGACATATTCTGCAGATGTAAAATGGTTTTTTGCTGTTTACTTTGTTACTATATCAAAAATAAAATTATTTTATAATGGCATTGCCCTGTTTTTTTCTTTTACAATTTGTACATTTGAGTTCTAAAGACAATAACATACGTGAAATTTTGTTATATACAACTAAGAAAATAAAAAAGGAAAATAAAAAAAGAAAATAAAAAAAATAGATAAACAAAATACCACATCAGAAAAGATAAAAAAAAAGATACAGCCGCAGCTAAGCCAGCATATAGGGCGCAAATAAAATGATATACAATCAGTTTGATAACATTAAAAGCTAAGTGCTTTTGACGTGATGAGTATAAAATTATTAAATAATCCGTAATTAACAATGCAAAATGGAGTACCACCTTGATTATTGACAGAATTTGGTATAGTTTTTACATGCACACTGAAAAAACTATAAAGCAGAACAGTTAACCTGAAGTTTGAAAACTTAAGCCAAATACAGTTCTGCATCAAAGCTAATGTAGATATTTGCTGGCAGGGTATACTTTTGTAAGACTATCGTATATTTTACGTTACCAAGGGAAACAACATTGCTGAGTTACAGTTAAGAAACAAACTTTTGAAAATAATTAATGGTAGTGTCAATACATTGCTTTATTTAGTTCATTTATGTCACTAACAATAATGTGTCAACCAGGAGTTTGGGAGAATAGTATCAGAAACATTTAATATAGAAAAGAGACACTGGCAGTTTACTAGTCTACTGTAGCAATCTATAAATGCTATGTTTAAGCTGATCTATATTTCTATGCTTTTGTTTCTTTCTCTTTAAAGTCTAACTACATTCAATCATCTCTTAAAGAATCTAACTACATTCAACCATCTATTAAAGCATCTATTCACCGAAGAACATAAAGATACGTTTAGTTGGACAAAAATGTTTTTATTTCCAGAGGCAGTGTTTCAGTAGCTCTGCACACATAATGAAATGGCAAATGAAAATGACTTAAATAACTGACTGCATTTGATCTCTGTGACCTTGTATTACCATATTGTTTACTTTTTAGCAATACATATGGTTGAAAACTGCTCATTTATGATACCTTACTGCTTATCTTATCATCTTTGTCCAAATACGTTAAATATTGTTAGAGAATACAGCATTTTGGCAATATCCTAACGACAATTTTAGTTGCTTACATATTGAAAAGTTGTCTGACTGAAATTTGTATTTCGTAACACCTTTAGTCCTTGATAGTACAACAAGTGGGAATAAAACTATGGGGTTCGCGAAATTACCTGACCAGTTTAATATTTGTAACAACATAATGAAAAATAAAACTCTGAACAGGCTGATGACAAAATGTTTTATGCTTTATAAAGTATGTCACTTTCTGTCAACCTTAAATGTTCACATTGTTAATAGTTTGTAATGTATTTGATGGCTGGGAGCTGCATAAACAGATCACGTAGATCACAAATTAACATGTAAGATATGATCACGGGAGCCACACATATTTGCTAACCTATATATAGCAGTTACTGTCCAAAGAGGCTCGTGGCTGACGATTCGACTGACAGCATAGCAAAAATGGTATTAATCCCTGTTGGCAGAGTTGGTACTGCTTTTGATTGCCTCGGCTGGCAGTCACAGTTGCATATTTGTATGTAGGGTCATTGAATGGCTCAGCCAACAGCACAGATAGCGAAATTGGTTTTATCCCCATCATGATGATAACCTAAATATTAATCAGTTGCAGCATATATCAATTTATACTTATTACATTCTATGCATAAAATTAAAAAAAAAAAAACATTTTTATGAAGTCACTTTTAAGTGAAACTGAATTGAAGGCAAAGTCAAACTGCTTCAGCTATAGCAATCTATATGCGCCTTGCTGAGCTCTTATGTATTTCAAAGAGCTAAATTTGCCATCTGACTACCAGTGGTAAGCTAATACTACAGCAATGACTAATTCATATCGCCCGGGAACTAAATTTTTGATAACAGATGACTCACAAATCTTATTCCCCTCGACATATTACAATTATGTAACGTAACGTTACTGTTAGATTGCTTTTCAAATATACACTATCCGATGTTTTTTTATAGTTTGAGGACACATAACATTGGCGTTTCTTCATATTTACATATACAACAGTGTCTACTTAAGACATAATACAGATAACAATGAAAATAGAATGCAGCTGATGTTGGCTTTCTTAGCTCTTCTCGTCATTTTTTAGGTTAAATTCTTCAAATACAAGATAATTTCTGTCCACATTTAATAATATTATCCACTGCTCACTGCTGCCTAACTAATTTAAGCTGGGCATGAATCAAAGAAGATTGATGGAACACGTATAAACTTCAGTCCACCAATTCAGCGATTTAGTCTGGTTGTTTTTCCCCCGAATTTTTGTTGTGGTTATATACGTTACATTTATCGTGACTGCTGACAAGTTTTGCAAGACTTTAGTTTGTTTGTTTTTTATACTAGAATAATGAAACAGTCATATATATGACAATAACTTTTCTCTTCACTTCAATTCTTACAATTTGCTCCATATATTACATGTATTTAGACACTGAAGGGGAAAAACGTCAAATACAATGTAAACTACGTTATACGGTTTAGTCAGCTTATCCTTGGCCATGTCAATTACCTTGAAACAGCGATTTATGTACTAGCAGACAAAACCCAACATTATTTAGGGCGAATACTAACATGTGTATACCAATGTGTATTTTCTATTATAACGTGAATATGTAAATTTGGGTAGTGTAGTTGACGTTGAAGTTACACGTTAACGCCCCAACGTACAGAGGGCTAACATGTGTCATTTTGTTTCTTATATAATGTAGTTTCAGAATATTATAGGGTACAAAACTCCCCCTGGGGGGGGAGGGGGGTCTATGGTCAGCTCAAGGTCTATAAAGTCATAAATCACTTAACGAGTTGACCTCATAACGCGCTCGTTAGGCTAACGATGCTTTGAACAACTGGGCCCTGGACTCTTCCATCTCGCGAGTGCACAAGTCTGTTTGCTGTTTAAATGATGTTTTATATTAAAGGTGATCGGGTTCACTGTCAGGGGATACCAATTTCTGTTTTGTCTGACCTCTGAATTCGGATCAACTTCTGATAGGAAGAATTTACTTCGGAGTGCAGTTGTGTGCAGGGAAGCGATCAGGGAGTCACAAAAGTTGTTCTGTTTGTAAAAATGGTGGAATGTACATCCGTATACATATCCGGAGGAAGCGCCTTTAGGTTTTTCTGGGCAAACTGCGAATGCTCTGTTTAGATGCGCGTGATGGTTGCAGGCTGGTTGGCACCTCTTTAAGAAGTTTGTATCTGAAATTTTGGCGTGAATATTCACTTCGAATTGAAAGCAGACTATATTGAATGGATGCAAAATATATTCTCTGGTTGCATCTGTATATTATAACTCAAGGGTATCCTTAATCTTCACTGTAATATTATGATACGACAATTTATATGAAATTAATCATCGGAGAACATAGTAAATGCATTATCATTATTTCATTAAGTTGTTGTTGTTATCCTAAGTACTGGGTTACCTAAACTGCTTTAAACTGAATTTCCGTAAATCTGAAGAAAAAGTTCAATTTACTTTTCGATCAATTGAAACCATTGGTGGCGGGAAGTCAGATTGTCCTCAGGAACAGTTTAATCTGCATGTACACTATTTGCTTCAGAACCTTTGTTCTGATATTTAGGTTTTTAACCATACTAGAGCCGCGACACGAGAAAACTAACAAAGTGGTTGTGCGCCCAGCACAGACTCAGATCAGCCCCAGCATCCGCCCAGTCTGATCAGAGTCTTCGCTGTCCGCATGGAGGTAGCTTAGACCCTTGGCTACCCTTTAAGCGCTCAGCGAAGACTCTGAACAGACTGGGCGGATGCCCAGACTGATCTGAGTCTGCGCTGGGCACAACCACATTTTTTTCGTTTTCTCGTGTCGCGGTGCAATTCTCTAAATTGCCTTTAACATGCAATCTGCTATTGGCATTAACCGTGCTTTAGTTTAGTTCTGCATTCAATTAAGTTATGCACTTTTGTGCAGTTTGCTGTTTGAGCTGCCTGAAGGCCGTGCTTTCATCTTTTCCCATTTATCATCCTTAATGACATCCGATCTTAATAAATTACTACAACGGCATTAAACACTGGCACAGAAGCACACGTGCAAACATTCAGGCTCAGATGAGACTGATTTTTCTCCTCAGGCAAATTGGTACACTTTCAAGCAAATCTTTCACTTTTTTGCCTTCCTTCTCACCGTGGTTCACTCTAAAACGGACAAATTCACACCCGGTTAGCTATTTTTTGAAGGATGTTACGAAACGAAAAAAAGCTGTTACAAAACGAAGAAGAGTCATAGTTACCAAAAGACCTGCTCATCAGGTCGTTTGGTAGCTATGACTCTTTTTTGTTTCGTAACAGCTCTTTCTCCTTTCGTAACAACCCTTGTATATACAAAGCTAACCAGGGGTGGAATTTACTCTTCTAGGAGATAATTTTTCCCTTTTAAGAGTTGACCCGATTTGCAAATGCTTCGTTGAAAAGGGAAGAAAATGGGAACCCAGCAGGTACATGACGTTGAAATGACGTCGCACTGACGTTAATACGACGTCATGACGTCATCTCGACGTCAGCACGACGTTAGTTTGACGTCATATGCCTGCTTGGAGGCCGCAAAAGTGGTGTCTTTGTAAAAAAACGGTAGAAAGTATGGCGGTGTAGCCATAGTCCTTAATTAAAGGAGTATTGAGAGCTGGGTCTGCATTGCATGCCATTTCTTTTTCTAGAAAATTGTTCACACATTGTCAGATATAGAGGATCTTATATTAGTGCCCATGTATTATTGAATTTATTAAACGAGTTGGGGAAAAAGAGAAGATGCGAGGCTATGCCGAGCATCTTATCGGTTTTCCCCACAGGTTATTAATAACTTCAATAATACAGAAGCACGAATACAAGGTTCTGTTTATCATATGACACTAAAATCGCATTTTCTTAGCAAATTATGCACTAAAACGTCACGATTTCACTATCAGAAAACGCTACATGTTTATGGACGTCAACACATATCGTTTAAGAAAAAGATCAGCTCTAGTAGTGAATTTGTGAGTAATAATTCACTGTTTAGAGGTCAGTTGTAATGTAGATCATAACGATATTTCAGTACAATCAGTGTATAAACACTACATGGTCATTCAACGAGTTCTCCGGAATTAATCTGAGTCTACACAGTGTACAAATGTCCATCCGATGAACGCCAGTCATTATTGGGTTCACAACACACATGCAAGCAGATCTCGAATATTTCTTCAGAATGTTTATCAGAAGCTTAGTTGTGCTACGCATAACCTTCATTATCATATGCTAGCCGCATGATGTGGGGCGTGGGATGGGGTGTTTTACAAAAAGGATGTTGTCTTAGTTTTATACTGATTTCCTTTGAAAGTAGACACAGCAGCCACTCTGGTAGTTGATTTATGACTTGTTTTAGCATCAGACCATGCATCCAACATGCAGTTTTCCAGCTGAGGCCTGTATTTCAGTTCAAATTATATAATGATCCGTTACTGTCGCACATCGGTTTCCCACTTTTCAAATCTGCAGTTTCATCGAATACTGGGATGTCACAAAAATAATGACTGCCAGCAATTTTAGGGATGCTAGGACACATTACAAAGCAAAATTGGTTTCAATCGCCTTATGATAAAATAGTTTAAATAACCGAAATCAATTTTGGGGTTAACGAGCAACAGGCATAATGCAAGCGCCGCTGAAGAGGGGCCAAGCTTTTCAACAACTCTGATTTGTTTCACAGCCGCAGATTTCGATCGAATTTTTCACCCTGCTCTTTGCCATTGGTCTAACTTGATGACTGTAATATAATGGTAATAAATAGTTGCTTCATTTGTGAGAAAAATGGGTGATAACTTACGAGTAACCCGATACTGTCGATGATCCGATACTGTCGAGTCCACCGTATTATCTTAACCAATGGCCAGAGTAAATCCAGAACTGGCCTCAGAGAACGCGCCGTCTGATCAGCACCTTCATTGTTTTTCATCTAATTCATTAATATGATGAAGTATAATCAAAATCGAATTAGACATTCTTTGTATTGGAAATGGACCAGTCCAAAATGTGATGTGGAAGAGTCCTTTAGGTATTAATGGGTGATGTCTTCTTCACTTCAGACAGCTTCGGAAGTGTCAGACATACTAAAGGAGAAGTTGGCAGAGACCAACTACCTATTGTCAAAGAGCTACGGCTGGGTGTATGATTCTGCTTGGGCGTTAGCAGTGGGACTCAATAATAGCTTGAAGTATTTGAACGAGTCAGGCCTGGACAATTTCACCAACAATAAGTATTACCTAGACGCTCTTCTGAAAGGAATGTATGAAGTTAATTTCCAAGGAATTTCTGTAAGTATTAATACAATGTCAAATTTGATGAGTGTGTGCTATACCATGACTGGCATAAAAATGCGCATTTCCATTTCCACCTGAAACTTTAGATTTTCAGCTTCTGTAAATGGACACGTCATGAATGGCGTAAAATAGTATGAACTGGTGTGTAAAACTTTAGTTGTCATGTTCCGTTAGTCTGGTAATGTGATTGTTTTGCGTTTTCGTCTGAAAATTCCTAAATTAAAGCCGAGTGGTAACATACAGACGTATCTACAATGATAAATAGAAAACACCATGACAATGCCTTTTGATATCAAGTTTATCAGGCGAGACCAGAAAGAATGTAGAAATGACGAGGCTTGCCGAGCCAATCCGACGTGTTTCTGGTCGAGTCCTGATACACTTGATATCAAAAGACACAATCATGGTATTTTCTATTTATTATGCATTATTAGAATAGTTTACGGCGGAAAGAGAGTCAGACAAATCAAAAGCAATCGCAGTATTTTCGAACTTGCTGACGTGTCGATTACGTTACGGCTTAAGTCGGTGATATCATGTAACCATTCGAACGTTGTTATCACGGCCAACGTGAGTGTGTAGCCCATCGTCTTCAGAGATCGCGTCTAAAGACATCGCCTGATAACATTCGCGCAAGCGCAGTTCTAAAGTGACATGAAATCACATCATGTTATCATACCCCTGTTATCAGGTGAATTTTCCAGCAGATGCATGATAAAGAGTAGATGCCATGTTGTTGCATGGCTTTGCTCTAACGTTTATTTGACGTAATTTCGTTCTTCGACAACGCCGGACTATTTGGCATACATTTAAAGCTAGAAATAAATGAAAAACGTTGATCATGGACCGAAGAAATACTTTAGCACATCCTACATCCTACTCTAAACACCAAATGGGAAAGAAAAATAAAATCTAGCCGACACACAAAAAAAAACAAAAAAAATCAAGACAAGCGAAAAGTCTAGAGGTCAGCTCTTTCCCGGCAAATCGCTGCGAGGCTATTCTACTTAATGTAGAAGTCAACGACTAACTAAACGCCGAGAACAATGACAACTATAGTAACAAAACACACCAGAAGCACCGCCTTCAGCTTTGGGCGGTCAGTAATGAATTACTGGAATTGGGGTTGGGTGAAAGGGTGTGTGTGTGGGGGGGGGGGGGGGGGGGTGCTTTAAATGATATAACGTGATCAAAACTTTTGCCCTGTATTCAGAAAAACGGATCTTGCCAATTAGTGGCAATGACAAAAATATAAGCTGGCATTTCATTATTCTAGTGATGAGTGTTTGTCATAGTAGTCTTGAATCAACTTCTTTGTCACATTTTTTCTGATAAACTTATACCTAGCTTGTTTTCAGATTTAGTCGTGGAATCTATATTGCTTGAAAATTGCACACACTGCCAGGCTTCGGCTGACGAAAATTTAATATACATGCCAGGAAGACTTAAGAATACTAGTAAAAGATACTAATATATCTGTCTTCTGGAACAAAAACAGTAGTAAGGACAGATACTATGGCGACGGATTTTCTCATGCATTTTTACATAGACTTTTGGCCTGAAAAAAAAAAGACTAAAGTAAAAAGATAGGCAATGATCAGGAATTAATACAATCAAATCCCACATCCCGATCTCAAAACCAATAGGGAAAGAAGCGCACACACACACGGAAGAATTGACACAAGTTAAAGAACGCACGGTCGCCTAGTGTAAAAAAACATGGCCGTCCCATAGATGTCAATCCATGTGTTAACTTCCTCTGACAGGCCAGTGAGCTTCTGTAAGGCCCTTGCAACGCCGTAGAAGTCCAGTTCTTAGGCTCTCAGAGTTGTTCTTAGGACAATTCAGCGCCATTTTCCTACTATAAATAGTCATCTGCCATAACTTCTCAACTATCTAGGCTTTTGTTGATTTTCTAGGAAGCTTCTAGACTGATGACGTAAAATTATTATGTCACTTTGGCAGCCTGACGTAAGAACTCACGCGCTTAGATCAAGTGCACTGATGACGTTAGTGTATTATGTCATCCTTGTACACTGACATAGAAGCTCACGCGCTTTATTTTAGTGCCGTAAAGTCTCTGGGTTTTTTTTTCAGCAGCTCCCACTTTGTTTTTTGCTCGGCTTTTTTTTCTGCAGGAGCTAAAATACTTAATTTATTTGCAGCAGCTTTCTGTAGGGCGTTAAAGAAGTTAGATTATTTTGGAGACAGTACAGAGCTGATAAGTAGATTGTGTTATATCAAAATATTAAGTATGAAGAAAATCTAGGCGTGGGTCATTTTGAAACATCCCCTTTGTCGGCTGTGTAGATGTGGACGTAGGGAAACTCCACATTGTGGATCCACATCATCCACATAAAACTCCATAATTTCAGTGTGGATATGTGGATGTTTAACACAATCCACTTATCAGCTCTATACTGCCTTCAAAATAAACTTAGTTCTTTAACGCCCTACAGAAAGCTGCAGCAAATAAACTAAGTATTTCAGTTCCTGCAGAAAAAAGCCAAGCAAAAAACTAAGTGGGAGCTGCAGATAAAATACAGGCTTTAACCCAGCGGGCACACGACGTCAAAATGACGTTGTTCTGACGTCGATGCGACGTAATTACGTCGCATCGACGTCAGAACGACGTCATTTCAACGTCATGTGCCTGCTGGGAAGGCACTAAAACAGAGCGTGTAAGCTTCTAGGATGACATAAACTAACGCCATCAGTGGTCTTGAGTTTAGCGCGTGGGTTCTTACGCCAGGCTGCCATTGTGACATAATAATATTACGTCATCAGTCTAGAAGCTTCCTAGAAAATCGACAATAGCCTAGATAGTTGAGAAGTTATGGCAGATGACTATTGGCTCTGAATTGTCCTAAGAACAACTTTGAGAGCCTTAGAACTGGACTTCTACGGCGTTGCAATGGCCTTACAGAAGCTCACTCGCCTAAATCTATGCGGACGACCATATATTTCTACAAGAGGCGACCGTGCGCTTATTTTTTTCAGTTAAAACGTCTTTGTAAAAATACATGGGAAAATCCGTCCCCATATTTTCTGTCCTTTCTACTAATAACTCAGCTATTAATACTATTATTTACGAAGTGGCCAGAGACAGAAGCTTGTCACTGCCCAATATTCGCTGAATTTGCTAGTGACAGACGTATGTAAATATCTAAAACTCGTTATATTGCCAGTGACAGATGCATTTGATCAAACCGCTGGTTTCAAATGAAATGAATCAAGTCCGTGTTCATCAGTTGGCCAGGAAATAATGTTGCTGTGGTTCACACATATAGCACCGTTTCTGTCGAAGTCGAATGATGGTAAAAATCTGCAGATACTTTGTTTTTGTCTCGCTGAATGTAAATGGTTGGGAAAGTTTTGGGAAGTTGTTACACAAAGATGCTGAAGAAACATTTGCGTCATGTGCCGCTGAGTTAAACTCGTGTAAGAACTGACAGCTCCAACAAGCACAAAGTCGCGAAATTGGAGAAGCAGTGATTCCCAAGTTAAGATTCAAGAAGCTAGACAGACGGTTAAGTCCTCAAATATATTTTTGCATGAGTTCCGACTGTCCATCGGCATTCGACATATTGTTTTACTGGCCTTTTAAACCGTGTTCGGCGATTTCGAGCTGATGAAGGAGATTGTATATAGCAAGGAAAAGTCTTACATTCCCCCATACTGAAAGGTTAATAAAAAATAAAATAAAGAAACAGAAGACTTTTGAAGGATGCTCGGCCGCTGATTACTTTCCTAGATTACTAATTATGGTTGGTGTACCGCAGTTGTAATTGCCACGCGTACAGTCTAACCATTAGTGTTAGTATACGGCAGCCTGGTCGGACCTCCACCCCAAGGTGTACCCATACAAACTCACTGTAATCTATTAGTGCTCTAAGTCTGATAACCAACGGCGCGAACATAATACTGGCTTGCAATGCATAGCTAGGCATTCTTCCACAGTCAATAACGATAGTTATTAGGACCCCAAATCTATATAAAGCTATAGATCACGACGTTTACTTCACCTCAGAGTAAAAAATTTGCATTTTCATTCTCAATCATTCCAGTGATAGTAATTTTCATTCCGTTGGATATATTAAGTCATTTTAAATATTTTGCTTGGTTTTTACATACATTTAATTCAAATTGACACATTAAGCGCCCTCAGCTATTATACTCAAAATTATCAATATTATTCTTTCGAATGTAAGAAAAAAATACTATTTAAAACAATATCAGTTTAAATTTAGATTTCAATTGTAAACTAATCAACTATATCGCTGATCGAAAATAGAAAACATTGTCATTTGAGCAGCGGCACGCATATGTATGCTTAATGCGTTTGTTAAGACCAGCCTGGTCATCCGCGCAGTCTCATCATATCCTTTGCTTTTCGTACACTACGTGTTCAGACACTATGAAATATGCAAACAAAAAATGAAAGGCTCTGGATAAGACTGGTTTGAGTATTCGCTGTTCGCAGATACTTTAAAAGTCGCCTTTTGTCGTAACACGATTCATTCGGTATACTTTGGCGGTTTGGTCACCTGTTTTGCTACCCAATCTACCTTTTGTTTTGTTTTGTTTTGAAAGTTAGAAATAAAATAGATAAAAATAGATGTTGATGCTGTTTTTGATTAGGGTAGCTGAATGACCACCTATTCGGGAAAGAGCTGCTCATGCGGTTTACCGTGCGTGTCTTTCGTGAACTTGTGTCAATTTTTTCTGTGTGTGTGTGTGTGTGTGTGTGCTTCTTTACCCATTGGTTTTGCGAGCGGGATGTAGGATTAGATTGTATTGCCATCTTTTGCTTAAAGTAACACTGAACATTGCTCCAGCACTCTTCGAGTTGTACGACTGGTCCTTAATTTTGTCGACCGGTCAGAGTACTAATTGTTGTACACATGGGCCTTTTGTACTTTTTTTAAACTCTTTATCGACAGTGATAATTTATCACATGTACTAAAAAGGTCATGTTTGTTGAAGAAATCGTCGTTTTTAAGTCGTGAATTTTGCAGGACGGCGACAGGTCAGCGGCGCCGTAAAATCTTATTTTCGATCAATCCGACCATTAAACCGACGATCATGTCCTCAAAAGAGTTAATCAACGGAGTTAAATGCATTGCAACTATTTCACCTTTCATCGTTTAGTAGGAACACGTTTCTTTTTCGGTATACGTTCGTGTGCACATTTGATTTCGTTTTACATAGCAACTATTGATGATTTTGGTTTCAACAATATTTATTTCAACTCATTTACACACATAGCACATACAATTAATGTACTGGAAAACAGGATCTGATAACAAGCGATAACCACTAATACAATCATCTCCTGTACAATAATGGCAATTCAAGAAATAAGCTTGACTAACAGCACGTGTAATTCAAGTATGGATCTAATTGAACTGAGAGAGAGAGAGAGAGAGAGAGAGATATGAGCAGAAGGATCTCATCATGGACAAAGTCCGAACGTTCATACGAATTCAGGTTAAGGCTTTATTGGGATAGACAAACTCCTTGAGGTAGGCAGTGTTCATAAATTTGCATTACTCAGCGATATACGGTTTATTGATGATTTTGCAAGTACATGTATTTACTTTTTTTCTCAATGTACGTATACGGATACTCTGAACAGAGTACTTATCACGGTCTGACAAATAGATACGCTCATACATGTAGTCATTTGCAGTTGATTAAATTTAACTGGCGAAGAAATACTTTCTAATTTAAGGGTGGACTGTTTTTTTTCTTTTTCTTTTCTGTTTTTTTTTTATCATGATTTGTTCGTTTAAACGATACATTGTTCATATAAGTTTCACTGACAAAAAAAAAAAATGTAAAAATTGGGACACCGCGTTTTATTACCTTATCTGTCCTATAGTTTCGGAGCACCGGTAGTTCAGTGGGTTAAGCGCTGGCCTGCTGATCTAGCGGTCCCGGGTGCGAGACCCGCTGTAGGCGGAAATCTTTCCAACCGTCAACAGGGTTCCATTGCACACAACCTTGCATTATCACCTACATGCTGACAGCGAAGGCTCTGATCAGACTGGGCGGATGCCCAGGCTGATCTGAGTCTGCGCTGGGAGTACAACCATTTTGTTGGTTTTCTCGTGTCGCGGCTCAATTATAGTTGTAATTGGAAATAGTGTAGCTCCTAATTAGGAGCAGTCTGATCGGTCTGCACTGTTTGGTCACTGCACCACCCTGCCCCATCGCTTAGAATGTTTATGGCACATGTAATAAACAGCTTAAACATCCTTTCCTGCTCAGATTTCTTTTCTCGGCGTCTTTGAAAATTACATTTAGAAACAAAAGTTCCGTTTACACAATGCATTTACATGTATATCGACCTTTTCAACCACCAGTGTTGCTTTGGTTGCGGTATATCATATACAAGGGGCAGTCAGAAAAGTTCCGATACAAGTCGCATAACTTTTTAATTAATATTCCAGTACAATTTCTGAATTCAATAGCTTAAAATGATGCCATCTATATGATTATTCTGAAAAAGTATCAGTGATTCTGATCATTGAATAGGACGTCTTTGAAAAGAAGATTTAAAAGCAAAAGTTCAATATGCACCATGCACTTAGTTTAACCGCTATCACTACCAAATAGTTAAGCATTTGCAAAGGTACATGTATCTATTATATCTGGAGCAGTTAGAAGGTTTCAATTGCTTGAAGATGCAAGTGCCAGTAAGCCCTCCAGGGACCATCATTATGAGAATCCGAACAAGGGCAATGAAAATTTCAATACAAGTGGCACATCTTCTATATTTTAATCGATATTAAAGTAAGGGACGAGTCATTTATTATCAGGTTAGGAGGGGAGGGGGGAAGGGGGGGGGGGAGCGGGTACGTTTTCATATGGTGCACCAAAATTTTTCCGACCCCCCCCCCTCTCCCGAGTCTCACCAGAAGTATTTTCCGACCCCCCCCCCCCAACAAGATAGGTGACGAAATTTTTTACCCCCCTATCCCGTGTGCCATCTACCCTTCACACACACACACACACACACACACACACACACACACACACACACACACACACTATTATCTATTTTAATGTCAGACTGACCTCAATCAAAACCTAGCTGTATGTAATATAAAGAAAATTTTCTTACTCTAACAGGTTAATTAAATATAATCATGGTCTGTTTTAAACTTTGTCTGCATTTCTTGCACTTTTTCTTTCTGTTAATGGCCATCCAGAAATCTGTTGTCAAATGCTTAATAATTATAACTGTTAATAATATTAATTGGGTCTCTTTCTGCAGGCAAACAAGCTAATATTTCTGTTTTTTTTTTTTTTTTTTTTTTTTTTTGTTGTTGTTGTTTTGTTTTGCTGTGAGAAGGACTTCATGTTGTCTCTTTCTGCAGGCAAACAAGCTAATTTTTCGTTTTTAGCTCACCTGAGCCGAAGGCTCAGAGGTGAACTTATAGGATGGGAGTCGAGCCGTCGTCCGTCCGTCCGTGGGTGCGTGGGTGCGTCAACACTTTCAAACATAAATATCTCAGAGACCAGTGGGCCGATCGCAATCAAATTTTATCTGAAGCATCATTTGGGTGGGGGAAAGGCTGCATTAGGTTTTGGTGCCGATCAGCTCAGAACTCTGGTTTCCATGGCAACAGATAGCCCCCATAGGGTTATAATGGGGAAAACGGCGTCATCACGTTTTCTCGACTGTTTTTGATTAGATCCTTATCATACTTGCAGGTAATGATGACATACACAAGAGCTTGGATGAGTTCGAAATTTGGCCGGATTCGAGCACAGACTACGGAGTTAGCTGCCCTTGAGCGTTTGAAAAAAATCCCATAGGGTTATAATGGGGAAAATGGCGTCATCACGTTTTCTCAACTGTTTTTGCTTAGATCCTTATCATACTTGCAGGTAATGATGACATACATAAGAGCTTGGATGAGTTCGAAATTTGGCCAGATTCGAGCACAGACTACGGAGTAAGCTGCCCTTGAGCGTTTGAAAAAAATCCCATAGTGTTATAATGGAGAAAACAACGTCATTACATATTTTTAGAAAAACTTTGTCATCGCTCTATTGCTTACATTTCTCAACGGATTTTAAAATAACTTCACACAAATGTAGGGCATGACAATATCTCGAGCAAGTTTGACTTTCAGGATGCTGCTCCCAAGGTCAAGGTCACTGTGGCTATTTTTAGAAAAACTTTGTCAGCGCTCTAGCACCTACATTTCTCAATGGATTTTAAAATAAATTCACACAAATGTGTAGGGCATGACAATATCTCAAGCAAGTTCGACTTTCAGGATGCTGCGCCCAAGGTCAAGGTCACTGTGGCTATTTTTAGAAAAACTTTGTCAGCGCTCTAGCACCTACATTTCTCAATGGATTTTAAAATAACTTCACACAAATGTAGGGCATGACAATATCTCAAGCAAGTTTGACTTTCAGGGTGCTGTGCCCAAGGTCAAGGTCACTGTGGCTATTTTTAGAAAAACTTTGTCATCGCCCTAGAACCTTCATTTCTCCATGGATTTTAAAATAAATTCACACAAATGTAGGGCATGACAATATCTCGTGCAAGATCGATATTCAGGGTGCTGTGCCCTAGGTCAAGGTCACTGTGGCTATTTTTAGAAAAACTTTGTCATCGCCCTAGCACCTTCATTTCTCCATGGATTTTGAAATTACTTGACACAAATGTAGGGTATGACAATATCTCAAGCAAGTTTGACTTTCAGGATGCTGTGCCCAAGGTCAAGGTCACTGTGGCTATTTTTAGAAAAACTTTGTCATGGCTCTAGCACCTACATTTCTCTAAGGATTCTAAAATAATTTCACACAAATGTAGGGCATGACAATATCTCGAGCAAGTTTGACTATCAGGGTGATGCAATCAAGGTTTTTGATTAGATCCTTATCATACTTGCAGGTAATGATGACATACATAAGAGCTTGGATGAGTTCGAAATTTGGCCGGATTCGAGTACAGACTACGGAGTTAGCTGCCCTTGAGCATTTGAAAAAAATCCCATAGTGTTATAATGGAGAAAACAATGTCATCACATTTTCATTTTTCATGGGATCCTCTTCATACTTGCAGGTAATGAGGATATGCATAAAAGCTTGGATTAATTAGCATTTCGGCTAGATCTCGCTACTGACTATGGAGTACCTGCCCTGAGCATCCAAAAAATCAATGTCGCCACTTTTTCTTGGTTTCTACTGATCCGATCCTTTTCAGACTTGCAGGTAATGAGGAAATGCATAATATCTTAAACAAGTTCAAATTTTGGCCAGATCAGGCCAACCACTACGAAGTTAACTGCCCTTGACAGCTCTGTCTATTGTGCTCTTGATCGGATACTTTTTAAACTTGCATATATTAAATGAGAGCATACATAATGTTTTGGATGAGTTTAATTTTCAGCCTGATTGGACCACTGACTGTGGAGTTAGCTGCCCTTGAGCATCTTAAATATCCCTATAGGTTTACAGTGTCTCTCAGGTGAGCAATTGTTGCCCTTTGGGCTACTTGTTTGTTTTGCTGTGAGAAGGACTTTATGTTGTCTCTTTCTGGCAAACAAGCTAATCTTTCTGCAGGCAAACAAGCTAAATTATATGTTTGACCAAGCATTACAAAATTTTTTTTACAGGGCCCAGTATCGTTCGATGAATTAGGCGGCAGGGTTGGTGTGACGTACATTGAGCAAAATTTCAGTAAGTATTCTCTTTTGGTGGTTTGTTCGAACCACATCGTGGCACGGTTAGTTTAAACTTCAATAACTACATCGGTTCAGGCAACGTTACTTGACGTCAAAATAAACCTTGGTTCTCCGATCTGTTTGGACGTAGGTAACTTAATGACCTCGTTGTTACGTCGTTGGCGCTGTTCCGCTTTTAGTAGAAAAACTGCGTATGAATGTTTTTCTACTTCAAGTGTAGCCCCTTACGAAAATTTGTTTAAGGAATGAATTTCATTTTTCTGAGGTTTATCGAAGTGCAAACTACACTGTGTAGGGGAGACCGGAGCGAGTTGGTCCGAAAATTGCATTTTTTCAAATGCTGCGGTTAATGTTCATTTGCTGGTATTATTTTTGCATTGTGTAACTAATACAATCATTTTTCTAACTTATTTTATAATAATGCGCTGTGGAAAATGACAGATTCTGATAAATATAGCCGTTTTCCGAGAAAGGTCAACCGGACCAACTTACCCCGCTATCGGGTGAAGTTGGTCCGTACAGCGGGGTAAGTTGGACCGACGGGGTAAGTTGGAATGAAAACAAATTTAATCCTCAAACCAATATATTTTCATAATAAACAACAACAGATAACACGAAACTAGTTTAAAAGAATGTGCATCTATGTTTTTCACTGATAATATCTCAGTCACATAAAGATTTTGATGATGTTATTTTGTGGTGTCGATAAATAGGAAAAATGCATTTTCTTAACAGTCGTCTGTTTTTCTTCACAAGTGTATTGTTATTTTACAGTATATTTCTGTGTAAGATTATACTTTTGCAGAGGACGCATCTGTTTTATTGCAATCATACAGTGGCCTAAAAGTGGCCCGCTGACATTCAAAGGGATTAAACCAATTAAATGTGGACGGCTGACTGTCTGAATTCTTTGGGATTAGATTGCAACATTTATTATAATGCCACCTTTTTGCGATTTTAATGCATACATATATGCACATCGAAATTTCAACCTTTTGATACAGTATATTCTGTCATATTAGCTGTGTCTGAAAAGGCACGTGAACATGGTGAACTCAAAAGCGGGAACATGTAGGAGAGACCGGGGCTAGTTGGTCCTATAATTGCATTTTGTTTTCAAAGGCTGGGGTTAATATTCATTTGCTGGTATGGTTTTTGCATTGCGCAACTCGTATAACATTTTTCTGAGTAATTCTATAGTTTTTCGTTCGGAAAATGACAGATTCCGACGGACAAACTTACCCCGTCGCAGATGGACCAACTTGCCCTGACCATACCACACTCTAATTCTTCACTCATGACCGAAACGCCATTGAATTTAGAATCAGCGAATATGTACGATTGGATACCATAGATGAAGAGCTTTCAGGAAATGTATAACATTAGCGTGTAATTCGATACACAGGAGATGCAAAAACAAATAGTTACAGCTGCAAGAGAGTTACTTATTTGGTACAAAATCGGGTTTTCTGCTCAATAATTTATACGCGTTCCCCGATCGCCATCTTGTTCCCTTCAGTAAATGTGACATAATCAAAGATTTCATTGATCCTATACTGTTGTCCATAATCTTGTCTCAGTTAACAGAAATTGCCCTAGGACCAACTTGCCCCGCGGACCAACTAGCCCCGGTCTCCCCTACGTGCAAGGTGATTCGGGGTTCATGTAAACTTTTTTAGTGACCCAATGTAGTTTACACTTCGACAAACATCAGAAAAATTAATTTTATTGCTTATATTTACATTCGTTGAAATCAAATATTTCATGGAAAATCTTATATAAGCTCTAAAATTGAAGCAGTAATACATGTACACGCAGTTTTTTTCCGCTAACAGCAGAGTGGCATGCATGACGTCATGGCGTTGCTTACGTCCAATCAGGTTGTAGAGAGCCATTGTTTATTTTGACGTCATGGACGTCGCGTGTCTCAATGTAATTATTGGAATGTAAACTACATTACGTTCCAATGGTTTACTATAGGGCTTTTCAGTGAATACACCAAGAATGTAAATATAGTCAAATAATACATGGAAAAGACACTTACTTTGATAAGCCTCAGAAAAAAGAAATTCATTCCTTAAATATTTCACCTAGATATATTCCACTGACATTTATGAACTGTTGAATGAAGTCTGCTCGCAAAGATACATACATGTGAAAAAGGAAAGTGCTGTTGATATGCGAAAAGAAAATTCATTGAATTGAGCCGCGACATGACAAAACCAACAAAGTGCCATGTGCGCCCAACGAAGACTCAGATCAGCCTGGGAATCCACCGTCCGATCGGAGTCTTCGCTGCCCGCATGGAGGTGTTTAGATTCTTAGCTCCCTTTTAAGTGCACAGCGAAAAGTCTGATCAGACTGGGCGGATGCCCAGGCTGATGTGAGTCTTCGCTTGGCGCACATTCCACTTTGATGGTTTTGTCGTGTCGCGGCTGAATTTTCTATTGAAAAAAGAAGTCAAATATTGAAGTTTCAAACGTGATGTTGATAAGATTGATCACTGAACCTTCGATGATACAGACTTGGGATGAAGACAACTTGATACGAAGTACAGAAAATAATGTTAAAACATAATGTTTCTGTCGTATACAGATGAAAAATAAAGACAGCAAGCAGTGTAGTCCCTGATAAAATTATCTTTAAAGTATTGTTAAGGTGGGTTAACATGGCGACACATCTGGCTTGAAACATGTTTCAAGCAACCTTTTAGATTATGTTTAGACGTTAAAACATGTTGCATGCCTCAGATTTTTGTCATGAAACATGTTTTTGGAGTGTTGATATGGTAACACATTTTGCATAACACGTGTCTCATGCAACCTTTTAGGTTATGCTTAGACGATTATACAAGTTGCATGCAACAGATTTGTGTCATAAAACATGTTTTAGGGGCATTTACACGGTTTCACATGTTGCATGAAACATTATCAAGCAACCAATTTTTGTAGGTATAATTTGTTTCAGTGGTAAGACGGGTTGCATGCAACATTTGTATCATGTGATATAAGTGTTTAGGTGTTTACACCGTAATACATGTTGCATGAACATGTATTACTGTGTAAACCATTCTTTATATTTTCAGTTGACACAAGAATCCCTATGGCAATGTACAACCACAGGACTGATAACCTAACTTGGTTTGTTGACGTGAATTCACTGTGGGCAGGTAATCACAGTTTTGTTGTAAGCGGATCGTGCCAACTTTCTGTCAATGAAGTTGTAACTGTTATTGGTATTCTCAGCCTTTTGTTGATATGATATATGGAACTTACGTTCATCTTCAAGTTATCTGAACTTTTAAAAAGTTATAAAGCATGTTATTCCAGTGTGTGCAAGGAACAGGCGTAACAAGAATACACAGGATAAAATACAAGAATGTTTGCACTACTGACGTATTACATTTATGAGTTACGATACTAATAATCCGATGAAAAAAATGCTGTTCATGTTCATCGAACTGAATCCAATTTAGAACAAGATGGTGTATGTTGATACACTGCTAAATGGTGAATAAATATACAACGCCAGTAGTATACCAAACGGCATGCCAGTGGCATACCAAAGTAGTTCTATGCATATGCTTTAAAAGCTAAAATATAAACGATTCTCTACAGAAATAAAATTGATGGCATACAAATACATACACCATTAAATGCATCTATTTTTTAAGTCACTCTACAAATAGGGAGCAAAGTGGACAGCTATTCCAGTGACTACATTGTTACAAATACAACCATCGATTTCATGGCAGCTCATGAAAGTACACACTTGAGCCAATGGATTGGACTTAGGAACTGCTTTCACATGAACATACGGAGAGAACGTAGGCACTGCCTTTATATGAGCCAATGGATTTGACGTAGGCACTGCTTTCACATGAACATACGGATAGGACGTAGGCACTGCCTTTATATGAGCATATGGATAGGACGTAGGCACTGCCTTCACATGAACATATGGATAGGACGTAGGCACTGCCTTTACATGAACATATGGATAGGACGTAGACACTGCCTTTACATGAACATATTGATAGGACGTAGGCACTGCCCTTATATGAGCATATGGATAGGACGTAGACACTGCCTTCACATGAACATATTGATAGGACGTAGCGTAGGCACTGCCTTTACATGAACATATGGATAGGACGTAGGCACTGCCTTTACATGAGCATATGCATAGGACGTAGGCACTGCGTTCATATGAACATATGGATAGGACGTTGGCACTGCCTTTATATGCAGTGCCTGCGGCTAATCCATTTGTTAATGTGGGCACCGTTCTGCATATGTTGCCATAAAATTGCGAATAAATGAATACAACCAATAGGTTTCGCATCAGTTTACCTACTGGGTTTTTAAACTAACTGTAAGAGCACAACCGGCCACTTCTTTCTAATCCACCTCCATGACTGTTATATGTAGGTGGTCGGTCTGCGCAGAGGCCTCCTAACTCATCAGTCACAAACCAAAATCATTCACAGACTTCGTCTAAAAGATAATGAATAATCACCAATTATCATTTCAGAAGGGGAGATTCCTAAAGACGATTTTTACTATCATAGGATCACGGTGGCACCCAATATTCCTGCAGTGATATTAATTATGATAGGAAACATAGCTTGTTGCATCGTTGCTATAGGATTCCTTGGATTTAACATCTACTACAGAAACCACAGGTAAGGTCAAGTCGGGTAACTTCGGACAGCGGGTAAATTTGGACCTAACATTGCAAACAGTGAAAATCCATGATGAGACGGCTCATTATCTCATAATGAGCCGTCTCATCATGATTTTCACAGTTTGCACAGTTAATTTTGTTTAAAATCCAATTCCAAACAACTGACATATAAAGGAAACAATGTCACTGTCCGACTTTACCCTGGTAAAGCTTGGTACAGGCATTTTGACAAAGTCCTAGAATAATTTTACTGTTGATATTTTTCGACAAAACAGAACTTTCTGACAGAACAGAACTTTTAGTTTGGAGAGCAAATCTCAGGCCACAAGCAGGCTCTATATGAGAATATATATATATATACTCGGTCAAAAAAGTAACGATACCAACTATCGGCCATATTTTCAAGGAACCAAGTGCATATTGGAATTAATTGAGGCTCATGTATGTTTCGGGAGACGCCAAAGAACAAAATGCTCAGAAAATTGTCAACCCATACTTTTCAACATTAGAGTTATCTGGCATTATTCGATAGGAGTCAATCTGAATGCATCTCATTTCTGCGCATGCGCAGGAATAAATTTTGTATTGCGCAGAAAAGTCCATAATGCAAAAAGTTCGAAAAACACTTAAAATGTTTAATGTCTTGTACTCAGGCTTTACAGGCGAGGTTTAAATTCTTCAAATTCTCAGATTATCTCCCTTTTAATTAAAAATATAGCGATTTTCAAGGCGTCATTATTACTGTACCTGTCGGTCTTTTTTCAAAGTTTCTTCATAAACATTTTTCTTATGTCATTGTTTTCATGGCATAATGACAAAATTGGAAGAATTGTTACACGCCCACTAGCAGTTACGGTTTCGATTTCCTATGGAAATCCCACTGAAAGTGGCATTTAAACAGTCTTTAAAGGAATCACAGTACCCTGACTTGTGGTTCAAATTCTCGTATCAGAAGCGGTCAAATTTGATTTCTGTGGCAAGTAGCCTTACCTAAGGCCTTGCTCTTGTGTATGGAGCGCAGAATCTTGGAAATCATTAGTCACAAACCAATTTTAAAAACTGTGAACTTGGGCAGTTTTAATGATGTTACTCTGTGAAAATGAAAAATTACCCCTTGCATATTCAAACGACCCTTGTAGCATGTGTAGTCTTAGGAAACCAAAACAAATAAGTTTGTTCAATAAGCAAATGGATACTCTTTTGAAATTAGTAAACTATATATGTTCTTAATTTCTGCAATTGCCATAGCAACAAAAGAAATTTCATGTATAGGAACTTTTTTGACCTAGTATATATATATTATCAGGTGCAGGCATGTTCCTTAAGCAGCTGCATTTTACAGTGGAATTTCGAATAAAGGAACTGAGCAAGTCTGCATTCATGCAACATGGATAGATATAATTAATTGTACCTTTTTGTGCGTGTGCCGTGCACGTAATGAATCTGGCAGAGCACTCTCTAGGCCAGACGAATCAGTGACTGATCCCGAAATATGAGCCGCGACACGAGAAAACCAACAATGTGGTTGTGCGCCCAGCGCAGACTCAGATCAGCCTGGGCATCCGCCCAGTCTGATCAGAGTCTTCGCTGTCCGCACGAAGGTAGCTAAGACCCTTAGCTACCCTTTAAGCGCAAAGCGAAGATTCTGATCAGACTGGACGGATGCCCAGGCTGATCTGAGTCTGCGCTGGGCGCACAACCACATTGTTGGTTTTCTCGTGTCGCGGCTCATATTTTGTACGCAGAGTTTGGATATAGTTACGTCAGACACAAAACTCCTGTTACAGTAGTTATTTATCGAAGTTACTTTAGGCATTTAATAATAATACCGTTCTTAAAACCTTTCACTATATCTGTATATATGTGTGCATGACTTGCTTCTGATAAAACAGCGAATACATTTTTTCTTCAGCAATATTAAATTGTCAAGTCCAATGATCAACAATATTACTATAGTTGGCAGTTTATTGATGTTCGTCTGCGTCTTCATAACAATATTTGACTATGGGCAGATGTTACCACAATCTGTAGACCAACATATTTGTATGGTAAGATCTCTTTCAGCCTTCAGTTTTATCAACATTAACATTAGCGGTCATAATTTCCAGCAAGCAAATGCCAATGGACAAAGTCAGGTAAAAAGTCACGCGTTTAAACCTTTAGTCCAATTAATGGCCATTTTTGTTATGCAATTTAAGTCGTATAAATTTAATATGGTTTCTCTGAATGTTTATAATCGGATTTACAAAAGGTATTATTTGTTTGAATCATTGTAGACCACAACGTTTAATTATGATACTAACCAAATAGATTTCTACATGACAATTAATAGTGTTTCCAAGGTTTAAAAACTTATTTTACTTAAAGGGCAAATATACTGACATATAATTCTGAAACTAAAGCATTTATGATCGTTTTGCATGTACGTGTTCTTGTGCCATTGAATCAGAGGCTATACCCAGTGCATAGGTAGAAAATGTCGCTTCATTGCATTGGATAGTTCCACAGACAGCACTTTTTATCATGCAAACCAACCAGAAAAAAGCGGAACCATAGTTCAGTCAGTTAGGTTAAATCTGATTTTCTCATATCGCTCTTTGCAAAAGAGCATATGAAATATAATGGATTACAACTCTGTTTACCTGTAGGTGCGGGTATGGATAATGTGTTTGGGATTCACGTCTCTGTTCGGCGCTTTATTCTCCAAGACATGGAGGGTCCATATTTTATTCAGGGATTTCAAACTAAAAAAGACGGTGAGTTATTTGCCTACTAGTCCCGTAACGTAACTGCTCATTAGGTAATAAATAAATTTGTGATAGAATTGTTATGTTACGACAACAAACCTGAATGGCGACATACATATTGGTAAAGCGCGTCTTGATCAATACATACTAGTCAAAAGAAGCTTTGCCTCACCGTACTTTTTTCCATAGAGCTAATGCAAACCAGTCATATTTCATCTGTGTAAAAGTCATTTGAGTAGCAATGAAATACATGCTCACTGTGTATGATTAAGAGTTTTATGTTTCTATGTTTCGGTATTATAAATGTGAAAATGTCTTCGGGTTCCATCTATCGTGGTAGATATTGGCTTTAAAAAAGTAAATGCCTAATTCGGGATAATTTCCCAAAACCAATACCGCTGGTCAGTCAGAAACTTTTATTTATCCCGACGGGGATCAGTTCTGTTCTCAATTTCGTCAGGTGTTTACAAAGACACACGTGAAACCATAAAGCAAAACAGAGGCATTCTTTTCTTGTATACCTCTTCGAAATAAGTTGATTTAGTCTATGGGAAAATATAAAGTGATGCAAAACTTCTTTCGGGTATAATACATGTTCATAAAAATCCATTTAGAAGTATATGAAGACATCGTTATGAGTACTGAAACAAATACTGACCGTCAGTATATCCATTTCCACTACAATTGGACGGTTGATTTGATTTATTATTCCTTTTTCTATTCTCCAGCTTCGTAAAATGTTAAAGAACATATTGGTTTAGACCTGTCTGTCCGTCTGTAAAAGTTTAGCAGGTATGAAACGCTACAACCATTTGTGCTAGCATCTTGAAGTTTTATATATGGAATAAACGTTGAAAATAAACGAACCCGTATTGCTGATTCCGTTGGTCATTCCATTAGGGAGTCGTGTCTTTTTTCGGCTGAAGCATTTAAAGTGTGTGAGCAAAACATCTGAAGAGCCAGATCTTTATATTTGTATACTATCACAGACCAAGGTGGAGATAATCTTATAAACTTTGAGTATACTCGGAAGATAATTTGATTGAGTTATCCCCTTTTTCCTATCTTTATATTACATGTAATAAATAAAAAAACTATATACTACCAATCTTGGTCTACGCAGGTTACATAGGCCTATAAAATAGTAGGGATAAACGATTTAAATAAAAAGTACACATACATTTTTTTCAGACAATCAAAGACTACCACCTTTTTGGACTAATTGTGTTCCTATTGTTGTTTGACTGTATTGTGCTGTTGTCCTGGTCGCTCACCCATAGTCTTCAGAAGAAAAGTGTAGTCAAAAATTCAAAGGTAATGGATGGATAAGTAACTGGTAGTTTTAAGGCCTCCAAACAGTATTTAATTTATATTGAGTCGATTTGGGAGTGGGTTGGATGATGATGAGAATCAAATAATTCAGAGGCTAGAAAAAGTCGATAGCCGGAATCCGACCGTTGACTTAGGATTATTAGTCCAGAGCAATAATCCCTCAGTCAGCACAGCCGATAAAAAATAAAGATGAGTTTTTGTGAATGCAGATGGATAACTGGATGACTTGGAGGCTTTAGGGCCATTGTAGTGGTATTCAGTTACGGCAGACCTTTGAGGGAATCAGTAAGACAGCAGTTGTTGTTTTTTGTCAGTTTGTCATCCACTGACTAGTCCGTCAGATGTACAGAGAGATTGTATTGTAATATGCAAGCGATGCCTACTACTCACAAACGCCTGATCTCATATTTGCATAGGGATCCTTTCTGTATATCTAATCAGATAGAATATTTCCATCATTTATGAGCTGGGCACATTGATCATTTCGCTTTTTAAGTGTATAACAAGAATTTACTCATCGATTATGGGTGATGTGTAACCCCCTGGCCAGCCCGACCTGACTAATCCGAATATGAGGAACAGGGATGCATATAGATAGCTAATTGTTCACCGGTATTTCTTATAAAATAGAAGATATCAGTGTAATAGAAGTCTTAATTCAGTTTGTGAGCAGTTAAACAATGATAAAAGTGAGTGAACTCGGGATTAACGTCCCACCAACAACTATGTCATACAGAGACGGTATTATGGGTGATGTGTAACCCCCTGGCCAGCACGACCTGACTAATCCGAATTTGAGGAACAGGGATACAGATAGATAGCTAATTGTTCACCGGTATTTCAGTCATTTTACTAAATAGAAGCAATCAGTGTAATAGAAGTCTTAATGCAGTTTGTGAGCAGTTAAACAATGATAAAAATGAGTGAACTCGGGATTAACGTCCCACCAAGAACTATATCATACGGAGACGGGACTTTGATATAAATCTCTCCGAAAGACCACAGAAGCGAGGGGTTGGTCTTACGACCCCTGGATTGGTAGTCCAGCGCCGTATCCACTACACTACCGCCGATCCAACAGCGATAAAATCCATGATAAAAAAAATTTATCGCCACAATGTATATGCTATAAATTGATCTTTTCTTTAGCATGACACATTTTTTGTGTTGTCTTTTAGGACCTGTTGCACGTGAACGACATAATATCGGAAGTGTACACGTTCTGTCATCACCCATACGAGGGCTACTGGTTTGGTTCTATCTACATATATAAAGGTCTCTTGCTTGTGTTCGGAACTTTCCTGGCTTGGGAGACACGTCATGTCACCGTAGCAGGTATCAGAATGATAATTTGAGCCGCCCTGCGACAAAACCAACAATATGGCAAGTGTGCCAAGCCAAGGCTCGGATCAGCCTGGGCATCCGCTCAGTTTGACAAGAGTCGTTGCTGTCTTCATGGAGATAGATTAGACTTTTAACTACCCTTTAAACGCACCACAAAGACTCTGATCAGACTGGGCGAATGCCACATTGTTAGTTTTGCTGTGTCGCGGTTCTAAGATCACAAAACAATGAACTGAATGAGAATGAAGTATTGATTTGAGAATATGCTTCATTTTGATTCTATGATATGGAATCATATTCATGGCGAAATCAATCTGGTAAACATAGCTGTACGTGAAGTCCTAGTAAACAGTTACGACATTGTGGCGTCATGAAAACATGGATATACATTCTGTCACCATACTGATGCTATCATGGCGTTTGCTGATTGGCTATACGTCAACTTTAGCTACGAATTCATTCGTTGCTAGCCAGTTGGATACGCCGTGCATACTCCTAGGCAATAGCTGGTGAATGTTTTTCAAACATTTTTTTTTCTTAAATAATACTAATTTTAAAGAACTGTGAGAAACCATGTATTCTGTCTACATGAGAAGTGAATGCTATATTTAAATCTTAAAGAGTTCCTTCAAGAGCAGAGAATACATTCAGAAGAAGGAACACGGACCAGACTACGTAGTTACGGTTAATAAAGCCTCTTCAATCCTTCTGACAATATCTGGTGACGAAACCAGCAAAAAGCTTACTGTGATTTTTTTGGTTTAAACAGTATTTTATTCAAAATATGTAAACATAGAATAGGCTATATATATATACATAAACACATAGATACAATATAGGATCAGAAAACAAGCATAGTGTTTAAAGAGATCTTATCCTTGTCATTTTTTAAATCTTAATTGGACAGTCGATTCAAAGACTGATTAGTATCAAAAAGGGTCCAAATAATATATAAAACAATGGTTTAGAATATGAGTATAAACCAATCCAAAATTTCTGATTTCTCAGAATATATCCTCTGATCTCAAAGGACGAAAATAAAATATACGGGGGAAAATGTACGGGGAGACGTTTTACGGCCGCCACACGGCACAACCTCAGCTGCTGTGAAATTAAAATCTTAAAGACTGCCTTGGCGGGCATACGGGAAAAACAGAGAAATACATATTCTGTGGCCACACGATTATATTTGTATAATTGTCAACATGTAGAATTTTCGTTTCCTGTTTTGTTAAGAATGCCAGGCTATGAATTCGGAAAATCCATTTCCTCTTCCTGAATATGCTTATAAATTCAGATTTAAAACAGTCAACACTTTATATCTCAAAGTCGAAGTTCATCCCAAACTACTGATATCTCAAACTAAATTTTCTGGTCCAGTAAATTAACTTTGAGATATCAGTAATTTGAGATAATAGGAGTTGAAATGTATATAAAAATAGAAAATGTGACTAAACGGTAATCTTTGGTATAAGACGGTACATTGAGATATAAGTGTTCGATATATTGAGAGTTGACTTTATTTTTTTAGTTTGCTAAATACATTCTTGCGCATCTTACACAAAACTTAAAACTGTTGGCAAGCAGCTTTGCCAACCTTGATTTACCCTGGCGAGAGGAACTGACATCGTGCCCTGTTATTCAAAATTGATTGTGGAACGATAATTGAGCCGCGACACGAGAAAAACAACAAAGTGGCATGTGCGCCTAGCGAAGACCCAGATCAGCCTGGGCATCCGCTCAGCCTGTTTAGAGTCTTCGCTGTCTGCATGAAGGTAGCTTAGAACCTCAACTACCCTTTAAGCGCAATGCGAAGACTCTTATTAGTCTTGGCAGATGCCAAGTCTGATCAGAGTCTTCGCTGGGCGCACATGCCACGTTGTTGGTTTGCTCGTGTCGCGGGTCATATCAGCAACAGCAGATTACCATGATTGTCGATGAAAGATTATTAACGATATTAACTAACTGTCTTTAATGGCCATTATCGGTCTTATACCACAAACAACTTGGAGAAATGAAGACTTGGTAAATAGGTACACTTTCAGGGGTAGGTAACTAACTCAGCTCTTTACACTTCTGCTTCTCTTATTAATAGGGGTCAAATCTTAAGGAAATCCAACAGAAGCATTTTTTTTCCTATGAGAGTAGACAAACTATTAGGAGGCTATATCGTCCAGGGAAGCAAACAGGTAGCCAGGAAACTCGTGCCTCTTTGGAAAAAATGTGGAAAAACATGAATTTGTACCCATATACCTATAATAATTATCTAAATCAGTTAAATTGTTACAAATAAAAATTAGATGTAATATCATTTCAGCTCTCAACGACTCCAAATATATTGGATTTTGCATCTACAATGTTGTCATTGTTTGTATATTCGGAGTACCTTTGACGCACGTGCTGCCAACAGAACAAACGACCTTGAACTTTGTGTTGATATCGGCTCTCATAATGTTCTGTACGACTATGTGCCTATGTATATTATTCATTCCAAAGGTATTTACTTTTTACGTCTTGTTATTTATTTATATTGAAATGAGTCCTAAATTCAAGACAATAAAGGGACACGGAGAATAAGTGTTATACTCACTGGTGGATTGTTCAGCCACATACTCGTATTTATACCAGAAAAGAATGTAACGCTAAGAATAAACAGGAAAAAAAACATTCAGCTTTAACTAAAAATGATTGCTTCAAATACAAGACAAGACAATACTTTTAAGCCGATATGATTTTGTAATTCTTCTGTTTTCTTGTTGGTTTTTTAGCTCACCTGTCAAGGTGAGCTTATATTATAGCCTTGGTCCGTCGTCGGCGTCGTCGTCCACACTTTTAAACATCTTCTCAGAGACCACTGGGCAGATTAAAGCCAAATTTCATATGGAGCCTTAACAGGATGGGGGAACGAAAGTTTTATATATTTGGCCCAGGTCACATGACCACGATGGCCGCCATGCCCATATATGGTAAAAACCTTAATAAATCTTCTTCTCCAGAACCACTGGACTGATTGCCTTGAAACTTGGTATGTAGCATTTTAGACTCTTGTACTACAAAGTTTATATAAATGATGACTATGGGTTTACCTGGATCTATTTGATGGCAAGGTCAAATATGATCCCTTAGGCTTTTGAATGGGAAAAGCTGAAAAGTGCATTTTTCTGTTGCTATTGTGCTCTGTGATTTGGAAATGCAGTCAACTTCAACCCCTATGAATACTAGAGGTCAAGGCTATTCATTGACCATGGCCAAAGGTCATTTGTCTGTTGTGTTTCAACATTTTCAAAGGACTTCTCCTCTGAAACTACTGGGCCAATTTCAGTTGAATTTCATATGCAGCCTTCATAAAAGCGGGAAAGAAAGTTTATACTTTTTGTCCAGGTCACATGACCAAGATGGCCGCCCTGCCCATATATGGCAAAAACCTTTAAAATCTTATTCTCCGTAACCACTGGACCGATTGCATTGAAACTTGGTATGTAGCATTTTGGGCTCTAGTACTACAAAGTTTATATAAATGATGACCTTGGGTTGACCTTGACCTATTTTACTGCAAGGTCAAATTTGGTCTCTTAGGCTTTCCAATGGGAAAAGCTGAAAAAGTGCATTTTTGTTGCTATTATGCACTTTGATGTGGAAATGCAGTCAACTACAACCCCTAAGAATTCTAGAGGTCAAGGTCATTAAGTGACCTTGGCCAAAGGTCACTTGTCCGTTGTGTGTCAACATGTTCAAAGGACTTCTCCTCTGAAACTACTGGGCCCCGGCACTAAAAGTTACACACAGCACCATCCGACCACCCCCTTAAAAATGGGCTCGTCTACCTTAAGTTAAGATGTCTTAAGCGTCTTTGTGTATATAAAATGCGAGAAATGATTTACATTTTCAAATAAGATTTAATGAACCATTAACATACCTGTTGGTGCGATTTTGCTTCGATCCACTTGGTCATTTTATCTTTTTCACCTTTTTCCTTTTCAAATTCATTCTTCTGTGATAAAATGACCAAAGTGTCTTTTGATATTATGAATCTTATAATGAAAAAGTCTCTGCAGCTACAAAGATAATCGCATGGGTGCTTAAAGGTGACAATTTCTCTTTGTAAAGAAGGAATAAACAAGGTAAAAAAATCCTTATAAATACAAAATTTCATATATTTCTTTCGTTGCTTACACCATTGAGGATCACAGTCAGCCATTAGCCTATATAAGAAGACCAGATAAGTTGACAAAAATAATGACTCTTAGCTATTTATGATGATCTTAAGGTCTGGACAATAGGTTAGAAGAGATTGTCATAAAAATGACCTACTTTTGTATAATTGCAATTATAGGGCAGAAAAGTTAGCCTGTACTTTTTGACATTACCTTGAAATAATTGACGTTGCGTATAAAGGTACCATACATCATGTACGATGAGGAAAGACCAAGATCAGCATGCGAATACGTGCAATCTGAGCAGAGTGATCCATCCATTTTTGCATACACTGACGAATCAGAAACTGAATCTGAAGACTCTGGTCAGTTTGTGTATCGCAGGCTGATTCGAAAAGTTACTACACGCACAACAGCTGAAGGTCCCTTTTCACTCCACGTCATAAAATGGGCATTGAAAGCATATAAGTCCATTAGCGTTTTATTGGTCAGAAATAAAAATGTAATAACGACTAATAAAAGACCGTCAATTTTTTTGCATGGTTTTACGATTGGTTTGTGTATTTTTTTCTCCCCCTTAACGATGCTTTACATATAAATGACATTGAAATGTTTCTCTGCATTAAAACTTCTTATTTAATACACTAAATGGTATCAATAAGCAAGGAGTGCAGATGCGTTAAATTTTCAGAGATGAAAAATAGTGTTTTATGAATACCTCTTGTTTACGTCTGATTAGAATAGTAACCTTCTAATTTAATACACTAAATGGTATCAATAGGCAAGGAGTACAGATGCGTTAAATTTTCAGAGATGAAAAATAGTGTTTTATGAATACCTCTTGTTTACGTCTGATTAGAATAGTAACCTTGAAGTGAGTCTAGTAAGCATACGCCTGGTAAACGCAAAATAACAACAATAAAACAAAAAAAAAAAAAAACGTTCCTACCAAGAAATCAGAACTCTACTGCAAATGGATGGCAAAAATATAAAACAATGCTATTCGAATTATGTGTATGTAAAGCAGCAGAACAAATATGCAAGACCTGTAAGAGATAAACGAATGAAATTCTCATAAAACTCCATAAAGTGTCACACTAAGTTTCGATTTTATGAGTGTCGTGATAGCTCCACTAAGATTTTTACTTCAAAACAAAAGTTGTCACACATATGATGGCTTTACTTATAACCAAGTTGACTAGCATTGTTATATATTAGAAAACAATTTGCGAAATTTATAATTCTCAAATGCGAATTAATTGCATTTATCAAGCGTGTTGTAACCATTTCATAAACAATGATAAAAGTTTATGGTTAGTACGGAAAACGAGTTGACATAAATATGAACTAAATGGGGGACACAGTTTTTGTTCTGAAAAATGGGCTTAATATGAGCCGCGACACGACAAAACCAACAATGTGGTTGTGCGCCCAGCGCAGACTCAGATCAGCCTGGGCATCCACCCAATCTGATCAGACTCGTCGCTAAGCGCTTAAAGGGTAGCTTAGGGTCTAAGCTACCTTCATGCGGACAGCGAAGACTCTGATCAGACTGGGCGGATGCCCAGGCTGATCTGAGTCTGTGCTGGGCGCACTACCACATTGTTGGTTTTGTCACGTCGCGGCTCATATGTCTTAAGCGTTTTTGTGATCGATGAAATGAAAGAATTAATCAATATTTTCAGATTATATTTTAATGTTTTCTAGGTGTATAGCTTAAGATGTCCTAAACGTTTTTGTGATCTATGAAATGCAATAATGAATCAATATTTTCAGATTATGTTTGATGAGCAATAACTTTATTGGTGCGAATTTGCTATAATTAACGTGGTCATCAAATGCTTCTTTGACAGAAATGATTAAAATGCCTCTTGATATTAATTCTTTCCACGAAAAAGTAGCCGCAGCTTGAAAGATAAGCGTACTGGTGCTTAAATAAAAATCTTAAAAAGTTCCTTCAAGAGCAGAGAATACATACAGAAGGAGGAACATGGGCCAGACTACGTAGTTTCGGCTAATAAAGCCTCGTCAGTGACCCTGACAATATCTGATGACGAAACCAGAAAAAAGCATACTGTAATTTCTTAATTTTAATTGGGCAATCAATTCAAAAACTGATTAGTTTCAAAAGGATCCAAATAATATAAAAGACGATGATCTAGAATAATAGTCTAAATCGATCTCAAAGCTTACCGTATCTCTATTTTATGAAGAAATAAACAAAGAAAAACTCTTTTATACGATAAATACAAAAAATATCTTAGATAACGCCATTGAAGATCACGGTCAACCATTAGCCTTAATACGAAAGACTAAATAAATTGATAGAAATAATGACTCAAAAATTGAATAAGCTATTTTTGATGGTCTTGTAGAATGGACAATAGTTTATGAGATTGTCATGAAAATGTCATACTTTTGTATAATTGCAATTTTAGGGGCAAAAAAGTTAGCCTGTACATTTAATCCTACCTTTAAATAATAAATAAGTAACTTACGGCGTATGCACAGGACAGACACCTCATCTACTCAGTCTGGTCAGAGTTTTTTTTTTCGCATATATAGCCAACAAATTCTGAGAAAACCAAAAATTTAAACCTGAAGTCTCAGGTCAGTTTGTGTAGCTGCACAGGCTGATTTTAATATTCATCAAAAAAGAAAAAAGCTCATGGTCTCTGTCTCTGTTGTACGATCATGTAAATGGCTGTCGTGTGTTTTCTTCTGTATACAGTGTACTAAATTGTATTATTCAAGTTATTTTATGTCGTTACATCTTCAGAGATGATGTATACTCTTTTCTCTATCTGAGCCGCGACACGAGAAAACCAACAATGTGGTTGTGCGCCCAACGCAGACTCTGATCAGCCTGGACATCCGCCCAGTCTGATCAGAGTCTTCCCTAAGCGCTTAAAGGTAGCTAAGGGTCTAAGCTACCTTCATGCGGACAGCGAAGACTGGGCGGATGCCCAGGCTGATCTGAGTCTGCACTGGGCGCACAACCACATTGTTGGTTTTCTCGTGTCGCGGCTCATCTGTCTTTTTCCACAGAATATAATTGTTAATATTTGTATGAATAGAGCCTTTGAAGCAAACATAGAAGTCTAGAGCAGCATTTATTATTGTAGATATACAGTATACCAAGTTTTATCTAATTTAAGTTTTGACTATGCTTTCGTCTTTACATTTAGATCAAGATACGTAACCAAGTAAGTGAGAGGTTCCTTGTTCCTGCTTTAAACTCGGCCACTGCATCATCTGTAACTGCCAATACCAAACCAATACAAGTGAGGGAGCGGGTCAATGTTATAGAAGGTAAGTTTGATGGTGTAGCAGGACATTGGTCAGAAATTCCTCATCCGACCCATGACACTAAAAGGGAAATAGTAACATAAAGTAGTAAAAAAAATGGCTAGACAATATGAGCGGATAGCAGAATAAACAGCTTTCTCGTGGGTAGGCGGTGATAAGCAAGATGTAACAAAACGTAAGTATATAATAATTATAAAAAGCAACTTTTTTTACCAAGTTTCTATTTGTGTGCATGTAAATCACATCAGAATGAAATGGAAGTGGTCAAAGTACCCAAATCATAATTCCGAACCCGTAAGTCATTTTAACATTGTCACACAGACATGGACCCCAAAATCGAGCTGCGATCAGATGCTCGCGAATAGTAAGCATCACCTGTCTATCATAATACACCCATCATATCTATGTATCAGTGGAAAACGTCAGTGAAAATGAAAGTCCGGTATTTTAAAGCATAAATAAGCTTCAGCTGAGGCCATCAAATCGGAAATTAGTTTAGAAACGGCCACATTGTAGGGATCAACGAGGTCATGGTGTCCCCCATGAAATTTATAACTGTCGACACAAGCTTTACTTTATGATAACCGTATGTCAACAGATTACGGATGAGTAAAAGAAAGTAAATGAAAGAACAAATACACAGACAAACCGATTTTCCGAAATCTACAGATAACCGAACAACACCAAAATAGCATTGATATAAGTGAATGGATGACTTGCGATTTGACGTCTTTTTTTCAACAGTATTTCAGTCATATCAAGAAGGTGGGTGGGTGATAACGAATGGTTGTGTGCAATAAAATCCCGATTACGGTTGGAAAGATTTCTGCCAGCGGGACAGTAATCGGGACCGCTCGGTCAGCATGCCAGTGCTTAACCCACTAAGCTACCGGGGCTCCTAATAACATCGATAAACATTAAGGTCAGCACCGCCTTAGAACGGTCAAAACAAACACTACAAACTTGAAACATTATATAAGACTATATAAGACAAGTATGGACACCTTAAAGAGGTAGGTGTTGACTGTACGACAGTGGGTGTGACTAGTTAAAATGGAATTTAGATATGACTCGTTACAAAAATTAGGAACACTTCTAGCCTGTTCATATGCGAACTATGAACCAGTTAATTTACAGTCAATCTTACTAATTTACCTTTAAATGGCGGTTACTTAAGAAATAGATCAGTTCTAGCAGTGAATTGTTGAGTAATAATTCACTGTTTGAAGGTCAGTTGTAAAGTAGATCATATCACGAGCGCGGAGCGCGAGTGATATATCTACTTACAACTGACCGACGAACAGTGAATTATTACTCAACAATTCACTGCTAGAGCTGAACTATTTCGATTCTAACGCTCAAAAACGCTGAAAAATTATTCTTTTCATTCAAACTCTCCCAACCTTCATGCCAGCGCGTTCATGCTCCCGCCAATATTCTCAACTGTATCTAACGTAAATGTACGTTATTATGGCGATTTTAAAAAGAAAAAGGTAGTTTCACCGTCTAACGTCTCGAAACGTCACAAAATTACGTCAGCAATGCAAGTGACGTCAGCAATTAGATTCACGCGCCTCGAGACAGTGAATTGTTGCAGATTAAAACACGGTAACTTTCCATTGCTTCTATAGGCGCACTGTGTTAGAATAGATTTTGCAAAATTAATTTCCAATTTATCAATATATTTATTATCTTCTTAAAAAGAATATGAAATAGCCATGATTGCTGTCAAACAGTTTCTATAGTCATATAACGTCCCAATAATAGGCAATCAGTACACAGCATTAGCTGCTGATATAAAATGGGAAGTAACGTTTCCAATAATATATCATTAAAGCTAATTTAGTTTCGCAACTTTACCATAATTAAGCTTCTTTATGCTGTACTTATTGGTAAAGTTATTTAATATGATTTAAACGCAATGCCTCAGTACAACCGTAATTTAGAGACAGAAGGTCAGACGTCATTACAAAAAAACTACAGGTACAAAGGTATGATGATACAGAAATACATATTCAGTTTTGTGCTATTCAGGAGACCCGATAAGGGTAATTGTCACGTGATTCATGACGGTAACAGGAAGAGGGTCAGATCTCCATAAAATCAATTTAAGCACCCTAGAAATTTATTGCTGACCGCTCCAAGGCGGTTCTTCCTGGCATTCGAATGGGCATATGTTGGGTAAACAATTGTTGAGTATTTTTCATTTATTCCATTAGTGTCCAAAAGTACCTAGTAATCCATGTACCTGTAAGAAAGGTGAAGGTTTGCCGTTGGGGCAATGGGAGTTAGAAGCCAACTGTACCTTGGGCACAGCCCATCCTTCTCCTTTCCTGCCTTATCCGTCTCTGATTCGTAAAATGGTACCTATTTACTGCTTGGTTGACCGAGATTTTTCCAGTCGATAGTTGGCTTAACCCGAGATTCGAACCCGTGACCTTCTGTGCCATAACCGAGTCGCTGTTACTACTCGACCACGGCGCCTTTCTTCCTGTTGTCTTAAAAAATATCAGTTTTTTCTCTTGCATTCAAAGAATCCCTTGCGCCGTTCGACCATGGTTTCAAACATAACATAACATAACATAACATAACATAACATAACATAACATAACACAATTTTATTCGGCATTAGACATACAACATATGGTTATAGCCTACATACATTTTTAAGTTTCACTCATTTATCTCCCCCTACATGAGCTACAAAAATACAATATAATGCACATTTACATGGAAGGATCTAAAAATGGGTTGTGAATAAAAGCTTTTGAAAGTATATTGAGCAGTATATTATTGGTCAAAGGAAATTTGCGCATATAGAAAAGATACTCTAAGATAAATTTTCACGCGACGTCAATCATTCTATCATTGCTTACCGTAGTTCAGCTACGTTTCGTAATGCGCATACTTTTATCTGACATTGTGGAATGAATACTCTCAACTAAAGTTGCTTAAGTATTATAGGGCGGGGAATGCGGGCGTGGGAGGAGCATATACTAAAATCTATTATTCTGCCCGTCATAAATTGTTTTTACCTTTTACCTCACATGTCATAACAAAGAACAAAAGGACTCATATGTCGTTAACTGAAAAATATTAATCTATGAAACTACAGTTTTTTGGAAACTGTATCAATGAGTTTGAGTTTGTATGAATAAACCTACCGTTCCAAGGCAATTCTATGTCTTAATAAATCGTTATTAGACAATAAAGTCTATTATTGAAAGAGTGCTGTTCTGTATGTCGGTTGTGTTGCTGTCTTGTGTGGGTTATGCGTTGTGACTGCGGCTTTTTAGTCAACTTTCGATATCTCAAAGTTAAGTTCATCTAAAACTACTAATATTTCAGAAGTTTAAGATACAGTTGTTTGCGATAACAGGAATTGAAATGAAAAGTAATGTGGGAAATTGGACAAACTTTATTCCTTGATATATGATGGTACTTTGGTATATATCAAGGCCCCGAGGTTATAAAATATGTTTCGTGGTCAACTCAGCAGAGCATGAATTTTTACCTGCCAATAAATAGCAAATTACTGATAAGTACAGTTGTCTTCTTGCACAGTGTAGCCTAGTATGAAATTTTCTCTGCTTATGAATATGAAATGCCATCATTAGTTGGCATTTTTATATTTATCTGCAGAGAAAATTTCATGCTCAGCTGAGTTGAGCATAATTTTTTTTTTTATAATCTCAGAGCCTGGTTTGTGATAAGGAGATATATTTTATTTTGTTTAAGTTTCAACCTCCAAAGATAAAGAGTCAAGTGACGCCGACACTCAGAGCAATGAGGATCTCAGGAGCGAAAATATTCGTCTTCGAATGCAGATAGCTGCTGTAAGTTTTACAGGTGTATAAAGTGGAACCGATACATTGTATTAAATAAAAAATCGGCTTCTTACGGGGAAGAATCGTTTGCCATACTCATATCCATTTAGGTACACAGCATGAATTGAAGCGATATTTCAGAGGTGCCGAATAACCGATAGAAGCCATCTTCTGATTGGTCACTTTATTTTTGAAGAAATACGAGTACCCGTATAATAGGGGTCGACCCGTATTTTACGGGTGGACCCGTATAATACGGGCCGACCCGTATTTTTGAAATACGGGTGGACCCGTATATTTACGGGTCGACCCGTATATTTACGGGTCCATCCGAATTAAAGATACGGGTCGACCCGTAATTTACGGGTCGACCCGTAAATGCAAGTAGACCCGTAAAATACGGATCGACCCGTAAATATACGGGTCGACCCGTATTTTTACGACCCGTATCGGGTCGACCCGTATCGGTGCTTTTGACCCTTTTGGTACACCATAGAAGACCCTTAAAGAAAGGAACATTCTCATTTTTCATTAAGAGCAGTCTGCTTCGAGAAGAGATTCAAGAACCTTCATTAATTTTGTCTGGCGTACAACTTACTGATTATATGTATTTGTACATGATCGACACCAGTATAAAGATATGAATATATAGTTATACAATTGTGCATATTCGATTTTATATCTGCCAAGAGTGTCCTAAAGTTTAGAGACAACAGCGTTTTCATACAATGTGACACACTAACAAATCATAGTAAAAGGTATCAATCAACTACAAATACCCGAAATTACTTACGGGGATACATGCATCTAAAGTACGTTCACTCATAAATATATTAACCCTGAACTATCTAAGTTTGAACGGCCTCTTGCATGACTTCGCGGACTTCGCGACCGGACACGGCAACTAGTGCCGGTCGCAAACTATGAAAATGTATACATGCACCTTCTTCGTAAAAAAAGTATATTGTCGCAAAGGAACATTTTAACGGAAAGTAAAAACAAACAGAGGTGGCATGCACTTTTCAAGCAACAATAGGTGGAAAATTTGCACCACTCATTGGTCTGAGGGATGATGACATGGACATAGATACCATGATTACCACCTACAATACAGTAGTGACTGATGCAGCCAGTGAGATACTTGGGAAGGAACGTCGCAGGAAAAAGCCATGGGTCACTAGAGATGTTCTCGACCTCTGTGATGAGAGGAGAAATTTGAAGAAGAAGAGGTATCAAGCAGGAGGAGCAGAAGAATACAGGGAAGCAAACAAGAGGATTCAGAAGGCAGTGAAGAAAGCGAAGGAGGACTGGATAGCTAGTCAGTGCGAGGAGATCGAAACTTGCCTGAATAAAAACAACAGCAAGAAAGCATACCAGCTGGTGAAGGATCTAACTTCAGAGAAACAGGGTAGATCCACAACTATCCAGGACAAGTCTGGGAAATGCCTTACAGAAGAACAAGAGATTCTCAGCAGATGGACAGAATATTGCTCAGAATTATACAACCATGAGACTGATGGTGACAATACGGTTCTGGACTGCAGTCGGCCCCCAGATGAAGATCAACAACCAATACTTCGTGAGGAAGTTGAGATTGCAGTAGCAGCACTGAAGAAGGGAAACTCTGCCGGAGTTGATAATATACCAGCAGAACTTGTTCAAGCTGGAGGGGAGACCATGATTGATGTTTTAACAGATATCTGTAACAGGATCTGGAGAACAGGAGAATGGCCTACCCCATGGACTCAGTCGCTGATTATTACTCTCCCTAAAAAGGGCAACCTACAGCTCTGCCAGAACTACAGAACCATCAGCCTCATCAGTCATTCAAGCAAAGTCATGCTGAAAGTTATCTTGAACAGGCTTAAGCCACAAGCCGAAGAGATAATCGCTGAGGAACAGGCTGGGTTCCGAGCAGGAAGGAGCACCACAGAACAGATCTTCAACCTTAGAATCCTGTGTGAAAAGTATCTCCAACATCAGCAGAATCTGTACCATGTCTTCATTGATTTCAAAAAAGCCTTTGACAGGGTATGGCATGCAGCCTTATGGGCCACCATGAGGAAGTACAATATCAATGCAAACCTAGTTCGCACCATTGAGCAGCTATACGACAAGGCTACAAGTGCAGTCCTGATAAATGGCAGCACAGGAGAATGGTTCAGAACAACAGTTGGAGTAAGACAAGGATGTCTTCTGTCACCCACCCTCTTCAACATTTTTCTCGAACGGATCATGTCCGATGCTCTGGAAGAACATGACGGAAAGGTTAGCATAGGCGGCAGAAATATTACCAACCTGCGGTTTGCCGATGACATAGACGCTCTTGCTGAGGAAGAGCAGGAACTAGAAGCTCTAGTTGAAAGTCTCGACCAGACCTGCACAAGGTATAAGATGGAGATCAGTGCTGAGAAGACCAAACTGATGACAAACAGCGCAGATGGCATCCAGAGGGAGATCAAGGTAAAGGGACAGAAGCTGGGTACTGTAAGCAGCTTCAAATACCTTGGAGCAGTTGTCTCAGATGATGTCTCAAAACAGGAGGTTCTCTCAAGGATAGCACAAGCCACTTCAGCTCTTGCCAAGCTGAAACCAATTTGGAGAGATAACAACATATCTCTTGGATCAAAGGTGACACTTATGCGCTCCCTTGTCATTTCCATATTTCTGTATGCCTGTGAATCATGGACCTTGACAGCAGAGTTAGAGAAAAGAACGCAGGCCTTTGAGATGAGATGCTACCGAAGGTTACTGAACATTTCGTACAAGGACCATATAACCAATGAGGAGGTTCGCAGGAAGATCCAAGCAGCCATTGGAGAATATGATGAACTCCTGATGCTGGTCAAGAAACGGAAACTAAGGTGGTGTGGCCACGTCTCAAGGTCTTCTGGTTTAGCAAAGACAATTCTTCAGGGCACAGTGAAAGGAAAAAGAAGAAGAGGTAGACAGAAGAAGAGGTGGGAAGACAATATCAAGGAGTGGACTGGAATGGATTTTGCCAGCTCAACTAGGGCAGCTGAAGACAGGACAAGGTGGAAAGGGATTGTTTTGAAGTCAGCTGTGGTGCCCCAACGACCTAGTAAGGTTATGGGATAGAATAGAATAGAATAGATAGATCATTGTTTGCTGAAAACTACTTTTATTAATTTAAAGAAAAGAGTGTTGAGAAATATATATTAATATATAAATATCTTTAAATTTATTCCATATTTTACAGGAAACCATTGCCATGGCGCGCCTTAAACGAGATCTCCTTAAATTTACGGGTAATGTTAATTTCTACAAAGTTGGAAATGAATACATCGTATTTCAAGCGGATAAGGATCGTCGGCTGTCGGAGGCATTGTCGGGATTGGATCCACCTGGGACACCACTGCCGCCAAAAGAAAGTGCAGCGTAGTAGAATAAACTCAGAAGAGAAAACAAACATTTTAGCCACGACACGACAAAACCAACAAAGTGGTATGTGCGCCCAGCGAAGACTCAAATCAGCATGGGTATCCGCCCAGTCTGATCAGAGTATTCGCTGTGCACTTAAAGGGTAGCTAAGGGTCGAAGCTACCTCCATGCCAATAGCGAAGACTCTGATCAGACTGGGCGGATAATCTGAAACTTCGCTTGGTGTACATGCCACTAGTGAATAGAGAATACATACAATCAGATCTGGCCCCGAGGTTATAAAACTTTTTTCATGCTCAGCTGAGTTGAGCATGAAATTTTACCTGCTAATAAATAGCAAATTACTGATAAGTGCGGTTGTTTTCTTGCTCAGTTTGGCTGAGTATGAAATTTTCTCTGCTGATGAATATGAAAATGCCAACATTAGTTGGCATTTTCATATTTATCAGCAGAGAGAATTTCATGCTCAGCTGAGTTGAGCACGAAAAAAGTTTTATAATCTTGGGGCCTGTTTTAAGTACTCTCCCAAGGAAGGCGCTGCTAATTACATATCAGCTTTCACTGAAAATGCCATATCAGATATAGCTTTTAGGACAAGGTTTTGCTTAATAGATATAGCTTTCAAGATAGGTTTGATGGAATGTGCATATGTCGAGGATTCGTTTCTTCTTTCGCACATGCTATTTACATGAAGCGTGAAGCGTAAATGTTTAACCCTGTCTCTTCGATAATCAGAGATCACTAGTATTTGTCCCGTGTAAGGAAATGTCTTTGTATATGAGCCACGACACGACAAAACCAACAATGCGGTTGTGCGCCCAGCATAGACTCAGATCAGCCTGGACATCCGCCTAGTGTGATCAGACTCTTCATTAAGCGCTCAAAGGGTAGCTAAGGGTCTAAGCTACCTCCATGCCAATAGCGAAGACTTTGATCAGACTGGGCGGATAATCTGAAACTTCGCTGGGTGTACATGCCACTAGTGAAGAGAGAATACATGTACATACAATCAGATCTGTTTTAATTACTCTCCCAAGGAAGGCACTGCTAAATACATATGAGCCGCGACACGACAAAACCAACAATGTGGTTGTGCGCCCAGCGCAGACTCAGATCAGCCTGGACATCCGCCTAGTGTGATCAGACTCTTCATTAAGCGCTCAAAGGGTAGCTAAGGGTCTAAGCTACCTTCATGCGGACAGCGAAGACTCTGATCAGACTGGGCGGATGCCCAGGCTGATCTGAGTCTGCGCTGGCCGCACCACCACATTGTTGGTTTTCTCGCGTCGTGGCTCATATCAACTTTCACTGAAAATGCCATATCGGATTTAGCTTTTAGGTCAAGGTTTTGCTTAATGGATATAGCTTTCAAGATAGGTTTGATGGAATGTGCATATGTCGAGGATTCGTTTCTCCTTCGCCGGGCCGGGTAGCGCAATCGGTAGGGCACCTGACTCGTAAGTCAGAGGTCCTGGGTTCGAATCCCGGTCTGGCCACATACTTTCGTTTCTCCTTCCGCTGATTCAAGAAGGGCAGTTGTCAGTTACTGGCGAAAGTATGTGCACTTAGTACTGGTTAACCGCTTAGGAGGTCTAAGCCTGCCCAGGAATAGTGTGGTTAGGTTAATTGACCGTCCCGACATGACCTTAGTTGTTTACCGTGGACGTTAAGCATCAAATCAACCAACCAACCAACGTTTCTCCTTTCGCACATGCTATTTACATGAAGCATAAAAGTTTAACCCTGTCTATTCGATAATCAGAGATCACTAGTATTTGTCCCGTGTAAGGAAATGTCTTTGTATATATTTTTCTTACTATTATTGTTACTATTAATTTTTCATAAATTGTCTCGTGGCTGCGATATGTCAGTCACTGTTAAGGAAATTTAAATTTGCGCTATACATTTCACATCCTCTCAAGGCTTATGATGCAATGTCTTGGTGAATATAACTAACAGGAGATATAATTTAATCTGTGCTGTAGTTTACTAAGTGAAGCTTCAGTTCAGTTCAGTTCAATTCTCCTAACGGCGTTGTAACTGTAAGCCGGTATAAAGGTGCAGTGGAAGCAAGTCTGACTTGTTCATTTCAGTGTGAATCAACTCTTGAAGGAAACAGTTAACTCCTTTGGGGGCACATTATTTCTTTCTATTTGGTAGACTTTATTTTGGAAGGGCTATGTGGGCCAGGAAAGCAAACAGAAAGTCACAGACTTTGTTCCATTTTGATAAAATGTTGAAAAAATATGGCCATACCTTATGGTTTAAAAGCTTATAATCGCAAATAAAGACAATTCAGTGTACACGCACAAACAACGTCAATTATCGACAAATTTGGAACTTCGTGTTCTCCCGTGAACAACTTCGTTCACAGTAACAGCGGCGAGCCTGTCTTATTCAAATTTTTCAATGGTAGAGAAAGACATTAATTGGTGTTTGGTTGTCTGTTTTGGCACCTTAATGTTTTAATAATATGCACTAGTCGACATAGAAACCAATTCTTCAAACTAGAGAGGGCCCGGACAGACGCGGTGTCAGGATGCGCATGTTTATGGATTCGTTCTATTGAGTCTCTTGGAAAACATCGTCATGAGAAATGGGCGTGGAAAACTGAAAAGTAACATTGTTGAAGAGGAGTTACTAAAGCAGCATCAGCCCAGTGAAAGTTGTCTCCCCTGTAATTGCAATTGTAGCCAAACTAAATAAATACATCCAAAGAACTTTTGTGAAGTTTATTTTACACATTGAAACTCACTTTGTTAACCTATTTGTCTAGTGGAATCCTCTATCTCAAGGAACTGGAAGTGTCCAGTTATCATTTTAGGGGTGTTTAGTTAATCTATTTATTTAATCAATGTTTCGTGTACACGTAATTTGAAAAAGACTGTTATAAATTTTATGGCGACATTGTAGACCCTGATCAGTCCAATTCTGCGACGTCTTATCTGGTTCTTCTCTGTTTCACTTTGTCATTTTCCTGAACATTAGGCACTATGGGACACATTTTCTGCCGTTGATGACTTTGATCAGATAGATGTTCGTTGTACAATTGTTACTGTTGTTATGACAATAAATAAGCTGATTGTTGATGTTCCAATGCGTTTTGTCCATTTTAAGAATGCTTGTGCTAATGAAGAGCTTATACTGAAATAAATCAACCTATGCTTCAAAACACTTTGGAATGAATCTCTCTAAAGGCGTATTCAGAGCTCTAGATAAGAGGGGTATTTGATGATAATTGAGGGATAATTTTCTTTATCATTCATTGAAACCATATGTTGTGACCCCTCATCTGAACCGTCTCATCGAGACGGTTCAGATGAGGGGTCACAACATATGTTTTCATCCAGAATTAACAAAAATTATCCCTAATTATCATCAAATACTCCCTCTTATCTAGAGCTCTAGTATTGCACAATTGTCACGTCTGACATACGCTCAATTCCATTATCACATTAAAATAAAAAAAGAATCAAGCTTATGGTATAAGGCAAATATTTAGGCGAATTATTTATTTGTGCACTTTTTCGCTTCCAAATAAATTAAATGAGTTATCACACAAAACTACTGAATGTCGCCAGACCACAGTTTTGGTTAGCCACTTTAAGGAATTTCAGGAGTCTTGTGAAGACTCTCCCTTTTATCTATTTTATACTAATAACTTTGCTTTCACGTGTGTTGAATAGCATTATCATCCAGGCTTTAAACTATTGGAAGCTTGTATATAATATCATAATATTTTATTAATTATATTGTGGTTGGTTTGGGTTTAACGGCTCTTTCAGACCGTATTTCAGTCTATATCGAGCCGTCTCCCAGAGAAAGGGAGAAAGAAAAGAGATATGATAGAGGAGAGAAAAAATGTCCAAACAACCCCACCCGCACCTACTGCAAGCACAGTGCGTATTCTGGGATTTTTTTTTGATTTCAGCTGTTGGTTGGTTTCAGCATATCGCCAGTTAGTAATAATAATCATAATAATAATGATAATGTGACGGCCGAAGTCTCCACGCAAAATACATTCTCCCTGTACGTCATTATATAGTGCAGATTATATGAGCCGCAACATATGAAAACCAACAAAGTGGTTGTGCGTCTAGCGCAGACTCAGATCAGCCTAGGCATCATCCAAGTCTGACCAGACTCTTCGCTAAGTGCTTAAAGGGTAGCTAAGGGTCTAAACTACCGCCATGCGGATGTCGAAGACTCTGATCAGACTGGGCGGATGCCCAGGCTGATCTGAGTCTGCGCTGGGCTCAAAACCAACTTAGTTGGTTTTCTCGTGTCAAAGCTCATATGTTCTTTGGGATCATTGGGCTTATTCTGAGTCAGTTTGAAAACAGAATTCCACTAAAGCCGGCGCTAAAGGGCGTGGCCTGTGCGGCAACATTCCATTACTGGGCATGAATAGACACTGTTAAACCGAGTCTTTCATTTTATTTTCATTGGTGTGTTCATTGCCCCAAAGGATCTAACTTTCTTGAACTCAGTCCTAATCTGTTAAACTAATTACAAAAATGGTTATTAAGTTGTCACAGTTTTATGATAATTACGGGTCTGTTGAGAAAAGTGCGATATTATAGGGTCCTTACTCGTGCTTTAAGTTCAGCTGTCTGTACAATTTGTCAGATGGTGCTCAAAGTACTCTATAATCTGTCTGAGATTGACTTCACAGGATGCCGGTTCGCCGCGGAAAGTACATGTATATGAGTTGAGAAGAGTCAGATCACTTAAACACATTTGCTGACTGAGTACACCACAAAAGTTTGAGGCAAACAGTGCAGACCCAGAAAAGGAGCAGTCTGATCAGGGTCTTCACTGTTTGCTATTCCATCTGCATCTTTTAAACCCATCGCTGCATTGAAAAACCAAACAATTCACTTTTATTAAATTATTTTGTTGGCCCGAAATTTAGTACTTCTACGGTAACATCTTTCCTGTTTGTATCAAGTCTATGTGTACGGAAGACTCATATCAGAATGCGCTCATGCCTGGACGGTACTGAGTTTTTATAATTTGTATCTGAAGGCAAGTAATTTTCTTAGCAGACCCGTCAAATATGGCAGTCTAAAATTGCTATTTAATTGCACATAATTCTCTATAAGCCATGCTGATATCATTCATATAAAGTGTAATGTTATTTTTAAATAGAAGAATTTTATTTTTTAACTTCGTTATACGTCTCGAAATGATTTTGTAGCTTCGTTATGCATCTCAAAACGTATAATCTACGCATTTAAGAATTTGGCACGTAGCGGAAAACAGCAATGTCGTAGTTTGTAGAGAGAAATATTCTGCATGTTAATGCCAAAATAATCATTCTATTCAATAATGCGTTCAGATTTGTACTTTACAATTTATGTGGCTGTGAATTTCTACAGTAGTTCAGATATCTAGCCAGTGTGTCCGTAATATGTGCCAGGATATATCTTTGTTGTCATTTGTACCGTTACTTTAGGGCATTTGCGAACAATATAGGAGCCGAAATGATTTTGCATACACTGCTCGCCATTTGTAAAGGAGGGTTGTGTAGATTTTCCATAAGTCTATATATTGATTATATTACTATATAAACTAATAAATAAGTTAGTTTATTTGAAGTGATCTATGAAAGGGGTTGGGATAATTTGGATTGCATGAAGAACAAATAAGAAAGTTCAAGTACTTTCTTTATTCAAATACATCATTTACTCTTCCATACTAAGTTTGGCAATATAAAGAACCAGCCCAGTGTGAACCTTGATACTAGCTCATGCTCCGTACCCATCAACCGGTCCTACAGAGTTACTTAGAGCTAGTATTTTGGATCCTCCGCCAAACCGCTGTTCACGAAATTTGCAGTGCTAGCATAGCACGTTGTACACTGCCACACCACAAGAATGATGCAGTGCCATGCGGCGAGTCAGTTGGATTCTTTAAGTGACAGTGCAATGCTATGTCCTAGCAAGGTCTTACAACTCCTTGCAGCTCCAGGTTGATAGTGGACTTACAGTGCAGCAAGTCCAGCGTTCCATCCTCGTGCGAGGAGTGGAAAGATCCCCAAGCAGAGATCTGATCCTGACTGGCAGAGTATGTTGTAAGAACTTACAATCCTGCGCACCAGGTTAGCCGTGCCCATCGCATGATGAGGGAAAAGAATCCTCGTCCCTAAGGAAGGAATCCCCTGACTAGCAGATATTGTAAGCTGTAGGCACCTAGCAGCTTGGGCAGAAGAAATGCAAATGTAACCGTTATTGCACGTTACTTGGGGGGTAAAATAAGTTAATTTCAGCAAGAAATTAATCGTATTCCCCACCGAATACTAAATGGGAAAAGGCAAACAGAAAAAGAAAAAAGATATTCAATAACAATTCTAACAAACTACTGGGCCAATTCTTATTCAGATATCATATGATGGTGCTGGTGTTGTGGTGGGGATTGGTGGTGGTTAAGTCCAGAAACACAGCTAAACTGAAAGCTTCAACTATTACACTGGTGCTCTGAAGCTTGAGCCTATATGATATAGACAGAAAATATGCTGACAAAAGATTTCAAATGTCAAAGTTGTCATCAGCTTAAATTCACTCCAAACAAACCATATTTATTCAACAATAAATAAAGATTTATTTGAAGTGATCTATGAAAGGGGTTGGGATAATTTGGATTGCATGAAGAACAAATAAGAAAGTTCAAGTACTTTCTTTATTCAAATACATCATTTACTCTTCCATACTAAGTTTGGCAATATAAAGAACCAGCCCAGTGTGAACCTTGATACTAGCTCATGCTCCGTACCCATCAACCGGTCCTACAGAGTTACTTAGAGCTAGTATTTTGGATCCTCCGCCAAACCGCTGTTCACGAAATTTGCAGTGCTAGCATAGCACGTTGTACACTGCCACACCACAAGAATGATGCAGTGCCATGCGGCGAGTCAGTTGGATTCTTTAAGTGACAGTGCAATGCTATGTCCTAGCAAGGTCTTACAACTCCTTGCAGCTCCAGGTTGATAGTGGACTTACAGTGCAGCAAGTCCAGCGTTCCATCCTCGTGCGAGGAGTGGAAAGATCCCCAAGCAGAGATCTGATCCTGACTGGCAGAGTATGTTGTAAGAACTTACAATCCTGCGCACCAGGTTAGCCGTGCCCATCGCATGATGAGGGAAAAGAATCCTCGTCCCTAAGGAAGGAATCCCCTGACTGGCAGATATTGTAAGCTGTAGGCACCTAGCAGCTTGGGCAGAAGAAATGCAAATGTAACCGTTATTGCACGTTACTTGGGGGGTAAAATAAGTTAATTTCAGCAAGAAATTAATCGTATTCCCCAAAGACAAGTCAGGTGTGAAAGAAGTTCACAACTGGGTTGATCCCCCAAGTAAATAAGGAAGTGAAAATGAAAGGATGTACACCACCATATGTATCTGATATTAAAAAAAAAAATTATATTTAGCAGCATCCAATTCATGCTACTTGTTCTGTTTGTAACATAGCTGTAATGCTGTTGCTGTCGTGAAACAAGAAATTCATCTTCAAATTTAACATATATTATATAGAGAGTTACCTTCATTACAATACACTAGATGCAACACAGTTAAAATTATGCTCTGAAGGACTGTTAATTTATATGATAATATATAATGTCAAGTACCATATGAGACTACTTCTTAGAGAACACAAATTGATCATAAATAGAACATATATATATGTGTATATATATAATATATATTACAGTTATATATCGGAGTAACAGAGCCGGCCACGAAAAAACCAGTTTAACTGGAAAACGTGTGTCCATTTGCCACTGCTAAGTACCCCTATTTCTGAAATGTTGGACCTCATTTCACTTTATTTTCAATCAACTCTCTTCATAGAACTGACATTTAGTTACTTTCTATCGCAAGCTTAAAATTTTATTTCAATTGGCTGATTTCACCTCTGACCATCCTATTATGTTAATATGACAGTTTTTCAGCTCTACGTTTCAATATAGTTTTCATCTGTTCTATCAAAATGCATAAAAATTATAATACATGCACTCATAAATAATACAGCTGCTTGCACATAATCAGTGTCCAATCTACATGTTTAGCTTTGCACAATATTTTATGATTATGTGCAAACCATAGTTTAGAAGAGGAAAACCTGTATGTATTAATCGGTCATCTGAGGAAAGCACAAGAAGTGGCCATTCAATATAGCCAGTCCTATAATAGGTACTTAGATCTGCAATTGCTTGAGGAACCTCTAGAATGGGCTGCTGAAACTCAGTCCCTCTCAAGAGGTTTTTCCATAACAGACTCGACTGGATAGCCACATGTCACTTGTTGTGCTTCTCAGTAAAGAACATCAGTAGCACCCAAAAGAACATGCTGAAATGCATACTGCATAAAGGCATGAAGAATATCTGCCAGATTTCTGATAAGATGATCCTCCAAAGCGAGGCTAAACAGTTCATATCTGCACCAAGCATGTTCAAGGGGAAAAAAACTGTATGAATAGAAGTTCCAGAACAATAAGCTGATAATGAACCGGTGATGTTTCTAGGCACCTGAGCAAGCTGATGTCTGTATCTGTGGCTTTGAAGTTTATAAAAGCCAAATGTCTTGGTTCCATCCTCGTAGGAGGAGTAAAAATAAATTGTGCCTTAGTGAGCATGAACAGTTGAAAGCGCTAACCAGCTGCACCACAGAAACAGAACAGGTATGAAACGCAGGGTGATCACTCGCCAAACTCTTTGAGCCATCCACCCATAGCAGGGGCATAGGAACCCCAGATAGAATTCTGCCTCCAGCCGGAATCAAACTCAGACCACTAGCTTGTAAGGCCAGCACGTAACCCACTGAACTTCCAGCTGAGCATGTCTTGCATCCATCTGATTGGATCTAATGAATCGCCGGTATCAGAGATATCTGAAACTATAAAATATCTAAATAAAACATGTTCCACATGTCAGTCATACAACAGAACATAAGAGTGATTTAAATTTAATAAAGAACAAACTGAGGTTTGCTTAACACTTGAACCAGACCAGCTGTCACTCATGCCATGTGTTCCCTCTGAACACAACAATGAACCAGTGAAAAGTTCCTGTAAAGAACCATGATTAGACATCTTTGCTGCCGGCACATTTCACACACAGGTCTACTAATGGCTTTATACCAAGGATGTGCAAAGCTGAACAACTGATTGACATGGTTCGATCAGTCTAACAATACCATTTTGCTATATGAAACTATAAATTAAAAAGCATATAGTATGACTAGTCAACCATCAGGCTGTCTAAACCTCAGCCGTGTGGCTACAAAGCACTGCTCCTGCAGTGTATTAGCTGACTGGTGGTGTGGGATGGCGTGATCCCCAGCGGGCAAGTCATATAATACAAACATTCATTGCTGACCAGATGTCTGATCAGTGAGAAGATTGCGGAACCAAGAAATGATGAGTATGGACAGGCAAAGCTAATATTGAAATGACAGTACAACTAATATCCTTGTAAGTCAAAATGTTGTCTGTTTGTCATTCTCTGATCAAACTAAACATAACAATAATAACAATTTTTTTTTTTGATGATGAACTGTTTGCTGCTGCAGTTAAAATACTCCATGTACTGGTACACTTGAACATACAACAGTCTAATAAGTGAGTGAGTGAACTCGGGTTTAACGTCCCACCAACAACGAGGTCATATGGAGACGGGACCTCGGTTTAAAGTCTCATCCGAAAGACCGGAGAAGCGGGGGATCGAACCTGCGACCCCTGGATTGGTAGTCTGGAGTGTTATCCACTACGCTACAGCCGCTCCTAACAGTCTAATAAACTTATATGTATGTGATGTCTGTTTTCACTTTGCCTTGCTTTTAAAAACAGTCTAATAAACTTATATGTATGTGATGTCTGTTTTCACTTTGCCTTGCTTTTAAAAGCAGGTTCACAGATTCCAAACCATTAAAAGACTATTTCTCCAGAAGCAACCAGATATAGCCAAACCATTTGATCAAGTATCAGTGTCCAAACACTAAGGTTTAGTGACCACAAAATCATATTAATAATGTTACTATGACAGAACTTCAGCTTTATGTAAGCATGTCAGCCTTGCAGATAATACAGCTGGTGACAACATGTCTGTAGTTTGAAGCTTGAAAGGAAAATAAAAACAAAACACATTACTGATATAACTGTGAATGAAAACTGCCAACAATTTACCATATTTACACAAAACATCTGGACAAAGAGGCCAGACAGACTGCTCTAAAGAGCCGCATATTGTACAATAAATTGACAGGCCAAGGTTACTGTGCATACACTAAACAGACTGCTGCAATAATGAATTACATTCACACTTAGATCAGACTACTCTAAAGAGCATAAAAGACACACAAACATGACAGGCCAAACATATCCATGAAAACCCAGAACAGACTGCTGCAATGAATTATCTATTTAACAGAAAAGACCTGGAAATATTGTGCACAAACTAGACACCTGCACATACAAACTTCATTTCTGAGAGGCTAAGAAAACTATTATACCCAGAACAGACTGCTGCAAGCATTTATACACAAAACTATCATGACAGGAAAGCCCAAGCAAACCTGTGCACAAACTGATCAGACTGCTCTAAAGAGCCACAGTATTATGACAGGCCAAGAAAACTGTGCATACCAAGATAAACTTGCTGCAATGCATTTCATAGACAAAACTGTTTTTGACAGGAAAGCCCTAGAAAACCTGTGCACAACCTGATCGAACTGCTCTCAAGAGCTGCATTCACAAGGCCAAGCAAATTGTGCATACCTAGAAAAGACTGTTCCAATGAATCACATACCGTACACAACTGCTGTGACAGGAAAGCCCAAGCAAATATGTGATCATCTAGATCAGACTGCTCTTAAAAGCTTCATTGTGACAGGAAAGACTTAGCAACATGTACACACCCAGATCAGGCTGCTATAAAGAGCTGTGCCTGCTCCATACATTCTACAGTTCTAGACACTAAAGGGAAACTGTGTATACGCATATCAGACTGCCAATTGGGTCGACAGTGCATGACAGTAGCCTGTAGAAGTCATCTGAAAAGATGACAAAGTAAATCAGTGTAGAAGAGTGCAATAAAGCACCGTATTATTCTTAATGACAACTCAAACTCATAGAAACTGCACACACAATCTGGACATCACATTGCTGTTACAGTCTGCAAATTAAGTGCATTAAATTGTCTTGTAACCTGAAGAAATAGATATTACTGAATTTAAGAAATGCCATCTATGCTGAGATGGCATGTTTCTTGTGAACCTGGCTTCCATTAAAATAGTGGTATCATAAGCCATCCCTGCTGTACCAAACTTAAAGCAAAACCTAAAGCAAAGTCAAACACACAAATATAAAGTGCAGCGAGTATATCTGTATAATCAATTATTAGGTGGATCAGCTCAGCAATGAAATGGTCCAGGAATATTATTCAGTCATATCGAGCAGAAGGGAAGACACTATTAAATGACTGTGAGCAACAGAACCTGTATGTAAATCAAATTGGATGGCTTATATACCAGGAGATGGCTTATATATAAAACTTGCTTACTGTCAGATCCTGTACCGTTATGTATTTATTGAATAAAATATTGTTTAAGCCAGTTAGAGTGGAATAGCGAAAAGTAGCTAGTATATGATGAACTCGGCCAAACTAAGCCGACGCCGAGTAACATGAGCACTACACTAGCCTACTCTGATGCACGCTGTTGCATTCTGCCGAGCGCGCGGAAGAATGCATGTAGTTCTGCCCGACGGCAGGTAGCAGTTCTGCAGGCGGCAGAGATGTCGCAGTTTCCGCAAGGCGTGCGGAGCGGTATTCAGACAAGCAGTATTCTTACAGTTCTGCAGGCGGCAGAGATTGCGCAGTTTCCGCAAGGGGTGCGGAGTGGTATTCAGACAAGCAGTATTCTTGCAGTTCTGCAGGCGGCAGAGATGTCCCAGTTTCCACAAGGCGTGCGGAGCGGTATTCAGACAAGCAGTATTCTTGCAGTCCTGCAGGCGGCAGAGATGTCGCAGTTTCCGCAAGGCGTGCGGAGCGGTATTCAGACAAGCAGTATTCTTGCAGTCCTGCAGGCGGCAGAGATGTCGCAGTTTCCGCAAGGCATGCGGAGTGGTATTCAGACAAGCAGTATTCTTGCAGGCGACAGAGATGTCGCAGTTTCCGCAAGGCGTGCGGAGTGGTATTCAGACAAGCAGTATTCTTGCCAATATAGTGCTATGCTAGCTGTACGGTCATCAGCAGTGTTTGACCCATGTAATTCTGAATTAATGTTTTTGTGCCATGCGAAACATAGATCTATACTTATCTTCAGACAAGGTCAGAACACGTTGTCTGGGCAGCAGCACATCTCAAGCACATCTTGTAGCTTTTTCCCAGTGCCATCATAGTGGTCAAAATGGAGCTTCTCTGTCCAAACATGACTTGCCATTGTCGTTAGTGCTTTTGTGATGTAATTTTTCCTTTCATTCTGAGGCGGTTTTCTACAGCCTAATAAAATCACATCCCATATGTCTTGAAGTCGCACATAAGTTTCCACTGTTCCCTTTGCAGTTTATTCTGGACCTACACTGTGTGTCCCAATATTTATAGGGGAGTGATTCCATGTAAACCGAATTGAAAAGTGAAAATCCTTATCTCCACATTTCTTACAAATTATTAAGAATTAATGAATAAGCCACTTTCAAAGAAACTGGTTATGATACATGATACAGGAAAATGTATCGTGTATAGTATTAAGTCCAGAAACACAGCTAAACTGAAAGCTTCAACTATTACACTGGTGCTCTGAAGCTTGAGCCTATATGATATAGACAGAAAATATGCTGACAAAAGATTTCAAATGTCAAAGTTGTCATCAGCTTAAATTGACTCCAAACAAACCATATTTATTCAACAATAAATAAAGATTAACCTACTTATGAATTTTGATGCTGAAGAGTTTATTTGGAGACACATTGAAATTATATACAATTCTCCTTTACATATTTTGAGCATTGTATATTTCAAACAATTTCAAAACTAATCGCCTGTAAAATCGATATTCCCCCTCCCTCTCCCCGACACACACATGCACATGTGCTCCTCCCCGCACAGCCTCGTCAGGGCTTTTGCTGAGTGTTCTAAAACGGTAGTTCTGAGGTTTGTTATTTGTTCTCGTATGGCTTTGTTGCCACTTTCTGCAGAGAATTTCATTCTTATGTCCTGCTCGATGCCTTGTCCTTTGTTGTTGTGTTTATAACCTGGCGATTTCAGTTCCTTTTCAACAGTATTTCAGTTATATCAGGACGATGGAAGGGTGGTAATGAAAGGCTGTGAGCAACTGAACTTCATTAACGGCGCAAAACATTTCCGACCCCAGTGAAAATCGAATCCAGGAGTCAAGCGCTTAACCCACTTAGCTACAGGGGATCCTTTTTTTATCTCCTGCAAGGCTATGGTCTATGATTGCGGCACATCTGGGCTATTGCTTTCAGTATTACAGCGGTTAGATATAATACAGTCTTAAAGGTCGATATTGCATCAGTTTTGATATCTTCTAGAATTATTCTAGAAATTTCAAAATAATTGTAAACATTTTTTCTCTTATTTTTGTTTATTTTGGTGGGTATAAAACAGCTTATTAAGAAGGAAAAGCTAACTTCCTGACGGTAAATTACACAAAATTGCAGTTCTAATAAACAAATTTAAACCTGTTTCAAAATAGAGCGTGCTTAACATTTGACATACAGAATTGGCTCTACTTAGCATTTGACAAATGTAAACACTGTTTATGGCTTGAAGAACTATAAAATTGTTTTTATTCAGTTTTAAAGAACGCAAACAGTTTTGATTTGATACGTGACGTCCAACACAAAACAGAACGAGGATTGCTGTAATATAAATGCACTTTTACATTTAGTAAGACAGATGCGCATTTTTACTTTTTTCAGTGTCGCTGTATCCCAGGGCCGATTGCTTGGATGTAGATTAAAGTACTATCAGGTTTGATCCGTATAACACCGATTCTCAAGAAAGTGTAACTTGGGTGATTAAAATATCGAACAAATAACCACGTCATATAGAGATCGCTCACTGTCATTTCACAACTTTGGTATCTCATGAAGCTAGTTCTAAAGTATTGCACATTAACTATCAGGTGAATTCAGATAACGAGAGACAACGCGAAGGGATTAACACTTCTTTTCAGTATTCTACGAGTCGTATATACCATAGATTTGAAGCAACTGCTAGAAGTATAAGGGTATAATCCACCGTAGAAGCAAGTGCTTTTGTTTAGGAAGAGGCTAAGCTATAGAAATCTTCCTTCTATTATTTCTGAAAAAGCAAAATGCTCTTCTACCAAAAAGTAGCAATACGATCTCATTGTACTAAACTAACATGAAAGAAAATTATTCCTGCAAAATACATAAACTTATACATTTGAAAACCTCAAGGAAAACTCCTGTTTTAAACTTTTAAACATCAACCTGTCTTTATAAAACGTATATGTTTAACAGAGCAGCTAGAACGGTTACTTTGCTATTCTTGTCGCCTGTACTGTCCCTTAAAATACACGATCTTAAAATGTGCCAGGGACTGTTTTGCGTTTAGATAGTACATGTATTAACATAAATGACTAAATATGGTACTGGTACATGAACAAGTGCTATGTTCAATCACAGAAAAGTGTTTGCGTTACAATTTGCCAGCCTGTTTGCTTTTTTATATCAGCGGTACTGCTTTGCATTTAAAATACTTCATAACAGTTTTTAAATAGAAAAACTTGAAAACTCACCAGTTTTAATATGAAGACTTTACGAGAAGAATGTTTCAAGATATAGGTATCTAAAGGTCAAAATTCTTTGAATTGTGTATATTACATTCTTATATGACAAAACTCACAGTAAAGTCATCATATTAAGCCAGTTAAACCTGTTTTAAATTTGTATTTACGGGACATTGATACTGTATTTTATAGCACGATTTCTTCAGTCTTCCCACTGAGAAAATATCCAATAATTGATGACACTTCTTGAATAACACTTATTGACACCTAAATCATACTAAATATCATTTCTAGCACCATATCAATTGCGAATTAGGCAATTTATTTTTGCGGACCTGAAATTTGAGCAAATTTTCCAAGAAAACGAATTAAAATTACAAACAGAGAGAGCACATTACTCAATCTAGAGCAGAAAATAAAGACAAACATACTATAATTTATTTAAAATTTGATTTCTAATCCTCAGATTTGTAGGAATGATTTATTCTTCAAAGAACTGCTATTAAATGTAAATGTATTTTACGGGACACATTTCTGTATTATACGGGACTGCTTGAAAGTCGAATTATTGCCTAAAAATAGACCACAGTGCATCAGTGTTTCATTTTAATTGCACATTACAATCAGTGGAAAATATTTAACGCATATATGTACATGTCAAATTCAGTTTAAAAGATGGGTGAATACTAAACGAATATTTTGCTGAATCATGAAATCATAATATGAATTATTCAATAACTGAAACATTATCCGGTGTTTTCAGTATTTTGCAACTTCCAAATGGCTGCTTATATGTACATTTTTAAATGAATAAGACAAATACAGCTTCTTGCTGGTTCCCTTCTTGTACTACTTAAAATTATTGTCCCGTGTAATACGTCCCGTAAAATAAATTTATGAAACGTGAAACTTATTTTACGTGAAGCATATTCGATAAGAGTTACGACAGTTGTTCAATGACCAGTAGGGGTTGTCTCCCTTCCAAGGCTGGCATAGGTTTCTATCTTGATTATATACTGCGTGACTTTGGCTTGACTCGTAAAATACACGTGCAAAATTACGTTTTTTCGGAATACTAAGGACGCGTCAAAACAAAATTTTAATTGATTAGATAGTAAAATATATTTATGACCTGTCAGGGTGACTGATTATGACCTACTTGGTGAAGAAAAAAACTTGTTAGCCTCATCCGAAACTTTGGAATGCATTGTTAATGCTTGGACTCATAGAATACTCAAAACCCAGTGACAACAAACGGCCATGAGTTAAAAAATGCATTGTGTTCCAATGTATACCCATTAATCACTATTCGAAAGTACTCGATAATAGCAACCTTTCCAAGTCAACTCTGTTTGTTTCACGCCGAAAGATTACCAAAGAATTGAAAGTAAATATTGACATCTTTGATTATGACATGCAAAAAATAGGGGGGGGGGGGGGCATCAGGCATCAGTATCAGGTATGAGCATGTGAGTCTTTCCATGTATTTGAATCAATATTATAATTTAAATGTTTCAGATAAAGGCAGAAACTTCTGAGCATGCACTTATTTGATTTAATTTACAATCCTAAACAAAATTATACATGTGTTTAAAGCCATGAAACCATTCGTTACACTTTCTTACAGACAGATTTAAATTTGAATTTGTCGGACACTTTGGGCAGTCGGACACTTAGGGCCTTCAAGATGTTAACTTTAAAACAAGTTGACCACCCGTCTCGGAAAGAGTTGTTCATTTGGTGTACCATGCATGCCTTTTGTGAAATAACGTCATTTTATATATATATTTCTTTCCCTTTAGATTTTAGGGCTGGGTATTGCATCTAAGTAAAGGTGTCACTGCACCAAAGGGACCTATCTCAACAAGGACACTTATACCTATTTCTATCGTCTATTCTATCCCAAAACCTTACGAGGTCGTTGTGGCACCACGGATGACTTCGAATCAATCCCTTTCTACCTTGTCCTGTTTTCAGCTGCCCTAGTTGGGTGGCAAAATCCAGCCCTGTCCACGCTTTAATATTGTCTTCCCACCTCTTCTTCTGTCTACCTCTTCTTCTTTTATAAATGCATTAGTAGAATTAAGTTTTCCTCACAAAATGTATCTTTGGATAAATGATGTGGCCACATTAACTTTTCAAACGTTAGTTTCAGTATAAATGGAGTGAGGGCATTTCTTGCACACACGAAATAGCAAAAATTCAGTTTTTTCTTAAAAAGCTGGAATACTCGCAACCTTTACAAATCAATGTTTTTCAACATACGAGTATGTGGACAATCTGAGCAAGAAAACATTAATCATTTAGAGTTTCGAGCAAAAAGTATGTTTTTCGCTTTTTTCTCGAAATTTTGGATAATGAATATAGGTACCTTGTTGTAATAATTCCTGATCATTGCCTATCATTTTACTGCGCGAGCAATCAGCACAAAATGTTTGAAAAAAGATGCTATACATTAAGAAAAAAAAATAAATAAAATACAAGAAAGGAAACAAACAAAAAGTCATACTCCGTTACATGTATGTCGAAGACGCAGTTTGTTGTAGAATAGTTGACTCTCGTTATCTGAAACACTGATATCTCAATGTACCCACTTATATCAGAAAATATAGTTTCAAAACATTTCCTTTTTTCTCCACAATCCATCTCTTGTTTATTTAAGACTGCCGGTATCTCAAAGTAAATTTTCAACTTGAGGACCAGAAAATCTGGCTTTGAGATATCAGTAATTTGAGATAAGTGTCGTTATCGATATATCGAGAGTTGACTGTATTGAGAGTTTACTATATTTACATACTATATTTAGAAATGTTGCCTAACAGTGACATCAAACAAACCAGACCTTCTCAGCAATCTTAGCAGTAAAAATGCCTACACTGTTAGTTTATCAAAGACATATTCATTCAAATTAATAAGGTGTCTCCTCCGTGCATGGCCACAAATTGTTCAAAGGTGACAGCTTTTGTGATAATCCTGTTCGCTTCTCTGGATGAGAAACCCGTTTCAAAATGGGTCAACTCTTAAAGGAAATAATTTGCCTATCCAGAAGCTGATTTTGTCCATTAAAAGTTGACTCTCATGGAAAAGGGAGTCAACAATGAAAACGGCTGAGTCGCTTTAGCTGCAAAAACACCAATTTATTTTAGTTTTTTAGTGATGCTTCTAACTGCTTACACCTACAGAAAGGTAGTGCTATGAAAACGACTTTAAAATGCTTTATTTCTTAAAGATTGTGTCATTTAAAATCGATGTCTCTTTAAAAAATAAGATATTTGTGTTAACGATTATTCTAACAAAGTTCCCCATTAGAAGCAATGGAAAGTTTTCGTGTTTTATTCCGCAACAATTCACTGTTTCGGAACGGATTAGTCTAATTGCTGACGTCACTGGCAATTTCTGACATAGTTTTGTGACGTTTTGAGACGTTAGACACTGTAACGTCTATCTTTTCATTAATTGCCATAAATACGTCTTAGATACAGTTAAGAATATTAGCGGGAGCATGAACGCGCTGGCAAGAAGGCTGGGAGAATTTGAATGAAAGGAAAACTTTTTGAGTGTTTTTGAGTGTCAGAATCGAAATAGTTCAACTCTGTCATTGAATTATTGAATAATTCTTCACTGTTTGTCGGTCAGTTGTATGTAGATATATCATTCGCGCTCCGCACTCGTGATATCATCTGCTTTACAACTGACCTCCAAACAATGAAGTATTACTCAATAATTCACTGGTAGAGCTGATCTAATTTTTAAATGCAACACATTTTAAGACGCAGTTGACGTCATTAAACTAGATATATTACTGTACAGTATATCAGAGAGGCGACGCATTGTCGAGTTGCTAGAGGATTCAGAAGGCAGTGAAGAAAGCGAAGGAGGACTGGATAGCTAGTCAGTGCGAGGAGATCGAAACTTGCCTGAACAAAAACAACAGCAAGAAAGCATACCAGCTGGTGAAGGATCTAACTTCAGAGAAACAGGGTAGATCCACAGCTATCCAGGACAAGTCTGGGAAATGCCTTACAGAAGAACAAGAGATTCTCAGCAGATGGACAGAATATTGCTCAGAATTATACAACCATGAAACTGATGGTGACAATACGGTTCTGGACTGCAGTCAGCCCCTAGATGAAGATCAACAACCGATCCTTCGTGAGGAAGTTGAGATTGCAGTAGCAGCACTGAAGAAGGGAAAATCTGCCGGAGTTGATAATATACCAGCAGAACTTGTTCAAGCTGGAGGGGAGACCATGATTGATGTTTTAACAGATATCTGTAACAGGATCTGGAGAACAGGAGAATGGCCTACCCCATGGACTCAGTCGCTGATTATTACTCTCCCGAAAAAAGGCAACCTACAGCTCTGCCAGAACTACAGAACCATCAGCCTCATCAGTCATTCAAGCAAAGTCATGCTGAAAGTTATCTTGAACAGGCTTAAGCCACAAGCCGAAGAGATAATCGCTGAGGAATAGGCTGGGTTCCGAGCAGGAAGGAGCACCACAGAACAGATCTTCAACCTTAGAATCCTGTGTGAAAAGTATCTCCAACATCAGCAGAATCTGTACCATGTCTTCATTGATTTCAAAAAAGCCTTTGACAGGGTATGGCATGCAGCCTTATGGGCCACCATGAGGAAGTACAATATCAATGCAAACCTAGTTCGTACCATTGAGCAGCTATATGAAAAGGCTACAAGTGCAGTCCAGATAAATGGCAGCACAGGAGAATGGTTCAGAACAACAGTTGGAGTAAGACAAGGATGTCTTCTGTCACCCACCCTCTTCAACATTTTTCTCGAACGGATCATGTCCGATGCTCTGGAAGAACATGACGGAAAGGTTAGCATAGGCGGCAGAAATATTACCAACCTGCGGTTTGCCGATGACATAGACGCTCTTGCTGAGGAAGAGCAGGAACTAGAAGCTCTAGTTGAAAGTCTCGACCAGACCTGCACAAGGTATAAGATGGAGATCAGTGCTGAGAAGACCAAACTGATGACAAACAGCGCAGATGGCATCCAGAGGGAGATCAAGGTAAATGGGCAGAAGCTGGGTACTGTAAGCAGCTTCAAATACCTTGGAGCAGTTGTCTCAGATGATGGCTCAAAACAGGAGGTTCTCTCAAGGATAGCACAAGCCACTTCAGCTCTTGCCAAGCTGAAACCAATTTGGAGAGATAACAACATATCTCTTGGATCAAAGGTGACACTTATGCGCTCCCTTGTCATTTCCATATTTCTGTATGCCTGTGAATCATGGACCTTGACAGCAGAGTTAGAGAAAAGAACGCAGGCCTTTGAGATGAGATGCTACCGAAGGTTACTGAACATTTCGTACAAGGACCATATAACCAATGAGGAGGTTCGCAGGAAGATCCAAGCAGCCATTGGAGACTATGATGAACTCCTGACGCTGGTCAAGAAACGGAAACTAAGATGGTTTGGCCACGTCTCAAGGTCTTCTGGTTTAGCAAAGACAATTCTTCAGGGCACAGTGAAAGGAAAAAGAAGAAGAGGTAGACAGAAGAAGAGGTGGGAAGACAATATCAAGGTGTGGACTGGAATGGATTTTGCCAGCTCAACTAGGGCAGCTGAAGACAGGACAAGATGGAAAGGGATTGTTTTGAAGTCATCTGTGGTGCCCCAACGACCTAGTAAGGTTATGGGATAGAATAGAATAGAATAGAATAGAGCAAATCCGTTATGGTGCAGAAGGTTGCGGGTTCAAATCCCGGGTTGGGTAGCCGGGGACAGGAAACCCCTCTGTCAGTACAGCAGTAAATGGGTACCTTTTTCGAATTAGGAAAGGATTAGGCATAATGGTGGGTTCCGCCTTTTTATTTGCTGGGACCAGCATACAGTACGCATCTATATGCCATTGCATCTACGGCCACTAGGCTATGGGAAACCTTTACCTTTACCTTTTACTGTATATTTGGGAATGTATTTATTACGGACTAAAACATAAACATACTAACAAAAATATGTATTTTTCATGATCCCTTTTATACATAAATAAACAATACAGTTACAGAACAAATCTTTCATTATGAGACATTTAAAAGGACTTTTTTGGTTAAAACATGGGACTTCTCTTCTCCAAAACCAATCCCAAAATTCTACATCTTTCTTACAAAACGGATCAAGAACTTGGGATTGTTTTGGGAGAGAATCTCCATCTTAAAGCCAAAATACACAAAACTGATTGACAAATTTGGGAGTAGTTGTCGAAGGGAAAACACTCGCAATATAAAGAAATAAACAGGTAGTCCTGTGAAGCATGGTGATCAGATCACAGAGAAAGGTAGTTGTTTCTGCTTTGCTATTCTTTGCTACGTTACATGTAAATTGTATATGTTATACTTCATTCTTACTCTTGGTATCAGTGGAAGCTTCTGCGCACTGCTTGTGGCATTTGCAGGGTACCATCATTACTAAGACACTAATGAGCCTGATGAAACGAAACCATATCACTTTATAGATATACTGAACAAAAAAAGAAACTTACATGTACTTTCAAGGCACGATTTTCTTGAACCGAATTAGGATTTTTGCCAATTTTATTTTGTGATTAACTGTCAAAAAGTATTCGGAGTTCAGAAAAATGAATATCACAACAAAAACTGCAAAATTAATGTCTCCAGATTAATTTGAGTCAGTGAGGGGTCAGAATTTGAAAGTGCTATTTTGAAGTGCTTTTTGAAGACCCGTATTTCACTCAAGTTGTCAGCCTATGTAAGCCAGTCGCTTGTGAGATGTTTATAAGGCACCAGTTGTTACAAAAATGGCCCAGTCGCCGCTTGCAAAGGCTTGATCAGTGAAACACAAGGCTTTGAATACCGCTTTTCAGGCCTCTTGAGTCTGACTTTCATGCTATGCAGTGCAAATCCCATAGACAGTGCAAGGTGGTATTCCATGAACAATTAACCAATTTGATCAATTTTTTTCATCGTGAACCATTGTCTGGAGAAGCTGGAATAAGATCCATGGGTTAAACTTGAAAACTTTCTTGGAACGTGATGGTTTATTGGAGTAAATGATTTGCTATACGTTTAATTGCAAGGGAGGCAATTTCAAAGACACAAAATCTTTGACATCTTGTTTCCTTGAGCTGCTGGTTAGGCGTCATAAGATTCATAGGGTTTCTTTTTGGCAGTTACAAGGCAAATCCTAAAGTGTAAAAAATTAAGCGCTTGCGCATGCGCATTAAGCGTTTCACATTGTCTGAGGTGTTTTCAGTCAAATTGGAGTAATTCTGTAAGGGCTGGTGCAAATCGAAAACCGATTAGTTCATAAGTTTGTCTGAGGTCTCCCATGTGAGAAAATAGCGTAGCAATTTTTGGAAATATTGTTCTTTAGCTTTAAATCTATTTATAAACTTTGTAACGTTTCTTGTTTTGTTCAGTATACTAAGGACATATGACCGCGACACGACAAAACCAACAAAGTGGCATGTGCGCCCAGCGCAGTCTCAGACCAGCCTTGGCATCCGCCCAGTCTGATCAGAGACTTCCCTTTGCACTTTAAGGGTAGGTAAGGGTCTAAGCTACTGCCATGCGGATACCCAGGCTGATCAGAGTCTTCCCTGGACGCACATGCCACTGTTTGTTTTCTCGTGTCGCGGCTCAATTATGAGTTTTCCTTAACATGCTTAAGATCCCTGTTCATTTGACACCACTGATATATAATTTGAATATGACAGTCACCAGTATGTCCACACTGCTATGTTAAAAACTCGTCGTTTCCTTGCTCTTGAGTTAGTATGACATCATTTTTGTTTGGTTCCTTGCGTGCCTGATTAGACTGAAACACTACATACTTGCTCCCAACTCGGTAAAACTGAATATTTCCTGTCACGTGAAGAATATCACGCTTCAGTCGAGCTAATGCAATAGTATCCTGCAAAATATGATATCTATCATTAACTCTTAGCAAAAGGTAAGTCACATTTCAAACTTATCTGATTTATATTTTTAATCATTCTTTTTTTTCCAGAAATTCAGGTAAAACAAAATGATAGTATTGCTTCTCTTGAAGATGTAAACATCCACCTTAATACAATGACCGAAGCCTACGTTCTGCTCTTGGTCGACACAGATACGTGTACCGTTTTGAAAACCAAATTTGCTTTAAATTGCTGATAAATTCTTGCCGATAAGTCCGTTACCCTTGATCGCACCTGATCACATGATTTAGTTTTCAATGATATAAATATCCATGTATAATATTAAGCCTTAGATTATTCTATTTTTCGAGAAGGAAACTGTTATATTTTTGGTGGATGTGCTCTTTTTGACTCAGCCAACACGAACCCCAAAGCACCACAACTTAAAAGAACGTACCTTTTCTCCAAATAAAATCGCACGTGTTAAATGTCCCATAATAAGTTCGTGATTATACCTGACAGATAATGAAGATATGTATGCCTATTTAAAGTGGGCGTGGTAATTTGGTGTCTCGGATAAGTTTTAAGACAAACTGAATATGGGTGATTTACTTACTGTGGCTATTTGCATTCTAAGGCGATTGTTTTCACTTTTAAGTTCCACCACACTCTGGCAATCGTCGCTGGATTCTTTGTCGTTAGATTTAGCAACTATTCAAATAAAGATTAAAGGCGTTACGCACAGACACTGCCAAGCAAAGACACAGAGAAAAACGTTATTCTAAGAACTATACCGTCCTTTGGCAAAAACAACGTACATTTCGCACACGAAGACAAACTGCAACAGGAGAACTGCCTGAAACAGTCAGACTAGAGCAAAACTATAATCTCAATACTAAATCGTTAAAGTACAGTCAAGGGACATAATTATTCGCCACCCAAGAAGAAAATTGGTAGACTTGGTTTACACAGTGTGTTTATATTTTGCTCTGTGCTACTCAAACACAAATAATCAATAATTGGAAGTTATATGAGTAAATTGCTTATAACCTCATGATGAAGTCACAAGGTTGTTTGATGACATCATTACCATGGATACAGAGTGCATGATGGGTAAACAGCATGACTACCAAGCACAATAATTTTGACAGGTGGGCTGTTAAAGGGAATGTTAAGTTAATTTATAGCTGACAAAAATTTATAAAACTTAATGATCATCTTTTGCATGTCTGGGGTCACAGTTTTATGACTGTTGAAGGAAAAATATAGTTTGTGTTGTGAAGAAATGAAGCCAGACTGTGATGGTAGATGTTTGTTTACATCCAAACCAGATAGCTAAATTTGAGCTTAGTGAAAATTAACAGCAAGACGGCTGTGGGAGAATTCAATGGTATACTGGAATTTGTTATCAGGTACGGATTTTACAGAAAAGATAATTAAGAGAAAACGAAAACGGTTTGTCAGAAAATACAAGGATCATATGAGGTGGGTGGGGTTCGGGGAGGTGAGATGATAAAGAGGATGGCATAGGATGGGGAGGAGAGGGACTGGATTATCGACATACAATGGGGTGAATGGACACCCAGTGATAATTTTCAGCTACTTTATGTTTTATTTTCTTACAAATCTTGGATGTGGAGAGGCAATTTATTACATGCCCGTCACTGGCAGGAGCCTAACTGTAGACAGTAAGTCAATGCTATTGTTTTGTGACTGTTTGTTTTTAAAGCTTTCACGAATCTAGCTCAGGAGTAATAAAGTATGAATGCCCAAAAAGTATGATAAGATACCGAACAAACTTCAAAATTAACTAGTACCAAATAATTTGCAATTAAAGATCAGCCTTCAAAATCAGGACCCCCTCTGTACAAATAACATAGCCCTTAAATTTCCACAAGGCCCAGGAACTAAATACATTATCTGTATTTTTCTTTTACACTACAATCAAGAAATTTCCTCAGAAATCATGGTTTGTCACAAAGTGAAGCCAAGAAATTTATGTGTAAAAGCCAACCTCACTCATTTAACAAATGAAACCAATTCAGCCTGCTTGAAAAACAAGCAGTTTTAATTTTTCAGAGATTAACAGCAAACTATTGAAGGAAAGTGGTATGTAGTTAATAGAAAGGAGATTTATTTTTCAAATTTTAATGAAAAAAAATTCAGGATAATAGCACAGTGCCAGTTTGAATTCAGTGCATCATTTCTTTGTTGATGGCGGCCATTTTGAAAGTGGCGAATAATTATGTCCCTTGACTGTAGCTTCTCGCATGTTTTGTTTGCTCCCAAGGTCAACCTTCACAGATTTTTATTTGCTTTCACTGCACCTGGGGTTCAGTGCCGTTTTAAAAGTTTCCCCTTTTGCCATCACACTGCAGATTTTATCTTCATCTCCTTTAGGAACGAAGGGCTCGTGCTAGTCACTTTGAAAATCGATTATTGCTCTAGCAGGCGCTAGGGAGCGTATACACTTTACAACCGAGATGAATGCTCATTGAGGATTCTTGTTTGTAGTCTGTAATCATTTAAGGATACAAAAGTATAAAAATTAAGTTTTTGAAATACAGCATCATTTTAACGGCCGCCACACAGCAATTAATACCAAAAATAATGAACATAAAGTATAGTCACGGTAACTAAATTCTGGAAATCTAGATCCCTTCAAGCAAGAAAGGAAATTCTCTATTTTTCCAGTCATCAGTTTACCGTGATGATTCATTGACGAGTTAGAGGGTTATCATGCGAACCGAACAACCAACTAAATGTTTTGTACCACTTCAGAAACTGAGGGTGAGGTTGGGCCTGTAAAATCGATTTAAGCCCCCTAGTAATTCATTACTGACCGTTCCAAGGCGGTAGTTCTGTTGTGGTTCTTTGTTGCCTGTTTTTGGTGTCAGAGTTTCTGTGATGTTTTACCTTATGTATGTTATTATTATTTTTGGTTCGGTTTGGGTTGCTGAGTGGCCACCTTTTGGGAACAAGCTGCTCACTCGGTTGGCCATATGTTCTCTGTATCTTGATTATTTGTAATCTTAGTTGTTTCCAACTATGGTTTGAGGGCTGGATTTGGATTTTGATTGTTTCAGTTCCTGGTCTTTGCATACTTTTTACTTTTTGTACTGAGATTGTGGAGATATTTGTTTTAAGAATAATTATGACGTCTGTGGCAGGAAAAGTTGTTGACATTTGATGCTTAATGCTAAATTCAAGATTATATTTTATCTTGCAACAAAACAAAATCTTTAATTTACAACTTTTTCTATTAATAATATACTGCACAGCGTAATTTGAACAGTCTCGCCATAATGATAAGCTGCGTACTCAAAGCTTGTTTTCCCAAATTTTGGTGAAATGCTTGAAATGGCACGCGTACATAGAATGTGTGGGATGCATTTAATATGATTACTTAAGGCATATAATTTCAAGAGGGATAACTCTGCCTCTTTCTTCTTTACCACCCTTCCAAATGTGTGTCAACTCTAAAAAGGAACAATTTGCTCCTGCATGTGCAAAGTTGCTCCTGTAAGAGTGAGTTTTTAAGAGACGACTCCTTTTTGAAGGGATCATTATCCAGGGAAGCAAACTAGAGGTCACAAAATATTTCTTTCTTTGTCAAACTGACGGGAAAATATGGAGGTATTTGCATACACCTTAACGTTTGGGAAAGAATCAAAGGACCACATATTAAGGGGAAGCATTTGATAATAGTTGCAGAATGTTTTAGAACCAGAGATTATATGATCTGCACTATGATGAAGGAGGATGAGACGGTTAACGACCAAACGACACTTGACGCAGTTAAATAAGTTCTGAAAACTTGAATTCTTTTGGAGTAAAGAATGTGAAAAATACACACTCGGTTTAACGGAGTCTGTTCATGACCAATAAAAAAACGTAACATCGTTCACGCCCCTCTAGCACCGGCTGAAGCAGAATGAGCCACAATTCAATGATCCCAAGCGGATTAAAATTATGTAATCTGCACCAGAAATTATACTATCTGCAGTGCGGTATGTGGTATAGTACTAGAAATGACATGGCTGAATGAAACAATAATGAAACGCGTTCGTTTGTGATCGTTAAATATTCAAACTCATAATATAAGTGGAACAGTATAAGCAATCAAGCTGGACGTTGTTTATGTGTCGCGGAGGGTGACAACAGAAAATATTTATTGCACATTTCTTGGAACATCATTTTGTTTTTAACTACTCTTATATGACTAGGAAAACATGAACTTCGGACTTCAGCTGCATACGTCTTAAGTATGTGATATGCATATATATGAGCCGCGACACGACAAAACCAACAATGTAGTTGTGCGCCCAGCGCAGACTCAGATTAGCCTGGGCATCAGCCTTGTTTGATCAGACTCAACGTTTATTGCTCAAAGGGTAGCTAAGGGTCTAAGCTACCGCAATGCGGACAGCGAAGACTCTGATCAGACTGGGCGGATGCCCAGGCTGATCTGAGTCTGCGCTGGGCGCACAACCACATTATTGGTTTTCTCGTGTCGCGGTTCATATACAATAACAGTTATTAAAAATATGAATTATGATAAAAGCAATTTTGATTTGACTCAAGCTGTCGTAAGGTTGATAAATAGCATATCAATTTCTCTAATAATGTTCAGCTCTCCCAAAGGAGGCCCAAGGGAACCAAACCGTAACCCGCACCTGCATGTACCGAGACTATCCGTGTCCTTTCCAATTTGAAGAAGAGAGACACACGTCTTCGGCACAAATAAGCTTTTCATTTAAAAAGCATTAGATTCTTCCAAATATTAGAAAGAGTGTATTAATAACCGTCATTATGCTTGTTGTAAAAAGTGTTTTATACGTACCTTGTATTATATGACCCTGTTTTGCTGCCTTGTTTCCTGAGTCGCTTACAGATGCTTGTGATAATGTATTCAGGGATGGTATGAAAAATCTTTCACTAACTTTATTACGGAACTTCAACTGAAATAAAATACAATATAAGAGGAAGTGTATCTAGTATGAACACACACCTTAAATTTCTACTTACAATCTGTGCAAAAATATGAACGAGTGTTTTAAATGATCACACTGCCTTAAAACCGTAGCAGACTTTCTTTATTAATTGAAATATACTAATGGTTACAAATGCTGACAGTGTTTAAGTACTTGTATATTGTTTTGTTTCTAATGCGCTATAAAGCGTATCTTTTCTTTACCTCTGAACACCAAAACCGATTTAAACTTTGGTCATGTCAAAATATGTGTGAAGCATTAACACACCTTTTGGATAATATTTACATTAGATTTGGTACTAAGCTATACAGACAAACTTGGTATTCCGATGGATACTAATTGTGCTCTTCTTGTAGCGGAATTGTTTTTATTTTGCTATGAAAAGGATTTCATGGCTTCACTTTCTAATGATAAAGAATCTGGAATTATTGAAGCTTTTAACTCAACATCTAGATATCTAGAGTGGTGATCTTTCAAATATTGACAACCCTTACTGTGAAGGCATGGTGAATCCAATTTATCCACCTGAGCTGCAGTTAAACAAAGCTAATGCAGCCGGTACTGAAGCCCCATTTTTGGATTTACATTTATCTGTTTCAAATGGATTTGTTTCATCCAAGATTTATGATAAACACGATGACTTTGAGTTGACATAGTAAATTTTCCAATTATGTTCCCCGTTCTACCTCTTACGGGGTTGACATTTCTCAACTTATTCGGTTTGCTAGAGTGTCTAGTCATGTGACTGACTTCAATGTCCGTCATGAAATTTTAACTGCTCAGCTTCTCCAAAAGGGCTATAGATATCATAAACTTCAAAAATCATTTTCAAAATTCTTTCTCCGACACTATGTAGGAATTGTTTTCTAAATTCAATGTCGGATTAAAAACTTTAAGTCTTTTGCCGCAGGGCCTATCGGAACAAGAATTATATGGTGCCTTAGTCTTTAAATTCAGAAAAATTGTAGGTTGTCGATACAAACGTATTGAATTTAAAATGAATGTAAAGCTACAGCTTTCAATTTTTAGTGGTTAACTTATTAAGGTTAAAAATTTGCTGCCCTCTTTAATTTGCCAGGCATCAGACTCAATGATAGTAAAAAGATGGGCAATGATCAGGAATTAATATAATCAAATCCCACATTCCGCTCTCAAAACCAATAGGGAAAGAAGCACATAAACGCAGAAAGTGACACAAGTTTACGAAAGACATGCACAGTAAACCGAATGAGCAGCTCTTTTCCCAAACAGATGTGATTCAGCTACCCCAATAACACCATCAACACCTATTTTTACTTATTTTTTATTTGAGTCACAAAACAAAACAAAACAGAAGCCAGATTGGGCAGCAATACGGGTGACCAAACCACCACAGACCATATACAAGTGGACACAGAACAATATAACATCAAGGAACCGCAACAGAAGCACCGCCTAGCAACGGTCAGCAAAAGATTACTGGGGGCCTATCAATGATAGGTCCGACATAAAGCTACCTTATTTAGTTGGTTTGGGCCGGAGTTTGCCTTGTCTGTTGCTTGGTTATTCAGGGCTCAACTGATAGTTTTCTTTTGCTCCGGTATTTCAGTGGTGTTGACCTCCCAGGAGTCTCCTGGTATCGCAATACTGTAAAACACTTATATTTAGCGGCAGCGAAATTTCGCGGTTTTTGTCCATGGACCTTTTGGCGGATTTTTATTTTGGCGGATTTGTGATTTCTGAAAAAAAAAAAAAAAAAAAAAAAAAAAAAACGTGATTTCTGCCTGACGTCATGTTGGCTACGTAAATCCGAGTTATACTGTGTCATGGTGAATAGAATTTTTTCTATTATCGCGGTAAATGTTCCCTTATAAAGTGTTTATAGTTAATGATTTGTGTGTGTGTTCCTTGTGATTTAATCAACTTGGCTTACCTAATAATTAGTTTGACATGTTAAACAAATATTTTCACACTCCGTTTCCTTCCGCTTGTTTGTTTGCTTCAGATCTTTTGTACGAATATATATGTGATGTGTATTGGCTTAAATATTATGGTATAGGGAACATATTATATACTCAACCATATTTTTTCTCAGTACCGTCAGTTTATATTGGCGGCATTTTAATTTGGCGATTTTCTTCTTTTCCGCCAATATCGCCAAAATAAAGTGACCGACAAATATGTGTTTTACAATACGTTCTTTCCGTTAAGTCCTTATCTCTGATTCATCATAAGCCTTATCCGTGATTTGTTTGTTTCCGGTGATGATTTATTGATAAATTAGGAAACCTTCATGCGGACCAAACAGCTAACTTCATGTTTCAAACCACTGCAGAAGCAGAGGGCAAGGTTTGCGCCCAGTAAAACTAATTTAAGCTCCCAGTAATCTTTTGCTGACCGTTCCAAGGCGGTACTTCTGTTGCGGCTCCTTGGTGTTATACTGTGCTGTGTCCGCTTGTCTATGGTCTCTGGCGGTTTGGTCACCTGTATTGCTGCCCACTCTGTCTTGTGTTTTGTTTTGTTTCGTAATTAAAATAAAAAAATAAGTGAAAATAGATGTTGGTGCTGTTATTGGGGTAGCTGAATGACCATCTGTTTGGGAAACAGCTGCTCATTCGGTTTACTGTGGGTGCTTTCGTAAGCTTGTGTCAATTTGTGTGTGTATGTGCTTCTTTCCCTATTGGTTTTGAGAGCGGAATGTGGAATTTGATTGTATTAATTCCTGATCATCGCCTATCTCTTTACTTTATCTATGATAGTGTTAACAAATGGGTGGTTGGATGAAGCTAAGGTGAAATGTCAGCATTGCAGCATCCGGCTGATGTAAACGTAAGGTATGTGCGTTTTGCGTGGTCTGATCTGAGTCAATAGCGCTTGCAAGTTTTTCTTTCAATAACCACACAATCTTTTATTTGTTTAGACATAGTGTTTCACAATTTGTTAAACACCATCATTTTTATTACCTTAGGAATGAACAATATACAAAGGCACATAGTGGTACAAAACATGACTAGAGCTGAGAGAAGGACAAAGTTCAAGGTCGTCTGTTCTGTTGGCAGCACGTGGGTGAGAGGTACTCCGAAGACACACACTATTACAACATTGTAAATACAGAATCCAATGTACTTGGAATCGTTTAGGGCTGAAACAGAAATATCAAAACTTCAATCGCATGCAAACAAGGCAAAGATTATCTGTTCATAAATGTGTTATATTACACTGCTCACAGTAGAAGACTGGACATCCATGTCCAAGCCTACGTGGTATGCATAGAGCATGAATAAATTCTAAAACTCTACAGACCCAAAATGAAAGCTTGACTAGACTTCAATATAACACAGTCTTGTTTGTGCCGTTCTTAAATGACTATAACCTCTTTTACTGCCTTGCGCTAGTCAGCAAACTTCTGTAGGTGCTTTTAATGAAGCTGTGTAAACATACCTGGAACAGTGACATGTCGTGTTTCCCAAGCTAGGAACGTCCCAAAGATCAGCAACAAACCCTTGTATATATACAATGACAGAAACCAATATCCCTCGTAAGGGTGATAACAGTATGTGTAGACCTCGGATATCACATTGTTGGAGTTATATACATCCTGTAAGAGATAAAAGTAGACGCAGCATGCGATAGAAAGTCATGGGAAGATTTCATGCACTAATTATGTCTATGCTAAGAGGATACGTTAATTAGGACATGGAACGCCTAAGCTGCTATAGTAAAAGCAGTCAACAAGTTCTTTCAGTTTTGAATCATTTTTATCGATACAACTTCTATTGCCTGAATGCAATTTATTCAAGAACTTGCTGCTTTCATGGCCAGTTTCAACAAACATCTAGTTTGAGTTTTGAATCATTTTTATCGATACAACTTCTATTGCCTGAATGCAATTTATTCAAGAACTTGCTGCTTTCATGGCCAGTTTCAACAAACATCTAGTTTGAGTTTAGAAACAATTGTTTGAACAGCACTCTTAGCATTCGAATGATACTGGAATACAAACTTGGCCTTTTTTCTAGCTTTTATCTTAACAGTCAGAGAATGTGTTGTAGGCATGTATATACGTGCAACTATCCATGTAAGAGGTTTTGAACAGAGGACTGACTGCACATGCATAGTATGCTAAATCATATCGGTGTGGCATCCCTAATTCAGTGTATAAACTTTAATACCACTAAACTGGAAAGCGACACCAGTTTTTTAAATTCGTAGAACACCTTTATAAACATCAGTGTGGTATCAAATAAATGGAAAGAAAACGGTCAGGAACAATCAGTAGTAAGATAACTTGGGCATTTTGGTGAATTTAATCCGTTTCTTATTTCTTTGCAATATGATTGTTAAATGCAGTTATGTAGGGCGTTATCCTGCAGTTTTCTCAACATTATTTTAAAATGGACTCATTAACTTGCAGTTGAGACCTGCTGCTTTTGTCACAGACATTAATTACAAAAGAACTGTTCTACCCATTTTTAATATTTGGTTACGTCTAAATCTTTTGCCTTGATTCAATACTCAATAAAACAATAATGATCTAAATATCTGTTTCACTGTTGCGTTAATAAGTGCATCTGTCTAGTTTTATTTATAGAACTTCCTCGTTCCTATGTCACAATAATAATACAGCCTTAATGATCATAGTTGCTGTTCAATACTCGTATTTCGATACCTAAGGCGTCTGAAAAATAAATTCGCTTTTGTTTGGTTTACGTTGGGCTCGTTTCGAGGAGTTTGTATTTTAAAATTTATGAATGATAAGATTCATAAAGCTTACCCTTGATTTTATTTCATTTATCTGGTCATGCTTTCAGTGTCTATGACAATTACGAAAAAAGAAAATGTTACTTATAGCAAGACATTGGGGCTTCTTTTTGGCATACTGTTCACGTAGATTTTGCACTGTATGTAGCCGTTCATGCTTTAAACAAATATGCTTTTTTGTTGGGTGTCACAATCCTATTATGAAACTGTTTAGTAAAATTGATGGTTAACAAAGGAATATCTCATCTCACACTGTTGATAACATACATAACAGCCCATAAAACAGCGGGGAATAAAGAGGATGTTTTATATAGTAGAGATTTTAAGGTTGCGTTTTTTCTGATTTGTTGCATATAAATACTAAATCTATATTTGCAAAAACAAGAATTCCGCGGAATGCGGTGTCTCGCCTGCTAGCGCTTTTTCACAAAACAGAGCTAAATCAACAAAGATGTATGCATGAACCAAGTTTCTTGGCTCTAGCCCTAGTTTCTGAGAAACAGACCTAAACGTGAAAACTTGACAAAAATTGCAAAGTCAGTCAACCGTAAAATGTTGGTAAAGATTCAATACTGATGATGACTTTGAGCTCTTCTCTTCCAGATGAAGGCATGACCCAAGTTCCATGGTTCTAGCCCTTATAGTTTCTGAGAAACAGACCTAAATGCGAAAACTAGACAAAAAATTGCAAAGTCAGTCAACCATTAAATGTAGGTCAAGACTCAATATTGATGATGGATTTGAGGATCTACTCTTCCAGATGTATGCATGAACCAAGTTTCATGGCTCTAGCCCTTATAGTTCCTGAGAAAATGACCTAAACGGAAAAACCTGATGAAAAATTGCAAAGTCAGTCAACCGTAAAATGTAGGTCAAGACTCAGTATTGATGATGACTTTGAGCTCTACCCTTCCAGATGTATGCATGAACCAAGTTTCATGGCTCTAGCCATTATAGCTCCTGAGAAAATGACCTAAACGCAAAAACCCGATAAAAAATTGCAAAGTCAGTTAACCGTAAAATGTAGGTCAAGACTCAGTATTGATGATGACTTTGAGCTCTACTCTTCCAGATGTATGCATGAACCAAGTTTAATGGCTCTAGCCATTATAGTTCCTGAGAAAATGACCTAAACGCAAAAACCCGATGAAAAATTGCAAAGTCAGTCAACCGTAAAATGTAGGTCAAGACTCAGTATTGATGATGGCTTTGAGATCTACTCTTCCAGATGTATGCATGAATCAAGTTTCATGGCTCTAGCCCTTATAGTTTCTGAGAAACTGACCTAAACGCAAAAACCCGATGAAAGTTTACGCCGCCGACGCCGCCGCCGACGACGACACCGGAAAAGCAATACCTATGTCTCGCCTCTGCTTCGCATGCGAGACAAAAATGATGCTCTTACCTTTGTGTTTGTGGATACACTCTTCTTCTGTAGTCCATGTGTACATGACCAAGCTAGCAACAGAATGCAGTCAATCAGTAGTAGAAAGAAAACAAGCCCGAATAGATGGTAGTCTTTTATACTCTGAAACAAATAGGAGAAGGACCATCTTTTATACTCTGAGAACATATCGTGGCACAAAGACAGAATTTTCTACTTTAGAAATCGCTCCACCCAAGGCGATGCAATTTGTTCCAAGAATTTTAAATACAAACATAGCAATAATTACAACTAGGAAAACCAAAGATGAAACATTACAGATGAAGTTTGCTAGAATGTCTAAATAAAAAAACGCACATTCACCGAATGGACTAATATTATTGAGAAAGAGGACGTGAAAGCTGAAGCTGATATAATAAAAATGTTTAGTGCTTTTTGATAGAATAGACTTTAACATTTTCTTGCACTGCAATTGTGACATTTAAACGGCTGCATGTTGTTACTTATGCAGAACAAGACACTTTCGTCTTAGTTATTGTTCATGTATGCGTGCCTAAGCAATGAAGAACATCAATAGAGGGTAGTCAGCTGAAACTGATTCTTTAGCTGTAATGTCTCACTGATGAATATGGAGGCGTCTAAACAGACTGAAAACTTAATTGCTTTGAGCTCAGTCAGAATGGAGTGCAAGGTTGCGCGCATAAAACTAGTTCAAGCACCCCCCCCCCCATTACACAGTGGAATTAAGCCAGTGGTTAAATGCCCAAACTGAAACTATAATCTAAAGCAAATCTAGCCTCAAATTTGTTGACAATATTTCCTTGAGAAAAATGTTATGTGCCTTGAAAAAGGCATCTCTCTCTCTTTGTTTCTTTCTTTGAATAAGCCGTGAGCTAACGGGGTCGCGGGTTCGATCCATGTCGTGTCCTGATATTTTCGCCGTTTAGATCCCTGCCGTAGCCAGATTACTTTTTGCATCCTGGTAGCTAGTAATATGGTCACTTGCGAAAAAAGCTTCCGCATGTGATGTTTCGCATTCAGTACTGTCAACTTGTCAAGTATTGTTTCAAATACCCCATTTTGTGTGTTTGTGTGCTGTGAAAGTTTGTTGTATCGTCCTAGTTTTGTTTTGTAAGAGAGGCGCCGTGGTCGAGTGGTTAGAGACTCTCGGTTATGGTCGCCGATAGGTTGTGAGATCTCGCCCGGATCTCGTCATCCGACGATTGGAAGGGAATGATAAGGCAGCGAAAGGAGAGAAATGGGCTCCGCCTTTCACATCTATGCCCAAGACACAGCCCCTACGGCTACTAGGCTATGGCAAACTTTTACCTTTCCTTTACCTAGTTGTGTTATAGTTACTTATTTATAAGTACATATAATTTTCCTACTTCTAGTTTTCCTAACCATAGATATGAGAATATATTCAATATCATATATAACAGACATTAAAAAGAATCGTGAATAAAACTACCAAGTGCAATACTATACCGTTTTTCTAAGTTTGTAATCTCTGAACAAAATATGAACTCTCCAGGTTTTAGAGAATAAAGCCCCAAACAAGGTGGTAAACCCAAGAGACAAGATCCAAACGCGCAGCTGAAATAAAAAACAAATGGCTTGGTGAACTCATAAGAAAAGAAACGACAAATTTCATCAGCTCTAACTGGCATAAAACGTGAAGTGCTACTACATGAATGTCGCAGAAACAAGGACAACTACAAACAATTTATCCAAACTAGGTGTTCTGACCTCATTGGCCAGTAGAATGCTGTATACTACAACTGAAATGTACTCAGTGTACTTGTAAACAATGAATATAGAGCGAAATATTAGTTACTCCACAGGCCTCCGTTACGGGCCTCTGTGGCCTAGTGCATAAGAGCGCTGGTTGTAACTTTTTGTGTTTCTCAGCGCAGTGGGTTCGAGTCTAAGCCGGCGCACTAGTGAAAAACCAAGTGTTTTCCCTCAGGAGCTCCGGTTTTCGCCTTACTTTGCTTAATCGTTGGCTCGAAATAAGTGATGTAAAAAGTATGAGCATACATATTTGTCAATGACCTACTTTGATTTATAGACTGTAAAATTAAGTAAAATTGTAAATCATCTGCATATACTGGCCTTCTCCGTCAAGACAACAAAACATGTATAATAATTCATACTTTAAACACTAAGTCGCATCGCAGACCAGTGCCAGTATCGTTAAACCACGAAACGTTGTTTAGATATAATCACGACAAACAGTTGCTATGCCTGTTGTAAGATAAAAACACTAAACATTCTCTCTTTAAGGATCAGAAACCTTATGTACAAGTTCGGCATAATAAGTTGGATACACTCGAGTAATACTCAGGTGTTCCTTGCGCTACTCGTAGATCCTCATGTAGCCCGCGGAATACCTAAGTATTGTTCGAGCTTACCCAAGTATTTATGCCGAATTTTCCCTGTACAACTCACCATGCAAATGGTGGCGTTTAATCTTGTGCAGAGCAGATCACCATAATCAAAGGCGGAACAGAATACCCCAGTATACATCAGCAAACTTCCAATAATAATCAAGTTGTTAATCATTGGACTTGATAATTTAATTGTACTGCAAATAGAAACAGAGTCATAATTTTGGATGAACTTTATGAATAAAAGTTGTAATCATTATTTATTAGCGAGCCTTTGCTAAGCAAATGGGTATGGATGTTTATGCAATGACCATAATGTGCGTCCGCGTGCACCTTCGTGCGCGTCAGCAAAGTATTCATTTGTAGCGATTAGTTTCTAAGTAACTAAAAGGGAAAGAGTCCTCAAACTGCTCTATAAGTACATCTGGGAAAGATCTGCTGAAGGCAATGATGCCTATTAGGCCATGACCTATATTATACGTATCATTGAACACAGAACAAAATGTTCTCATGTGTCGTTTAGATTAGCTTCCAAGTAAGTCTTCAACCTTGCTACATAGGATTATCTGGGGAAGATCTACTAAATACAATGGTGCATAAGAGACCATGACCTTCATTTCATGGAACTTTGAATAGGGAAAAATAATCGATTGTTACGTTTAGCTCAGTTTCCAAGCAACCAACAGCAATTGAGCCCATTGTGCATGTTTTCATCAATGCACTGATATTTTTAAATACAACAACATTTGACTATATTCTACCTAAATTGTAGTTTTAGTATTTTTAAATACGCTTTTCCGAGCTTATTCAGAGTATTGTCAATTTCGTTTGAAAGACACCAAAATATCATTTAAGGTAGAACTAAAACGCAAAGAAATCCATTTTCTCTGTTATGCATCTTTCATGCCATATTTTGTCATGTAAATTACTCTGTTCATGCTTACCTGTTCGTACGATAATAAATGTTGAAGCCCAGAAATCCTAGTGCTACTAGACAACAGAAAGTATTGGCCAACATTATCAGGACTAGAGACGGAATATTAGGCTGAACCATCAAGCGATGATATGTAAATCTGTCCTCGGGAATATTGCCTCCTACAAAGAAATTACAACTGACGTAAATTCCCTGTATGCATAGAACTATTAATGTTCTTATATTAGATTTTAATATATATACTTTTTATCATCCCGTGATGCCAAAATATATAGGTACTGCCAGTAGAAATGCAGGTTTTCATAATAATTATGTTACAATATTTTGTACTTTGAATGGTTAGGCGGTAAATAGGTGGTGTTTTGTATGTTAAAATTTATCAGAGAGCCTTGGGTAGCATATTTGTCTTAAAATAAATAAAAATATATGTTTGATTAATATAATTTTCGTCAGTTTGGTAATGTTGTATGGCCGTCAACTTGCAGAATCAATTTCCTGAAAGACAGGTGTGATACTATACTGAAAGGATTTAAAAACTTCCACCCATTAATCTCTCAAAAATGAATGCAGCTACGTCCACCAAAATTTTACAGCATATACATTCTCTTATACCTAATTATATCAATATACCGAATCTGAAATCGTTCAACCGAATCGGCCAGGAACAAAGAAAATTAGCCTTAGCAACAGCATAGCAACCACTTAAGTCGTTTTATGAATACGGCCCCTGGTCCACAGATTGGTTAAATAAAGCTTCACATCTTTACCTGCATAGGTAGCGTATTTTTTGTGCCGGGTAAAAGAAACGGCGAAATTTTGTATTTAAGATTAACTGCGGAATAGCAAACCATGAGCCCAAACAGTCTCATGCTTAATCACTTCTTGTACACAGCTTACGGTTGAAACATTACACTCGGGTAATGACATTTAAAATAATTTCTTAGCTAGACAACTTGCCATTTTCCACACAAAAACTCACGACTTATCTGACTAAACAAGCCAATTCGCGAGTGAATTTATTTATGTTTTTAATATTTAAGTTTTTTGAAGAAATATCTGCCTTGTGGGCCAAGCGATATATCGGACCAATTCAGGGATAAGCTGTGCAAAGTGGAATAATTTTAGTGTCCTTGCTAAGAGTGAATGGAACCTCGCCAAGGAGGTTATTAACAGGATGTGAATTGCCTTGCAAAAATATGTTATATTTATTTATTTATTGTCCGTTAAAACATGACTATATATAGCATGTGACACCGACATTTCTGCAATGAACTGAACTGTTACTCTTATTATGAACCTCACCTTCCCATAATGTCTGGACAGGAACAAACCATGTGAGATTGTCTCTCAAAGGATTGTATACAGCGACGGTCGTCTGTGTGCTATCTGCAAAAGATAATATTATTGTACGTTTATGCTATCTGCAATGGATAAATATTACAGCACGTTTATGCTACTTGCAAGAGATGAATATCATAGTATTTTTATGCTATCTGCAAAATATATATATTATACTTTACGCTATCTGCAAAAGATAAATATTATAGCAATATGCAAAAGATATATATTATAGTGCGTTTATGCTATCGGCAAAATGTAAATATCATAGTACGTTTATGCTATCTGCAAAAGATAATATTATAGTACGTTTATACTATAGATTAAACTGAGTGGACAGTCCAAGGTAAAGGTTCACGTTTTCTTGCCTGTAGCGAAGAAACGCTTTCTTTACTTCTGGACACCAAACCCGATATTTTAGTCATGTCAAAATATATGAAAGCATTGTCATATCTTTTAGATAATATTTACGTTAGATTTGGTACTAAGTTTTTCGGACAAATTGTTGGTATTGCAATGGGTATTATTTGTGCTTCTCTTATAGTGGATTTGTTTTAATTTTGCAATTAAAGTGATTCCATGTCTTCTCTTTCAAATGATAAACAAGCTGAAATTATTGAAGCATTTAACCCTACATCTAGATATCTAGATGATCTTTTTAAATATTGACAATCCTTACTTTGAAGGCATGGTGAACCGAATTTATCCACCTGAGCTGCATTTAAACAAAGCTAATACAGTCGATATTGAAGCCCCATATTGTATTTACATTACTCTACTTCAAACGGATTTGTTTCATCAAAAATTATGATAAACGCCATGACTTTGATTTTGAAATAGTGAATGTTCCATTTTGGATGGCGAATTCCCCATTCTCCCTCTTGGGCTTTGCGTTTCTCAGCTTTCGGTTTGCTAGTGTGTCTAGTAATGTGACTGACTTCCATGCCCTTAATAAAATTTTAACTGCTAAGCTTCTCCCACAGGGCTATCGGTACCATAAACTTCGAAATGCTATTCAAAATTCTGTTGCCGATACTATGAGTTGGGTTCTAAATTCATTGTCGGATTAAAAAAGTCGTTTGAAACAGGGCCTATTGGAACCAGAATGTAAGTACATGTAGGTCTGATTTTTCTGATCAGTTCACAAAATTTATCATACGTTACAAACATAGAGGCTGCTACATAAATGTAATGTTTCAGTCTGCATGTTTTGTAGTTAACCTACTGATGTTGAATAACTTTGCTTGCCTGTTTAATTGCACGCCGGTTAGTCGGGCATCAGACCCAGTGGGGCATCAGACCCAGTGATGGTTCCGACATAAAGCTATTTAGTTTAGTCGGCTGAGACCGGAGTTTGCCCTGTCTGTTGCTGTTACGAAATGGATCTAATCGTCCACTATGTCGTCGAGATTAGTTTAATCCTTTCAATCAGTAAGGCTACAGTTTTTAGGGTAACTGTGGTAATAAAACGTTTACGGAAATTGTGACTACGTTATGCATGGGTTGTTTGTGAATACCTCTCGTGGACAGCATATTGCATGATTTTAAGGTGAATACCTGCACGAGTCTTTTGATTGTGGAAAGCGCTTTGCATGATTTTAATGTGAGACGCATAGTATTTATACGCCTATCTTTTAATGAAAAGTTAGACGTGGCTGTTTAATTCTTGATGGATGTTATATTGTTGTGTGCCCAGATTCTGTGTTAAGACCTAGAAGGGTAAGATTTTATTATATTTATTTAGAATAGTTTGGTTAAGAATGAAAAATGTGACTTCTGATTGATATGGTATGATTATATGTGTCGACTGATTTGATTTTGTTGGCAGGGATCAGGCTGCGCATGTGTCGACCGATTTTGTTAGTAAGCATGCTGCGCATAATATTTGTATATTAGGAAGTTTTGTAAATTTCGGAAATAGTTTATATCACTGATGTTGGTTGCAATGGTGTGCGTCTATTTTACGTCCAGTGACGTCAGTTGCATTCATGTTATTCATGTGACGTCAGTTGCATTCATGTTATTGCGACGTCAGCACTTTTTATATTAGTTTCACGTATACGTGGCCTATAGAAGTAGATTGATTTGTAATGGAACTAATTTATATACTCGTGACGTCAATTGACGCCATAGCATGCACCACATTAAGGGTTTTTTCCATAAGTTATAATGGTAGCATTTGGTCATCGTGCGTTTGATTTGCCTTCATTAGACGGCGTCATATGGTATAACATCATGGATGTCATGATGTCAGATCAAACGTTATGATCCCAAATGTGTTAGAAACGCTTATTCAGTTATTATATTCTATGGCAAATGGTATTACGCTTAGTTTAAAGAAATGAATTAATAAATATGCAAGTTAGATTTTGGTCGATCAATTTAATGTAAATAGGTCATTGTTTAGATTATTCATGTTTTATGTGGGGTATGTCATGGTGATGCCTGTTGACGTCAGTATACTTCTTGACAATGTTTGACGTCAGATCCTTCGACGCACATGCGTAGTAGGATCTACGTTTCTTCATTGGCGGAAGTGGTAAGCACACTTTTAGCTTTACATCGTGAGCGCGAGTCGTGTCTAGTGACACGGCTGGCGTGTGCACGTTATGCTCGGCATTCGCCGAGGGCGTTGTATGGTATTTCCAAGACAGGCCCAAGTCTTACGTATTGTTATTATGTAGTTACAATGTATTAAGTGTAAGTTCGTTATTTTTAGGCACATCAAGTCCGGCAGTCAGCTGTTAGGGCTTAGAGCCACGTCTCACCTGGAGATTCGATTTACGTCTCCAGGTTAATACCAACCCGGGTAGAGGCAGTTACAACGCCGTTTGTGCAAGGTTCCCAAGCAGAGGCGGGAAGCACAAAATGTAGGCGGAAGTGGTTAGCACAGTTTTGCCAGATTCTGTGATAAGATCTGAAGGTCACATCAAGTGTGGGACAGTGTTCGTCCACTAAGGTGTATTAATATATATATAGACTGGTCCCTGGTACGATCCAGGGAGCGACCAGTATATAATCGTGCACGTGTTAAAATAAGTTGGTGTTCCTCATAATATATGGACTGGCCCATGACATGATCCAGGGAACGACGAATTGAAGTCTACCAACATAAGGCCTTGTTGTTTTGTATGAGCTCAAACTAACGTTTTTTTGTTCTTTGTGTTTTCCTTTAGTTCATGGCGCTGAGCCGAGTACGGTGTTGACGTCAGACGGTAATCTATTTGCGTATTGCGCGCAAATCGATTACAGATTTGAAACAAACACCTTACTTGGGCCAGCGACATGAACTGATATGTGTTGTATATTATTGTAATTGTGATAGTTGTAAATTGTATTGTTGTATATAGAATTTACATTATATATAAACTTAAAAAATTCTAACGTTGTTAGAGTTTCCTTGTTAGTGTATTACACTAGTAGATAACCCTTTAACCGGAAGTCACCCTCCGCCGTCCTGGCGACGCATAAGGCTCTACACCCGTGTCGACCGAGTGTAAAACCTTCTGCGTAACATGGTGTCAGAAGTGGGATTTGACTTCTGGTTAATATCTGCCAGTGTAAGACATTGACAATATATACAGAATCTAGGCACAATTTTGTCAGTCATTTTTTTTATTATTATTGACTTTCTGATTGTTCTTTTCTAAGGTGACGTAAGGCTGTGAATTTTAGGGGAGCAATTTTGCCACTAAATTCTTTGTAAATGTAACCTACACTCAATTAAGGTCAACTATCTTTATTCCCTGCGTGATGAAGTGCGATAGCCCTTGCATTAATTTGTGATAGAATGTAACAGGTTGCATATCTGAGTGGGGAAACTGAGGTATATAGACCTGAATTGTCTTGGCACGGATAATACATATTTAGTTTTAAGGTCCGTTTGAGTACCTTGGCACTGCTGTTGCATGACAATCTGTTAGTTCATTAATTCAAACGTTTGTACGTAGTGTCGTAACCGTTACTGAGGTCCATTTTATGTCCTGATTTAGTAACGTAGGTCACTCGTAACGTTATATAATATCGTTACAATGAATTAAACCTAATAGCGGAATCTTAAGTTTGATTTACCGTTGGTATCTTATAAGGTTTTGTAATGTAGGACGTACAGTTGTCATGTCAGTGTAAATACGTTGCGTTACATACGTTACGTTTGTATATCCGATACGCTAGATCAAGTTGGGCGTAATTGTAATGTGGGTTATTTACGTCATCTAATTACGTCATTTAATACTGAAAAGTAATTCTCGGCAAAGTCAACGTCAGTTTATGACGTCATTTCCGGTCTGTTATGAACGTAACTTTAATAGCTACGTCCAGATCGCGAGTATACTAATTAATCAACGTTTTAGTTGGATTAGTTTGTTATTATTATTGTTAACGTTTTAGTTAACGTGTGTGACTATAAGTGAACGTCGGTTTCGGTTAAGTTAACGTGAGCATTACGTTAAGCGTCATGGATCAGTTAGTTAAGACGGGAAAGGAGTTAGGTTATGAGGGGCAGGCTTTACAGGAATTTGTTAAGCAACAGCAAGAGACTGAGAGGGCAGAAAGGCACGCGGTAAGGGAGCTCGATAAAGAAAAGATTGCGCAGGCCGATAAAGACAGGGAAATTGAATTAGCTAGGGTCGCGGCGGAGAAAGAGAGGATTGTGCAAGCCGAAAAGGATAGGGAAGTAGAACTAGCTAAGATTGCGGCGGATAGGGAAATCGAGATTGCGCGGATTGAAAGTATAGAGCGGCAAGCCGAGAAAGATAGGGAAGCTAGGTTGTCTCAAGTCGAAAGCGATAAGGAAGCAAAGTTGTCGAGCGAGATCGAGTTAGAAAAGTTGAAGTATAGTTTTGAATTGCAGCAACGCGAGTTGAAAAATCAGATAGATTTGCAGAAGGTAACGTTTAGAGTTGAATTAGAAAAACAGAAGGCTGAAAAGTTAGCGCATGCGCGAGATCCCAAATTACCGTATTTTGATGAAAGTAAGGACAAAATGGATAGTTACTTATCAAGGTTTGAGAAATACGCGACGGCGAATAAATGGGATAAAAACGTTTGGGCTGCATATTTAAGCGCATTACTTAAAGGTCGCGCGCTTGATGTCTATGATAGATTGTCTGTAGATGATGCAGCAGATTATGACAAGTTGAAAGATGCGTTGTTAAAGAATTTTGATATGACTGAACGCGGATTTAGGAAGAAATTTCGCTATGATAGGCCTGAAAAGTCCGAAACGTTTATTCAGTTTAGTAGTAGACTTAGGTCGTATCTTAATAAATGGTTAAAAATGGCGAAAGTAGACCAGTCTTATGAATCTGTTTGCGATTTTTTCGCTAGAGATCAGTTTTTAGAATCTTGTAGTAAAGAACTGTATGTTCATTTGAAACCGAAAACATTCACGAATCTAGGTGAGATGGCTAGGGAAGCAGATTTATTTGCAGAAGCACGTGGCGGTGTCTACGCTTGTGTTAATAAGGGGCAGCGTGATAGTAAGGGCGTAACTCAGAGTAGATCTGATAATAAACCGAGTGCGAAGCCAGAGATAAAATGTAGTATTTGTGGTAAGGGACATTTAACATATAAATGTTTTAAGAATCCCGATAGGAAGCAAGCATATAGTGCGGAGGTAGGTGCAAGTGCAAGCGGGTATAGCGGAAGTAAGGGGAGTAGTTATGCACCGAAAGATGAGACACAAAGATCACAGAGTAAGAGCGATACTGTACAGACGAAGGGTAGTAATTCAGATCGTGGCCGTGGTCGGGGTTATTCCCGCGGACGTGGTCGGGGTGGCGGACATCAAATGAGCTTTTGTAAAACTACAATGAATAGGTCTCATGAAATTGAAGGTCTCTATAAGAGTAAGGAAGAAAGTCCACTAATCAATGATAACGTGGATAGGGAAGGTGTCTGTTACTTTTTAAGGTCGCGATTACCAACAGCGCAGGGTACGGTTAATGGTAAGACTGTTGTAGTTTTAAGGGACACAGGTTGTACTGGGTGTGTCGTTCGTAGAAACTTGGTTTCTAATGATCAGTTACTTGGTAGAGAATCTGATGTAACTTTGATTGATGAATCTACCCAAAGGTATCCCTTAGCAATGGTTGACATAGATTGTCCATTTTTCACAGGAAAAACTGAGGCATTGTGCATGGAAGATACATTGTATGACCTGGTTATTGGAAATATTGACGGGTCAAAACTTCCCGATATGTCCCATTTTGCAATGGCGGCAGTGACTAGGTCACAAGCTAAGCAAGGTGAAGAGGTCTATAAGAAACTTAAAGTTCCTGATCAAATTATTGCTAGTGATAAGGAGGCATTGAAGCAGGCCCAAGTTGTTGACCCTAAATTGAATGGCATAAGGCAAAGAGTGGAATCTGGGAATGTGACGATTAGTCGTGGATTGAACCGGGGTGAAACTAAGTTTATTCGAAAGAAAGATTTATTGTATAGGCAGTTTACTAAGGGAAACAAGGTCACTTTGCAACTTATTATCCCTGAAGGTTTTCGTGAAAAGGTGTTAAGATTGGCGCACGAAACCTTGATGTCAGGTCATTTGGGCATAAAGAAAACTATGGATAGAGTGTTAACTGAGTTCTTTTGGCCTGGAATTTGTGGTGATGTGGCAAGGTTTTGTAAATCTTGTGACATATGTCAAAGGACTATTCAAAAAGGTCGTGTCACTAAGGTTCCTTTAGGAAAGTTGCCACAGATTGACACACCATTTAAACGAGTCGCTGTTGATATAGTTGGACCGATAGAACCTCGTTCTGACAGGAAATCCCGCTATATTTTAACAATGATAGATTATGCGACGAGATATCCCGAGGCGGTAGCGTTACCCGGCATTGAGACGGAACGCGTAGCCGAAGCGTTAGTTGAGATGTTTAGTAGAGTTGGCATACCTGATGAAATGTTAACAGATTGCGGAAGTCAGTTTACTGCTGAAGTTATGAAAGAAGTAAGCAGGCTGTTATCACTCCAGCAGTTAACCACGACGCCGTATCATCCTATCTGCAACGGTCTCGTAGAGCGTTTTCACGCGACGTTGAAGCAAATGCTACGTAGGATGTGCGCAGAACGTCCAAAGGACTGGGATAAATATCTCCCAGCACTACTGTTTGCGATAAGGGAGGTTCCGCAGGAGTCATTAGGGTTTTCTCCGTTCGAATTGTTATACGGACGTAACGTTAAGGGCCCTATGGCAATATTACGTGAATTATGGTCTGAAGAGGTACAGGATGAGCAGGTTCTGTCTACGTACCAGTACGTAATTGAGTTGAGAGAACGGTTAGAGCAGACGTGTAAGTTAGCACACGATAATTTACGGAAAGTACAAGTAAAGCAAAAGGCTTATTATGACAAACGCGCTAGGTCGCGTAAATTTAACGTGGGAGATAAAGTACTGTTATTACTGCCAACTGACAGTAATAAACTGTTATTGCAGTGGAAGGGTCCATATGAAGTAGTAGAGGTGGTGAATAGAATGGACTATAAAATCGACGTCAATGGTGTCGTGAGTACATATCATGCTAATATGCTGAAACAATATGTCGAACGTCGTAGTGTGCCGTCACATTGTTTATTGTCGACTGAGACTACAGAGTCGGTTGATGACGATGGTAGTGATGAATTTTCTCTTGATGATTGTGCTTTTCCGACAGCTAAAGAGCCGGAAACTTATAATGACGTCAGTATCTCGGATACGTTAACGTCAGAACAACGTATGGAGGTTGAAGCGTTGATTAAACAGTACCCGGATGTACTATCAAGTTTACCCGGTCGAACTGATCAAATAAAGCACGATATCAAACTACTCACGTCAGAACCCATACGGACGAAAGGTTATTCTATCCCGTATAAGACGCGTAACGTCATGGAGACGGAGATACAGGATATGTTAGATTTAGGGGTAATCGAGCCGTCGATTTCACCGTATTCATCTCCTGTTGTCCTAGTTCCGAAGAAAGACGGATCAGTTAGATTCTGTATCGACTTCCGGAAGCTTAACAAAGTGACGGAATTCGATGCAGAACCTATGCCAAATATGGAGGAGGTTATCAATAAAATGTCAGGACATAAATTCTTTACAAAGATGGACCTGAGTAAGGGTTATTGGCAAGTCAGTCTTACTGAAAGGTCTAAACCTTTGACGGCATTTGAAACGCCTAAGGGTTTATTCCAGTTTAAAACTATGCCCTTCGGTTTGGTCAATTCGGGAGCCTCTTTTTGTAGGTTAATGAGAATCATATTGTCCAATCTCCCAAATGTTGACAGCTTTGTTGATGACATGTGGATATTTACTGAAACATGGAAGGATCATGTGACGTCATTACGTCAAGTGTTAGATCGGCTCAGATCGGCCAAATTGACGGCAAAACCATCTAAATGCATGATCGGATATGGCAGTATCGAGTGCCTTGGTCACAATATCGTCGGACAGACGGTACGACCGCAAGAGGACAAGATACAGGCTATCAGAGATGCTCCTCGTCCATGTACGAAAAGGCAAATTAAATCTTTTCTGGGATTAGCTGGGTTTTACCGTCGTTTTATCCCAAATTTCTCATCCATAGCTTCTCCTCTGACTGATTTAACTAAACGGGATAGACCTAATTCTATCAAAGATTGGCAAGACCAGCATGAAAGGGCATTTCAAACCCTGAAGAGTAGGCTCACGTCTAGTCCTATTCTTCGCTTACCTGTTTTTCAAGAAGGTAACCCGTTTGTACTCCGAACAGATGCTTCAGACGTTGGTCTTGGAGCTATTTTGCTTCAGGAGTTCGAAGGTGAAGGTCGTTTGCCGATTGCTTATGCTAGCAAGAAATTGTTACCTCGGGAAAAGAACTACTCTGTAATTGAGAAGGAATGTTTGGGTATTATCTGGGGTGTTGAGAAATTTCGTAAGTACCTGTATGGGGCGGAGTTCCTACTTGAAACTGACCACAAACCTTTGTCTTATATGCAGACAGCTAAGGTGCTCAATCCCCGAATCATGCGTTGGGCCATGAAATTACAGCCGTACAGATTCAGGATCGTTGCTATCCGCGGCCAAGATAATTTGGGGGCGGACTACCTTAGTAGATAGTTTGGCCACGTTATGCATCGCACCGTTGTTGTGTATATAGCTAGTTTTCCAGTTTTGACATAGCCTACGATTCGATCGCATTTCGTACTATTTCAGAAAACGACATAGTGGATCTAATCGTCCACTATGTCGTCGAGATTAGTTTAATCCTTTCAATCAGTAAGGCTACAGTTTTTAGGGTAACTGTGGTAATAAAACGTTTACGGAAATTGTGACTACGTTATGCATGGGTTGTTTGTGAATACCTCTCGTGGACAGCATATTGCATGATTTTAAGGTGAATACCTGCACGAGTCTTTTGATTGTGGAAAGCGCTTTGCATGATTTTAATGTGAGACGCATAGTATTTATACGCCTATCTTTTAATGAAAAGTTAGACGTGGCTGTTTAATTCTTGATGGATGTTATATTGTTGTGTGCCCAGATTCTGTGTTAAGACCTAGAAGGGTAAGATTTTATTATATTTATTTAGAATAGTTTGGCTAAGAATGAAAAATGTGACTTCTGATTGATATGGTATGATTATATGTGTCGACTGATTTGATTTTGTTGGCAGGGATCAGGCTGCGCATGTGTCGACCGATTTTGTTAGTAAGCATGCTGCGCATAATATTTGTATATTAGGAAGTTTTGTAAATTTCGGAAATAGTTTATATCACTGATGTTGGTTGCAATGGTGTGCGTCTATTTTACGTCCAGTGACGTCAGTTGCATTCATGTTATTCATGTGACGTCAGTTGCATTCATGTTATTGCGACGTCAGCACTTTTTATATTAGTTTCACGTATACGTGGCCTATAGAAGTAGATTGATTTGTAATGGAACTAATTTATATACTCGTGACGTCAATTGACGCCATAGCATGCACCACATTAAGGGTTTTTTCCATAAGTTATAATGGTAGCATTTGGTCATCGTGCGTTTGATTTGCCTTCATTAGACGGCGTCATATGGTATAACATCATGGATGTCATGATGTCAGATCAAACGTTATGATCCCAAATGTGTTAGAAACGCTTATTCAGTTATTATATTCTATGGCAAATGGTATTACGCTTAGTTTAAAGAAATGAATTAATAAATATGCAAGTTAGATTTTGGTCGATCAATTTAATGTAAATAGGTCATTGTTTAGATTATTCATGTTTTATGTGGGGTATGTCATGGTGATGCCTGTTGACGTCAGTATACTTCTTGACAATGTTTGACGTCAGATCCTTCGACGCACATGCGTAGTAGGATCTACGTTTCTTCATTGGCGGAAGTGGTAAGCACACTTTTAGCTTTACATCGTGAGCGCGAGTCGTGTCTAGTGACACGGCTGGCGTGTGCACGTTATGCTCGGCATTCGCCGAGGGCGTTGTATGGTATTTCCAAGACAGGCCCAAGTCTTACGTATTGTTATTATGTAGTTACAATGTATTAAGTGTAAGTTCGTTATTTTTAGGCACATCAAGTCCGGCAGTCAGCTGTTAGGGCTTAGAGCCACGTCTCACCTGGAGATTCGATTTACGTCTCCAGGTTAATACCAACCCGGGTAGAGGCAGTTACAACGCCGTTTGTGCAAGGTTCCCAAGCAGAGGCGGGAAGCACAAAATGTAGGCGGAAGTGGTTAGCACAGTTTTGCCAGATTCTGTGATAAGATCTGAAGGTCACATCAAGTGTGGGACAGTGTTCGTCCACTAAGGTGTATTAATATATATATAGACTGGTCCCTGGTACGATCCAGGGAGCGACCAGTATATAATCGTGCACGTGTTAAAATAAGTTGGTGTTCCTCATAATATATGGACTGGCCCATGACATGATCCAGGGAACGACGAATTGAAGTCTACCAACATAAGGCCTTGTTGTTTTGTATGAGCTCAAACTAACGTTTTTTTGTTCTTTGTGTTTTCCTTTAGTTCATGGCGCTGAGCCGAGTACGGTGTTGACGTCAGACGGTAATCTATTTGCGTATTGCGCGCAAATCGATTACAGATTTGAAACAAACACCTTACTTGGGCCAGCGACATGAACTGATATGTGTTGTATATTATTGTAATTGTGATAGTTGTAAATTGTATTGTTGTATATAGAATTTACATTATATATAAACTTAAAAAATTCTAACGTTGTTAGAGTTTCCTTGTTAGTGTATTACACTAGTAGATAACCCTTTAACCGGAAGTCACCCTCCGCCGTCCTGGCGACGCATAAGGCTCTACACCCGTGTCGACCGAGTGTAAAACCTTCTGCGTAACAGTTGCTTAGTTATTCGGAGTTCAACTGACGGTTCTCTTTTGCTCCGGTATTTCAGTGGTGTTGTTTGACATCCCAGGGGTCTCCTGGTGTCGCAATAGGTTGTTTCTATCGAGTCCTAATCTCTGAATCATCATAGATCGTATCCGTGATATGATGTTTCCGTATTCATCGATGGATTAGGAAACCTTAATGCGGATCCAACAACTGAGTAAATGCTTTGAACCACCGCAGAAGCAGAGGGCGAAGTTTTGATTCAGTTAAACTAGTTTAAGGCCCCCAGTGATCTTTTGCTGACCGATCCAAGGTGGTACTTCTGTTTTGGTTCCTTAGTATTACATGGTGTTATGCTCGCTTGTCTATGGTCTCCAGCAGTCTGTTCAACCGAATAGCTGCCCAGTTCTGCCTCTGATTTGTTTTATTTTGTTATTTAAAATAAAAATAGGTAAACATAGATGTTGCTGCTGCTTTTAGTTAGGACAGCTGACTGACCACTTGTTGGGAAAAAAAGCTGCAGATCTGGTGCCTTTCTTTCGTGAACTTATGTCCGTTTTTGTGTGTGCTTTTACCCCTATTGGTCTTGAGAGCGGGATGTGGGATATGATTGTATCAATTCTTGATCATTGCCTATCTTTTTACTTCCCGATGGCCATAATGATAGATGTACAATAAACGGTAACTGCATCAGAGGTTTCGACCTTGGAATGGACAGTAACCTACGTTACTAGAGGCTAAAACTAGTTCCCTGCACGCAACATCGCCCTTCATTGACGCAGTCCACCTCTCAAGCTACTGGTATTGGCCGTCTAAAAATCAATATCTGTATGATTCTACAGACTTCCCACAAGGCTTGGCATGCATTTAATTGCTTATGAAGGATCATCGAAATACTCAAATTAGCTTTAATGCCTACAGAAATGAGAAGCAAGACAAAATTGGTATATAAATCATAGCGTGTACGTACTGTTAATTCAAAGTATCTAATTTGCCAGTAACAAGCTAAAATTAGCATCAATTAATTCAGCTGGTCCCTGGTGATGATTAGCCATATTCTCCGTGGGTGCATCATTGAAAGCTACGCGTCCATCAAAATAACGGTTCATGTGAACTTAATTAACTTAATAACTTATTTCTCAGCATGAAAAATCCACAGAAGACCATTTTCGATTAACTTCGTTTGTTAGCACTAGCTGTATATTGTTTTCATTTCTAAGTCAATGTTCGCACTATTCTCCAAGGACTTGAAAACTTTTACAAACAAAAACAATGCCACATTAAATATGTAAGGATGACGGAGGGCCTGGGCGAGAGGACTGAGTATAACATTTCACTTATGGGGTGGGTTCGACTCCCAACGAACAATACTTTTGATTATTTTCTTGCATCCAAGGAACAAGAATTTCACATCTAGTATGTCCTGAGCTCGAAAAATGAAAAATTGGTACAAGGCTGGCAATCGTTGATTGGAATACCGCTGAACGTCGACGGGGACGTCGGTTTTATCAATCTAAAAAACTGCAGATATGTACACTCCGAACTAATGCGATTCTCAGAAATTTAGGGCTCGCTAAACAACTACAAAGAGAGAGAGAGAGAGAGAGAGAGAGAGAGAGAGAGAGAGAGAGAAAGAAAGAGAGAGAAACTCCCAGTATTGATAAAGCACCAGTTATAGTACTAAATATTGCATGGAAATTACAACGTTACGATGAGACATGAATTACTGGTACCTAATAGTATTGATTGTGCAGTTTTTGTCGTATCCGGTTACTGTGTTTTCTAAATATATCAAAGAAATCATATTGAGCAACATTTTGAAATTGACATACTTAACTGATAAAGGTTTCCCATATATAGTCTAATGGCCGTGGGTGTGTTTAGGGGGGGGGGGGGGGGGGGAGGGCGGCTATGGGAACAGTGGGGTTTAGAGACCCACTGTACCCAAGGCACAGCATATGAAAGGCTATCCTTTCCACATTAAAAAATGGTACCAATCTACTGCTGGGTGGACGGAGAGACTTATCAGTCCCCGGATGGCCGAACCCGACTTTGAATTGACGACCTTCCGGCGACCTTCTACACCATAACCGAGTCGTTCTGAACACTCAACTATGGCGCTACTCTAATTAGTATACTAAGACACTTTATAATTAAGAGTCCGACAGACCTTATTTCTAAGAAGAGTTAACAGGCCCATATTAAATAAGATATTAATTTTGCAATGGCGTCGAGGAAAAGCAATGTAATAGCTAAAAATACGGAATTTTGTGACACTGGTAGCCTTTTTCTGTTTAGTTTTACTATAATCATTATTATCATATTAACGAGGTTAAAATTCTCAAACATGATCGGAAACTTAGCTGAGATATAATCCCCTTTAAAATAATACATATGAAAATGGAAAATTTGCAATATCGAAATCCGAATGATTATATTTACCTTCAGGTTTTAAAGAAACAACACCAACTGAAATGGTTATATGTAAATCGGGAAAAGGGGACTCGGTATCAAAAAAATTTGCTTTACTTAACTGAAGTTCTAATTGGCCATAGTAAAAAGATAAGCAATCATCAGGAATGATTACAATCAGATCCCATATCCTGCCCTCAAAACCAAACTGGGAAAAATCACACAAACGAATATACAAACGTTCACAAAAGATACGCACGGTAAACTGGATGAACAGTTATTTCCGAAACAAGTGGTCATTTAGCTACCCCAAGTGATAACAGCAGCAACATCTATTAGTAGCTATTTTCTTTTTTTAAATGACAAAAAAAAACAACAATACAATAAAAAAAAGCAAGATGGACAGCTATTCAGTTCACCATATTGCAAGATAGCCATGAGCATGCAGACATAACAACATGTAACATTTAACAACCACAACAGAAGTACCGCCATGGAAGGTGTAGAAATAAATTACTGCGGAGGGGAGTTTAAACTAGTTTTTCTGGATCAAAATCCCCGCTTTCCTATTCCGCGCAGATTCGGAGCATTAAGCTAGCTATTTGGTCCGCATGATGATTTCCTACCCCAGCAAAAAATCATCACAGGAAACAATCAAATTACAAGTATGGCCTATAATAAAACAGAGATGAGTATTCGACAGAAACAATGCATTGCGACACCTAGAGATCCCCAGGATGTCAAACAACACCAGCGAAATACCGATACAAAAGAAAACTACCAGTTGGACCCCTAATGACCAAGCGGCAGACAAGACAAGGCCCGGCCCATTCAAATCAAATAAATAGCTTTATGTCAGATCCATCACTTAGTCTGTTGCCCGACCAACCACGGGAGCAAATTTACTAACCCACACTGTCGACCTAGATTTTTATCAGTGTTAAGTAATTCGTTTGATGTGGAAACGAAAGCGTAGATGATTTCAGCTTCAAGTCTCTTTCATAGAATACAGACTATAAGTCAGTATACCTTAGAGCCAAACCTAATTTTAAATTTCACCCAGAAGAAACGCGAGTGTCTCACAAACACACTTGACGAGCTACATCATAATGTGTTGTTGAACTAAAGTATCGTGTGAAATTAGCGACTGTCATGAGTGGAGTGAACTTTTTTATCATGCATCTGCTGCAAAACTCACCTGATAACAGGGGTATGATCAAATGATATAATATCATGTCACTGTAGATCTGCGCATGCGCGAATGTTATCAGGCGATCCCTTTAGCGATCTCTGAAGACGATTGGCTATATACCGACGTTGACCCTGATAACAACATTCGATTGGTTAAATGAAGTCACCGTCCTATGTCATAACGCATACGCGACGTCGGCAAGTTCGAACAAAATTATGTTTGCTTTTTATTTGTTTGACTCTCTTTACGCCTTAAAATCTTCTTTTTATTTGTTTGACTCTCTTTACGCCTTAAAATCTTCTTATGATGCAAGATGAATAGAAAACCATGTAAGTGTCTTTTGATATCAAGTTTATCAGGCTCGACCGGAAACACGTCGGACTGGCTCGGCAAGTCTCGCCATTCCTACGCTGTTTCTGGTCTCGCCCGATAAACTTGATACCAAAAGACACTAACATGGTATTCTGTATAACTGCTGCAGCTCCAAAAGAACGCTGACGATATGACAGACTTCACGATGCATATTTAAAGTTTTACCGTCAACAATCAAAGTAACGTTACGGTGAGACATTCTACCCGAAAGGATAAGGCTGAATTTTCAAGAAGGCTTTGTTTATAAATTCAGAAAGATTGTTTGGTACATGTGAGATTTTCTTGTCGTTTTTGAACATCAGATTAGACAAGAGATGCCGAAACTTCAAAGTGTGGCCCATTTTCCTCCCTTTAAATGTGTTCTCTGCTCTTAAAGGAACTCTTAAACATTTTAATTTGCATGTGCACGCTGCTGCTGGCAGCCAATAGATTGCTGCAATATTGGTTATGATACTTTCTGGAGATGTGTAAACATCAGATTTGACTTCAGCTGTATGTGCAGACTTCTGGCAGTATATAGCTGCAATAGTGATTATGTCATTTTCTGTAGATGTGTTAACAGCAGATTTGACTCGAATCGCATATGCAGACTTCTGGCAGTAGATGGGTGCAATACTGATTATGGCACTTTCCGGAGATGTGTTAACATCAGATTTGACTCGAGCTGCATGTACAGACTGCTGGCAGTAGCTGGCTGCAATAGTGATTATGGCACTTTCCGGAGATGTGTTAACATCAGATTTGTCGAATCGCATGTGCAGACTTCTAGCAATAGATGGCTGCAATAGTGATTATGGCACTTTCCGGAGATGTGTTAACATCAGATTTGTCGAATCGCATGTGCAGACTTCTAGCAATAGATGGCTGCAATAGTGATTATGGCACTTTCCGGAGATGTGTTAACATCAGATTTGACTCGAGTTGCATGTACAGACTGCTTGCAGCCAGTAGATGGCTGCAATATTGATTTCGACACTGTCCGGAAGTGTGTTTACATCAGATTTGACTCGAGTTGCATGCGCAGACTGCTGGCAGTAAAGGGCTGCAATATTGATAACGACACTTTCTGGAGATGTGATAATAGTTGTTATCATTGCATACCGTTCCGAGGCGGTGGTTCTTGTCTTGCGATTCGTAATTGTTCAACTGCCTATGAAATCAAAATTGTGCAATTTCATTTTGTCTGTCGCGTTTTTTCAGCTTTCGACGACTTGGATTTTCATTATTATTATTAAACTTACGTTTTTGTTTTGTTATTGCAGCCTTTATTGTGTATCTTTATTTCTATTTAAACATGTCATTATCGCTCTGAAATCTCCTTTTCTCTCAGCCAAAGGACTGTGTAAAGAACCACTATAAGCATGCTTTCCGATGCATGCAATTTACGAATGTTATTTCAAACAACAAGGTAATTGGCCGTCAACGTACATGACTTAACAAAAACAGAAACAAGACTCTGACGTAAAAATCTATAGTATAGGCCAAGTAACTGTGCTTGTTAGCATTTAAAGACAATATGATGACTCTCTGATATTTCATCAACGCTTTAATGAAATAATTCTTATCATTTTATCTGTGGTTTTTTTTTTTTTTGTTTTTTTTTTTTTTTTGATTCGTCGCAAAGTTATATCCTTGAACGAGTATCTAACGCTGAATTATAAAGCGAATTAAATGATAAGATTTAACAGAAAAGAAATAAAATTTAATCAGAAACAACATTTATTTAGAATTTGATTGTCTGATTAGACTCAACACTTGCTAACTTCTGATTATCTAGTTTTGATGATTTTCTTTGTTCAAGTCTGTATTGTAACAAAATATCACTCATAGAAATTGTCTCATAAAACTGAGTCGCGAAATCACACATAGAACAATAAGGCATGTGCGCCCAGAAAAGATTCAGATCAGCCTGGTCTTCCACCCAGTCTAATTAGAGTTTTCGCTGTCGGCATGAATGTAGCTTGGACCCTAAAGTACTTTATAGCGCATAGCAAATACTCTGATCAGACTTGGCGGATGTCCAGGCTGGTCTGAGTCTTCGCTGGGCGCACATGGCACATTGTTGAATTTGTCGTGCCGCGGCTCAAGTGTCAGCTTCATTGCCATTTACGACGCTCTCATCTGATAAGGCTAGGCAGACAGAAACTAATGATTCAGTCGTTATGTAACAGTTTGTCGGAAAATCGAACTGAAATTAAAGTTTAAACATATTTTTTAAGTTTCCAAAGAACGTTTATGTTCGGAGAGATCGAACAGCTAAACATATGATTGGAAATACTTAAGAAAACGCAACAATCGTGTAGCAAAACACATCTACGACAACGAATGATGGATGAATGAATGGATGCATAAATGGATGTTTTGTTGTTGTTGTTGTTGTCTTACGTCCACGGTAAACAGCTATGGTCATGTCGGGACTGTCAGTTAACGTAACCACACTATTCCAGGGCAGGCTGAGACCGCCTAGGCGGTTAACCAGTACTATGTGCACATACTTTCGCCAGTAACTGACAACTGCCCTTCTTGAATCAACGGAAGGAGAAACAACAATATGTGGCCGGACTGGGCATCGAACCCGGGACCTCTGACGCGCCACCGACTGCGCTACGCGGCCCGGCTGCATAGATGGATATGAATTGATGACATGGTGGTTTTACTTCCTTTTCAAATTTAAGTTTTCAATAAAAAAGGATGATGTAAGTTTGATTATGAAGAGTTCTGGGGTCGTATTTATCACGGTATGTAGGCAAATTTACGTACACGAAAGTATTACTTACGAGACATTGCGGAAAACAAAAATGCGCGTGACAAGAAAACAACTTTTTATTTTGACTGTTTTTCTTGAATATATCTGCACTGACTTTATATTTTACAGATCTGTTTTTACAGTGGTATTGGGCATATTTCTTTCTATCTAGTAATGTTTAGACGCTGAAGATACACTCTCCGTGTTAAGCCTGATTTTGAGAAAAGCATGTAGATTTGAATTTTTCGCCAGGAAGCAGCATCTAATTTCTTTATTCCTTTATCATTTGCAAAACTGAACCCATCCGCGGGTGGCCTATTTAGTGCTCTTTACAACCACGGTAATGCCAGATTCCAAATTTATACAGTACAAGAATAAACAGCCATATCCCAGCAGGCACCTGACGTTGAAATGACGTCGTACTGACGTCGATGCGACGTATTGACGTCGCATGGACGTCAGTACGACGTCATTTTGACGTCATGTGCCTGCTGGGATGTTTCACAGAAGGGGTCTACCTTTTCGTATTTACGACCATCTCAGCATTCCTTTTAAACATTTACGACCACCTGCGCAACATAAACACGAATCTTGACACGACCATCGACAAAATTCTGATATGAAATCATCTGTATCAGAAAGTTTGCATTAAATCACGTCTTCTTCTCAATCTAGATATGCAGTAAAGCGTTCCAATACAGTTTTGCCGAACTTCCATGACTAAAATAAGCCTAATCCTCCCTTTAATGCAAATAAAACCTCACTCGAAAGCTATTCGGTCGTCTTATAACTATGTAAGCCATGGTATTTCGGTAAAACAGTGTTTTGTAACGCTTGACTGCATATCTAGATTGAGGAGAAGGCGTGATTTAATGCAAAACTTCCAATGTGTACGATATCATACAAAACTTTTGTCGATGGTCGTGTCAAGATTTGTGTTTTGTTGCGCAGATGATAGTAAATGTTTAAAAAGAATACTGAGATGGTCGTAAATGAGAAAAGGCAGACCCCTCCTGTGAAACATGGCTGTTTAGTCTTGAAACGTATAAAGCTGGAATCTGATTAAACCGTGGTTGCAAAGAGTACTAAGAAGGCCACCCCTGATGATATAAGTTTTGCAAACGATAAAGGAATAAAGACTGTACCTGCTGCCTTCCGGCGAAGTAATAGACAAATGCAAAAAATCGACATATTTTCCTCAAAATTAGGCTTAACACGGTGAGTGTATCTTCACCGTCAATATGCTTCTAGATAGAAGGACATATGCCCAATATTATTGTAAAAACAGATCTGTAAAATATTTTGTCAGTTCAGATATGTTCAAGTAAAACGGTCAGAATGTAAAGTTGTTTACCTGTCACGCGCAGTTTCCCGCAATGTCTCGTAAGTAATACTTTCTTGTACGTAAATTTGCCTACATACCGTGTTTATAAAAGCACTTAAGGTGGAATAGGACAAAACCCAAACTTTCAGTTTTCGTGTAAAAAGTACAACGATCAAGAAGCTCAGCACTTTCTAAATTACAAAATGACTTTCTTTTAAGTGTGAAACAAATAGTTCGTTTTCTATGACGTCATGAAAATGCGAGGGTTTGACGTGTTTTTACGCAAAATAAATAGCGCTGGTTTATATATGATTTTCGCATTTGTCTTGCTGTCCGTAAAGATATTGCAATAAATTTTATACCAAAGTGCGAGCCGTCAAGAGGCCTTTAAAGATATGTTATTACTTCTTTCAATTATTTCCGCAATTTGTGTTGATTTAGGCAAATATGACTTTTCATAAGCTATCGAACATTGCTTGACTTTACATAAACGCTTGAATATAGAAAAAACGTCTCCGAAAAATATATCTGAATTTTTTATAGGTTTTGATGAAATATGTGTACATGTAATTTTTTAAAGAATTTCAAGTTTTCACCGTGCAAATTTTTCACAAAGTATATTTGTTTAACTATACCCCCTGTTCCGATGACGTCGTTTCTTTCAACGTCAAAGAGAGATTATTCCTAAGAATGTTTTCCAGTTAACGTTTTGTTTGTAGTGAAACGTTTATGATCTCTTCTAGAGAATATAGCCTCTCGAAAAACGAAAAAACTGAATTAATATCTTATTCCGTCTTCCAGGGAGGAAGATTTCAATGCATCAGGGGTTCATTTTTGCCATGACATTTATTTTGCGTAACGTGACGTCCCGTTAAGGTCAAGAATACGTAAATGGCTCATACATAGAATTTTTTTAAATTTTGCACAGGGGTGCATTTTCATGTGTTACATCGAATTGTGCCATAAAAAAGATAGGTCACCGAGTTCGTTTAGTCGCTACATCAAATTGAAAAACATGAAATTTTGAGGCCGTTTCCATTGACGGCAATGGGAATGCGATGAAAAAAATCAGATTTTAAAATTTAAACGTACACAGCTTGTTTACCGGTACATAGATTTTTTTCAAAAACTGATATTTTATGTCACAGGATCTGTCGATTAAAATAAGGTAAGAAAAGTCCTTGACTACCGAGTTCGTTTTTCAAGTAGCGCTTGGTAAGCAAGCATAGGTATGTATAAATTTACGCCATTCCGCGACGTTATTTATAAGCGACGTTGCAGTCGTTTACTGGCGGCGTAATAAGACATGCTAAGAGCGTTATGAGAATACGGAAAGATGAGGACTAATAGGGTTCTCATGATGAATGCCTTAAGTTTCGTTCACACGGGCAAAGTTTCTGTGACAAAGTAGGGTTGGAAAAGTAAAATTTGCTCGTGTGAATGAAAAAATATGCCACATTTTCATTGCCAAATTTATATGGTAAATAAAATTTGTCCGTGTGAACAGAAAATTTGCCACAGAATATGTAACAAAGAAACTAGCTATGGAGATAAACACAGAAACTTTGCTCATTATCAAATCGGTTTGAATTTGAACAAAGTATGTTTAACAAAGAAAAGGTGGCGTGGTTGGCCGTTCACACGGGCAAAGTTTATTTGTCCAGGTAACCTTGACGACTAATGTTCGATCGTGTGAACACAGCAGCAAATATTTCCTTGCCAAAGTTAATTTGACAAATATTCCATGCATTTTTCTTAAACAAATAATTTGCTCCGTGTTAACGCAAAATGTTTGGCAAGCTTTCTTTGTTAGAGATTCTGTGACAAAGAAACTTTTGTGGCGTGAACGAAGCTTAAGTGAAAGAATTTTTTACAGACTCTCTTAGACAAAAATTAGTAAAAAATGCAAGCATACTTTTAACAGTAATATGGTTATTGCAGCCGACACGACTGAGCCGCATAAACAACTGCGTTACCCTAAATCACAAAATGCGCCGTGCCATGATAAAATGGGTTCTTTGGGGCATATACGGTCAGTGGAAGCTCAGATCAGTGTGCGCACCCGCCCAACCTGACCAGAGCCTTTGTTGTCCTCTGGTACAATGATTCCGTGAGGAACAGCGAAGAGATTTACTAGTCTGTGCGTATGTGCAGGCTGATCTATGTGCATGTATCATAATTTCTGACGACTCGTGTTCTGTCGGTGTGGCTCATGGTAGTCAGATAAAATTGACCTTTGGACAGTATTTCGGTCATATTGAGATGATGGTAAGTAACAAGGTCAGCTTCCAAATCCACCGTCGGTGGGATAGGTAAAGATAAAGACTTCTTGTAGCGTAGTGGCCGTAGGGGCAGTGTGAGTAAGAGGCCCGCTATATCTTTGGCAACGGAATACAACAAGTGGAAGAAATATTGTATCATTCTTATTTTATAATCAAAACAAAATTTTCGATGTCCAGAAAGGATATGTGATCATATGTGTATTAAAATCGCAAAAATCGGCATTATAATAAATATTACATTCCGATCCCATAAAGCTCTAAAATCAGCTGGCATACATTTACTTGGTTTATTAATCATTTCGGATGCGCAATCCCACCGGCGCCGCGGACGTTCGGTTATGACACAGACGATTGCGGGTTCGAATCCTGAGTCGGCCAGCTAGCGACTGGAAAAGTCTCTTTGTCAAGCCAGCAGTAAATAGGTAGCTTTTTCAAATCAGGAAAGGATAACGCAGCGAAAGGAAAATGATAGGTTCCGCCTTTCATATGTGTGTCTGAAAAGTCCTGTGAGCCCTGAAAGCAGGGAGGGAACATGTAACCGGCCAGCCTTAAATTGTTACACACATGAAACTCTGTCTGTGTGTCAGTCACCCTCTCTCTCTGTCTGTCAGTCTCTCTCTCTCTCTCTCTCTCTCTCTCTCTCTCTTTCTCTCTCTCTCTCATTAATTAATTTATTAATACACTTATGTTGATAAAATATCTTCAAACATACAGGAAAAAAAAAAGAACATTGCAATATCAGCAAAGGGCTTGAATAAACAATGACAACAACTCCGTTTTCCCCATGTTTGACGTTATTATTGATTGTCCTATGTGGCCGCCATATTGAAAATTACACTGACTAGGATGTATTTCGTGACGTTACGTCCTTCGCGACGCACGTAATTAATTGCGCCAGTCATTTACGTATTCTTGACCTCAAAACCGGGAAAATGAACCCCTAACCCGTTTGAACTCTTCTGTCTAGAAAACGGAATGAGATATTTCTCCGATTTTTTCGTTTTAATTTTCGTAGGTTTTCTAGACTAAGTCGACATTGCTTTATCGGAATTAAAAGATATGTCGGAAACCGCTCTTAGCGCCCAACTTAGTTTGACGTTAAAAAATCGACGTTATTTGAACAGGGGGTATTGTTTGAAAAATTTACTTTGAGAAATATTTACACGGTAAAATTTTAATATTCTTTCATTAATATTCCAACTTAACATTTCATTAAAACATATCAAAATTTGAGATAAATTTTTCGGAGATTTTTTTTCTCTATTTAAATTTTTACGTAAAAAGGCGAAATTTCAACAGCTTATGAAAATAAATGTTTGCGTCAATTTACTCGTAATGCGTAGACATTGCGCAGAAAGTATAGCACAGCTTTATGGAACTCTTGATGGCACGCAATTTGGTATGGAATTTATTTCAATACCTCAACGGACTGCAGAGCAATGTCGATTAATGCGGATATCTGAGAGCTATAAATTTGCGTAAAAAAACGTCAGACCATCATATTTTCACGACGTCATTGAAATAGGAATACTTTATTTCACGTTCAAAAGAAAGTCATTTAGTGAGTCACAAATAAATGAAGTTTTTGATAATATATTGTTTAACTAGAAAACTGAAAATTTTGGTTTTGTCCTATTCCACCTTAAGAGAGGCTGACTGTAAACATCGAGCATTGGTCCATAATAACGTGGAAAGTCGAAAATTACGGATTTGGATCAAATTTTAGGAAATTGATATATACCATGCTTGTTTGTATTTCACAAGTTTTTAGAGGTCAACGTTCGGCCGTTTCCATGGTAACCAGGAATTCATTTTGAAAATATCAATATTGAGACATGTATGTAATATTTCCTCGATAAAAATCAAACAACAAACATTATCCCATTCCTATTTGCTTTTATAGTTTGAAAATACTTACGTATGTAATAAGGTAACATGATATGAATGTTTTCTGTCCTTTATTATCAACGGGAGAGCTTTAACTGGAAAAAATCGACCCAATTTTGAGTGAAAAATTGGTGTTTTATTCGCCTAATAACTAAAAATGGCAGTCACGTTTGACAATAAGGCAATATATGCATGATAGAGTAAGGTTTGAAGTTAAAGAAAGTCAAAAAGTTAGGTGTAAACTCGCAAAATTTTAAAAGTTATCCATCTTTGAAATGTGTCAATACTGTAAAATAGTAGGAAGGGAGATAAGTCAAACTGGCATTATCTACCTCCCTTGACGATTACAAATCTGCTAACACTAAAGGTAGTATCCATGATCTTTAATAATAAAAGATATTATCTTTGAAAAAATAAGATTACTGTCAACAATGCTCACCATGACCTTTTTTATCTATGAAATAGGTCCATTTATAAGTCCATTTACCAAGACTGCAGTTGCAGTTGTATTCGGTACATTTGATGACAAGAGTTTGTCCCGAGCAAAACGTCTGCAGAAATTATGCAATAGAAGAACGGAGTAAAACCGTTTTATTTGCAGCAATATTTTGCCTTATCTTTATTTTATGTTGAAATAAATAAATTTACTAATGTTATTTGAATGAATTGCTTCTATGAAGCAGGTAATACGCAAGCAGAGGCATTTTTCAGGACAGAAAGTGGTGTAGACTAAGGCCTACAGCGTCTATTCACCGAGGGATACTGGAATTTTAAGCAATGTTCTGTTACCTATGATCGTCATACTACATAGAACAGCTTAAAATGGACTTTGAATTTTATGTCCTTTTTAAAAGTATTTCAGTCATATCAGGACGATTGGGGAATGTGGTTGGGGGATGGTGGGAAGTGTGTGTGTGTGTGTGTGTGTGTGGGGGGGGGGGGGGGGGGGAGGGAGGGATGAGTATGAAAAGCTGTGCAGCGGAGCCAAATTTGCGGTTGGAAAGATTAATGCATCCAGCAGATCTCGAACTCTGAACCACTTGATCAGCAGGCCAGACCTTAACCTACTGTGCTACCTGGGGCTTCTAGAATAGCCAAGAAAGTCGTGTAATTTAGGTAATCCTGATAGGGGTTCCATCTTAAATATACGAGTACACATGAGTGATTTATTCATCCCATCTAATTTCATCCACTTTTCTGTAGCTTAGCGAGGGGCGCGCCTGCGTGCTAAGCTAGCAGTCCTTGTTCGAATCTCTTTTTTTTCAATCACGGGGTGCCACTGCACACAGACTTAAAAAATCACCCATGCCTTGCTGCATGACCTAAGTACTGTTGAAAGGGCCATAAAACTACAAACCTGCCATTCGTTTTCCAGTCTGCCATTCAAATGTTAATTTGTGGTGCCATAAAAATGTTTGAAATGTCCATTTTGTTATGAAATTATTATTGGTTGAGCGTGTCATTTTTCGGCTTGTTTCTTACATTTAGCTTTTCTTAACTCACTCCGGCTTCGCCGTCGAGATATAAACTACGATTCGCGCTCAACACCATGTATACATCAGCGACAATTCACAGGTAAGAAATTATTTTTTTCTTAATCGTGTAGTTCTATATCACGTATTTTTTCACATTTGTACACACTTTCTCTTCACAAAACGGTGATATTGCTATTGCACATACAGTGGGTGGGGTATCTAAGCAGCAACTTTAAATCTGTTTATTAGAGAAAAAAAAACATTAGAGATACAGAAACCAAGTACTGAACTACATTAAAACCATATCGATTCTACTGCAAATTTAGAGTTGTACATTAGTTACATGAGTTTATATTAGGGTCGTATTGAACTGATGTAACATATTTTTATGCATCGTAACCATAGAAACAATATCAAACACTACATTTCTACGCCGTTATTTGCAATTATGGGATAAAAATGCGACTCTTTATTTGTTTAATAAGCAAATTCAAACTGAAAGTGTGGAAATTAGGGTAAAGAAATCTAAAAAAACTTTTGTTTCTGTAAAATTGTAATTGCGACAGGGACACCCTTTGCACGTGCATTTATTCTGTAGTCAGTGAAAGTTTACAACTAATTGTGTTTGCTATGTACCGTACTTATGTTGCTGTTTGAAGACATGTTAATAGTATATTCAGGTCAGGCTGCCATTTTCAATAACCTCAATTTGAAAAAGAGCTATTTTCACAAATTTTATTTTTGCTCAGACTATATGTACTTCCAGTTGCCATGGTTTCAACAACGTGCAGTAACCAATGCTCTGAAGGTGCAGAGACTGACAATTACATTTAGTCCTAAGCACCATACCAGTTATCTATTTGATACTTGCTTCAGGGCAGACACGTTTTCCCTTTGAAATTCATGAAAATATGTAAAATTTGAGCGGCCTAAAAATGGTTGCCATGGCAACAGTAATTGCTGAGATATCTCGAGAACCGTTTGACATATTTTACTAATTTTTTCACTAATCTTCATCTTTTGTCGAGAGCTTTTAACCATGACATTTTTAGCAAAATACAAAATTTTGAGTTTCCATCCAATGCTCGATGCTTACAGTCAGCTTCTCTTAAGGATGTCCGCTGGTGAAAATCATTTATTCAAACTTTTTTTACTTTTGTGTTATTTCAATTCTTCCATCAATATGTAGTCCAAAAATGCAAAATAAAGTATACGTTAGTGTGGATTTTTTTGCAGCACATGCCATGGAAGCTTGTGAGGGTACCCGGCCATTATGAAATTTTTGAGCATAGTATAGAAATATTTAACCATGTGTTTAAATCTTTTAAGAAGAGGAATCAGTTGATTGAATAAATAATTACATGCGTTTCCTCTGACGACCACACAATGTTACATTGATTTCAAGCATAATTTGTGCACAGTCTTTTGTTAATTTCCAAATATTTAAAGGAAGTGTTACCCCACCCCCTTGACTTTGGCCTATTTTTGAAGCCATAAAAATGAGCCCAGGCCACTTTCAAAAAATAGCTACAGAGGGTATTAGCACAATGTTTCTGTTTATAATATTATATTGCAAGGCTCTTGTCTAAAGATAATTAAGCAAAAAATAATGTCTTGAAACACTCTGTTATTAAATAGCACTTGAGATATATTGGTATTATGATATCTTCTCTTCTAATTGAATTTAAAATTAATTGTGGAAAAAAAGACAAAATATTGAATAAATAAAGATATTTCGTTTAGACTTTGACTATACCTGACACAAAATTTATTATTAAACAAGTTATTGAATATTTTATATCAAAAACTGTAAATGCCTTAGCAAAAAATGACAAAATTTATCCCTACCCCCATAACAATGTAAAATTTTAAATATTTTGTAATGCTGCACCAAAGTGATAAAAAATAACAGAAGCAGATTCTAACTTTTTCTTATACTCTGATAGTTTATCGTTCAGACAATTATCTTCAGGAAAATTAGTAGAAAAATATAGGTTAGTGTGCAAATAAGAAAGAAAACTTGAAAATTTTAAGCCTACCCCCTTTTGTTTTTGGCTATGTGTAAATTAATGGAGAACTCACGGCTGCATCTGAGTTATCTGTCTAGACCGATGAAAGAATTTTAATGTAAAACTGAAAACAGCCATGTTACTCTAAAATTATATAGCCTTTCCATAACCAAAGAGAACTTCATAAACAACTAATTGGATCTTAGGCTAATTGACGCATATTCTAAGCCACCCCATGTAGAAAGAATGGCTGCCTGTGTTGGTAAACTATAATATGTTTCTTTTATGTTTATGTTAAAATCATTTCAAAAGTCTATTTTCTTGACTAGATATCAATATATTCTTAACATGCATACAGAAAAATATGACAAAAATAAGCTGTTATATGGAAAAGCAGTTTTAGTATGGTAATTACCCCACCCACTTCGGGACCCACTTCAAGACTTCAACTGATCTGATTTTAACATGACACACAGTCAACGTAAATTTCTTGCTCAATCTCTGGTACGTGTAAATTTACACATGCATACATGGTCTTAAACGCATGCTCATTTGTATGATTTGACTCAACAGTGTTTTTAATTTAAATTTAAACTTTTTTAATTTACGGTGGGGGGGGGGGGGGGGGTGGAGGGGGTACATTTAGGGGGGGGGGTCGGAATTTTTTTGTGGTGTACTGGGGGGGGGGGGTCGGAAATAAAACAAAAGCCTCGGAGCAGGGCATTTATTAGTTTATTAGGCATATTGGGGGGGGGGGGGCAGAATTCATTTTTAAAAATGTCTCAGCCTCTGGGGGGCTTGCCCCCCCAGAACCCCCATTACTCCTAAAATTTCAAACTCGTTTCTTTCGAACTCAAAACTTTAAGACATTTATAGAAATGACACACAAAACTTGGGCAACTTCATATCCAAACGAAGATGTTTTATTGATTTGCTAGAAGAACAGAATGAAAGTGTCTATATTAATTAACCTGTTAGAACAAGAAAATTTTCTTTGTGTTTCATACAGGTTTGGATTGAGGTCAGCCTTGCATAAAATAGGCAATATGGTGTGTGTGTGTGTGTGTGTGTGTGTGTGTGTGTGTGTGTGTGTGTGTGTGTGTGTGTGTGAAGGGTAGCTGGGAATGGGGGATGGGGGTTCATAAAAACAAACTGTCACCAATCGGGGGTGGGGGGGTCGGAAAATTTTTGTGCAGCGTATGAAAATGTACCCCCCCCCACACACACACACACACACCACCACCACCACCACCACCACCACCTCATAATAAAGGACTCGTTCCTTATTTCCGAGCTTGAGCGAGCATGATAGAGAATAGAAAAAAATAATAAATAAATAAAAGGTGAAAAAGTCAGTCTGAATCTCTTAAACTGTCTGTATGTGCCTTAGATTTATTGATACATGTAAAATAGTCTTAGATGCAAGATGCATGTAATATAAGCGTGACACTCAACAGATTTGGTAATCTACATATTTTCGAGCTTTGGCGAGCAAAAGTGTGAGATTGAAAGGGAAAGCTACATAATGTCACATGCATTCGTTGCGTTTGTCTGAGATATCCTAAATACACCCCCCGACTGGCTTGTATGCTACTGTCGGGTAGCATTTTATCGTTTTATCTAAAATCTTTTGAATCATTGAATAAGCCAGTGTAATGAGCAGCTTGATCTCAGTCTACACAGGTCAACAATGCACTCGATTTGGACCACTGCCCGAGGAAAATAGATGGAAAGACCTGTCGTGTTGAAGAGAAAAGTATAGTTTTGCGTAACGTTGAACTAATCTGTCAGTTCAGTGACGTCACAATGACAAATTGGCACGCGCGCATTAATTGACTGAGCGGATACTATGGCTGAGTTCGCATCAAATGCAACAAATCTCTCTACAAATTAGATTCAATAATTCATTCATTAATTTCCACGAAAGTTAGTGTATTTTATAGTAATGTTGAATTTCCCACAGCGTGCCTCGGTATTGGTCATGCTATTAATAACATGGGGAGACTGAGGCCTATAATGCATCATACAGATCTACATCCCACCCCTACTCCGCCAACGCCCAGACGCCCGCGCACCTCGAGACCTACACTGTTCTTTTTCCTTTTTCTCAAACCGTTTAGCCATTTAAATAGTAGAGCGGTCAAAGTATCTAACTCTTAAGTCCGAACTCATTTAATCGAAATAAACGTCGACAAATCCGAAATGATTAGATGCAAAGACATGGACCCAAAAACGGGAAGTGTGATCAGGTGCTCGCGAGTAGTAAGCATCGCCTGCCTAGCATAATAAACCCGCCATGTCTATATATCTGATGGAAAAGTATGTGAACATGAAAGTCCGGTTACTCAACTTGTTTAAAAGAAATGGCGTGCCTTGTTGCTTGCGTCAGCCCCCCCCCCCTGCCCCCTCAAGGTGTGTTGCTGGAACAGTCCCCCCCCCCTCCTTGTGTCTGAAATTAAACAGTTAGGTGTTATTTTCACAACCAAACTTTATATAGAAGTCATGTTCCAAAACGAGTTGAAAAAAAAAATACCTACAGATACTCAGAGATTGGACAAAAGTGTTTAATCAAAATATTGCCGTTAACTTCGGTGCATTTCCACTTATGCTGACAAATTGATTATCTGAAAAGCACAACATATACCATCATGAAAATTATACTTATATGAAGATAATTGATATGCGATGTAAAAGAAAAATAATTTTGTATGTTTGTTTTCTCTAGTTACGAAATTTTTTATTTATAAAACCTTGTTTCCATTGACGTCTATTATTTCTATTTGTTCAAATACGCATAAATGATAAGCAATAAAATCCATACAATTTTAAGAGAATTTGAAAGGGGGCCAAAAAGGGGCCCTTATCTATATATATATATATATATATATATATATATATATATATATATATATATATATATATATATATATATATATTTTGCCCAGGTCCTTTACCACAAGAAATCTAATGCTGAATGCTCTGTAAAGCTGTTAATAATATTTAGAGCGTCTAGGAGCGAAGTACCCAGCAGTCAAAAGCAATTTTGCTGATGACAGCACCTGGAGATTTGAATTCACAAACGCAGACATTAAATTTACTGATTGGCATGATTTCATAGATTAAGTCATACAGTTTTACTGGCAAATTATGATTTTTTTTCTGGACATGAAGCACGCGATTTTTTTCGGTAAATGTTTGGAAGACAAGTTTGATCGAATAGAACAAATCTGAAAATGTCTGAGTACAACATGTAATTGTGGGGGTGGTGGGGAGGGGGTGTCTGAGGTAGCCTCTCGACCCCCCAAAGCTGAAACTTTTTTTTTAACGTAGACGGATACAAAATCTCTGACCGCCACCCCATATGCCTAACAAAATATATGACCCCCCCCCCCTTGCCCCCTGGCTTAATTATTTTCGATTCCCCAGTAGACCACAAAAAAAAAAAAAAAAAAAAATCCGACACCCCATCCCTACTGAATGTACCCGGTCCCCCACCTAGTAATAAACACAGGATATAATCGACTCCGCTAATTTTCGCTTCCTGCAGAAACTACATCATATTTGGCTTCCGCCGAGACTGTCAACGATCTCTTGCTTCCCGCCGAGACTTCTGTACATGATAAATGGCTTCCTGCAGAGACTGTCGGCGTGATTCTGCTTCCTACCGAGGCTCTCGGCAGGAAGCAGTCACGCGGACAGTCTCGGCAGGAAGCCATTTTTTCGAGGACAGTAGTCCCTGCAGGAAGCAAGAAAGTCTCTGCAGGAAGCGAAAATTGGCGGACTGTTTTATACCCTGTGATAAATGACTTGTCCGTAATAATCATGTCGCTGTGAGCGGGTGACATCAAATCTTTTGATTAGTAAAATACCCCCCAAAGGATAAAGTATTAACCTCAAAATTTTGATATAGTGTCGGGTCTCAAGAACATGGACTATTTTACTGTGACCTGCTTTCGTAGAGGAGATTTGGAGCAGCCTGAGGCGTGCACTAATGAAGTCTAATGTAGGCTTTCAGCGCAGTTAGCTCACTAATGACAGAAACTTCACTCCACCACTGTCACTCTGGTCAGTTTTTGCGCTTGAATGTGCTAGCTGTCTGTTGCAGGTGCGCGAAAAACCACTTTCTAACTGATAAACACACCACTTCGCAATTCACTACAGTTTCGGATGAAGTCAGCTGTAGATTCTAATTGACAGCAACATCACACGTCATCGTTACGTGTACCAACGAACCTAAACAAACCAGCTGTGCACAGTGTATTTGCAGAGATGAGAGAATTTCAGCCGTATGCCTAGGATTACGGCTGCGTTGCAGAACATATTAGCTGAAGTAAGATTATATCTGTCAACAGGCATATTTTTATATCATGTCCAGCCCTCAGACTCATTAGACCTCCTTTGGTGTCTAAGGGATTTGGCATCGCGCGGCCAAGTGTGGGTGGGGTGTATGGATTGCGTCAACTTGCTCCGAAACTCGTAAAGAAAGTCGAATATTTTGTCAAGTAAAACCAGAGACTGTCTGACGGATGGGATGCCGGATGACACAGAAACTAAATGCAGTGTGGTTAGAGCTTCCAAGAATACATTTGGCAAATTGTAAAGGCATGGTAAAGAGACTGGTGTGCAGCCAAATAACGACATCACGGTTACGTGGGACCTAATATTTCTTGAGCGAATGAAAAAATGGTAGCGCTCGAATGAAAATTGTACAACAGCATCCAAACTTTAAAAAAACATAGTGATTTTATATTATTTCTTAATTGTAATACGGCAAAATTACGACAGCCGACATTTGACATTCCGAACAGTTGTTGGCAGTTCGCGTTGCGCAGCGGTCTCAAATTTGTCACCAGCGGACATCCTTAAGTCGTTGCTATGTTTTTGCTAAGGCTTAATTTCTATGAAGGAGATTTCCTACAACTATGATATTTGCTCTGGAGGAACAGTCTTTTTCAGACTGTTCCTTCAGAGCATTTCATAGGTGTAGGGAATCTCCAACATAGAAATTTAGCCTTAGCAACAGCATAGCAACGACTTAAGTGGTTTTATAAATACGACCCCTGTGCTTTAAATGCAGTTTAGTTTTGGACAGAATCTCGCCTTGTAGCCAGTAAGTCCACTCGCAATAACCACAGGGTATAATCAATTCTGCCAATTTTCGCTTCCTGCAGAGACTGTCCGTCATATTTGGCTTCCACCGAGACTGTCCGCGAACTCTTTCTTCCTGCAGAGACTACTGTCCCCGAAAATTGGCTTCCTGCCGAGACTGTCCGCGTGATTCTGCTTCCTGCCGAGAGCCTCGGCAGGAGGCAGAATCACGCGGACAGTCTCTGCAGGAAGCCATTTATCATATACAGAAGTCTTGGCAGGAAGCAAGAGTTCGCGGACAGTCTCGGTGGAAGCCAAATATGATTTAGCAAGTATTTTATGGTTCATTCTGGTGTTATTCAGTTCAAAATGTCTATCTGTACCTCATCGACTAGTTATTTGGTTGTTTCAGTGTTTGAAAACTTTAATTTTACAAAATAGTTACCTTATTTAGGTCAAGATGGCCGCTGATAAAACAACTAATACGTCAGCGCTTTTTTTCTGGTTTCGTCACCATATATTGTCAGGGTCACTGACGAGGCTTTATTAGCCGAATATACGTAGTCTGGCCCATGTTCCTACTTCTGTTGAAGGAACTTTTTAAGATTTGAATTGACGTAGGTTGCCACCCTTGAACAAATTACTGATGAGTATTAAGTACCCGAAATTTTGTAGTCTGAACCCCTCCTTTCTGGTGACTGTTTCCATTGCTCTCAAGGGAATTTATTTGTGATTTTTGTTTGCAATCGCTGCGACTGATTTTGTGCCGTGTGGCGACCGTAAAAAGTAATCCCCGTATATCAGCCATAGTGCAGTTTATATGTTACTTCTGATCCTTTTAGATCAGCAAGCATTTTCTGAGAAGTCGGAATTGATAAATGGTTTAAGACATTTTTTTTTCGATTTGGACCCTTTTTGTATATTGTCCGTCTTTGACTAGACTGCGTGTTTGAACTTTAGAAAGTTACCGTGTGTTTTCCTCTGTCTTCCGATGTCATGATATAACATAGTCAATGATGATGCTTTAGTTGCCGAAACTCACAATTTTTCTTATGAGTGTTTCCATTGCTCGTAAAGTACCTCATTTATGATTTGAGCCGCGACACGAGAAAACCAACAAAGTGGTTGTGCGCCAAGCGCAGGCTCAGATCAGCCTGGGCATTCGCCCACTCCGTTCAGACTCTTCACTAAGCGCTCAAATGGTAGCTAAGGGTTTAAGCTACCGTCATGCGGACAGCGAGGACTCTGATCAGGCTGGGCAGATGCCAAGGCTGATCTGAGTCTGCGCTGGGCGCACAACCACATTGTTGGTTTTGTCGTGTCAAGGCTCATTTGAATATTCAGTGAAATGTCCTTTATCTAATTCTTGAGCTGTCCCTTATTAGAAACATTTGTACGGATGTGAAGACGTATTCGCCTCGCCGACATAAATTTTGATGAATCAGCTTTTATGCTCATAGAATCCAAGTACATGTGATGCAAACCGTTTTAAAATCATTTAAAATATCTTCCTGGTGCATTTAAAGACAGTTTGATTACATCATTATTTCCACTTAACTTCCAAGTATGATAATTTATTGACGCATTGACATTTCCACTAGCATTGACACCGTTAACTTTCTTATTTTAGCTCAGCAAGTACGCATGTAGCATGCTAATTGTCATTATTTGCACTTTGATGCAAGCGGTAAATCATACCAACAGTAGAAATGCAGTGCGTTTGCTAAGGAACTCTGGGCGTGCTTGAAATATAGAGAGCAAACTGGTTCCCTTTGGTATAGGTGTCACCTACCAAAGAAGCAAATTTCTTTTGAATCCATGGGTATGTATCCATGCAATTTTACGATCAGAAACTCACTCTAAAGCAAATGCCCGCCTTCATTTCGTCTTCCGGTAGTGCAACACGACAAAACCAACAATGTGGTTGTGCGCCCAGCGCAGACTCAGATCAGCTTGGGCATCCGCCCAGTCTGATCAGAGTCCTCGCTGTCCGCATGAAGGTAGCTTAGACCCTTTGCTACCCTTTGAGCGCTTAGCGAAGAGTCTGATGAAACTTGGTGGCTGTCCAGGCTGATCTGAGTCTGCGCTGGGTGCACAACCACATTGTTACTTTTCTCGTGTAGCGGCTCATATAACTTTAAACTGCGGTTTAGCTTAAACCTTGGTGACAATTTGTATCAACTGATATGCACACGAGGCTTGTTAAAAAATTAGTGAGATAGTATTCTTCTTTGGTGTATTCCTTGCTACCAAAGGATCTACCTGTTTCGAACCCATTTATTTCACTGCACTGGTGTTGTGCCGTGTGGCGGCCATCATAGTGCCGATTATATTTTCTGGTCATTTGGGATCCTGGATTCCGTTGTGAGTCGTTTTGAAAATAGAGTTGTGCTTCAGCAGGTGCTAGGGGAAGTGGCCAGTGTTGCACATTTCATTACTAATTATGAACAGGCTGAACTGAACAGAATTTGCTATTTTAAAAAGGATATACGATTATAACTATTCAGAACGTAAAATTTACATTTTACACTCTGGAGTAATTGCATTTATTGCTGACATCATGCAAAATATCTAAGCGTCGGCATCACTGGATCGACTTCAGGGTCAGTCAAAAGAATGTCAACCCATCGAATTTGGCTAGCCCCGGTGACCCGTGGCTAAGCGCTGACCTAGTGATCTAGCGGACACGGGTTCGAGTCCCGCTCGAGGTGAGAATCTTTTCAACCGTAAACGGCGTTCCATTGCATACGGGCTTTCATTATCACCCTCACGTTGTCCTTATATAACTGAAATACTGTTGAAAAGGACGTAAAATCGCAGGTTGGCCGAAATAATTTTAAACACTTTATCTCAGAAGATAAAGGTTCTTAACTTCATTTAAAATTGGCTGAACAAGATCATTTATACTATTTACAATAAAGAAGAAACATAATGAAAAGCATGCAATGATATTCTACAATAATTCTACATCAATATACACTTCTGGAACAGCAATGGGGGCTGAAGACAACCTAACAATAAGGAACGGATATCTCATGAAAATCATACTCACTAAAGTTTTGTTCAATGTAAGTTAGGCCGATCCTTCTCTGTTCGGAATCAAACACCACGGGTCCCTATAACACATATAAAAGTTTAAGTCATCTTTTATGTTGTTCTAACTTTGTCCATTTAGAAATATACTCAGAGGCAATAGAAAGTATACAGTTTTTGATTTTGAATACTGGGTCTCGTGTAAATGGCTGCATTGATATACAAAGAATGTCATTTGGGGCGAACGTCTAGCTGTGCAAAACACAAAGACAAATTGTTTTGCAGTCATTAATAATGGAGTTAAGGTCCTTAATTCAAATTCAGCAGTCCCAATCAAACCTAGCTTTGCACACGACAAATAGCATTTTGCACTCCACGAATGTCTAGCGCTAATGTCTGTGAGTAAAACCACATCGTCAATTAAACTGAAACCCCCACCAAACTTCTTCAACCATAGCTGGAAATGCTGCATGTTTCAAATTATCTCCCTTTTAATTAAAAGTATAGAGAATTAGATGTTTCTCTATCTTGCCTGGTATTAGACGTTTTCACTTGAAATTTTCGGAAAATTGTTGTTTGGCTTCTTGCTTTTGTGTGCGCTTAGAAGGAACCTCAATGAATCGTTTGTTTAAAAGAAAAGTGCAAATAAACTTCCCATAAGAACTCAATGCATATTCATTGCATGTTATCAGAAGACGCCAAATGCATCATTTCTTGGTACGAAAATTTGATGTTTTACCCCGTTTTTCAAATGAGAGTTTGATATGTCCTTACAAACCTTTCATCCCTTTTTCGATGTAATGCATAAAATGCACAGCGTTAATCTCTATTGTCCAAAGTGTATGTTTAAAGGGGAGCTACTCCAGCGACAATATTGACTTAAAACCCTTGTCTGTTTAAAACCATGTTATTTCCCTATCTTTTTCCGATTGTACTGAAAATTGTTGCGAATTATGTGAAATTGATTGTATTTATCAACAGTGCCATGGTATTATCAGATGTGAAGACATCTTAAGGAAAATCCAGTCTGCATTACCTGTATACTTTCTTTCGCCTCTCAGTATACTTTCATTTACTGATATATACGCGTATATCAGTAATATGATCATTTATTTCCAACTTTGTTGAGGAAAAGGTTCCTATATTCTTCAAAAACAGTACATATGAGGCGCGACACGACAAAACCAACAATGTGGCTGTGCGCCCAGCGCAGACTCAGATCAGCCTGGGCATCCGCCCAGTCTGATCAGAGTCTTCGCTGTCCGCATGGAGGTACCTTAGTCTCTTAGCTATCCTTTGAGCACTTAACGAAGAGTCTGGTAAAATTGGGCGGCTACCGAGGCTGATCTGAGTCTTCCCTGGGCACACAACCACATTGTTGGTTTTGTCGTGTCGCGGCTCATATATTATAGGTGTGATGAGTCGTCATGTGAAAAAGAACCATAAGCCATGTGTGTGCAAATAATACTGAAAGTAATAAGCATATTTGAACCACAACACGAGAAAACCAACAATGTGGTTGTGCGCCCAGCGCAGACTCAGATCAGACTGGGCATTCACCCAGTCTGCTCAGGCTCTTTGCTAAATGTTTAAAGGATAGCTAAGGGACTGAGCTACCTCCATGCGGACAGCGAAGACTCTGATCAGACTGGGCGGATGCCCAGACTGATCTGAGTCTGCGCTGGGCGAACAACCACTTTGTTGGTTTTCTCGTGTCGTGGCTCATATTTTGTAGAAACTGATCAGGTTCTTGTTTGACTATAATGATATACTGGAGGGTCTTTGTGTCATATATCACCATTGTCATTAACAGGCACCATGCTAGACTGAATTAACGTTATAGTTTTACAGCTCTTTTCGTCCTGTCCGTCGGACTGTGGTGTCGTTTCGTGGTACATATTAAAGTAGATAGTTCATTTTTTTTTTTAAATTTGAAATAAGGAATTAGCCACTACAAATGATCGTGATAGATATTCATAATCTCCAGACTACCTATATTAAGGTGAACAGGTACATTGTCAGGGGAAGCATCTCGTCCAATTTCATTGTTGCGTTTCTGCCCTTTAGATTCAGCCTTTTAGAGCAAATTGGAAGTTATGACAGTTATCGCCCTTTGTAGAATGGGGAGAAGGCTGTACCCATACACGTTACGATTGTACTCACAGATATCCCAGAAAAGTTAACTTCCGACATCCCTTTGAGGATAGCGTCCATGTAATATGGATTGTTTGTGTAGTTGTCAAAGCCAGATTCATTGAGATGTTTGAGGGTATTGTTGAGACCCATAGCCAAAGCCCAGACGCAGTCATACACCCAACCAAAGGAGGAAGAGAATTTATATTTAGTCTGAGCAAGCTTTTCCCTTAGTATTGTTTCTACTTCTGTCGGTGTCTGAAAAAAGAATACCAACAAAATGTTATTCCTGTCGCGGTTCATAATTATATTCACAAAACCACCGTCTGTAACATCTATAAAAGCACATATATGTATATAGAATTTTTTAATGAAATTCTGTCTAGTCTGCATAAAAAAGTCACTGCCGTCGACATTTGTAATTATACATACTAATAACATACACTGAACAAAAATTTTAATTGATCACCTTTTCCAGAGAATTTAGCATTGTGCAATTGCGACAGGAAGAACAAATGCACATTTTTTCTTGTATTTCTCTAGCAGGACAATCGTTCATGCATTTTCAAAATGATAAACTGCAATTCGAGGCTTCTGTTAAGATTTAAACAAATATTCAAAGGGATGTAATTTGAACGAACACTTGAATATTAAATTAATAAACAGTAACAGATAAAGAAAATTCATGAAGACTAAGTACAGATGATTTTATTTCTTTATGATGTCAAACTTTATTAACTTCGGAATTTGATCTTGTGACAGTTTGATGCAGTTACAACCTTTTCTCGCCACGACGTTCTAATCGCGATCATTTAAATGTTGTTATAAAAGAAAAGCTCTTTGAAAAACAAAACATTACTCGGTGTTAACTCCCTACTCATGCTCATTAGGCATTGCTTAAAACAGGAATGGAATGGGCTGGATTAATCTTTTCCGCTTTAATCCGTTGCATTGTGATTACACTCTTACGGCAATTACGGGAAAAAGAAAAATCTACCGCTGAGGGATTGACGCTGCAGATTCTCGGAGCAAACTGAAGTCATTGAAATTATCCTACTCAGAAAGTTATTTCATCCGTTCTATTCATATTCAACTCTTTCCATTCCGGGTTCCATACTTTGCCGCTACATGACGGTTTCGATTTTATTATTGCTTCTTCGATTTCCCAGCTGACCTTAAAGTACATTTAGTGTTGTCCCAAGGATCATAAAACTCTATTTGTAGCCATAACAATCTTTAATTTAAAAAATGATTTGCTATAAAGCACGGTAAATAGAGAATAAAAATAATTATTTTGCTTGATATAAGTTTTACCTTGGTCAAGAAACGGAAACTGACCTAGGTCAAGAAACGGAAACTGACCTTGGTCAAGAAACGGAAACTGAGGTGATTTGGTGACGTCTCAAGGTCTCTCGGATTAGCAAAGACAAATTTGCAGGGCACAGTGGGAACAGAAGTATAGGCAGACAAAAAAACTAGGTGGAGAGGGATTGTTGTGATGTCATCTGAGCCGCGACACGACAAAACCAACAATGTGGTTGTGCGCCCAGCGCAGACTCAGATCAGCCTGGGCATCTCCCTATTTTGATCAGACTCTTTAAGTGCTCAAAGGGTAGCTAAGGGCCTAAGCTGCCTCCATGCGGACAGAGAAGACTCTGATCAGACTGGGCGGATGCCCAGGCTGATCTGAGTCTGTGCTGGGCGCACAACCACATTGTTGGTTTTGTCGTGTAGCGGCTCAATTCTATAGTCACCAACGATTCCTAAGATTACAGGACAGACTAGGCTAGACTAAATACTTTTTGCAGGTCTGTCATGTATAATAGAACTAAACTTTGAATTTTCGAGTAAACCTATCGCTAATTTTATCATTTTTGTTGCTTAATCGTTATCACAAAAGCTTTCCTCTGATCTGCAGACATTTATACATATCAAGTGACCTCTGTAAGATTAATAACAAATGAAGAACAGCTTGAGCTTGATAACTCGAGAGAGAGAGAGAGATAGACAGAAAGAGAGAGAGGGATGATATCATATTTCAAAAATTCCTTTGCGTGTCACCATAAAGTATGCCATAAAACTGTGCAGAGGATGTCCATCATTAAAGGCAAACGCATGTGACAACCCTGACCGCTTTACACCTTCCCTATTTAAGAATTATTCTTTAGCATGTTACAAAAATGAGGTTGAACAAAAGAAATAAAGTTTTCATGCAGAAAGGATAAACATAAAGAAAAGATCAACATAATCAATAACCACAGTAAGCTGATGACAAAGAACATTACTTTCAGTAAATGCCAATATTAAAAGGCACCTGAGCCATTATACAACCTAATTACAACGGAATTTTAAATCAAATTCGTTTAGAAGATAGGCTTTGAAGATCATGCAAGAAAACTTATTGTTCAGAAAGCAGATATGCAGCTATAGGTCTGAATAGTGCGCACTGCTAGTGCGATTTTTGCGGCCAGAAGATGTCATCAATTAACAATAAAATATGCTGACAAAACCAAAATTCAGACAGAAAGCAAATGCTGGAAAATATATAATTTAAATACATGTAACATAACACAAAATTAGGAAGTGTTACAATCAGATCCCATATCCCGCCCTCAAAAGCAAATACATGTAAGAATGACATATATACATACTAGCAGTTCGTGAAAGGCACGCACGGTAAAAAGAAATGAACAACAGCTCTTTCCCACATCTGGCAGAAAACTCGTTATGGTGTAAAATCGATAACTCTGTACTACCTGCAAATTTTAGCCCTTGGCCATAAATGAGATTGCTTCCCTTGCCAGTGTTTTAATGGTTAATAGAGAGAACTTAGAAAATTTTCGACCAAGCTTCGAATCAATATAGTCAGCAAAATTAGGCGTTCAGGGAAGAAATTTCCCAATTAGCTATGTATGTATAAAATACATCATTGTAATCAGTGGAATAACAGCTTCTAGCTCATACGTTATAATAGATTCGCAAATGTTAATTTATATGTGTTATTTAGGTCCAAAAACGAAGATTCGCGTAATTTGAATAAATTGTGTTAAGAAACTTATGGTTTATAGAAAGAAAACTATGGGCTCTAATGGAAGAAACTTCTCATTGACACATTTCTATGATTTTTATACCAGATTAAAGAGCTTGAAATACTCTTTCGTGCTAGACGTTATAATTTAATGTCGGAAAATATATTAAATAAGAAAATTTAATTTATTTATGAGCTTCTATACATTTCCCTATTAAACTGAGAACCGCATACAGGTAACCGCTTATCTCCGGCCCTCTTGGAGATTATCGGAAAATCCCGTCACTATAACGAGAATTCTTCCCTATGGACAGGAGGTCGCTCAGCCACCTTAACTGTTGCTGTTGGCCAAAATACATTAATAACAAATGAATACTCCGTCAACCCAGACTTTTTATTCCAATGCCGCAAGGTTCTTTTTTCAACCTCTGTTTTCTTTGGTTTGCAATGTCGTTTTATCTTCATGTCATTCCATTTTCCTGCGCGCTTCCTGCCAAATGTAACTCTCTGGATTTGTTTTTCTAGTTAGGAATGACTATTCTTACGCACCTTTCGTTAGATTTTAAGAGTAGTAATTTAGCTTTGTGACAGATAAAAAGTAAAAGGTATCTTAAATATCAAAATAATTAAGATTCTTTCAAAACTTACAAAAGTGAAACAGATGAAAAGTCAGACGTGTGAAAACGTATCAAAGACTGCAATAACCTCGCTTCAACTTTGTAATTATAGACGACTAACAGCAATAGCAGGTAAATGCTACATAATTTTATACAGTTATTTGGCTGTGGTAAATTGATTGTTTGTAAAACGACTTTCAGAATGCTTCTAACGAACCATTGTGTCGGAAACTGTCAACATGCTATTCTCCTTCAACAGTTTGCAAAATCAGAACAAATATAAAATAAATTTGTAAAGGCAAAAGCTTCACATACATACAAATGACCCTGCAGAAGAAAACAATATAATGTTTCGAAATTACAAAACTTTGTCTTTCTACATTAATTTTTCAAAAAAATTCAGAAATTTCAATAATCAATATATTTCTTTTGACAATCGGCAACGCTTAAAGACAAATATTCTTGTATATTGGCTGCCATAATCCTATTATGCAACAGTCCAGTGACACTGCCATTTCATCAAAGGAAATATATAATCTCACATAGGTAATGACATAACAGGGTCATAAAACCAATAAATACTGGGGGTGTGTTCTGTATAGTAGAGGATATTTGTCTTTAAGGGAAGACATTGCTCTTAGCAATGTTTTTTCCTTTAAGAGCAGTTTTCTTTTCGAAAATTAGTTACCTACCAGAGAAACAAGTACTATTTTATTTAAGTCTTCTTCTCGGTAATAGGGTCGAGTCGGGTAATTTCGGACAGCGGGTAAATTCGGACATTACATGACAAACAGTGAAAATCCAGATGAGACGGCTCATCATGAGCCGTCTCATCAGGACTTTCACTGTTTGTCCAGTTGTTGTTTTGTTTTTTAATTCCAAACAACGGTCATATAAAAGAAACAATGTAACTGTCCGAATTTACCTGTTGTCCGAATTTACCTGACTTGACCTTTATGGTGATCAAAGCATGGAAGTATATCCATCAATCTTACAATACTAGACTTTACCTTATTTGAAATGGCCTTGTCATTCTGAACACTCACTCGAACGTAGTTCAAAGAAAAGTACCCATGAGTTGCCTCAACAAGTTGCTCCCGAGTGCAACCTAAACCGTCTAGGTTAGCTTTGTAGAGCCAGTTGGGATATATCATAGTACCGGCTAGGATCCAGACATGGTTATGTCCATATAAGCCCTGCTTGTAGGCCTGCAAATAAATATGTAAGGTTCTAATTGCATGTTCCGCACAACTTCGGCCTCATCGAGATTTTTTTGTTATCTCAGTTATAGTTAGTTATGTTAGACAGACCAACGCACGAAACTATACAAAAACACACAGATCAATTCGAGGTTAATGACTAGATCTTTTAGATCAATGTATGTTCCTTACACAAAGTAATGACCCAATAAAAATTAAAAACAAACAGAAGAAAAACATGGAATTTGGAAACACACAGTGATAAATTTAGAGAGTAAATACACTTCAGAAACTGACTGAATCAGATCTCAAACCATATCCCCAACATCAAAGAGTCTGTACGAAAAGAAGTCAGACGCAAAACAGGTGTTAATTTTGGCGTTCCTGTAGCGAAATAATTTTGAGCTGCGACACGAGTAATCCAACAAAGTGGTTGTGAGCCCAGCGCAGACTCAGATCAGCCTGGGCATCCTCCCAGTGCCCTAAGAATCTTCGCTAAGCGCTTAAAGGGTAGCCAAGGGACTAAGCTACCTTCATACAGACAATGGAGACTCTGGTCAGACTGGGCAGATGCCCAGGCTGATCTGAGACTGCGCTGGGCGCACAACCACTCTGTTTGTTTTGTCGTGTCGCGGCTTGTGTCGACAGTTAAAAAGTTGTATGGGAGACACCATGACCTCGTTGATCCCTACAATGTGGCCGATTCTAAACTATTTCCGATTTGATGGCCTCAGCCGAGGCTTAGTTAAGCTTTCAAATACTGGACTTTCTTTTCACTGACTTTTCCTACTGATACATAGATATGGCGGGTGTATTATAATAGGCAGGTGATGCTTACTATTAGCGAGCACCTGATCACACCTCAATTTCGGGGTCCATATACGTGTATCCTTAATATTCCGGAATTGTCAATGTTTAAAGGACTTACGAGTTCGGACTTATGATTTGGGTACTTTGGCCACTTTTATGTAAACCGAAAAAGCAATGCGCATCGGGTGTTGTATTAAACTGAGCATGTGTACATGTAATGGAAGACTAAATACGTTAATGACTGATGTGGATCGATGGGGGGCGCTTGCTCTTGCCAGTTCATAGGTAGGCGTCTTTTCCCTGATGTCTGCAGCTAGCACTGTGTCTCGCGGAATTCGTCAGTAAGTGTTGCTAGGAGAAGATGCTCGTTGCTGACTGAGACCTGCCCATCATCTTTTGAGTGGCATTCCAGAAGTAACATGTAAAAACAGAAACGCGCGCGCGTCTATCGCACAAAACTTGGTATAGTTACGTTTATATTCTCATTGTAATAGAATAAGATATGTATTTGTAATAGTTGCATAAATATCCTATTTGTGAAATGAAAATATATAAACCGTTAAAAAGCTATGTTTAATCATTTACAAGTTGAATGCTGACAGCTGAAATAGTATCCATCAATTTGTCAACTAATCAGGGGCCGTATTCATAAAGCAACTTAAGTCGTTGGTATGCTGTTGCTAAGCGTAAATTTCTATGTTGGAGATTCCCTACAACTATGAAATTTGGTCTGGAGGAACAGTCTTACAAAGACTGTTCCTCCAGAGCAAATTTCATAATTGTAGGGAATCTCCTTTATAGAAATTCAGCCTTAGCAACAGCATAGCAACGACTTAAGTCGTTTTATGAATACAGCCCCAGGCGCTTTGTTTTCAGTTGACAGATTAAACATTCTGTTAGGATATTGCTAAGATTCATTTCTTACAAAAACAGAAAGGAAATTAAAGTCAAGGTCTTGTTTATAATGGGTGAAAGGATGTTTGTTTTCATCATATTTGAACGTATATTTTGAAATCTCGCCTGTGGAATAGTTGTATCAAAATCTCTTATTCTCTACAAGGTTTTTAAAGTCAATGACCTAAAATCGCCCGATTGTTTATTAATCTAGCATCTATTTTACTTGAAGCAATACCATTGTTTGACTTTATGATGTTAATCAGAATAATTAAATGGAGATTTAGTATCATTTACTGTATATCGCAGCGGTCCCTTTGGCTCAATGCGCCACGCCTATAACTTATTGTGCACTATGGAAAAAAGATTTTTTAACGTTTTCTGTCGAAAGTGAAAGTATATTTTATCATCTCGCCTGTTAAATTTCTTATTCCCTGAAAGATTTTGATATCAATGACCAAAAGGTGTCTGATTGTTTAGTAATATATCATCTCTTTTTTCTAGAAGTAATACCATTGTTCGACATTATGATGTTAATCACGCTAATGGATTTGAGACTTACTGTATATCGCTGTGACCCATTTTGCTCAAGGTACCCTATTATGTCTCTTAATTTCGCAGCATATTAGCAATGATTAAAAACTCGTTAATAAAACTGTAAATTGTTTATAGATGCTAACGGAAATTAAACCTTTTGAAAAGTTAGGTCATTTTGAAGCAAGAAGAATCCAAAGAAACAAAATGGCAGAATCGGTTTAAACCACTTTGCTCATGACCGGCACATGTAATGAACAACGTGTATCTAACACCGACCATGCCTTCTAAATCCGGCTTAATGAGATCTCTTTTTTTCCAAATGTAAGTGACCCAAACAACGCCTTTATAAGTGTTCATGTAATTAAGACACTGCTTTTGAAATTTATGTCTAAAATACTGAGCAAAATACATACTATTTTTTAAGGTAAAGAGAATAAACAATGATCACGTTCAATATATTACGAAGACATGGTCCGTGGCATGATCTGGATAAGAGATCTTATTGCAATGAAAATCATATGAGCTGCGACACGAGAAAACCAACAAAGAGGCATGTGGGCCCAGCAATGACTCAGATCAGCCTGGGTAGCCACCCAATCTGACCAGAGTCTTCGCTGTGCATTTAACAGGTAGCTAAGGGTCTAAGCTAGCTTTATGCGGACAGTGATAACTCTGATCAGACTGTGCGGATGCCCAGGCTGATCTGAGTCTGCGCTGTGCGCACATGCCACTTTGTTGGTTTTGTTGTGTCGCGTCTCAATTATCAGCAAAAGCATACATGCAGTCCAATATGGCTCTTTTATGTCTACGCAGACCGAACATCAGTATAAAGTGTCAAGCTGCATGCATCAATCAGTTTAACCCCGAGAAGTTTGACTATCAATGCGGTTCTTCAGTTACGTTTCTTCTTCTTCGTTAAAATGAGTGTGTCTATTATCGAGAATGTGCTGTTGCTTTAGGTCGTTTATGTTTCTCCTTCTTTTAGTTCTTTGCGGGTGGTTGTTTAATTGCGGTTTTTTTTTTTTTTTTTTTTTTATTTACAATTTTCCAAAGCAATATATCGCTATTGCTGCAACATATAAGCTCTGATAGTTCGTATGCATTTTCTAATGTCGTATATCATCATAGTGCAGATTTTATTTTGTGCTTGGCCCTTTTATTCTGAGAAACCAGAAAGTTGTTAATTTCGATTCGTACAACTAAACCATTTTTGTTTAGTATGCTGGGCCCACTTTTGATGCTAAAATACCATATTCTTAATGAATGCAATCATGGCTATTAAAGGACACTCATCAGAGATTTTATTGTATATCGTAAACAAAATAGATGATTAAAAGGTTGTCGTCTCCTGTCATTAAAGCCACTGAACTGCCAGTGGCCCCTTGAAATCCTCGAATACGTGGAGGGAAGAGCTAATTAGACTCATAAGCTATTTGGTTACAGTCTAACCGCTGTGAGCTAAAGCGCTACAGTTTTATGACTCAAATATACCAAGGAAGCGGATATAACAGAAACAAGAAGCATCAGGAAAAAAGGTGCTAACACAACTTGCTACAGGCATGACTCATGCCAGGTTGCGCATCCGCGCAGTCTAGTAAGAGCATTTGCTGTTCGCACATATCATGTATAGACCCTGAGGGATACACAGGCGCAATTTGAAGGCTCTATCTGGACGTAACAGCTTCACAGACAGATTCTAGATTTCACTGTTTGCATAAACATCAAGCGGTATTTGTGCGTGACGCGGCTCCAAGCCCCACTAATTAAAGAAGCACCGTTCTTTTAACTCCAAATCAGGTAATTATTTCGTTTTAATTTACTAAATACAGTCCTATATTAAAGGTCAACGGTGTGGAGGTAACCATCTGTATTTCATACCTGTATTTATCAGATTTAACAGCAATCTACTGGGGGGAATAAAATACTGTAAACTCGAGTCTAGTCTTGTCTTTGTATACACTAGAGAATTAATAACATACCTCGCAGAAAATTGCTGGAGCCAAATTGCTTCTAAAAGAACCCATTATTATCCGTACATCATGGTGCTGCAAGACAGAAAGCGTAAAAGAAAAACCTTAAATGAGCCACGACACGACAAAACCAACAATGTGGTTGTGCGCCCAGCGAAGACTCAGATCAGCCTGGGCATCCGCCCTGTTTGATCATACTCTTCGTTAAGTGCTCAAAGGGTAGCTAAGGGTCTTAGCTACCTCCATGCGGACAGCGAAGACTCTGATCAGACTGGGCGGATGCCCAGGCTGATCTGAGTCTGCGCTGGGCGCACAACCACTTTGTTGGTTTTTCCCGTGTCGCGGCTCAAATGTATATTAAGCGAATGGTAAATGTTTCATGTTTTTGCGCGATTTTACAAACAGAAATATTGTATTTTACTTCCTGTTTGCATTTCTAGGTGAAAAATCTCCAAAATGGGGTATACTGTTAAAGGAGAGCAAATTCTACCTAGGAAAGAAAAATCTCCTTTCAAGTGTTGAGCATTCATCAGAAGTGAGGTAAAAAAGCAAAGGCAGAGTTGTTTATTTATTTATTTATTTATTTATTTATTTATTTATTTATTTATTTATTTGGAAAGTGTATCCATTCACCTTGCAACTTGCTCTAAGTAAGATGTCTGGGTGTTTAAACACGGTCAAACGGAGCAAGTATTTGACCATTCCTTATTGATACCATTGTTCGGTCAGTTGAGTCGTTCTGCCGACAAGTCCCAGGACATTAATTATCTCACTATCAGTGCATGCAGTTGTCTTGCTGTGAAATTTCAAAATATTTCTTATTTACTCAATGCACATAACGATGTTCCCCGAAGGCCTCGCTACAACAAATCCGTAGGATGCATCTGTCAGCACCGAGTTTGTTCGTGTCATTTCCAGTTCGAAGAGGAGGTAGCCCGAAAAGATTCTCGTTTCGAAAACTTATTTTCGAAAAAATTATTAGAGCGTAAAGCATTAGTTCAGATGGCGTAATTTTCATAATCATGTCTGATGTATGAGGTGATAAATAAAGACAGATTAAGGCTAGATAGAAACAAAAAATATCATATGACGTCGCTGTTATTCAGTGGTGTCATAAAAATCGTATGACCACACGTGTAATAACACTTTGAGGTCATTGACAACGTCCATGTCAACAATGCGTTTTCTTATTGAAATAATGTTATTTTGAAGGCGAAAGAAAATCTCATTTAAAAGGGTCAAATAATAAAGAATATCTTACACTCGTGGTCATTTCACATGAAACTTATGAAACTCGCCGAAGAGTCGTTCATAAATTTCATATGAAATGACCACAGGTAAAAGGTCCTCTATGTATATATGAAGCGCTAATGACTTACCGCCAGCCTCGTTATGAGTTCTTTGAGATCAGCGCCATCTGACACAACCACTGACGTCACTAAAGACAAGTTGTTTTGACTTATAAGCTCGTGAAACAGTGTCATCACCTGAAATATTACGCAATGCGGTTCAATGGGAATACTCGGCATTAAATCAGACTTAGATCATTTTTGTCGCACCTGCTTTAGCAAGGTGTGATATAGGAGTTCACTTTTCCGTCCGTCCGTCAGTCCATCCGTTCGTCCGTCCGTCCGTCCGTCCACAACAATTACGTCGACCCTAGCGTTCGGGTCCATTATTTTCAAACTATGAAACCTACATTCATCAAACCTGGTATAAAGTTTCTACTTAGAATGGTCTCGAGGAACCTTGAAGTTATTTTGACCTTTGACCTATTTTTCATGCTCTAATGACTTCGTAAAATTCTGTGCCGTCCGTCCATCCACAATTACGTCGACCCTAGCGTTCGGGTCCATTATTCTCAATCTATGATACCTATGTTCATCAAACCTGGTATAAAGCTTCTTCTTAGAATGGTCTCAAGGAACCTTGCACTTATTTTGACATTTGACCTTTTTTAATGCTCTGATTACTTAATAAAATTCTATGCCAAAAATTACGTCAACCCTAGTGTTAAAGTCCATTTCTCTCTATCTATGATACCTGCAATCTTCAAACCTGGTCTAAAGTTTTTACTTAGGATGGTCTAGAGAAGTGTTGCCTTTATTTTGACCTTTGACCAATATTTTATGCTCTGCTGACTTAGTAAAATTTTACGTCAAAAATTACGTCAACCCTAGCATGTATACTGGCCCATTTCTCTCAATCTATGATACCTACGGTCATCAAACCTGGTATAAAGTTTCTATTTACCGGTAGGTTGATCTAGAGGATTGTTGCACTTATTTTGACCCATATTTCATGCTCTGCTCACTTGGTAAAATTTTACTTAAATTGACCCTATCATTGAGGTCCATTTCTCTCTGACAATCTATGAGAACTAGAATCATCAAACCTGGTATAAAGTTTCATCTTAGAATGACCTCGAGGATTAATGCGCTTGTTTCAGCCCTTGATATATATTTCACGTGCTACTGATTTTGTAAAATTTAACATCCAAAATTGTGTCGACCTTAGGGTTCGAGTCCATCTCTCTTTAAATACAATGGGTGTAATCATCAAACCTGGCTTGAAGATTGTCCTGGGATGCTGCTATTATTCGTACCCTTGACCTTTATATCATGCTCTATTGACCTTATAAATTTTATGTCAACCTGGCACCCATGATTATATGGACAAGAGTATTCAAGTCCATTTCTCACTAACTATACCACCTACAATCATCAGACATGGCATAAAATGTTTTCTTAAGCTGGTGTCCTCGATTGTTTGACTGCTTTATACCTTTAACCTATATTTTTAACTCTGTTGACTGTAGAGCTTTATGTATAGAACTGCATCTTTTCTAGTTTGTAAGTCCAATTTGCTCAAATTTCTACATAAATTCACCAGACCTAGTGTACACTTTCCTGTAACCATGGTATGTACTACAGAGAAAGCATAAGGCAGGTGCGACATAGCATTCCGCGGAATTCTTGTTTGTACTTTGACGTTGTATACATTATATATATATATCTTAAGACTATAGGAATGCTATACAATAAATTCTCTCATCTCACCTACAACAACAAATAATAAAGAACAATAGACAGCGCAGGCTATTACTAAATGTTAGGCTAAATTCAGACCTTTCGCTAATTTATTTTCTATGCTAAATTCCTGCTAGTCATAACGCATAGAAATATTTTACAAACTAAGGAACAAGACAACATTAGTTTCAGAATTTTATTGTGAGTGGTGTGTGTAGGTGATGTCAGTGCATGCTATATAAAATTCTCTCAATTCAAAATAATGAAATTGTTTTGTCCAGAACATATACCTCAAATATTTCACTGCATGCACTTGTCACCTAAAACCGAGTGATCAGAACCCCTTCTGCAACAGTCTCTATGATTGCAGCGTGTCAATCACAAACATGAGGGGAGGAGCAAGCCTGTCTTCTATCCAATATTTGCAAATACATTTTCCTGGTGATGGAAAGACATTTAGATTTATCTGAAAATACTTTTACTGGCATGTACCTTTTAGAATGTCAAATAATGACTTTAAAAACTTTGAAATCAGGGGCCGTATTCATAAAGCCACTTAAGTCGTTGCTATGCGGTTGCTAAGGCTAAATATCTATAAAGGAGATTCCCTACAACTATGAAGTTTGGTCTGGAGGAACAGTCTTAGAAAGACTGTTCCTCTAGACCAAATTTCATAGTTGTAGGGAATCTCCTTCAAAGAAATTTAGCCTTAGCAACAGCATAGCAACCACTTAAGTCGTTTTATGAATACGGCCCCAGATAACTATATGATAAGAAATAAGATTAGACTACTCTACTTGTGCGTACAGAGACATTTATGTCATCTTGTTTAAATATAGTGCCGACTCTTTTCCAGTTGAAATACTCCATCATCTTAATACGCAGGGGGTTGAGGTCATTCTGTATCTGGTTGACTGTGTACAGCGTCTTAAACAACTCTCTGTCCACCACTGACGATGTAGATGCTATATACGACATCTGAAAGTATATGGAAATGAAATGCATGGCTAGAATTAACCCATTTATGCTCAGTGTTACATAAAAAGGACATAGATGAAGAGTGCAAACTCAAAAGAGACACCAATGATCAGTTTCCACACTATTTTCATGCAAAGTTAAACAGATAGACAATCAGCAGCTGTTACTGGGGTAGGTAAATGACCATCTGTTTGGGAAAGAGCTGCTCCTTCGGTGTACTGTGCGAGTCTTTCGTAACTTAGTGTCAATTTCTGTAAGCTCGTATGTGCTTTTTTCCCTATTGGTTTTTAGAGCGGAATGTGGGATTTGATTGTATTAATTCCTGATCATTGCCTATCTTTTTACTTTGCTACAATCAAATCCCACTTCCCGTCCTCCGAACCAAAAGGGAAAGAAACTGACAAAAAATCACGAATGACGCGCAAGGTACAAGTCACAACAATTTCTATAAAAAATGAAGATAAATAAATTGATGAATGAATCAATCCCTTTAATTACTTATGGCCTCAAACAATTAGGAAGGAAAAGGTTATCCACTGCATATAAATGGATACAAAGGTGAGAGAAGGAAATATTTGTCAAAGGAGGTAATTAAGGTTCTTAAGTGGTATTTGAGACCCACAACATCAAATTTGTGTATTGCCTATATGGAACTGGTGTCAAGATCCTATTAATTAGCAAAAGGTATGTCTTAGGTGAACGACCTCAGCAGCAATTAATCTATTAAATTTAAAGAGTAACTACACTTCAGGAACTGACTGAATCAGATCCCAAATCCTATCCCCAAAATCAAAGGGAAAGATTGACAAAGACATCCCAACAAACAATAAATTACAAGTGATAAGCCGAGTCAGCAGCTCTTTCCCAAATAGGTGGCAATTCAGCTATCTTTATAGAACTAAATAATTTAGACCAACAGAAGGGTTGCAACATACTAAGCAAATTATATGAAAAACATTTAACAACTATTTTTACCTATTTTCTATTTTTATTATAGAAGGGTTAAAATGAGAACACAATAAATTAAACAGCACCGAACATAAAACAAATGCAACCGCAACGAAAGTACCGCCTTGGGACGGTCAGTAATAACTACTGGGGGATTTAAACCGGTTTTACTGGGCCCAAACCTTCACCCTCACCCTCCGTTGCGGTGCACACAATTAGTTGGTAGTTCGGTTCGTATAGAGGTCCCCTAACTCATCAGAGAGTCATCACGGTCAACAATTAAAATCAAGAAAAGACCGTGACGAAGCAAGGATGAGGACTCGACAGCCAAAACGTGTTAAGACACATGGAGATCCCTGGGGCGTCAGCAACACCCACTGGAACACTGGAGCAAAAGAAGACCACCAGTTGAACCCCGGTGGGCCTGAAGGCCTCTTTCCAATATAATGTGGTATAAATTTCATTTTAAATAATATTTTCAACACTAGATGGCACATGCATTTAATGCAAAATATTTACACTTGCCACTGACTTCCCATAGATAAACCGTATAGAGCAACTGGCTTCATACATCGATGAACGACAGTTGATCATGTGACGTTGTGGTCAAGGTACGTCAAAAGTAAACAAACGTCTTGATTGGTCCACGTAACGTTCGATTGACGCCACGTTATGGCGACGGCTGTTTAACGTAATGGCCGAATACGTCGTTTCTGTCTTTTTTCGACGCATATTTTGCATATTCTACATTAACTTATCGCGAAAACAGCACAGGAAGGGTCTAAAAATAAAAAGGAAATATAAGAATAAAAATTTGATTTTTCAGTTCATTGTGTGAAGAAGCCAGTGGTCGTCGCTAAAATCATACAAGAAGCGCTTCGCGCTTTATGGAATTTTAGCGCCGCCCACTGGCTTCATCACACGATGAACGCCGAAAAATCAAATTTTAATTCTTAAACAGTATAGGCCTTGATCCGACGCCATGCTATGTGGCTTCTAATAACACAAATACTATCTGGGAAGACCCCTTTTGTGGGATTCTACGCATTATTGGTTTAATTATAGTTTAGTGCATTTCAATAGCAGTACTGCTAATCACTTCCTCAAGAAGTCTAGTTAGAAACTCAACTACTCACAATAGGAGACGTCTCAGTATTAAATGAACAATACTTGTATTGTTAGACATGTCGGCGTCATTTTCTCTAAACGCCCAATTATATGGGTTTCTTCCTAGTACGTTTCTATGAACAGGCCCAGAGGTTATAAAACAAACTCAAAACAAAGCACACCGGTTGGCTGCTTCCGAGCATAGAACACACTGATTGGCTACTTCCGAGTACATGCTCGGAAGCAGCCAATCAGTGTGCTTTATTTTGAGTTTGAGATTATTCGCACGTTTTATAACCTCGAACCCAGGACTAAGATAACGTTCCTACATTATTGTATTTAAACGATGAATACCCAATGCAAAATATTTGTACAATGAACACATAATGCAGAAAATAACCTAGTGCAAGATATTTTTACAATTAAATGCTATTATGATGTAAAATGTAGACAGACGTGTTCATTAATCTGCATCATTGTAGCTCTCTCAATTGCATCTTAACTTTCAGACGTCAATGATAATTATCGTCAAATGATAAATATATTCTTATGAAAACTGCACATGTATAAGTATGGATGAGCATCAACTCACGTTTGTAACCTTATCGATCAGAATAAACTGCAAAACTACTAAAATAGAGACAATAATATCACACTCGCTGAAAAGCATGTTCTATGCTCTAGTAAATGTACATTATTCTCTACAAAACCCATAAGTGTCATATAATCAAATACTAGAAAACGGAAGCAGTTTACAAAAAAAAAAAAAAACGTGGATAGTAGCGAATTTTGCATGATGTCTTTTGAATCGTCGAATAAGCCGATTTTCAGCGACACCGAAATAGTCGAATACAGAAATGCGCATGCGTCGCACTGCATTTGGTTATGGAACACTTATATTCTTTCTATTTAAGTTGGTCATTTTAAAAAGACAAATTTCAGGCGGGAGACAACAATTTGTTTGAAATATGCCTGTTTAATGCCTGGTATGTTGGTTTTAATAATAATGAACAGAACGCTGGACAGCTGACTTTTTCAAGTGTAGAAACGCTGATGACGGCTTCAGAATGTAGTCTCCATCCGAAATACCATCATAATTTTGTTTTACTTGGGCTCCTTAACATTTGTAGATTTTTCGTACTGTGGCCTGACCTGTGTATTGTCAGTTTATGATAATTCTATAGTAAATGGATACATTCCCCCACTCTTATTTTTCTGGCAGGGATCAACCTTCGTGACTTCCTGTTCGTCTGCCTAAATCCAAAATTGGGTTTACTCTTAAAGGAAATGAGTAAATATTTTACCCTAAGGATTGACCATAAAATGAGAAGAGAACAAAAAAATACAATATTAACTGTTGCTTCCCATGAAATTGCACCTGTGCACCTCACGTATTTTATGTGACATCTCACTGATAAGCTAAGAGGAACCCATGTAGACCGAACACATAGTATATTGGGAGCCACGTCGGAATAATGAGGCAGCTCATGACACAAGCAGTTTTACCTTCGTTCTTACTCGAACAATTTGAGCCGCGACACGAGAAAACCAATAAAGTGGTTGCGCGCCCAGCGCAGGCTCAGATCAGCCTGGGCATCCGCCCAGTCTGACCAGAGCCTTCGCTGTCCGGATGGACGTAGCTTTGACCCTTAGCTACCATTTAAGCACTTAGCGAAGAGTCTGGTCAGACTTGGAAGATGCCCAGGCTGATCTAAGTCTGCACTGGACGCACCACCACTTTGTTGGGTTTCTCGTGTTGCGGCTCATTTATCCTATTCTCTTTCAGTGTCTTAGATAGGTTGTGCTTTGTGCTTGTGGCCTTCCTGAGTATCTTCATTTATATTTCAACTACTGCCCATCCCGTCTTCAGCAGCCATTTAACTTTTACCCTAATGAGCGTATATATTGGGACATCTAAAAATAATGAATTTACCATTTGGGACATATGGAAAATTCATTAATTTTAGGTGTCCCAATACTGAAGCACATTAGGGTAATCAACATTCAATCAACACTAATTCAACGCCATGACGATGGGTAGATTCAATGTGGATTTGACGTTGTGTGCCCAGTTGAGCTTCTGTTGAAGTTTATTTTATCACAGTGTCCGTCATCGTCAATGTGTTGTTCGTTTACTATTCTAGTCTAATAAACACATCCGGCTCGGCTTACTTTGTGACTTCCCATTGCATCACTTAAGTTGATGGTGACATCATTGAGTATACCGTGCGGCTTTTGCCTTGTCCGAAAATTGTTTCCGGGTCTACATGTGCCGAAAAGTATAATGGGAGCCTGAACCAGGTCATTCATTTGCCTTTATAAACTATGTATTTCCTGTTTCTTAATCCATTGGTATATTTTGTTAGCTTCTTTGATTGTGGCTTTTCCAGCGTAACCTCACTTTTTGTAATGAATTATGCAGTACTTACTTAACTGAACTGAGCGAGAGGTACTTTCTCTAAAACAATTATTTTGTAACACTACACATAAGTAAAAATAAGTAGGAAAATTCTCAGGAACTGACACAATTCAATCCCAGATCTAACCCAAGACACCATGTGGGAAAGAGACAACACAAAATTAGTCAAAACCAAAGCCATCCTCAGCGGCAGCCATGTGAACAGCCATTTCCAATGTAGGTGGTCACCGGGCTAGCCTGAACATCACAAACAGTATATCAATAACAGACATAGCAAATAACAACGCATAAAACTACCAAGAAGAACCAAAACAGAACAAATTAAGTTTTACTCAGTGAAAGGACTACGTGCATTAAAGGCCATTTTTTTCCCTGAAAAATCAAAGCAGAGCAACTGCTTGGATTTAACTGTAAATATCTGATGAAAGGGTTCCAGTTTATGGACTAAATACTATTTTTTACAGATGACCTATTTGTAGGGCAGAGAAATAGCCAATGGTAGTAAAAATATGTCATTTTCTGCATTTTTGAGTTTCCAACATTTGGTGCACATACAGCATACCCATGAGCCAAAACGATAATTAAAAATAAGTTATAGCAAGTGATAAAATCTACAACATTTGATCAATATCTTTTTGTTTTGTGGTTGTGCTCTATGTTTGCCAGTTATGAGAAATTGTCAACAATGCCAAAAATAGCATAATTTGACACTCAGGGGCCGTATTCATAAAACCACTTAAGTCGTTGCTATGCAGTTGCTAAGGCTAAATATCTATAAAGGATACAACTACAAAGGATACAACTATGAAATTTGGTCTGGAGGAACAGTCTTACAAAGACTGTTCCTCCAGACCAAATTTCATAGTTGTAGGGAATCTCCTTCAAAGAAATTTAGCCTTATCAACAGCATAGCAACGACTTAAGTCGTTTTATGAATACGGCCCCTGGTTTCATTAATTTTGTTACATTGCTAAGCTTGGGCTCCAACGAAATTTCCAAACTATAAACTTTAATTATTCCCATGTCCGAAAATGTTAAAATGTTGGTGCTGTCTCAGTTTTTATTTTAGCCATATTTTCATTGTCTGTATATTGAACATTCTTTCAATAGATCATCTTTTGGCCTTCAGTATTTCTCAACCTGGATTACGGACAGAATTTCCGTTTCAATATGTTGATTGGTAAAGGTTAAGCTACAAAATATGCTAGAGCAAATCATTTTCGAAATGGGTCAAAATTAGTCCTTAAGGCACGTGGTCCTTTACTGTTGAAAGCAGCGCGATGTACATAAATATATTTAACAGACAAGTTATTTTATCACCTAATGTAAGCTACTTAGTCATTTTAAAATAATGTACGTAAGTGTGCTATGATTGTTCTTATGTGTTCCAACTACATCTTAAATCGATTAAAATTCATCTAAGATCACTGTCTGGAATCTGAAATAAAATCAGAAGAACTGGGCCCAGTTGTTTAGTACTAACGACGTCGTTAGTTAACGAGACGTCGTTAAAATTTCAAATGTTTATATCTCAAATATGCCAAATTTTTCGTTGAAAAAATGTGAGAAGCTTTTGCAGTGCAAAAGCTTCTCACATATTTTTAACAAAAAATATCAGTGTATTTTGTTATAAAGTTGCAAAGCACTTAACGAGTTGAAATCTTAACGACCTCGTTTAGCTAACGATGCTTTGAACAACTGAGCCCAGCTGATTTTATGTGAAGGGTACATATTCAAGGAAAGCAACTCTACTATTTCCATTTTTGCTTCCCTTTTCATATTATTATTTTTTGTTGTTGTTGTTGTTTTTTGTGTGTGTTTTCAAATAAGGCAAAGATAAAGCTGCAAATGGAGACATATGCATGCTGTGTCCATGGTGGTTACCTGTAGAACATTATAGAATGGTGTAACTTGCCCAACCACTGTTAGCTGATCTGATAACGTTGGACCAAGAACTGCTACTTTCGGTGTTCCATCCGTCATTAGCTCAACCATTCGGCGAGTTGCCAGACCACTCTTGCCCTGCAAATATATTATGGAATTAAAGTAGCGAGGTAAAGATTAAAAAATGCAGTATATTACTGTGATCATATATAAGGCCTTCCGAAGCAGATTAATAGTTCCATTGCTCCAAAAAAATTAAGGTCTTGTTCCTTTGTTCCACGTTCTTCCCATTAACTATTTTAACATCTTACCTTGTTCCCTGAAAATTACAGGTCATGTTCCTTTGTTCCCCAGGAGTCGTTTGTGGACCCTCAATCAGAGCCTACCAAAGACACTTAGATATTAAACGGAATTCCTTAAATTGAGTGGGAACAAGAGTTCATTTCAAAATAATCTCTTTGAACATTAGCTAAAATTTTGCATTTCCTTCTAATGACGAAGTCGTCGAAAATCTTTGAAAAATTATTAAAATAGATCGTCATTCGCAGTGCCTTGGGTAATGTTTTTTTTTCTCAATTACATTATATTATGTCTCCAACCAATCCTAATCAAATTACAACAGACATCATTTTATAATTTTTCAAATATGGTCACAACATATAAGTGAAATGTATACCGAACAAACAGAAAGAACAAAAAAAGGAAACATTTCTGATCATCAAATTTGACTTAAGCCGTGTTCAAGTGCACTTTTTGCACCCGGGGGCAAATCTGCAACCGGGCGCAAATTTGCAGCCGGGGGCAAATTTGCACCCCCTTCTGTAGCGTTCATATGCCAATAAATTGTGTCCATATGTACCTGGATTTAACATTAAACTTAACACAAGTTACTAAGTTTTGAGGAGAAATTCGATGTGTTAAGATATTTAGAAGAGAGTTGAGAAAAGGCCATTTGGAAGAAACCGCGTAGTCAAGAGTGGTGGACGACTATAGTACCTGAGACTTACACTGATGATCAGTGGCGGAACGATTTCCGCATGTCAGAGGCCGCTTTTGACAATCTGTGCGACAGACTGCGCGGGCAGCTCCAACGGGATGCGCGGGTACACGTAAGTCTTTCAGTTAAGCTGCAAGTGGCAGTAACTCCATATTATTTAACTGGGACTTCAGGGTATAGGACGATAGGGAACCTTTTCGGGATTGCCAAGTCCACTGTGTGTGAATGTGTGAAACGGGTTTGCTCGCCAATCGCGGAAGAGCTATTCACAGCCTGCGTTAAGCTTCCGAAGGGAGATGGGTCTCCTTCACTTTTTCAGGTTGTCACGAGATGTGCGGTAATTTCTTTTTCTGTTAACACTGTGTATCAGATTATTCGAAGCCCTTCTCTTTCAGTAGCTTGGAAATATTCTTATAAACCTATCGGACACCGCAGCATCGTCAATTTCGTTTTGCACCGTAACATCGTTCCAGACGTCCACTTAGGCATCTGCTATCTCGTCGTCCCAGCCGCTTTCACGTTTAAGATGTTGACGGGTGGACATTTTGCTAAGAATGACCAAAGTCGTAGTCTCCTTAATTTATGCATATTAAAGAGAACTTTGATACTTTATTTTTGTATCGGATTATACATGCTTATAATAAAAAGGCCCTTCATTTTGAAAAATGCTAGATCAAAATGTATACTGGTAAACACATTTTGCGTTCATGTGCACAGTTTGCACACGAGGGCAAATTTGCACAGGGGTGCAAATAAAATTGCGGCTCCTCGATAGTAGCGTCATATTTGCACCCGAGGGCAAATTTGCATCTGGGCACTTTTTCATAAAACACCGTTCACATGGCCAGAAATACACCCAGGGGGTGTATTTTTGTACCCGGGTGCAAAAAGTGCACATAAATACGGCTTAAGATTCTGGTGGAATTTTATGATAAAAAAGGTTTATACGTTTCTTTTTTTCTCGACAACGTGAGACAAAAAACGTCATGTTAAATCCACGGAAATAAGAGTGATACGACAAACATTAAAAAGTAGAAAATTTAATATCAACGCTTATGAGTTTTAGAATCCTGTTGACTTTAGTAGCAGATTTAAAGCTCGGGGCGAGCAGATTCAAAGTCCCTTTTTAACTCTGGAGAATTTTCAATGGCAAAGACTACATTGCACTAGAAATATTGCGTGAATGTCTGCATTAAGAAACAACGTCAGTATAATATTGCCGTCAATCAAGTAAACAAAGGCATTGTGATATTTGGAATAGTACAGCATAAGAACACATTTTGAGTAACTAGTGTGCCACTTAAAGATTAAAGAAATTGCATGTCGGATGAGACGCTTGTCATATTCGAGGACTTCGACGTCATTTTACTGACGTGATCACCCTAGAGTAATCAAATGTTGTTTTATTTTCTAGAAAGCATTATACCGTTTTGATATATCCTTTTTATGCCCCATCTTCGAAGAAGTTGAGGGGGGGGGGGGGGCATATTGCTTCTGGGTTGTCCGTGCGTCCTTGCGTCACGCATACCATATCTTAAAACTATGCATGTTAGAGTTTTGACAATTAAGTTACGGATTCATAGCTAAGAAATAGCTGATCCGTATTTTTTTCTTGTCTGAGTTGTCTCCCTTTTTGGAATTATGCCTCTTTGAAGAGAATCATAATGAAATCTTGTCAGCAAGATATCTCAAAATGTTTTTAAGCTTTGCAAGTTTATTAGGAATGATACGAACTGATTAACTTTTGAACGAATTCCGTTGATTTTTTTTTTTTTTTGAGTTATGGCCCTTTGAAAATTTCAGCATTTTCACCTTGTCAGCAAGATATCTTAAAAAGTGTTAATGCTAGGAAATTGAAACTTAATCTGCTGATTAGTAATGATAAGTAAATTAACTGATTAACTTTTGAACGAATTGGTCAATTTTTTTGGAGTAATGGCCATTTAAAATTTTCACCATTTTAAACTTGTCAGCGAGTTATCTTGAAAAGTATTTGAGCTAGAGACTTGAATCTTAGTCAGCTGATTGGAGTTGATAAATAAATTAACTGATTAACTTTGGAACGTATACCCTTAATTATTTCTGAGTTATGGCTCTTTGCAATTTTTGGCATTTTAAACTTGTCAGCAAGATATCTCAAAAAGTTTTAGAGCTCGGGACTTGAAACTTTATCAGTTGCTTGGAGACGATGAGTAAATTAACTGAGTCACTTTTAGACGAATTCCATCATTTTTTTCTGAGTTATTGCCCTTTGTGAGACATATGGTTGGGGGCATAGTGTTTTACAAACACCTTTTCTAGTTTTTGAACTTTAAATAAATCGGATCCAGTAAAAAAGTTTCTAAGCTAGGTAACGTTAACTTTAAGATTTCTTTTATTCTGACGTCAACAAGACGAATAGTCGTCCTGGACTATTTTTAAACTTACCTATCACATTTGCAGGTAAACAAGTAAACAACAGAGGAGAAAACATTCAAAGTCTTCTTTATAACGGAAGATTGATTGATTGATTGATTTGGGTTTAACGGTCCTTTGAGACAGTATTTCAGTCTATATCGGGCCGTCTCCCAGAGAGAGGGAGAAAGAAAAGAGAAATGATAGACGAGAGAAAAAATGTCCAAACAACCCCCACCCGCACCCACTGCAAGCACAGTAGGCCCTTGTCCTACTATTATCCAAATCAGCAGGACGCCCCGGCACTGGAAGTTATACGCAACACCATCGCACCACCCGACCACCCCCTTATAATGGAAGATAAAACACCAGCTCACCAAAACTGATAATGACGTCAAAGACGAAATATGAAGTTCACTGGCTCCATAAAATGCCTAGCTTCTACCTGCATTTAACGATTTTTACTTGCAGAGGAAATGCACTTAGCCAAAATCATCTTCAGACACCTTTTAAAAAGTGCAGTCTTAAGATTGCGTTTTTATAGAGTTTATACGAGTTACAGAAGTATTGAATCCTGGTTTCTGGCGACTTTTGGAATTCAAAAGGAATAATTGTCATGTCAAAAATCAAAGACTGATTGGACGATCGTGAGGTGATAAAAGGGTAAAAATATATTGAATAGTTTGTCCGGAAGGTGATATCAAACCTTAGCGTTGCGTTTCTTTTATTTTTCAGTAAATATCCATGAGATATTGGTAAACTGTTGTGTCTTGTCTCTTGAACTGTAAGATTGCGTGGTGTCAAAATAAAAATATAAGGATAAAAAGTAGTTCAGAATAAAGTGCACAATCATCTACAATGACATTTTATGCTATCCTTCTCTTAAATTTGCGACCGTCGTGACTTAATAAAAAGAAATTATTGAATTTCAAAATTACATACTGTACCAAAATGGCAGAATATCTAAATTAGCTTTGTCTGCTAACTAATTGTAAAATAATATGTCTGGTAGCTGCACTTTAACAGTCTAGCAGTCTGGTAATGATTCTTAAAAAGCAAACTTCGCCAACTGAAGTTATAAATGTAACAAAACATGTCTGATATTTATGCAGATTTAAAGTGATTATCATGACACTTCTTGACATTTCGATTACTTCAAGTACGACAAGGGGCAGGGAGATGGGGCGGTAAGTGGCGATGGGGGAGGCGGGAGAGTAATATAGTATGTAGAATAGGGTATACAGCGAAGCGTATCACAAAATTTCTTTACATATGAGCCGCGACACGAGAAAAACCAACAAAGTGGATGTGCGCCCACCACAGACTCAGATCAGCCTGGGCGTCCGCTCAGTTTGACCAGACTCTTTGTTAAGTGCTCAAAGGGTAGCTAAGGGTCTAAGCTACCTTCATGCGGACAGCGAAGACTCTGTTCAGACTTGGCGGATGCCCAGGCTAATCTGAGTCTGCGCTGGGCGCACAACCACATTGTTGGTTTTCTCGTGCTGGTTTTGTCGTGTCGCGGCTCATATTTAGTCAGTGCAACATGCAGCATTTTACTTCAAACGAATTAAGTTTACTTGTCTCAAAATATTTGTACGGTCATCAAACAGTGATGGATAATGCTGTTTGCGAGAATAGATTGAATAACTAAATCATCCATCCTACATTCCAGTATTTAAGTATAAAGCGTACAGAAGTCGAAGGTTTTGATGTTATCTACTTAAAAAGGCGCTTGGGCTTTCAAACTTTCCAAAAGTTCTTTCGACTGCTTTTGGAACCATATCATTCTGTTCTTTCGATTTTTAAGGATCCATAGCTAACAATAAATAGTACAATGCACGATCGGCAGCAATATATACCTCATTCTCTAAACTAAGCTTCTTCAGAGTCATCTCGAATTAACCCCCTCTCGAAACATACAAATTGATATATATCGAATTTATTTAATTGACACTAAATAGAAAATTAAATGATATGAAAATGATTAATATGTTTTAGACAATCACACTTTTACATTATAAGAATTTTAGATAGCATCTCTCTTATAATACAAAAAAAAGCCTGACATACAATGTATGCCATGCTTCTCTCGAATTATAAGTGAGATGACCTAATAGATCTGTTACCGTAGCAAATGGAATAACGAACTGTTGTGTTTAATTCCTTGACAGAATGACGTCATTTTGACGTCACTTTGACATCAATATGAAGTCATAGTTGCTATGGTTAACAGATAAACCACGTCATTCGTTCCAGAGCATTGCAATCAATGTATGCCATGCTCCGCAAATTTTTCAAAGACATTACAAAGTGAAATTCTTTCAACATAAACTTCAAATGAGCCGCGACACGACAGAACCAACAACGTGGTTGTGCGCCCAGCGAAGACTCAGATCAGCCTGGGTATCCGCCCAGTCTGATCAGAGTCTTCGCTGTCCGCATGAAGGTAGCTTAGACCCTCAGCTACCATTTAAGCGAAGAGCGAAAATTCTGATCTGACTGGGCGGATGCCCAGGCTGATCTGAGTCTGCGCTGGGCACAACCACATTGTTGGTTTTGTCGTGTCGCGGCTCAAATTTTATCGACCAAATAATAACTCTCAACAAGTCATTTAATTCCACATCACAACTTGTGAATCACTTTCTCTTTGACCTTTGCACTATTACTATCTTCTGTACAAATGTGAAAGAAAACATACATTTGCACAAGTTTATTTGAAAGTGGAACTGGTGAATGTCTCTGTATAAAATCGATTTTATTTTTTCCTAGAATACATAAAATTCCAAAGTATATAAGATAAAAGTTTTCATATTGCTTCATCATCCAAGCTCTGTCCTACCAGAAATTGGAGAGTTTTTGGGCTTTGCCTCCGGCGGTGAATGTATCTGGGATCGGCTGTATCTCACAAGGGGAAAAACATTTTGTAAAATCGATGTACGAAGCAGATGTAGTAATTGTTCATCATCAAGGCGATTTTTCAGGATCTCTTACACATAAAAAGTCATTCGAGATAAAAACTCTTCATGTACCTATTTTTATTATTTATTATGAAAAACAAAACAAGACAAAAAAAGAAAAGAAAAAGAAAAAAGACACGGTGTTAGTATACCATGGTGCCGTGACAATTTGTTGTCGATGATAATCTCGTTCAGTCCATCACTTCTTGACCCTTTGGAATGCTTTAAAGAAACTATGGACGTGTAACTATTGTCAAAGAGAAGTTACTGTGTTGTGAACAAGAGCCGCACCTCTGACTTACCTGGTTTGTGAATTGCACGGTGTCTTTTGTTTAGGAAAGAAAAAGTATGAGAAAAGCAAATCTCGGTTTTCTAAATTCTTTTTTGTCTAAACGTACTTGGCTTCCTTTTCTTCAAAACATTATACACAGGGTATAATCGATTCCGCTAGTTTTTGCTTCCTGCTGAGACTGTACATCATATTTGGCTTCCGCCGAGACTGTCCGCGAACTCTTGCTTCCTGCCGAGACTTCTGTATATGATAAATGGCTTCCTGCAGAGACTGTCCACGTGATTCTGCTTTCTGCCGAGGTTCTCGGCAGGAAGCAGAATCACGCGGACAGTCTCGGCAGGAAGCCATTTTTCGAGGACAGCAGTCTCTGCAGGAAGCAAGAGTTCGCGGACAGTCTCGGCGGAAGCCAAATATGACGGACAGTCTCTGCAGGAAGCGAAAATTGGCGGAATCGATTATACCCTGTGTTATACCACCATTAAAGAAACTACTTTTAAAGAAATTACTATGAATTTTTAGTGGGTGCTCGTCCATTTCGAGCATTTTATCCGTTTTTGTGATGTGTATAATTTAGAGCCACAAAATAATAGTTATTTTTTATCTGAAAGTTCTTATAACGGAGGACGTAATGTGAATGGACTTTAACAATTTTACAAATTACATGGAACTGTGACAATCCTAAGCTTATTTGAGCCGCGACACGAGAAAACCAACAATGTGGTTGTGCGCCCAGCGCAGACTCAGATCAGCCTTGGCATCTGCTCAGTTTGATAAGACTCTTCGTTAAGAGCTCAAACTTAAGGGTCTAAGCTACCTCCATGCGGACAGCGAAGACTCTGATCAGACTGGGCGGATGCCCAGGCTGATCTGAGTCTGCGCTGGGCGCGCAACCACATTGTTGGTTTAGTCGTGTCGCGGCTCATTTGTAATTACAGATTAACATGTATGGTTATAAATCCAATTCCTCGAAACAGACCTTTGCAATTCCCATGTAATAGATAGTCGAGATCTACTAGCTATTATTAAGATACATTAAAAGCTATTTTCCCTTCAAAATTAAATATGAAATATAATAGCATATTATCAGAATTCTACAGCCAAGAGTAGGGTAATGTCCTAAATACAAAGTGAACAGGTGAAAAAAAAAAACAATATAATATCAGCTAGGATTAAAACTTGCATCTCAAATATAGAAGATGTGCATTTACAAGGGTCAAAATGAGAAGCAAATTAGGGTCGAGTCGGGTAACTTCGGACAGTGGGTAAATTTGGACATACCACTGCAAACAGTGAAAATCCAGATGAGACGGCTCATAATGAGCTGTCTTATCAGGATTTTCACCGTTTGCTTAGTTAATTTTGTTTTAATTCCAAACAACTGACATATAAAGGAAACAATGTCACTGCCCGAATTTACCCGCTGTCCGAATTTACCCGACTTTACCCGATATGATAAGGCAATGATCAGGAACCAATACACTCGATTTCCACATCCTGCCCTTAACATCCAATGAAAAAAAGAAAAAATAGAAAAGAAAAACGGCTCATAAAACAAACAAAAAATTGAAAAAAAAAATAAAACAAGCAACAGGAAATCCAAAAAGGCTGGTCAGCACTTTCCCAGTAGAAGGCGGACCAACACACTCGATTTCCCACATCCTGCCCTTAACACCAAATGAAAAAGGAAAAGAATACAAACGGCACATAAAGCAAAAAAAAAAAAAAAAAAAAAAAAGCAACAGAAAATCCAAAGAGGTTGATCAGCTTTCCCCTGTCTATTCTATTCTATTCCATCCCATAACCTTACAAGGTCATTGGTGCACCACCGATGACTTCAAAACGATCCCTTTCCACCTTGTCCTGTTTTCAGCTGCCCTGGTTGAGCTGGCAAAGCCAATTCCTATCCACTCTTTAATATTGTCTTCCCACCTCTTCTTCTGCCTACCTCATCTTCTTTTTCCTTTCACTGTGCCCTGTAGAATCGTCTTTGGTAAGCCAGAAGACCTGGAGACATGGCCAAACCACCTTAGTTTCCGTTTCTTGACCAGGGTCAGGAGTTCATCATACTCTCCAATGGCTTTCCGAGTAGATGGCGGAAAGACTATCCTAAATAATGTTCAAAACGCCAAATTCTGATAGAAAGGTTACAGAATGGCTTGAACCGATTGCAGGCATGGGAAAACAGGTGGTTCATGTAAATGGGGCTTAACCCCTTCAAGTGCCAGGTTGTAAGAGTGACCTCCTCAAGAGCTCCTATTAAAAAAGCAAGGATAAAAATTCTCAGGAACCGACGTAATTCAATCCCAGATCAAGTCCAAGACACCATGTGGGCAAGGGACAACATAAAATGAGTCACCGCCAGAAACAAGGCCAGAGGCAGCCATGTGAACAGCCATTATCCATGTAGGTGGTCAACGGACTAGACTGAATATCACAAACACTATATCAATAACAGAAATAGCAACTAACAACACATAAAATAACCAAGAAGAACCAAAAGCAGAACAGAGTATACACTCCACGGTCAGGTTCTGGAAGCTGTCACCAGTGCTAGGTACATGGGGATGTATATCTCCAATAACCTAAGCTGGAACTCCCATTTGGACAGAGTTGCAGCCAGTGCTAACTTGTGAAAAGAAACTTGAAAACTAGGTCCCCTAGAATCCAAGAAATCGCCTATCAAATCCTTGTCCATCCTAAGCTGGAGTACGCTTCAGCTATATGGGACCCTAACACTCACAAGATTGAAATGATTTAGCAGAATGCAGCACGCTGGACCATGAGTGATTACGCCTGAACAACTTGCTGTGAAGTTACTGGCTCAGCAGTTGGAACGCAAATCCTCGAAAAGCGGTGATTGTATTTACAACGGTGGATCCTTCCACATAAAAAATAGGCCCTAAAAATGGCGAACATGGTTCTTGACGAAATTTCCCATTATTCTCAAATGTATTTAGAGGTTTTGGCTATATTAAAATGATTCAACAGAGAAAATTGCTTTGTTAACTAGTATTAAGCAGGCCTTCTCAACAAAACTGAGGGCCAAAATTGCTCGAAATGCTAAAATATTCATCGTCAAAGTACAATACACTATCTTGGTTCTACCGAAAACTTGCATCAATATAAAACATAATTTACAGAAAGCCGGGACTTTCTCCAATGCGCACACCCATGCCATCGAAAACTTTATTATTTCTTCTTTGTGCATGTGAAATTTCAAGCAATATCGTTTTGGAACATTTTTAAATTGCAAAATGAAAGATGGCATCAATGGTTTTAACGCTCAAGAAACGGTCTTGCACATGATATGAGCATCAGCAATACTTGCCGGACAGCCACAATTTAGACAGAAAATTAAGGTCGACAGCTTGTCAAACATGAGCTCAAATTGCTAAAAAAAACTTGAAGAGGGGAAATAGTACGGAGTTTAGTGAGCTAAAATAGACTACAAACTGGTAGAACATACCTCACCGGGGGCTCACGACTGCTGGCCTGATTGGCATTGTACAAATTTGACCTGCCACTCCAATTTATGACAATAATATCCTTTTCAAACTTTATTTATCTTTCAAACAGTCATCTGTATCTGTCAAATAATTTATTAGGTCACTTTGTTGTTGCGTCATTGTTGAAAATGATGACGTATTCATATTACCGAGAACAATAGGCAGCCGGCATGCCATGTAAACGTATAATAGTTACGTCGAATATGAATTTCATTAGAACCCGGTACGAAGTAAGAGAGTTGTTTTTCTTTCTTGTCTATTTTTTTTGTCTAGTTTCCGAAATCTGATTTTATAATTTGCTCAACAATTACCAGTGGTATATACTTAATAGTTGGAACGCAGCTCCAAGGAGTAGGGATATAATCAAGCACATAGCAACGGATTTTTGTTCGAAATTGTCGCCATCAAAATGGCTATCGACGAACCCCATAGTACTTTAACGCCACCATACAGATTAATCAAATCGCCCCACCGATTGAAATTTTAAGAGCACTTTTCTGACTTCCATTATTGAATTTTTCTGTTAAGATAATTCCATGACATCCTTTTCCGCTTGTGTAATTATTGACGAAACAGTGCCCTTTACGTCAGCGTCAAACATGTGAACAAAAAATACGATTTACAGCTTATTCGACTTTCTCCAAAACGCAGACCTATGCCATGATAAATATTGATATATATTCTACTATTATGTGAAATTTCAGAAAATTTGGTTTTGGAACATTTTAAAATTGCAAAATAACATATGACCACCCGGTTTGAAAACAAACCGAAAAATTAAATGGCGTCGAAATCATGCCAGCCTTACGCGCTAAGTGTTCACTGCCAAATTAACAAACTCACAATTCGGCCTGTCCGTAGAAACGTAACACATCTCACTGATTAATCTTCAACCTAGACCGAATAAAACAGTCAAGCAAATACATTTTATTCTTATTTTATTGTCAGATACAATAATGTCAACTCTCACCTCTATGCTCTAGCAAATCGTAAACACAAGCTTATGACGTGATTTTGAATCGATTAGAAGTTGTATAATCACGGCTTAAAAGACGGACTTAATCAGCAATTGATGTTCATTTAGGTACAGTTCACGCTATCGTTCAGGATTAGCCTTCCCCTCATAACTGAACGGTAATTTAACGGTTATTTCTTTTTTTAATTAGCAGATCATACGCTTGATTTCAAAAGTCAAATAAACGGTTGTATGTGAGTAACCTGGGAGGAATGAGGAATGCCCTCCCACCCCCTTTCGTGGGACGGTTAGAAGCAGGAGTGTAGGGGTTATTACACTTTACGCACAATTAAGTTTATCCTTTGAGAGCAAGAATAAGAGGTGGGCCCCAAAGATACTTTATATAGTCGTGTCTGCTTGCCGCTTCTATTGAAATCTTGTTCAATGTACAAATACCAGCATCATCAAATATGGCGATACCTGTTGAAATTTTGTCTATTTGACAAAATTACAATACGCACCTGGCTATTAGCGTACAGGCAGTTACGCCTTTGAGAAGGGTTAGCAGTGCACTGTATGCATGCGATGTTTTTGCATTGCCTGTATAAGTTTGAGAAACTCGTCAGGCATCTGAGTGCGTTTTCTTGGGGTGGGGCAACATTTACAAATCTGCAGGTACACGGGTAGATCTACATAAAATAATAGAATAGAATAGAACATTTATTTCTCCAATTTAGAACCCTTTCGGTTATGCAGTCACATATAAACAAACAACAAAAACATTAATTAATAATTTAGATCGTGTTTTCCTATTTCTCTATTAAAATGACTGATGTTGCCTCACATTAGAGTAGTCTTGGCGAGGCGGTTCTGTATACAGCCGCAACACGTTTTCATGGATAACTGGCACAAATTATCGTAGACTTATTATCAATACACAACTTTATCAATTTCCTGTTAGTTTTCCTGAACTGGGAGACTCTTCAAAATTTCTTTGCTCCCATAGGAGCAAATGCTTTCCGTAAAGAATTTACTCCCATTGGAAAGGTAGGATCAATCAAAAATATTATTGCCGAGATGCTTCCCCTGAACGTGTATCCGGTGGCCCTAGGCCCACATGTACACTCTCAATTTCTTTTCAGTTCCTTCCAATGCTTAATATGGTCATTTTTCATTTGTATGCCGACTAGAATTGTAACATTGTAATTGTCCGGTTGACAAGCAGGCCCGGGTATCTTGCAGGTCACCAGAAGATTTGATATTTTTGCATGTACGAATCGTCCCGAAGGCACATGTAAAGGGCAATCCAGTACATTTTACACTCAACTCTGGGGTTATTCTTCATACTCTGCGTCCTGAAATTAAATAATTGGGCAGTCGATTTCCGAATCGAATAGGTAGGACAACAGTCGAAATACATTCATTAGGCAATGATAGGAATTGAGCTAGCGGCCTTCAGATTCTCATCTGAACACTCTATGCTACCAAATGTGGTGACGTGCGGGAAGGTTTTCACTTTTTCACTTACTGTAGTATTTTCTGAGGGTCAGTCAGTACACGGGTGACCTGCAACAAGCAAAGACTAAGATAGCTATTTTCAACTTTCAAGCAGATTGTTTAAGTATACTGTCAATGGTCTTTACGCTTATTCGGGATGTGGAATTTGCCAAGCCAAAGTGGAGCGATTCGTATACAGTTTAAGTTCATGTACAGTACTTTGCTTCCACGGAATAAATGGCTGTTTTTGTGCCACGTGCCAAACGTCGGATGACACGTAGCAAGCCTCCAAATTTTCTCCACTCCTCCCACATCCGCACACCCCGACACATTTCAGGCTCATCATCGAACACACGAAATGCTCTTCGTAACTTAATTCAGAACGGAAAGTGTTTGCTTGCAAGCCAATCAGGGTTTTGCTATTCGCTTATATATACAGTTTTGTATCTTGAAGCAGTCTTGTTAGACTAAGCAGATTTTGCTGTTATCATATCCGACAAGATTCCTCTTTCCCTGTTGCGGCTCAGCTCTTGGTAAGATTCAAATGATAGCAATAAAGCTCAGTGTGTGTAACAACAATGAAGCCAAATCGGGCAGAGAGAGAGAATACGCTGTCACAGCAACGACTGCTCAAGTCATGTTTGGGACCTATACATCACTCCAGGCATCAGTCAAGATAAATTCCCCCACTTCCCTGGCCCCCACCCACCCCTATCCTCGTCACCAACCGCCTCCTTCCATCCCAACCAGGCTTGTTTCTTTCTAAGTAACTTGAGCCGCGACGCGAGAAAACCAACAATGTGGTTGTGGGCCCAGCGCAGACTAAGATAATCCTGGGCATCCACCCAGTCTGATCAGAGTTTTCGCTGTCTGCAGGTAGTTTAGACCTTTAGCTACCCTTAAAGCGCTTAGGGAAGACTCTGTGCAGACTAGCCGGATGCCGAGGCTGATCTGAGTCTGCGCTGTGCGCACAACCACTTTGTTGATTTTCTCGTGTCGCGGCTCATATGTTCTCTGTAATTGTTGAGCAAATTATAAAATCAGATCGTAAATTTTTCGAAAACTAGACAAACAAAACGACAAGAAAGAAACTCTTTACTTCGTACTGGTGCATTTCATGTTCGACTTATAATCTGTTTACATGGCATTCGGGCTGGCAATCTAGCTCGAGGCAATACGTCATTTTTTTTATTACGTCACAACATTGACCTAATAACTTATCTGACAGAAAACAGATGACTGTTTGAAAGATAAATAATATTAGAAAAGGATATTATTTTCACAAATTTGAGTGGCAGACCGTCAGATTTTTACAATGCCAATCAGGTCAGCAGTCAGGTAAGGTACGTTCTACCAGTTTGTAGTCTATTTTAGCTAACTAAACTCCGTATTTTTTCTCCTCTTCAAGTATTTAGCAATCTGAGCTAATGTTTGACAAGCTGTCGACCTCAATTTTCTGTCTAAATTGTGGCTGTCCGGCAAGTATTGCTGTTGCTCATATCACGTGCAAGACCGTTTCCTGAGCGTTAAAACTACAGATGCCATCTTTTATTTTGCAATTTAAAAATGTTCCAAAACGATATTGCTTGAAATTTCACATGCAAAAAGAAGAAATCATAAAGTTTTCGATGGCATGGGTGTGCGCATTGGAGAAAGTCTCAGCTTTCTGTAAATTCTGTTTTATGTTGATGCAAGTTTTCGGTAGAATCAAGATAGAGTGTTGTACTTTGACGATGAATATTTTAGCATTTCGAGCAATTTTGGCCCTGATTTGTGTTGAGAAAGCCTGCTTAATACTAGTTAGCAAAACATTTTTATGTCTTTGATCATTTTGATATAATCAATGCCTCTATATACATTTGAGAATAATAGAAAATTTCGTCAAGAACCATGTTCGCCATTTTTAGGGCCTATTTTTTTACGTGGAAGGATCCACCGTTGTAAATACAATCACCGCTTTTCGAGGGTTTGCGTTCCAACTGTAAGTGACAAAGAAACAAGAAACAAGCCGAGCGGGGATGGAAGGAGGATGGGCGGCCCCGGGGGTAGTTTTCGAAATAATTTACAATCTGATTTTATAATTTGCTCAACAATTACCAGTGGTATATACTTAAGTGAGAAAGAAACAAGAAACAAGCCGAGCGGGGATCCATAGAAGGAGGTTGGGCGGCCGCGGAGTGGGGAAGGGGGGGGGGGGGCGCGAGTAGCGCTTACTACATCATATTTAGACTAACGAATTCCTATTTAATCACAGATATATCCAAAATGAGACGAAGATGTATTGTTATACATTGTTATAATATTAATTTAGTCTGGAATGACGCCTGTAGGTGATGTTTTGGTACCAAACATCCAAACACGACTTGAACACTGAACAGTCGTTGCTCTCTCTCTCTCTCTCTCTCTCTGTCAATTCAATATAAGAGTTTTGGGCTACATTGTTGTTACACACACTGAGATTTATAACATTTGAATCTTCAAAGAGGACTCTTTTTTTTTAATTTAAAAGAGGACTCTTGTCGCATGTGACAACAGCAAAAACTGCTTAGTCTGACGACTAGCTGTTTATATAAGCGAACAGCAAAATCCTGATTGACTGGTTGGCTTGCAAGAATACCTTTCCATTCTGAAATAGTCTGGCGACTACGAAGTTCGACGATGAACCTGAAAAGGGTGTCGGGGTGAGTGGGTGGGCGAGGGGGGATGTGTGGGGAAAATTGGAGGCTTGCTACATGTACGTGCCATCCGACGTTTGGCGCGTGGCACAAAAAGCATCCATAATACTGTACATATATTCTTAAACTGTATATGAATCGCTAAACTTCGGCAAACTCCATACCTTGAATAATTGTTAAGACCTTTGACTGTGTACTTAAACAGTCTGCTTGAAAATTGAAAACAGAAGAGGTGTGAGGAACTGTTAAAATACGCACGTACTTTGTATATTTATTCAACCAACAGCAAACTGAACATGAATATAAAAACAATCACCAAAAATCCAAACTAGAATGCACAAATGCAAGATGTTCATCTTATCACCCGTAAACTTTCTGACCCTTATAAAATAAAAATAAAAGCATCGCAAACGACTGCGTGATACCCCGCCACTGCAAACCTTTTTCGCACACCGATTTTTCCAGATTTATGCATGTATATAGCCGGGGGCAGGGGGAGATAACTCCCATGGGGTAAATTTGAGCATCACTGGAGGCTTTCATCACTCTGATCATTTGCTGAAAGTTTCAGAAAAATTGCTTCAAACTCTGATTTTATACAGAATTTTTCATGATTTTATACATGTATATAGTCCTAAGGCAGGGGCAGATAACCCCCGATGATAAAATTTCGGTGCTTATAAAAAAGCTTTTGTTACTTCGATCATGTTTGTGAAGTTTCATCATGATACTCAAAGTAGTGAAGGAACTAGAGGCCAGAAACCATTTTTTGTACATTGACAAGTGCCATAACTCTGTCAGAAATTAACGAAATTTGCCCATTAACAATCCCAAGGGAGACATTCTTGGTACAAATGCATATGCAAAATTTGAAGGAAATCCATTTATAAATACTTAAGTTATCGAACGGAAACGAAGTGCGGACGGACAGACGGACGTACGTACTACGGACGGACAGACACACGGACGGCCAACGTGAAAACATAATACCCCGCCACTAACGTGTGGCGGGGTATAAAAAGTGAAAACCTTCCCGCACTTCACCAGTGTTAGATGCGAATCTGGAGGCCGCTCGATTCCTATCACTGCCTAATGAATGTGTTTTAACTGTTATTTGATTCGATTCGGAAATCGACTGTCCAAGAGTTTACTTTCAGGACACAGAGTATGAAGAATAAACCCAGAGTTGAGCATAAAGTGTACCGGATTGCCCTTTACGTTTGCCTTCAGGAAGATTTGTGAATGCAAAAATATCAAATTTTCTGGTGACCTTTAAGATACCTGGGACTGCCGGTCAAAGAAAGATAAGACCACACAATTTCAGTTAAAGTTCTAATTGGCACACAAATGAAGAATGAACCGAAAAGAAATTGAGAACGTACATGTATGTAAATGTGCGCGCTTAAGGAGACTGGGTACATTTCATGTGGAAGCATCTCGGCAATTTTGATTTATACCTACCTTGCCAAAGGGAATCAACTCTTTTAGAAAAGCATTTGCTCCTTTGGAGGCAAAGTGTTTTTGAAGAATTTTCCGGTACAGGAAAACTATGTGGAAGTCAATAAAGTTGTTCCCCTTTGTAGAAATGGCAGTCGTCCCCCATTTGTAGAAATGGCAGCCGGAAATACATGGAGTCATACCCACCGTGCCACCATAAAATTTTAAATTCTAGCAAACCTGCAGGTCCAAAATCTGGCAAACATTTCCATTGTTGTGATTTCTTTATTCGCGTGTTTCTGGATATCCGTAAATTAATTATGGATTTAGGATATCGATAAGTAAGGAATAAACATGATAAGGGACGAGTCATTCAATACCAGGTGGGGGAGGGGGAGGAGGATGAACTGGAGGGGGCGGGGGGGGGGCGGGGGGCGGAAATCAATAAGCCTCGGAGCAGGCGGGGGGTCATATATTTTATTAGGCATATTGTATGAGTCTGTGTGTGTGTGTGTGGGGGGGGGGGTCAGAATTATTTTATCAGCCTTCATTTTTACCCTAAAATTTTATTACCCCTCAAATTTCAGACTCATTCCTTTCAACTCAAAACTTTAAGACATTTGGTGTGTATGTGTGTGTGTGTGGGGGGGGGGGGGGGGGCAGCTTCATATCTAAAACAGATCTTTTCATTGATTTGCTAGAAGAACAGTATGAAAGTGTCTATAAAGTCATGTCAAGTAGATGATTTTGTAATTAATTTTAATGCCTTCATTTGTGATAAATTCAGTTGTACAGGTGCCTTTTCATCAGCAAAACTACTGTGACTCCCCAAGACCCCGCCACCCAGAGGCCCAGTTAATAGGCTATTATCAATAGTTATAATTATCAAGCATTCAACAACAGATTTCTGGATGGTCACATTCAGAAGAAAGTGAAAGAAATGCAGACAAAGTTTACACAGACCATGATTAATAAACCTACTAGAATAAGCAAATGTTCTTTGTATTTCATACAGCTTTTGATTGAGGTCAGTCTGACATAAAATAGGTAAAATGGTGTGTGTGGGGGGGGGGGGGGGGGCAGGGAGGGGGAGGGGAGCTGGGATTGGGATTGGGGGATGGGGCGGGTCATGTCATAATTTTTTTTTGTCGCCTATCTGGGGGAAGGGGGTGGGGGGAATAATTCTGTTGAGACTGAGTGGGTCGGAAAAATTGTGGTGATTCATATGAAAATGTACCCGGCCCCCCACCTGATAAATGACTCGTCCCTAAATAGTAAAACGGCATCCCATACAAAATTACGTCATAAGTTTATCAATAAGTGTCGTGTTTACAAATTGCTACAGTATCGAGGTAAGAGTTGACATTATTCTATCTCTCAATAAATGATGTATAAAATATATTTGCTTGACTGTTTTATTCTGTCTTGGTCGAAAATTAATCAGTGTTAGGTGGTAAGGTTTCTACGAACAGGCAGATTTGCGAGTTTGTTATTTTGGCAATGAACAATTCGTGCGATGTCACGTAGGCCTAAGGCTGGCATGATTTCGACGCCATTTTTTTGGTTTGTTTACAAACTGGGTAGGCATATATTATTTTGCAATTTTAAAATGTTCCAAAACCAAATTTTCTGAAATTTCACAAGATAGTAGAGTATAGTTCAATGTTTTTCATGGCATAGGTCTGCGACCTGGAGAAAGTCGAATACGCTATAAATCGTAATTTTTTGTTCACATGTTTGACGTGGAAGTAAAGGGCACTGTTTCGTTAATAATTACACAGCCAGGAAAGAATGTCTTGGACTTAATTTAACGGAAATATTTACTAATGGAAGTCAGAGAGGTGCTCTTAAATTTTCAACCGATGAGGCAATTTCATAAATCTGTATGGTTGCATGAAATTACTGAGGGGTTCGTCGATAGCCATTTTGATGGCGACAATTTCGAACAAAAATCCGTTGCTATGTGTTTGATTATATCCCTACTCCTTGGAGCTGCGTTCCAACTGCAGTTATCTTTTTTCTGATATTTGTCTCAAGTCTGATAGTCGGAACTACTTATCTTCACCACTACTGGGTTCGAGGTTATAAAACTTGAGAATGATCTCAAACTCAAAATAAAGCACACTGATTGGCTGCTTCCGAGCATGTGCTCGGAAGCAGCCAATCAGTGTGCTTTATTTTGAGTTTGAGAATGTACTCAAGTTTTATAACCTCTGGCCCTGGTCTGAAGTTCCGTTTGGCGACCGTGGAACATCTCCCCATACACAATCAAAGTGCATATCGTACCGCGTTCTGTTTGACGATTTTAAACAGTGTTATATATAGTTTGAGAACAGTATGTCCGAAAATGTAAAACAACTATACAAAGTAAGTCCATGTCGTAGTTCTGTCAGAATTAATCTCCATAAAAACACCCACATGTAATTTTAATTATGTCCACAACATGAATATAAAGTCTGCAAAAATCTTTTGAAAGTTGTGGGAAGAGTTAATTACATAAACTCCATGCCCTGGAATGCAAAACATAGCCGAAATCGGCAAAGTTCAAAAGGCTGTAATTCTGTCAAAAATAATTTGACCTCGATCAGAAACGCTTATGCACATCTATCTTTATTGTAATCATCATATGCGAACAAAGTGGAAAGAAAATATACTGAAATTGTCGGAGCAGATGATTACATAACGTGTATTCATTGTACTCACACGAGACGAGAATACCGACAGTCGGACGAATGGACAGACAGACAAATTATTGTCACAGGTGCATAACAAAAACAGGTTTACCTATATCGAAGTCCAGAGAGAGCTTCGGTACCTAAACAACTCTCAGTGGAAAGTGTTTTAGAGAAGGAACTTGTTGAACAAAAGACCTTATTTGATTCTGTTAGTAACTATAAGCTTAAGTGGTCAAAGTACCGAAATCATGAATCCGAACTCGTATTATCATGTAAACATTGACAATTCCGGAATCTTTCAAATACATAGTTATGGACCTCAAAGTAGAGGGGTGTGATCAGGTTGTCGCAAGAAGTAAGCATCACATGCCTATTATAATACAACTGCCATATATATGTACCTGTGAAATAAGTCAGTGAAAATGAAAGTCCGGCATAAGAAAGCCTTATTATGCTTTAGCTGAGGCTATCAAATCGGGAAAAAACATTGTATGGATCAACGAGGACATTTTGTCTCCATAGAACTTTTTAAGTCTCGACATAAGTTTCGCTCTGCGATTACCCTGTGATAATAATTTACTGGTGAGCAGCTTCCTTAGATTAACGAAGTCTTGATATCTATCTGGAACAGGCTCTAGCCTAGCGGACTAACTGAGCGATATAAACTCCGTATGAAGATGCGGCAGGAATATTGCTATTCAATAATGGAAATGTGACTATGGTAAAATTGAAGTAGTCACTCTTGTGATAAAGCCTAGTTACAAGCTATCTAGTGTCAATATTGAGAGATAACAATCTAAGTATGAGGCAGATGAACTGGACGCTGTTCTGAAAAAATATTGCTAATCAAAAATGGAAAGTTAACAACGGGGAAATTGAACTACGCCCTGTTGTAATAAAGTCTATGAGCAAGATTCCCATTGCCAAAACAGACATAACGATCTGAGTATGATGCAGATGAACTGGACGCTGTGGTAACTTTAACTGCAAGTTCACATGAACATAGATAACATTTCATGTTTTGCTGCCCGAGGAAGCTGCAATAATTTCTTTTTAAAAAAATGGCAAATCTGCATTAATACTCTCAGAGTTTTTTTTGCATATTACACTATCTTTTTTTTTCTATTTAGTTGTGTCTTGTAAATTGCCAAAATGATTTACCCCCTCCAATTCCTATACAGTAATTCGGTGTGTAAAGTAATTTAAAGAAATATATAACTAGCCTCCGTAACAAATTGAAATGTGTATGGTTATCCTACTAAACGCGCAAAAAACGAAAAAAAAATGAATTTGCAAACAACGAAGAACCAGATTTAGAATCAACACAATTCGTCCTTTAGTCTTTGAATTCTCAATATCATACAGTTTCAAACTGATTTTTTTAAATGTTGCAGACGTAAAAATGTTCGTCCGTCTTTTTTTCACTTTAAGCGTTAAACAAAAGTGTAACTAACCTCCGTATCCTTGGCAACAAGTTGAAGTGAGTAGTCCGTGAGTATATCTGTCCTGTTCTCTACCTCTTCAAACACATATTCTATTATCGAAAGTAAGAAATTTGCATAAGGTGAATACCAACTGTTGGATAATTCAAGCAATCCTCCTACATACAGTGTTTGTTTTTCTGTAGATATTTCCTTAATAACACAAAGCAAAATAAAATATAAAAACTTCATTTTGTTTTTATTTTAAACACGAAAATTAGATTTTGCTACACTGAAATGCCTTGTTCAGTCAGTCGCTCATATCTATTATTTTAATCCCGTTTAATCATATTTTCATGCAGAATTGTTTACGCTGACAAAATAAATCTCAGGACACCAAAAACCAACTTAACCATCCCTATTATAATTTCCCATGAGCTTGGGCTGCCTAGTCTAATACATACGTTCCTGATAATATCTGTCTCTATTTATTATGCGGGCATGACAATCGATGCAATATTTTCACCGATATATCTAAGAGGGAAGATACTGGGTGTCATATATAGGGAATTCCATGAACGACTTCTCCTGTCAACAGGGCACATTCGGCATAATAACTTTGGTTAACCCAAACAATACCCTGGTATTCCTCGAGCTACTCGGAAGATCTTCGAGTAGCCCGAGGAATACTTGGGTAGTGTTCCGATTTACCCGAATGATTATGTCAAACGTGCCAATATAATATCGCAACATTTACCGTGCCCATACCCAAGAGTATGCGCATATACGGACTATTTAATACTGGATTTATACTCTTTACTGCTTACTGTGTCTGTCTACTGCTTACATTGCACATTTTTTTCGACTTTTCATTCATTACATTCTTCATTGACAACAAAATCATGCCGTCATTAATTGGTTGTTGCTTGATGATCTGTCTTTTGTCAGGTCCACCGGATTTTAATTGTACCTCACTGCAGCTGGTGTTGTGCCGTGTGGAAGCCGTAAAAAGTCTCCCCGTACATCATCCATAGTGCAGATTATATTTCATCTACATCCTTTGAGATCTGGGGATAGATTCTGAGAAATCTAAAATTTGAGATCGATTTAGACTATTATTCTAGATCATCGTCTTTTATACTATTTGGATCCTTTTGAAATTAATCAGTCTTTGAATCGACTGCCCAATTAAAATTAAGAAATTACAGTATGCTTTTTTCTGGTTTCGTCACCAGATATTGTCAGGGTCACTGACGAGGCTTTATTAGCCGAAACTACGTAGTCTGACCCATGTTCCTACTACTGTATGTATTCTCTGCTCTTGAAGGAACTTTTTTAGATTTTAATTGTACCTCACTGCAGCTGGTGTTGTGCCGTGTGGAAGCCGTAAAAAGTCTCCCCGTACATCCTCCATAGTGCAGATTATATTTCATTTACATCCTTTGAGATCTGGGGATAGATTCTGAGAAATCTAAAATTTGAGATCGATTTAGACTATTATTCTAGATCATCGTCTGTTATACTATTTGGATCCTTTTGAAATTAATCAGTCTTTGAATCGACTGCCCAATTAAAATTAAGTAATTACAGTATGCTTTTTTCTGGTTTCGTCACCAGATATTGTCAGGGTCACTGACGAGGCTTTATTAGCCGAAACTACGTAGTCCGGCCCATGTTCCTACTACTGTATGCATTCTCTGCTCTTGAAGGAACTTTTTAGATTTTAATTCAAGCCGTTGATCGGCGTGTTTTACCACATACCCGACTTGATTCAGTTTTAAAACTGTGCATTCATTTCTGACCTTATGCATATAACACGTTTTCGTTTATAGCGTTTTCGGCGCGAAATAGCCCTTTTGGTGCTGATGTGCCGTAAAATCCATATCACTCACTCACTCACTTTTAATTCAACTATTTGATTTCAAATTCTCCAGCATTTCAGTATTGCCCTTGTCTTTGAGTGCTCATCTTAGTGAAATATGTTTGCAATTTTGGTCCATTGATGAGTGACCGCCATTACATCTATTTTTTACTTTTTGTACATTATTTAGAATGGCCTCGAGTTATCAGTTGGGAATGAACTGACCTCTTGGTGTTTCGGTGGTCTTGATTTGCCCTAGCAGCTGTCTTTATTGTTTTGTTTATTGTTCATTTCCCATTTTGTGTTTCAGGCAGTGTTTGGTGAGCGCTTGTGTTGGTTCCTGGTCTACTTAAGCTTTCTAGCACACCGGATACAGAGGATCTTACACGAGTGGTCATTTCATATGAAATTAATGAAACGAACCATAGGCGAGTTTCATAAATTCCATGTGAAATGACCATGAATGTAGGGTTTTATTCATCAAATGACCCTTAAAAAAGAGATTTTATCGCTTTCAAAATGAACATTATTTCAATAAGAAAACGCGTTGTTGATACGGTCGTTGTCAATGACGTAACATGTACGCGCCAAAATGTTATAACACGTATGGCCATACGGTTTGTATGACAGACGCTATCCATCGAATAACAGCAACGCCATATGATAAAAGGATATACGCGTGTTTCAGCTGTACTTACAAATCTTATCTCACCCATGTTATCTCACCCTGGACCGGATAAAAATCACGTTTGTTAATTTATTGATTGTACAGGAGCATATCTGAGTCTTCAAGTGACGTTGGTTTTGGATCCAGATAAACGTGTTTAAACCCCCAGTAATCTTTTGCTGACCGATCCAAGGCGGTACTACTGTTGTGGTTCCTTGATGTTATATAGTGCTATGTGCGCTTGTTTGTCTTCTTTGGCGGTTTGGTCACCTGTTTTTGCTACCCAACCTGCCTTTTGTTTTGTTTTGTTTTGTAAGATAAAAATAAAATAGATAACAATAGATGTTGATGCTGTTTTTGATTAGGGTAGCTGAATGTCCACCTGTTGGGAAAGAGCTGCTCATTCGGTTTATCATGCGTGTCTTTCGTGAACTTGTGTCAATTTTTCCGTGTGTGTGTGTGCTTCTATCCCTATTGATTTTGAGAGCTGGATGTGGGATTTGATTGTATTAATTCCTGATCATTGCCTATCTTTTTACTTTTTATAAGGTGATGACGTCAAGAAGACGAGAACTTAATGTCACTACCGACACCTGACCAAACTTTTTATCTCAACAGTAGATTTTTTTTAAATCTGCGAACTAAATTATCATCATATCAAAAATATACTGAAACAGTAAAAAGTTGAAAGCCACCGTATGCGTTTTGGGGTATCGCGCTTCAAAGATGTACCTACTTATACTTTTTCTGCAAAAAAGGCAACCTTCAGTAAGACACACAAAAAACAATTCTTTAAGACTGACAAATGTAAGTAAGAAGTCTTCAATGGAGGAATAATCAAAATACAGAAACACAGTGATAAAGTAGATCAAATTTCAGGTTCCAAGTTTTATGCATTTAGACAGCTAAAACGTTTGCAATTTTGAGATGTGAATGGTGGAATATCCACATTGTGGATCCACAGCATCGATATTAGCTCCACATTACAAACACATCAACTCCACATCATCCACTTTCGCGCCACATTAAATACATAGCTCCACATCATCCACATTAGTTCTACAGTACATACACATCAACTACACTTAATCCACATCAGCTCCACAATTTTAATGTGGAGATGTGTTTTTTCACTTGAAATCTACATCATCTCCACATTACATACACATCAAAAGTAAGGAGGAAAATTCTCAGGAACTGGAAATCTACATCATCTCCACATTACATACACATCAAAAGTAAGCAGGAAAATTCTCAGGAACTGGAAATCTACATCATCTCCACATTACATACACATCAAAAGTAAGGAGGAAAATTTTCAGGAAATGACACAATTCAATTCCAGATCCAAGCCAAGACACTGTGTGGGAAAGAGACAACGCAAAACTAGTCATCACCAAAGACAACACCAGCGGCAACAATGTTAACAGGCATTTCCCATGTAGGTGGTCAACGGGCTAGCATGAACATCACAAACAATATATCAATAATAGATATAGGAACTAACAACACATAAAATAACCAAGAAAAAACAAAACACTAGTGCCGCCTTGGGAGGGCCAGTAATGAAATTACTGGGGATGGGGGCCTAAACGGTTTGTGGTCGACCAACCCCCGCCCTTTGGTCTGCCTTGGTTTATCAGATACTTAGTTGTTCAAACCAACTAAAACAATCACCGCCCAGTCAACAGTCTTACAAAAAGCACCAACCATGACAATAAGAAAAAATTATACGTAAAACATTAAACAGCTACTTTTACCTTTTTTTCAATTTTATAATGTCAGGGCTAGCCTTAACATAACAAGCCATATATCAAAACAGTCAAAGCGACAAACAACACATGAAACAACTCAGAAGAACCAAAACAGAAGTGCCACCTTGGGACGGCCCGCAATGAAATTACTGGGTCCAGTCCAACTCATCCACGTCAGCTTCACAATTTCAGTGTGGATATGCTTTTTGCCACTCGACAAACGTATCACCTACACAATAGCAGTCCTCTCCGAGCCATACTTACTGACGCACTCCGCGAGACACAGTAGCTGCAGACATCAGGTAAGAGACTCCTATGTATAAACTCTCGAGCGAACACGTCCCCCACTAAACCACCTCAACCCATTTGTCGCGTCAAAACAAAACAGATAATGGCATCAGGAAGGAGGTGACCGGTGCAGCAAAAACTTACTAATGGCCAAAATAATCCAAAAGAATGAAAGTCAAGGTTTGCTAAGAGTTGCGATGACAAGTTAAGACATAGTTTCCAAGGTTACTACTTAAATACTGAAAAAGAATGGAAGCCAAACTTTGCAAAGATATTCATGTCACTTGACAAATCAGTCTTGGTTTTAGAATACATGTAGTTTAGAAAGTATACCTGATATAAGCTGATACGGTTACTTTAAATAAGTATTGAAGTGGTGACCCCAATGCTAAAAAAAATGTTCCGGACCTAAGATACTGACTAGCTAGGTTGTTGATACACTCGGGACAAATTGTCCTCCAGCAGCGATATCGGCCCAGTGGTTTCAATATGAACCTAACTATATCGAACTAGTGCGACAGCAGACTCGCGTTTCTATCTTTAATATCTTCAGTAACGCTTAACTCTAGAATTTTGAAAAAGATGATGGGCAGGTCTCGGCAGGCTACGAGCAGCCCTCTCCAAACCACACTAACTGACGCATTCCGCAAGACTCAGTAGCTGCAGACATCAGATAAATGACGCCTACGTATTAACTCGCGAGCACAGATGACCCCCACCGAGGCACCTCAACACATATTTCTCGAAAAACGAGACAGACAAGGGCATCAGGAAGGGGGTGGCCGATGTAGAAAAAAACTACCAAAAGCCAAAACACTCCAGAAGAATGGAATCCAAACTCCGCCAAGAAAGTAAAAGTAAAATGACAGGCTATGATTAGGAATTAATACAATCAAATCCCATATCCCGCTCTCAAAACCAAAAAAGGGAAAGAAAAATACACAAAAAAATGACAAATGTTCAAGAAAGAAAAGCACGCTAAACCTAACGAGCAGCACTTTCCCAAACAGGTGGTCATTTAGCTACTCGAATTAAAAGAAGCATCAACATCTATTTTATCTATTTTAAATTGTAAAACAAAACAAAACAGAAAGCAGACTGGGCAGCTATTCAGGCGACAAGACTGCTAGAGACCATAGACAAGCGGACATAACATCATGTTACACCGAGGAACCATAACTGAAGTACCGCTATGGAACGGTCGGCAAAATTCACGTCCCTATGACAGGTCAGTCGTAGTTTTAGAAAAGTATAGAAGATTACCTGATAAAAGTTATTAAGGTTACTTTAAATCAGTAGTTAGGTAGTGACCCCAATGCCTAAGAACCACAATCAACACTGAAACATTAATGAGTAGGTTGTTAATCCTCGGGGACTAATTGTTCACCAGCATCGTTCCGTCAAAAGACTGCCCAGGCCGAGTATGCAGGCCTTGTCTCCGGCCGGTATGGGTCCAGAGTGGCGCCCTATACTACTTACTACCTTATAGGAAAGAAACGATAATGGGGCCGTCTGGGTCGAATGGTTGGAGGAACTTGGCTATGGTGCAGAAAATATTCCAATCTTTGTCGGACCAACGGCTTAAAAGCCCTGTTTGTCGACCAGCAGTGAATCCGTACCTGCTTCAAATCGGAGAGAAACGGAGGAAGTGCTTCGTCTTTCATATGCTGTATGACACTAACTGCCCCTGCTTTTCTTTTTCAGGGTGGAAAATTAGTTTGAAACTATACTAAGTCCTTTAGACTACTGTAAAATACCGTTACTTTTTCCCTCTGAATGAATCACATAAAATGCACTATTTCAGAACTGAAGTACAAGACAATCTGATGCTTTCTATGAATCAGATAATCGACATTTTTATACTGCTCGCATGGGTGTTGTTCGAAAAGCGGTCTCTGAAGAAAAAAAAAACAATCGGATAATGCACTTGAATCCTCACATGGGTATCAAGGTCTATATTAAAGACGTCCTTTTGAAATTAACGGTTCTCTTCAGCAGTAAATGCCATCGAAACAGGAGGGATTATGCGTCTTTGTAAACGTTAAATTATCAACGTTACATATCAATGGTCGTACTATGCCAAAAAGAGTTCAATCATGATCCTGATAAAATATGATTCAAGTCAGGCCTTATGAACAATATCCAGAAAGACTCATGAAAATCGGATGAAACCTGAAGGAGGAGTTGTGGAAAGGACGGGGAACAGACGGACGGACTGACGTACGCACGGAACCCATTCATATAGCCCATTTGACTACGTCCGGGGCGGGAGGAGAGCCAAAGTATGTCGATGTTGGTAGTATACCTGAACTTGTTCAAGCAAGCGGGAAGTTTATGCATTAAACTTAAATAAGATGTAACAAAGGCTAGAGAACAAGAGAATGGTTTACCTCTTGGTCAAATTATTAACTATTACACTGTCTAAAAGGGATACCTCAGTGAATACTACCTACAATAGTACCTGCAGCAGTGACTGATACTTGGGATAGAACGTCGTAAAAAAGCCACAGATCACCAAAGATGTAGAAGAGGCGGTGCAAAAAAGAAGGGGCAATAAAATACAGGGAAGTCGACAAGAGTATTCAGCAAACTTTCAAGAAAGCAAGGAGGTCTGTGTGAGGAGGCTGAAACTTGTCTGAACAAAACCAATATGAAAAGAGCATATCAGCTGATGAAAGATCTCAGAGAAACAGCGTAGAGCCACAACTTTACAGAACAAGTTTGCAATATATATCTAGCATAATAACTTCTCAGATATTGCTCAGTAGAATACAATCAGGAGTATTGCGTGTCCGGAAGAAGATTTACAAAGAAGGTGAGATTCTTAGCCGAGTAGTGATTATCTTGATATTTTGCGGTTCTTGCTCCAATGGGCATGATGCTCACGCCTGTCGCATTCGGGGATCATGAAGGTCGAAAGGCGAGTTTTTTTTAATTTTTCTATTTATTTGAAAGTAAGCATCCGTGTTTGATTTCCTCTGATGTATCCCGATCAAATTCTGCTTAAAATGAAATGTCGAACATCGGTTTATGTTCACCAGCCATGTACGTGGCACGTAAGACACCGATTTTACGTTGTTTGTTTTGACGTTTTTGAGTGACTGGAAAACTACTAAGTTATCTTGCCAAATTGTTACTTAAAAGAATCGACAACAAAATTAGTTATAAGACTGTGTGTAAAGTTTATGACAGGCACCTAAAAATCTGTAAACTGGTACACAGATCAATGTTTAATATAACGCCAATATTGACAGTGCATTTTATTTTTTGGCAGTCTGTGTATCTAAAATATTCCGGAAGTGTCTATGTTTAAATGACTTATGAGTTCGGACTAATGATTTGGGTACTTTGACCACTTTCATTTATAGGTGCCAAATCTTCTCATTCTCTACTGCTCCAAGGTGACAGCAAAATTTTTATCTGCGAATTTTACCCTTTAAAAAAGACATATGCATGTTAGGACAAAATCAGACGTGTGCATCAAAGAAGGAAAACGTCTGGCATTTTGATGGGAGTCACACTGACTTAAACTAACCCGGCTTTTAAACCACTAGATGTAAAATTTGACGTCTCAATAGAATCGAATTGATGGAGTGACCCACACGATGCTGTTGCATATCTATCAAACCGTTAGGACTCGCTCAATCTGAAAGTAGTGAGACAATAAGGCTGAAATGACATACCTCCTTTGTTAGGATTAGTAAATTTAAAAGTGTCCGCGTGTTCGAGGGGATAATACTCCCAGAGTTGGATAACGGGGTCAGTAGTTTGAGTTCCGCTGCCCCAGAGGCGAGAGTATATCCGAACCTTAACGGCGCTTTATTGCACCAAGCCCTACTAATCGTCCTTCAAACTCCTGATATAACTGAAATACTGTTGAAAATGATGTAAAACTGCATGTGATCCATCCATCCATACCTGTAGGTTTCCTCTTGTAAGCAGCAAGTGATGCGCCAAGAGCTGTTCACTTTCCAATCCGCTCGTGTTACCTTATTGGTAATGATGTTACTTTATTTTACTATTTCCTTTTGGTATCTGAGGCGAGATTTTGAATTAATTTGTATCAGTTCTTGATCCTTTTTTTTTTTTACCTTACATCAAGTTTTCTTAAACTGGGTGATATTGTTGCTATCTACATATTTCTTTTCTTTTCCTTCTTCTTTTTTTCTTTTGAGACTTTAAACCAATAACTATGATTCTAAGATTTTGAATCAATGTTTCCTTCAAAATCTTAGAATCATAATTATTTTTCAGGTTTTAAATACCAGGAAAAGTATGTTTGGTTTATCTGACCTAATTCACGCACTAATGCCAAACTTCTGTTTCCTGCTCAAATAGCCAGCTGAAAGAATATTCGGTGCAACCATCATTAACCGACATACTGTGCTCTTAAATACGTCATCATATCTTTGATGAGGGTAAAAAATGAAAACAAGTCAACATATAATTATTATACTTTATTGTTCTAGGAACTATTTCAGGATTAAACTATACAAACTGACCATGGACGAAATCTGTGTTAGTGATATTATCTGAAATCAATAATCAGAACTGACTTTGCCTTCTTTGACTGAAGGTAAACCTTAAATCGACAACATTTACGCCTGCGAAATTTGGAAAGATGTTTAATCCGAGCTATCTCATATTCAGAATTAAAAAACAGAGGGTAAACTGTAGATCCATTTGAGGTGGCACATAATGAGCCATCGCTTCTTGAATTACGCTGTTTGTAATTTGAATTACTTTCATTTTGTCAAAAACTTCTTTGTGCAGATTTTTATACGTTGTAGACCTCTCTTGGTTTATTTGTGACTTGGCTAATGCTATATGATTTTTTTCTGAGTGCATATTAGGAAAATACTGTTTGCTAAGCATTGCCTTGTAGATATTCACGACGCAAGGCCGCAATTAAGATTTGAAACCCTCTTCTGGCTCCTTGCATGAATTCTAAAGCTACATGATAGCGATGGGTTGGAAGGCAGGCAATGATTAGGAAATAATACAATATGATCCCATAAATAAAAGCGGTCATAGTACCCAAATCCTAAGTCAGAGGTCGTAAATCATATAAACATTGATTATTCCGAGGTATTTAGATAGACAGACATGGACCCAAAACAGAGGTGTAATCAGGTGTTCGCGAGTAGTAAGCAACACCTGCCTATTACAATTCACCCAATATGTCTATGTATCTGTACAATACGTCAGCGAAAATGAAAACCCGGTATTTGAAATCGTCACTATGCTTTAACTGGGGCCATCAAATCTGAAATAAGTTTAGAAACGGCCACATTGTAGGATCAACGAGGTATACAACTTTTTAACTATTGACACAAGCTTCGCTCTGCAATAAGCCTTTGACAACAATCTGCTGGTGAGTAGCTACCCTCTGTCAACAAAATCATGATATCTGAAACAAGAAAGAAATTACAGTATGCTTTTCTCTGGTTTCGTCACCATATATTATCAGGGTCACTTTTTTATTAGCCGAAACTACGTAGTCTGGCCCACGTTCCTTCTTCTTAATGTATTCTCTGCTCTTGAAAGAACTCTTTAAGACTTTAATTTTGCTTCGCTGCAGCTGGTGTTGTGCCATGTGGCGGCCGTAAAAATGTCTCCCCGTATATCATCGATAGTGCAGATTATATTTTATTTTCGTTCTCTGAGATAAGAGGATTTATTATATGACCAAGATGTAACACACAATTTCATTGGCTTATTTGACGTCACGTGCCGGTCAATATTTTGCGATATTCACCGGCCAGTCAGTGAATATTACTTTTACACTGACGTCATCGTATTTTCGTGACGTAACGTCTGATGTACGTTAATGTTAATGGCGTAACGTCGCGAGCTAATACCATGTACTCGTAATACCATCATAAATATCAAAGGAAACTGTATTTAGAATCATCATATAATAAAACAATTGTTGACCTTTGTGTCGGTGAATATGCAGTTTTATTGACCTGCAAACATAACATATTGACCTCAGTTTCGCGTCGGTCAATATGATGTTTGCAGGTCAATAAAACTGCATATTCACCTCAACAAAGGTCAATAATTGTATAATATTCTAAGAAATCTGAAATTTGAGATTGGTTTAGACTCTTATTCTAGATCATCGTTTTTTCATATATATATTGTTGGACCCTTTTTGTTATTAATCAAAATTTAGAAATTACAGTAGGCTTTTCATGGTTTCGTCACCATATAATATTAGGGCCACTGATGGGGCTTTATTAGCCGAAACTATGTAGTCTGGCCCACGTTCCTTCTTCTGAATGTATTCTCTGCTCTTGAAGGAACTCTTTAAGATTTTAAATCTAGCATAGCGGACTTGCTGAGAGATATTGACTCCGTATGCAGGTGCCGAATGAGTACTGCTGGTCAAGAATGGAAAGTTAACTGTGGAAAAATTGTTGTCACAGGGTTATCGCAGAGCGAAGCTTCATCTAATACAATCGGATCCCATAACCTACAATCGGATCAGGAACTAATACAATCCAGATCGGGAACTAATACAATCAGATCCCATACCCCGCCCTCAAAACCAAAAGGGAAATAAATATATACATAAACTGACAAAAGTTCAGGAAGTGATCAAGTCATGATGTATACCTTCTCCATTGACTAGAGTTTATGCTTTCTGCCTTTCTTTTTAAGATTTTGACATGTTTCTGTCACGTTTAACTAACTAATATTTTATGCAGCGATTGAAGGTGCAAAAAATGCATATAAAGACGCCCACGAAGTTTCTCAGCCACAAAGTACAAACCACCAAAGACGCCAAACGAGGAAGTCAGATGCCATTGAGGAACAATCGGAATATGAGAAAAATTTAATAGGCAATTTGCTTTCATTCCAACCCTATACTTTTTCTGTTGTACTGCATATTTAAAATAACAAAACACAATTTAACAAAACGGTACTTCAACAGGCAAACCTCCTTAGAATGGTCAGTGGCAAAGACTACCGGAGAGAGAAGAAGGGTGGGGGCGGGGGAGTCTGTGTGTGTGTGTGGGGGGGGGGGAGGCTTACAACCATTTTACGCATGCAACCTTGCACTTAGTTTCAAACAGCTTCAAAAACAAATCGGTGTTTATCTTGCGTAGAGGCCTCCTACCTCATCAGTGAGACTTCATGTTGAAAAGTCATCGAACGCTTTGACGAAAAAATGACTCGATGCAGTGAAGCCAGATATTAACGGACCCACTAGATGGGACCTCGAAGAGTCCCGTCATAAACTCTGAAATGGTGGGCATGCGCTGAAATTTATAACATATGATAATACAGAGGGTGTCGTCGGTTTGTTGTCTAAGGCCCGACTGGATCTCGTGCAACCGAAGAAGAAGAAGCAAGGCTTGCAAATGATGATGACCAAAAATGACATGATTTACGTTGCTGTTCTTTAATTCTAGTGAAAAATATAACCTCGGCCGGAGCACGAGATTTTTTTAACAGTCCGTGACAAATGGCGGCCAACGTAAACGACCCACATGTGCATTAGAACTCCTTAAGTCTCATTTCAAGTGATCCTTGTACTCTAAGAATTCGAGGACGAATTCAATATGAGTTAGACTGTCACAGTATAGGTTAGGTATATCATACACTTGTACTGCCTTGCGGTACAAGCCGGCTTTTATAGCGACATGGTAGAGTGTCCGCCTTTAGATCGAAGGGTCGCCGGTTCGATCTTCGGCCAGCGCATTGAGATGTTTTAAGTAGAACAAGTGAGCAGGGGCTCACCTATACCCCCGACCAGCGCCATTGCCTAATGAAACCACCGCCTTCAGAAACCACCGCCTAACGAAACCAATTTTATACAGGGTCGTAGTTACCTATCAAATGGTTCCATCAAAATAAAGCAAATAAACTCAACGCATAACTTTGACGCAAATATTCAAGTCTTTGACCTTGACCTTTGGTAAGCAGCTATGAACCTAAATGTAAACCAAGTCAAATATCAAAAGCCTCCATCAAAGGATATTGGAAGTATAAAAGAAGAATATAAACTTAACACAAAACTTTAAAGCAAATGTTTAAGTCTTTGACCTTGACCTTAGGTCAGCTGCAGCATCCAGATGATGTCAACTATTCTGCACGAATAAAGAAGTAAAACTAGTCATATATCAAAAGGTTTCATCAAAGGATGTTGGTAATATAAGCAAAGTTTATAAACTTAACACAAAACTTTAACGCAAATATACAAGTCTGTGACCATGACCTTTGGTAAGCAGCAGCATGCAGATGATGTCAACTACTCTGTATGAACCTAAAAGTAAACCTAGTCAAATTTCAAAAGGTTCCATCAAAGGATATTGGAAATATAGAAGAACAATATAAACTTAAGGCAAAACTGTAACGCAAATGTTTTTTTGTTTTTTTTTTATAATTTATTTTCATTGTCACATCTCAATACACAATTATAATACATCTAAAAAATAGCAAGTATTTGCATGTATACACATGTATAAGTAGCATTCAACATCGTGATCAAACATCTCATAATTTTCTAATTCATCGTTTTCGCCGCTTTCCGTCGACTCCCGATATCTCAAAGTCGAAAATCCTCATGAACTCCTGTTAACTCAAAGTAAATTTTCTGGTCTCAGAAAGGTCCCTTTGAGATACAAGCATTTTTTGATAGCAGAGACTGAAATGTAAAGAGCAATAGAAAATGTTTTTGAGCTACATTCCTGTTATTAGAGGGTACTTTGAGATATCATTGTTTGAGGTAACCAGAATTGATAGTTTTTTCTACAGTTAATTTGCATGATACAATTTTATAAATAAACAAGAGGGAGAGAAAAAGGATCAATATACAAATAGTCATGGAACACTTAATATCCTCTACACTCTCTAATATAAATCTACGGTTGTTTTGCCCTGCGATCCCCAATATTTAACTAGTGTATCAATGTTTAGCACGTTTTACAAGTGGATATATATACATCGAATTTAACACGCGTCGATTAAAGAGAGTACATGTACGTGAATCACGTTATAAGTTGAGTGATGTATATCTTTTAGTGTGTGAGCGAGTTTTCAAGGAATGCGAAGGTAAGACTTTTTGTCTAAGTATTTCTTGTTTTTTTTTTTAATATGGCCGTAATATTACTTAAGCCTGATAGGGTGCGACCGAATTGTGTAAATGGTAACGCAAATGTTTAAGTCTGTGTCCTTGACCTTAGGTCAGCAGCAGCATCCAGATGATGTCAGCTATTCTGCATGAACCCAGAAGTACACATACCTAATCACATACCAAAAGGTTCCATCAAAGGATATTGGAAATATAAGCAAAGAAAAAACTTAACGCAAAACTTTAACGCAAATGTTAACGGACGGACGGACACACGGACGGACGGACAGACAGACGAACGGACGGAAAGACGAAAACTATATACCCCTCAACATACGTCGGGGGTATAATAACGACGTTGCACCGGCGCTGGTTTCAAGTTAAAGTACCTACCAATCTATTATCAAGACACGTCTCCAGAAAGTACGTAAAAGCGATCATCGTACCAAAATCTTAAGTCCGAACTCCAAAACCATATAAACATTGACAAATCCTAAGCTTCTAGGCCCCGAGGTTATAAAACTTTTTTCATGCTCAACTCAGCTGAGCATGAAATTTTACATGCTAATAAATAGCAAATTACTGATACGTATAGTTATTTTCTTGCTCAGTTTAGCTGAATATGTAATTTTCTCTGCTTATGAATATGAAAATGCCAACATTAGTTGGCATTTTCATATTTATCAGCAGAGAAAATTTCATGCTCAGCTGAGTTGAGCACCGGAAAAACGTTTTATAACCTCGGGGCCAGGTATACAGACATGGAGCTCAAAAAGAAAATGTGATCATGTGCTGGCCAGTAGTTGCCTATTATAATACACCCACCATGTCTGTGTATCTAATTGACTTGTCAGTGAAAGTGAAAGTCCGGTAAATGAAAGCCATACTATATTTGATGAGAATACTTTACAGGTAGAATAACCTATCTTCTCTCTTTTGTAAGTCCAGTAAGCATGGTAAGCCGGGGATTTTAACATCGGTGTTCGCTTTTGTGTTGATGAAACAAAATGCCCCTGAAACAATAATTCTGCCCGAATCTCTTATTTTATAACGTACCCACATACCTTTTATCCTTTACAGCTCAAACATACTAATTAAATACGTCTTATGGAAACATTTTATAAACAGACATTAACATCCAACTTTGTCATAAACTCGAAATGACGACCAAATGAGTGGTCTTGAGGTTCACTATTCACGATCACGGTATTGAGGTGATATGTATAACATTTTCTAACTAGATTGGTTCTATCAACAGAGCAAAATTGGGGACTTGCGGTTTTGCAAAAATCAAATCTCAGAATCTTTAAGCATATAACCTTCATTTTCTGTATTTGGTTATACCAGCAATGAAGTAAAAAAAGGGTTTCTTTAACCTAATTTAACCTTATTTCTAGCTTTGATGTGCATTGACATTTGAGTTAAACCAATGGAATATACCTTTATGGCTTCTAGAAACTAAAGGAAGCTCTAAGATGAAATGATGCTAAAAATCGGTTTACACTACTAATCTGTATTTCTGTACCAGTTTGCTCTTTCATGGCATTTTATGTCGTAAATCTGACGCAAATGGTAACAGATTGGGCTTTCATTTGATAGCTAGCTTCAAAGAAGGTACGCAACATAAAAACGGCGTCGTATGGAGGTCGATTTTAAGATATTGATTAGAGGTTATAGAAGCATTTGCCAACCTCTAGTTTATTAATTAATTAATTTATTTATTTCGTCTTACCTTATTTCGTTCTTTCAATGGTCACTTCTCGCTACATCAAAGTCGAACTTCTCAAACTACTGATATCTCAAAGTATATTTTCTGGTTCCAAAAATTTTACTTTGAGATACCAGTAGTTTAAGATATCTGGAGTTGAAATGTAAAGAAAAACAGGAAGGTCTCCAAACTATTTTCTCTGATACATGAGGGTATCAGTGTTTGAGATGACGAGAGTGAACTGTATTTATTGCCATATTCTGTATATCAATCGGTCTGACGTTTTATTTTATTCGTCATTTGGGATTCGGATTTCATAAAGGCATGATTGTAGTTGAGGACATGGAAAGTAAGAAGAAGAAGAGGAGGACGAATGAGCACAATGACCTTGAAATTGTTTATGATAAAAAGGTTCTAAACTGGGTAATTATACTATTTTTTTCAAATTAATACAAAAAGGACAGAAAACAGAAGAAATGAAAAAGATAATAATTATCAAAGTATTGATCTTCAAAGTATGAGCCATTGTCGTTCCAATTGAAAAGCGTCGCTTGAAAAGTGACATTAAGCCATGTGCGTAAATGACATGCGCAAACTGACCAGACTTTACTTCTCAATTTCTATATTCGCCAAGATTGTTAGACTGTATATGTGAAAAGGAAAGACTTAGATCAGACTGCTCGGATGCGCAGGCTCATCTGAGTTTTTCCTGTTCTCATATGGTGTTAGGCATATTTACATGCGATGCCAATTAGTTATATCTTCGTGTTCATTATCACATCTAATTAGATTTTTTTCTCGTGGCGTCGCATGAAAAGTTGCATTTTGATAAGGTACGTATATTATGTATATGAATTAATATGCTTATTTATGCAAACAAATCAGTCGTCACTTTACACCCATCATATAGCTTGTTTCTGTATGCAGGAAAGACTCTGGTCAGATTGTGCTAATGCGCAGACTGGTTAGCATCTTTCATGTTTGGACCTGCCTATGGTTTAGCGTTCCATTTGCGAAGACGCCACTCATTTTATCAAGAAGTGTATTATTAAACTTTTTTGTCATGCAAAGCTTGAGTTTGTATCATTTTTCACCCTATTAATTTTGAGGATGTATTTGTCGTATTTAAGCAGAAGTTGAAGTGCACTTAATCTGTTCATTAGACGCAAGCAACCTTAAATATAACAATCTGTTAGAAGGTCTTATAAACGAATATCGTTTAGTTTTCTAAAGTGCATATTTTGCGTCAATGCCAGCCAAAGAAGAACCTTGAAAAAAAAAACAAATAAATTAATTAATTAACTCTAACTTATTCTAACACAGCATGCCTACAGAGGCATGTTATTGTAGTTTTTTTTTTCTTTTCTTTTTTGTTGAAAATTTCATGAACTATTTTGCAACAATACACAGTTTCATGGCGCGTCGTCAGCAAAGTGTTTCCCTATCCGTCTGTTTTTCGGCCGGAAATCGTGGGATAAAACGCATAGACGCTTGTTACATTCTTATTTTTGGGCGTAGAAGGATGGTTGGGAGAATCTGAAAAATGAATAAAAAAGTCCTTCCTGCGATTTCATGTGTTCGAAATAGTGCAGCTCTAACAGTATTATGTTGAATAGTAAATCACTGTCAGTAAGTTATAGGTAGAAATATCACTCGCGTTCTGAGCTTGTGATATAATCTACCTTACAAAGACCAAAAAGATGATTTATTGTTCAACTAATCACTGTTAGAACTGATATATTCCTTAAACAACCACTATCAATATGAACATGTATTACAAAATATGCTGGAGTTGCAACGATATGTACTATATATTAACGTGGGAGCCCAGTTGCGGCCATTTTATAACACTGTTTTACCCTGTAACCTGCTAAAGGTATCTATCTAGTTAGTATTTTGATTGAATACTCTAGGAGTATACCGGGGGCATGACTATCGATATTACACCGATTTATTACGAAGTAAACTTAACATGTGCCTGTTACAGATTCTCGAGATAGGTCACTAACAATCAGCAAAATACACACGCGCTGTACCAGTGGCGACTACTACGGTCGCTATTGCGCTAAATGGTGCATTTTCCAAAACCTTTACGTGAATTTAAACTTCTAATAATAACTTGCTGTTGTAAGACTGCGGTCTATATCACACGTTTACCGTGTGAGTGCATTCAGTGACCATACTATTTTAGGGCCATGAGTCATAGTCCCCAAGAAAAGAAATGGCGTTGCTATGAGGGCACGTAGGAGAAGTTACTTGCTTTCAAGGTTGCGATTCCCGCCGATCCTTATTATAAGCGTTCCTTTCTGATGTCCGAAATCTATGGAGCAACAAATACGAAACTTCCCGGGCAAAATGAATATAGTCGCTTCAGTACGCGTTCCTGTAGCAGGCATATTCGTTTGCGCGTTCTTGTGGCGCCATATTCGTTTGGCATTCCCACTGTCCGGCCAGTAGAATATCTACTAATTAGTAAAAGCAGAATCCTAAGTAACTAATGAGACACTAGTACAGGGCTGAGGGCCATATGTCCTTCGATGTAATATAATATGATATAACGCGTAAAAGTTTATTAGGAATAAAATACATCCAAAAAGGCAAAGCACAGTTGTTATCCTAAGACAAGTGTTCTGAAACCTCATTATGTACTAATACAGCTGTATGCGTTATGTTTTGCTGGCTGATGAATTTAACCAATTTTTCGCCATCTTTTCTTGATTGTCTTGCCAGCATCGAGAGGTACTTCAACTGCACTACAATTTCTTTGTTTGATATTACCTACACTGTGTTTAGCAAATTGTCTTCAGGCTAATTCATTCCTCTTGCAAAAGAAAAACAAATCATTTCGTCTTCTACCATTATACAGGTATTCCACAGACGATTTTCCCTTAATGTTTTGGCCTTGTATATCTACCTCGTTCGATCTGTAGATGGTGTGAGCTTATGCGAAGGTTAGTATGATATTAAGTTCTACTTTGGGGCAGTCCAAGATCAATATGTTTAACGACCACAATTTTCTGTAATATTTGCGAGAAAACACAGCTTATTTTTTATCTGATGACCTATATTCATCCATTGGCATTAATATTTTGACCTTGGCTATATTGTTGATGAGCTTTATTCGAAGTCAAAGTGACAAATTATATTTTTAAAGTTTATTTCTCGATAAGACGAACCAAGACTTTGCCATTGATTCACGTAGCTCTTTGTCAGCCATAATTACTTTATATGAGAATCTACAGCCAAGTGTCAAAAGTCTTTCCCCAAAATATTTTTTTCCATTGACTTTAGTGTATTTGCAAGTGTGCAAGAAATTTTACTGTGAGACTTGTGTTTAAATGTTCATAATAATTTTTGTATGCTTAAAAACCTAAAAGATTTCTGCAATATAAAATAATTTTTATATTGCCCTAATCCTACTCACAATTAAACTACAAGTGTTTGAACTTTAACAATATTTTTAGAAATGCAGTTTTCTATTGACGTCAATGGTGACGTTGTCTTAACTTTACTGGAAAAGCACAGGTGTTGCATATAAAAGCATATTTCTAAAAGAACAATGATTTAGAGTTCAAATGAAAATTATTAGATGTTGCAAAAATTATTCCTCTTTTTAATCATATAAAATTTAATATCATACGATAAGTAGTTTTGCTACAGCAAAATTTCCTGCACACTTGAAAATGCATTGAAGTCTATGGGAAATTTGTTTTTGGGGAAAGACTTTTGACACTCGGCTGTACATGATGGAAGGTGAATAGGCGTATCAGATAATATGTAAGTAACTGTTGTAAAATATAATAAAAAAGTACGATCTACCTAGCTTCCATCCACAAGCAAAATTACTGGAATTTTTGTGAACTCCAAGAGTCATAATAATATTTTTGCTTCCCTTTAATTGCATGTCGATGGGTCGGGCGTCAGACTTAGCGATGGCCCCGACATAAACCTATATATGTAAGTTGGCTGGGGCCGGAGCTTTCTTGTCTTTTCTTCCAGTGGTCCGTCGGAGTTCTTTTGCTCCAGTGTTTGACACCCTAGGATTTGTCAGGTAGGATAACACGTTATTTCTGTCGAGTCCTACACTTTGGTTTATTGATCATTGTTTTATCTGTGACTTTCTTGTTTCCCGTGATACTTCACTGATCATTTAGAGAGCCTTCATGCGGTCTGAAAAACTAACTAAATGTTCTGAACCATTACAGACGCTAAAGGAGAGGGTTTGGATACTGTAAACTGCTTTAGGCCCCAGTAATGTTCTACTGATAGTGCCAAGGCGATACTTTTGTTGTGGTTTCTCGCTGTTACTGGACATAGTTAATCACATCGATACTTTCATTCACCGATTATGTGAGTATATATTGATAAATAATTTAAGTGTTACGTTATAGTATCTGGATTACCATCTGCCTGATAAGGAAATGTTCGTTCGGTCTACCGTGCGTGCGTTTCGTGAACTGCTGGTACATATTTGTATATGGCTTTCGTTTCTTTTAGTGGATGGCGGGGGGGGGGGGGTGCAGGATATGGGATCTGATTCAATCAGCTTCCGATCATCCTTTGCTGTTTACAGCAAGAGATTATTCATAGAAATTAATATAATGAGAAACTAACACCATTGTTCTCATATATTATTTCTAAACGTAAATATACATATATTTTGGGTCTTTGGGTGTTCAGGGCTAGCTTACAGTCGATAGTGAGGATTATCTTTATGCTAGTATTCTCTTTAGACACTGGTGCTGTCAAGCGCTTTTGTCAGCCCAATATTTAAGAAAGAAGACAGAAGTAACCCTACCAACTACCGACCTATCTCTCTGACTTGCATCCTATGCAAAACTTTAATTAGAACAAATCATGACATTTGGTCTGACCAAGCCTCTGGAAAAAACACAACCTACTATACGACTTGCAGAATGGATTCCCGCAGCGCAGATCCTGTGAAACCCAACTGATTCAACTTGTCGAGGATCTTACTATGTCTCTTTCAACTGGTAAGCAGACCGATATTATCCTACTGGAGGCCTTCGACAAGGTTACTTCATAAATTACAGATGCATGGTGTTCAGGGTAAAACCCTCAAATGGACCCAATCCTTCCTGGTTAGAAGAATTTAAAATACAGTCCGTTGTACTCGGAGGTGAGTGTTCAGATGAAGTGCCGGATTCCTCAGGTGTACCGCAGGGTTCTGTCTTAGACCCAATTTTTATTTCTGTTATACACAAACGACCTGGCTGACAGTGTGCATTCGCTAGTCCGCCTGTTGGCAGATGACACTTCGGTATATCTGACTATAAAACACCAAAGCGATGCATCACTACTTCAAGAGGACCTGAATCAACTAGTAAAATGGGATGCAAAATGGGACATGGAGTTTATCCCTGGTAAGTGCCAAGTTCTTCACATTACTAGGGCAAGGACTCTTATTGAAACCTTTTACTATAAGCGTAACCAGATTCTGGACAGTGTGCCTGCAGCCGTGAACTTGGTCTGGACCTATCCACGTATATGAACTTCAACACTCACTTTAATAGAATTACCTGGAATGCTAATAATAAGCCACTAGGTTTGATTGAACGCAACATCAAAACCAAACACCCTGGAATCCACGAAGCTGCCTATAAAACCATTGTTCGACACCAGCTTGAATGTGCCTCCCAAGTGCGGATCCCTACACAAACAGCAATATACACAAGGTCGAATGATTCAAAGCCGAGCCATTCTCTGGACCTCAAACAACTACTCCCCCTATGACAGTGTGTCATAAATGCATTCCAAACTCGGCTGGAGATCTTAAGACCAGAGAAGGGCTGATGCTCGACTTTGTCTGTTATTCTAAATAATACAAGGTCTAGTTGTCATTCCAGCAGCCTTAAAAAGACACGTCACAGCCACCTCCTCGCATTTCGTCAAATCAATACCTCTGCACGTTATTACAAATACCCATTCGTCCCCGTAGTTATTGTACAGTGAAACAGTTTACTCTTTGATGTTTTACTGCCTACATTAGCTCAGTTCAGTGAGGCAGTGCGATCTCTTCACCACCACTTATCATCAACATAAAAGCTCTGTTTTTTAAACCTGATTTTAACTTTCATTCTTACAATGTTTCACCCTTAGCCAGGGCAAATAGAGAAACAAGATGGTACCTTTACCAATGACAGTCGAGAAAAAGCTGCGGTGCTAAACATGTTCTTTACAAGTGTATTTGAAATTGGAGGACAGGGTGTTTTGCCTGATTTCCAAGACAGACAATTTGATATTGAGTCATATTAATATACATTAATATACATGAATAACTCGCGGGGAAAGCAACTGATAGGTTGACACCATCCAAATCACAAGGTCCGGACAATATGCACCCAAAATTGATAAAAGAATGCAAACGTCTTTAATTCAACTACTGACTAATATTTTCAAAAAATCAATTACAAGAAGATTCGCTACCTGAAAGGGGGGGGGGGGGGGGAGGGGTATCAATAAGGTGGGTTTTCTGCATCCTACCAAAGTTTTATTTTTTGGACTGATTTTATACTCCAGTGTGTCTAGTTTATTGAACCATATGTGACTTTGCGCGGAAAGCCCTACTTACTGAGCTATGGGTCCACAGAAGTGGGTGAGGTAATCCAACATGGTTTTAGCCTGTCTTGTAAAAACATTCTCATTTGGTAGAAGAGTACAGCAGACAGACAGGATTTGATAAAATGATTAACAGAACATCTAAACTATATTTCCATATCATTTTATTTGGTTTAATTTGAACATATGTTGTCAAAAAAGACTTCCTTTGACATTCAACATTTTCTGATATTTTGTCCTCAATTTTCAATATTTCTTGGCCTTATGGTTATATAAACAGACCAGTTGTCATCAAACTAATGTCAAGGAAGCACCCTGACCAGGACATTCATATGATGTGACCAGAATTTCACAATGACCTTGTTTTCATGGTCGACTGAACACATAAACTCGCTCAGAAGATGTTTTTTCATTTAATTTTGACCTAGAATTACGAACCTTTGGCCAAATTACTATTTTAACTGCTATATTATGCCCTACACCCCCGTCACTAAAGGTGAAAGAATACATATTGGCTTCAGATCGGATCTCCTTGGCGTCTGCATCTGTGTCTGGGTCACATAGTTTGGCCTTGGAAACAAGGTCAAGGTCAGATTTTGATGACCTTGACCTTGTTTCCAAGGTCACAGAAGGACTTAATATATGACACATACACAATTGCAGATGCCAACGAGATCCGCACTGAAGCCAATATGTATTCCCTCACCTTAAGTGGCAGGGGGATGGGGCATAATATAGCAGTTAAAATAGTAATTTGACCAAAGGTTCGTAATTCTAGGTCAAAATAGAAAGAAAACCATCTTCCAAGCAAGTTTATGTGTTCAGTCGACCATGAAAACTATGCTATTGTGATATTCTGGTCACATCAACTGAATGTCCTTCTCAAGGTACTTCCTTGTCATGAGTTTGATGATAACATGTCTGTTCATTTAACAATAAGGCCAAGAAATATTGAAAATTGAGGTCAAAAATAAAAAAAAATGCTAAATGTCAAAGGAAGTCTTTTTTGACAACATATGTTCAAATTAGACCAAATAAAATGATATGGAAATATAGTTTAGATGTTCTGTTAATCATTTTATCAAATCCTGTCTGTCTGCTGTACTCTTCTACCAAATGAGAATGTTTTTACAAGACAGGCTAAAACCATGTTGGATTACCCCACCCACTTCTTTGGACCCATAGCTCAGTAAGTAGGGCTTTCCGCGCAAAGTCACATATAGTTCAATAAACTAGACACACTAGAGTATAACATCAGTCAAAAAAATAAAACTTTGGTAGGATGCAGAAAACCCACCTTATTGATACCCCCCCCCCCCCTTCGTTCGGAAACAAGCAAATGTAACAGCCATCCAAATAAAATTTCCTTTTAAAAGGAAGGCTTGCCCAGCTAAGACAGTGAAATTTCATGAGTTGTTATTGAAGTGAACCCGATTGTTAGTGCACATTTTGTTGCTAACTTTTATTTAGCAAAGTATTTAATTTCAAACTTCTTAAATGGTGGCATTATCCACGGGTGTAAGGTAAAAATAAGTGTAGAATTTATTTGAAAAACAAATTGAGGAAATATTTAAACACACATACACATACACATACACAAATAAAAATAAACAAAAAATTTTTCCAACGTTTTGGCCGGCCGTTAGGTATGTCTCAAGGAAAATAATTACATGTATTTGGACCTATTGCAAGTCTTTTCTTTACGGTTGTTGAGTCACATTTAGTCAGAATCAAAATGTTAGGAAAGACTGTTTCAAACCCATGTCTGTGGAATCTTGGCACATCTGAACTTGGCATCAAAAGAAGACAATAAATGTATATTTACTGAAGTTTATTTTTGGTTTAAGTGGCATCAGTTGCAGTGACTGGAACAAAATTTTGACAATGTCAGAAGAAAATGCATGCTGCTATTGTTTGGGACAATAACTTGCTTTACACCCTTTGGGAACAACAAAGCACGGAACCCATTGCGTTCGTATTTCCATGAACTCCCGACAAATGAAATTTATCTTTTATATTTACGCTATGTTTTTACACCAATTTTGTTACTCATTCGTGAAGTTCTGACTAATTTAACGCCAAGCAAAAGACGAAGAATAGTTATTAACCAACGTGTTTGGTTATGAAGTACAGCAGCCGTCACTATGACATGACGTGTATCAAACGTCACATCGGCCAATCATCTATTTGAATTATCCGTGACGCTGTTTACGCGTAAGATTGCATGAATGTGTGTTGTTCGTGGATGTATGAACATCGTCAGCTCAGTATATGTTCATCTAAGGAAATCGTGGACGAGTGTAAATATTTCTCTGTACATTTATATAGCTGAAGTAAGAAGGCAACATTAGAGAGTGTTATAAAAGCAAGAAAAATGTCCACACAACCCCCACCCGCACCTACTGCAAGCACAGTAAGCCCTTGTCCTACTATAATCCAAATCAGTAGGACGCCCCGGCACTGGAAGTTATACACAGCATTTACACCATCCAACCAACTCCTCCGATGTCATAAAACTGTCAATGAATCCCTAACAGTTTCAAATTTTAACAATTTTGAATTGTCCCCTTTTTCTGTACTTGTATCATTGTAAGAGGTTTCCAGTTCAGGCTATTCATGAACATGTTGATTTATCAGATGCTAAAAATGTGTACATAATATATCGCTTTGTGCCATCGAAATGCCTGTCGAAATGCGTATGCGTTAATTACTCACCGACATTACCGACTTTAACATACATAACACGGTCAGTTGTAGATATAAGCCACACACACAGATAGATGGGATACATTTTTTCAGTAAATGCAATAAGGGAAGAAAATCGTCAAAAGCGCTTGTTTCTAAATTTAAACAATAAATTTGAACTGCGCTCTTTCAGGTTTTACAGATAAACAGATCAGCCCACTCCAGTATAAACGCAGTCTGATCAGTCTATCCTCAGCATTAAAGATGTCTGCATCATGAAGAACATATATGCCGAAAAAGACTGATCAGATCCCACGAATGCATCGGCGCTGGACAGTGTGCCAGCTGCTCTTTCTAGTCAGATTATGCGATGCCCTAAGGCCTATTTTTCGCGATGCTGCTGCATGTTTTTTTGAAAAGCTAATGCTTTGCGCTAAGCTATATATAAACACTGTTTCTTACACAGGTTTTTGGTATATTTCTTAGAATGCATAGCCAAATACTTTGCATTTAACTCAGAGTTTCATTTTTTATGCAATCAGTTTATAAAAACGCAAAAGAAATGTGGCCAAGTTCAAGGCACTTGTAAAAGAAAAACGCGCTTTTTAACGGAAATATTATAAAAACAAGTACATGAACTATCAAAAATAGAATATATTTTCCATCTGTTATTTTTAGCAGATGAGGTAAATCGGATATTGTTTGTTATGTCTGTGAAGAAAATAAGAGTAGCCACCGGTGATTCTCTAGAGTGAATTGAGGGTAGCAACCAGTGATTCCCTAGTCTAAGAATGAGTTGAGTGTAGCAAGCAGTGATTCTTTAGAATGAATTAAGGGTAATATTCAATGATTCTCTAGATTTAAATAAGGCAAAAAACTAGTGATTCTCTTGGATGAATTAAGGGTAGAAGCTAATGATTTCCTACAGTGACACAAAGCTATTAACCAGCGATTCCTTGGAGTGAATTAAGGGTAGCAACCAAACCAGCAATTCCCTAAGGTGAATAGAGGATAGAAACCAGTAATATTCTAGAGGGAATAAACGGTAGCAGCTTGTGATTCTTTACAGCGAACTGAGGTAATACACAGTGATTCCTTTGGGTGAAATAAGGGAAATATAAAGTAATTGTCCAGGGTGAATTTCGACCGCCTACCCGGAGAAGAGCTCAGTCTCGTGCTGCCTTACTGCAATTTATGTTACTTTTTGTTACTATGTCCCTTTGGTGTCTGGACTGGGATGTGAATTCTGTCTGTTCCTGATTATAGATTTTTTTGTACTATTTCAACCTTTCTTCACTTAAATGATATTATTGTTATTTATGTGTTTCTCTTTATATTTTTAAGACATAAAACTATTCATTTCATTTATCATAATCATCTCTTAGGTTTTAAATACAAGGAAAGTTATGTTTGGTTGATCTGACCTAATTGACGAACTATTGTCAGATTTCTGTTTCCTGTTAAAGTAACCAGTTAAATAAATATTTCGGTAGCGACCCTCATTAACCGACATAATGTGTTCTTACAAACGTCATGATAGCTTTGATGAATACAAAAAATGAAAACAAGTCAACATACAATTATTATACTTTATTATTCTGGGGAAATATTTCAGGATTAAACTATACAAACTAGCCCTGGACGAAATCTGTGTAAGTGACATTATCTGAAATCAATAATCAGGATTGACTTCGCCTTCCTTGACTGAAATCCACAAAATTTACGTCTGCAAAATTTCATAAAATGTTTCATTCGAGCTATATTATATTAAGAATTCAAAGACTAGGCGGTAAACAGTGTAGCTCCTCTTAAAATGGCATTTAATGACCCATCGCTTCTGAAACTGTTTGTAAGTTCAATAATTGAGCCGCGACACGACAAAACCAACAATGTGGTTGTGCGCACTGTGCTGATTCAGATCAACCTGGGCATCCGCCAAATTTGATTAGACTCTTCGTTAAGAGCTAAAAGGGTAGCTTAGGGTCTAAGCTACCTCCATGCAGACAGCGAAGACTCTGATCAGACTGGGCGGATGCCTAGGCTGATCTGAGTCTGCGCTGGGCGCACAACCACATTGTTGGTTTTGTCGTGTCGCGGCTCAATAATTTTCATTTTGTTAAAAAAAATCCATGAGCACATTTTTTAGAAGCTTTGGACCTCTTATGGTTTATTTGTGACTATGATTTCTAGAAATTTGAGATTTTCGTTCTCCTGAATGCATATTAGGTAAATACTGTTTGCTAAGAATTGTCTTGTAGATATTCACGAAACAAGGCCGCAGTTATGATGTGAAAACCTCTTCTGGATCATTGCATGAATTTAAAAGCTACACTTATGTTAGCAGTAGATTCGAAAGTAGGCAATGATCAGGAACTAATACAATATAATCCCATAAGTTTAAGTGATCAAAGTATCCAAATCTAACGTCTGAACTCGTAAGTCATATAAACATGGACAATTTCGAGCTATTTAAGATACACAGACATGTTCCTACTTCTGTATGTATTCTCTGCTCTTGAAGGAACTTTTTTAGATTTTAATTGTACCTCACTGCAGCTGGTGTTGTGCCGTGTGGCGGCCGTAAAAAGTCTCCCCGTACATCATCCATAGTGCAGATTATATTTTATTTACATCCTTTGAGATCAGAGGATAGATTCTGAGAAATCTAAAATTTGAGATCGATTTAGACTATTATTCTAGATCATCGTTTTTTATACTATTTGGATCCTTTTGAAATTAATCAGTCTTTGAATCGACTGCCCAATTAAAATTAAGAAATTACAGTATGCTTTTTTCTGATTTCGTCACCAGATATTGTCAGGGTCACTGACGAGGCTTTATTAGCCGAAACTACGTAGTCTGGCCCATGTTCCTACTTCTGTATGTATTCTCTGCTCTTGAAGGAACTTTTTTAGATTTTAATGGAACCTAAACCGGAGGTGTGATCAGGTGCTCGCAAGTAGTAGTAATCACCTGCCTAATATTATGCATCGACCATATCTTACTATCTGTAGAATACGTCAGTGAAAATGAAAGTCCGGTATTTGAAAGCATTGCTATGCTTCGACTGAGGCCATCAAATAGGAAATAAGTTTACAAACGGCCACATTGTAGGATCAACGAGGTAATGATGTCTCCGATCGAAATTTTTAAATGGTGACACAAGCTTAGCTGTGCGATAACCTTGTGACAACAATTTACTGCTGAGCAGGCTGCCTCTATCAACAAAGTATTGACATTTGAAACCGGACTAGCTGAGAGACATTCACCCCGTATGCAGGTGCCAAAGGAGTATTGCTACTCAAGAATGGAAAGTTAACTATGGGAAAATTGAAGTCACATAATACAATCGGATCCCATTACCTACAATCAGATCAGGAACTAATACAATCCAGATCAGGAACTAATACAATCAGATCCCATATCCCGCCCTCAAAACCAAAAAGGAAAGAAATTTATGCATCAACCGACAAAAGCTCAGGCAGTGTCTTTAAAGTGATCAAGTCATAATATATACCTTCTCCATTGACAAGGGTTTATGCTTTTTTTCAAGATTTTGGCCTGTTTGTGTCACGTTTAATTTACTAATGTTATATGCAGCGACTGAAGGTGCGAATATGCATATAAAGATACTCACCAAACTCACCAAAGACACCAAACGAAGAAGTCCGATGCGAATGAGGGGCACAAAGGACCAAACAGAATATGAGAAAAACTAAATAGGCAATTTGCTTTCGGTCCAGTCCTATAGTTTTTTATCTGTTATACTGCATATTAAACAACAAACACAATTTAACAAAACGGAACTTCAACAGGCAAACAAACCTTTTTAGAATGGTCAGTTGTAAAACGGCCGAAAGAGAGACAGAGAAAGAGGGGCAGAGACAGACACAGAGAGACAGAAAGAGCTTACAACGATTTTACGCGTGCAACCTTGCACTTAGTTTCAAACAGCTTCAAAAACAAATTCGGTGTTCATCTTGCGTAGAGGCCTCCTCACTCATCAGTGAATCTTCATGTTGAAAATTCATCGAACGCTTTGTTGAACACGGGGGTAATACCAATTTGGCTACCTGTGCTTTCGATCCAGTCTGTACTATACAAAGTGGCTTTCGACCGAGCATACGATCGTAAGCAGTACCAATAACGGTAAACGGTACTCTTGCTAATGGCTGTCGACCAGCTGATACTGCTGTCGGTTGTCTCGGTCGACAGCCACTTTTGCATACATGGTAATTGACTGACTCGGTCGAAAGCACAGGTTGGGAATTGAAATTGGTATCACCGCCGTGTTAAATAAAGTTGAGGACTTGATGCAATGAAGCCAGATATAAACGGACCCACTTAATGTCTGGGAAATGCCTTACAGAAGAACAAGAGATTCTCAGCAGATGGACAGATATTGCTCAGAATTATACAACCATGAGACTGATGGTGACAATACGGTTCTGGACTGCAGTCAGCCCCCAGATGAAGATCAACAACCGATCCTTCGTGAGGAAGTTGAGATTGCAGTAGCAGCACTGAAGAAGGGAAAATCTTCCGGAGTTGATAATATACCAGCAGAACTTGTTCAAGCTGGAGGGGAGACCATGATTGATGTTTTAACAGATATCTGTAACAGGATCTGGAGAACAGGAGAATGGCCTACCCCATGGACTCAGTCGCTGATTATTACTCTCCCTAAAAAGGGCAACCTACAGCTCTGCCAGAACTACAGAACCATCAGCCTAATCAGTCATTCAAGCAAAGTCATGCTGAAAGTTATCTTGAACAGGCTTAAACAAGCCGAAGAGATAATCGCTGAGGAACAGGCTGGGTTCCGAGCAGGAAGGAGCACCACAGAACAGATCTTCAACCTTAGAATCCTGTGTGAAAAGTATCTCCAACATCAGCAGAATCTGTACCATGTCTTCATTGATTTCAAAAAAGCCTTTGACAGGGTATGGCATGCAGCCTTATGGGCCACCATGAGGAAGTACAATATCAATGCAAACCTAGTTCGCACCATTGAGCAGCTATACGACAAGGCTACAAGTGCAGTCCTGATAAATGGCAGCACAGGAGAATGGTTCAGAACAACAGTTGGAGTAAGACAAGGATGTCTTCTGTCACCCACCTTCTTCAACATTTTTCTCGAACGGATCATGTCCGATGCTCTGGACGAACATGGCGGAAAGGTTAGCATAGGCGGCAGAAATATTACCAACCTGCGGTTTGCCGATGACATTGACGCTCTTGCTGAGGAAGAGCAGGAACTAGAAGCTCTAGTTGAAAGACTCGACCAGACCTGCACAAGGTATAAGATGGAGATCAGTGCTGAGAAGACCAAACTGATGACAAACAGCGCAGATGGCATCCAGAGGGAGATCAAGGTAAAGGGGCAGAAGCTGGATACTGTAAGCAGCTTCAAATACCTTGGAGCAGTTGTCTCAGATGATGGCTCAAAACAGGAGGTTCTCTCAAGGATAGCACAAGCCACTTCAGCTCTTGCCAAGCTGAAACCAATTTGGAGAGACAACAACATATCTCTTGGATCAAAGGTGACACTTATGCGCTCCCTTGTCATTTCCATATTTCTGTATGCCTGTGAATCATGGACCTTGACAGCAGAGTTAGAGAAAAGAACGCAGGCCTTTGAGATGAGATGCTACCGAAGGTTACTGAACATTTCGTACAAGGACCATATAACCAATGGGGAGGTTCGCAGGAAGATCCAAGCAGCCATTGGAGAATATGATGAACTCCTGACACTGGTCAAGAAACGGAAACTAAGGTGGTTTGGCCACGTCTCAAGGTCTTCTGGTTTAGCAAAGACAATTCTTCAGGGCACAGTGAAAGGAAAAAGAAGAAGAGGTAGACAGAAGAAGAGGTGGGAAGACAATATCAAGGAGTGGACTGGAATGGATTTTGCCAGCTCAACTAGGGCAGCTGAAGACAGGACAAGGTGGAAAGGGATTGTTTTGAAGTCAGCTGTGGTGCCCCAACGACCTAGTAAGGTTATGGGATAGAATAGAGAATAGAAACTTAATGAGACATTGAAAGGTTCGGTCATAAACTCTGAAATGGTGGGCATACGCCGAAGTTTATCAACATGTGATATTGAGGAAGGGTGTCTTCGTTTTGTTGTCTAAGGCCCAACTGGATCTCGTGCAACCGAAGAAGAAAAAGCAAGGAGGCTTGCTAATACTGATGACCAAAAAGGACTTGATTACGTTGCTGTTCTTTATTTCTAATGAAAAATATAACCTCGGCTGGGGCATGAGATTTTTTATGAGTCCGTGACAAATGGCGCCCAACGTAAACGACCCACATGTGCATTAGAACTCCTTAAGGTTCTGCAGTACACTTCGGCCATTTTGGACCATATTTCTGCATAAAATCACATCTAATCACAGCCCAAATAAAGCAAATTTTTGAAATAAAAGTGGTTCTTTCTCCTAGATATAATGAAACTGTATCTCTAAATGTACAGAATGCTATTGTAAAAGGTACCTTTGAAGAGTTCTCATTTTTTTTGTTTTTCTCTCACATGGTCAAAATTTGTCTAAGTCCATTTTATACAAGAAAGTGTTGATATTATCCCCGTGATGTCACATGATATTATTCAAGCATTACTGAGTTTGTCCTCCTGAACACACTGTTCACCCAGATGCAACAAGTTGGTGCCCATGCCAAAACATGCTCATATGAGTTTATGGGAAAATGCACTTTTTGAAGTGCATGCTACTATTATTTGTCTGTGTATTGTTACAGAAGTGCTAGGAATTTGCCATCAGTGTTGAAGGCAGCAAGTTCCAGCAGCTAAGCCTGGGCAAGTAATTGAATCTGTGGGGGCTTTGAGCCTAATGTGAAGCCATATATCAGTTATGAATCATTCTTTCTATTCTGTAATGTTACGTGCTTATTTTGAACAGTTTTTCATAACAATGTTCTGTATCATCAATTTAATATAATGATTAAAACGTCCATCTCTGTGATTTACTTGTCTTTTAAAAATCATGTTATAACAAATGATAAACAGCCTAGACTTCTCATTTGCTCCTTACTTGGAGCTCTTTACTCCATTTGTTTGGCTGGTCACTCCTTTTTTCAGAGAATAGTCCACTCTTGATATCTGAAAGTCAAAGTTCACCTCAAACTACTGGTAGCTCAAAGTCAATTTTCTGATCCCGGAAAATTTATTTTGAGATACCAGTAGTTTATAATAACAGGAGATGAAATATGTCCAAAACATTTTCTTTGATTTAAGAGGGTACTTTGAAATATCAGTGTTTGAGATAACAAGATTTAACTTAACTATATCGTAAAAACTGCATTATCGTAAAAACTGCATTATGGGACGTCTACGTTTTCTCAAGATATCTGTAAGCGACTCTTATTTCAACATCCTACTGAAAACCCTGGAGGGATTTTCTTTCTGTTCACAGGGGCCGAAAATGCCGAGCCCTATTGTCGATGGAAATATCATTAAAATCATGCAGAATTGACAATGTTTAAAAAAAACCAAGGTTTGGGAAAAAGGCAACATTCTCAAAATACTTGGAAAAGCTCTGGCACATACATGTACTACTTAAATCAATATAAAAGCTTAATCTTGTCATGCTTTTAGCAAATTTAAAGCCTATTGTATTTCTTCCAATAAATCTAACAAACACTCCTTCCCTTATTTTTCTGTAAAGATTGACAAAATTACAAAGAGATTGGCTCCAGACCACCATTTTTTATTCATTGACATATTTTTTTCTAAGGAGTTTCATATATCGACCCTAGGACTAGCACTGCCCCTGGCATTAATAAGACACATACAGTACTTTCTCAGTAATGTGCCATTATGGATAGCTAATTATGGAAGTTCTTTGCGCGTTTGTTTTTCGTATAAAATTGTATAGTCTCTCATACCTGCAGGGGAGTTTTTTATGGCCCTACCAAACATTTATCACCTAATGCAGCGAGAATAAAAAAAATCTGATGGATGAGCTTCTGGAATCAAAGAATGAAATTAGCAGACTCTGTTCATGTGCAGTTATTTGCAACTTTACTGCCCATATATCCCTGCCCAGAAAGATTGGATAGAAAAAAAATGAATTGGATGAAAAAGTCAGCTACAAACAATCCCCATAAAGCACCTACTGCAAGTACAGCAGAGCCTTGTCCCAACATTGGCCAGTATCATCAGTACTCCCCAGTGCTAAAGGCTGTTTTGGCATCTTCGCCCTCCCATTTATCTCCAAGTGTTAGAATTAATACTATATTTGTGACATGAAATTAAAACTGCCCATAGAATGTTCTCCCCTATTTCAATTGTTCTGTGTACAACTGGATATCCGGAGTGTTTGACAGCTATGCTGTGATACATATATTTGCTTGTAGACATTTAAGCCTTGCATTTGTGATATTGAGTCAGAAACTTGATTCATGATAATTTAGATACATAGTTTAAAAAATAAATTTCACAAACATGTGGCTGGAACAGGCTATGTTAGTATCATGCATCTAAATCCATTTGATAAGACAGTTATAGATTTTTTGGAATATTTTTGAAGAGAACCCCCCCCCCCTTCCCTCCCCCATTCTTGAAGCTGAAAAATAGTGATATCACTCATTCAATGTCACATCAACGTATAAATTCATACAGTCAGAGAAGGGTGCAACAGGCAACATTATGCAGCCATTAAAACGATGGTAATACCATTTTAGCTACCTATACAAAGTGGTTGTTGACCGAGAACGTGGTAGCAAAAATTACCAGTAACGATGAACAATACTTTTGTTAGTGTCTGTCGACCGAGCTGAAAGTGCTGTTGATTATCTCTGTCAACAGCCACTTTTGCATGTATGGCTAATGAATGTTTCGGTCGACAGCACAGGTAGGAAAATTGGTATTACTCACTTTTAAATGTGGAATATTCAACCTGCATATCAAAGATATTTTTCAGGTTTACTCCACAACATATGTCTAAACAAACACACAACCAAATCCACATACCCACCCACACACCAAATTTTTGACAGAGACATGATGCATACTGACATATGTGGTCAGAAGAAACAATGCTGTTTGCTATAGGACTTTATAAGATTGTAAATATGGCAACAGTTTCACAGGTAACTTCCACAGGTGAAATAGGTATTAAATATAAGGCCAATAAAATGATACATGTGTGTTTTCAGTAACATTTGATTTCCAATATAGATGGTATATCAGACTCGTTTTATATAAAAAAAACTATATTGAGACATTAGGGAGCCAATATGGGTGACTAAGGGAAACCCAAGAAATCTTTCCAAACATGTCGGTGTTGCAGTGGAAAAACTCTAGACATCACTGACTTGCCTGAAACATGCAACTTTTTAATGTAAGCCTAAGCAGGGTATATGTCAACACTTTCTTGTATAAAATGGACTTAGACAAATTTTGACCATGTGAGAGAAAAACGAAAAAAATGAGAACTCTTCAAAGGTACCTTTTACAATAGCATTCTGTACATTTAGAGATACAGTTTTATTATATCTAGGAGAAAGAACCACTTTTATTTCAAAAATTTGCTTTATTTGGGCTGTGATTAGATGTGATTTTATGCAGAAATATGGTCCAAAATGGCCGAAGTGTACTGCGGAACCTTAAGTCTCATTTCAGTTGATCATTGTAACTCCTGAGAATTCGAGGACGAATTCAATATGGAGGGGGGTGGGGGAATGTCACAGTATAGGTTATGTATATCATACACTTGTACTGCCTCGTGGTACAAGCCGGCTGTTATAGCGACGTGGTAGAGTGTCTGCCTTTTGATCGAAGGGTCCCCGGTTCGATCCTCGGCCGGGGCGTTGAGATGTTTTAAGAGTCTGCGACAAACCACGACGTTGCACTGGCGCTGGTATCAAGTTAAAGTACCTACCAATCTAATATCAAGACACGTCTCCAGAAAGTTAGTAAAAGCGATCATTGTACCAAAATCTTAAGTCCAAACAACGCCTAAACCATACACTGACAAGTCCTAAGCATTTAGGTATACAGATATGGAGCTCAAAAAGAAAGTGTGATCATGTGCTGGCCAGTAGTACGTAAGCATGACCTGCCTATTATAATACACCCACCATGTCTGTGTATCTAATTGACTTGTCAGTGAAACTGAAAATCCGGTAACTGAAGGCTATACTATATTTGATAAGATGACTTTACAGGTAGATAACCGAGCTTCTCTCTGTTGTAAAAATGTAGTAAGCATGGTAAGCCGGGGCTTTTAACATCGTTGTTCGCTTTTGTGTTGATGAAAAAAGCCCGTGAAACAATAATTCTTACCGAATCTCTTATTTTACAACGTACCCACATACCTTTTATCCTTCACAGCTTACATATACTAAAGTAATAAGTTTGATGGAAACATTTTATAAACAGACATTTACATCAAAGTTTGTCATAAACTCGAAATGACGAACACTTGATTTGGTTAACTACTCAGTTCTTGATGTTCACTATTCACGATCACGGTAAGGTGATGTGTGTAACATTTTCTAACTAGATCGGTTCTTTCAACAGAGCAAAATTGGGGTCTAAAATTAAATATCAGAATCTATAAGCATATAACCTTCATTTTCTTTATTTGGGTATACCAGCAATGAAGTTTAAAAAAGGGTATCTTTAACCTAATTTAACCTTATTTCTAGCTTTGATATGCATTCACATTTCAGTTAAACCAATGGAATATACCTTTATGGCTTCTAGAAATTAAAGGAAGCTCTAAGATGATATGATGCTAAAAATCAGGTTACACTACTAATCTGTATTTCTATACTAGTTTGCTTTTTCGTGGCATTTTATGTCGTAAATCTGACGCAAATGGTAACAGAATGGGCTTTCATTTGATAGCTAGCTTCAAAGTAGGTACGCAACATAAAAACGGCGTCGTATGGAGGTCGATTTTAAGACATTGATTAAAGGTTATAGAAGCATTTGCCAACCTCTAGTTTATTTATTTATTTATATATTTATTTCGTCTTACCTTATTTCGTTCTTTCTATGGTCAACTCTCGCTACACCAAAGTCGAACTTCTCAAACTACTGATATCTCAAAGTAAATTTTCTGGTTCCAACAAATTTACTTTGAGATACCAGTAGTTTAAGATATCTGGAGTTGAAATGTAAAGAAAAACAGGAAGGTCTCCAAACTATTTTCTCTGATACATGAGGGTATCAGTGTTTGAGATGACGAGAGTGAACTGTATTTACTGCCATATTCTGTATATCAATCGGTCTGACGTTTTATTTTTTTCGTCATTTTGGATTCGGATTTCATAAACGCATGATTGTAAATGAGGACATGGAAAGTAAGAAGAAGAAGAAAAAGGAGGACGAATCAGCACAGAGACCTTGAATTTGTTTATGATTATAAGTTTCTAAACTGGCTAATTATACTTTTTTCAAATTAAGACAAAAAAGACAGAAAACAGAAGAAATGACAAAGATTATAATTATCAAAGTATTGATCTTCAAAGCATGAGCCATTGTCGTTCCATCTCTTCTTGAACAATTGAAAAGCGTCGCTTGAAAAGTGACATTAAGCCATGTGCGTAAATGACATGCGCAAACTGACCAGACTTTACTTCTCAATTTCTATATTCTCCAAGATTGTCAGACTGTATATGTGAAAAGGAAAGATTTAGATCAGACTGCTCGGATGCACAGGCTCATCTGAGTTTTTCCTGTTCTCATATGGTGTTAGGCACATTAACATGCGATGCCAATTAGTTATATCTTCGTGTTCATTATCACATCTAATTAAATTTTTTTCTTGTGGCGTCGCATGAAAAGTTGCATTTTAGTAAGGTGCGTATATTATGTATATGAATTAATATGCTAATTCACGCAAACGAATCAGTCGTCACTTTACACCCATTATATAGCGTGTTTCTGTATGCAGGAAAGACTCTGGTCAGATTGTGCTAATGCGCAGACTGATTAGAATCTTTCATGTTTGGACATGCCTATGGTTTAGCGTTTCATTTGCGAAGACACCACTCATTTTATCAAGAAGTGTATTATTAAACTTTATTGTCGTTCAAAGCTTCAGTTTGTATCGTTTTTCACCCTATTAATTTTGACGATGTATTTGTCGTATTTAAGCAGAAGTTTAAGTGCACTTGATCTGTTCATTAGACGCAAGCAGCCTTAAAAATAACAATCTGTTAGAAGGTCTAAGAAACGAGTACCAGTTGAGACGCGACACGAGAAAACCAACAATGTGGCTGTGCGTCCAGCGCAGACTCAGATCAGCCTGGGCATTCACCCAGTCCGATCAGACTATTTGCTATGCGCTTATAGGGTAGCTAAGGACCCAAGCTCCCTCCATGCGGACAGCGAAGACTCTGATCAGTCTGGGCGAATGCCCAGGCTGATCTGAGTCTGCGCTGGGCGCACAACCACTTTGTTGGTTTTGTCGTGTCGCGGCCCATTTAGTTTTCTAAAGTGCATATTTTGCGTCAATACCAGCCAAAGAAGAACCTTGAAAACACAAATAAATTAATTAACTCTAACTTATTCTAACACAGCATGCCTACAGAGGCATGTTATTGTAGTTTTCTTTTTTCCTTTCCTTTTTTTTTTTTTTTTTTTTTTTTTTTTGTTTTTTGTTTTTTGAAAATTTCAGGAACTATTTTGCAACAATACACTGTTTCGTGGCGCGTCGCCAGCAAAACAAATGACGCGAAACAGTGTTTCCCTATCCGTCTGTTTTTCGGCCGGAAATCGTGGGAAAAACGCATAGACGCTTGTTGCACCCTTAATTTTTGGTCTTTTTGGTCTTTCTCAGTTTACTTCTTTCTCCTTACGCTGTCGAAAGAGAATGGTTCTTATAAGTTTTATTCTTGCACACACTTAATACCTATGTGAGGGAGTAAACCTTGTCAAGAGATTTCCTTTCTGGAGTATTCTGAATACAGAACGTCTTCTTTTCAGTATTATTTATTTACTTAATTATTTTTATTATTTTTTTCTTCGAATTATCTGTATTCTATTGCCTCAAATCTGTCCATACATCAACAGTCTATAAAATCTAATGTATTCCTTCTTCAATAACTGTATTATTGAATGTTTGATGTTGGTTATTTTGTGTGTCTCGTTCCATACTTATTGTTGAAATTATTAGTTTACAAAATGTGTGACTAAGCCATTTTGATAATGTAACTGATTTCATGTCTCAGGAGATGACTTTAATACAAGCGTTTCGCTTACCGTCAGATCCTGTACCATGTTATATTGTACTTTTCTTGTAATTATGTAATTTACATGGAATAAATATTGTTTAAACCAATTTTTGGTCGTAGGAGGATGGTTGGGAGAATCTGAAAAATGAAGAAAAAAAAGTCCTGCGATTTCATGTGTTCGAAAATAGTTCAGCTCTGATTGTATTTTGTTGAATAATAAATCACTGTCAGTCAGTTATAGGTAGAAATATCACTCGCGCTCCGAGCTTGTGATATGATCTACCTTACAAATGACCCAAAAATGATTTATTGTTCAACCAATCACTGTTAGAACTGATCTATTTCTTAAACATTCACTATCAGTATGAACATGTATTACCAAATATGCTGGAGCTGCAACGATAAGTACTATATAACATGAAATAGGCGCCACCTATATTGCGACCAACCAACATTATGACTAAAAAAATGACACAAGAAGCTCCTTTTTCAGTAGTTTTATGCAACTCCGTCCTACAGCACAGAAATCCTGGAAAACTTTTTATAAGTAGAAAAACAAAATAATCTAAAAGAAATAGGACAGCTCAAAATAAAATTACAAGGCTCAAAGGATGCAGACGGGATTTCATTGTAACAGCCTACCTATACTCGGAGTATAAAGCTTGCGTCGTCTGATATGAGTATTCCTTATTCACATTCGTATATGATCAATTAAATCTGGAGAATCTAAAAACTAAAAGCAAAGATTCTTGACTAATTTGCTTAAATGCACAGGCTGATTCGAGTATTCGATGTATTCACATGGCTTAAGGCACCATTTCAGGACACCAATCACAGAGAGAGACAAACAGACAGACAGAGAGAATGGTATCATCGGCAACCGTAAAACACTGCACAGTATCGGCAGCCAATGGTGCCATTAGCAACCCTTGGCACCACTGGCAAATTTGCCACTGTCACCACTGGCAGTTCTTTTGGTAGAGCCAATGGCGCCAGTGGTACCTTTGGTAGAGCCGAATGCGCCTATGGTACCATTGCAGGGCCAATCTTTTTCTGTGCTCAGAAATTTTTAGTTTTTTTAATTTTCTTTCATTATTGTGGGGAAAAATCTCCTGTGTCAACTCGAGTGTTGATGATTGGTTCAATAAATTGCCATATTGAATGACGCAAATTACCCGCCATGGTAATTTTCCCATGCCCTAAGTTGTCGGCAGTATTGGCAGCCAATGGTCGGCAATACTGATTTCAATGGTAGAACCAATGGTGCCAATAGTGAAACTCAGAGCGGCATTGGCACGCCATTGGTGACATTGGCAAAACCCCGAACGCAGCCAGTATTGGTTTTGACGTCACACATAAAAGATGCAACGTCACACTGGTGCTGCAACCAATCCATTACTAGATTATTTATATAACTGAGGGAAAACCGATAGGCCTAGTGGAAGTCATAAGCTGTTTTGCAGAAAGGCTTTTTTCTCCGTCAGCCCATGTCGTTTCTAGAAAGTTGAAAAGCTTGCTAGCTACATCACGTGTGCACCTGTCTGCTGCCTACCTGGAAATATAATGCGTGTCACCAATAAACAGGTGCTGAGAAGCCGCAGTGAAGAGCTAAAGGGTTGTTTTTTTCTTTGAGCTGTACGTCCTTCTAGCCGAATTCTGACGGCCATTTTAAAATTTTTTTTTTTGAACACACACGCGTGTTCCCAGGGAAGCGGCGGCGGAAGTTCAGGAATTTATTTTCTTCCAATAAAAATGCCACGTTTCGCCATAGAAAGAAAAGCGCCGACCGGAGAATTCTCGAAGCCTTAGTGGTACGGGACAGAAAAGAATAGAACAGAAATGGCCTGATATCGTAAAGCAACCAACACTCGTTGTTTGCCGCCTTCGGCGGCTCGTTAGTTAGAACTTTGCTATTAACGTGCGAGCCCAGTTGCGGCCATTTTGTAACACTGTTTTACCCTGTAACCTGCTTAAGATATCTAGTTAGTATTTTGATTGAATATATTGTGAGTATACCGGGGCCTGACTGTCGTTATTACACCGATTAAATATGAAATAGGCGCCACCTAAATTGCAACCAACCTACATTATGACTCCAGTAAAACAAGAGGGCCATGAGGCCCTGAATCGCTCACCTGAACAATTGGCAAGGTGGCTTATACTTATCATGTCTGAAATTGTCAAAATATGAGTTTTGGGTCAAAAGTCAAAGAATGACCATGACCACTTGTACTCATAAATCTTCATGTACTCATTAGACAACCATATGTACCATTTTTAGGCCAAAATCTCCAAAACTTTCCATGAAATCTTATGTTATAGCATTTTCCCATATTTGACCATGCCGCAAAAAAGGTCAAGGTAAACCCAAGGTCACCATTTGAACAGTCTTGGTGGTACTCTAGTACTCCATGCTATTTACCACGTTTCAGGGCCATAGGTGTATTGGTTCTGGGGAAGAAAAATATTAAAGATTTATCCCGTAAGCGGTAATGGCGGCCAAGTTGGTCATGTGACCTGGACCGTTTGAACAAATTTTCATTCAATCAACCCCTGGAGGCTCTATATGAAATGTGTTCACAATTGGCCCTTTGGCTTTTGAGGTAATGGTTGAAAATGTCAAAATATGAGCAATCTGGATCAAAGGTAAAAAAATGACCGTGACCTCTAAGTCTTGTGCTCATAATTCTTCATGAACTCATTAAGACAACTGTATATACCAATTTTTTAAGCCAAAATCTTCAAAACTTTCCATGAAATCTTATGTTCTATCATTTTCCCATATTTGACCTTGCTGCAAAAGGTCAAGGTCAACACAAGGTCATAATTTGAACAATCTTGATAGTACTCAAGTACCCAATGCTACTTACAAAGTTTCAAGGCCATCCGTCAATTGGTTCTGGAGAAGAAGATTTTTAAAGGTATTTACCATATATATGGTGGCCATGTTGGTCATGTGTCCAGGACCGTTAGAAAATATTTTCATTCCATCAACCCCTTGAGGCTCTATATGAAATTTGGTTTCAATTGGCACAGTGGTTTTAGAGCAGATTGTTTGAAATCGTCAAAATTTGAGATTTCTGGGTCAAAGGTCAAAGAATGACCTTGACCTCTTGTACTCAAATATCTTCATGTACTCATTAAGATGATTCTATGTACTAATTTTTAGGCCAAAATCTTCAAAACTTTCCATAAAATTTCATGTTCTAGCATTTTCCCATATTTGACCTTGCCGTAAAAAAGGTCAAGGTCAACCCAGGGTCATAATTTGAACAATCTTGATAGTACTTGAGTACCCAATGCTATATACCGAGTTTCAAGGGCATCGGTCTACTGGTTCTGGAGAAGAAGATTTTTAAAGGTTTTTACCATATATGGGCATGGTGGCCATGTTGGTCATGTGACCTGGACCGTATGCATAACTTTTCATTCCCTCAACCCCTGGAGGATCTATATGAAATTTGGTTACAATTGGCCTTGTGTTTTTGAGGAGATTGTTTGATATTGTCAAAATATGAGAGTTCTGGGTCAAAGGTCAAAGAATGACCTTGACCTCTTGTACTCATAAATCTTCATGTAGTCATTAAGATGACTGTATGTACCAATTTCTAGGCCAAAATCTTCAACAGTTTCCAAGATATCTTATTTTGCAGCATTTTGTCATATAAAAGCATGAGTAAGCAAATTTGACCTTACCGTAAAAAAGGTCAAGGTCAACCCAAGGTCATAATTTGAACAATCTTGGTAGTACTTGTGTACCCGATGCTACATACCAAGTTTCAAGACCATCGACCTATTGGTTCTGGAGAAGAAGATTTTTTCAGGTTTTTACCATATATGGGCATGGCGGCCATGTTGGTCATGTGACCAGGACCGTTTGAACAACTTTTTTGTTCCTAAGGTCCCAGGAGGCTCTATATGAAATTTGGTTACAATCGGCCTAGCAGTTTCAGAGGAGAAGTCGTTTGAAATTGTGGACGGACGGACGGACGACGGACGGACGACGGACGACGGACGCCGGAGCCTTACCATCCTATAAGCTCCCCCGGAGCCTCTGGCTCAGGTGAGCTAAAAACTGAAACAAGAAGGTTGTAGCACAGCTGCATGGATAGCTCCTTTTGTTATGAGATTGATTGATTGATTGATTGATTGATTGATTGATTGATTGATTGATTGATTGATTGATTGATTGATTGACTGACTGATTTTACCATTTTCGGTCGACATCTGAACAACACATGATTCGTATCACGACATATTTTGATATGAAAATAGGCACTGCCTACAGGCGAGCACATCGCTCTTAACAATGCTCTCCAGAGTTACAGAGTAGTATAATATAATTGTATTATATCTTCATTGCAGAATGCATACAAAAAGACTTGTACAGCATTGCTATCAAAGCAGATGTTACTTTACCAAACACTTGAAAAGACTTAAACTTTACCTATAATAATGCACTTGCAAATGCAATGTCCAATTGGATCACATCAAAAAAATTGCAACATTCTGCAACATACTGTAGGAAACCCAATGTCATAATGCTTTGTTAATTTTCATTGGCTCATATTCCTTTTACCATGTTTGCCCTGCTGCCACAGCCTGTCCTTTGTGCCAAAATGAAGTTAAATAAATTAGAATGGGGATAACTGTGTTGTAAACTGTCAGTTTCGGAAGTAGATTGCCAGTTTTCACTCGTGAACTGTTGGCAACCCAACAATCAACAATTTATATCCCCAAATAGAAGTTTTGAAGGCTGCCTTTATACCAACTTTCAAGCCTACTCTTATGTGTTCTGTTTGGTTTTCGGAGCAGATCTTGGACAATCATAGAATAAATCACTTGAACTGTGAACAGAAGTATTTTTTCATACATTGGCAAAAAGGCATTCTCAAGAGATGGCTTATTTGCTACTGACCATTCGAAGTCAGTAATTTTGTTGTGGTTTTTCACTGTTTTATGTTTGCTTCGTCCATATCAGGTGGCCGGGCCGGGTAGCGCAATCGGTAGGGCACCTGACTCGTAAGTCAGAGGTCCTGGGTTCGAATCCCGGTCTGGCCACATACTTTCGTTTCTCCTTCCGCTGATTCAAGAAGGGCAGTTGTCAGTTACTGGCGAAAGTATGTGCACTTAGTACTGGTTAACCGCTTAGGAGGTCTAAGCATGCCCAGGAATAGTGTGGTTAGGTTAACTGACCGTCCCGACATGACCTTAGTTGTTTACCGTGGACGTTAAGCATCAAATCAACCAACCAACCAACCAACCATATCAGGTCTTTCTTTTATGTGTTATGCATGTGACTATTATTCAATTACGTTTAGTAGCTGAGTCTGCACCTTTTTTAGGAAGACCTCCTTATTCTGCTTGCCATTGTGTCCACTTATTCAAGTTATTCCTGTCATCCTTTTTAGTGTTCTAGATAAGAAGGGGTAACAGGGATAATGTAGGGATAATTTTCCTTATTTTTTCCACAGAAACATACATTGTGACCCCTCATTAGAACTGTCTCGCCGAGACGGTTCTAATGAGAGGTCACAATATATGTTTTTACTGAGAAATAAGAGAAATTATCTCTGACTCATCCCTCTTCATTCTGTTACCCCTTCTTGTCTGGAGCTCTGAATTTTTTTTTTCCTTTGAAAGTTAAGGACTGGGTGTAGGATCTGATTATATCCGTTCCTGAGAAATGGTGATCTTATTTATTTCAGGAGTGAATATAGGCATGATACAAAACGATTTAGGAGCTAAAGAACAATAACACAGAAAAATTTACTTCCATAATTTAGCCTCATCACGAGAAAAACTGTGTTATATGATGTGCAAACACTAAAGGTGCTGACCAGCTTGCACATTCATGAGGTCTGATCAACACCTTTGGCCCACTTCGAATCGAACTAAAGTTCCGACCAAAGTAGTATTTTTGGGCATGCGTACTCGCATTACCTATCGAACGCCAAAAGTTGCTACAATAGTAGATTGCCATGGAAACAGAAATAATTACTGTATATTTCTTTGCTTTTCCGTAGTTGCATTCTTTATTTCTTTTTGAAAACAGGAAAAGAAACATTATTATTCATCAAATGACATTTTGCACAAAACTTTGTAAAACAAATACTTGTCTTACACCCACAAATCGCGAGGGTGTTCCGCGGCCGCCATCTTGCTACTAGAGTAACGGCGGTCTCAACCTCCGTAGATCTTCAGTAAGTTCATGACGTCATTATACATGTAGTAGCTACCATAGCACTTCGATTGGAACTTTAGTAATTATAGTAGCTACTATAGTTCGAGTCGAAGTGGGCCTTTATCGTTTGCTATTTGATAATCAATATAGGGCAGCGTGAACTAATTGTTTCTCCCATAGACTTCTATAGTGACCCCTACTGTCTTTGGCAGTGTGGCACCCTTTATGCAATGTTACTAGACCATCCAAATTTGCCTTAATTTCAAGCTAAAATGTTGATCGCTGCAATCAAATAGGAAAAACAACACCTTACCCAGCACTTTCTGGCAGTTTCAGGATGTTGATATACAGCAACCCATATGACTCCGCAGAAAAGCGCCAAAATTTGCTAAAATCACCAATTATAAAATATTGCCTCCATGGTCCACATAAGAAATACTTATTTCTTTACAATATCCATAGAATTAAACAAAATTGATTTCTACAGTTCATCAAAACATTATTTCAACCTCATCAGCATTATTATCCAATCAAACAGCACCATGTGACGTATAATAGCTCCGAGCTTCCCTGCACCTTTTTGAATTTCTGGTCTCTATGACTACAATTGGTTCCCGCTGACCTATAGGACAACTCTAAATTTCTTCAAAGTAGTATTTTATGGTAAGTTTTTGAAGAACATGCTATTTCGAATAAAATCACATAAAGCTTTCCTTGCTATTGACTTTCATTTGTGCCTAGGAACATTGTTTAGGCACCTACCCCCATTACTATATTTCTTTAAATTTCCATAGGAATACTGAAGATTGCCAACAGAGAGGAAAAAAGTTAAATGTCTATTTCTCCTTAAGCCAACATCAGAGTCAGCTGAAATTTGCAGAACATAGTAAGCTGAGCTTAAAGTAGAGACTGGGCAGAAAGAATCTACTGCCTTTATTTTAATGACCATATAACTATGCTCTTACCCCGCCCACCCCCCTTTGTACAGGCTACTACCCCCTAGTTACAGATTCACATATTTCCCACTGGAATGCTGGCCTGCAGTAATAATATTTAGTATAATTGTTGGATAATTGCTCTGGACATAATTTCATTTAGTAAAAGTTATGTCATTCTCATTTTGTAACATTATCTATGTATGATAAAAAGGGCTGATAATGCTAGTAGAAATAACACAGAATAGCATATAATTGGCTAACCCCTGACCTTACAAAACTGTTTCTTCTGGAGACTGGACATACCAAAAGATAAAAAATATAATATGATGCTGCTCCAGAAACATCTCTTCACCATTTGCTATCTAGTTTTCTCAGTAGCAACACATACATTGTGGAAAATAGGATCATGAAATCGAGAAAAGGAGTACGAAAAATGAGAAAAACCTGGTTCAGAAAAGGTGTGGCACCCCACAATAAGGGTATAAAGCAGGAGGAGAAGGAACAGGGTGATATTACACAGTTTCATTACATCAGGCCATCACATTCTGAAGTTTCCATGGCAAGTCAGGACCCACTCACACCATATGGAAAGTTCACTGAGAGAGAATCCAACAGTGGGGTCACGTCAACAATGGTACTGCGGCCAAAGGCAGACATGCCATTAGAAGTTGAACAGATGAATTCAGATTTTAATGAGAGGTGGGTGTATTTCATTTTATACCTTAACTTGTTAGTTTGTAAGTGGACAACAGCATATTTAGTCTCTGAACTGCAATTATCAAAAGATAATAACAGAAAATATGACACAAATTGACGTATTTTGGCAGATTTTCACAAGTTTTTCTCAGATAGCACATGAAAAAGTAATACAGAAAAGAAAACTGTGGCTCCAATTCATTAAAATGTAATATATTTTGTATCAAAAACATAAAAGATTCAATGAATCTATCACACAATTGTACAAATTGCTAGACAGAAGTCACAGAATTGACTTGGACAAAATCCCAGTAGTGCAAGGGAAATAACTCCAATACTCTTGCTTGCATAGCTAATATAGAAATATCAAGCATGTATCACATGCTAAGAGCATATCTATGTCTTCTACAATAATTATCTCATTTTAAGCTCTGTTTTAAGGCATATCATGCAATGAAACACTTTGATTAACCAACTACAATGTATCTAGATCTATCAAAGATTATACTAGAGCTCCAGATTTCTAAAGTTTTCAATGAGCACATGCCACATCAGTTTTGGTGCTTTTTTGGGTGATAAACAGAGAAGAAGCCAACAGAAATAGAAATATTACCCGACAAGTTTCCAGAAATCTGTCTCCAGTGGCTGTGTCAGAGATGTGATAACGAAAAAAAAAAAAACAAAAAAAAAACACGGACAGATGGACAGACGACAGACAGACAGATGACGGACAGGTGACAGATGGACGGCACAAGGTCAGCTCTCCCAAAGTGTACTCCACTAGAGCTAATTATAAAGAAAAAGGGGGATCACTTGCCACTTTCTTTATTTTAATTTCAGAAACAACTCAAACTGCTACCGTATCTTTCATACTGGAAAGCTATGGGATATGTTCAACGCGGTTTTCCATGAACATAAAAAAACAAGCCACCACTGCCAAGGGCGCCTTAATTTTGATTACTCCACCGAGGAGCAGAGAATGTTCTGCTGGCGAGAGCGGGTCATTTGTGATCGCTGCCCATATAAGTCTCAGAAGTATAATCTTTATGATGAAATAGAAACTGGAAAAGTAGGGAGAAAAACTGCCACAGCCAACGTTGGCCTTGATATCGCCTTAAGCCAAACGCCTATTGGGCCAAGCAGTATCAGGAAACTATGCCTCAGTACAAGTATTCCTGCACCTTCCAGGCGTGGATTACAAAAATCTGCTAATAAAGTGTCTAAAGTAATAGAAGAAGTTAACAAAAAAGGTATGAAAGCAAGAAGACAGGGTCTGAAGACCATAAATTTGCTAAGAGGCCGGCCGGCTGGAGAAATTTCTGTGCAGTCTGATGGCGTTTTCAATAACGCCTTATATTCTGGAATAGGGAGAACTCCCTTTCAGCCTGCAACACAGTGCTGCTACACAATGGTAGAAAATATTACACCTAAAAAGCAGGTTATAGCTATAGAAAATATTAACAAACTGTGCTCTAAACATGGATTTCATTCTGTTGAGGATGAAAATGGATGTGACATTATGTCTGAGAAGTGTTCTTCCCAAATTCCAATGGAGCAGTCTATTGGTGATGAAAAAGAATGGGCTAAAGCGTGTTTGCTGGACCTCAAAGAGGACAACCTGGAAGTAAAGTACATAACTACAGATCCAGATACCAGTGCATATAAGGCAGCTGAAGAATTAAATATGGCCAAAATCACAAAATTAACCCCAGAACACCAAATCGATACACGGCACCTGGCAGAAAACCACAGGAAATTCATAAAGAGTAAATCTGCAGTATTAAATATGATTAAAATCTACAAAAGTTCCTTCAAGAGCAGAGAATACATACAGAGGTAGGAATATGGGCCAGACTACGTAGTTTCGGCTAATAAAGCCTCGTCAGTGACCCTGACAATATCTGGTGACTAACCAGAAAACGCATACTGTAATTTCTTAATTTAAATTGGGCAGTTGATTCAAACACTGATTAATTTCAAAAGGATCCAAATAGTATAAAAGACGATGATCTAGAATAATAGTCTAAATCGATCTCAAATTTTATATTTCTCAGAATCTACCCTCCGATCTCAAAGGATGTAAATAAAATATGCCTGGATTAACAAAATCATTTAAACAGAAGATGCAAAACAGGTTTTCCACAGATTTAAGCCTGCGCTGTCAGGCGGAATTTGAAAATTGCCATCAGAGAGCCAGAGGAGACCTTGAAAATCTGAAAATTAGCATCACTGAAAGTACTGAGGCCATTCTCAGGTGTTATGCAGGTGACCATAAGCTCTGTAGGGCCCATTCTAGTGTATGTGCAGGAGAAAATGACAACAACTGGATACTGAAGAATGAATTTCTACCAAATTCTTTTAAAATAAGCCTCAATACTGAAACAGAGAAGATTCTACGAGAGTGCATCAACTTCCGACTTGGACCAACCATGCTTGAAAAAAACCAAATTCAATTCAAACACACAGAAAGTGGAATCTGTTAACAATGTAATTAGACGATCCTTACCTAAAAATGTCACATATCCCCGCAACTTTTCCGGGCGAGCTCACAGTGCCATCTTTTCATCTAACAATGGTCCAGGGGAATCAATCGCACGACTCTGTAATGCAACAGGCTGTTCCGTTCCTCCAAACAGTAGGGTATCGGCTGCACTTCTAAATGAACAACGTATATCTGAAAAAGAGAAGGAACGCAAAGGTTCAAGCAGGCGAAAAATGAAAAGAAAAATGAGAAGAATTAGATTATTCAAACTGTATGAAAAACATCAAGAGGAGATAGCTTATCGAAAAGCTCAGCTGCTTGAAAAAAAGCTCTCATACACGACAATTAAACGCAAGAATCAAGAAAGACCACTCTTACATCATCAATCAGATCAAAATGAAAAATCTGCTGAAGAAATCAGTTTCAAAAGATCATACCTACATAAAACAAGCAACCAAAAAGCCCTATCAGAAGATGCAGACTGGAGAATGCTCCAAAGAACAGCAACAATAAATGAAACAAGATGCCCTGGACATATTTACTGAATGGGGTTCGAACACAAGATGATCAGGGTTAATACAACGTTTACGGTGGCACAGATGGCTAACTTCCATGAAGTCCCCAGATTCATTTTCCCGAGGCAGTTCTGTAAGGTTATGAGAAACCATGTATGCTAGTCTGTGAGTGCTTTCCATTTTTTTCACCTCCAAACCCCATGTAACTTTTTTTCTCCCATACCCATACCGGTCACAGCTGCCTGTCCACAGTGTACAGTCCCCCTCCCCCCTTGCAGAGTTTTTTTTAGACTTTTAGAGATCCTTTCCAGCACTTGAGCGATAATTTTGGTGTGTTGGAGCTTAAATCATGAAAAGATGCTGAAATAGTTCCAGAAAACTAGACAAATTACCTTCCAAGCAGCATAAACCTTCCACATGAAATGTAGTATAGGGCAGCGTGAACTAATTGTTTCTCCCATAGACTTCTATAGTGACCCCTACTGTCTTTGGCAGTGTGGCACCCTTTATGCAATGTTGCTAGACCATCCAAATTTGCCTTAATTTCAAGCTAAAATGTTGATCGCTGCAATCAAATAGGAAAAACAACACCTTACCCAGCACTTTCTGGCAGTTTCAGGATGTTGATATACAGCAACCCATATGACTCCGCAGAAAAGCGCCAAAATTTGCTAAAATCACCAATTATAAAATATTGCCTCCATGGTCCACATAAGAAATACTTATTTCTTTACAATATCCATAGAATTAAACAAAATTGATTTCTACAGTTCATCAAAACATTATTTTCAACCTCATCAGCATTATTATCCAATCAAACAGCACCATGTGACGTATAATAGCTCCGAGCTTCCCTGCACCTTTTTGAATTTCTGGTCTCTATACTACAATTGGTTCCCGCTGACCAATAACTACTGAAGCTGCTGTACAAAAACATCATATCTTTCATGCTCTTCTGACACTGCACAGACCAGGCTTTGACTTATCTATTGGCATTTCTCCACCGGGATTTTTTATTGCCACGCGGCTTCTATCATTTAATGAATTATATACTGAGCATAACTTCACACAACATAAATCCTTCCATGCCCACAGGTCAATACCATATTATGCATATGAGTAGCGATATGAGAAAACCAAAAAGTGGAACTGCGCCCAGCAAAGTCTCAGATCACCCTGGGCATCTGTCCAGTCTGAACAGAGTCTTTGCTGTTGGCATGGGCGTAGCTTACAGCCTTAGCTACCAGTGCACAGCAAAGACTCTGATCAGCTGATCCGAGTCTTCATGTGGGGCATATGCAACTTTGTTTTCCTGTGTTGCGGCTCTTATAAGACATGTAACATGGAAGTAACATCTATAATACTAAATAAACGAAGTAACGCATAAACTGCAAAATTGGTGGCATTTTCAAGCGTAATTTCTATACTGGTTCTTTCGCATATTGCTATCATTGATAATTTCGGTTAGCGTGTGTTTTAGTTTCACGTAGATTTAAAGAATTTGGGAATTAAATTCGTCTTTCATTTTAAATTCTCCCAAGTATTTTTCTAGAAACTTCGATGTCAACAATGGGTGCCGGTTCGAGTGAAATTATCGTGTACTCGAATACACGTTTTAATTAATTAATCCGGTCGTTTCGGTTCTGCGTCGTTATATCGGCGCGCTGCTTAGCAAGTTCAAATTTAGCATGTTCTAATGCAAAAATCCCACCCATGAACGTACGTCATTCCCCTTAAATAACGATTTATTTTTGTATTTTTGCTGATATGTGTAAACGGATGAAGAACTAAATGGTCATAGTCCCGACGGCCCTGGCTCGAAACGACCCATTTTCTTCCAGAACGATAGTCAATACGAGTAGCCAATCGAACTCGCCCATTGAAGAATAAAGCTCAACGCACATGGTCTTTCGAAAAGTTGGACGGACACACGGCGCCAAGTGTGTGCGGCTATGGTTACGTACCGCTGAGCCACTTGGGGAACGTCGTTAGGAGAATTCAAACTGAACTGAACTTTTTAAAAATGTCTAAGGTTAACACACATGCGCCAGGTAAGAAAGGGCATTTTTTCCAGCGAAGCAGACAAATCAATACACAGTTCCGAGAATAGCTGCTAAGCTCCGCCTGCCTAGTTACTGTTACTACGTCTCACAAGCTTACACAAAGATGGCGGAAAAACAAATGACAGATGCAAGTGCCTGCTAAATGTTGGCGATCTATGGCGAAGAATCAGCCTCCTCGTGGCCTACACATGGCAGTTGGCGCACCATGCATTTCCGATGCGTTCTGTTCTTGCAAAGCAGGGTAAATTTATTAAAAGTGGTGTTAGTTTGTTTTCTTTAAACAGGTATACATCCCTTCATTAACTGAAAGGTAAAATCACGGACTTATGTTGGTACTGACCACGTGCGATTTGTTTGTGAGACTATGTCACGTGCTAAGTTGTCGTTGCATTGGCCAGGTATACGATATCATGTGATTTTGTGTGACATTCTGGGTGTGGCTCGGAACTGTGTATTTCAATGATTCAACGAAGCTAAATAAGCCTTTAGTCTTCAGAGGGATTGAATATTTACCCCTAAAACGTTCCAGGACCCAATTTTTCCAGAAAAAAAAAATACCCAGGCCCTGGGGACAGGTCACATAACCAAGATGACAAACATTTATTATGGTAAAAAACTTCAAAAATCTTCTCCCTCAGAACTACGCCGGGCCGCGTAGCGCAATCGGTAGGGCACCTGACTCATAAGTCAGAGGTCCTGGGTTCGAAACCCGGTCTGGCCACATACTTTTGTTTCTCCTTCCGCTGATTCAAGAAGGGCAGTTGTCAGTTACTGGCGAAAGTATGTGCACTTAGTACTGGTTAACCACTTAGGAGGTCTAAGCCTGCCCAGGAATAGTGTGGTTAGGTTAACTGAACGTCCCGACATGACCTTAGCTGTTTACCATGGACGTTAAGCATCAAATCAACCAATTCTCCCCCAGAACCACAAATCCTATGATCTTGAAACTTAGCATGTCGCATCAAGGACTCAAAAGCTCAACAAAATTTATATAAATGATGAACCTGGGATGACCTTGATCTGTTTTACGGCAAGGTCAACTTTTGAGTCACTTAGGTTTTTCTATAGGAAAAAGTGAAAAAAAGTTGATTTTTTAGAAACAATGCAGTCTGTTACCTGAAAGTTTGTAGATGCAGACAACTAATTAGGTAAATGAAGCTTTAGTGAGTATTCATGGTAAAGGTCATATCTTCACCTGGGCCTAAGGCCATTTACATTGAAAAATTAAAACTCGCTTTTTTATATAAACTTGACCATCATGAAATATTTCCGCGCTTGCGCGGGCTCTTTTCTAGTATATTATATAAACAGTAAAAGTGGAACATTGCAAAATAACACTATAATGCTGGCAGCACACAAAACGCCAAAACGAGCCTTGCTGCCTGTCATGCCGACTTTGATTTAAGCCCCCCAGTAATTCATTACTGACCGTTCCAAGGCGGTAGTTCTGTTGTGGTTCTCCGTTGCCTGTTTTTGGTGTCAGAGTTTCTGTGATGTTTTACCTTGTGTATGTTCTTATTATTTTTGGTTCGGTTTGGGTTGCTGAGTGGCCACCTTTTGGGAACAAGCTGCTCACTCGGTTGGCCATATGTTCCCTGTATCTTGATTATTTGTAATCTTAGTTGTTTCCAACTATGGTTTGAGGGCTGGATTTGGATTTTGATTGTTTCAGTTCCTGGTCTTTGCATACTTTTTACTTTTGATACCACGTCTTTTTGGTGGTGTGTGGCACTAATGAATATATGAGCCGTGACACAAGAAAACCAACAAAGTGGTTGTGCGAGAAGACTTAGATCAGCCTGGGCATCCGCTCAGTCTGATCAGAGTCTTTGCTGAGCACTAAAAGAGTAGCTATGGTCTGAGCTACCTTCATGCGGACAGCAAGGACTCTGATCAGACTGGACAGATGCCCAGGCTGACCTGAGTGTTTGCTGGCCGCACAACCACTTTGTTGGTTTTCTTGTGGTGTGGCCGATATGTACATTGTGTAAGGGAAAAGGGTCGGTGAATCTGACAAAGGGAATATGCTTAATAAACTTATTTCTTCTAATCATCTGAACCTGTCTGAATTACTATTTTATATACTAACATTCGAATATTTCCAAAATATGATGTTTTTTCCTTAATGTTATCCCCATATTTTTAATACGTAAAATTTGAAATATGCCTCTGAGTTTCATAGCACTTTAATTGAAACACTTGCATATGCAATTTACATGTAGCGGCAATTAACAAAGATTACAGTTATCGTTGACTAATAATTAAGGAATGCACTATACTCACATGGAAATTGGGGGCAGTAAGAGTATATCATCTACATGAATGAAATCTATTTTTATAGTAAACCTTGTAATTTGACAATGTTATTAACAAGGATAAAAAAATAACAAATATATAATCTGTTGATAGTGGAGTAATCTGTTGATAGTGAAGTATTTTATAACTTATACAAAACAAGTCAAGATATCAGCAATTTTCAATCATTGTAAAAAGTACTATTTTCAAAAAAAAAATTGTACCACACTTATACATGTACTACAAATTATAGGTGTGTGTGTGTATGTGTGTGTGTGGGGGGGGGGAGTAGACTGGATGCTAAGAATGATGGATAAAAACTTGCTTGCCTATATCGCATTATTGAAGCTGTTGCAACAAATATGATCCAAGTTGATGAATCAAATTCCAGAAATACCACTCTTAAAATCATCAGGCATTGCCTGATTCCCTGTAGTGAAATATATGAGATATGGGGTAAAAATCTATCACTTGGGATAACTTTTTGACATCACAAGTCCAGCCTCTGGATATCAAACTGATTGCTTAAACATGTTAAACATATTTTGTTTTAAATTTGACATATATACAAGAATACTACGACATTAGACAACTGTGATTAGAACAGAAGCTTGTAAGCTTGTTTTGTTCTTCACCCTGCTCTTCCCAATCTCTAAAATATTGCCAGAGATATGACGATATCACTGAAGTGTAAAAAATAGATTACAATGACCTAGAAATGATATAAGTTCAATCACTATATCTGACTAACTAAGCTGAATGCAACAGGTGAGTTGTGTTTACTGTGATCAGTCATCTGTGAAATATATGTCATGGCCTGATATGCATTGCTGTTTTCAGTACAGCTTCTCCACATGTCTGTATAGAGCAAGTTTGAAGTCTGTATTCCTATTAATTACTTCTAAACTGAGGTAAACAAACAGCTGAATATTTTTATATGTTCAATCATCCATGAAATATAGGTCATGGTCTGATATGCATAGCTGCTTTCAATAGATCTTCCCAAGATGTATTTTTGGAGAAAATTCAAAGACTGTATCCGTTGTGGTTACTAAGAAATGGAGCTTACTGCAACAGGTATATAATGTTTACTATGTTCAATCATCTGTAAAATGGAGGTCATGGCCAAACAAGAATCACTGCTTTCAGTAGGTCTTTGCCAGATGTATTTATGGAATAAGTTTGAAGACTGCATCCATTGTGGTTACTTAGAAACTGAGCTAAACACAACAAGTGATTTTTTTCTTTGTTTAATCATCCGTGAAATATAGGTTATGGCCAGATATGCACTGCCGCTTTCAGTAGATCTTCCCCAGATGAATCTATGGAGCAAGACTCTAGCCTTTGTGGTTACTTAGTAACTGAGGTAAATGCAACAGGTAAAGCACACACGAAAGCGCACGCGTATGCCCACAAAGGGTATTACAGAAGACTACTTTGCTTCGCAAAGTCATGCCGATAAAAGAATTCTTGACTCTATTTCTTACGGCAGTATACATGTTTAATTACATGTATAGAACACAAAAGGATCTTACACCAGATGTCGTTTCATATGAAATTTATTAATCAACCCTTTGGCCAATTTCATGAATTTCATATGCAATGATCATGGGTATGGTATCAGATTCTGTTCATCAGATGACTGCTTGAAATTGCATTATTGTTGCCGCAGAGGCTCTATCATTTTATTAGCAAATTTTGCTCTAAAACGTCACGATTTCGCCATTAGAAAACGCGACTTTTTATGGACGTTAATGCATTACGTTACTATGTAATTTGCATATTTAATCCACTAGTGGATTATCGTTTTTAATGCATGGCTTTATTACACTCTCAGATGCGAGGTCATATGATAAATAGTATTCAAAAACTTTAATACAGTTGCAAGGCAGAACTCCATAAAATCCTGAAATACTTTGATAAATGGTATTGAAAACCTTTTGCGCCCACACCCTCCTTGCCATCATATTTCAAAAGCTACACAACCACGACTGGTCTCGAGGAACTGGACCAAGGCTTATTTTACATAGGAGACTGACGTACCCGAGAGTGTACACTGGTTGGTCGCATCTGTAGTTTTAACTGACGATAATAGAGAATAGACATGTTTGTGTTTATTTTATGAGAACCCTTTCCGGAATATTCTAGATACACAAACATGGACCCCAAAATAGAGGTGTGATCAGGTACTCGCGAGTAGTAAGCATCACCTGCTTATTATCACACACCCGCCATATTTATGTATCAGTGGGAAAAGTCAGTGAAAATGAAAGTCCGGTATTTGATAGCTTAACTAAGCTTCGGCTGAGGTCATCAAATCAGAAATTAGTTTAGAAACATCCACATTGTAGAGATCAACGAGAACATGTGTCTCCCATAAAACTTTTTGACAGTCGACACGAGCTTTACTTTATGATAACCCTGTGTAAACAGTGTACGGATGTGTAGCTTCCCTCTTTCAACAAAGTCTTGATATTTGAAACAGGCTCTAGCATAGCGAACTAGCTGAGAAACATAAACTCCGTATGCAGGTGCCGAAGGGATATTACTACTCAAAAATGGAAAGTTAACTGTGGGAAAATTGAAGTCGTCCCTCTTGTCATAAAGCCTAGTAACAAATCATTTAAGATGTCAAGGTGGGTAACTAAATATGAATCATTGATATTATGTTGATAGACATTAAACATATTGTGAACTATTCTGAAATATTGTAATCACTGGAATAGTAAAATGAGAGAGAGAAAATAATGATAAAAAAAACATGAAAAGGCAGTGGCGGAGGCTGGGAAGGACACATTGCCAACTGATCATATATATTTAATAGATATAGCGGCACAGCAATATTGTGAGTGTCCCGTTAACTTTGTGTCGACCTACCCACCAATATGAACTTCAACACTCACATTAATAGAATTACCTCAAATACTATTAATAAGCCACTAGATGTTATTGAACGCAACATCAAAACCAAATACCCTGGAATCTACGAAACTACCTAATGAATCATTATTCGACCCAAGCTTGAATATGATTCCCAATTGTGGAGCCCTTACACAAATAGCAATATACACAAGGTCAAAATGGTTCAAAGGCAAGCCATTCGCTGTACCTTTAACAACTACTCCCCCTATGACAGTGTGTCACAAATGCAGTCCAAACTCGGCTGGAGATCTTAAGATCAGAGAATGGCTGATGCACGACTTTGTATGTCATTTTAAATAATACAAGTTCTAGTTGTCATTCCATTACCCCCCCCCCCCCCCATATATCCAACAGCCTACAAAACTGACATGTCACAGACACCCCCTCACATTTCGCCAAATTCATACCTCGGCAACTTATTACAAATACCCATTCTTCCCCTTAGTTATTGTACAGTGAACATTTTACCCTTTGATGTTGTTTTACTGCCTACAATGGCTCAGTTCAGTGAGGCACTGCGATCTCTTGACAATCAGTTATCATAAACACAACAATCCTGTTTTTTTTACCTGATTTTAACTTTCATTCTTATAATGTTTATACCATTTCATCTATTTTTTCACCCCACTATCGCCCTTTACGTCTTCACTTTTTATCTTTCTTATTTCTCACGGCGTACAATCATCCTGCTAATAATCCCCGCGAGGGGAGGTGGCAGTACAGATAGATAGATAGATAGATAGATAGATAGATAGATAGATAGAGATAGATAGATAGATAGATAGATAGATAGATAGATAGATAGATAGATAGATAGATAGTTAGATAGATAGATAGATAGATAGATAGGTAGATAGGTAGGTAGGTAGATAGGTAGATAGATAGATAGATAGATAGATAGATAGAAAGATAGATAGATAGATAGATAGATAGATAGATAGATAGATAGATAGATAGATAGATAGATTAGATAGATAGATAGATAGATAGTACAGATGATGTATAGATAGATAGATAGATAGATAGATAGATAGATAGATAGATAGATAGATAGATAGATAGATTGATAGATAGATAGATAGATAGATAGATAGATAGATAGATAGATAGATAGATATACCTCTCCTGTGTAGGTTCAAACCCAGAACTGGAAGGTATGAATGGTTGGCTGTTCCCTTCGGTGTTTCAGTGCTTTCACAGAATATTTCCCAGTTAAGAAACTACTTATGGCTTTCTTCTTCCTCAGAACAGTCCTGTGATACAATGAAAAGAAGGATGCATTTGAGTCATTTATTATCAGGTGGGGGTCGAGTACATTTAAGAGGGTCTCCAGGTGCCTTTTCATCAGCAAAACTACTGTGGCTTCTGGGGGCGCAACCCCCAGACCCCCCCCCCCCCGTCTCCAGAAGCCCAATTAATATTATTAACAGTTATAATTATCAAGCATTTGACAACTGATTTCTGGATTGCCATAAGCAGAGGAAAAGTGCGAGAAATGCAGACAAAGTTAAAGGCCCCATAGCTCTATCAGCATGAAATATTTTGTCGTGAAGTATCGCTGCAAACTTCTCACTACAGTTTCACCATTGATTATTATCGTGACTGGCCGGCTTTGAAAAATCAAAACGTCCTTGAGTTTACCATAAAATAGATTTGAAAAAATAACTAGGTCATTTTAGTTGCCAACTAAAATGACCTACTTTCGATTTCACAAGCTATATTTTATGGTAAAAACACAAGGTACAAGAGATAAAAATACAAGGTAGATCTACAGGCGTTTTACATTTGATAAAAACACAACGTACAAAAATGTTAAGCAAGGATCCCATTTAATTGTGCCGCGGTTGCATTATTCCATTGCTTAACGGGGAACCACCCAGCAAGCATGGCTAAATGGGTCCCATATGGGCAGAACCTGGGCATAATGCCCAAATAGGACCGATGTGGGTCCCATATAGGAAATTTAGCCCATGTGGGACCCACATAGGGCCATTATTGGTTATCTAATTTTCTAAACACATACAATTTTGTTGTGGTGAAAGGAAAATATATATAAAGGGTGCTATTTGATTTTCATGTATACTGTTTCTCTTTACAAGAAATTTTAAGTGGTTATTTATGGACTTTATTTCAAATCATTACCAAACGGGTCCCATATGGGCAAACCCACATTTTGCCCACATTCTACCTGAAAAATATCTAGTAATGTTTTAATTACAATCAATATACTCATTCAATTACAAAACTGAAAATAAATTCAATCAAGTTTAATACTTCTTTCACCATTTGCATCTCTTTTGTTGGTCATTTACATCTTATCTCTTACAAATGTGCCATCAAAATTCAAAACCTACTGGAAATAATATTTTCCTGCAATAAGTTTACCTATGTAGTATGGAATTAACATCTCGAAAAACTTCCCACAAATCGCTCAGTCAGCGATGATGGGATACTTCATTGGTGCAATTGTGCACAATTGACATCTTCTACGTCTTCGTGGAAGCTATTGAAATAATCAGTAACACAAAAGTATCAGAGTTAAACCAGTAATAGATATACAAAAGTGGGCTGCACATGGGCCAAATCTGGGATGGGGCCCATATGGTTCCCATATGCCACCCATATGGGCTTGCCCATGTGGGTCCCATATGGAGCCCGGTTGCAAAACCCATGTTGGTCCCATATGGTTTGCCCATATAGGACCCATATAAATACCCACATGGGGCCCATATGGGTCCCATATATTTTGCTGGCTGGGCAGTGACGAAAACCGTACTTATCATTTTTCCAAAACACCTTGTTCCTTCTCTTTTGCCAGCTATATGATACAAAAAAGCACTTTAATCGAAATATTTTCATTAATTCTGAAGGCTGTAAAGGTTTTATAGTGATTTGTATTTTGACGATTTTTATCATTGGTAGGACTATGGAGACTTTAAAACAGGCCACGATTAATTAACCTGTTGGAATAAGAAAATGTTCTTTGGGTTTCATACAGGTAGCTAGGATGGGGGGATGGGGATCATGAACCTTTTTGTCACCTATCTGGGGGGGGGGGGGGGGGGGGGGGGGTGGGGGGTTGCGGAAAAATAATTATTTCTTTCTTTGTGGTGTTGTCTCTGGCGAGACTGTGGGGGGGGGGGGGGGGGGGTCAGCTTCTGCTTTCGCGCTTTCCGGTAGCTAGTTACACCTTTCTAAACCGGCGTAGGCCATTTCAAAAACGCTTGTCTCTCTTCAAAGCAAACAATACGCCCGTTGTCTTCAGCGTGGATAAAAAACAACAAAAGGTAACTAATCGCAAAGATTCTCTTAATCTGGGGGAGTTTTTGTGTTATTTAGTGCCTCTGAGCTCTGAGTAGAAGCACGCACGCAATTTTTGCAAATCCTTTGCTTCTGTTCGTTAAACCACAAACGCTAAAAGAAACAAGGGAAATACACAGGGCACAGGTGTTTGTATTTCTGTCCATAAACATGTTTTGGATGCTCTAGAAGGCTTTTCAGAGTGTTTGGCGAACGAAGTGAGCAAGGTACGAAACATGGCCATTTGTTATTGTTTTCGTTTTCGGGTTAAAAACTGTAACGTTGTTATCCCAAACGCTAGTACGGCGAATATCGACTGAAAAACACTGGCCCATACTGCATCGATATATTCTCTTTTAACTTACACGGGACATGTGGTCGTTGATCCCGTACTTCGTAGAAAATCCTTATTGTTTACATAAAATTTTTCTACTACTTCCTCAAAACTGAAGTTCCATTGGCGGAAGTGAAACTACCCCGGACTGAATACGAAAATAATAATGATAAGATATAGTTATAACTGCTTAAATAAATAAACACGTTGTGTAGTGTATGATTAAAAATTGGAACTTTGATTACGTATTGTTTATTCCAAGATATTTCTGTTTTTATTAATTATTCAGTTACCTTGTATGACAAGTTTTACTTTTTTTAAAAGACAAGATCGACCCTAAGGACCTTTCGTGCACGCTATTTTCTAGCGGTCAATGGAAACACCCCAAACCACTTTCATACCACCCCATACCAGCCTCCCTGGATACAAACTAGAACCCCACCCCTCCCCCCACCAAGACACCAATATTTCAGGTCTATTGGCGAGTATTAGTTTATCCTCCCTTCCATCGTCTTCATTCTTTAAATTAACGTGTCACTGCGTGAGGGATGGGGTTCTCGTTTGGGTACTCGGACAAAACGGACCATGGACAAAACGGACCAGACAAAACGGACCACGATTAGGACAAAACGGACCACGCTTCAGGACAAAACGGACCACGTTTCAGGACCAGACGGACCACGCTAGAAGACAAACCAGACCATTAATTGGTGCCAATTGAAAGATTAAGGAGTATATAATTACCAAAGACAATGTTAAATGGTCAAAATTATTTGACTACTGTTCATGATCTCAACTGTCTTTGGTTGTCGCAACTATCTAATTAATTTAATTAATTAATTTAATGGTAAGATTTTTATCTTTGAAGCATGCAAATGTCTTAATTAGTGTTGCAACTAAAATAAAACATGTTTCCTTAAGGTTAACGGAAGGTCTGAACATGGTCCCTTTTGACCTTAAACGTGGTCCGTTTTGTCCTGAACGTGGTCCGTTTCGTCCTGAACGTGGTCCGTTTTGTCCCAAGCGTGGTCCGTTATGTCCGTGGTCCGTTATGTCCCTAATTCTTTAAATTAACGTGTCACTGCGCGAGGGATGGGGTTCTAGTTTGTATCCAGGGTGGCTGGTTTGGGGTGGTATAAATGGTCGCCCCTCCTCCTCCCCCTGACCCCCCCCCCCCCCCTCCAATCCCGCGTGACATACATAAACCTACAAAATAATTTACTTTATTTTACTTTAATAATTTTTCGTTAATATTTAAACCAGAAGTTATTAAAAGAGATACATGGGCAACCACTTACTGAAGTGTTCTTTTTATTTTTAATCTATATAGATACTGTTTAGGATAAGTGGGAACAGAGTTGGTGTGTGTGTGGAGGGGACAGGGGGGTAGGGGTGATGTGAATTTGGGGAGGCTGGTATGGGGTGGTTTGGTAGAGGTTTGGGGTGTTTCCGCGGACCCTTTTCTACCCCACAAAAGTAGAACACATTACTTATTATATTGTAAAACTGATTTATTAGCCGTATTTATTGACACTTGATAGCCACTGGTTCTTATGAGGACATTTATTGTATTGAAATCAATTATGTGTTCACGAGTACAGGTACGAAATGTGCCTCAATAAGTGGAACGAAACGACCTGTAAACGACACGTCACCGATCAGGTATGAAACCCACCACCCGCACCCGCAATTTTTTTTCTAGGGTATGCTATACCAGTAAATAAAAAGGTTTTCCTTGTAGCACACCATCTTGTAAATCAGACATTATGGCCTGCTTTTGTGACCTTCAACATTTCTGTGATATAGGTTCACTTGGTTTGCCGTATTTTACGTTGTCGTTCTGTTTGTGTGATTTTATGGTGGGGGGGGGGGGGGGCTGGATACCTAGTGGTAGAGTTTCTGAATCCCGAGCGAGAAGTCTTGGGTACGATACCTACTTCATCCATGTTGTTTCCTCGAGCAAGACACATTTTCTCCCAGAAAAGGACTGGTAATAGCCAGGAAGCGTTTAAACCATCCCGACATGACTGAAAATTGGTTGATTGGTTGATTACGACATTAATAATCAGCACAATCAACCATTTTTTTATTTATTTTTTTTTTGGTGGGGAGGGGGAGTGGGGACTTGATTTTCCCTCTGATTGCAACAGCTCATATGTATCATTTTAGTAATTATTTGTATTTTTGAGGAAGTTATTTGGCCAGGACATGATTTGTGTCGGATATATCACCTCCTGTCCACTGTCGTTATCTTTTCATTCTATAAATAGTTGCTAGGGACACACTATACCAGTACCTCAATAAGAAAGTCTTCCCTGTTCCACACTGGCCTGTAATCAAGATGTTATGGCCTTCTTTTGCCGTTTTCAGCACACATTTCTGTTTTTCATTACATAAATTCATGTTTGCCATGTTGTTTACATTCACCACTGACACGTTTTTCTCGTGCATATGATTCATATATGAATTTTCCGGTACTGGTGTACTGGGATTGCAATTCACTGAAAGGCGCACCCTCTGGGGTCAATACTAAAATGAAAATCAGACACTGTAGAAAGCAGAAACAGAGCAATGGTATTCAATACTACATCGTGCGATTCATTTCATTACTTTGCATTTTAATACAAATATAAATTAGTACAAGGCACAATGGTTCTGGCTTAGTGAGAAAAATGCTTTCAAACATATACCGGTACTCGAACGATCGATACCGGAAGCACCAACACATACCGGAATATAATATTCCTAAACGACGGTACGCGCAACTGCGGGGTAGTTTTCATATTTCGAGGATCATTTCCGCCAATGGAAATTCAGTTTTCAGGAAGTGAAAGAAAATTTCTGTAAAAAGTAAGTTTTTTTTCTACGAAGTACGGGGTCAACGATCACATGTCCAGTGTAAGTTAAAAGAGAATATATCGATGCAGTATGGGCCAGTGTTTTTCAGTCGATATTCGCCGTACTAGCGTTTGGGATAACAACGTTACAGTTTTTAACCCGAAAACGAAAACAATAACAAATGGCCATGTTTCGTACCTTGCTCACTTCGTTCGCCAAACACTCTGAAAAGCCTTCTAGAGCATCCAAAACATGTTTATGGACAGAAATACAAACACCTGTGCACAGGGCTTCCGTTAACGGGCGTATGGCCGTATATTACGCCCAGGATTTGCTCCCGTACGTCGAGAAATGGGACCTCTGGCGTCTGGCATACGCCCGATAATTGTCACATACGGCCGTTTGATCTTGTCCCGACGTATAAAATATCGCCACTGTCTTTAAAATTCTAGCACGTGTCATAATTAATCGGATTAACGCAGGTGTCAGCCAGATGAAAAGACCGCCTACGGGCCAATCGAGATTGTCCGTATTGAGCACTGAACCAGGTAACATATATGTCGGACCGCCTACCTGTCAAAAACGATTATCAAAATAACACCCACTCGTAGATTCAACCTCTTACGACAGTCTGCAAAACAACTTATCAAATCACGATGACTGAGCTTTTGGATGAAAAGTGTCCATCTATTTTTACGATCGCGAGAATTTAATTGACCTGTATGTGTAAGGCGTATTCCGACTTCAAAAGTTTGTGAATGTATCCATAACACACGAATACTGTCAAAGCTTGTATTGACAAACTCTATCCAAAGTTTTTAAGAACATAGCACTCATATTAACGCTTGCCCTTACAACGAAGGTCTTGTCATGATCCATACTGTCGTCAATGGAGTTTTTAGGAATACGAACCTCTTCCGCGAAAAGTGTTGATTCAAAGCGAAGATACACTGTTAATATTATTAGTCGCTATTTCCGACGTGTTATGGTTGTACGCTCTGGTACTATACATTGTTTTGATTAATGGTACTATTAAAATAGAATACTGAAACGTCCATTTCGCCGATTTCCTAGTTGTATCGTCATATCGTCATGCAACCAAGTGCGAAAATAGTGCCGTACAGTGTGCACAGAAATAGCGCATTCTGATCAAGGTCTACGCGATTATATATATACGGTAGCGTTGATATACAATTACCTGCACGTTTATGGGTCAAGCACATTTTCTCTTTGATGTAAAGATCAAAGACGCCGCTGCGAGTATATACGCGTGCCGTACGCAGTGTCATACCGTGAGACAGGTACCTCAGTACACATACCGATAACTAACAATCGTATCAGCCAGCGCAACTAAGCAGTCAGACCGGTCTTTCTTGTTCGCATCTAAAATGAATAATAATTAGCAAATTAAACGAGACTTACCTGTAAGGTGAAGTTTGATGTTAATTCTGTTAGTCCTAATCTACCAAGAATCACAGGAGTGAACGTGAACACGTGACGCGAGAACTTCAGACTTTAGAGAGAGAGCACTGTGGAACATGGAAACAATCCAAAATAGGGAGGGCTACCATAGGGAGGGCCTGTGATTCTTGGTAGATTAGGACTAACAGAATTAACATCAAACTTCACCTTACAGGTAAGTCTCGTTTAATTTGCTAATTCTGTTAGTCCAATCTACCAATCAGAATCACAGGAGTTTTCAGAGCCCATGATCCACTTGTGCTAAAATCTCACTTGAAATAGAAAACTATTACTATATTGAAATGATTTACTATTCAAAACTAGCAAACTATATACCTACATATGTAACCTCTTATACTCATTAATGACAACATTATGAAAAACACTCATTCATAATTTCAGCATAACAGTCTTAATAATTACTATACCCCATTTAAACAAAACAGGTTCATAAAACCTACTGAGTAACTAAGATCTCAGTTCCAAATTCTATTTTGATAATTCAAAACAGTTTTTCTGTTAAACATTATGTACAGAGGACAAAATACTCTTACTGAAAGCAGGATTATTAGTTACCTCCCTTTGATAATATCTTCTAAAAACACTGTCTGATTTCCATCCTGTTGTCTTCAAAATAGTGTCAATCGGAATTTTACCCACAACCGCACTTGTGGACGCCCCACGGGTACTATGTGGAGTAAAAATAGTCATGTCTATACCTGAATCTGATAACACTGACTTAATCCATCTAGAAATGGTAGACTTAGTAACAGCATTATGAGGTTTCTGAACCTTAATGAACAATTGAGTTACGTCTCCCCTTAACTTACTTGTTCGCGACATATATTCCTGTAATGTTTGAACTACACACAAATTCACATTATAAGGGTATGCTTCAATATATATTTCACTAAGATGATAGTTTGGTCTTGACTGCTTCAACAGATCTCCTATTCTAAACTTCACATATTCACTACATATTTCAATATTATTAACATCCAAATAAAATAATGTTTGACATCTCTGTCCTGTGGTTAAAGCTAACAAAACTGCCAGCTTCCCACTTAATTGTAGTAATGACAAACTGTTTAATGGAAACAAGTTGCTCAAATATTTCAATACTACTTCTGTATTCCATGTACAACCTGTTTTCGGAAGAGCAGGTTTAATCTGAAATATTCCTTTCATGAATTGCTTTATAAGAATATGATCACCAAACTTCACATTATTTAACATATTTACAAAACTTGAAATAGCTGATTTTGCTGTATTAATGGCACTATATCCAAGCCCATTTTCATGAAGAATAGTTAGAAACTGAATAACATTATTCACAGAGGGTTGAAAAGGAGTGATCTCCCTTTCACTACAAAATGATATCCATTTTGACACATATGTCTGATACTGCCGTTTTGTACTAGGCCTCCAGGCTGACAAAATAATATTGGCAGCTTCCTCTGAAATTCCTGAACCACACAGGTCTTCCCTGAGACTCTGAAAGCAACAAGCACCATTTTCTTTAGTGGATGAGTCTGTTCTGTTCCTGGCTGACGAAGAAGGTTGTTCGATTTGGGTAGTATGACAGGATGATCGATCACCATCTGAAGCAACCGTGGGAACCACGGCTGGGTTGTAAACAAAGGGGCAATAACCAGCCCTTCTGCTTTGTCGTCTTCCAACTTCTTCAACACCTGATTCAGGACACTAAAAGGAGGAAAAATATAACAATAAAATTTTCCCCAGTTCAAGGAAAAAGCATTTATAGCAAATGCTTTAACATCAGGTAAATATGAAGCATATGGAACAATTTGATAATTTTGTTCAGATGCAAAAAGGTCAATTTCAAATTCCCCGTATTTTCTCATTAGTGACCTAAAAATCTCTTCATTCAACTTCCATTCCATGTCAACATTCATTTTTTGTCTACTTAATTTATCTGCAGAACTGTTTTCGGTCCCAGGAATGTGAAAAACACTCAAGGCAATGTTCCGTGCTGAACACCACATCCAAATCTCCCTTGCAAGATCATTGAGTTCAGTTTTCCTGCCTCCCATTTTTGATAAGTACTTTATCGCAGTAGTGTTATCCAGATACAACTGAATGTGTTCATTTTTCACTTCTGGGCACAAACCTTTTAATGCTAAATATGCAGCTTTCAACTCCAAGTAATTAATATGTTTATTCTTATCCTGTTGATCCCATAAACCAATAAAATCCTGTTCAAATGTCACATCTCTCGCCCCATATCCAAATGAACTACTGTCTGATTCAATAATGCGATTAACCTTAGTCAGTGATATTGGCTTGAATGCAGTTCTGACATTTTTAATCCACCAGTGTAAACATTGTTCACTTTTCTCAGACATGATCATTCTTGCATCAAAATTTCCCTTGGCTGCCTTAAGTTTTTCATCTTTCTCTATCTCAAGAACCTTATAGTAAAGTGGTGCATACATAACCCCAGGTTCACTAGCCACAAGTTTGCCTATCAGCTGAGCGAATTCTCTGATAGTGATTTCTTTCATTCCCAACAATTTGACACAAAGTGCAACTATAGCATTAGCTTTATGTGGAGTTAACCTCACTGTCATGTCAACTGAGTTGATTAAGAAACCAATGAATTCAATGCACTGTGTTGGCACTAACATGGATTTCTCAGGATGTACTGTTAATCCAAGACCATCAACTAAATTTATGGTGTCCTCTATGTTTCTAATGCAATCCCCATAAGTATCACTTTGCAACAGTGAATCGTCTATGTATGTGACATTAATATGTCCTAGTTTCCGAAGTGTTGAAAAAACTGGCTTCATTAATTTTGTATAATTTCTGGGCGCTACCCCTAAACCATTCGGGACGCAAGTGTATTGGTATAGAACCCCTCTCCAAGTGAACCTCAGAAATTTTCTTGATTGTAAAGCAATAGGAATACTGTAATATGCATCTTTTAAATCTATTTTGGCAAAGAAACAATTTCTTTGAACCAAAGTAAGCACATTTTTCAATGTCTCCATCTTGAAATGTACATGTTCTATGTGTTCATTTAAGTTACTAAGATTAAGTATTAATCTATATGTACCATCCGCCTTCGGCCGAATGAAAATATGTGAAAGAACTTCATCGCTTTCATGTGATGCCACTTCCACCACCTTTTTGTGTATGAACTTAAGGAGTAAATCATCAATGATTAACTGTTCCTGTTGATTAAAATGGATCTCTTTCCTAGAACAAGATTTACATGGTGGGGACTCAAACTGAATCTCATACCCATTTTCAACCATGTCAAGAAGAAATTTGTCACTCGTAATTTCTCTCCAAGCATTCAAAAAGTTTCCAATTTTTCCAGCAATAAAATTATCTGGCGTATTTGCTATGTTCTTTAGAAATATAGATGTACTTACAGTCTCTGTCTGTGAAACTACTTGCTCTTTTTGTTGTGCCGGCTCGCGTTCCCCTTCTTGTGGAATTTGCCCTGAGTCCACGAGCCTTTGTTGTACAAAAAAGAACCGGATTTGTATTCTGTCTGGTTTTTGTATCCCCCTTTGTAGGTATGGCCCTTTCCTCCTGCGTTTTTATGCCATTTATCTGATTTGTACATTTTTGATCTGTCAGTGAGTTTATTGGTTATCTTCCCTGATTCCTCAATCTCCTTAATCTGGCCTGACAAATCATCTCCAAATAATTGTGTCGCTGTAATCTGTGAGCTATCTCCACACAAACCTTTGTATTTGGAGGCTATAGCCGGTGTTAATAGCCGCTTGCGTTGGCAAGACAAATCTCTGTGAGAGTATGCTAATAAAGAAAAGGCATCTACAGCCAAGTCAAAGATTTCTTCTGCCTCCTCTGATTGGACATTAAGTGTCTTGTTCATTATTTGAACAACAGGAATTAATCCTTTGGTAAGATAGGACTGTGTCCTCTGAAGTAACTTGTCTGAATCTTTCAATTCTTTAGCAGTTTCTTTGCTAGTCCAAATTGACTTAGCAACTCTCGGGACATCTATAAATTCACAGTTTTCTGGTCTCTCATATTTGTCCATTAAGTTCTTAATTGTTTCACATTTATGGTCTAATTTCGACCCAAGACCCTTATTAACTGTGCTCGCCACATCCAATTCCACAGACGGTCCAAAATTAGAGTCCTTTCCAAAAGTCATTTCCAAGTTTTTCAACCTTTGTTTTTTCCTATCTCCCACAGATACCTCTTTTTTCTGTCGTTTATTACTGACACACCCAGAATCGTCGTCGGAAGAAATTTCCCCGCTCTCGTAATTCTTACTTTTCTCTCCCTCCGAATCGGACGACGATTGTTCAATTTCTTCATCACTCTCTTGAACAGGTATTTCTTGCGTACGTTTCCGCTTTTTCAGCATTTTTTGTATTTTCTCAACAGACGCTGACAAAGTATTCATTGCCTTTTGTTGGTCATAGAACATACTCTGCGTCTGTAATAACTGTTGCTGTAAAAAGCTATCCGTTTGTCCTACAGGAAACTGGACAACGGGGGCCGCCATTGTTGATGTTTTTCCGGAACTGGAAATACTCGCATCCTTGGCAACTGTATCACGTGATAACAGGTCACGTCTAAAGGACCGCCCCGTGACATGAGGCCCCGCCCCTTGAAGTCTGTACGCCGATTCCAACAACTTATCAAGATTTTCCCGTTCTTTCGAGACTCCAGAAAAATTCTGAAGAGACTCTTCCTCATTTATGATAACATTTTGTCCAATCTGAACGGGGAAAGTCGTATCCGAACTTTCAACCCCCACAATCTGGGGTTCCTCGTCCGCCATTGCTAAGAAATGGCCCCGAAATCCCTTTAGGGTCCAAAATTATCCAACGTAATCCGGCCTTTCAGCGTGCCATCTCAATTCGATGAAGCAAATATCTGAAAGACCGTAAGTTATTCAATCCTAAGAACTAAATTATCCAATTATTCTCGATGTTTAAACAAACAGATTTTATAAATATTTTCCAAATAAAAAGTCCGTAATTTTCTCGCAAATGTTTGACCTCGTTCTGAAGTTCTCGCGTCACGTGTTCACGTTCACTCCTGTGATTCTGATTGGTAGATTGGACTAACAGAATGAACATCGACCTAGCGACAACCGAGTTCTTCGATGGAAGCGTGTCATTATACGTTCTGTAAGTCACCGTATTTCCGACGCGGCCCATGTGGCGGCAATGAAAGGGAATATTATGTAATAGCAGACAGTGCAACGGCGAGTCTTCAGAGGACTTACGTATTGTTCACAAACAAACAGGAACGACTCTGATTAGACTGCGTTCCGTAAGTCACCGTATTTCCGAAGCGGCCCATTTGGCAGCAATGAAAGGGAATATTATGCAATAGCAGACAGTGCAACGGCGAATCTTCAGAGGACTTGCGTATTGTTCACAAACAAACAGGAATGACTCTGATTAGACTGCGCAAATGCTCAGGCTTCCTTTCGAAGAACAAAAAGTTCACTACAGTATGGGAGAGAGAGAGGGACGTGTAGGGGTGGGGGTGGGAGGGGGGGGAGGTAAAAATAACCATGCATAAGTCATTCCTAAAAACTACGGACTTCCAAAAAAATTCTCTCAATACGCCCAAATCTGACACCATGGAAGTCTGGACTTCCAAATTTTGGAAGTTAGTGGAAGCCCTGGAGCCCTTAAATATATAAGATTTCGACACCAACTTTGTTTCGACAGTTTTATTCATTTGTCTATATATTTTTGTCTCGCCTGCGATAAGCAGAAGCAATACATCAGCTGTTTGTCCAGATTTTGTGGGTTTTTTTATTTTAGGATGCACTTACAGGTGAGACGCCACATTCAGGTCTAGGATAGCCATACATTTACAACTATCGTTGAGTATTCCAAATTCGTGAATATTCTAATTTCGTGACGTCATTATTCCTGCGTTTTTCTTATGTGATTTTGCCGCCACAGATTAAAAACTGATGTCAAAAGCCTTGTCATTGTCTAAAGAAACGAATTTAAACTCTCATCATCAAAATGCATTTCAAAAAGGTCAGATATACACATTCACAAAAAAAAGTTCATAAAAATCCATATTTTCATTCATACATGTGATGTCTCCCGGATCATCCGGGAGTCTCCCGGAAATGAAGTCCATCTCCCGCGCTCCCGGAAAGCCTTCAGAATCTCCCGGATGCTGAGTTTTCCCTTCATAATTTTTTTCTGATACCCCTTTTCCAACATTCATACATGTCATGTCTCCCGGATCATCCGGGAGTCTCCCGGAAATGAAGTCCATCTCCCGCGCTCCCGGAAAGCCTTCAGAATCTCCCGGATGCTGAGTTTTCCCTTCATAATTTTTTTCTGATACCCCTTTTCCAACGCCATGCCCTTTTTCCCTGCCAGTAAGGAGATATCCACATGTGTATTGACCTGTATTCACAGCATCAAATATTGTTTGCAATACACAAACACATCATGTCTGTTGACATTAATCCCATTATTCAGGTCACTAATAAACTCACTGACCCGTGAAAACACATGGAGCTATGTTTCAAAGAATTACCAACGTGTTAAGAAGATATGTCAGGTGAAAAGAAGCCGATAGCCCTGTTTCACAACTACACAAAATAAACATGTGCAATACAGTCGGAGACTTGTTTTCAGCGCTTAGATTCCCTGAGACGCAGAGACAACAGATGCAAAACTCTGTTTAGACTGCACGGAGGTGCAGGCTGATCGGTGTCTTCACTTGTCGCTCACTCCGTAAGGTATTTTTTCCCCAAAGTGCAAACTATATCTGGATTATTATATATGGGCGACAACTTTGATTGATCATTAATGGTGTAAAAGTTACGCATGAAAGTTTTGATATTTCTGTCTTGTGCACGGGTATAGTTTGTGTCAAAAACAGAATTTGAACATTGTTATATATATACATTTTTATCAGTTTTTACAGCTCTGAGTACCTTTAAACTAAACTTATTTGTTTATGAAAGAAGATAAATAGATACACTGAAAATAGAAATTTCAAGGGAGGCAAATCTGTATGAAATCTCAAGTATACCCTTTTGCAAAAGCTAGATTCTGTGCCAGACAGATACCAAACTAATGATACAAATAACAGTAATATAATAATAAATGAATAATTATAATAATCAAAGAAAGGAGTTTTTTTGTGTGTGTGTGTGGGGGGGGGGGGGGGGGGCTTGGGGGAGTAACTTAAAGGTAAACTAAACAAAATATACTATAGTTCATGTTCTGTTTTGAAATAAAAAAATAAAGTAAAATACATGAAACGACGCATCAAAGTTGCCGTCAAAAAGTCTCCCTGATGGAGAACTCAATCTCCCTGAAATGAAATCTAAATCTCCCACATGGTCATCGGGAGTTCATCACATGTATGACTATTCCCAGTCAAGAGGATAACAAAAGAAGTGTAAAACTTAATATTATCTACACTGGCATTTACTGCAAAGACATCGTCTGTTTGTTTACAATATGGCTGCTAATGTCACATGATTTTGTATGAGAATATAGGACAGCACAAAATTATTTTGTGATTTAAGTCAGTGGGGGTCCTTATTTTCAAGTAATGAAATCTTTTACATTTTCTTCAAAGAAATTAGGATTTTCGTGCAGACGGGAAAAGAAAATTTTGAGAAAACTCTATATATACCTGCCTAAATATAAGCTGTGGATCGTGTTTGCTAAGTATTTGCCTCCCTGGTGTTTTCAGTACAATACATTTTGTTTTTGCTGTACTTTTTTTGAAAAGTTATATTCTGCCTTCTTTACTAAAGTCAATCATTTTGCACTCTTTTATAAGTTTTAAAACAATCAAACTAAGTTTTTTTATAAGTTTCCCAAATGTAGGGTAGGTATTTGCAAACGTCACAGAAACTAGAAAACTAACTGGTGTGGCCTCGTAATCAACCGGGAAACAGCTGCCAGGATGACGTCACAAATTTAGAATACTGATGATGGCGGCATTCATCGGAGCATATGCATGTGAATACCCAGTTATTTTCAACTCAAAAAATTGTTTACAAAGTTTTTGAATTGTGGAAAGAACGAAATAACGATCAGTCTTTTTGGTAAGTGACACATTTATTTGCTTTTTATTGGGTTCTTTTCAGGAATGTTGATAGGGAGCTTAGCCTCACGAACTTAGAATACTCTAGGATACAATTTTTGGCGTATTTTCTATGCTTTTTTTGCTAAAATAAAACATGCTACATATTAACCATCTAAACGTTGTAATCTTTGTAATCCAAGCCCGAAATGGCTGAAGTATCTTGCTGGTAAATTGATGGTAAAACTCAGTACTTTCTTGCAGGTATTTTTAAAAACTACGCAAGATTGCAACCCTCATTTTTTTCAGTCCTTTTCCTGTGATTTTGGACATTTTGGCCCCTAATTATCAATCTATCTATCCATTATCCATAAACCCTCTCACAAGTATTAATTGGATTTTTTGTGACCACGCACCGTGTGTTAGATCTAGTAAGAGAAGTAAAAAGTTAGATAGTGCAGAATAAAAAGTTTAAAAGTAAGGTGAATAAAGATGATAGAGTTATGTTAGTAAGAAGAGTTTAAAATCAGGATAAAAACAGTATATGTACTTATGGAAGGGCATGACTGATCTTACTGACTCCTAATTTAAAAGAGTCAAGTTCTGACACCTGGACAAGATCATTGTTGTTGTTGTTGTTGTTAGTAATCTGTTCCAAAGATCAGCTAGTAATCTGTTCCAAAGAACAATAGACATGGGGAAGAACGAGTATTAATAATAAGAGACAGATGTATGGATCTGTCTGTAAGAAAGAGGATGCGTGTGACGAGTATATCTGGTGGGCTGTTCGAAGTTACTTTGATGGAACCGGTATGGCAACCAGGCCATTCATCACAGATAATGAGATTATTGCCCAGAGCTCCAGATAACTTTTTTTTCGACAGGGAGTTGCTGAATCTTCACTTTGTAACAAGAGAGTTTTTCCGCAACATCTGGTAGTTTTTTCACTCCCAGTTTTATTTTTCAGGGAGTTTTTTGTGGTTTGGCTGCCATTAGATATTACAATGAATAAGTCAACTTTTTTAAAACAAAGTTCCAGATGCAACATGTTTTTTTTTTTTATTACGTTTCTCAACAATGTCAATGCTCGAACTCAGCAGGCCAAGAATTATGGGTTTAAACAACTCTGCTGATAATACCTCTGGCGGATTATATCAGTGGAAAAACATAAAAAGCGTCTTCTGAACCGATTTTGATTCGCTTTTTGTGCCAGCAGCCATGATGAAATTGCCGTAAATAAATATCCAAGACTGTGTCTCAGTCTATTACACGTAAAATGTAGCAGTCTGTCTATTTGCTCTGTAACCCGTCCATGAAGCCAAAACATGGACTGGGTCACCCAATTTTTAGTCTGGTTATATACTTTTTTTTTCAGATACATGTATGTAGTTACCCGTTTGCTGGATATTGAATTACGTCACAGCACTTTCTGCACCAAACTGTCGCATTAATCACGGGTGAAGCTGGGAAATTTCATGGGAATAAGTTTGGCAGTTATTCGTTCAAGCTTTTGCAGACATACCCATAAGGCCATGCGCAAAATACTAGGTGTTTGTCGATGCTTCCGTTTCACAAACGATGCGTCAACCAGTATTTTAAAGACATGTTCCCGGCGTATCAAACAGGAATGAAATGCGTTTTTACCCATTTTTCTTGCAGCAAAAAGGCAAAAATGCCCTTTATCTGGAGCTCTGATTGCCGGTCAGCTGTGCAGTTTAATTTTTAGCGTGAACAAACAATCAGATTATATCAGGCTGCAACTGCCTGCCTGCCAGCCAACAACCGTCAAGAGAAGTTAAACAATGGCAATATTAAAAAAGGTAAAGGATTCCCATAGCCTAATAGCAGAGGGGCAGTGGAGGTTAGACACCCACTGTATCTTGGGCACAGCAAATGAAAGGCAGAGCCCATCTCTCTCCTTTCGCTGCCTTGTCCTTCCCTGATTCTAAAAAGGTACCCATTCACTGCTGGGTTGACAGAGAGAGTTCTAAGTCATCGGATGGCGACAGTGAGCTACAAACTCCCTACCTTTCGGCGACTTTCTGCACCATAACCAAGCCACTCTAACCACTCGACCACAGCGCCTCTCTAAATATGGCAATATTAGGGGTACATATGATACTAGAAACGAAAGCGAAACCCTTACAGTGGATTACTGTTCAGCTTTTTCATATTGAAAGCCAGATTTAAAAGTTAATCAAATGTATAATAAGTTAATTAAATGTTTAATACAATAAAATATAGCTGTCTGTCATAATGCTATGCAAAATGCAATTTCCTCATCAGTATCCCAGTAGCCGGCTGGCAGGAGACTTTTAGGTCTAGTGACAGCCGGCTGGCAGGAGACCAAAAAGCTGGCAGGAGACCCTTCCTTAAAAAAATTTATAAAGATAATAAAGAAAATGCCCAGACCAAAACACCTTTAGACCAAATCAACCCCCAAAATTGTATGTGGATACAGGTAACTCAGTTTATCAAATTATAAAATTTACCCTAGCATCTGTTTGAAAAATAATGTATTAGATGTAACTTCATATAGCATAGTATATGGATAAACATGGTGCTTTTTTAGTCTTCCTTTTGCATTAATATGTAGTGAATCATGTTTTATTGGATAATTTCATGGTATTTTTCAGATTTTGTTAGGGCCCCGCCAGACGAAGTCGGCGGAGGCCCTATAGTAATCACCTTGTCCGTCCGTCTGTCTGTCCGTCAGCTTTTTCGTATCCGGGCCATAACTCGGAAACGGTTTGAGATATTTTCTCGAAACTTTGAACAAATATAAAACATCATCAGACGATGTGCAGAGAACAAGAACCATAACTCCACCTTCATTTTTTACGGAATTATGCCCCTTTGTTGTCCGTGCGTCAGCTTTTCGTGTCCGGGCCATAACTCTTAAACGGTTTGAGGTATTTTCTCGAGACTTTGTACAAATATAAAGCATCATCAGATGATGTGCAGAGAACAAGAATCATAACTCCACCTCTTTTTTTTACGGAATTATGCCCCTTTGTAATTTTTAGTATGGAAATTTGTCCGGTCTGTAACTTTGAAACGGTTTGAGATATTTTCTCGAAACTTGGTACAGCTATAAAGCATCATCAGACGATGTGCAGAGATTAAGAACCATAACTCCACCTACATTTTTTACAGAATTATGCCCCTTTGTAATTTTTAGTATGGAAATCGTGTCCGGTCTGTAACTTTGAAACTGTTTGAGATATTTTCTCGAAACTTGGTACAGCTATAAAGCATCATCAGACAATGTGCAGAGGACAAGAACCATAACTCCACCTACATTTTTTATGGAATTATGCCCCTTTGTAGTTTTTAGTATGGAAATCGTGTCCGGTCCGTAACTTTGAAACCATTTGAGATATTTTCTCGAAACTTGGTACAGCTATAAAGCATCATCAGACGGTGTGCAGAGGACAAGAACTTTAATCTCATCTACATTTTTTACAGAATTATTCCCCTTTGTAATTTATGTCTGGAAATCGTGTCATGTCTGTAACTCTGAAACAGTTTGAGATATTTTATCGAAACTTGGTACAGTTATAAAGCAGTATCAGACAATGTGCAGAGAACAAGAACCATAGCTTCACATACATTTTTTACGGAATTATGCCCCTTTATAATTTTAAGTACAGAAATTGTGTCCGGGCTGTAACTCTGAAACCGTTTGAGATATTTTCTCGAAACTTGGTACAGATAGCATCATCAAAGCATCATCATACGATGTGCAGAGAATAAGAACCATAACTCCACCCACATTTTTACAGAATTATGCCCCATTGTAATTTTAAGTATAATAATGTGTCAGGTCTGTAACTCTGAAACCGTTTGAGATATTTTCTCGAAACTTGGTACAGATATAAAGCATCATCAGACGATGTGCAGAGAATAAGAACCATAGTTCCATCTACATTTTTAATGGAATTTTGCCCCTTTGTAAATTTAAATTTCGAAATTGTGTACACTCTATAACTCTGAAACCGTTTAAGATATTTTCACGAAACTTATTACAAGTATAGTGCATCATCAGACGATGTGCAGAGAAAAAGAACTGTTACACAGTAACTCCACCTACATTTTCTATGGAATTCTGCCCTGTACTTTTTAGTATGGAAATCTTGTCGGCTTTATAACTTTAAAACTCACAAAGATATGTTCATGAATACTTTGCACAAATATAAAGCATTATCAGATGATGTGCAGAGAATAAGAATCATAACTCCATCAACATTTTTACAGAGTTATACCCCTTTATAATTTTCTATATGGAAATCATGTCGGCTCTATAGCCTTAAAACTGTTGAATATACTTTCACAAAACTTGTTACGAATATGAAACATCATCAGACAATATGCAGAGGACAGGAACTATAACTCAGCCTATATTATTTTACAGAACTTTGCCCCTTTGTAATTTTGTGTATGGAAATTGTGTCCATCCAGTCTGCAGCTTTAAAACAGCAAAGTATATTTTCACAGAAGTTGTTACAAATATAAAGCATATCAGATAATCTTCAGAGAATAAGAATTGTAACTCCATCTACATTTTTTTTACAGAAGAAACTGTAGCCAGTCTATAACTTTAAAACTGAAAGGTTTCATTGTTATTTCCAGTTGGAGACATATGACTTAATGCCATTAATAGTCCCATATAAAGGCGGGGCCCTATTAGTTAACATGTTTCTAGTTCCTTTTTGTTTTTATTTCTATTTCGTTATGGTAAGTTTCGTTCCATTGCATTTTGTTTTGTTGCGTTTTGTTACATTTCGTTGCTTTTCGTTTAGTTCCGTTTCGGTTCTGTTTCTAGTTTTATAGGTACCCCAATATTAGTCATGGTCTATTGAGTTTATATCATCATATCAAACTGTTTTTGTTAGCTACATTGTATTGTCATGTGTTTTTGCGATCAAAAGCTGATAAAACAGATTAACAGATTAACTCGGCTAAGGCTGCAATAAAGTAGTCAGAATAGTATTATTTAGCATCATTATAGATGTATAATTTATCCTGTGAAAATAGATATAAATATGTGGTCGCAGTTCTCACTAACAGGTGACAGTCAACAGGTATTTTACAGATTCCATTGGATGTATGTCAAAGGTGATACGAATAAAGGATGATATAATTTCTAAAAACTGGCATAGTATTACGTTGGGACTCCCGACTGGTATTTATCATTTGTCACCTGGCAACAACATGGCACACTTTTATGCAGCACAGGGCATTACTGAGAGCCCTGACTTCCCTTTAAACATATTGGAGGCATAAAAAAATGACTAACAACAAACTAGTTCTTATTTCTCAAGGAAACTATTTGTTTTGACCCCTCAAAAGAAATGTCTCAGCGAGACAGTTCTAATGAGGGGTCACAATGTATGCTTATATGGAGAAATAAAGAAATTATCACTATTAGTTTGTTACCCGAGCACAGATTATGTCTTCAAGTTCTGTTGTATCTATGTTTCTTTCAGGGACTATGTCTAGGCACAGATCTGACTCACGGTGCAAGCTTTATGTAGGTGATCTAGCCCGAGATACCACAGAAAAGGACCTAGAACATGCATTCAGTTACTATGGTCATTTACGCAGTGTGTGGGTGGCTCGAAATCCTGCAGGATTTGGTTTCGTAGAGTACGATGATGTTCGAGATGCTGAAGACGCTGTCAGAGGAATGGATGGCTCGTAAGTACCAGTCAGAGCTCTAGATAAGAGGGAGTATTTGGTGATAATTAGGGATAATTTTAGTTCTGCATAAAAACATATGTTGTGACCCCTCATCTGAACCGTCTCGACGAGACGGTTCAGATGAGGGGTCACAACATATGGTTTCGATGAGAAATAAAAAAATTATCCTTAATTATCATCAAATACGCCCTCTTATCTAGAGCTCTGACCAGTTATACCATGGTTTGTCCACTTGTATGAGAATATAATCCACAAGCTTTAGCAAGAGGATTATCTCCCATGTAGGCAGACAAACCATACCATGGTTTGTGCGCCTGTACAAGGGGATAATCCACGAGATTTAGCGAGTGTATTATCTCCCATACATTACAGGCAGACAAACCATGGTATAACTATTTTATACCACCCTTATCAGTGTAGACCTTGCTAAGTGCAAAATATTTTGTGCTAAAATTGGCGTTTTCTGATAAGGGTGGTATAAGTAGAGTTGGGTCCACAGCTCCATATAGTGGAGTTACTAAGTCAGTTAATGCTATTGGCATGAATAGCTATAACTAGGTTATATTAGTGATTTTATAAATGAGCCATGACATGACAAAACCAACAAAGTGGCATGTGCACACAGTGAAGACTCAGATCAGCCTGGGCATCTGCTCAGTCTGGTTAGAGTTTTAGGTTTGCACTTGAAGGGTAGCTAAGGGCCTAAGATAGCTCCATGCGAACAGTGAAGACTCTGATCAGACTGGGCGGATGCCCAGGCTGATCTGAGTCTTTGCTGGGCGCACATACCACTTTGTTGGTTTTCAAATGCTTAGATTTATCATGGTGAATCTTCTAGAAAAACCTAAATTGCACTACGTTGAAATCACAAGAAGCATGAGTTTTTATGTTTTAACCCATAATTGACAGATATGACTTCTTCAGTTCTGCAGTTAAGACAATCATGTTTTCCAAAATGAGGGGTATTTCACTGTGATATAGTTCCAAATAGACATTTTGTCAACAAAAATGTTTGTATTAATATAAGCCATGAAAGTCTCAGGCATGATCAGATCCCTGTCAGAAAATCACAATGGTCTTTTCTTCTGTTTTGCAGTTACTCTTTGTCTGAATTTGCATGTGCCATTTGAATTTAAACATCCATTTGCATTTTTTCATGCTGCCTTCTTACAATGTTTTGAATAGGCTGTGCTTTGTTTGTATTGACTTCAACTCTTCATGTTTCTCCAAGACCAGCAAAGCGAGTTACATATGTATCACCCTTTTACATCGTTAGGTGTGTAAATTTGGAGTTCTCAGGTTTAGCTCTATTTTCTGACAATGTGCTGTCAGGAGCGACATCACCTTCTACAGAATTCTTGTTTTGATGTCTGTTTGTGTGATTCATTTCAGGTGTACCATGGTAGACAGAATATAGATTGATTAGACCCTTAAAAATTACATAGAGGATCTTACATGAGTACTTATGTATTATTGAATTTATTAAACAAGTTGGGAGAAAAGATAAGATGCGAGGCTGTGCCGAGCATCTTATCGTTTTTTCCAACGAGTTTAATAAATTCAATAATACATGAGCACGAATGCAAGATTCTATTTATCATATGACGCTAAATCATATTTTATTAGCTGATTTTGCACTGAAACGTCACGATTTCGCCTTTAGAAAACGTGACGTTTTTATGGACGTCAATGTTTAACGTTACGACGTAATTTGCATATTTAATCCACTAGTGGATTATCGCATTTAATGCATGGCTTTATTACACTCTCAGAGGCGATGTCATATGATAAATATATTTATTACAGTTCTGTATGTGGGGCTCGTGTGAGAGTTGAACATTCATCAGACCGACCAAAACCAAGATATCGTGGTGGCGGTGGTGGTGGCGGATACCGAGGACGTGGACGTCGACCTTTCAATCCAGATGACAGATGTTACCAGTGTGGGGAGCCTGGACACTATGCCTATGATTGTACTAGGTCAGGAGGCTCCAGAGGGTATGGTGGCAGCAGTAGAAGTAGGTCATCCAGATATTCAAGGTGAGACAAAAGTTGAAGAGTGAACATAAATTGATAGCTTTCTTGCGTTCGTTTTACTAAATAAAAGATATTAGAATGCATTTGTTTAATAATAGTTGCCCTCTTGTAGGTTAAGTGCCGTATTTCTTTGGTTGTAAGAAGATGAGGTTTTTCTCTTTCAAAACAATCTCAAAGATCTAGATCCACCTTGTGATTGTCTTGGAAGAGAAAAACATATTTTATAGGTGAATAATACAAGACCGATGTAAATATGCGGTAGTTTTGGACGAGTAAGCTCCAGTGCTATGACCAAATTAATACTGTAACATACTTACCCCAACAACAAAATATTACACATAATAGACAGTTCTTGATATTTTTATATACCTATTAATGACACACCCCATGAATTGTTAATTTGACGGCCACTGATATTGAGAGTTGGATTAATGAACTGGTGACGTAAGGCCAGAAAGTAAGACGTTGGACATAATGTCCAGAGTTCTTTACTTGACTTGAATCTGTCAATTAAGAAATTAAATTAAATCAGCTGAAAAGGTATATACTAGATAAATAGTTTCTACAGAAGCCTGACCTGACCCTGAGTATCACATCTCTTGGATGTTTCCGGATCAGTGGATCACTCTCGACCTAGTATTTTGTTTGATCCTGTGATCAGGTCAGACCAAAATGAGGTGATACAGAGAGACAGCTCAAGCTGCTGTAGTAATAATGTGTATCTAGTTAGAACTCTGTTCCACGTCACAAAATTAAACATCAGAAGTTAAATGTCTGTGGTATTTGTGCACAGTATTTTTCAGTACTAAAAATTGCACTTTTAGAGCAGTAGCTTATGCCTTCATAAAGTGTTTTCTGTGTGTTTCCATGTAGCTGTAAGTATCTTTAATGAATGTTTATTTCCAATTGTCTTAAGAACAATGTCATACAGGTTGATAGTATCCATTGGTACTGTATTTTAATATTTGTACGTGCAGTTATTGGCCTTTCTTTGCCTTTAATATTATATGCTGTTTAAATTTTATTTTATATAAAGCAAATTTTGCACTAATAAACTTTTATTCCACCCATTTTGCAGATTTATGAGTAATAAGCTTCTCGAAATCCGTCAAGTGATTTATGACCGTCATATCAGAGAGCCGTGAATGTCCATTTTGACATCTGAGATCTCGTCTGTGGAGGTTGAATCGCATGATCTATTTTGAGACCATTTTTATCCAGCAAATTACTCAGGACTCTTTAAAATTTTGAGAGTTGCTTGGCAGTGATTTCTTCCTATGAGAATCCATACGGCATAGTAGAATGAGAGCCTTCAAGATTAGTCATGTTGAGACTGACAGGATAAGTCAGGTTGAAAGCGTCAAGATTAGTCGGATTGAGACCGTCGAGATTAGTCAGTTCGAGAGTAGATATGATTAGACATATTGAGAATCAGGATTAGAATCAATGAGGTCATCGTAGTTGAGAGTAAGAGAGAGACCCAAGTCATGATTCCGCTCGTCATGAAAGGTTAAAAGAAATCTGAAATAACACTGTAAGTCACTGATATTTGATGATTGCTTTTGATGATCTTAGCAACAGAAGATTTGCATCAATATGACAAACAAATAATATTGTTAGTGTTATTTTCAGATTGAATTCTCTGAGACTATATGGTAATGTTCTAATGTAGTCATGTTAGTGACTCACCAAAATGATACAAAGTCTACTTTTAAACTGCCAAACTTTGGTACCCAAATTTTCAGTGATTTACAGATGCCTGTAGACTTTTAATCAACACAGAAATTAGCTGTTTTATGAAACGTCCATTGGATATGTATACCAAAAAATTCAATGGTAAATTAAGGGTGCTGTTCGTTTAATTTTATAAATAAAGACATTTTTTTTCCTGTTGCATTTTCTGAAATGTATCTTACATTTTCATGAGCTTCGGTTCGAGTAATTTGTACGATCAGGGGCCGTATTTATAAAACCACTAAAGTCGTTGCTATGGTGTTGCTAAGGCTAAATTTCTATGAGGAGATTCCCAACAACTATGAAATTTGTTCTGGAGGAACAATCCTTTTCAGACCTCCAGAGCAAATTTCATAGTTGTAGGGAATCTCCTTCATAGAAATTTAGCCTTAGCGACAGCATAGGAGACACTTAAGTTGTTTTAGAAATACGGCACATTTCTGAAATGTGTCTTACATTTTCATGAGCATCAGTTCAAGTAATTTTTATGATCAAATTATTAATTTTTGACTTCAAGTTCCTATACATGAAAGATGACTAAAATCAAAAAAAGAAGCATTCTTTGAAGCTGCAAAGCCTGTAACTTTTAATCTTTTGTTTTATGCCCCCATCTTCGGAGAAGTTGAGGGGGCATATTGGTTTTGGTCTGACCGTCCTTCCATCTGTCCGTACATAACACTTAATTTACTCAAGAACCGTAACTGCTGGGGTCTTGAAATTTCATAGGTAGGTAGACTATAAAAAAAGCTAGAGGACAAGTATTTTTCTTCTTGTCCATCAGCCATGAACTTACAGAGTTATGCCCCTTTTTCAAAAAATTAAATGAAAGTTTGTTCCCAAAATCCTGGGAATACCCTTTGAGCTATGATGCTCATATTGGCATACAGCTAGGGGCTAAGGTGTAGATCATCAGATTAACTTTCGGACAAAGTCCGTCACAAAATGAGCAAGTTATGCTAGACATATATAGTTGGACACCTTTAATGGCAAGCATATGATTGGGGGCATAGTGTTTTCAAGAAACTACAGCGTTTAGGTAAACAATCAGCTGTCTAGAATATCTGGAGGGATGCAAATAATTACCAGCAACGGAAAAACACGTTTTCATAAAGCTAATTCACTTGTCGCAGCAGTTTTCAGCTGTTTTGAACCGATGTATGGTAGTAACGTAATTCTATGTTTCTTTTGCAAATGATTTAAAGTGAAAGTAACAAATTCCCAAAAATGGTCCTACTTGCAGACCTAGTCACTTCAATGTATTACTGCTTTTAGCTGTTCATTTATCATATCTGATTGTAAAATAGTGAAGATTTGAGTGAGTAGAAACAGAAACAGTTTATTGTATTTGTATGCAGCAGTTACCGTATGCCTGGTATTTTCGCGGGTTCAAATTTTGCGGTTAAGGATAAAAAACATAAACATTAATTTTCACGATTTATAATATTCACACTTAGCAATATGGGCGAAATGCAAAACTACTTCTTTGTCACTTGAGCCAGTACTTTCATTAACCTGCAGCAAGGCTGCCGCAGGTTAATGAAAGAACTGGCTCAAATGAAAAGTACCAGCAATTACTGAAGTAAACAGAAACAAAATATATGAACACTGTGTCTACAGAAGATACTTTGTAAGAAACAGGAAATTGTTTCGCGATGTAAACATTTGCACTTTCTAAGTGACCACAAAATACTGCGAAAAATGGAACACCGCAAAAATTATCTTGTATACAGTATCATCAATGTTTAAAGTAAGAATATAGCAGGTTTATTACAGGAATAATGATTTCATTGCAAGGATTGAAAATCCTGCATCATAGCTAGGGACTATTTCAGATAAAATTTCCTCCCCGGACAGGACCTGAACCTTTTTTTAACCATCAAGGAAATTATCATATTATGAAATGGTTCTAGTTTCTAACTCTTCAGGCTCCACCACAAAAACTATAAAATTGCTGCCATGCCCAAAGATATGTTTTCTTGGAACAGCCCTATTTTTCTTTTAAGTTACATATTGTATTTAAGGATTTGTTATATATCTGTATTAAAACCATTGCAAATAATTAAATGTATTATTATCTATAGAGATTACAAATTAAAAGGTGAGGATGATTTTAATTATTGTCAGATACCCCTTATACAGTCATAACCTATAAAATTCATGAAGCTGAAATCTATAAATTGTTTGAGAAAATAGTTACTTTGCATTTAAATTACCTTCATATTATTGCATTGTCTTTAATGTATGAATCCTTTCTAATTGCTTTTCTGATTGAAAATAATAAAAGTTCAGTAGATGTTTACAGTTGATGCTTGCTGTTGAACTGAACTGATACACAAAGGCTTTATCAATATTTATTCTTCCTATGCAGAGCACACAATGTGGGTAGGCGACTTTTGTAGGCCCTATTATGTCATTACCTACTGTATTAATCCTAATGAATGCCCCTGCTCTAATGGACTCCCCCTGCCTCTTTCCTGAAAATAATGTTATACTGTCGTTTACAGGTCAAGATCTCGTAGCAGGTCAAGGTCATACAAAAGAAGTTACTCTAGGAGCAGGAGTCGAAGTCGTGGCAGAAAGGAGTCGTAAGTCCAGTGCTCCGGATAAGAAGGGCTAACAGGGATGATTTAGGAATACTTATACGAGGGTCATCCAATAAGTCCTGCAAAGGACTGAGATTCAGGCAAATGCTAATGAATAGCGAATCAGGAGGTCCATATTCCTCTAATGTATCTTTCCTTCTTTCCAGTTAAATGTTTCCAGAAACTTAATTATCTGGCGAATCCCATTTCTAAGCAACGGAAGAATACTGACATTAGTGATGCAGCGGTGGCTTCTAGACGTCTTTATAAGATTCCTTAGCTTGGTGTAAAACACTTGTACATATTTGAATTTTACGCTCGTGATATGATGTACTTGACAAGTGACCTCCAAACAGTGAATTATTACTCAACAATTCACTGCTAGAGCTAATCTGTTTTAAATACAACATTGTGTTGTTAAGGGCTCAGACCTGTAATGGCAAATATTGGCAAGCTGTTAATTATTATTGCCAAATATGACAAACATCATATTCTGATGTTGCCAACCTGCAAGACACCAACATGCATTGTTTCCCGCCATTGCCAAGTTTGTAAAACATCAGGGCCTGGTCATTCAAAGCATCATTAGTTTAATGAAGCCGTAATGGTGGTAATATTTTTTTCCTGAAAAATTGTGAGTAGCTTTTGCATTGCAAAAGCTCCTCACATTTTTTTGGCAAAAAAGGCAGTGATAATACGTTAAAAAAATTTAACATCTTGTTAACCAACCACATCATTAGTTTTGAACAACCGGGCCCAGCAAAGCATCATTTAATAGCTTAACAGAGTCATTAGTCAAGAATTTGTACACTTAAAAAGAACTGCAAAAGCTCTTCCCATTTTTGTAGCAAAAATGACAGTGTTTTTGCGTAAGCTGTAATGTTTTGTTAACTAAAATTGTTGTTGGTTTTGAACAACCAGGCCCTGCTGTTTAATGAACTGGGCAAGGTCCGAATAATGTCTTTTCAGTGATGTGATGTTTTATAGGAAACAGATCAGCTCTAGCACTGAATTGTTGAGTAATAATTTCACTGTTTGGCGGTCAGTTATAAAGAAGATATCACAATTCATAAGCATGGAGCATGTGGGATATATCGATTTATCTGCTTACAGCTGACTGACAAACAGTGAATTATTACTCAACAATTCAATTCTACTGTTGAACTATTTTTATTTTAACACTCAAAAATGCTTAAAAAAATACTCTTTTCATTTAAATTCTCCAGCGTGTTCATGCTCCTGCCAATATTCTTAACTATGTAGGTTTTCATGGCGACTTCAGAGAGAAAAAGAGGTATTACACCGTCTAACATCTCAAAACGTCACAAACTACGTCAGTAATTGTCAGTGACTTCAGCAATTAAGGAATGAATTTCATTTTTCTGAGGTTTATCAAAGTGTAAACTACATTGGGTCAGGTGCAAAGTGAATGAATCCCGAAGGGGTTCATGTAAACTTTGCACGTGACCCAGTGTAGTTTACACTTCGATAAACATCAGAAAAATCAAGTTCATTGCTTATATTTACATTCATTTCAATCAAATCTTTCATGAAAAATCTTACATAAGCGCTAAAATAGAAGCAGTGAAACATGTACACGCAGCATTTCTGCTAACAGCAGAACAGCATGCATGACGTCATGAAGTCACTGACGTCCAATCAGGTTGTAGAGAGCCATTGTTTGTTTTGAGGTCATTGACGTTGCGTGTCTCAGTGTAATTGTTGGAATGTAAACTACATTACGTTCCAATGGTTTGCTATAGGGCTTTTCAATAAATACACCAAGAATGTAAATATTTAGATTTACACAATCCGAAATAATGAATTGTTGCAGAATAAAACAAGGAAACTTTCCATTGCTTCTATAGGGGCACTGTGTTGGAATTTTCAATATTTACCAGTTTGTTTGGAAAGCCTGCATAACAGCTAGGGGCCTTACCAGACCTTGAAACCAATAAGAATATGAGCCGCGACACGAGAAAACCAACAATGTGGTTGTGTGCCCAGCGCAGACTCAGATCAGCCTGGGCATCCGCCCAGTCTGATCAGAGTCTTCGCTGTCCGCATGAAAGGTAACTTAGACCCTTAGCTACCCTTTGAGCACTTAACAAAGGGTCTTATCAAACTTGGCGGAAACCTAGACGATCTGAGTCTGCGCAGTGCGCATGACCACATTGTTGGTTTTGTCGTGTTGTGGCTCATATAGAAATTGTACATTTGTTTTTCAGTCGCTCTGAATCCAGATCTCGCTCAAGGAGTCCAGCTAAGAATTCTCGTGACTAGAGGAGATGACACGACAACAACAGAACAAGGAGAGTCGAACAAAAAAAATCCATCAATCCGTAGTGACATTATACATGTGAAAACTTGTGTGAAAACTTCGAGATGACACTTACAGTAGTTTTGCTTTAATGTGTATAACACCGTTTTGGTTCCATAGAAAGGCATGGTGTTTGAAGTGAATATGGCTATATTGAAACTAAACGAAACTAAAAATTAAATACAGAGGTCCAGATAAGAAGGGGTAATGAGGATAATTCAAAGGTAATTTTTCTTATTTCTCAATGAAATCATATGCTCTGAGCCTTCATTAGAACTGTCTGGGCAAGAAGATTCTAATGAGGGGTCACAATGTATGTTTTTTATGGAGAAATATGGAAAATTATCCCTAAATTATCTCTTCTACCCCTTCTTATCTGGAGCTATGTTAATAAAAAGCAAATGAGCATTAAATACTCATTCGCCTTATATTTCTTTGTATAGTCTCAAAAGCAGCCTTGATAGGTTAGTGAACCTGTCTTAAGGGGTCAGTCACTGTATCAGGGCATCAGCTGTCTTTAGCAGCCACCTTTATGGGGACCCTTGAACCATAATTTAGTGCAAATGAATCTCTATTAGTGGGTCACCTGTCTTAAGGAGCTAATGTTTGTTTGTCCCCATGGGTGCCCCCTTAAGACAGGTTTGACTACATACCAAAAATTGTATTCTCATGAGTAGCATTATAATAAAGCTATATTTTTTTTCTCTATATATATAAGCGGTGATCATAAAAGGCACCATTCCCAATTTAAGATAGTACATGTATCTTTTTTTCTCAGTGCAAGTTGAAAAATTCCCAAATGAAGCAAGAAAGGGACCATCTTACAAGCATAAATTTACTGGCTTGCCTAGAGGACTGGCAAATATATAGCTATAACTGAATGTAAATATTTTATACATGTATAAAGTGTCAGTTTTCCTATCCCACCACTTGAGATTAAATATAGATGTCTCTGAAGTTCTAAATTTTAAGGAGACATTGACACAATTTTTCCCAATCCATGGGCACCAGCACCACCCCCAAAATAGTAAAAAAAAATCACAGTGTAGTGTATAATGTCAACCGAGTAAAGCGTAACGTGTATGATGTCAGCTGAGTAAAGCATAAAGTGTATTGTATGATGTCAGCTGAGTAAAGCATAAAGTGTTTTGTATGATGTCAGCTGAGTAAAGCATAAAGATGACAGTTGGTGTAAATATTTTGCTATGTTGTTTCATTCATGACATTAATTTAGAGCAGTTTGTCCTTAGTCATTCTTTGTCTGATCAGTTTATGTATTGCAAATGTAATATGTAACAAGGAATGAGTCAAACAAAAAAAGATCTAGTGTTGTTAGTTTTATGTGTGTTTTGTTGACTGCCATTAAACAAAAAAGGTGAAATTTCAGTTTTGCAATAAAAAGCAATTTACACATATTCGGGATTTCACAAATTTGTGAGAGTTTCATTTCTGCAGATAAGAAAGGAGTAACAGGGATAATTTAGGGATAAGTTTCCTTATTTTTCCATCAAAACATACATTGTGACCCCTCATTAGAACCGTCTTGGCAAGACGGTTCTAATGAGGTGTCACGATGTTTGTTTTCATTGAGAAATAAGAAAAATAATCTCTGAATTATCCCTGTTACCCCTTCTTATCTGAAGCTCTGTGTGACACATACTGGGATTTGTGTTTTTGATATACGCCCGTTTTGAAAAAACGGACGTATTATGGCATGGCTCTGTCTGTCTGTCCGTCCATTCGGGTCAACATTCTTGTACGCACCATATCTCAGTAACAGTTTGAGATAGCTTCATGAAATTTTGTAGGCAGATATATTAGGATGCGGCAAAGTGTCGCGCAAAGTAATGGTTGCTCCCCCTTTCTTAGTTTCCAAGTTATGCTCCTTTGATTATTTTTTACCCTACTAGTCTTGTGCGAGCCATAACTAGATTACCTTTTGGGATATCTTGATGAAACTTCATAACAATGTGTATGAGGGTCCAACAATGTTTTGCATATGACAATGGTTGCTCTCCCTTTCTTCATTTCGGAGTTGCATCCCTTTGATTAGATTTTGTAGGCTATTTTCGTGTATAATAATCTTTTGCATTCAATAGCTTAGTAACCATTTGGAATATCTTGATGAAACTTTATAGCAGTGTGCATGATCACAAGACGGTGTGTTACATATAATAACTGTTGTTCCCCTTCCTTAATTTTGGAGTAACCTCCCTTTGATTAGTTTTTAAGGCTAGCCCCATTCTCCCATTCACTCCATAATTCCTTAACACTTTGAAATATTTTAATGAAAATTTGTAGGAATGTGTATAATTATGAGGCAATATATCCTGAGCATGAACCCTAACTCTGGCTCACTTCTGAAATATCTGCCCTTGCATCAATTTCTGTTTTACTCTGTAACTCCTTAACCATTGGAAATATTTTAAGAAAACTTTATGGTGATGTGTATATTGTCAAGGGAATATATTATGACCATGAATGGTACTCTTGTTTACTTAGTTTATGAATTATCTCCCTTGTTTGACTTTGGCATTTCTCAACTTCTGAGCTGCTTCACCCTGGAAACTGATTTTTGGTATACTAATAGTATTTGATGTGTTAGGTGTTTTAATAGCATTGCAGTCATAAATTACAGAGTTGTTTCCCCTGTTTGTCTGCCTGTCCATGCTTCTGTAAACGATCTTGTTCATTCTGTGACACTGAGATGGGCATATTATGCGCCCCTTGCGAAGCTCTTGTTGTTTCTGTCTTCATTCCACTAGCGTTTTGAGTTAATCAGTCTGGAGACTGCTAGATATTCATCACAAGTAAAGTTTTGCCGGACAAGTGGAGTCTGACTTTTTACTTGTTCCTAGACGAGTAAGAGATTTTTCCTATTTCCACAGGCCTGTAGCAATCAGTAGGTCTGTTCACATGATGCCTTATTCCTAAAACAAAAGTAAGGTATGTCAGTGCATAAGTCATGTATAAGCTATGTGTCTCTTAGCTGTCTCCTGTGTCTCTTAGCTAAGTTCTGTCTCCAGATTTCACTTCAGGGGTCTGCCCCTGAATTGTTCAGACGTTGATGACGAAACAATAACAGAGTAAATAGGATAGGAGAGTTTAGTAGCATCCTAATTTTATATTTAAACCCAATAAGAGGGCTACGGAAAATAGCAGCTCAGACAACCATAATCAGATGACTCCACCAGGATTGCAATATAACACCTCTTGATTGTGTTTCAGCTGATTCTGGCCTCTCTCATAGACCATGATCACCACTGGCTGCAAATGAATCTGACTATGAAATCACTCCTGGTTAACTGTATATTTAAGGGCTGTTACGAAACAAAAAAAATCATAGTTCCAAAACTACTTTGTCATCGTGGCAAAACAAAATTTGTTTAGCCACGATGACCAAGTAGTTTTGGAAGTATGGCTCTTTTATACATTAGTTAACCAGAGGTGAATGAAATGAAGGTGTTAGGACCTATAATGGCACATTTAGAAAAATTGACAAACATCATATTTTGCAGTTACCTACTTCTTTAACATCAGCTTGTCAATGCTAGATAAAGTTGGCAGCTGTAGAAGATATTTGAGCCGCAACACGAGAAAACCGACAATGTGGTTGTGCGCCCAGCGCAGACTCAGATCAGCCTGGGCATCCGCCCAGTCTGGTCAGAGTCATCGCTGTCTGCATGAAGGTAGCTTAGACCCTTAGCTACCATTAAAGCGCATAGTGAAGAGGCTGAGCAGACTGGGCGGATGCCCAGGCTGATCTGAGTCTGCGCTGGGCGCACAACCACATTGTTGGTTTTGTCGCGTCGCGGCTCATTTTTGTTGTTGAGTTTGCCTGTTCTAAAAGCATATGAGTGGCAACACGAAAAAACCAATAAAGTGGCATTGCGCCTGGCAGAGACTCAGATCAGCCTGGGTGTCTCCCTAGTCTGATCAGAGTCTTCTCTGTCCCATGGAGCTAGCTAAGACCCTTAGCTACTCTTTAAGCAAAGAGTGAAGACTCTGATCAAACTGGGCAGATGCCCAGTCTGATCCGAGTCTTCACTGGGAACCGATTCCATTTTGTTGTTTTTTTCATGTTGCGGCTCCAATCCAGTTTTATAATGTCATAGTTATCACAAAGATCTTGTTTTTGGATTGGTAATATTAGCGTGTGTGATTTGGGAGAGAGAGAGTGTGGTGGGGTGGGAGAGGGGTTCTTTTATGGTTTATTGTAAAATGGGTCAGGCTGCTATGGTATAAAATGAGATAGTAAACATGCCCCTATGAACAAAATTTGAAAGTGAACACAAGAACATATGTATTTTATCTCGGCTATTATATAATACTCAGTCATCATGCTGTGAGGTGTTCATCAACTACATATATTACAACCCAACAGATTTGTTTAATGTGACACAGCTGGTATATGTAAGGGGACAGTTTTATTCCATGCCAAAGTTGTACGGCCAATTACTCAGTGAAACTTAAGTGTGTGGGTACACCACCATGTTTTTTCTGCCACTTTTAGAAAGGGGCACAACTTTCAGGGCTTCCTTTATGCTTCCTTGGAGAATATAGCACTTTCAAAAGAGGTCTACTCTTAAAAGGAAGAGTTTGCTCCCAGAGGAGCAAATTCTTCCTTTTAAGATTGACTCCCATTGAAAAGGGAGACAAAACTGAAATTGGAAGAGTTGTTTCCCCTGAAAGTGTACCATTCAACTTAATGAAAACTAATCTAAAAAAAACGGACGTATTATGGCATGGCGATGTCGGTCCATCCAGCTGTCCGTCCATCCATCCTGTCTGTCCGTCCGTCAACATTCTTGTGTGCACTATAACTCAGACTCAGTAACCCTTTGGGATATTTTCATGAAATTTGGTAGGAATATATAGTAGGTTGGGGTAAAGTGTCGCATACAATAATGGTTGCTTCCCCTTTCTTAGTTTTCAAGTTGTGCCCCTTTGACTATTTTTTCCCCGACTACTTTTGCGTGCGCCATAACTAGACAATGGTTTGAGATATCATGATGAAACTTCAGAGAAATGTGTATGAAGGTCTGACAATGTATCAGGTATAACAGCAGTTGTTCTCCCTTTCTTTGTTTTGGAGTTGCAGCACTTTGATTAGAATTTTTAGATTGTTTTTGTGAATATTTATCTTGTGCATACCATAACTTGATAACCACTTGGAATATCTTGATACTTATAGCAATGTGCATGATCACAAGACAGTGTGTCACATATAATTAAAATCTTTAAGAGTTCCTTCAAGAGCAAAGAATACATTCAGAAGAAGGAACAGACTGTGTAGTTTCGGCTTATAAAGCCTCCTCAGTGACCCTGACAATATCTGGTGATGAAACCAGAGAAAAGCATACTAAATTTTGTAGTAACCTCCCTTTGATTAGTTTATTTAGGCTATTCCCATTCACTCCATAACTCCTTAACCCTTTGAAATATTTTAATGAAACTTGGTAGGAATGTGTATAATAATGGGGCAATATTTCATAAGCATGAACCACAACTCTTGCTTACTTCCTGACTTGTCTGCCCTTGCACCAATTTCCGTTTTACTCTGTAACTCCTTTCCCATTGGAAATAATTTAACAAAACTTTATAGTGATGTGTATAATATTTATTGTCAAGGGAATATATAAGGACCAAGAATGGTAACTCTAGTTTACTATGTTTATGGATTATCTCCCTTGTTTGACTTAGGCATTTCTCAGCTTTTGACCTGCTTCACCTTGGAAGCTGAGTTTTGGTATAATAATAATATTATTGCAATTGATGTGTTAAATGTTTAACATTGAGGTCATTTATTACCAGAGGCGGATCCAGAAATCTTGGAAAGGGGTTCAAATTAGCTCAGGGGGGTCCGATTTGTGCAGTTTGACAATTTTTCCTAAAATTCCCCATGAAAATGAAATAAGGCTTAAGAGGGGGCTCGTTTGAACCCACCAGACCCCCTCTGGATCCGCCACTGTTTATTAGAGAGTTGTTTCCCCTGTTTGTCCCCCTGTCAGCCTCCTATAAACAATAGTGTTCATTCTGTGTCTCCTTCGTGACACTGAAACGGGTGTATTATGCGCCGCTTGCAAAGCAAAAGACCAGGGCCCAGTTGTTCAAAACTAACGATGTTGTTAGTTAATGAGACATTTAATTTTCCAACTTATTACATGTATACACAAAAACACTTGCATTTTTTGCAAAAAAAATTGTGAGGAGCTTATGTAGTGCAAAGCTCCTCTCAATTTTTCAGCAAAACGTTCTACCACAATTGATTTTGTGAGTACTGTAAGACTTAATCAAAACGTTCTAACGTTCTACCACAATTGATTTTGTGAGTACTGTAAGACTTAATCAATCCTTAACTAATGACTTTGTTTAGCAAACGATGCTTTGAACAACTGGGGTCGTATTTATAAAACAACTTAAGTGGTTGCTATGCTGTTGCTAAGGCTAAATTTCTATGAAAGAGATTCCCTACAACTATGAAATTTGCTCTGGAGGAACAGTCTTTTTCAGACTGTTCCTCCAGAGCAAATTTCATAGTTGTAGGGAATCTCCTTCAAAGAAATTCTGCCTTAGCAACAGCATAGCAACCACTTAAGTCGTTTTATAAAATTAATAAGACCCCTGGAACCTTGTGAAACTTAGGCATAAAAAACTTTCATGATGGCCTTACTGAAAATTACTGTATTGACGTTAGTTTTATTTTTTGGTGCAAGTTATGTGTTATCATTCAACTTTTGTAAAATAAACATATCCACAAAGAGGATCTTTTATGTTACTCCATAATAACGCCTTTCCCATGTTACTTTGAGCTTTAGATTAAGAATTGTAATGCTTATTCTATCAGACATAATTGAGTCCTGACACGAGAAAACCAACAAAGTGGTTGTGGTTGAGCAGACTCAGATCAGCCTGGGCATCCATCCAGTCTGATCAAAGTTTTAGCTATCCACACAGAGCAGTACACAGGGAAGGCTGATCAGACTTGGCGGCTGGGTTGGTTTTATCGTGTCATGGCTCAATTATGTTGTGCCCCTTAGTAGAATCAAGAACTGGTATAAACAGAAATTATCTCAGAATTATTATATTTCCGTAAAAAGTCTAAAAATTAGGACACCCTAAACAATTACCATAATTGTCCTAAAAATAGAACAGTTTGGTTTTCGGTGAGACGATGTGGTCGAGTGGTTAGAGCGATTTGGTTATGGTGCAGGTCACATGTTTGAATCCGGGTTTGGCCAGCCAGGGTAAAAATAGACGTGTTGTACGTTTTTCGCATTTTGTGTGGCTTTGATGTTTGTTGTATTGATGTTCAGTTCCTCTGGATTTAGATGTGCCTGTTGTCGAAGGTGTAGGGTCCTTGGGTAACTTCGGACAGCAGGTAAATTTGGACATACCATTGCAAACGCAATTGTAACACTGCGGTCAATTCCATATCTTGAAATCGTGGATGTCGGCGAGGATGTCCGATTGTTGCAAACTGAAAATCCAGATGATTTTCAGGATTTTTACTGTTTGCTCAGTTAATTTTGTTTTAATTCCAAACAAATGACATATAAAGGAAACAATGTCACTGTCCGAATTTACCTGTTGTCCGAATTCACACGACTTGACCCTACTGTTGCGTTTTCCCATTCTTGTTCTTTCGATGTCTTTGGTGGGTTGTGATTTATAGCGAGCACTTGCTCGCAGGCGCATGACGCCTGTTATTCAAAGCTCCGAAGGAGCTTTGAAAGAGTGGGAGCTCTATGGTAGAGGATTGGTAAGGCATAGTTTTACCTGTAAGATACATTACTTTCAATGGAATTTCTTTCGTAATGACACCAAACGGAAGTTATAATTTGACTGTTTCGAATAGAAATCAACAAAAAAATAAGAAATACAGGGCTCACAGTCTTTCAGTCGCTACATTACGCAATGACGTCAAACGTATCGTTTGAGAAAAACAAGATGGCGTCAACGTTAACCGCTTCTGTAATCAAACAAAATGCAAGGAGGCTGAGCGTTGTTTCCAAGAGGATAGATTACTAGAGGGAAATCTGATTTCTGACAGTTTCTCATCAGTTTGTAGATGGATTTCGCAGCTGTGGAGTTGCAATGCCCAGTTTCTCATCAGCTTGTAGACGGATTTCGCAGCTGTGGAGTTGCAATGCCTTTATTACAAATTTCATACGACAAAAAAAAAAAGCGTTATGAAATTGAATCCAGAATTTTCCAATGAGTAGTCAGATCAGGGTCTACACTTCGATCAAGCATTTTTGTTTGAAACTTTAGAGTTAACATGGTAGCAGCCATAGAGAGGTTCTGTCTTAGGCCCTACCACCCACACATTGTAAAGAGCGATGTGCTCGCCCATAGGCAGTGCCTATTATCATATTATTTTACAGTTAGGTTAAAAGCAATGTTTCTTTTGCTGACAAAGGCAGGTAGTGGTTAGATTACCGGACTCCACCCCTCAACACCCACCTCCTTTTCCCAACCCACCAACAATGGAATTGCTTCAGGGTGGTCAGATGTTCAATGGCCTCTGCAGGAAGCCTTTTTTCACTGCACAACGTACAGTGGGGAGGGGGGGAGGGGGGGGACTAACACTTGAAATATTAAAAGTCGTGTGAATTTGATACAGTGTAAGAAGGAAAGCTGTGTTTTGCGGTCTTGTAGGCTTCTCAAATTATTTTAAATAGAGGATCTTACATGAGTGCTCATGTATTATTTAATTTATCAAACGAGTTGGGGGAAGAGATAAGATGGGAGGCTCTGCCGAGCATCTTAACGTTTTCACGAACGAGTTTAATAAATTCAATAATACAGGGGCACGAATGCAAGATCCTATTTATCATATGACACTAAAATCGCATTTTATTAGCAAATTTTGCACTAACACTCACGATTTTGCCACTAGTGGATTATGGTTTTTAGCTCACCTGGCCCGAAGGGCCATAGTGAGCTATTGTCATACCAATGCGTCCGGCGTGCGTCGTCCCGAAATGTGTCCGTCAACACCTAAAAAAAAATATTCAAACATCTTCTTCTGTAAAACTACTGGTCCCATGGTTCTCAAATTTCACATGGAGCATGATCTGACTCCAGGGTCTCAGAATTGTAAAATTGGGTCAGGTTGAAAATCCAAGATGGCCGCCATTACTAAAAATAGCAAAAACAACAAAATAAACCACTGGGTATATTTGTCTTAATTTTGGAATGGAACATCAGTGAAACCTTGGTATTCAAAATTATAAAAATGATAAAAATTTGTAGCGGAGTTTTGTCACAGTGACCTACTTTCTGTTTACGAGTGTAATTTTGCTCAAATGCCACTGTCAGAACACGACTTATTCAAACAACTTCAAACAACTTCTTCTGTAAAACCACTGAACCCATTGGTCTAAAATTTCACATGGAGCATGACCAGACTGCAGGGTTTCTAAATTGTTAAATTTGGTCAAGTAAAGAATCCAAGATGGCCGCCGTTACTAAAAATAGCAAAAACAACAAAATCAACTTCTTCTCCAGAACCGTTTGGTATATTTGGTTGAAATTAAAATCTGAAAGAGTTCCTCCAAGAGCAGAGAATACATTCACAAGAAGAAACATGGGCCAGACTACGCAGTTTCGGCTAGTTAAGCCTCTTCAGTGACCCTGACAATATCTGGTGAAGAAACCAGAGAAAAGCGAACTGTAATTTCTTTACCTTTATTGGACAGTCCATTCAAAGACTGATTAGTACCAAAAAGGGTCCAAAAATATATATAAAACGACGGTTTAGAATATGAGTATAAACCAATCTAAATTTTCAGATTTCTCAGAATATATTCTCTGATCTCAAAAGACGAAAATAAAATATAATCTGCACTATGGATGATGTACGGGGAGACTTTTTACGGCCGCCACACGGCACAACACCAGCTGCAGTGAGGTAAAATTAAAATCTGAAAGAGTTCCTCCAAGAGCAGAGAATACATTCACAAGAAGAAACATGGGCCAGACTACGCAGTTTCGGCTAATTAAGCCTCTTCAGTGACCCTGACAATATCTGGTGACGAAACCAGAGAAAAGCGAACTGTAATTTCTTTACCTTTATTGGACAGTCCATTCAAAGTGGTGACGAAACCAGAGAAAAGCGAACTGTAATTTCTTTACCTTTATTGGACAAAGTTTGCATGGAACATGAATGGGACCTTGAGATTAAAAATTGTGAAAATGAAAAAAAATCTATAGTGGAATTAGGTCACAGTGACCTACTTAGCGCTTAGAAGACTGATTTTGCTCAGATGTCATTATCTCAAGAAAACGCAATCGATTCTTGTCAGATTTGGTCAGAAATGGTCCTTGAATGGAATTATTTCAATTTTGTGCCAGTTGATTATCCAAGATGGCCACCACGGGGGCCGTTACTAAAAATAGCACAAAGATGAAAATGACAATTACTCAAGAACCCTTGTATGGAATTGGACCAATTTTGTGTCAGAATGTTCCTTACATGAAGCCGTTTCGATTAATTGCAATTTGGCATTCGAAGATGGCGACCATCTGCCTTTACTAAAAATAGCACAAACATAAAATGACAATTACTCAGTAACCCTTGAATGGAATTGGACCAATTTTGTGTCAGAATGTTCCTTGCATGAAGCCATTTCTCTTAATTGCAATTTCGCATTCCAAGATGGCCACCATCTGCCTTTACTAAAAATAGTACAAAACATGAAAATGACAATATCTCGGTAACCGCTGAATGGATTTCGACGAAATTTGTGTCAAATGATTCTTGCATTGAGATGTTTCAAAAGTAACTAACTATAGATCAGTCATGTTGGCCACTGTTACTAAAAATAGAACAATGTTAAAATTAGAAAATCTCAATGGAATTGGACTAATTTTCTATCAGAATGGTCCTTTCATTAAGCTTTTTCGATTTTTTGCATTTTGGCATTCCAAGATGGCCGCCATCTGCCGTTACTAAAAATTGCACAAAACATGAAAATGTCAATATCTCAGAAACCGCTGAATGGGTTTTTGATGAAATTTGTGTCAAAATGATTCTTACATTGAGATGTTTCAGAAATAACTAGCTGTAGACCAGTCATGTTGGCCACTGTTGCTAAAAATAGAAAAATGTGAAAATTAGAAAATCTCAATGGATTTGGAATAATTTTCTTTCATAATGGTCCTTTCATTAAGCTTTTTCGATTTTTTGCATTTTGGCATTCCAAGATGGCAGCCATCTGCTGTCACTAAAAAAAGCACGAAACATGAAAATGACAATATCTCAGAAACTGCTGAATGGATTTTGATGAAATTTGTGTCAAAATGATTCTAACATTGAGTCGTTTCAGAAATAACTAACTGTAGACCAGTCATGTTGGCCACTGTTACTAAAAATAGAAAAATGTGAAAATTAGAAAATCTCAGTGGAAGCAGACTAATTTTCTATCAGAATGGTCCTTTCATTAAGCTTTTTCAATTTTTAGCTCACCTGAGCCAGAGGCTCCGGGGGAGCTTATAGTATGGTCAGGCTCCATCGTCCGTCCGTCCGTCCGTCCACAATTTCAAACGACTTCTCCTCTGAAACCGCTGGGCCGATTATAACCAAATTTCATACAGAGCCTCCTGGGACCTTAGGAACAAAAAGTTGTTCAAACGGTCCTGGTCACATGACCAACATGGCCGCCATGCCCATATATGGTAAAAATCTAAAAAAATCTTCTCCAGAACCAATAGGCCGATGGCCTTGAAACTTGGTATGTAGCATCGGGTATGTGAGTTCTACCAAGATTGTTCAAATTATGACCTTGGGTTGACCTTGACCTTTTTTACGGTAAGGTCAAATTTGCTTCCTTGTGCTTTTATATGGCAAAATGCTAGAACATAAGATATCTTGGAAACTGTTGAAGATTTTGGGCTGGGCTAAAAATTGGTATCTACAGTCATCTTAATGAGTACATGAAGATTTATGAGTATAAGAGGTCAAGGTCATTCTTTGACCTTTGACCTAGAACTCTCATATTTTGACAATTCCAAACAATTTCCTCAAAAGCCCCTGGGCCAATTGCAACCAAATTTCATATAGAGCCTCCAGGAGTTGAGGGAACAAAAACTTATTCATATGGTCCAGGTCACATGACCAACATGGCCGCCATGCCCATATATGGTAAAAACCTTTAAAAATCTTCTTCTCAAGAACCAATTGACCGATGGCCTTGAAACTTGGTATGTAGCTTTGGGTACTCGAGTACTATCGAGATTGTTCAAATTATGACCATGGATTGACCTTGACCTCTTTTACGGCAAGGTCAAATATGGGAAAATGCTAGAACATAAGATTTCATGGAAAGTTTTGAAGAGATATGCCTAAGAATTGGTATATACAGTTATCTTAATGAGTACATGAAGATTTGTGAGTACAAGAGGTCAAGGTCATTCTTTGACCTTTGACCCAGAACTCTCATAATTGGACAATATCAAACAATCCCCTAAAAACTGGGCCAGTTGTAACCATTTCATATAGAGCCTCCAGGGATTGAGGGAATGAAAATTTGTTCAAACAGTCCAGGTCACATGACCAACATGGCCGCCAGGACCATATATAATAAAAACCTTTAAAAATCTTCTTCTCCAGAACCAGTTGACCGATGGCCTTATAGCTTGGTATGTAGCATTGGGAACTCCAGTGCTATCAAGATTGTTCAAAATAATGACCTTGGGTTGACCTTGACTATTTTACTGCAAGGTCAAATGTGGGAAAATGCTAGAACATAAGATTTCATGGAAAATTTTGAAGATTTATGCCTAAAAATTGGTATCTACAGTCATCTTAATGAGTACATGAAGATTCATGAGTACAAGAGGTCAAGGTCATTCTTTGAATTTTGACCCAGAACTCTGTCATTTTGACAATATCAAACCATCTCCTCAAAAGCCCCTGGGCCAATTTTGAAACCAAATTTCATATAGAGCCTCCAGGGGGTTTTCAAACGTCCAGGTCACATGACCAACATGTTCTGCATGCCCATATATGGTTAAAACCTTTAAAAAAATTTTTCACCAGAACCAGTTGACCAATGGCCTTAGAGTAACTTACCCTAGAGTACTGAGGCTGAATGGACCCAGGTGAGCTACAGGACCAATGGTCCTCTTGTTTGCATTTTGGCATTCCAAGAAAGCCGCCATCTGCGGTTACTAAAAATAGCACAAAACATGAAAATGACAATATTTCATTAACCGTTGAATCGATTTAGACGAAATTCGTGGCAAACTGATTCTTGCTTTGAGTCCTTTAAAAGATTAACAAATATAGACCAGTCAAGTTGGCCTCTGTTACTTAAAATAGCAAAATATGAAAATTAGAAAATTACAATGGAGCGTGTGAAAATGGTCCTTGCATGAAGGCTTTTCGGTTTTTGCATTTTGGCATTCCAAGATGGCTGCCATCTGCCATAACTAAAAATAGCACAAAACATGAAACTTACAACATCTCAGTAACCCCTTAATGTATTTTGATGAAATTTGTGGCAAAATGATTCTTGTATTGAGATGTTTCAAAAGTAAATATATAAAGACCAGACAAGTTGGCCTCTGTTACTAAAAGTAGCAAAATGAGAAAATCTCATTGGAATTGGACCAATTTTGTATCAGAATGGTCCCGTTGCACAAAAGCCAGGTGAGCGATATCAGGCCCATTTGGGCCTCTTGTTAATGCATGGCTTTACTACACTCTCAGATTCGACGTCATATGGTAAAGAAAGATATGTAGTGAACGCCAGGGGGACCTCTCCCTATTTAAGACGGGTGTGCTGCTGAAATAGGTATACTTTTCGTCTCTGAGATAATATGATAAGGTATAAGAATGGGGCATTTTCTGGGCACTCTTAGAATTATGTTAGCGGGTTGGACAAAGTAAAGTTCATGAAGTTAAATGAATGCAAATCTGAATAAGGTATGGGTTTATACTATTGATCTTTGTATGAATTTTAGCGGGGATCCTCAATTTCCTAGCCGCCCCCGCAATCCCCCCCCCCGCACCATATACATGTGGAAAAAACGCCCCCACCCCACATTTTCATATGATTCACCAAATTTTTTCCGACCCTCTCCCCATCACCCACTGTCACCAGAATTTTTTCCTCCCCCCAGCCCCCCCCCCCAGATACTTGACAAAAAAAGTTTATGACCCCCCTGTCCCCATCCCAGCTACCCTTCACACACACACACACACACACACACACACACACAATATTACATGTTTTATTAAATTTTGTCTGTTGTTTGTATTTCTTGCACTTCTGCTTATGGCCATCCAGAAATCTGTTGTCAAATGCTCCATAATTTTAACTGCTAATAATATTAATTGGGCTTCTGGGGGCGGGGATCTGTCCCAGGGACCCTCAACAAGCCACAGTAGTTTTGCTGATGACGAGGCACCTGGAGAGCTGATATCACAAACGCAGGCATTAAATTTAATTAAGAACAAAATCATCTACTTGACATATAGACAATTCTATATTGTTCTCCTAGCAAATAAATGAAAAGATATGTTTTTGAATATGAAGCTGGCACAAGTTTGTGTGTGTGTATTTTCATAAATGTCATAAAGTTTTGAGTATGAAAGAAAGCGTCTGAAAGTTGGTCTTGGGGCCTTCGCCACCCCCCCCCCCCCCCCCCCCCCCCAGAAGCTGGTACTTTTAAAAAAAAAAAAAAAGACTGATGGAAGAATTCTGCGCCCCCCTCCCCCCCCGTATGCCTAATAAAATATATGACCCCCCTGCTCCAAGGCTTATTGATTTTCGAACCCTGCTCTTCCCCCCCCCCTCCCCCCAGTTATCACCAAGAAAAATATTCCGACCCCACCTAAATGTACCCCACGCCCCCTCCCCCGATAATAAATGACTCGTCCCTTAAAATAATCTACGAAGACGGCAATGAAGTATTTCGGTTATTCCATGTACCGGTTTTCTATGCGGCGTCAAGGGATATGAAACCCGCCCCCGCACCCGTGCTCAAGCCCCATCACTGTAAATTTTAGTGACGGCTTTTGAGATATTGACAAAAGAAAAATTATAGATTTCTGTGGTTATAAATATGGGTTTTTATATTAACTATATCTCGTAAAAATACTTTTCCGACAGATGTAGCTATAAGACAAAAAGCGAATTATTGCAATTCTGGGGGTATGAAACCCAGCACTCGCCAGTTTGAAATTTTTATTGGGTATTTCCATTTATGGCTTAATAAATTTAGATTAGTTTTCTTGATTGTTACTATTTCGACTTATAAATCAAAATCTCCAACTTAATTTGACAACTTTGAGAAATTTATAATATATAAAGAAATAATCGAATGTTCTAATAACTTTTTCGTTCTTAAAATAGATATTCATTACGGCATTTAGCTACACCAAGAACCCGCAATGTACTGAAATAAAGGAGACAAACAGTAATTGCACAAAGAGTCTTGGAGTTATGGTGGTGAAGCGACGCATTTTATTCATTAAGTACATTTTATTGACTGACGTTTACGTTTTATTACTTGCTTAATACTTTAAGCTTTCATGATGTCGGACAGCAGCAGCATGTTATGAAAACCCATCACCCGCACCCGAACTTAAAACCCCGCCACTAAAAATTTTAGTACGAACTGTTTGGATTTACATAAAGGCTTTATTCTAGCTTATTCATTATTCTGGTATAAGCCATGAGAACCATCTAAGAAAACAATGCAGAGAACTCAAGGAATCGGAATATGGCACAAATAAGAAGCATAGCAAACCATGAAACTATTAAGCACTGTCACATAATTATACATCCAGCTCCCTCTTCCCTCATGAGGCGATCACAGTGCTAGACTGGACAACAGATTATAAAAAAATTTAAAATAACATAAAATGACAACACACACAAACACACACACACGCGCGTGAATGTTTGCTCATTATCAGGGTTTTGCACCATGCTGAGAGTAACAGTTGCTGTTGTTAAACGTTATAGTTATACTTTATAAAAGTTTTCTAAGTGTTGAACAAGTAAGTGTTGAGTAATCATATGTGACATTGGAACAGTCGCTTAAACATCCTCAATGAATAAAGGCAATCGGAGTACGCTCGGCCAATTCCGTGAATCAGTTGATTCACGGAATGGGCCGAGCGGTGTTCCGATTGTGAATATTCCTAAGACTCTATTATGTGCAATTACTGTTTGTCGCTTTTATTTTCAGTACGTTGTGGTTTCTTGATGTGGCTAAATACCGTAATGGAAATCTATTTTTAGAACAAAAACTATTTTCACAAAAAGTCGGTTATTTCTTTATATATTTTTAAGTTTCTCAATGTTGCAAATTAAGTTGGTGAGAATTTAGTTAGGAAGTTGAAATAGTAACAATCAAGGAAACTAATCTCAGTTAATAAAGTCCGGTGGCGAGTGGTGGGTTTCCTACCGCCAGAATTGGCGTTTTTTTTTGTTTTGTTTTTTGTCTTAATACTACATCCGTTGGAAAAGATTTTTTTACCAGATATAGTTCATACAAACACTCATTTTCTAGAAATTTTCTTTTGTCAATATCTCAAAAGCCGCCACTGTTGTTGTTGTTGTATAATTTCTGCCTTGAAAGGCACACCATAAACGAGTAGAACTTAAAAAGGCCACCACCACTGTATAATAAACGTCAGCACACTTTAATATCCAGTCAACCTCCAATATATTTAAGAAGTCATAGTCAGCCTCTGAGAAAGTAAATATTCTTGTACACCGGATAGAAAATGCCATTCTTTCACCTGGGATAGAAAATCTTTCCTTACCTACGAGACAGAATTTGTTCTATTTTTAGCGGTGCTGGAAAATTCTGTCTTACCCATGGGCTGGGACAGCTCACACGAGCTTGAATTCTGCGTATCACTACTCGCTCACTGAAATGCGATAAGCGATTCTATACTTCATGCATTATTTTTAAAGCAATGAATTTCCTCTAAGAAATTCATTCTTTATAAGTCCGCCATTATCTGTTTCTATGTTTTAAAATGAAAAAAAAAACAACTCCGAAATAGTCAATGTTTTACACAAACACTGTCGAGAGCGCCACCATTTTGAAGACGTTACCAACTGACGTTTGAAATAACGTTGACGTTACGTCACAATACTACTTGCGCTTGTGTACGTTCACTTGGAATAATAGTTCCCCGTTCAATTTGAAATAATTATTATTGTAGGTAAGAAAAATAATCAATCATCGGTCTCCGATGCGGATAGAGAAATCCCAACCCTCGGGCTCAAGGGGTGTGTCGTAAACTCGGCAAGCCTCGTTTCCGACACACCCCGTGTGCCCTCGGGTTGGGATTTCCCTGTCCTCATCGGAGACCAATGATAGATTCTATTTATCTTACCCTGGTGTTCTGACCCAGGACCGGAAAAAAACTCACGAGCTGTCAATGCATTGGTTGTATAGGAGCTCACGTACCTGCGTCGTCAAATGACGTTGGCATTTAAGATGATGACGTCACGAAGACGGTAAAAATGACGTCAGTTTATGCACGCCAGTCGTTGACGTAAAGAGCCGAATAGCGGTCGTTGAAAGTGGCGCCTTCTTTCAAAATCAAATTTAAACCTCTCAAGCACTAGAATTACGCATTTTAAGAAGTTCTGAAGTTAAAACAAGACGTGGTGTGGAAGAAAAAGTATCATCGGTGTGAGGTGCGGATAGAAAAAACCCGTCACTCGGGATCACTGTTCGGCATCATTCGGCAAGCCTCGTGATGCCGAACAGTGACCCTCGTGCCGGATTTTTCTATCCACACCTCACACCCATGACAGATCCTTATAATATACCACCACTAAACACTTTTCCGAGATCAGATGCTGAGTGAGACTACTGTATTTCAGGAAGACCCTGAATGGCCTTACAGAGTCGTTTGTGGGATACACAATGTCCTGCTTGGCAGGCTTTGCTGCAATATTTGATATATCGGCAGCCAGCACAGCGCTTTAGGTAGACTGGTTCTCTCCCCTTATAGCTACCGCATATAGGGACAGTTAATGATTAATCCAACGGTCAAAAATCTGCCCGTGAGATCTAGCGAGGGTTCATGCGAGATTTTATAGATCTACCTCAACCAACAAAGATTTGTTTCGTAGTTTATTTTAAAGATGGAGCAATGTAAGTTAGTGAAATACCCCAATAACGTTGTAATTAGGTTTCGATAGTATTATTAAGGGTAATTTCATTTGTTACGGACTAGCTGATTGGCTAATGCATTATCCAATGAAAGCCGTCGCAACAGAAGTCCTTACCAGTTGTCATACACACTGTGGACAACTGCGGAACCAGTTTACGTTTTAGGATGTCTTCCTTCTCTGCTTTTAACACTTGGCGCAGTAGTTTGGAGTGTTATCATCGGATCCGGTTCTGTATAATAGTCCTGGGATGCTAACTTTTTTTTCCAAACTCAGAACATAAGGGCTCAGAAGAGTGAACCAGTTCATTTAAGGTGGTGATAATCACTGATTTGGGACAAAGACAAAAATCTGCATAAAATACTCAAAATAACACTGATCTTTCCAAATGTTAGCAGATGCCTTCTTTATGTTGTTTGTCATAATTTAGAATCCCAAAATGCAGCATTTGTTAATGTTAAAAAGTGTTTTAATAAGAGAAGATCAAAGGGTAATTTTCTGCGAATAAATCTGAAAAAATAATATCATTATTGAAAATATACTTAGTGCTTAGAGTACCCTGCTGCATAATGGAGAGCGTCCTAGCAATTATTTTTTCCATCTCTTTCACACATTATCAGGCTGAGCAGTTGAAAAAAGATGCAGTCTGTGTCCAAATTTTTTTGTCAAAACACACAGGTGAGACAGGTGATACTATTTTAACAAGGTTGAACAATTTCGTCTACACACCACTGATCATGTCAGTAATGTATTATTTATATTGTAGGTGTTAACATAGGTATGCTTGCCTACCCTATATTTAATAAATGCGTCCAGTGTACATTGACTTTGTACATGGCTGAACATTGAGAAAAAGCTACCGTTTTCATCTGGTCTACATTACAATTTGAGAAAGAGTTGGAATAAATAATTGCTAGGACGCTCTTCATTATGCAATAATGCTCCTTCGGCACTACGTAAATTTTCAATAACGATATTATTTTTTCAGATTTATTCGCAGAAAATTACCCTTTGATCTTTCCTTATAAAAACACTTTTTTAAGCAGCATGTACGTCTATTTTGTATTCTAAACTGTAAAGAACAACGAAAATAAGAAGTCTGCTAGCTTTCAGGGAGATACGTTCCTTTTTTATGGTTTTATGCAGATTTTTACATTTACCATAAATCACCACCTTAATGAATCTAAACGATTGGAGCTGTCTTTACAAACAGCAGAGCTTGAAGAGGAATCCAATTAAGTTTGAAAGGAATTATCCTGTTCAAGAATTGTCTCTGCTGTCTGTCGGGCGTTCAGAGGAGACGTTTTAGCAGTTTTCTTCTTGTTCCAAAGCCTTTGTCTTCTGGCACGACCCCATGCGATGGTAGACGGGGATTTCTTTTTCCGCTTTGTTTTTCTCAGTGGAAAGTCATCTTGTTCTTGTTCTTGATCAAAGCCTCCTTCAAAGGAGAGCCGTTTAGAGTACGTAGTCATGGCTGGTAGAATATCCTATCTCCCGCCACCAAGAATGTACATATATACAACTCACTTGCTCTGTGTTAAAGTTCCATTAAAAGTTTATCTCTAATTGGTCATATCAGTGTCCGCTTATTGGACCTATTCGCCACTGAATTTTAAAGGTTGTATATATGTGTATGCAGTACATATAGAGCAACCTTCTACTATGACACTCAATTGCTGTCAGATCCTTCAGTCTCGTCTGCCTGACACCAAGTATCACTGAATTGTCAATAATAATCTGAATTTTCTGCTTCATAGTAAGGTTAGTCCAATCAGTATTGGAGAGTTCTGAGAATTCCCTAATAAGCTGACTTAAAACCGGATTTCTAACATCATCGAGAAGATGACAGATTAAGATGAAATGCTCGACTGTCTCTGGATCCGTACCATATATATAGTTTATTTCGTGATAAAGGCCACCGGCCCACAACACAGAAAAATATAACATATATATGGGATCCGTACCACATAAACTGACAAGTAGAACTAATCTCGTTTCCTTTGACTGACATTTACAAGTCCAGTTTCTTCCCCCAGACTATCAGAGGTTGGAATTCCTTGGAAGATTCCATTATTTCTGCTGCTGAGTGTGCAAAGGATTCAGTTACTAAGTTTACTTCTCTTTAAAGGGCTAGGGATTAGCTTCCCTGATTCACAGACCCTGGTGAATGATTGTCCTTGGACGTATCACCAGTAAACAGATTCTGATTCTGAAGTTCTTCTTCTTCTTCTTCCAATCAAGTACTGTCCGTCTCTGGTGTATTGTCGTACTGTTGTTGTGCCGTGTAAAGACGTCAACGGTGAGATAAAAGAACTATATACAGTGCAGTTAAAAACATCTGGAGGGCATTTAATGGAAGTGGATGGACTGCACTTGGCACTTGAAGCTTTCCAATGTAGTGCAGTCAACAGCAGACTGTGGAAGGTTGTTCCAAAGGCGAATGCTATCTGGGAAGAAGGACTTCTGGTATACCATGGTTCTGGCATTAGGCACTAGACACCTCTGATTATGGCCACGAAGGGGTGCTGTTGGAAAAAGAGGAGTTACTGGAACTGCCACTAAACCATGCACAATGCGGTACATTATGGTTACCCTTGCATGTGCACGCCGTTCTTGTAATGTAGTCCACTGAACTGGTTCAGCATCTCTGTGACGCTGCTGGTTGTTCTATAGTCACCCATGACAAAGCGGGCTGATCTTCGTTGTACCATCTCCAGTTTCCTGATATTGTCGGCTGTGTATGGATCCCAGATAATACTGGCATACTCTGTTACAGGGCGGACAAGTATCTGGTAGCACATCTCCTTGGTTTGCCTTGGACACTGACGAATGTTCCTTTGGAGGAAAGCTCTGGTAGAGTTGGCTTTCTTCGCCACCTGATCAATGTGATTGTTCCAGCTCAAGGACTTGTTCAAGTTGACACCGAGATATTTAGCTCTGTCTGTTTCTTGAAGAGTTTCTCCATGAATGGTATAGTCATTCCTGATGGGGTTCCTCTTGCTGGTGACATGCAAGACTTGGCACTTCTTAGGATAGAACTCCATCAGCCAATCTCTCTCCCATTCCTGAAGCTTGTCCAAATCTTCCTGCAACTGGATGGCATCGTTCATTGATTTGATAGACCTGTACAGGACACTGTCGTCAGCATACACTTTGGTAGTCGAGCTTGGTGATACACATTCTGGAAGATCATTGATATAAAACAGGAATAACGCCGGGCCAATAACACTCCCTTGAGGTACCCCTGAATGAACAGGAGCTGACTTGGAGGCCACGCCGTCGAGTAAGACCTGTTGTGAGCGGTCACTCAAGAAATCTTGAATCCAGCTGTAGATATTGTCCCGGATGCTGTAGTGTTGTACTTTGTGTAGTAGTCTCTTGTGTGGCACCTTGTCAAAGGCTTTTGAGAAATCGAGAAGGATGATGTCGACTTGGCCTTTGTTATCGCTGCTCTTTGCCAGTTCTTGGATCGTCAAGAGTAGCTGTGTTTCACATGAACGCCTTTTCCTGAAGCTATGTAGTGCATCTGTGAGAATACTATGAGTGTCAGCATGTCTCATGATGTTACTGCAGACAATGTGCTCCAGGAGTTTGCACATGACAGAAGTTAAAGAAACTGGACGATAGTTCTCAGGTCGGTTCTTCTCTCCCTTCTTGTAGACAGGGACCACATTAACTGTTTTCCAATCATTTGGGATCACTCCTTGATCTAAAGAAGCTTGGAAGAAGACAGCAAGTACTGGGGCAATCTCAGCTGAGAGTTCCTTCAGTAGCCTTGTATGAATCTCATCTGGGCCTGTCGCTTTATGCACTTGCAATCCTTGTAGAAGCTTGAGTACTCCACCCTGGTTAACCTTGATCGCTGGCATTGATGGATATGGGCTTGGTCCAATGTCTTTAATTGTGCTGGGGTCTTCGTCCTTGTTGAACACAGACGAGAACTGATCATTGAGTATGTTGGCTTTGGTCGCACTATCAGAGTAGATAAACCCATCGGTGGCCTTAAGTGGTGCAACACTGGTGCTGTCACACTTCTTACTGCTTATGAAGGTCCAAAATTTCTTGGGATCATTTGTGGACTCTGGGCTGATCACATTGTTGACATAGTCATTGTATGCAGATTTGCAGGCAGAACTGGTGGTCTTTATCAGTTTCTGTTATCGTCTGAAATCTGCCGGGTCCCCTGTTGCCCTGGCTTTCCTGAAGCTTCGCTTTTTTTTCCTTGACAGCCGTTTGACCTTTCTATCTATCCAAGGCTGGTTGAATCTACTGGAGGTCTTTTGGAGGGAACATGTTTGTCCAGATTTTCTAGGAGGTGTGATTTTATTAACTCTCACATTTCATGGACATTGCTTGTTTCATCGTAGGATGATAAGAAATCTTCTTGGAATGACAAACTGAAGGATTTCAAGGATTCCAAATCAGCGTGCTTCCATAAATGGATCTTTCTTTTGACAGGCTTGCTTCTCTTTGGAGTGAGGCTTGACTCGACAAAAACAATTGCATGGTCTCCTAAGCCGGGCAAGGCTGTACACTTCTCTACTAGGGATGGTCGGTTGGTTATAAAAAGTCCAGGGTACTAGTCTTCCTGGTTGGAAATGTTACCATCTGTTCCATTCCGCAATCATCTAGTGTGTGTAGGAACACTGTGTTGTGTGCTGCTGAATTCTGGTTTCCGGCAACAGACAGAGAATCCCAATTTATGACTGGAAGATTCAGGTCACCCCCTATCCACAAAGCCGCTCCTGTATGTTGACTTGAGATTTCTCTGAGATCACTGCATAACAGGAGTAGATAATCCAGGTCACTGTTGGGTGGTCGGTACACCGCTCCAACAATCAGGGTCTTGTTTCTGTCAAAAATCAGTTTTTGCGTAAACTGATTCCGTCTCACAAGCAAAGTCCAGCTGATCAAATATATATCAGGTCCTGTTTGAGAGCTAGCAGTACTCCACCATACCCATCTGGTCTGTCTTTCCGCAAGACTTCATATTCACTAGGGAATATCTCTGAAGAGTAGATAGAGCTATTCAACCATGTCTCAGTTCCCACTATTATACTTGGATCTGCAACCTCAATCAAGTACGTAATCCTCGCGAGGGGGTGTTGCAGTATAACTAGATAGATAGATATATAGATAGATAGATAGATAGATTCTGAACTTCTAACTAGATAGATAGATAGAAGTTCAGAATCTCTTCTTTCTTCAAGTTGGGGTTGAGCATTGGTGCGGTTGCGGGTCGTGGGTTTCATAGACCTTCATGCGGCGTGCGCTGCTTCAAAGGAGCAGAGGCGTAGGTGAATAATATTAAACGTTCACTCCTTTTCAACGATTTTGAGGAAACAAAGGTGAGCCATTTTGAATTTTCATTCAGTTGCAGAAAGTAAATCATCTTTAGCTGTGTAATAAAGTTGCATTAAATAAATTATAGGTATTTTCGATTTTTCCTCTGTCTGGCCTACTTTCTGTCCAAGTATACCTGTTAAGGACAATTCGGACTGAAACACCACGCGACGTTTCCCGTTCCGCTTCGCTTCACACGCAGGTCGAAAATCTTAAGTTTATCATACATTAGGGTTGTTATAACATTTTGAGGGGGAATACGTTTATTATATTTTGCGTCTATTGGCGTTGTTATAGCATTTTGCAGGGTGAAGAAATCTAAAACATTTTGCATTTTTATTAGTTTTGAGATTCAACGCAAAAGGTATGCACGATTTACCAGTTATCGGTGGTCTTACACTTCACTGGCAATCTAACTTTTGAATAATAACAAAGTATGAAAATGAAAGCTTCACAGAAATTAGTTGGGCGTTGACTATAAATTTATCAACTAAATTGTATCCGCCGATGACTATTAATATATAAACAGAGAAGACATTATGCTCTGGGGTACATCTGACTCCGCATGACTGATGTACCAGTTATCGGTGCAATAGTAAATACAGACTAATTATCCATGCTAAAACTGTATGGTAGCACCGTTTATGGCCATATTATGACGTTACATGACCTCTAGTTTAGGGAAACTGGGTTGGCAGCAGACGAATTAAAGCATCACAACGCTAATTTCATGTTTGTCTGTAGATACATGAAATTTATGTATGCTTCGATTTGTTTACATTGGTAAATATGTATGTTCTTCGTCTAATACATCAATCACCATTACGTACCTTACTTTCAACAAGATTTTAGTTTAAAATAGAGCAGGAGTTTCTTGTTCATGTTTATATCTATTCTAGTGGAAGAAAACCTAACTGCACTCAAGAAATTCGGATTATTTCTGATTACACCGATAACTGATAACCACCGATAACTGGGTGATTGACCATAATAAAGATTTAACATTTTGCGTTCCTATATTACAAAATCAGTAATCATTGCAATATTTTCTTACTGCATCGTGCTCATTCTTCCACCTCCTCACGTTGAGCAGGGGGCAACAGATAATACAAGAACACAGATGTTCCTGTATAATACGGCTAATGGAAGGTTTGTAGCCTGGCACAACCTGTTTTCGACCGCTTAAGCATTATTTTGTCTCATTTTATTTCCCTTCAAGTTCAATTCTTATGATTATCGCCTTATGTGGTACCTCAGTCAAAGAGCAACAAATACAGGACAGTGAAGTTTTGAGTTCCCTCATTTCGGTCTAGCAAGGCCTTTCATTTCGGAAGTTATTAGAGGTAGAACATTCTGAAAATAAACAACCTAAATCCGACCGCCTCGGGTAGATATTTTCTGACAAAAAGAAATTGTTTTATAAATGTTTCTATTCTGTCAATACCACCTTACAAAAACAATACACATAGAAACTACTTTTGGATACAAGCATTAAGTCCAACACACTATGTCAATATACATAAGGTACAGTTCTCTGAATAAACAGTTGAATTACTGGGGGTAGAGTTCATATTACTGGTATACAATAATTTTTGCAGACTCCACAGAGATAAAGTAAGCGCATTTCAACACAAGGAAACCTAGGCCTCTCATCAGTATAAAAGATAACAGTTGAAGACCATGATGAGGCATTTAATATTTCAATTTCTGACACATAAACAATTTAAAAAAGCTGAGAAAATAAAGAAAACTGCCATAAGCACGGTAGACCAATTATTTACCTCAAAATAAATTTGTATGGCAAGCTTTTCAGTTCTGTTGGGAAACAATGGTCACGGAAAATACATTTAATCATAGAGATGTATAAACAAAGACTACAGTTTCAAACATGTATAAATAGTAGCCATGGAAACAAGCTGATAATTTGGTGATAACAAAAACCTCAAGAAAACAGGGTACTTCACTGCAATGCTTATTCATGGCTCACACTCAGCTACCAAATCAAACAGACACCACTGCCTAGCATGCCTGTCTCTGCTGTAAACAAAGATACCATCACATCTGCAAAGTTCAGCTTGTTTAGATTTTTATGAGGCAAAGTCTTAGGTGGTCGAAATTAGGCAGTGGTCGAAAATAGGTTGTGCCGGGATATTATATGGCTAACAGAAGGTTAATACAGGTAACTCCACAAATAAGAGCAGGGGGCAACGGATAATACACGAACACAGATGTTCCTGTATTATACGGCTAATGGAAGGTTTGTATTACACGGCTAACAGAAGGTTAATACAGGTAACTCCACAGGTAATAGCAGGGGGCAAGGAATAATACAGGAACACATATGTTCCTGTATTATACGGCTAATGGAAGGTTTCTATTATACGGCTAACAGAAGGTTAATACAGGTAACTCCACAGGTAACTGCCCAAAATATTTGCAGGCTGATATTTGCACTAATTGGATGAGCAGGGAAGATTTACCAGACATGTCAGGCGGTCAGGTGGAGTTTCGTGAAGACTGGATTTGGTTTGGATATCTCCATTTAATGTAGTGAGAGAATCTCAACAGATTTGGTAACCAGTCATAGTTATTTTGAATAACTGTATGCTAATACGCCACTTGGCGAAACTCTATATATTATAATAACGCCACTTGGTAATACATTATGATCTTTTATGTTGATGTTTCTCTTAATAGCAAAGATGTCTAGCTACAGATCAGACTCCTACAGATCGGGATCGGACTCGTATGGTAGATCCGACTCATACAGATCAGACTCATACAGATCAGACTCCCGGCCAGACTCACAGACTAAAGTGTATGTAGGTGATCTTGCCCGTGACACTACAGAAAAAGACCTAGACCATGCTTTCAGTTACTATGGTCGATTACGCAGTACGTGGGTTGCAAGAAATCCTGCAGGCTTTGGATTTGTAGTGTTTGAAGATGCCCGCGATGCAAAAGATGCTGTGAAAGGACTGGATGGATCGTAAGTATAGCAACAGAAAGATAATTGTCAGAGGAGCAAATCAAAATCTTTGGAGGGCCTACATTAATGTTTCTTGTTGTAATTTGACATACCATCTCAAAACAAAATTCCGTATTTATTTAACACAATTATCATTATTCTCAGTAAACATGATAAAACACATAACAGGGACACAATATTTTTGTCCCTGTAATGTGTTTTGTCATGTTTGTATAACAATTGTGTCACCATAATGTGTTTTGTCATGTTTATACAATAATTGTGATACAATTATCATGTTTGTCATGTTTATATAATATTTTTGTCCCCATAATGTGTTTTGTCATGTTTATACAATTATGTCCCCATTATGTGTTTTTTCATGTTTATACATTTATTATGTCCCAGTTGTGTGTTTTGACATGTTGAGGGAAAATGAACAAAAGCTGACTTCGTAATAATTATCAAAGCCCATCCTTATTTTGATATTATACCTGCACACTTTTGAAATCGAAGTACAGACTAGAGCAATTATCAGTAGAGTAATTTAATTATCAGTAGACATTTTGAAACCCCTGAAATACAGAGACATGTATTAAATACAGATCATATTGCAGGGATGTTATATTGTATTCTTATAGTTAATGATTTGTAGAGTCAACTGCTTAGCTAGTAGATATGCTTCTTCTGATGCCCACACTATCTGATGTAGTTAGCAGGTAGCCATGTGCATTTATAAGAACAAATGCAGAGCTCCAGATAAGAAGGGGTAATAGGGATAATTCAAAGATGAGTTTTCTTATTTATCAACGAAAACATATGTTGTGACCCCTCATTAGAACCGTCTCGCTGAGACGGTTCTAATGAGGGGTCACAATATATGTTTTAATGCAGTAATATTGAGAATTATTCCTAAATTATCCCTCTTACCCCTTCTTATCTGGAGCACTGCAAATGTACAACATTTGTGCACAGCCCAACATAATCTATAATGGTTGTCCTTGGAAGCAAAGACTGCATACAAGAACTAAAATCAGAGTGCTGGTTTTATTAAGACTGGACTAACAACAATGGCCATTTGCAAGGCTGCATACACCCCCTGGCACTTAAGCAATACTCAATTTTCAAACTTTCCAGCACAATCTCAATGATCCCAAAGAAAATAAATCCACTCTAAGATACAGTACGTCAAATCTATTAATCTATAAAGCGATATTAGTCCACATCAAATTCTGTATGTATATAATACATAAAATTGAAAAACTTTGGGGCAAAGAGTTTGGGGCTGCCTGTATACGGGTTGGTACTCTTATGAGGAGAAACACAGAAGTTCTTACATGAGTACCTGATACAATCTTTTGTTTCTGCGGAAAGCATCAATATGCTGAAGTAGTACATCTTATTTTGCTAAAAAGGTAGAAAATATAGTTCTTTCTGAATTGTATTTCTTCAGCAACATTTGCGGCTCTCGAGTAAGAGTTGAGCATGCGTCAGACAGACCCAAATCCAGATTTCGTGGTGGTGGTGGTGGTGGCGGTGGGTTTCGTGGTGGCCGTGGAGGACGAAGACCCTTTAATCCAGATAATAAATGCTACCAATGTGGGGAGCCTGGCCACTATGCCTATGATTGTAAGAATTCTTCTGGCTCTGGCTCAAGAGGATATGATCGTGGAGGCCAAAGGTCATCATCATCTAAATATGACAGGTAATATAAGAAAACGTGTTCATGTAGCATTGTAATTGATATATGGTATAAACATTACCTTCTAAAGAAATGTACTAATAATATATATTAGTGTTTATTCCAGCTCTATCACAAGAAAAGATACATGATAGCATGTGCAGACAGTGAAGCTACCCAGCGGGCACATGACGTCTAGATGATGTATTGACGTTGATGCGACGTCATTACGTCTCGTCAACCTCAATACAACGACATACCGACATCATGTGCCTGCTGGGTATAGGTCAGTCTGCCTGTGGCTGCTTTCCATTATATATCAACAAAATGCGAATACAACGTCTGAAGAAGGTCATTATATAAAAAGAAAACCGCATAAGCCTGCTCATTCTGCGGTGATATGCAGATTGATAGCTAATTTCGTAATACCTAAACATTATTTGATATTTATTCAATTTCAAGTCTTTTAAATTTTCCTTGAAGAACGACACTAGGAGTTATGATTTTTTTTTCTACATTGTTTTTGAGACACTTACAATACTCTGCGCTGTTGTCTGATAAGATAGGTATCTGTTCCTGTGAAGTAGTTAAATGTTCACCATAACTACCAGTAGACAAATTTTATGGAGGCACAGTAACTATGACATAAATGTTAAGATTCTTGCTGTAGGCAAGTTTTAACTAGAAATGCAGGCTTAGTCCTTTGATATAAATTTTGATAAAGATAACGTTTTGGTCTGTATGTCAGTGGAAATATAGCGCATAATATTTGACATAAACCCTTACCATCAACTACTTAGACTAATGAACTACCATAAAAATTCTAAGCATTGGAACAGATAGGTCTGAGCAAACATTACAGACCCAGACCACACTGCTCCTAGCATGTGTAACTACATTGTAAAACTAAACTGTTTAGGACAATACAGTGATTATTTTAGTTGTCACAAATTTTAGCATTTTTCGAATTACTATGGTACAAATACTATCATCAGTGGTCCATATACATGTAAGGGTGTGTTAGATCCAGTAAAACTAGGTTAAGCTCCTTAAGCACCCCTCTTCCAAGGCAATACTTCCTCTGTTGTGGATCCTCAATGTTTCATGTTCCTATTCCTTATGTCCGCTTGTCTGTCAATGGTCTCTGGCAATATGGTCATCTGAATAGCTTCCCATTCTGCCTTCTGTCCACCTGTCGATGGTCTCTATCAATATGGTCATCTGAATAGTTTCCCATTCTGCCTTCTGTCCACCTGTCAATGGTCTCTATCAATATGGTCACCTGACTAGCTTCCCATTCCGCCTTCTGTGCACCTGTCAATGGTCTCTATCAATATGGTCACTTGAACAGCTGCCCATTCTGCCTTCTGTCCACCTGTCACTGGTCTCTATCAATATGGTCGACTGACTAGCTTCCCATTTTGCCTTCTGTCCACCTGTCAATGGTCTCTATCAATATGGTCACCTGAATAGCTTCCCATTCTGCCTTCTGTCCACCTGTCAATGGTCTCTATCAATTTTGTCACCTGACTAGCTTCCCATTCTGCCTTCTGTCCACCTGTCAATGGTCTCTGGCAATATGGTCATCTGAATAGCTTCCCATTCTGCCTTCTGCCCACCTGTCAATGGTCTCTAGCAATATGGTCACCTGACTAGCTTCCCATTCTGCCTTCTGTCAATGGTCTCTATCAATATGGTCACCTGACTAGCTTCCCATTCTGCCTTCTGTCCACCTGTCAATGGTCTTTGGCAATATGGTCATCTGAATAGCTTCCCATTCTGCCTTCTGTCCACCTGTCAATAGTCTCTAGCAATATGGTCACCTGACTAGCTTCCCATTCTGCCTTCTGTCCACCTGTCAATGGTCTCTAGCAATATGGTCACCTGACTAGCTTCTCATTCTGCCTTCTGTCCACCTGTCAATGGTCTCTATCAATATGGTCACCTGAATAGCTTCCCTTTCCGCCGTGCCGGGCCGCGTAGCGCAATCGGTAGGGCACCTGACTCATAAGTCAGAGGTCTTGGGTTCGAAACCCGGTCTGGCCACATACTTTCGTTTCTCCTTCCGCTGATTCAAGAAGGGCAGTTGTCAGCTACTGGCGAAAGTATGTGCACTTAGTACTGGTTAACCGCTTAGGAGGTCTAAGCCTGCCCAGGAATAGTGTGGTTAGGTTAACTGACCGTCCCGACATGACCTTAGCTGTTTACCGTGGACGTTAAGCATCAAATCAACCAACCAACCCTTTCCGCCTTCTGTCCACTTGTCAATGGTCTCTATCAATATGGTCACCTGAACAGCTGCCCATTCTGCCTTCTGTCCACCTGTCAATGGTCTCTATCAATATGGTCACCTGAATAGCTTCCCATTCTGCCTTCTGTCCACCTGTCAGTGGTCTCTATCAATATGGTCACCTGAATAGCTTCCCATTCTGCCTTCTGTCCACCTGTCAATGGTCTCTATCAATATGGTCACCTGAATAGCTGCCCATTCTGCATTCTGTCCACCTGTCAATGGTCTCTAGCAATATGGTCACCTGAATAGCTTCCCATTCCACCTTCTGTCCACCTGTCAATGGTCTCTATCAATATGGTCACCTGACTAGCTTCCCATTCGGCCTTCTGTCCACCTGTCAGTGGTCTCTATCAATATGGTCACTTGAATAGCTTCCCATTCCGCCTTCTGTCCACCTGTCAATAGTCTCTATCAATATGGTCGCCTGAATAGCTTCCCATTCTGCCTTCTGTCCACCTGTCAATGGTCTCTATCAATATGGTCACCTGAATAGCTGCCCATTCTACCTTCTGTCTACCTGTCAATGGTCTCTAGCAATATGGTCACCTGAATAGCTTCCCATTCTGCCTTCTGTCCACCTGTCAATGGTCTCTAGCAATATGGTCACCTGACTAACTTCCCATTCTGCCTTCTGTTCACCTGTCAATGGTCTCTAGCAATATGGTCACCTGAATAGCTTCCCATTCCACCTTCTGTCCACCTGTCAATAGTCTCTATCAGTATGGTGGCCTGATAAGCTTCCCATTCCGCCTTCTGTCCACCTGTCAATGGTCTCTATCAGTATGGTCGCCTGACTAGCTTCCCATTCAGCCTTCTGTCCACCTGTCAATGGTCTCTAGCAATATGGTCACCTGAAAAGCTTCCCATTCCACCTTCTGTCCACCTGTCAATAGTCTCTATCAATATGGTCGCCTGACTAGCTTCCCATTCAGCCTTTTGTCCACCTGTCAATGGTCTCTATCAATATGGTCACCTGAAATGCTTCCCATTCTGCCTTCTGTCCACCTGTCAATGGTCTCTATCAATATGGTCGCCTGACTAGCTTCCCATTCTGCCTTCTGTCCACCTGTCAATGGTCTCTATCAATATGGTCACCTGAATAGCTTCCCATTCTGCCTTCTGTCCACCTGTCAATGGTCTCTATCAATATGGTCACCTGAATAGCTTCCCATTCCGCCGTCTGTCCACCTGTCAATGGACTCTGTCAATATGGTCACCTGACTAGCTTCCCATTCTGCCTTCTGTCCACCTGTCAATGGTCTCTAGCAATATGGTCACCTGAATAGCTTCCCATTCCACCTTCTGTCCACCTGTCAATAGTCTCTATCAATATGGTCGCCAGACTAGCTTCCCATTCCGCCTTCTGTCCACCTGTCAATGGTCTCTATCAATATGGTCACCTGAAAAGCTTCCCATACCGCCTTCTGTCCACCTGTCAATAGTCTCTATCAATATGGTCACCTGACTAGCCTTCCATTCTGCCTTCTGTCCACCTGTCAATGGTCTCTATCAATATGGTCACTTGAATAGCTTCCCATTCTGCCTTCTGTGCACCTGTCAATAGTCTCTATCAGTATAGTCACTTGAATAGCTTCCCATTCTGCCTTCTGTCCACCTGTCAATGGTCTCTATCAATATGGTCACCTGGCTAGCTTCCCATTCAGCCTTCTGTCCACCTGTCAATGGTCTCTATCAATATGGTCACTTGAACAGCTGCCCATTCTGCTTTCTGATTTGAGCCATGACACGACAAAACCAACAATGTGGTTGTGCACCCAGCGCAGACTCAAATCTTCGCTGTGCGCATGGAAGTGGCTTAGACCCTTAGCTACCTTTCAAGCGCTTAGCAAAGAGTCTGATCAGACTGGATGGATGCCCAGGCTGATCTGAGTCTGGGCTGGGCGCACAACCACATTGTTGGTTTTGTCGAGTTGGGCTCAATTGTTTCATAAATGTAAAATAGAAAATAGGTAACAATAGATGTGGTTGCTGATTTCAGTTAGGGTAGCTGAGTGATCACCTGTTTGGGAAAGAGCTGTTCATTCCATTTACCGCGCATGTCTTTATGAACTTTTGTCTATTTGGGTGTGTGCTTATTTCCTTTTTAGCTCGCCTATACGAAAGTTCAGGGAGCTATTATTGTCACTCTGGCGTCGGTGAGGGCGTTGGCATAACACTTTAGAAGTTTTACGTCAAAGTTTTTTCATGTGATGGGCAAGGCACTGCAGGTGAGCTATCCTGTACGCGGACAGGTCTTGTTGGTTTTGAGGATAGGATATGGGATTTGGTAGTATTTATTCCCGATCATTGCCTATCCATTTACTTTGTGAGGATTTTTATGAGATAATAAATGTTCATATACCAGACAACATGTTTTGACCCCTCATTAGAACCACAGTGATGAGGCTTAGGAGATAGCTGTACTCAAAATTGTCTTCTAGGGAAGTAAATCATCAGTTTTATAGTCACAAATTATTTTCTATAGTGATGCCTGGTCAGAGCTGTAAAATGCTATTTGCAACCATAAAACCAATGATTTACCTCCCTAGATGACAGTTTTCAACTCAGTTTTCCCCTTTACGTTTTCACATTTACCTTTCTAAGTGTACTACATGTACTTTGTACCCAAAGCAAGTATTTTCAGAAGAGTGAAGTATCATAGGATACACTGCCCCAGAGTTTGATGCCCAATCGGATGACATTGTATATTCGTTAGTGCATCAGAATGATTGGTCAGAACTTGTGTCACGTGAGAAGTAACAAAAACTCTCAGTTGTCACTACCACACCTCATCTGAACCTTCCAAGTATACAGCGAAGTTTTGCATACACACTTGACTTAAGTCTGTATATGACCTGTTAAAAATAAAATTCTCAGAGCTTTGGTAACATGTTAGAAAAAGTTGGTTAGACATGGAAGCAGAATTTTATATTGCTAAATACAAAACGTTTACATACATGTATACTTGTTAATAATTAATCTTATTTAGTTAACATCTGTTTCAGTGTCTTTGTTTTGACATTGTTTTAAGTTTATTTATATGTATAAAGTTTATTTATATGTATAAAGTTTATCTATATGTACATTTGTATAAGGTTTATTCAGGTGTGTCATCGTTAAATGAAAAGGCAGTACTGTTTAGATATTGGGGTACATTGACAAAGGAATAATTTAAAATAAATACCACTGAGAGAAGCTTCGGTAATAGTCTCGAATTTTGATGATGAAAGGGTCCTACTTTAATATGTTTTCATTTGAAATTGGTAAAGAATCCCGAAAAAAATTGATCAAATCCACAAGTTTATGTATTTTTACAGGACAAAGACACCTGCAATGTAGCATTAATTCAATCATCATATTTCTATTTTAGAAGAGCTATTGTTCATCTTTCATCATGCTTTTTATAATAGTTCAATTACATTTGTTTGAAGTTATATTTTAAACCAACTTCACTAACAAGCCTTTGTTAATGAATTTTGCAGATTCATGCATCTCTTCATAAGCATCTCGAGCCTTGCACGAGGTTTCGCCTTGTCACAGTTAGCAATTCGTCACTTCCTATTGACTGCCTTGTCAGCCAGCAATTCGTCACTTCCTATTGACTGCCTTGTCAGCCAGCCTTGAAAGTTCATTTTTGGATGTCTCCAGAAAATGAGATCTCAGTTGCTAGAGGTTTCATCGCGTGACTGATTTTAACACCATTTTCACCCAGCAAAATGTCCCAAGACTGCTCACTAATGTTGAGAGTCGCTCAGCAGAGGTTTCTTCATAATGGGAATCTGTATGTCAGTGCCACCAGGATAAAGTAGTTGAGGTCATCATAGCGGAGTCACATGTCACATGACTGCAACAGGCTCGTCATATATAATCCCTCCATAAAAGGTTCCAAGAGTCCAAATATATTGTTGCTCAGGTATTTTTATGGGAATTTCAAGAATTTGAAGCTGTATATAAACAAAAAGAGTTGGTAATTGTGACTTTAGGATAACATGCAGGTAAAATGAGCTGGAACTCTGTGTGTGTGTTGTATAACACAGTAGATGCATCCCTAGGGAGGTATGGTATTTCCATATATTGATGTATCTACTATGTAGGCAGAGACTAATTTTCAAGGCCAATGTTTTAATATTTTATAAGTCAGTTAATTATTTATTGACTACATTTTTTGATGTAGTAGATTTGGAATACTTTGGCCCCTGCAAAAGTAAAACTTTTTTGGTACTTTCTCCAGGGCTAAGCCAACATAGCGGATAAATATGGGTGTATCTCAGTTGATTTCACCTGCATGATATCTTAAAAGTTTTTTTTTTTCCTTTAGTTTCGTTTGGTTAATTTGATTAAAACATACTCGTACATCTAGAAAGAAGTTTTTATTTAATTCAAATGACTAAAACTGTAGGTTTGGTTATCAGAAAGTTCATTACTTATGTAACAATATAATATAGAGATTTACTATATAATTAAAGGTATAGTTTACATATATCTTTGATCCATGACAATTGTTACTTTGCAGTTTAAATTTTAAACTATAGTTTGTTGCATTACTGAGCAGGCATACTGAAAATGATAGCTGCAAAAGAATAGAGATAGGAAATAATCTATACTGAGCAGAAGAAAGTCCTGTAACTACCTTCAGTTACAAAGTCAAAATTTAATGTTCTAATCAATTTATTTTTAGCCACAGTTCAAATGCAGAGGGAATCAGGTTTGAGGAACAAAATTTGTTGGCATGAAAATCAATTTTTATTTGCATCCTTCCAAATGATATCACACTAAAATCATTGATATACATACTATTTTTTCTACTTTTCATTTGTTCTATAGAAACATGAAGTAGGTTTAAATTTGGTAAAGGAGGCACAATCATTTTATGAAAGATTTTCAGATGCCATCAAATTTTATAGGGTTTCTAATCATATAAAAGTGAACAGGACTGTTTCTGCTCAGTATTTATAGATTTCAGAGATGGTCCAAACTTTAATAAAATCTCTATGTTTTACAGGTCGAGATCTCGTAGCAGGTCAAGGTCAAATAAGAGAAGCTATTCTAGAAGCAGAAGTGCAAGTCCTCCTCGCAGGAAACAGTATGTAGCATGATTTTCTAATAGCAGTTTGCTATGGCTAGCATTGTATCTGCATAGTTAATAAGTTTTGAACAGTTAGATCCTGTGGAAGCAAGGAATACAGCAAAGAAATGAAAATAGCAGACTCGGTTTATTTGAGTCTGTTAGTGACCAGTAATGATATGTGCAACATCGGCCACACCCCCTAGCACTGGCTTAAGCCGAACTCTGTTTTCAAACTGACTTTCAATGAACTCAGTGATCCCAAAGGACCAGAAAATATAATCTGCACTATGATGATGTACGGGGAGAAGTTTAAAACAGCCCTTATTAAGGTGAATGGAAACACTTTTCAGGGGAAGCAATTTTGTCAGTTTCAGTTATGTTTCCCTGTTCAAAACGGGGCTACTCTCAGAGAATTTAGTTTGCTTCTTTAAGAGAAAATACTTGCCTTTAAGAGTAAATCCCACTTTGGAAAGCTGTGTGGTCGAGGGAAGCAAACAGGGAGTCACAAAAGTAGTTTCCCTTAGTAAACATGGCAGAAAAATAATGCAGGTGTACCCATGAGTCATAGCAAGTTAGGTGCTAAAGATCCTAAGGTATTTATGTTCAGTCACAATGTTCAGGAGTAGAGGGAAGATAGCTGAAACCCCATTATATCTTGCTGATACTGGCTTGATGAAAGGCAAGGCAGAGCTCTAGATAGAAGGGGTATTTGATGATAATTAAGGGATAATTTTTTTTATTTCTCATTGAAACAATATGTTGTGACCCTCATCTGAACCGTCTCGTCGAGACGGTTCAGATGAGGGGTCACAACATATGTTTTTATGCAGAATTAACAAAAATTATCCCTAATTATCACCAAATACTCTCTCTTATCTAGAGCTCTGGCAAGGGCCTGCTGGGCATGTTGGCAGTTTCGATGATCCAACTGCATTTTGACCAAGCATTATGGTTGTTGGTAGAGCTACTATATCCATTTATATCCATTTGTTGACATGCTGAGGCAAATATTTATTAATAATGGCTTTTTGAATAGCCTGCGAACTTTCCTGATTAGAAAAAAGATGCCCATTTACTGCTGGCTTGACAGGAAGAGTTTTCCAGTTGCCAGTTGACCCAACTCTGGATGGGATGCGATCTTCTGCACCTCAACCAAGTCACTCAAACCACTCGACCACAGCTCTCCTCTGCAGTTATTCCTGTAATGATACATTTAATTGTTTGTCGACGGACATAAGTTACCTAATTACTTATAAGAACTGATTATTTAATAGACACACATTATTTTAAAATAGGAATATGCACAGTCATTGTTTAGCTGACTTTTATGTGACCTCAACTTAATCTATCCATATAAAACAAATACTGTCAACAGCCCTAATTCTGTGATGCTGGCCCTTTTATATACTGATGTCTTGGCCAAGCTCAGATAGCAGTATTGGTATTACACTGATGAGTATTGTTGCTTTCATAAACCAGGCTCAGTGATGAAGTTTAAAGCAGTACCAATACCGTATTATTTTATTTTTCAGACGGTCTGAATCCAGATCTCACTCAAGAAGTCCAGGGAAGAATGGTCATGAATAGGGAGGAATGACTGGATAATATCAGAAGTTATACAAATAAATTCATAGTTTGAGATAAGACTGGCAGATAATGGGGATTTGATGCTTATTTTATGATGAGTGGTTATTTCTCAGTAAACATTTGGTAAAGCAGAGGTTCAGAAAAGTGGGGTTTTTGAGGCAAAATATTTTCATGGAATATCAGAGATTACTTAGGTAATTCTAAAGTAATCTCTGATATTCCATGAAAATATTTTGCCTTGTTAGATCCACCTTACATAGCCAGTTGTTTATGGTACTACATTGATAGGCACGGCTGAAAAAATAGAATCACAAATAGTATGGACACTGATCCGAGTGCTCCATACCTAGGCATGTTTATAAGAGACATTGGTTTTTGAATTTTTAGAACATTTACCATAAATCTGAGATTTTTTTTTTTTTTTTTTGGCTCTCTATAAAAAGGCACTCTGTGACCCACTTTTTGAACTGCCTCTTTGCATCCCTAAAATGGGTCTTGTTAGGGGACACAGCATGTTTTTATTGAGAAATAAGATATTTTCAAGACTCTTCACCAAACCCTCATTAATCTGAACCACCATACTTTATATTGTATTTGTATATATGTTGTTCATTGCTTAGTGTTGCTAAAGTAACTATATTTGCAAATTAATATTTGAGTCGGTAGAATTATTATGTCCTTTACATTCATTGGGTGAATGCAGTGTCCCAGATATGGTGATTGTCTTATAAGATAATAGTGGGATAATCCATGGGACTCCTCATTAGAAACACATGGGCAAAAGATGGTGGGGTCAGTATATGTTTTGTGGAATTAAATGGAAAATATGTCTACTTATCTGAAGCACTGGATAATTTAGAGATTATTTTCTATATTTCTTCTCTTTCTCCACAAAAATGTATGATGTGACTCCTCATTAGAGTCATTGCTTGTTGACAGAGGTTTCTAATAGAGGGTAACCGCACTTCATTTAAAATTCTGTCTCAGAATTATCCTCAAAACATCACCTAAATTGGAGCTCTGATCAACTATCGTTAACTGCACACTAGGTAAATGGCATTTTGTTGTATTTACCAATCAAGATAGTTGCATCTACTGCCTCAAGCTGTTGTAGTATATCATGCTCAAAATTCACCTCATTTATAACAAATATGTTGGTTTTATTTTTTTTATCATTTCTGGAAGGCATACAAAGGAGATGGTGTTTTCCTTTCTGCTTCTTAGGCTGTCAGTATAATGTAATGTTCATGTAATTCTCTGGTACTTCATCTTACCAAAGCTCTTATTAATTTTAAATTATTAAACAGGCATTGACTTTGAATTTTGGGACATGCATTTTGTTTTATTCACAAAAAACTGTGCATTTCTCCTTCTGCTGATTCAAGAAGGGCAGTTGTCAGTTACTGGTGAAAGTAAGTGCACTGAGTACTGGTTAACCGCTTAGGAGGTCTTGGCCTGCCCAGAAATAGAGTGGTTAGGTTAACTGACCGTCCCGACATGGCCATAGTTGTTTACCATGGATGTTAGATAATACATGTAACACAACAACAACACAAAACCTGTGTCACACTGGTCTGGCATTCAACACAGGCAATGTACTATAAAACTCGATTGTTTTCACATACTTCTTAGATTAATTTCAAACTAATGTTCTTACGGACCCGGCAGTTTGTTATACCTCTTAATCAGACCAGATTTTCGATGAAATTCCGTCAAGTATAAATGCAGTGCTTGAATAAGTTTCTTTACCAATTCGCTGGCTAGTCATTGTAGTCCAAAAAATGTTTTCAAGCATTTCTTGAATATGCATATCAATTCAGTAAAACTTTTGACTCCTATTTCAAGAGTCGGGGGTCGGATGGTCCGTGAGACTATATTTCTGAAACAAACTTATCCTGATGAGCGGAACAAGCAAGTTTCCTTATGTTGTCTTCGTTACCTGTGTTGAATGCTAGACCAGGGTGGTGTATGCATTTTGAAAGGAGCTGTAATATATAATAGAGATATATCACACAAAAAAGGACTTAACCTGTTACTCAGATCAGTCTGTGAACCCATGCAGTCTAGCAACAGCCTTTGTTTTGTGTCTTCAGGTTCAGTGTTCTCCCCAGAAATTTCAGGAGGCATGTCGCTTTTTGCACAAAAATCAGTTTTGACTTGTTGATCAATTTTTAGCTCACCTGAGCCAGCGGCTCCGGGGGAGCTTATAGGATGGTAAGGCTCCGTCGTCCGTCCGTCGTCCGTCCACAATTTCAAACGACTCCTCCTCTGAAACCGCTAGGCCGATTGTAACCAAATTTCATATGTGGCCTCCAGGGGTCTTAGAAACGAAAAGTTGTTCAAACGGTTCTGGTCACATGACCAAGATGGCCGCCACGCCCATATATGGTCAAAACCTTAAAAAATCTTCTTCTCCAGAACCAATAGGCTGATGGCATTGAAACTTGGTATGTAGCATTGGGTACGCGAGTACTACCAAGATTGTTCAAATTATGACCTTGGGTTGACCTTGACCTTTTTTACGGTAAGGTCAAATTTGCTTCCTTGTGCTTTTATATGGCAAAATGCTAGAACATAAGATATCTTGAAAACTCTTGAAGATTTTGGGCTAAAAATTGGTATCTACAGTCATCTTAATGAGTACATGAAGATTTATGAGTACAAGAGGTCAAGGTCATTCTTTGACATTTGACCCAGAACTCTCATATTTTGACAATTTCAAACAATCTCCTCAAAAGCCACTGGGCCTATTGAAACCAAATTTCATATAGAGCCTCCAGGGATTTAGGGAATGAAAATTTATTCATACGGTCGAGGTCACATGGGCACCACGCCCATACATGTATATGGTAAAAACCTTTAAAAATCTTCTTCTCCAGAACCAATAGGCTGATGGCCTTGAAACTTGGTATGTAGCATTTGGTACGCGAGTACTATCAAGATTGTTCAAATGATGACCTTGGGTTGACCTTGACCTTTTTTGCTGCAAGGTCAAATATGGGAAAATGCTAGAACATAAGATTTCATGGAAAGTTTTGAAGATTTAGGCCTAAAAATTTATAAATGCAGTCACCTTAATGAGAACATGAAGATTTATGAGTACAAGAGGTCAAGGTCTTTCTTTGACCCAGAACTCTCATATTTTGACAATTAATCTCCTCAAAAGCCACTGGGCCAATTGAAACCAAATTTCATATAGAGCCTCCAGGGGTTGAGGAATGAAAATTTGTTCAAACGGTCCATGTCAGGTGACCAACATGGCCGCCATGCCCATATATGGTAAAAACCTTTAAAAATCTTCTTATCCAGAACCTATGGACCGATGGCCTTGAAACTTGGTATATGCATTGGTTACTCCAGAACTATTCAGAGTCTTCAAAATGATGACCTTGGGTTGACCTTGACCTTTTTTACGGCAAGGTGAAATATGGGAAAATGCTAGAACATAAGATTTCATGGGAAGTTTTGAAGATTTTGGCCTAAAAATTGGTATATTCAGTCGTCTTAATGAGGTCATGAACAATTATGAGTACAAGAGGTCAAGGTCATTCTTTGACCTTTGACCCAGATTTCTCATATTTTGAAATTTTCAAACATTATTTTGACATTTTCAAACATTTCCTCAAAAGACAAAGGGCCAATTGTAAACACATTTAATATAGATCCTTCAGGGATTGATTGAGCAAAAATGTGTTCCAACCGTCCAGGTTACATGACCAACATGGCTGCCATACCCATTTATGGTATAAACCTTTAATATTTTTCTTCTCCAGAAACAATACACCTATGGCCTTGAAACTTGGTAAGTAACATGGAGTACTAGAGTACTATCAAGACTGTTCTAATGATGACCTTGGGTTTACCTTGACCTTTTTTGCGGCATGGTCAAATATATGAAAATGCTAGAACATAAGATTTCATGGAAAGTTTTGAAGATTTTGGCCTAAAAATTGACTTTTGACCCAAGACTCATACTTTGACAATTTCAGACATAAGAAAAGCCACTTTGCCAATTGCTCAGGTGAGCGGTTCAGGGCCTCATGGCCCTCTTGTTTAAATCCTTAGTATAGCAATGTTTTGTCAAAATTAGCCTAAATTTGCATCCTAGATAATTTATTGATTACCCTTAATGCATTTAAAACTACATGTACTTTACTGGCTAAGGAAGAAAATAATAGCACTTTAATAAATTTTCTTTGGAAATTAAGGCATGTTGCAAAGGTAATTGAAGAGGAAGGCATGTTGCAAGCAACATGCATTAATGGTCTGGGGAGATCCCTGCAGGTTCCTGACAGACCTGATATATGCAAACAGCATATATGTGGATGGTCAGGCCGGTTAGAGCTTTGGGCAGGCGGGTTAATGGTTATAGCTTTTGCCAGGTGCATATGCATAAAGCATCCTTTTTGCATGTCATGGCTGAAAGATAGCACAACAGTTAGCATATTAATTGTCAGAGCCCTAGATAAGTGGGAGTATTTGGTGATAATTAGAGAATTTTTGTTAATTCTGAATAAAAACATATGTCGTGACCCCTCATTTGAACCGTCTCGACGAGACGGTTCAGATGAGGGGTCACAACATATGGTTTCAATGAGAAATAAAGAAAATTATCCCTCAATAATCATATACCCCTCTTATCTGGAGCTCTGACTGATTCTAGCAGTGTTTACGGTATAGTTACTTTTTGGAATTTAAAGGCAGCTCAAAATATGAGAGTTAATATTTGTTTAGAATTTGTTTCCTGCACATTTCGTAGAATAAACAGTAAAAAAGACAGCTACTCTTCTGTCTTTCCTGTGAAAAGTCCTGATAGAGCAGAACTGTATAGAATATAAACTTATGCTGCATATAAATAAAACAGAGCTAAGGCTGTGAAACTTGGTTTGCAGCACCTCTTCCTACAAAAAACTTAAAATGACCGGCATGTGTCTTACAGCTTTTCATGGTTTAAGGCTTTATGAACAGATGTCTCAGTACAAATAAGACTTGAATGCAGCCAGGTTCGTCATAGCAATAAGGATCATCTGTGAATGGGACAAGCACAAGCTGTCAACCTGCACATAAAGTCAGAGAACATATATCAGTCTCAAAATGGGAGAAGTGGCTCGACTGAAAATCATTCTGTAAAATGTCAAAAATCATTTCACTTGATTTTGGGTCCCCATGAAAACAAAACATCCAACTACTATTTACAAGTTTTATATACAAATTTCATGACAATGGGTAATTGAGATGAGACCAGTATTTTTTTCTCGCCTGGGACTAACAGAATGGAGACCTGGATATTATTTTCCCTGCAATGATGCCAGCAGCAGTGTTATCTTTCCGTCAAGTTTTCTTGTTTAGCTCTGTTTTGTGGCAATGGGCAGACAGATGAGACGCCGCATTCTGAGAATTAGCTCCAAATATTCTATTTTTTTGGCAGTGGTTTCAGAATTATCATGCACCTGCTGCAAAATTCCACTGATAACCAGGGTATGATAACACAATGTGATATCATGTCACTGTAGAAATGCGCTTGCGCGAATGTTATCAGGTCATGCCTTTAGAAGCGATCTCTGAAGATGATTGGCTGTATACTGACGTTGGCCGTGATAACAGCTTTCGATTGGTTGAATGTCGTCACCGACTTATGTCATAACGCATTCGCGACGTCAGCAATTTCAGACAAAGCCGCGTTTGCTTTTCATTTGTTTGAGTATCTTTAAACCTTAAAGCCTTCTAATGGTGCATGATAAATAGAAAACCATGTAAGTGTCTTTTGATAGCAAGTTTATTAGGCTCGACCAGAAACACGTCGGACTGGCTCGGCAAGCCTCGCCATTCCTACGCTGTTTCTGGTCTCGCCTGATAAAATTGATATCAGAAGACACTAACATGGTAATCTCTGTATACATACTGTCAAGGCAGGAACAAACTTCGAATGGTTATGTTCGTGTTCTTATCAAGCAGTGGCTTCATTGTCTGTAAAGGACTCCAGTTCACATTTATTTGCCTGTTTGACTGACTGTTCACCTTCTTTCTTTGACTGAAATACGACATAGTCGTTCCCAACTTTGTGAAAATGAACATTTCCTGTGAGAAGTAGAATATCTCTCTTAAGCCGTCCTATAGCAGTTGTTTCCTGCAAAATAAAGTGAACATTCTTTTTTTTTATTTTGCGGATGAAACAATGTGTTATACAAACTCAAAAATTCTAATTTTACTTTCAAAATTGTACTTTAAGATACCAGGAAAGACTACAATCAAAATAGGGCACTGAAAGAAGGGAGACATGCAAAGTAAGAGAGGAAGGTTAAAAAACAAGAATCGGAACAGAAGATTTGGTTGGTTTTGGGTTTAACAGTGAGACGGTATTTCAGTCTATATGGAGCTGTCTCCCATAGTGGGGGAGAAAGAAAAGAGAAATGGTAGACGAGAGAAAAAAAATATCCAAACACCCCCACCCGCACCTACTGCAAGCACAGTAGGCCCTTGCCATACTTTTATCCAAATAAGTAGGACGCCCCGGCACTGGAAGTTATAACCTGCACCTGAACAGAATAAGGGAGAAACCCAAACAACAGTACAAAACAAAAATCCATACCATGATGCCCTTCCAGTTTGCAACTCTGCGACACTAATCAGTTTATCTCTCAGTATGGTCCATCAATGATGGGCCATACTGCGAGATAAACTGATTAGTGATCAATGATGGGCCATACTGAGAGATAAACTGATTAGTGATCTATGTTGGACCATACTGAGAGATAAACTGATTAGTGATCAATGATGGGCCATACTGAGAGATAAACTGATTAGTGTCACAGAGTTGCAAACTGGAAGTTTTTCTGCCATTTTACATAGAGGAACAACTTTTTTGACTTCCTGGTACCTTCCTGGATAAAGTTTTTTGACTTCCTGGTACCTTCCTGGATAAAGTTTTTTGACTTCCTGGTACCTTCCTGGATAAAGTTTTTTGACTTCCTGGTACCTTCCTGGATAAAGAAATCCTTCCAGAAAAGGGTATACTCTTAAATGAAAGACTTTGCTCCTTTAAGAGCAAAGTCTTTCCTTTAAGAGTTACCCTAAACGAAAAAGGATGCAAAAATGTAAAGGGCAGAGTTGCTTTCCCTGAAAGTTATTCCATTCTCATCAGAACATTTTTCTTACATTTTCCTTGTTGGATAAACATTTATTTTACTGCTTCAAATTATAGTACAATGTTTCAATTTATAGTACACTCCAGACTACCAATCCAGGGGTCGCAGGATCAATCCCCCGCTTCTCCGGTCTTTCGGATGAGACTTTAAACCGAGGTCCCGTCTCCATATGACCTCGTTGTTGGTGGGACGTTAAACCCGAGTTCACTCACTCAATTTATAGTATTGGGGGAGCAGAGTGCGAGGGTTTGGATCCAGAAAATCTACTTTAAGCCCCCAACTAAGTTATTACTGACCGTTCCAAAGCGTTATTAATGCCTCGGTGTTACATTTTCTTATGTCCGCTTGTCTGTGGTTCACCACTTTGCTTTCTGTTTTGTTTTGTTTCATATAATACAAAATTGGCAAAAATACATGTTACTGTTTTTTTCATTTACATTAGCTGATGACCACCTGTCTTGGAGAAAGCTGCTCATTCAATTTATCGTGGGTGTCTTTCGTGAACTTTTGTCAATTATGTATATACTTCTTTCCTTTTCGTTTTTGGGCGGGATTTAGGATCTGATTGTATTAATTCCTGATCATTGCCTGTCTTTTTACCTTGGAAATCAAGCAGGCAGTCAATTTAGCTCTCCCTCTAACATCCAAGGCTCAACTGATTTGAGCTGTGAAACGACAAAGTTGCATTTGCGCCCAGCGAAGACCCCGATCAACCTGAGCATCAGTCTTCACTGTCCGCATGGAGCTAGCTTAGACCCTTAGCTACCCTTTAAGCTCACAGTAAAAAAATTCTGATCAGACTGGGCGGCTGCCGTGGCTGATCCGAGTCTTCGCCAGGTGCACATGCCACTTTGTTGGCTTTGTCTCGTCTCAGCTTATTTACTCACAGCAGCAAGTTTCCCTCGCAGGCTTTTAATTTCTTGTTTTAGTTCTTCATGACCTGAGCATGTTCCTTGGATGATTGAATTCTTTTCATCAGAAATTCCTGAAACTGTAATGGAAAATAAAAATAGGGAGACGCTCGGTTATGGTGCAGAAGGTTGTGAGTTCGAATCCCGGCTTTGGTCAGCTCCGGACTGGAAAACTTTCTCAACCCAGCAATAAAAATGTATCTTTTTCGGAAGGGAAAGGATAAAACAGCGAAAGGAGATGGATGGGCTCCGCCTTTCATATGCTGTGCCCAAGATACAGTGGTACTGTGACCCCCACTGCCCATACGGCCACTAGACTATGAGAATCATTTACCTTTTTTAACTTTTATGGGTACATTGCATGAAAATAGGGTTCTCATTAAAAAATATTCCAACCATTCTGAATCATGGACACCATCGTTAAACCCAAATAAGTAGTTGGAGCATATACAATCAGGTTCTATACTAATAGATAAAGGAAAGCGTTTGTCGTCACCTTTTACGGACCTAAAGTCAGCTTAAAATCAAATGCCTTGTTTTATTTCGACAATTAACAGTTCCTCAGTACGAGGGGCATTTCAGAAATAGTGTAAATGATCTCAGGGTAGCCTATTGGCTGATATTTAGCAGTGGTGTTATATATCATTGGAAAGCTAAATTCAAGTGTTTTAGAAACGTATTCGTTAAAAGAATTTCTAAGTCACCAATGCATGACAGCACATGCTTATACGTCATAAAAGTATGGATACTGGAAACTATAAATTTTCACTGAAAGTCTCTTGTGTTCTATCGCTGTTTTCTCAATGAGAAAATGATATATTTTAATGAAGAAACATGAAATACTGTCCTTTAAATGTAAAGTAAGAAAGTTATACAGAAATCGTTTCCAGTTCTACGTAAGTAACATAATAAAGAGATTTTTTGTCTGCTATGTGGTTATAAATGCAAAGTTATTATAAATGCATTATATCAATAAAATAGTGATTTTGACTCAATCAAATCCGATTTCAACAAATGATAGACATTTTATTACTGAAATGATTAGGTCACTTTATTTTGTTAAACGACTGGCATCAAATCACTGATGAAACTGGATTATACGTGTGCAAGCCCCACACCGGAAGTTGCAAAGTATCAGCAATTCATGTAAAAATGAAATTATCTTCTTATAAAAAGACACAGCCTCAATATTTTAAACTTTGTTTAGTGTAAAAAATTAGAGGGACAGATTGATAGAAAAATTCATATATATTAGGACTTGAAAGACGTTGTTTAATATGACACACTGACATTGAAATATGCGGGTGGGTGAGGAAACTTGTAAAAAATAGGTAGGCCACTGACAAAAGAGCATAGGTGCCATAAAAGATTATTTATAACAGAAAATAATCATGACGAATTAAATCTTATTTATTTTTTGTTTCATATCTGTCACCAAACATACACTTTCACTTACTTTGACCTCAAAATCGCAGTTTAAACAACTTACTATACATTTCAATTTAGCACAGGAAGTGACGTCATCAGAAATGCGCATTGTTCCATGATTAGCCTATCTTAAATCTTGTTGTTAGCAAGGCTGATACAATGCTTTTTATACTTAAATATTTTCAGTTTCAAAGGTATTATAGGTATCAGTCCAGAGCTGCTTGTATCCACAGTTAAGAAAATATGACTTTGTCTTTACATAAATATTCTGTCTGTTTCTACTCAGTGTCCTTACCCTAACAACAATTGTTAAGACTTATTTCGAAGAAAATACCAGTGCCTCAAATTTTTTGAGTGAATGCCAATGGATGATATGTAAATCTAAAAGTTAAGAAATAAATTTAAAAAATCGGTCAATATTCCTAGAAATGGCCAACTCATTTACACTATTTCTGAAATGACCCTCGTATTTCCCATTGTTAAAGTTTTAGCAATGACTGAAACTATGTGCTTACATTTATCACACTATCACACAAAAGCACAATTCTTTCATAGTCATGTATCACTATTGTTGTTTTATGGGGTGCCATTTTATTATTTGTTCCCTATTTATAGATTCATAACTAGAATTAGGGATTTACGTAATATGAATTCTTGATATCAATAATTCAAACCGGACTGAATTATAGATATCCATAATTTGGATTTGTGATCACGAGTTCTAATTATTGATATTCATTATTCAAATTAGTGATATCAATTAATGGGCTGAATTGTGGATATCACTAATTCGAATAATGGATATTCATAAATCAAATTATGGATATCTGTATATAGGGAATGAATAGTAGAAAGGCGTCCCATATTGATTATATAAAAATTGTATGATCAATAATTTGATGTGCCAGTGACGACACCAAACATTAATAAAAAAAACATGTCTTTTTTCGACGCTCGCTACCCAGCATGTACATTATGTCGAAATAACGTCGTATTGAAGTCGAAGCGACGTCATTACGTCGCATCGACGTCACTTCGACGTCATGTGCCTGCTGGATAATATGCTTACCTTCAGTGTCGTTAACTTTTCGCCTTACTTCGGTAGATCTCTGAGAGTATTCATTTGTAGAAGATTTGGATTTGGTTGCCATCGTATTTAATGAGGGATTTAGAAATCGCTCACTGATTTTGTTTCGAATTTTTATCTGAAATTAAGGTTAAAAGACTGATCAGAAAAGTACAGAGTTTGAAACAGGTTAAAGCCGATTTTAAATATTTTAAACACCTATTTGTTATAATGATAGTAACCTTCTTAGAAAATAAAATTGGTTTTGTACTTTTATTTGACAAAGCTCTCTTAAAAATGTTGCATGTTTAAGACTTGAAACCCATTTTGCGGACATATGCAAACAGTGCAGACCCAGATCAGACGCCGCAGAATGCGGCGCCTGATCAGGGTTTACACTGCTTGCTTACAGGAATTCCTATGCAAAATACAATAAAAGATAAAACACTGACCAAAAAAAAAAAACAAAACAAAAAACTAGTAATGAACCATTTAAATGTCCATTAGTCAAAAAGGGTTAACAAGAATTCTTTCATGGATTCTTAAAACTGTATTATTATTGAAAACATTTGAATTTTGGGTACCTTTGGGACGAACAATATACAGAGACACATGGTGGTACAAAACATGACTAGACTGGACAGGAGTACAAAGTTCAAGGTCGTTTGTTCTGTTGGTAGCACGTGCATCAGAGGAACTCCGAATATACAGACTATGACAACGTTGTAGATACAGAACCCGATGTATTTGGAGTCATTAAGAGCTGAAATATTAAAAGAGCTATACGTTTTTGCAAGTGATAAAAATGATTTAATTACGACAACGCATTCTGCTGGTCATACAAAGTAAATTGTTCTGTTTATGCTCACAAAGCAAAAGAGAAGAAGCGAACCAGATAACAGCTCAGCAGATGGGGGACTTCTGGATTTCCATCACGCACATTTGTGATGGTTAACTATATGCACTTCAGATTAACTGACATGATGGCTTACCGTAACATAATTAAATTTTCACTACAAGATGTCACCACATTTCCGCATAATGAAACGTGATTAGTTTCTTCGGTGAGTTATGGCTGACCATAACAGACAAAAACCCGCGAGTACTTCTCTGAAAAAATGGCGCAAAGCCTTGAATATGTACAATGAGTATCCTCGTTGAATGAGCATCCGTTAAGAAAAAGCAAGAATTGTAGTTAAATTTGATTGTAACAGTTTATTAAAAATAGAACATGAACATGCATTCTTTTTAAATAAAATATGTCAAATACACAGCAATACTTACCTAAATTTGCCAATAACCTAAATGCAGACTGTTTGTACTGAAAGTAGTTACGGACTAGTCCAAATACCAACTTTAGACGTGGAGGGGTCATACTGAACAATGCCAGTGGATTAAATTGCCCAATAGAAAGTGGGATTTTAAAATGTAAGAGTCATGGCTGACCATCACATATATGCGTGTTGAAAAACCATAAGATGAAGTATTAAAAGGCAAATGTATTAATATAAGTAACAAAAATGATGGTAAAATTATTTCATGCTATAATCAGCTCTTCAGTTGGCTCTTCAGTTGTGCAATGGGAAGAATGGACAGTATGCATGTTTACTAATTGCTTATAATCTGGAACGACAAAAGCTTGATTGAGCCGCCTCTGTATGTCACGTCCGTTTTTATACCAAATGCGTGTCTTTCATAGGCATTCCTAAATTTTCAGGATCATCCGAAACGTTCTCTCACAGGACTTATAGCCTCTGCACACATGTGCTAAATGTAGAGGAAGTCAATAGAAAGAAAAGTCTTTTTCCTTTACGATGATACCAAACACAGTGGATTCAAAACGATGGCCAAGTTACTCGCTCATATAATGTGTTAGTCATATACACTTGCTTATTTTCTTGTGTTTTGTGTTTCTGTTTGTAATTGAATCATGCTGTACAAATAGATAACTAGAAATGTTTTTCAGAGAAAAACTGATGTCCCCCCACCAGCCCACTTCCAATCCCCCCTGGTTCTAAAGATATCCTTCATAGATGACTATGTCCTTGCAAATGAAGTCGAGGTCACCAAAATCTAATCAGCTCTGAAAGTTGACCCAATGATGTATCCATGCAAGTTTGGTCAAATTCCATCCACAGGTTCAGGAGATATAGTGAGTACAAGAAATTGTCATCTAAGTCCGCCAGTGACCTTGAAAATGAGGCCAAGTTACCAGAATTTAATCAGCTCTTAAACTTGTCCCAATGATGTATCCATGCAAGTTTTGGTGAAATTCAATCCATTGGTTCAAGAGATATAGTGGGTATAAGAAATTGTCATCTAAGCCCTCCAGTGACCTTGCAAATGAGGTCAAGGTCACCAAAATCTACTAGGCTCTTAAACCAGGCCCAATCATGTATCCATGCAAGTTTGGTGAAATTCTATCCATTGGTTCGAGAGATATCATGGGTACAAGAAACTGTTATCTAAGTCCTCCAGTGACCTTAAAAATGAGGTCAAGGTCACCAAAATCTAATCAGCGCTTAAGCTTGTTCTAATGATGTATCTATGCAAGTTTGGTGAAATTCCATCCATTGGTTCAGGAGATATAGTGGTTACAAGAAATTGTCATCTAAGTCCTTCAGTGACCTTGAAAATGAGGTCAAGGTCACAAAAATCTTCTCAGCTTTTAAACCTGTCCCAATGATGTATCCATGCAAGTTTGGTGAAATTCCATCCATTGGTTCAAGAGATATCGTGGGTACAAGAAATTGTCAGCTAAGTCCTGCAGTGACCTTGAAAATGAGGTCAAGGTCACCAAAATATAATCAGCTCTTATACTTGTCCCAATGATATATCCATGTAAGTTTGGTGAAATTCCACCCATTGGTTCAGGAGATAGTGTGCATACAAGAAATTTTCATGCCATTTAAGTCCTCCTGTGACCTTGAAAATAAGGTCAAGGTCACCAAAAACTAATCAGCTCTTAAGCTTGTCCCAATGATATATCCATGCAAGTTTGGTGAAATTCCATTACTTGGTTCAGGAGATATTGTGCATACAAGAAATTTTCACGCCATTTAAGTTCTCCTGTGACCTTGAAAATGAGGTCAAGGTCACCAAAATCTAATCAGCACTTAAGCTTGTCCCAATGATATAGCCATGCAAGTTTGGTGAAATTCCATCAATTGGTTCAGGAGATATTGTGCATACAAGAAATTTTCACGCCATTTAAGTTCTCCTGTGACCTTGAAAATGAGGTCAAGGTCACCAAAATCTAATCAGCTCTTAAGCTTGTCCCAATGATATATCCATGCAAGTTTGGTGAAATTCCATCAATTGGTTCAAGAGATATCGCGCATACAAGAGTGGGACGCCGACGCACCGGGAACTGCACTGAAAACAATATGTCCCCCCTCACCTTTGGTGGGGGGACATAACTACATAATCACAGGGGACTGATATTTTCAAAGTTGTTGCCTGTAACATGCAAAGAATATTACATGTATGACATCAATGAATTTCACAGCATCTAGCTTTTCATACACAATACTGTAAATTATAAAATGCATAAATGACTGTTATTGTGCTACCTGTAATTTTTGTGTGTCTTTACTATCTGTGCCGGAAAATTGTAGCCATCGACCTACCTAAATAAACTGTTTATAAATTACTGTACCTTTCAAAAAGGTATGATCCTTGCAAGTTATGCCAGTATCGTCAGTACATACATTTTTCACGGCTGATTGTAAACCTAATTTTGAAGAAACAACTTTTTTCTACAGCGATATTACATGCTTTTTGAATGGTATTTCAACGACATAAATATTTAGTCTTGGTTTTTGAGATATAATACCAGTGACAAAACATTTTGGATGATCCTCATTCTGTAATAGTACAAAAATCTCCTGCTGACACCATATTAGAAACCATGAGTGTGGGACCTATACATGGACTGGTCAATAACCACAGATATTGAAACTAAGACAGTAATGTTATCACATTGCTTCGACGTTGTATTAATGGTGTGTAGCCGGTAGTACCTGGTACATTGACGTGGCGTGTTTCCCACGCTAAGAACGTCCCAAAAGCTAGTAGCAGACCTTTGTATATGTAGAGTGTAACAAACCAATAGCCCTCGTATGGATGATAACAGTAGGTATACACTTCCGCTATAACGTTGCTAAGATTGAGCTGGTCCTACAAAGGAAAGACAATTTTAAAGAATTAGTGATTTTCATTTAGCTTTCGTTGTGGCTGACAAAGAGCAAAATGCTCTCATTATGGTTAACTCGTAATATATACTGCTTTATTGAGGCTATAAATAATGCGCGTCCTACTTCGACGTCCAAACGTAACGCAGTTATACGTAGTAATAGTAGTCGATCTGTTTAAAATCTTTCTAAAGGTAGGCTTTAGATTCATAAACTCATGGGAGCTGTATACATCGCGGAGGCACAGATGCTGTCGGAAGTCACGTAATTAAATCTGATAAAAAATCTTTACACCGCTTCTTCCTATATTAAATCAATCATTGTAAGAATGCTCAAACATCGATTTAATTTTTTTCTCCAATCATACAAGAAATTAAGTCGGACCGCCAGTTCTATCAACTTCTCCGTAGAGTAATGTATACCTCTAAAAATTAGACATTGACGTACATACATACATACATACATACATACATACACGTTAATTTTTACGCAGTAACCCGATGACAACCCTGGGAAACTTCCCTCATCATCCCTACCAAGAACACATGCAGCTACCAGTGATCAGAGCCGCCTTAGCGAGGCGGTTTTTTATGAGAGGTAACAACACATATTTTCCGAAAATAACCGATTGAAAAAATCCTGAAATCTGTATTTCAGTCTTCACCCGCCAATATTTCAATCCCCATAGCAATATTTTGAACAAATAGTGTCTTTATTGCGTCTTTTTATATATAGAAACCATATATTTTTCTGGCAATCAAACTGCTTCTTGGAAAGATACTTACTTTTCTTTTTGTGACAACACTTTCTTTTTGTAGACTGTGAGTCATAGACCACGCAATCAACACAACACAGTCAACCATTGCGAGAAATAGTATGACTCCAAACAGATGGTAGTCTTTAATTGTCTGAAACATAATACACACAAATAATAGGTTTAAAACATACATAAATGAACTTTCCATATAATTGGGACTGAACACGGTCCATACGCAATTCAAGTACAATTTTTTCAAAAGTGTGCTAGTTTACTTCGAGACTTACTTAGATTAGCACTTCTAGGGAGCGTGTAATGTTTAATGGAAAGGGATGAATTTTATATTCACAATATATGGAAGTAGATAAATATTTTATGAATGTTAAGAGTCATAACTACTACATTAAATGTCTAGTAAAAATGAAAATAAGCAGAGGCCATGGGCCGTATTTATAAAAAAAAGACTTAAGCGGTTGCTATGCTGTTGCTAAGGCTGAATTTTTATGAAGGAGATTTCCTACAACTATGAAATTCGCTCTGAAGGAACAGTCTTTTTCAGACTGTTCCTTCATAGCAAATTTCATAGCTGTAGGGAATCTCCAACATAGAAATTTAGCCTTAGCAACAGCATAGCAACCACTTAAGTGGTTTTATAAATACGATCCCATTGCTAAATAATTAACTTACAGTTTTCTTAAGCTTGTAATCTCTGAATAGTATATGCACTCTCCACGTTTTGGAAAACAGAGCTCCAAACAACGACGTAAAGCCGAGACACATGATCCAGACTTGAACCTAACAAAATAAATATAAATGGGACATGTATTTCAAAGCTCCTAGAAAACAGCCTGATACGTTTATTTTGTTTTATTATATGAATGAATTTTATTTTTTGTGGATTTTATCGATGTGTAAACGCCGGCGAATCACTCATAAACTGAATAAAGCCCAAAGGGCTTTATGTGAAGTTTGGGAGTGATTCGCCGGCGTTTACACATCCATAAAATCCACAAAAATAAAATTCATTTCTGATAATTCCATCTCGGTTATTTTTACCTTAAAATGTCAGGTAAATCGAGTATTTTAGAAATTTTCGCAAAGAAAATAGTCCAAGTAGTTCCCAATTTCTGGTTCAGGGGATTTATCGAACTACAAAGGTCGTTTACTGTACACTCTTAACCAATCAAATTGCAGTAAATAAGCAGTAGAATTGGAATTATACTGGTATAAAATGCTGCCGAGAGAAAATTTCTATCAATTAAATCCAGACGTGTAGTGTGATTTCCTCTTCCTCGCTTCTTACGTTGACATCTGGTGTTTTACCTAAAAATCACCAGTCATCAACTGGGCCTCACGTCTTTCATAGTATGGTCATTGGCTTTGAAATTCACAAATAATATAAATGAAGATACCCTGAAAATAGAGGCCAAAGTGCTTCTAAATGATGTTTGAGTTTTTAGCATCTTTTATCTTTTGATCGCAACATTTCTCCGCCCAAGAACCAGTGTGTTATTGGTTGATTGTTTTATGATTAACGGCGCTTCGAGACGGTATTTCAGTATATACAGAGCCACCTCCCAGAGGCAGGGAGAAAGAAAGGGTATGATTGAATGTGTGAAAATAGTTTAGTTCACTTATCTGGTCTCTTTATAAACTGAAACCTACCATGCATATGTTCTTGTCAGCTGCCTTCGCCAGCAGATTTCCGTAGTCAAAACATGAAAGGAAGACGCAGAAATACATCATAATACTGCCAGCTATAATGACGTTGTTTATTGCAGGACTTGACAGCTTGATATTGCTAAAACGAAAAGATAAAAAAAAATCAACATAAAAAGTGACTCTCAGTATCTCGAACACTGATATCTCACTCTCTATTATTAAATAATATAGTTTGGACATGACACGTTTGCTATTTTTCTTTATTTATCTCAAACTGCTGGGCCCAGAAAGATTATTTTGATATATCAGTAGCTTGAGATGAACTATCGAGACTTGACTGTCGCATAAAAGTTTATGTAAGGTTCAATTTCTTATTCCAGACATATCTTATATCTGTTTTCAGTAGTAGATATGCAGTATGATGGTTATTTTATTCTGACAATGGGCTGGAAGTGCTGAAGAATGATCTATTATATCGTTATATTGTTATGAGATGGGATAGGCAATTTCTGTTTGAAAGTTCAGTTTTGTAAATATACTCTATATTAATAGGAAATTACCGAACTTTCCTAATGCTGCATTTTTATTTAACGCAAAATACAAACTAGATTTTTAATTAGCTTCATTATCTCCTACTTCTGCATCAGTATTGCCAACGGCAAGAAAGAACCATGGGCAAATGACATCACAAAAATAGTTAATAACGTACATATACACATGTTAAAAACATAAAAATTGCTGTAAAGTCAAGGCTGTATAGATCTGTAGCCGGGAACTGAAGTCGTCTACAGACTCGGCATGTACCAGGTCAGGAGGCAAGGCGTTCCACTTTCTGATAGTACGTAGAAGAAAGTTGTGTTTATACTGTTCGTAGTAGGTCTGGATCTATATATAGCTCCGCTCATGGGTTTTTATAGGGCTGATTGACGATTTGACGAAGTTAGGTAGAGTGACATGTCTTGCGCAGTTGGAGAATTTCTTTTTGTGTTTTCATACTAGTTTCAAAGGAGGGCAGTTCAGCCTATCAAGCATTGATGATACGCTGTGTCGATATATTAAGTAAACTCCTGTAACAAAGCGGGCACCCTTACGTTGAATTCTTTCCACTGTTTGAATTTCTTGTTTGTAGAATGGGTCCCATTCGAAGAATACGCGAGATGAAGTCGGACAAGTGTGGCGAAGGCCGTTGATTTGCCTTTCTGGCTGCATCTATAAAGGCGTCTCCTAAGGAGGTTGAGAATTCTGTTGGCTTTTCCAGAAATGTTGCAGATATGTGATTTCCAGGTAAGGTCAGAGGTAAGTTCAACTCCTAGGTAGGTTCTAGGTTGCTGCCTTCAATGTTATATAGTGTCTGTCCTGGTTTCCGTTGCCTTGTAATCTTCAGTAGGTGGAATTTCTTTGCATTGAATCTCATCAGCCATGTATTTGACCACTCTGTCATGGTGTCAAGATCATGCTGCAGTTGCAGTTCGTCTGGGGACTGTCAATAGTTCTGTATAGTAAGGCATCATCAACAAAGAGCTTGATTGTTGTTTGAGGTGATATCTTGGCTCCGGTGTCATTCACATACAACAGGAACATCAGAGGCCTTGTGGAACTCCGGAAAGGACTGAAGAATCTGTGGAGGCTGCCCCATCAAGGACTACGTCGGTCGAATGCTATAGTGTTCTATGTCTATTTTTGGAAAAAAATAAGTATTATATACCGTTGGAATCAGAATCAAATGTTCTATCTCCATAGCACCTTAGATGTTGCATATCATGTCTCTGTGGGCGTTTATAAGCTGTTCAATTTTGCTTATTTGACTTTTTGTCAGTGCTATACTGTTCTATGTCCATTTTGAACCAATGAAATGAAAGTATTAAGAAATATTTGATCACGTGACTTCTAATGTCACATGATCAAATCCCTTTTAGCCATTGGTTCAGAACCATTGTTTAGTGATTATTAGAGAATGTCGAGACAGATAGTATGGAAAAGGAAATACTTCAATTTACACTATAAAAGAAAGGAGTGGCAATCCATGTGGGGTCTATATGGATAAATTAGTGTATGTGTATTAAATTTAGAACTATAAAACGCTGCATTGCCGGTTATGTAATCTAGGTCATAAAATTGTTCTATCTCCGGGTTATTGAAGGACATGATGATTTCTTAAACAAAACGTTCTATGTCAACACTGAAAAGTCCATTTTTCTCTTAAATAAACAGGTTTTGGAAGTAATGTTTTAAACTTAACATGTTTTGACTTAGTTATATGATTTGCAGTGCAGTTATTTTATTCATATGGGGTTTTCCAAACTAAATTAAGGGCCACAAACTTTGAACCCCATTTTCTCGACTTTTCATAAAATGGACTTTGAACATTATCGCATTCAGCCGACGACGACTCTCTGTTGGCGGTGAAACAACCAAGACTCTATCCACTTGTTTGTCTTGTCGGTAATGCCATAGTGCTTCAGCTTCAGTAGGAGACGTCTGTGGGGCACCGTGTCGAAGGCTTTACTGAAGTCCAGTCAACTGAAGGAGTTTACTGAAGGAGGTCAGTGGTCATCCGTTTGTCAAATTTGTTTGATAAGTCCTCTACTGTAGACAACAACTGAGTTTCACTAGAGTGGTTAGCTCTAAATCCGTGTTTGAAATGGACAAGTTTATCATATAGATGTCCCATAGTCCCACTAAAGACTAAATATTCCATGGCTCTACATAGGATCCCTATCAATGATACATTTTTGTAGTTTGTGGGGCAGTTTTATCTCTTTATTTGAATACAGCTGTAACATTAGCTTGTTGCCAATCCAGTTGTACTTGTTCGGTGTCATATAATAGTTGGTAAATAGCGCAACGTACTGGGGCTATTTCTTCTGACACCATTTTCAAGATTCTTGTAGGTAGGAGGTCCGGTCCAGATGCCTTTGAGGGGTTCAAGTTGCTGAGCAGTTTCTCGATGACTGGTGCTGTGAACAGCATGTCTGGCATTGGTGGGATCTGGTCTTTGTCTTTTTTCCGGGAAATTGTCATCCGGTTCTCTGGTAAACTGTGATGAATACTGGGTGTTACAGGCTTCAGCTTTTCCCTGTGAATCACTGACGAGGGCATCGTCAGCTTTTAAAACAAGGATGCTGCCTTCTTCAGACTTCTCTTTGATGTAAGAATAGACTTTCTTGGGGTTTCCTCTTTTCTGCTTCATTTTCTCGGAAGCCATGAAAGATTTTTTTATTTCCCAGAAATTTTCTGGGAAGTTGGTCTTTACAAAGAATGTCATGAAACAACTTTTTAAATATACATTATTAAAGAGACATTGAGTCCGTTTCCATACCTGTTACGCCGGTAGTGAATATTAAATCCTAGAAATCCTAATGCTACCATACAACAGACAGTATTGGCTATCATCACCAACACAAGGGATGGAATATTTGGAGCAACCATTACACGGTGGTATGTGAACTTGTCTTGGGGTACTTCACCACCTGAAATAAGGATATTGAAAACCAAAAAATTTCAATTAATGAGCCTGTAAAATCATAAATGTTCAGTCTCTGAAATGTATTAAGTGTTTGTATTACAACTGCAAAAATGTATGACATTGTAAATTATTTGGGGAATAGTAGGGACACACACACAAATCATCGTTTTTGGCTTTATCTTAGTGTTCTATGGGCAGATATGCTATATGAAGCAATTTACATATTAAAGATATAAAAAAGACAAACAATCACAAATAAAAAAAATGAAAAAAAAATCTTTATTTCAATTACACTATATTACCGTATGACTTTTGTTGACAAAGTCGGCGAAAGAAAAGGAAAGAAGCATAAACAGTGGAGTACCTGGCCAGAGTGTGTTGATAGGCACAAACCATGTGAGATTGTTTGTCAAATGATTGTACATGGCTACATGAAACCTTGTATTATCTGAAAGTTGAAAAAAAATACAAATAAAAATGCCCTAGATTTATAAACAGCTCAACACCAAATAATTTTAGCAGCACCACAAGAAATCAAAGAGCTTTGTCACAACATAAATACAACAATTGGGGTTTGTATTAAAGTTTGTCGACAAGTTTTGCCATTCCTTATTTTCAATACCTATTGCCCAAAGTTATTTCTCAAAATTCTTGTCGACGCCACTATGATTTGGTCTCTACTGGCTACAGACCATTGGCGGCCGCTTACCAAGGGTGGCCATATTCGCCTTGCCCGCACAATTTTGTATTTATTGCGTATTAGATTATATACATTTTTAGAATCGAGATAGAAATGTATTAATATAAGATTGGCATGAATCGCATCTTAGGGGCAAATCATGCCAACATAATTTCTTTTCCAGGGGAATATGACGCCTGACACTGACATCGTGGGATTGCTTGGATTTGTATTTCTAACGTACTCAAACTGCAAAAATGAATCATAGACCAGAGTCTTAGAAAGGCAAGTTAAATTCACGTAAACTTCTAGGAAAATGCTTCATTTAGCGCATGGCAATGTTGATGGTCGCCATCGGTAAAGCAGTGCGTCTGTGTTTAACTGCTTGTTTGTAACCCTTTTCGAGGACTTGTCCCAGGCACATTTTACAGGCTGCCTTAAAAATGCATCGGTTTCATAACGACAGTTACCCCTAATATATTTCAATAAAATTATAGACTAACTATTCATATATGCCTTAAGCCTCGTTCACACGATCAAAGTTTCTTTGTCACAGAAACTGTAACAAAGAAAGTTTGGCAAACATTTTGCGTTTACACGGAGTAAATTATTTGTTAAAGAATAATGTGACATTGAATCTTTGTCAAATAAACTATGGCAATGAAGTATTTGCTGCCGTGTTCACACGAACAAAGAATTCTCGTCAAAAAGTTACATGGACAAACAAACTTTGCTCGTGTAAACGGCCAACTGTGTCACATTTTCATTGTTAAATATGCTTTGTTCAAAATCAAACTGAAGCCGCGTTTACACGGGCAAAGTTATTGTCACAAATTTCGTTTGGTATAGAAAAATTTGCTCGTGTGAATGAAAAAATTTGCCACATTCATTGCCAAGTTTATATGATAAAGTTTCTATGACAAACAAAATTTGTCCCTGTGAACCGAAAATTTGCCATAGAATGTGTAACAAAGAAACTAGCTATGGAGATGAACACAGAAACCCTTGCTCATAATCACATCAGTTTGATTTGGAACAAAGTATATTTGACAATGAAAATGTGGCACAGTTGGCCGTTCACATGAGCAAAGTTTGTTTGTCCCGGTAACATTGACGAGAATTCTTTGTTCGTGTAAACACGGCAGCAAATATTTCATTGCCAAAGTTTATTTGACAAAGATTCTATGCCATATTTTTCTTTAACAAAAAGTTTGCTCCGCGTAAACGCAAAATGTTTGCCAAACTTTCTTTGTTACATCTTCTTTGACAAAGTAACTTTGGTCGTGTGAACGAGGCTTGATTTGATTATGAGCAAAGTCTCCACAGATAGTTTCTTTGTTACGTATTCTATGGCAAATTTTCTGTTCACACGGACAAATTTTGTTTGTCATAGAAACTTTACCAAATAAATTTGGCAATGGAAATGTGGCATATTTGTCCGTGTAAACGAGGCTTTAATAAGGTAACAGCGTAAAGAAGTGTTACAATTTTCGCCTCTGATCGCTCGCCAGTTAATTAATTAAACAAGGTCTGTCGAAACTTGAATTTTATGGTGAATAAGCGTGCTTTATCAAGAATGATTTTTCTGTCCGATTTAGGAAAAATCGTTATAAAAACTAGATATGAAATGAATGTAATGCAAAAGACTGCATGCTTAGAGTCAACCTGATCATGGCTGAATATAATTGTGCGCCATGGGGTCTGGACTCGACTAAGTAATTGCCTGTCTGGAAAAGATCTGTTCATTTAATATACTATATATGCCTTTCATGAACTGCTCACAGTTTATGTTTATCTTTCTCATCTACTTTGGTACTGCACAAACTTGTATGACAAGTGGAACTTAGACTACGATAGCTATACAATTTGCTTGTTGACATATGTAAGACTTAATACAACATTGTGTCTTAAATGATTGTAGTTTTAGAGACTGCCAAGAGAAAATGTGACAAAGGGATGGTGTATAAAATGTCTTGCCAGACTGCTGAAGCATTTTTAGAATCATAGGTTTTAAGAAATATGTGACATATATAAAAGTGTAACTGCTGCAACGTTCACACACATTCCGAAATTGGGCGCAGTCAAGCAGCTCTAAGTCAGATTTTCTCGTAGTATCGCTCAGTTAAAACTCACTAAAATTTTGCTCAATATAGGTCACACCAACTCTACCCCCTGTATGATCAAATGACACTGGCCCCTGCAAAATATATAAGAAAAAATGTTAATAAAAAACAATTTTACGACAAACATATGCGAAGGACCTGGTATGATAAGGCCCAAAAATGGCCCCCAGAAAACTCATTTTTCAAAAGTTCTATTTTGATAACCAAAATGCATTCGTAGGAAAGTTCTAACCTTAAATGTAACAGCAAACACAAAATCAACCAGTTCTTGCATAAAATATTTGTGTTTTTAATCTTGAACATACCCATACCCCCAGCGGAGTCTGATGAAAATGGCAAATTTGGTAACCTTTGCGGCTTTCAAAATATATGAGCCCGGCCTCCAGCACATTTTATATTTTATATGCAGACACAATTTTGATATATTTACATGCCATGAAAATATTAAATGTGCTGGAGACCGGGCTCTATGCTTATTTTTAACTTTTTGTTACCAAACTTGCAGCGTTTGGAACTGTTACAGTTTTCCTGTTTTCTCAACATAAAAAAGCCCATATCTCTGCTCATAGACAAAATAAACATACGTTGTGGGTGTTCATTTTCTTAGTTAGAACACAAGGAATAATTTGGTACACGTTTCATTTTGATTTGTTGGAATTTTTGGTAAGCGTCTCTGGACTTGCAAACTTGAGTGGGTGGGGTACCTTGACAGGCCTTGTGCAGTGCGCAGGTAATTAGCCTTGGTACCCAACGTATAAGCATTTCATCAAAAGCCTATTATTAAGAGCTTTCAAAAGCTATTGTAAATTACTTATCTCTTTAAAGGAAAAATTAATAAACTCAGTTTTTCTTGCTATTTTCCTTCATATCATTGAACCAACATAGGCATGTCAGAAATCATGTTATTCTGGGAATTAACAAAAGTGAAACATATTATTTCTGTTTGTTCCCATACGCACAAATGATAAGCAATAGAAACAATGCAATTTTAAGCGAATTTGAATGGGGGCCAAAAATGGCCCTTATCACACCAGGTCCTTTATGAATATGCGTGAAAATCAGTGTAAAGGTTACATACAAATGCTGTTTAATCAAACTTGGAAAAAATGCAAGAACAGCTGTTTTGACTAACTTTCACACAGTGGAATGGTATTTCAAAATCATAGATGAGTTCCCTTAAGGAGGCCGACTCTAATTTCGATTGCGCAACGTTCTGCGCATTGCCGTCATTCAGCGTTCTGACGACATTCTCTTCTTACAAAGTGAGCACGACACGTCGGCCTGATATTTTCAACGCGATACTTTCTTTCGTTTCTTACCGTTTCACACTGGTCTGGCATTCAACATAGGCAACGAAGGCAACGTACTATAAATCTCGATTGTTTTCACATACTTCTTAGATTAATTCAAACTAATGTTCTTACGGACCCGGCAGTTTGTTATACCTCTTAGTCAGACCAGATTTTCGAAGAAATTCCGTCTAGTATAAATGCAGTGCTTGAATAAGTTTCTACACCAATTCGTTGCCTAGCCGCTGTAGTCCAAATATTGTTTTCAAGCATTTCTTGAATATGCATATCAATTCAATTAAACTTTTGATTCCTATTTCAAGAATCGGGGGTCGGATGGTCCGTGAGACTATACTTCTGAAACAAACTTCTCCTGATGAGCTGAACAAGCAAGTTTCCTTACGTTGTCTTCGTTACCTGTGTTGAATGCCAGACCAGTGTGCGTTTCTTACCGTCGACAATAGAACAGAATAAATTTTACAACTAATTTATGCCCACACACTGTACTTGCTACTGCGTTTTGCAATTACGTCACCGGTTATCATTTCCGGTAGCTGTCATCAATGAAGCCAGAAGTGAAAGTAGAAAAAACAACAATGGAAAGAGAAGTTCCTGAAGAAAAAAAAGTGTCGATCACAACAGGACAAGGATTGAAAAGTCATTCAAGGTGGACGCGGCCAAGGAGAAGGTGTTTTATGTATTCAGATCAGCATGATTTTTACCAGTCCCGTTATTTGCCAGCTGCTGGCAGCACCTTCTCAGCTTCTTACTCTTGTTTTGGTACATGTTCATTTGAAAATATCAAGAGCTCTTTCTTTTCCGGCAGACTGAAGACATAAGACTTTTTATTTGCTTATATGTTGTAGACCACTCCCCAAGTCCCACCAGAATTTTTTTCCGATCTCCCAACCCCAGATAGGTAAAAAGTTTATGACCCCCCCCCCCCCACCCAAACCCACGTCCCCCATCCAAGCTACCCTCCACACTCACCATATAACTTATTTTATGTATGACTGAAACTGAGACGCTCTTTAAAAATGAAGACTTATGGAAAAATTCTGACATTCCCTCCCCCAACCCCAATATGCCTATTAAAATACATGACCCCCCCCTCCACCCCCCATTCCAAGGCCTATTTATTTTATTTACGACTCCCCCAGTACATCAACAAAATTCCTTTTGCTTATATGTTGTAGACACTCACACAGTCCCGCCAGATTTCCCCCCTCCCCCAAGATAGGTGACAAAAAAGTTTATGACCCAGCCCCACCCCATCCAAGCTAACCCTTCACACACACATACACACACACCATAACCTATTTTATGTCCGACTGAAACTGAGACATTTTTTTAAAAATGAAGACTGGAAGACTGATGGAAGAATTCTGACATCCCCCCCCCCATATGCCTATAAAAATATATGACCCCACCCCCTGCTCCAAGGCTTATTTATTTCCGACTCCCCCAGTACATCAACAAAATCCCCCCCGCGAATGTACCAGGCCCCCCACCTGTTAATAAATGACTCCCCCCCCCGAATGTACCAGCCCCCCCCCCCCCCCCCCACCTGTTAATAAATGACTGGCCCCTAACATGAAATGTGTTTTGTGTGTGAACTCCCAGCTCATATCATACATGACATATCTCAGTGACACCAAATTTCTGGCCCAGAAGTTATTTCGGTTTTCGCAATTGTGTCAAATTTAAGCGATTTTGCATTACACTCAATGCAAAAAATGCATAAAAACGTTATTACTTTTGGATCGACCCCCATTAGTCACCAGTGCCGGAGACATAATATTTTTATAACTTTTATCTAAAGTTAAATCATTGATTGATACATTGTTAAATATAAAGAAATTCTGTGGCACAGGTTTTTCAGGAAAAAAATGTAATGCTAACTTTTGAAACGACCCTCGTTTCCATATATGAATGATGACCCCTATTTTTACTTTCTGTTTTCATAGATCATGTGTAGATACACCGCCTATTTAAGTGACACCATCAAATCTAGCACAGAACTTATTCTTATATTTGTGATCTTGACAGAAAATGGTGTTTTGCATGTAATGCTTACTTTTGAAATGACCCTCATTTCCTTATATAAACAATTAGCCCTATATTTATTTCCTGTTTTCGGAGATCATATAAAGATACACTGCCTGCCTTAATGAAACCATCAAATCTTGCACAGAAGTTACTTTATATTTCGTGATATTGACCAAAAATGGCGTTTTGCATTTGAAACTTACTTTTGAAACGACCCCACTTTTCTTATATGAACGCTGATGCCCTGTTTTCAGTTCATAGTTTTGAAGATCCTTTATAGATGCAGCGCCTTTGTTAGTGACACTATCATATCTGGCAAAAATATTTTTAAATGCTTGCAATCTTGATAAAATAATGGTGTTTTGCCCCTAACTCCTACTTTTGAAACGACCCTCATTATCTTATATGACCGATGACCCCCTGTTTTTATTTCATGTTTTCACAGAGTTTATGTAAATACGTTACATATCTTAGTGACACCAAAATCTCTAGCACAGAAGTTATTTTAATTTTCACATTTGTGCCAGATTTTAGCCATTTCCCATTACAATCAATGCAAAAAAGTGTAAAAATGGTGTTACTTTTGGATCGACCCCCATTCGTCACCAGTGCCGGTGACATGATGTTTTTATTACTTTTATCTAAAGTTAAGTCCTTGATTGATACACTGTTATAATATAAGGAAATTCTCTAGCACAGGTATCTCAGAAAAAAATTAGAGTCGGCCTCCTTAAGAACGATGAAAACATGTATAAGACAGAAGGTGGGATGGACAACGTAGTTTCGGCCAATAAAGCCTCAGCATCGAAAGCCAAGGTAAAGCAGTCTGTAATTTTGCAAATTCAAACACGCAGTCGATTCAAGACTGGTATAAACCAAAACAGAGGTCAAATTCGATAAAAAGAATCAGTCCAGATTAAGAATATTTTCCATCGGCTGGACATAACTGAGGAATCGTTGAAAAGGCCGTAAAATTCATCTATAATCAGAATAACGGGAGCAGCTTATCACGTATTTTTGGAATTATGATGCTGTAAAGTAAGGAAAGAATTATTACGTATGCTATTGCACAGGCTACAAAAATAGTGTTTGCAAAGATTAGCGGTACAAAGCTCAAATTCCATAATCGGCGGAATTCTTTATAATATTTTTCATCAAGTTATCAGTCTGAGTTTGCACGGTAGTGAAAGGCTCTTGAGGTGGCTCTTAATATCGGAATCATATAACTGATCATATTTCAATCAGTTTTTCCTGGAGACAATTTATGCAGCTATCTAAAACTTATGTTTAGCTATTAGAGTCACATATACAGGTTTAATAGCTAACAGTGGTTACAAAAAGTGAGGAATATGAAGATATCTAAAAAGCAGAATTCAGGAAATTACATAGATTAGCTGAACTTTATATGTGATAAAGCCAATATTCATAGAGACCGTCAGTATGAATATTGTTCCATTGGCCGTAAGCATTATTGTTTTAGACAGAGGTCAAAACCCAAAATTTTGTACGAAACAAATACAGCTACCACTAATCATTTTATTGCAAATGTTTTAAAAACAGACATTTAATGCTTCAATTAACAAGATACAGATACCCTTTTTACTCTGTTTAATCAATATCTGAAACAGCAGGCATGAACGATGCCATAGTGTCGCGAATTTTTGCCCCGATGACGACATTTGCATGGGTCCTACGCCTTAAAAGCACAATAAAGCAAACCCAAGTGGGTGTTTTCAGTTCGGAACATTATGAAAAATTGGAAAACTCACAGAACTTGAGGGTTCAAGAGAATTTTATCGCCAATGCGAAATTCTGGTCTAGGCCCCATAGTCCTTATATGCACTTCTGTAGGACACGTGACATGCAATGACTGTTTTCCGTTTAGCTGAAGGCTGTCACCTAAATATTGTTCTATCAACATACAATAAAAACCTGCCCAGCCATGATAAATATGAAATTAGGGCACTGCCTTTATGCGAGCACTCATTTACAGTGATAATTTATTCGATTTTAAGAAAACTATGTAATTGCTGTATTACGAGTAGTATTTAAATCAGTCCTTAAAAACTATTGGTTTCACACAATTCCTGCCGCATTCTATCTTTTTTTCTTTCTTTTTTTTCATGTTTCCAGTTTACGCGGAGTGCACGGTACGGGGTTTTACTCAGGCACAGATTCCTACGGCTCTGGTCGGACGTTTCGGTCCTTCCACCAGACGATATAATCTCTATACAAAAATTGGTAATATGTAGAATCTAAATTTATCTCGATAGTTTAGAAGACGAAAATACGATTTTATACAATAAACAGAGTAGCATATAATAGATTAAAGGCCTCATTGCTCTATCAGTGGTGAAATATTTCATCGTGAGGTGTCGCTGCAAGCTTCTCACCACATTTTCGTCACTAATATAACGTACTTTCGATTTCGTAAACAAATAACGAATGGTAAAAATACAACGTACAGGCGTGGAGATTCATTCACTATCACACCTATAGTTATCTTAAATTATTAGACGGGAAAAAAGAAAACCACACTTGTATGTTGTGGAGCGACTTGTCATATAAAAAAACAATATGTTCCCTATATTTTTTTATATAATTAAGACTCGCTTGATGCATAGCAAGCCACATTTGATCACCATACTTGAAGGGTCAGCCGTTTTCCATAATGATTTGTGTTTAGACGTTTTTTTACCACCGATAGGGTTATGGAGACTTTAATGAAAGTTTGATTAGTAGCGAATCTATGACCTCTATTTCTTACTGTTTTGTTGATCCATACTCAAACCAATCTAATTTGGATAATTATTTCCGTTTTGGTGTCATTACGAAAGTAATCCCGTTGAAAGTATTGTTTGATCAAGTTGGTGGACTTAACCGTTAATCATACTGATTTTACAAGAGAAACAGACAGGGGAATGACTTATAACAAGTTGGTTTGTAGCACCTTATTAAGTATTTCTCGGTCAACTAATTTGCAGTTGACCTACAAAGAACGTCCGGTGTGCACTTAGACTAACATCAGTGCATTAAATGATAATGTGACAAAAATACAAATTTTAGAAAACATTAACAATCATACTAATTTTACCTCTTCTGATAGCTGAATTGTGATGGCTCTTATTAGAATAGAACAAAAATTTGATGGATATTTAAACTGGCTTATAGTCAATACAAGAGTCTGGAGCCAGTCTAGTGTGCACTAAGCAAGGGAAAGTACACTACAGGGGATGAACACTAATTATTAAACTGTTTGTTTTGTTATTATTATAATACTATGTTATTACTATCATTTAATTATGAATTCCTTGTAAAGTATATATAAAATATATGTCACTGTTTGTATTATGTGTGAAGTACCGTGGCAATGCAGGAGAGGGAAAATATAAGGCTAGCCTAAAGTACAATTTTATTGCCCATGTATGTATGTATGTATGTATGTATGTATGTTTGTGCCATGACATTTTGAATAAATAATTAAATACATGAAAGTATTGTTGGTTGTTGTTGGTTGATTTGATGCTTAACGTCCACGGTAAACAACTAAGGTCATGTCGGTCAGTTAACCTAACCACACTTCCTGGGCAGGCTTAGACCTCCTAAGCGGTTAACCAGTACTAAGTGCACATACTTTCGCCAGTAACTGACAACTGCCCTTCTTGAATCAGCGGAAGGAGAAACGAAAGTATGTGGCCAGACCGGGATTCGAACCCAGGACCTCTGACTTACGAGTCAGGTGCCCTACCGATTGCGCCACCCGGCCCGGCTGAAAGTATTGTATTTTAGATGTAAAATCATGCCTTAAAAATCTTCTACCATAAGTACCCGCTCTGTCAAAGCTCCGACTTTGACTGGAAGGCGCTACGAACCTGAACAGCGAGTGCTCGCTTTTAATTATTGCACTTGCTTCTATGTCAAAGTGGGCCTTACTTTTTACAGAGCACTAGAAAAGAGGGGTGTTTGATGATAATTGAGGGATAAGTTTCTTTATTTCTCATTAAAACCATATATTGTGACCCCTCATCGGAACCGTCTCGTCGAGACGGTTCAGATGAGGGAGTCACAACATATGTTTTTATAAAAAATTAACAAAAATTATCCCTAATTATCACCAAATACTCTCTCTTATCTAGGGCTCTGCAGTTTCTGTGAGCAGTACATACCACTATTTTCAAAAGCCAGATGCTACCTTAAGCACGAAGACGGCATTTTATTGCTACTCATTGAAATAACATGTTTTTTACTGTTTATGTTTATACACCAATAAAAATTTTAAAAATATATTTTCTGTCTGTTTAATGACATCCATTAAAAGTGACATCACGTCCGTCAAAGAGATAATCCGTACTACAGACATATGAACACAAATATAATATTAGTCTCATAAAATAAAATATGATAACTATAGGATATGCCTTATAACTGTGAGGAATAAACAGAACACACGAGCATTAAAAAGTCCAGCGCCCAACAACATCGTTAGTCATTCAAACAAACAACAAAAACAAAATGTTTAAAGTAAAAACTCACATTTATTCAGCAAAATAATATCATAATTTGTTTATTCATTTCATTTATTTATTGGGGGCGGGGATGGTACTGAAAGACTGAATAAATTCTTGATTTACAACTTTGTCATGATAACGATAACCGAAAAACCGGCATAGGACTGTCAGTTAAATAAAACTGAAAGGCGTGGGTAAGGGTCTCAAGAGTTTTGTTTTCAGTGACTGCACCTGAATGTTTTTAAGGTCAGCATATAAAACGAAGAAAATGTAAAACCAAAAAAGTCAAACGTTTTGTTTATACATACAGAAATCCCCGCAAAGTCCACACCATACATGCCATTCAGAATCGCGTCTAAGTAATAAGGGTTGTTGGTATAGTTGTCCAGTCCGGTCTCATTAAGATGGCGTAGGCTGTTATTGAGACCCAGAGCCAAAGCCCAAGCTGTATCGTAAACCCATCCGTAGTTCTCCGACAAAGTATAGCTGGTTTGTTCCACCATTGCTTTCAATACCGCTGTTACCTCTGCAGACGTCTGAGCAAGCGAAAGAAATAAGAATTATATTTTTAAGTGAAGTGAACTTCAGTACTGTTGTGTTTTCTAAATGTTACGTGTTCTTTGTCCGCTTTTCTGTTGTCTTCTAGCAATATGATCACCTGTATATAGCTGCTCTCTAGCAACATTATCACCTGTATAGCTGCCTACTTTGCTTTCTGTTTTGTTTTGTAATTTCAAATAGAAAACATTTCTGGTAAAATGTGATGTTACCGTTGTTTTCAACTGAGGTAGCTAAATGATCACCTGTCTTGGAAAGAGCTGTTTATGCCAATCTGTTCACTTTGTTCAACATATTTAAGAATCTTTAACTGGTGCATTTATTAAACTGACCTTTCATTAACGATTATAAATAATGTCAAGCGATATAACAAGAAGCAGAAGCTATTGTTTACCATCTTTATCACACCTGGTTAACTATGTTTTCAAAGATGTTACGAAACAAAAAAGAGTCAAAGTTACCAAACGACTTGGTCATTGTGGCTAAACAAAACAAACGACCTGGTCATCGTGACTAAATAAATTTGTTTAGCCACGACGACCAGGTCGTTTGGCAACTATGACTTAACCAAGGGGTGGGATATAATGTCTTATAATGTTCTTCTGAAGTTCTCTTATTTTACTATGAAAGAGACTTTGACGTTTCTTTCTGGACATAATAAATTGGAAATATTGAAGCTTTCAACAACTGAAATGCTGTGATCTCTCTCTCTCTCTCTCTCTCTCTCTCTCTCTCTCTCTCTCTCTCTTACGACACTCCCCGAACAAACTCCATCAAATTCATCTGAGGACAACTGGGTGCAACAACCACAAAATCTTATACCGATAATGAGTAATTGCCTGTTAACATATAATTTGTGCTTCACGATATGGCAGTCATCTAACCGTATAAATACTAGCGTGTGTATAATTCTTCTGAAAGCTATATTTACTTTTTAGCATTTTTTTGCACTTTTGCATATTCATGCAATAAGGTCAGAAAGACAGTTTAATGTGCGTCCGCTATATCATCCGTTCTGTACATGTCTTAAGTTCATTAAGACTTAAAAAATCGCGTAATATTGCATATAAAAATGCTTCAGCCTTCGCAAAATCATTATAAAAGCTTTATAAATTATCATGCTGTGAAGCTACTTAGGAACACGCATTATCTTTGCGCTTTACCGATAATCAACAAAGAGACTTAAAACAAAACCTATATGAGCAAGGAGGAATGCATTACTTTGAAATATAAATGATGCGAAACACACGATACCCTACTGGGCACACAACGTTGAATCAACATTGAATCACCCTTGATTCAGCGTCATGACGTTGAAGGTTGAATGTTGATTCAATGTTTGTTAAGCTTTGTGAGTCTGCAGGAAAGACTCTTGGAGTATATGTAGGTGCTCAAATATACCCACACACGCCCACAGTCCCAGCAGGGTAGGTTCTTGCAGGCACTAATTCTATTTAGTAAAAAATGTGGACTCCGATCTTCCTGTGCGGGGTGTATCCTGATCAGTCTCTTCGCTATTCCCATATGCCATAGCACCCTTTTCTCCGTATGCAACTTAAACCACAGTTTTTACAAACTTTATTGTTATTTGTCGTAGACATATCAGAGCATCATGACCTGCATCCGGGTTTTTATTGTATGGGGGATAATAAACACAATCTACCATTTGTGAAAAGAAACAGTTTTAATATGACGTTTTATGAATATAAACTTTATTTTGGCTTCGTTTCCTTTTCAATTTAATCGCCGTTATTTGCGGATAGACGTGTTTTATTCAATAATAACGAATGACGAAAAGTGTATTTGCAAATTTGATGACCCGTTTGAGCAGTCGTAGATCAGGCGCATTCGAGTTTTCCAATCGTGTATTTAAAGGTCTAGTATGAAAGCCATAACCGCACCGCGCTTCCGATCTGCCGCGCCAGAAATCAGTCTTCTTTAACAACTGATGTATTTCTAACTAAAATTGCAAAGAAACAAACAATGCTTCCACTAGTGGAAGTCTGGGGGTGTGTGACTTCTAAAACTGAATGCCAGGAAGTCAGTGACTTCAGACTTTTATCATAACCTACCATTTATAAAGTGAATATTGACTTAAATTATGAAATAAATTTGTTGTAATAATGGTATTTCACCCATTAATGAAGGAGAAAGCAATATAAATATGGACATTCTGGAAGAAACCAAGTCTATCCTTCAGCATGACTTCCAAATGACAATGAAGTCACATGACTTCCTGATTTTGATGGTTAGTGCTAGCACTGAACAAAATACAATGAGAACAAAAAACTACTTTGTCGAAGCTGAACAAAAAATCAGACATACCCCTTATCTTTTTGAATTTGTATACTAAGTCATCATAAAATTCTCGTTCCGATAGGCCTTCATGTGAAAATGATTTTAACCTGACATTGAGTTTTGAAACCAATTCATTGCATCGGCGATAAAATTTTCTAGATAAGGAATTATTTCGATGCAGGCTTATCTTGATACTCATTCGTTCAATTGCACACACGCTCACTCACTCACAAACTCACGAATTCACTCCCTTAGCAATTAATTGGGCCAAACGAAGTCAGGAAAAATCATGAAAATATGAGGCAGAAAAAGCTAAGAAATAGACTTTTAATAAGTGTTCCCCGGGTTACAGCTTGCTCCTGGTGAGGTATCGGTATTTTTGCAGTTCAGTCATGCCATTAAATCTTACTTGTGGCAAATAAACTAGGATATCGAAGTTGTATGAAAATGAGTAAGGAAAACATCAGTTTTGGCCATGGTGCCGCATGGTTATATATCTATGCGCCAGTCCTTTGTATCCACAACCCCCACCTACAGAAACGGAATTTTTACATTTCAGAGACCTGTGATGATTAGCTGATGGTAACAACCTTGCTCTTATTTCGACCCTATGCTACAGAAAATCTCACAGGGTAAAGGACCCCAATCTTAAAGGCCCTATTGCTCTATAAACATGAAAAAAAAATATTATGAGGTATTGTTGCAAGCTTCTCGCCATAGTTTCGTCATTGTATATGACCGCGATCATTTTACTTTAAACAAGTAAATCATCCTTGAGTTTAACATAAAAAGGGTTTGAAAATGATTTAGGTAATTTTGGTTGGCAACTAAAATGACCTACTTTCGATTTCATGCCCTTGAATAAAATGGTAAAAATACAATGTAGACGGGTGGAGCCCCATTCACTGTCGCGCTTTTGTCTATATTGCATCACTCAACCGGAAACCAGAAAAATATAAACAGTTTCTGTTGAGCGAATTGTAGTTTTTCAAAAACCTGTTTTCCATACTTTCGGCATTTATTTGTATCAATTTATACATATCAACCTACATCTTATCAACAAACGTGAAGATTGAAATGCTTTTCATAATGATTTGTGTTTAGACGTTTTTACCTCTGATAGGACTATGGAGACTTTAAAACTCCGGCACTATGGAAACAATTAAAATATAATTGCCCTGCACCTTGGTCCGGCTATCCCAGCGCCATTGTATTATTGTAGGCCCGGAACGTCCCGTTACCATAGTCTAGCTGCAGTTGCAGTTATCCGTTGAGGGATTATTGGGTTGCCCTTTATATTAATTCATGTTTTGTCCACCATTTTGAAGGACTTCTTATTAAATCCACAACCCAACAAACTCTATTCGTTTATTGTGTTTCCGTTCATTCCTGGCGCAGCCCATCTTCGTAGGTTGGGGTGAGGATGCAAATGACAGCAGGCCGAATTGACCCGGACGAGTTGAATGGCGGCCGAGTTGACCCAGGAGCCATGAAGACCCCAGGCTTACAGAAAGCAGGCCGAGTTGACCCGCTTCTTCCATGACATACTATCGCCAGACAATAGTTGTAATCGAACTCGACCAAGGCTGATCACGATAATCCTCACTCGGGAATTCATTTTTTTCCTTGAACAAGACACATTTACCTGACAAAAGTACTGATAATACCCAGGAAGCGGTGGATCCGTCCTGACATGACTAAAAAGTTGTTCTTTAAAAACGAATTTCATCTTCGACAATTATCTTTTTTAAAGATGTTTCTTGTTTATTTATTGTTCTTGTTGCCTCCATGGAAGACGAAGCCCTGAGAAGGTATAAGATTCACACCTTTGAACGCTTCCCAGCGTTGTGAAAGTTACGGATGACAATTATTTGTAAGCTTCACACGTGACATATACAGATGAATAACACATTGATATTTGCATATGTACTAAACTTCTGAAAATAACATATTTCTACAGTCGAGTCCGAGTTTGGCTTATCACCCCGCGCCAAACACGGGTGGTTACAGTTAGAGCGTTTTGTGTCCGTCCATCATCGTCAGTTCGTCTGAATGTTTATGGCCCAACTCAATCAGGAGTTATTGCCCTTCAGCTGAGTCAAAATTCGTATCAGAATCTACGACTAAATTACCGATGAACAGAATGTCATGATACCTAAATAAAAATGGACCTTTTTACAGCGCTTATCACAAATGAATTTTGTTGGATCGTCTCCGATATAAAAGAGTAATTAAAATCCTCAAATTTGCCATAACTAACAACCCAAAATACTTATAATAGACATTTATCACCATGCCTGCATTTTTGTCAGAAATACAGTAATGCGTGGGGAATTGCCTTTTAATTGAATTTAAATCCATGTAATAAGTAACAAATGGATACAGTTTCTTGAAAATTGTAAAAAAAAGATATGTATCACCGTAATATAATGGTGCGTGTGCACCTTTGTCGGAATAGTTATCATAATACATGACCTATTGCTTTCTGGTCGAGGTGGGAGCCATGACACAAATAGGGCGTGGTATTTACGGAAGGATAAAACATAATACGCATTTCTTGCACTATGGTTGCTACATGTGAAGGTCACGGATAGTTGTCCGTAACCTTCATATATTTGTGAAGCTTACGGACAACTGTTCGTAATTTCACAATGTTGTGAAGCTTACGAAGGTGTGAAGCTTACAACTTCACAAAGCCTTCTAAAAGCGGCGTCTCATTAAGGAAAGAGTTTGCTGCCTTTACAATCACCCCTTTCAGAAGGGAGAAACAACCCAGCAGGCACATGACGTTGAAATGACGTCGTTCTGACGTCGATGCGACGTAACGTCGCATCGACGTCCGTACGACGTCATTTGACGTCGTGTGCCCGCTGGGAAAAGGAAAGGGAGTTACAACAGAAAATGAGAAGAGTTATTTCCTTGAAAATATACCCGTTCACCTATACAAAAGTCAAAATAAAGAGTACTGTACCTTGTTGGCTATTGTGACTTGATTCTGAGCATCTATTTTGTCAAAGTTTAGAGTAAAATGTCCATCAGTTGCCTTTAGAAATTCTTCGAATGTACAGTCTAAAGAATCCATGTCAATTCTGTTCATCCAGTTACGGTAGAGGATGGGGCCCGAGAGTATCCAAATATGATCACTTCCGTATAGACCCTGCCTGTATGCCTAAAAATCAGAGAAAAAAAATCCAAGAAGAAGATATAAATAACGTCACAATTGCAAATCGCAAGCAACAAAGACATAGAAAGAACAAAAATGAAACTTTTCCTGTAAAATACTGCACGAAAATGAAAAGACTACAGTGTTCAAGCTCTCTCTCTCTCTCTCTCTCTCTCTCTCTCTGTGGAGGAGCGGGAGGAGAGTATGGCTTCAATAATTGTCGTCGCTTAAGTAAATTACGTTTCAGAATTATCGTTTTATCTGAATAAGATAGCATGAGAGGATTTGAAGAATCTTTTTCAGCCTATAAGGCCCATCTCTCATTATTACCTCTTATAAACAAATACTTTCTCGTTTGTTTGTTTTTTCATCAAATACCTCTCGTATTTGAATGATTATGACTGGTATCTGTACAATCCCTTTACTATAGCCTCTACCTGTACAAAGAAGACGTTCTCTCTAGAAGGAGCCCCGGTAGCTCAGGGGGTTAAGCGCTAGCCAGCTGATCTAGCGGTCCCGTGTTCGAGCCCCGCTGTAGGCGGGTATCTTTTCGATCGTTAACGTGGTTCCATTGCACAGTCTTTCATTATCACCCACCTATCGTCCTAATATGACTGAAATACTGTTATAAGGACGCAAAATCGCAAGCCATCCATCCATCCATCTATTTCTCTCTAGGACTCTTCCTGATTTCCTTTTTCGTATCTGTACAGTGCAATGACTTCTGTAATCAAAAGATGATAATGCACAGAAACTCACCTCACAGAACAGTCTTGGCGCCACCTTCCAGTTAAATGAACCCATGATGATTCTGACGTCATATTGCTGAAACAAAAAAATAATGCAGTATACGTTACATAAGAGTTTGTAGATTGTAAACATTATATCATTTAGTCATATAACACTTCTATTGTCATAGCGAGATCTATTGTGCATTTCCATAATAAGAAGAGTGCAGCACGTTCACAGCCAACATCATGATTTAACACACTCTCTAGGACCCAATAAGCTGAAGAAATTTGCAGAAACAGTATGGACTTTGATTATATAACTTAGGTCAGAAACAATGTCGAAACGTCATTACATAAAATTACTCTTACATAACGTTAACGTTTTCCTAACTGAACGCATAGGAAGCGGCGTCGTGCGCATTTGTGATAATTCACGTTGCTACATCGAGACGTGCCAATTTCGCACCATGATGACGTCGTCACCCCTATTCCACACAGACCACGAATCGTCACGAATTGATAAGTTTTAGGATTCGTAGCTGAATCGTAATTACTTCGTGAAGTTCTTGACTGAATCGTATATATTTGTAGTCAGCTCTTGCAATTCTTGAGCAATCGGGAATTCGTGGCAAAAGTTTTGAGCTGTTCAAAATTTTGGCCACGAACTCCCGATTAAAAAAATTCGTAGTTAATTCGTAACAGATCCTTAATGCATTCTTAGGCATCGTAATGCAGGCGTCACACTGTCCCGATATTGACATCCGATGACCATACGATAATGGAAATAATCATATTCGGCTCTGATCGTAATAACATCGGGTCATTCGTAAGAGCATCCAAAGCCATCGTATGACCGCCGGAGGATTTTTTCATGCTTCGGCAGCAACTTCGTGAGCGATGGCAAAATCTTTGGCATGCCAAAATAATTGCCGAAGGACATTGCGAAGGTTCATTTTCATGTTGAGTTCGTGTGTCCATTTTGCCATCGTAAGGCCATCGTGAGGGCATCGTGTCATCTTCGTCTTCACTTCGTGTGATCATCGGTGCCATCGAGCATTTTTCGCCTCACGAAGACATTACGAAAGGAACAAGAAGCAGCCAGATCGTCTTCGGAAGGCAACACGACTTCGTAAACCCTCGTAATGCCGGCGTGTAGCCATCGAATTAGAGTACGATGGCATGGAGATGGGACCACGGTGTCGGCGGAGACAGCCGAATTTGAATAGTTCAAGCGTTTTTTATGTGTCATGATAACGTGGACATATATAACGGCAGTCTCACAGCATCTTGCTCAGTAATGTGTAACTCACAAAGCTGCATAACAGTAATTATGTACTTATCTTATCTTTATGGCAAGCCAATTTAAAAATATTCATCCTGTTAAAGGTAGGTTCCTGTACTTTGGAATGCATCATAATTTGATGATCTTTCACCCAAGTTGTTGGAAAGCACTTATAAAAAGGGAATGAATAAGTTTCACTAAAAAGTGTAAATTAAAAAAAAAACATTAGAAAAGTTGTTTTGCAAGGGATTTCCTAACTCTGCTTCACACAAGAGTTAGCGCTATTTTAGTTCGCATCAAAAATAGATAACACAGCTGACGTCATGCTGCATTGAATTTTGGGATAGTTTTAACCCATCCGCCATGCCAGGACCTCTAGGAGAGCTCACAGCAAGAGAAAATTGACCTTTGGAGAATGGCATCAGAAATCGTACACTTATAGATATAATAAACATAGTTATTTTTAGAACTGGAATTCCAACGAAAGAAAATAAACCAAAAGGGAAAATGACTATTTTCTTCAACATCTGACGATTTTCTCAGTACCAACAAATTCAGAAAAATAGGAGAATTCAATACTACTCAGAAAAAGACGAAATTATTTTGTGAACATAATTGTTATTGCTAGTCCAGGAACTTACCTTTAAAGAGATACATGATAAGATATATAAGAGATCTAATATAATATAGTATCTAAAATGATGTATAAGATATCTATATTAAATGAGATGTCTAATACACTATATTAGATATCTTATTTAATATATAAGATATCTTATAAGTTAAATAATATATCTATTATAGCAGATAAGATATCTGTTTTGAAAAATAAGATATCTTATATCCTATATAAGGTATCTCATATGGGATATAAAACATCTTACATAAAAAAATATATTATTTAACATTCGAATTACGAAATCTTATTTATAAGATAATATATCTAATATGGGAATGAAACAATCTTATTTACAAAAGAAGATATCTTATATGTAGAATTAGACATTCAATATGTTAAATATGATATCTTATATATACAAATATATATCTTATTTTATGTATTAGATATCTAATATATAATATTAGATATTTTATATGATGTATTAGATATCTTATGAACGATATAAGATATCTAATATGGCAAATAAGATATCTTATTTCGCAAAAAGAACAGCTATTTGATACGGTATAAAAGATATCTTATTTAATATAAAAGTTATCCTTTTTGTTAAATAAGATACCAATTACAATATATAAAATGTCTCAGTTAATGTAGATATCTGAAATACTATATTAGATATCTGATATACTATATAAGATATCTAATGTACTATATAAGATAATATTATTTAACATTTCAGATATCCTATTTAGTATATAAGTAGAATAAGATATCTCATTTACATTGAAAAAAGGTACCTTGAATATTTTATCAGATATCTGTTATAGTACATAAGATATATAATATTAGAGATTAGATATCTAATATAATATATTAGATATCTTATCTATCTAATATATTAAATTAGATAAGATATCTTGTATAAAAATTAGATATCTGATGTTTAATATTAGATATCTTATAAACTATACTAGATATTTTATATAGTTTATAAAATATGTAAATTAGAAAATAAGATATATTGAATAGTATATAACATACATATATAACAGAATAAATAGTAAAAGGGCTTGCCATATGTTTTGTTTATACCATCGGGAGGTCACGTGACGCTTTCGTAACCTAGTTCGTACGCATCGTATTCTCAATCCGACGTCGTGTAACTATCACGTGACCATCGTGTGTACTTCGGGTAAACTTCTTTATAAAAGTACATATCTTCGTAAAGCTTTCGCATAGCTTTCATGTGTGGTACGAGGGGCATCGCAGGACCTCCTGTAGGCATCGTTCTTTCTTCGGTTGTTGATTGGCTGTTGACCAAGTGCGGGGCCAACTTCGCGCGAAATTCAAAATTTCATATTCGTATGGCCATCGGGTGTCAATTTCGGGACAGTGTGACGCCAGCATAACTGAATCGAAATCGATTCTGAGGCGTTTGTAGTGTTCTCAACTCATTCGGGGTTCGTGAATTTGTACCTTTGATGCATTTGCGCACAGTGAAGACTCAGGACGCATGCATTTATCTACCCAGCGGGCAAATGACATCGTACTGACGTCGATGAGATGTCACTACATCGCACTGACCTTATTACAACGTCGTTTTGAAATCATGTGCATCGTGCGTAGATATTTCATTTTGTGGCCATAGATTTCTGATGGTTCATATTTAATATGTACCTACAGATCTGATTAGGCTTGGGGCCTTTTTGTACCTATCTTGGGAGAAAATCCTACGAATTTTCAAGAAAAGTCACGAATTCATTTTTTTCGTACCGGATTCGTGCGTGCATTCGGCGTATTCTTAACTGGTTCGTAACAAATTCTAAACGTTCATGCAGTATTTCCAAAGTGATTCCTGTAAATCGTACTATTCTTGACAATATTCGTGCGGGTCCAGCCGAATCCCACGATTATTCGTAACCCCATCGTACTTGTATCGTAGATGAATCGAAGAGCATCACGAATTGGACCAGAAAATATACAATCGCCACGAATTCTAATATTCATCAATTAGTGGCTATTCATGGGATTCGTGGTCTGTGTGGAATAGGGGCATAATAGGGACCATCATATCATGGCCAATTTAGCTCGGACTAATTAAAACTATTATATAGAGGATCTTACATGAGTGTTCATGTATTATTGAATTTATTAAACGAGTTGGGGAAAAAGATAAGATGCAAGGCTTGCCGAGCATCTTATCGGTTTTTCCCAACGAGTTTAATAAATTCAATAATACAGGAGCACGAATGCAAGATTCTGTTTATCATATGACACTAAAATCGCATTTTAGAAGCAAGTTTTGCACTAAAACGTCACGATTTCGCCATTAGAAAACGCGACATTTTAATGGACGTCAACGTATATATAACGTTACGACGTAATTTGCATAGTTAATCCACTAGTGGATTATAGTTTTTAATGCATGGCTTTATTACACTCTCAGATGCGACGTCATATGATAAAAAAGGCTTCAAGTGCAGTCCAGATGAATAACTGCATGGGAGGACGCTTGTGTTAGTGAGGGATATCTCTGATCTTCTTACGCTGGTGTTGGTGAAGGATATATTCCACCACCCACCCTCTTCCATATTTTCTTGAAGGGTTATGTCTGAAACTGCGAAAAAAATGTGCAGGAAGAAGAACTATTGCCAATCTGCAGTTTGCTGATGGCATTGCCGCTCTTGTTGAGGAACATGAACTAAAAGTCCTTGAAGAAAGTGTCGACGGAATCTACTCAAAGTATAAAATTGAGGCGAGTGCTGAGAAGATCAGACCGATGGCAAACCGTGCAAATGATACCCACATGCAGATCAAGGTGACAGAAAAGTAACGAACTTCAAATATACTCCTCGCCAAAAGTTAACCTTTTTTTTGATAAATGTACCAATATGGTTAGAAAAATATTCAGTTTTAAGATAAATGCATTTTTCATCAACACCAATGCTTAAGCATTGCCTAAACACCAAATTTAAATTGATTTGAGCAAGCACTGCGCAAACAGAGCACAGAAATAAATGCCCCGAAATTCACCCTTTCGAGAGAAAATAATGCATTGTTTTAATGGGTGCACAAGCAGTAATTTTGTATTCGCTAAACATTTAGCATTACTAAACGGTAAATTGGTGTAAAAAAAAAAAAAAAAGTCACTCACAGCGAATTACAAGAATAGTTTTTTCGTCCCTAAATGTGTTGTTGTTTTTTATTAACATGTTCGTCCACGCTTGTCCTGTGCAGTTGTTACTCAAATTGAAACCCAACTTGTTAATTCTATAATGATGAATGGTTTTGATGGCAGAATACATAAACTTCCACAGAAAGGCAAAAGTCAATGTTTATTATCTCTAAAGTAAAATAGATAGGCAATGATCAGGAATTAATACAATCAAATCCCACATTCCGCTCTCAAACCAATAGGGAAAGAAGCACATGCACACAGAAACTGACACAAGTTTACGAGAGACACGCACAGTAAACCAAATGAGCAGCTCTTTCCCAAACAGATGGTCATTCAGCTACCCCAATAACAGCATCAAGATCTATTTTTACTTATTTTTTATTTTAATTACAAAACAAAACAAAACAGAAGGCAGATTTTTGCCTTCACAGTATGCTAAACTTTTGGCGAGGAGTATATGTTGGAGTAATTGTCTCAGATGTTGTCTATACGCGGCGTTCACTCATTTGGTTTGAATGCAACAGTTCCTCGTTTTTGCCCTTATACTTAATGTACCTTAGACAAAAGACATCATAAATGATGATCTCTTTTTAGATGAAAGAAGCAATTTGACTGACTTAGAACTGGAATTTATTAACTGTGATAAATAGGACATTGTCCAAAGAAAGAGATCATATATTTTCTTTATCATTAAATATGGCATGAAATATGATGAAGGATGCTTTGGTAACTACAATATTAATCACAACTCACTGTCTTATTTAGAATAATTACCTCAAAATATCCATTTTCTTCTTTGGTGTTTAATAAGGTATTACATGGCATTGGCTAGGTTGTGATTAAAATCTGCCTTATACCAAGTTTAAATTATGTATACCCATATCAACTTGCGTACCCACGAAGTATGATTTGCTGGACATTTATGTGTCCTGCTTTCACCATGACCAGGATTTGGACTCTAGGTCTAGTAATCTTTCGTTTACCATAGATGGAAAACCTATCGAATAAATATCTTGGTGTATTATTTACGCAAAATGGTCGCTTTGTTCAAAATGTAAAGAAAATATCTGAATTAGCATGTAAGGCAATGTACCTGCTAAGAAAGAGGATAGTGAATTTACACTTACCAGTTGCCTGTCAGTTGAAATTATTCGATCTAACTATTGTACCTATTTTATTGTATGCAGTGAAGTTTATGGCTTCGAAGATTTGCACACTATTGAGAAAATTCATTTAGATTTTTTGAAAAGTATTTTGAAAATGAAAAAAATGTACACCGCATATTATGGTTTATGGAGAATTTGGCAGGTATCCGCTTGAAATTGACAGCAAAAGTACGGATGGTGAAATACTGGTGTAAGTTAGTTAAAGGAAAATATAGTAAAATATCAAATAGACTATATAAATTGCTGTATTTTCTACATAAAAATCATATTTACTTGAGCAAATGGACTTCAAAATTGAATCTATTTTACAAAATGTTGGTTTGAACTTTGTTTGGTTAAATAGACATAAATTGGGTATGTAGAGAAGTAAGGTTAAGACTCGAATGCCAATTTGTACAGAAATGGAAAGGCGATGTTTTTAATAGTCCGAAATGTTTTAACTATAGCATCTTTAAAAATGACTTTGTATTTGAAAAATATATTACAGAACTTCCTGTAAACTCTTACATAGCACTCGCAAAATTTCGGACTACTAACAACAGGCTACCAATAGAAATGGGGCGGTGGGATAATGTTGAAAGAAACGAAAGATATTGTAATTTATGTAATACAAATCTGATCGGCGATGAATTTCACTATTTATTTGAATGCGAATATTTTAATGACATAAGAAAAATGCATTTACCAAAATATTATTTAAAAAACTATAATACGTTTAAGTTCACTCAGTTAATGTCAAACTCCAATGTTAAAACAGTGGCGTAGCTAGGGCCACTTACACAGTACGCACAATCATGTTTTATACTCTTTGAGGGCAATAATATAGGTCTGTTGGCAGTTAGTATGTAAATTATGCCCAATTAACAACATTTCAGAATGAAAATACGCAGGTGTGTGTTGAAATTTTGTCAATTTGACAAAATTTCAATACGCACCTGCGTATTTGCATAATGGTAGCTACGCCCTTGTTAAAATGTTACACAGACTTAGCCAGTTTGTCACTTTGATACTCAGTATGTTTAAATAGGTTCATGTAATAAATAAGTTCTTTTTTCTTGTCCCAGCTAAGCTATGCATGCACCATTTATCTTTATGTAGTTTATGTATTTTGATCAGTATATATTTCCGCATATGTTGTACACACAATCTGAGAGAAATAAAACTTCTGTTCTGTTCTGTTCTGACTGGGCACCAGAATGTCCGAATGGTATGTGCAGCTCACAATCTGATTTAAAAATGCACTTATTTTGAGTAGATACATTTCCTTCTTACTGCTCTGTTGGAGGAAATAAAAGACAATGCCCGGTATATGGGCTGTGGCATGAATAGCAGTGTCCTCATCGGGGGCTAAGATCAGCCTGTACATCTATGCAATCTGATTACAGCATTTAATGCGTATATCAGGCTTTATGTAATTTATATATTTACAAATTTAACATGTAATGAAAGCACTCAGCAGTCTTTGCATATATATATGGTTACGTATATGATCGTAGCATGAGCAGAACGCATATAGACACCTCCTCAGTGCGCAAACCATGCTATAGTACGTAATCCAAATTCCGAACTCCTTTTTTACGTTTTTTTTTTTTTTTCTTTTCATTTTTTTTTCAGAACCTACAGAAATTTCTATAACTATTATTATTAATGATTTTTCTTTGCCTCAGCCTTTTTGTTAAGTTTTAGGAATTGTCATGTTTCTGCTTTTTCACCGTTTGTTTAGCTCCATTTTCAGTATGCGTTGTGATAAATTATAAAACAAAATATACACTTTGTACTGGATTTCCTAAAATTCTGCCTGTAATTTAACAATTTTTATATGTTCAGGAGAGGAACTATATAAACAATCTTGCTTCCGTTCTGAGCCTTATATTTGTAGATTACAAATGCATATGCTTGTTGACATGTTCTTTTCATGAAATAAAATATGTTTAAACCAAACCATGCTATAACGCCGTTGAAACAGCGTTGGCACAACATCATGACGCTGATCCAACACTGACTCCAAGCAGAGCTCTAGATAAGAGGGCGTATTTGGTGATAATTAGGGATAATTTTTGTTAATTCTGCATACAAACATATGTTGTGACCCCTCATCTGAACCGTCTCGACGAGACGGTTCAGATGAGGGGTCACAACATATGGTTTCGATGAGAAATAAGAAAAATTATCCTTAATTATCATCAAATACGCCGTCTTATCTAGAGCTCTGTCCAAGTTGCTACAACTTTGAGTGCCTCCTAGGTTTCCCGTGACACGACACATCTGTTATAAGCTTTCTTGCGTGTACAAGAATTCAGTGACAAAATAAAGATATTCAGCAATATGACAATATTAAGCTTTTGACGCCGCTATTACGTGCTATATTCAGAAGACTGATAAGACCCTTAATGAAAGTTCTTAATTTATTAGTTTCTTGAAGAGATATGAACAAGAACACCTTGACAGATATCCGCAGAATGTGGAAAAAGGGTGCTTAGCGGATATGCAAACAGCAAAGCCTCGGATCAGTCTGCGCTTTAGCGCAGTCTGATCGAAACCTTTGTTGTTGGTATAAAAAGAATTAATCCCTATAGATGTTCAGGAATGAACTGTTCTAAACTAACGATGTTGTTCATAAACAATAACTTATATAAGCTTATATATTGAACCCAAAGGGGAAAACCTGGACAAGCTTGTGCATCTTCATCCTCCGTACCACAGAGATGGCTAAAAATATTGTTGTAAAATGGAGGTAACATAATAAAATACTGATGGGTGTCTGACGATGGTGCATCTTTGAAGTCAGGCATAGCATACAAACATTATTTACCTGGGCCTGAGCCCAGTTGTTCAAAAGCATCGGTAGTTTCACGGTCATTATTCAGGAATTCGAAAAATCTTCTAGTACGCAGAAAAATCTTTTCGCTGAAAAAAACCAAATGTGAGCAGCTTTTACACGGGGATGCAAAAGCTTTTCATACTTTCAGGTAAAAAGGATGCTTTTGACTTTGATCGAATTGAAAAAGAGCATATCGTTATATCTATAGAAATGATGCGCAGATGTTTACGAGTAATAGAAGAAGCAGGTGTTGTACATAAGTGAGGATATAAAAACTATACCTATTTCTAAGAATTTTTATGATGAGGAATAAATTTCGCTATAGATATATATATCAAAATATACACTATTTTATGGTTTGCAAATGTCACCGTACGTTTAAATGATATGTTCTTTTTATGTTCAAGTTATTGGCCAAAGTCACCCAAGACATTGGTTTTCTGGGTGCTTTCGTAGATAAGAAGGCAATTACACAATCGGTTTCTCCACCTTGCTCCAAGACATAAACATACAACTCATGCGGTCAGCAAGCAGAACTACTAATCCATTAATAGAAAATAAATTAGGATAAAATGCTGAGATGAGCACAAAAATAAAACGTACATTAAAAAGAAGCCAGAGAGTGCTGATAAAAGTTCTGAACATTCTTAAATTACGATCAAGAGTGAAATTAAATCAATCAGGAATAAAAGAAACATTGAAACAATGTCAGATTGTCGTATAGTAAGTATTAAACGGTAAATACTTACGTGAGCAAACTTAAAGACTGAATTAAAACTAAATTCTAATCAAGAACGCCAACTATTTTAAAATAGGTTATATGGACAGGTCAGTGCCATAAGCTTACACAGAAATTCAGGTTGGTACAACATTAATTCATTGTTGATGTGACCTAATTACAAAAATACTCACATAAGCATATTCGATTTAGCGTACACATTACCAGTTTTTCACATGAGTAAAATTTGCATATATGCAATTCGAGATTTGCACTCTGTCTCCACAAATTGCAAAAAAGCATTTTGTACACCAACTGCAAGTAAGTGTTGCGAAAATGAACTGAAAGCATACTTATTAATGTAATTAAAATCTAAAAGTGTTCCTTCAAGAGCAGAGCACACATTCAAAACAACTCACATGGGCCATACTTCGAAGTTTCGACTTATTCAAGCCTCATCAGTGACCCTGACAGTATCTGGATACGAAACCCAGACAAAAGCATACTGTAATTTCTCAATTTTAATAAGGCAGTCAATTCAAAGACTGATAAGTATCAAAAAGGGTCTAACTGGTTAAAAAGCGAAGATTTCGAATAAAAGTCTAAACCGATAAAAGATCCTGATTTCTCAGAATATGTCCTCCGATCTCAAAGAACAAAAACAAAATATAATCTGCACGATGGATGATGTACGGGGAGACGTTTTACGGCGGCCACACGGCACAACACCAGCTACAGTGAAGTCAAATTAAAATCTAAAAGTGTTCCTTCAATAGCAGAGCACACATTCAAAACAACTCACATGGGCCATACTTCGAAGTTTCGACTATTCAAGCCTCATCAGTGACCCTGACAGTATCTGGATACGAAGCCCAGACAAAAGCATACTGTAATTTCTCAATTTTAATAAGGCAGTCAATTCAAAGACTGATAAGTATCAAAAAGGGTCTAACTGGTTAAAAAGCGAAGATTTCGAATAAAAGTCTAAACCGATAAAAGATCCTGATTTCTCAGAATATGTCCTCCGATCTCAAAGAACAAAAACAAAATATAATCTGCACGATGGATGATGTACGGGGAGACGTTTTACGGCCGCCACACGGCACAACACCAGCTACAGTGAAGTCAAATTAAAATCTAAAAGTGTTCCTTCAAGACCAGAGCACACATTCAAAACAACTCACATGGGCCATACTTCGAAGTTTCGACTATTCAAGCCTCATCAGTGACCCTGACAGTATCTGGATACGAAGCCCAGACAAAAGCATACTGTAATTTCTCAATTTTAATAAGGCAGTCAATTCAAAGACTGATAAGTATCAAAAAGGGTCTAACTGGTTAAAAAGCGAAGATTTCGAATAAAAGTCTAAACCGATAAAAGATCCTGATTTCTCAGAATATGTCCTCCGATCTCAAAGAACAAACACAAAATATAATCTGCACGATGGATGATGTACGGGGAGACGTTTTACGGCCGCCACACGGCACAACACCAGCTACAGTGAAGTCAAATTAAAATCTAAAAGTGTTCCTTCAAGACCACAGCACACATTCAAAACAACTCACATGGGCCATACTTCGAAGTTTCGACTATTCAAGCCTCATCAGTGACCCTGACAGTATCTGGATACAAAGCCCAGACAAAAGCATACTGTAATTTCTCAATTTTAATAAGGCAGTCAATTCAAAGACTGATAAGTATCAAAAAGGGTCTAACTGGTTAAAAAGCGAAGATTTCGAATAAAAGTCTAAACCGATAAAAATTCCTGATTTCTCAGAATATGTCCTCCGATCTCAAAGAACAAAAACAAAATATAATCTGCACGATGGATGATGTACGGGGAGACGTTTTACGGCCGCCACACGGCACAACACCAGCTACAGTGAAGTCAAATTAAAATCTAAAAGTGTTCCTTCAAGACCAGAGCACACATTCAAAACAACTCACATGGGCCATACTTCGAAGTTTCGACTATTCAAGCCTCATCAGTGACACTGACAGTATCTGGATACGAAACCCAGAGAAAAGCATACTGTAATTTCTCAATTTTAATAAGGCAGTCAATTCAAAGACTGATAAGTATCAAAAAGGGTCTAACTGGTTAAAAAGCGGTGATTTAGAATAAAAGTCTAAACCGATAAAAAATCCTGATTTCTCAGAATATGTCCTCCGATCTCAAAGAACAAAAACAAAATATAATCTGCACGATGGATGATGTACGGGGAGACGTTTTACGGCCGCCACACGGCACAACATCAGCTACAGTGAAGTCAAATTAAAATCTAAAAGTGTTCCTTCAAGAGCAGAGCACACATTCAAAACAACTCACATGGGCCATACTTCGAAGTTTCGACTATTCAAGCCTCATCAGTGACACTGACAGTAGCTGGATACGAAACCAAGAGAAAAGCATACTGTAATTTCTCAATTTTAATAAGGCAGTCAATTCAAAGACTGATAAGTATCAAAAAGGGTCTAACTGGTTAAAAAGCGGTGATTTAGAATAAAAGTCTAAACCGATAAAAATTCCTGATTTCTCAGAATATGTCCTCCGACCTCAAAGAACAAAAACAAAATATAATCTGCACGATGGATGATGTACGGGGAGACGTTTTACGGCCGCCACACGGCACAACACCAGCTACAGTGAAGTCAAATTAAAATCTAAAAGTGTTCCTTCAAGAGCAGAGCACACATTCAAAACAACTCACATGGGCCATACTTCGAAGTTTCGACTATTCAAGCCTCATCAGTGACCCTGACAGTATCTGGATACGAAGCCCAGACAAAAGCATACTGTAATTTCTCAATTTTAATAAGGCAGTCAATTCAAAGACTGATAAGTATCAAAAAGGGTCTAACTGGTTAAAAAGCGAAGATTTAGAATAAAAGTCTAAACCGATAAAAATTCCTGATTTCTCAGAATATGTCCTCCGATCTCAAAGAACAAAAACAAAATATAATCTGCACGGTGGATGATGTACGGGGAGACGTTTTACGGCCGCCACACGGCACAACACCAGCTACAGTGAAGTCAAATTAAAATCTAAAAGTGTTCCTTCAAGACCAGAGCACACATTCAAAACAACTCACATGGGCCATACTTCGAAGTTTCGACTATTCAAGCCTCATCAGTGACCCTGACAGTATCTGGATACGAAACCCAGAGAAAAGCATACTGTAATTTCTCAATTTTAATAAGGCAGTCAATTCAAAGACTGATAAGTATCAAAAAGGGTCTAACTGGTTAAAAAGCGGTGATTTAGAATAAAAGTCTAAACCGATAAAAATTCCTGATTTCTCAGAATATATCCTCTGATCTCAAAGAACAAAAATAAAATATAATGGATGCTGCAATCTGCAGCATAGTGGTTAACCCAATCATGGTTAATAACTTTGCTTCCCTCTCTAATTGCATGCCAATTGGTCGGGCATCAGACTCAATGATGGGCCCACCATAAAGCTATTTAATTTAGTTGGTGTGGCCGGAGCTTTCCTTGTCTGTTGTTGTCTGTTCCTACTTCTGTATGTATTCTCTGCTCTTGAAGGAACTTTTTTTAGATTTTAATTGTACCTCACTGCAGCTGGTGTTGTGCCGTGTGGAAGCCGTAAAAAGTCTCCCAGTACATCATCCATAGTGCAGATTATATTTCATTTACATCCTTTGAGATCAGAGGATAGATTCTGAGAAATCTAAAATTTGAAATCGATTTAGACCATTATTCTAGATCATCGTCTTTTATACTATTTGGATCCTTTTGAAATTAATCAGTCTTTGAATCGACTGCCCAATTAAAATTAAGAAATTACAGTATGCTTTTGTTTGGTTTCGTCACCAGATGTTGTCAGCGTCACTGACGAGGCTTTATTAGCCGTAACTACGTAGTCTGGCCCATGTTCCTACTTCTGTATGTATTCTCTGCTCTTGAAGGAACTCTTTTAGATTTTAATTGGTTATTCGGGGTTCAACTGATAGTTTTCTTTAGCTCCGGTATTTCAAAAGTGTTGTTTGACACTCCACGGATCTCCAGATGTCGGAATACGTTGTTTCTATTGAGTCTTTATCCCTGATTCATCATTGGTCTTACTATGTTTTATTTTTCTCTTTAAATTTATGATTCATTAATGGCTAGGAAACCTTCATGCGGACCAAACAGCTAACTGAATATTTCAAACCACAGCAGAAGCAGAGGGCGAGTTTTGGATCCAGTAAACTTAGCCTTTCGCCCCAAAGAAAGCTTATCCTGACCGTTTCAAGGCGGTACTTTTGTTATGGCTCCTCAGTCACCTTTCTGTTTTGTTTTGTAATTCAAAATAAAAATAGGTAAATATAGATGTTGCTGCTGTTTTTAATTAGGGTAGCTGCATGACCACCTTATTGGAAAGAGCTGCTCATTCGGTTTACCGAGCGTGTTTTTCCTAAACTTTGTCATTTTTTTGTACGCGTGCTTCTTCCCCTTTTTTTGTTTAGAAAGGGATGTGGGATTTAAATGTAATAATTCCTGATCATTGCCTATTTTTTTTACTTTAAACCGAGATAGAACATTTTAAATCTACTGCCCTATCTTGATTCCAGCAGGTGCATCTGTGTTCAAACCAATAAGCCAATAGTTGTGTGTACCAGCAAGGTATGAGGAGTATTTAATCCATTCAACTTGAATTTTAAGAGATATTAGCCAAACTACATGACATAAATGAAACTGAGAAATTGCAAACGATTTTTAGCTCACCTGAGCCGAAGGCTCAGAGGTGAGCTTATAGGATGGGAGTCGAGCCGTCGTCCGTCCGTGCGTCCGTGGGTGCGTGGGTGGGTGCGTCAACACTTTCAAACATAAATATCTCAGAGACCAGTGGGCCGATCGCAATCAAATTGTATCTGAAGCATCATTTGGGTGGGGGAAAGGCTGAATTAGGTTTTGGTGCCGATCAGCTCAGAACTCTGGTTTCCATGGCAACAGATAGCCCCCATAGGGTTATAATGGGGAAAACGGCGTCATCACGTTTTCTCGACTGTTTTTGATTAGATCCTTATCATACCTGCAGTTAATGATGACATACACAAGAGCTTGGATGAGTTCGAAATTTGGTTGGATTCGAGCACAGACTACGGAGTTAGCTGCCCTTGAGCCTTTGAAAAAAATCCCATAGGGTTATAATGGGGAAAACGGCGTCATCACGTTTTCTCAACTGTTTTTGCTTAGATCCTTATCATACTTGCAGGTAATGATGACATACATAAGACCTTGGATGAGTTCGAAAGTTGGCCGGATTCGAGCACAGACTACTGAGTTAGCGTTAGCTGCCCTTGAGCGTTTGAAAAAAATCCCATAGTGTTATAATGGAGAAAACAACGTCATCACATATTTTTAGAAAAACTTTGTCATCGCTCTATTGCCTACATTTCTCAACGGATTTTGAAATAACTTCACACAAATGTAGGGCATGACAATATCTCGAGCAACTTTTGACTTTCAGGATGCTGCGCCCAAGGTCAAGGTCACTGTGGCTATTTTTAGAAAAACATTGTCAGCGCTCTAGCACCTACATTTCTCAATGGATTTTAAAATAACTTCACACAAATGTAGGGCATGACAATATCTCGAGCAAGTTTGACTTTCAGGGTGCTGTGCCCAAGGTCAAGGTCGCTGTGGCTATTTTAAGAAAATCTTTGTCATCACTCTAGCACCTACAGTTCTCCATGGATTTTAAAATAACTTCACACAAATGTAGGGCATGACAATATCTCGAGCAAGTTTGACTTTCAGGGTGCTGCGCCAAAGGTCAAGGTCACTGTGGCTATTTTTAGAAAAACATTGTCAGCGCTCTAGCACTTACATTTCTCAGCAGATTTTAAAATAACTTCACACAAATGTAGGACATGACAATAGCTGAAGCAAGTTCGACTTTCAGGATGCTGCGCCCAAGGTCAAGGTCACTGTGGCTATTTTTAGAAAAACTTTGTCAGCGCTCTAGCACTTACATTTCTCAGCAGATTTTAAAATAACTTCACACAAATGTGGGGCATGACAATATCTCAAGCAAGTTCGACTTTCAGGATGCTGCGCCTAAGGTCAAGGTCACTGTGGCTATTTTTAGAAAAACTTTGTCAACGCTCTAGCACCCACATTTCTAAGCAGATTTTAAAATAAATTCACACAAATGTAGGGCATGACAATATCTCGAGCAAGTTTGACTTTCAGGGTGCTGTACCCAAGGTCAAGGTCACTGTGGCTATTTTTAGAAAAACTTTGTCATCGCTCTAGCATCTACATTTCTCAACGGATTTTAAATCAACTTCACACAAATGTAGGGCATGACAATATCTCAAAAAAGTTTGACTTCCAGGGTGCTGCGCCCAAGGTCAAGGTCACTGTGGTTATTTTTAGAAAAAACATTGTCAGCGCTCTAGCACCTACATTTCTCAATCGATTTTAAAATAAATTCACACAAATGTAGGGCATGATAATATCTCGAGCATGTTCGACTTTCAGGGTGCTGTGCCCAAGGTCAAGGTCACTGTGGCTATTTTTAGAAAAACTTTGTCATCGCCCTAGCACCTTCATTTCTCCATGGATTTTAAAATAACTTTATACAAATGTAGGGTATGACAATATCTCAAGCAAGTTCGACTTTCAGGCTGCTGTGCCCAAGGTCAAGGTCACTGTGGCTATTTTTAGAAAAACTTTGTCATGGCTCTAGCACCTACATTTCTCAACGGATTTTAAAATAAATTCACACAAATGTAGGGGATGACAATATCTCGAGCAAGTTTGACTTTTAGGGTGCTGCAATCAAGGTTTTTGATTAGATCCGTATCATACTTGCAGGTAATGATGACATACATAAGAGCTTGGATGAGTTCGAAATTTGGCCGGATTCGAGCACAGATTACGGAGTTAGCTGCCCTTGAGCGTTTGAAAAAAATCCCATAGTCTTATAATGGAGAAAACAACGTCATCACATTTTCATTTTTCATCGGATCCTCTTCATACTTGCAGGTCAGGAGGATATGCATAAAAGCTTGGATAAGTTAGCATTTCGGCTAGATCCCACCACTGACTATGGAGTACCTGCCCTGAGCATCCAAAAAATCAATGTCGCCACTTTTTCTTGGTTTCTACTGATCCGATCCATTTTAAACTTGCAGGTAATGAGGAAATGCATAATATCTTAAACAAGTTCAAATTTTGGCCAGATCAGGCCAACCACTACGAAGTTAGCTGCCCTTGACAGCTCTATCTATTGTGCTCTTGATCGGATACTTTTTAAACTTGCATATATTAAATGAGGGCATACATAATGTTTTGGATGAGTTTAATTTTCAGCCTGATTGGACCACTGACTGTGGAGTTAGCTGCCCTTGAGCATCTTAAATATCCCTATAGGTTTACAATGTCTCTCAGGTGAGCAATTGTTGCCCTTTGGGCTACTTGTTTAAATTTGTTCTTTGAATTTACAAGAGAAGTAAGGCCTGCAAATTTCTTAGGATTTGATTCTTATCTATATGTCTGCTGTTTTGATCCATTGATGCCCTTCTGAAAATCCAAATAACGTATATTTTTTATGAAGCATACCAGAATCTGGGACGATGATCACACGCGTTTAATGTATATCTGCGATGTATATCTGACCGTTTCAAGTGCAACTGCTTTAGTTTATTATCATTGCTATTGTATTTCGGCAGTCTTTCAGTCTTAAACTTTTTGTAAATTAGTTTGGATAGCTTCCTGACCATCTCCGATAACCTCGATGACGTCTTGACATTTCGTTTGTGTTGTTTTAACTTTTACGCCGTCTTTGTTGTTTTCTGTTCCCAAATGCTTGTTCGGGCAGGATATGGGAATTGATTGTTCTGATTTCTGATCAGTGCAGAATAAGTAGATATTCATTTAATATTGACTTTTGTATGCTATTTTTTCTTTCTTCCCTTTTTTAAATGGGCTATACGGATAGATTATTTAACTGATGTAGAGCCGATCGATAACCAGAGGTCTCCTGTGGAAAATCACATAACCTTCCACAAGCAGATATGGGTTTGCTGACATGTTGGAGGCTAGTGAGAGATCTAATGTTTAAGAGTCTGCACCCCCGGATGCCTGTTTGATATAAGTGCGAATATGCTATATTACTGACAAAGACAAGAAAATATGAGCCGCGACCCGACAAAACCAACAAAGTGGTTGAGCGCCCAGCGCAGACTCGGATCAGCCTGGGCATCCGCCCAGTCTGATCAGATTCTTCACTCTCCGCATGGAGCTAGCTTAGACTCTTGCCAACATTTTAAGCACAAAGCGAGGAATCTGGTCAGACTGGGCGAATGCCCAGGCTGATCTGGGTCTGCACTGGGCGCACAACCACTTTGTTGGTTTTATTTGTGTCGCAGCTCATATAAGTACCAGCTCTGTTTTGTATATTGCTTATAAGTTAATGCTCAAAGCGTGTAAAAAATCATTTGCTATCTTTTAATCAGGCAAGTAAGTTAATAAAACGAATTAATTTAAAATGCAGACATAATGAAAGTGATTAAAATTAAATAGTCTAGAACTAGCGTTCATTAATAAGAAAGCTGCAATTATTCTGAGAATAAAAGTCTCTTTGGTGTAGAAAAATATCTGCTGAAATTAAATTTCAAGTACAGAAAGTAGATGACGAGACGACGCATTGCAGCTCATAGACTGTCTTTAGAGACTGGGTGATATTCAGATGCAGAAAGGGATGTCCATTTATGTACAAAATGTATTACTAGTGAGTTAGTAAATAAATTGCATTTTCTATACACTGCTGTGATTATTTTCTACGGACAGGGATATACTTTTTTTTTCAAATAGTTAACTTGTTATGTCAAAAATAAGTCAAAGCTATATGAATATGCATAAAAAAACTAAACATTCAAATCCTGTCATTGCAATTGTATAATGTGCTGCAATAACATGTTAATTTTGATTAGAATAACTACTAATTGCACTTTATACTAAACGGTGTATTAGTATTTATCAACATGCACGTAGATGCTTAGTTTGTCAGACTTCAGCAGTTAAGTTATTTGGATTACATGGATTGAGGGTTTACTCACCATATACAGTTTTCGTTTTTACACTGCTCCCGTGCACTGCTTACTCCTTATAGCAAACTAAACTCCTTGTTGTTGTTAGTTTGTCTATCTTTTAGATTTATGTCTCTTTCATGCTTAGTGTATATCATGTCTTCATACCTAGTGCCCACACCTATTCGTAAATTTCTATATTAAGCTGCACTTGAGCTGCTACATTAAGCTGGTCCAGAGGGAACACGGACAGGAACCACCTCGTCGTCGTGCTAGGGCGGCAAGCCAGTAACGTGGCGTCAAAGAGTTCCTGGCGGTGTGGCCCTACAAATGTTGTTCAAGAAAGGAAAACCAGTTGGTTTATGTCTGCTACTCATATGGTGGCTTTTATTGACGTGATATGAGCGGAGGCGGCTCCCAGGAGTGCAGCTATGGTTTCCTTCCGCTGAGCTCTAGGAACCAACATCGTCATGAGAAATGGAATAACTATACTACTCAAAAGAAGTTTTGCATCACCTTACATTTTCCCATTCACATTATGGTAAATACCTTGTTTCTAAGAGGTATTCACGAAAGGAAGGCCTTTGTTTTACTTTGCGGTTTCTGTAACTCGCACACGAATGTCTCTGTAGGCACCTGACAAAACTGAGGACAGAACTGACTCCCGTCGGAGTAGATAAAAGTTTCTGACTGACTAGTGGTATTGGCTCTAACAAACCATATGGGAAACCATCCTGAATTCGGCTTTTACTTTTTAAAAGCCTATATGTACCAAGACTGATGGAATCCAAAGACCAACTTTTCACATAAGACTGTTAATCATACACAATGACCATGTATTTCATTGCTACTCATATGACTTTTACACAGGCTAACTGTTTTGTATTAGCTCTATGGAAAAAGGACGGTGATGCAAAATTCTTTTGAGTAGCGTATATTGAGCTGCTAGTGAAAGAGTATCCTGATAAAGATGTGAAAATTATTATGATGTTGGTATTTCTATTTTTATCCTAAAATCATTAAATTTTTCATTGCCTTGATATACAATGGGGTTGGGCTACAAGTTCTCACAACATTAGTTACACCCCTCCTCTCTAAATATTTTATATAAATAAGATACGTATGCAAAATAAATGAATAAGTAGTTCATAAAAATCGTTAAAAAATTATATCCTTTGATTCGGCATTAAAAAGACATCTCGGGCTTGTTGCGATGATTCAGAATTTATGATTATCGTATTTATCCTAGCAGTTCTCATCTATACGTTATGTAGCATGTATTATTGCAGAAGTATCGGTGTCACGCGCTATTGATAGGCATGTTACAGGGAACACAAAACCACGTATTAACAAGGCGATTCTCGTGCTATAATGACTCGCTTTGCGACTTTTCGTATGCAAGTTGCAGGGCGATACACCGTCGATACAGAAACGAGCAGCAAGATTGCATTTGCATAATCGATACGGAAGAGTTATACAAATTCAGATTTTGTAAAAAATGAAGGTGAAGACGACATCGAATGAAAACTTTGATGATCATGATTATGACCTGTAAATTGCTGCTAAAAGTGGGACGAAAATTCACGATAGCTTACCATGGCCTGAAATGAGGATTTTGCATAGTGCCTGTAAGAATCAGCAAGGTAATGGCGATGAGGCAAAATAATAGTGCCCAAACGTTTTCTTTATTTTTGTAACTTTGAGGTTGAATTTATGCAATAATAGCAATCAAACGTTTTTTCCAATGCATTAACGTTCGCAAAGTCTAGAGGGAGATGTTGAAAACCGAGGCCGAATGCCTCGGTTTCCAACATCTCCCTCGGGACCTTGCAAACGTTAATGCATGAAAAACCTTGTTTGATCCCTATACACACGTTTCTGTACTTACTGCTCTAAATAATGCTTTGCAGGAATTACCATAATAAAACATATACTTATTATGTCTTGGTAAACATTCCTTACGTATTATACCGAGGCTAAACCTATTACCGCAGCTTGTTGTGGAAAATATGTTGAAACTAATTTCACTTGTGGAAAGAGGTTACGTATATTTAATAAATGACTAATGACAATGCGTTAAAAAAATTACACACTTTAGCGAGCATAAGAACATGGGAAAAATGCTCAGGCTTGTTGCAATTTTGCTGTAAACTATATCAGAATTTAAGATTACATGTCTATCATACTATTCCGAACTTGTTCATTCGATATACTGTCGGAAACCCGACGTCATTACGTAACGTCGCTTCTCATGGTTTACGTCTGGTTTTACGTCGCTGAGAGCGCTTGCTATGGGTGCAAAGTACATGTAGCACACTTTTAAAGATGGAAATGCGAAAAATGCATTAAAATGGGGATAACTGTATTGGAAATTGTCATTTTATGGTCGCAAATTGCGTTTTACGGCTCCGCTAACGCCTCGCCGTAAAACGAAATTTCCGACCATAAAATCGACTATTTACCTCTCCAAATGACAATTTTGAGTACAGTTATCCCCTAAACTAATGTTTTCGTTTCTTTGGTGCATTCCTTGCTAGCAAAGGATCTAATGGTCTAAATAGAGGATCTTACATGAGTGCTCATGTATTATTGAATTTATTAAACGAGTTGGGGAAAACGATAAGATGCGAGGCTTTGCCGAGCATCTTATCGGTTTTCCCCAACGAGTTTAATAAATTCAATAATACAGGAGCACGAATGCAAGATTCTATTTATCATATGACACTAAAATCGCATTTAATTAGCAAAATTCGCACTAAAACGTCACGATTTCACCATTAGAAAACGCGACGTTTTTATGGACGTCGGCGTATAACGTTAGGACGTAATTTGCATATTTAATCCACTAGTGGATTATCGTTTTTAATGCATGGCTTTATTACACTCTCAGATGCGACGTCATATGATAAAACTATTTATCTCACTGCAGCTGGTGTTGCGTGCGCCGTTTGGCAGCCGTAAAACGTCTCCCCGTGCATCATCATAGTGTAGATTGTATTTGCTGGTCCCTTGGAATCATTTACGTCATCTGAAGTCTTCTTGAAAATAGAGTTCGGCTGAAGCCGAGGCAAGAAGGTGTAGCCTGTTTTGCACAATTCATTCCTGGCCATGGGTAGACTCAATTCAACAGAGTCAGCTATTTTCATTTCGTTGGTGTCTTCCTTGCTACCAAATGATCTAACTGATCAAAACTTATTTAAGTTTTCATTTCATGTCTTTGTACATATGTATATAAGTTATAAAAGGAAACATGATACTCAAGCTAAAGTTTCTAAAAGTGCCGTCATCTTAAAATATTTTTCAATAAAATAATAGAATAAGCAAAACGCACTCGGTATCATTACATTAAAACTAGCATGATGTGAATGCTGATCTCTGATGAGAACATGCTGCTAGGCTGGGTAAATGCAAAGACGAACTGGATAGCAGAGAGTTAGGAAGAACTATACCAGCCTCGTACAAATACCATGTAACTACTGATATTCATAGCAAGATGGAGACTGACAACTATGGTCAAGAAACGAAAACTAAGGTTGCTGGACCACATCTTAAGGTCGTCCGACTCCTACAGACTGCATTGAAAGAAAATAGTAGAGGCGGTAGACAGAAGGAGAGGTAAAAAGAAAATTTTAAACGGTTGACGAAGATGGACTTTACAAAAGGACAGAGGAAAAGAGGACCAGCCGGAGAGAGAGATTACTTCAGAGTCATCTGTGGTGCCCCCACGATGTTGTAAGATTATTGGATGGACTATGACAAACATGCTTCGCGCCCTTTTATTGTACTCCATCATGCTTTAATATACGATACCTTCAAAACTAATCTGACATATAGCTTCTAATTCTACATGTATGCAATACCTCCAAAAGTAAGTAGGAAAATTCCCAGAAACTGACACAATTCAATATCAGATCCCTCCAAAGACACCATGTAGGAAAAAGACAACAAAAACTTAATAACTACCAAAGACAAAAACTTAATAACTACCAAAAGACATCATCGGCGGTAGCATTTCCCATGTAGGTGGTCACCTGGCTAGCCTTAACATCCCAAACAATATATTAATAACAGAGATTGCAATAAAAACACATCAAACAACCAAGAAGAACCAAATCAGAGGTACCGCCTCGGGATGGTCAGAAATGAAAATACTGGCGGGGGTTGGGTGGGGTCTAAACCGGTTTGCTGTCGACCAACCGTCGCCCTTAGTTGTGCTTTGGTTCAACGGGCACTTAGTTGTTTAGTTTGCGTAGAAGATTCCTATCTCATAAGTGAAATATCTCAGAAACTAAGTAATCAAAATTAAAACTAAGATAAACAAACATGAGGACTCACAGAAATAGCAACACGGAAATTCCAGAGCAGACGAAACCTACCATTTAGACAACAGTGGGCCCGACCCCACTCGTCCCGAAACGGTTGTCAGGTGTCAACCTTCCGTGGTAGTATAGTGTTAGGTTTAGGCTGCAAACAACGCTGTTGTTGCTTGACAGGAAATAGCTGTTCATATGGCTGCTGCTGATGGTGTCTTTGGTGGTGACTAATTTTGTGTTGTTTTTTTCCCGGTGGGAACCTGGGGGTATCTTGGATTGAATTGTGTCAGTTCTTGAGAATTTTCCTACTTACTGCTGGTTCCAGGACATATTTTCTATGAAATTACTAGATACCTAATTTCAGATAACGAACACTTATTTATGGTTAACGTGGTAACATGTTAGTATTTTGAGAATAAAAGGAAATACGTTGATCTATGAATTTGAAAATATTTAAGTTTGTCAAATCCTTTAACGCAGTGCACTCAACATGCTGTCGCTTACACCAATGATTACAGAACTCATTATGAGATGTTGTTAAGCTATTATATTAGGTTTAGGCTATTTCTTTTAGAAGCAAACCTATATCCAAGACCCTTCGCTATAAACGAGCAAATCTGTGAGTCAGAAATGATTTTTGATGGCCAATTATAACGTAACCCGCAGCTGGATAAGAATATTTAAAATCCTTACAGTCTCAGGGGTACTAGTTTCGATATTCAGATCAGAATCAAGTTTATCGGAATTGATATATTACTCCTGATAGATTTATTATTTTCATTTTTATTTTTATTTTTATTACAAATGATATGAATAAATACTATTTATGCAGACCTACAAATTTGATGTATACATAGCTACTCTTCTTGTCTATGTATATAGTACTACAACACCTAGGAGAGGACAAATATAGGCCTAGCCTACGTCCAAACCTTTGACTCATATATATATGTTGTCAAGAAACTTCTTATAAATAAATTACAAATAATTGGTATATCACAATTCTTAAAATAATCTGGTATGGGTGGTTCTATCGATTTATCCCTGAAAATACTTGGTAAATCAATGAATTCCATTTCTTTATTAATGAAAGGAATTTTGATAAAATGTCTTATATGATTAATTTCCGAATCGACGAATGGACAAAGAGCATGTTGAATATAACACCTTGTAATAAAGCAGCATTATAAAACATGTTAGATCTATGTTAGAATTAGTCTCAGTATCCAAACTCCGTAAAACTAGGCAATGAACTTAAATACGAAAGCATTCTGTGTCGACTATGAACGTCGAGTTTAATAGCTAGCTGTCTAGGGGTAACTTCTGATTGCGACTTTTGCGTTTACAATTTCCATTTTTCTTTGATCCATGTGATCCCGTTTTACGCATACGAAATTCTAACAAAGAGAAGACATCAATATCCGGCGTTTTAGAACTGTTACCTTCATGGTATACATTGTCATTAAATCCCAGTGGATATAGTTTTTACAAAGGCGTAATCCTTTTTAGTTCAGTTCCATGTCTTTTCATAATCTTAAATCTACCAGTTGAATTTTTATCGTAAGTAATTTTTTTTTCCACTGGCTGAACCAAGATGTTGGTAGGGGTGTCACCTTTTCGTTTTCGTTTAAAAATGCCGATACATAAAATCATCAATTTGTTTAGCCTTATTCATTCTATGAGAGTGTTCGCCAAATCGATATTTTTTAGAGTGTGACCAGTTGTCCAACTTATTGCGTTTTGGGATTCTCAACGTTTAAAGTCAATTCATGAATTAGGTCCTATTCATTCATTCAATTTTCTTTATTTTCTATTGATTTAACAAAAAGTTTCTTTGTTAGTTTTTTTTAACCTTTTTTAGTGAGGGGTCAAGGGGGGGGGGGGGGAGGGGGGGGGGCTGCTATATAAGCCATTTTTCGTAGTGGCACCTTTATACCACTTTCATTCGATGGGGTGAGAACTGTATCTAGCATATGACAATGTCAGTTTGTCATACTGGTGCTGCCGGAACTTGATGTTTCATGACTTACCAACATTCTTGATATGAGAACTTTGATATCTGAGTTGTCGGACACAACTGCTGACGTCACTAGTGTCATGTTGTGTTGCTTCAGAAGATCGTGGAATAAGTCCATTTGCTGCAAAGATGAATAAACACATACAATCTGTGATTAAGCACGACGCTAGCTGGACTTGTGTACAAAAAGAAATGGAAATTCTCCGGAACTGTCACAATTCAAAAGACAAAGCTTGTGTGGTGACGCTTTTGTCCACATGAAAATAATTAATTCATTCACTGAAATGCGGACAAAATGACGCGAGAGCTGACGTCGTTTCCAAGATAATGGAATGGGTATTCCTGCGCTCACGTATAGGCGAGCTTAAAACATTAATAACATGATTTGTTTATCTGAAAGTCAATGAATCTTGGTTTAAATAGTATTTTTTAACAAATACAGTAATACAATGCCGTAAATAACAAGATTCGACAGACGGCAAAATGCTTATATAAAGCCATTTCCTGAATGAAGTGAATGGCCGCAAAACTTAAAAGATGTTCTATTACATTTAGACCTTTAATGAGTTTGATGAGTGAAACGGTGCCTTTTTAGCATGTGCAAACAGCGAGTACTAAGATACGCACAGTCTGACCAGAGCCTTTGCTTTTCGATATTTAGATTTCATATGGTCCATAAATTGTTCAACCAACATGGAAGACTGTGATCACACGACGCAAATTCGGAAGATAAATCGTCGCTGCTTGCACATGCAGAAAGTATCAGATACCTCTAAATGGCTGTAGTATCAGAATCATTTCAAGCCAACCATAAATAGGAATATAACGCCTACATTCAGCGGAAGCAAGTGACCATCTATCTATAATTCAGGACATGTGCAACACAGACTAATCAGTCTGTGCAGCTGAAGATTCTGATCAAAGTCCTAGCTGTTGACAAACACAATTTTAAACAGAATACGGCTACTGAACAGACTGCGCGATTAAGTGTTATTTTTTTTTTCCTTCTTTTTTCGTCCTTTTGTTTAGCTCTTGCCCAAAGATACATCTTGTCTCTGGAGGGATGGCTTAATCTTAAAGTAACTTGATACCTTAAAAGGTAAAAGTGCCAATTTCCACTTGGAATTTATTTTTGTATATTTTTTTCTCCACACCTCGCCATAAATGTCGATCGAGTTCGTTAGTGCTGTTTATGCTTTTTAAAACATTAATACGAAAATGAGAAAACAGAACGTGTTCATAGTCAGGCCTAGTTTCAATTTACATGCCTTTTTAACAGCACAAAACGCTCTAATGTAATCATATCTGATTGCATTTTCTCTTTCAATTTCAAGATAATAAAGCACTGTGAATAAAAGGTCAACGGACGGATTACTGAAGAGAATCTAATTGAAGAAAGACTGAGAAAGCTTTTAATTTACCACCATTCAACAAAATCGCCAAGACCTGGCACATATTCAAAATGTATTAGGGGCTTGTGTGCGACACGGAATCTTAATATAATAATTTCGCATCAGCCGTTCTATAATAGCGGACAAATACAGAAAATAATCAAATCACATAACTGACCTCAAACAACCTTTGAGTGAGATTTCTACTGAAATACATTCATTTGTATGATCCTTGGAGGCTCTGTACAAGCTTTAGCTTCGATAGACCCAGTGACTTCGGATGTAAAAATGATAAACACTAACGTTATTATAACTTGAGTGGCCTTGAACAAAAGTCAAAGAAGGACTATAACCTCTAGTGCTCGTATACTTTTAAGTACTCACTGAGTTAATTAATTTAACCTAAATTTTATATAGACTAGGCTTCAAAGGTTTGTGAGATACCTACTATTTAACATTTTTTCATAAGTTATTACGCATGTGAAAACAATTTTGACATTTATGTAAAAGATTCAACTGTCACCCTAGGGTCCTCATTTGGACAAACGTGATATACAAATGTCTCAAATGCCGTACAGGTCTTCCAAGTTTTATTGTCATCGGCTATTTGATTCTGGAAAAGGTTTAAACTGTTTTTACCATATATGAGCATATCGGCAATTTCCATCGTATAACCTGAACCGTTCTGACAAACTTTCATTGCACTAAGCCACGGAGGGTTTGAATAAAATTTAGTTTCAGCTAGCTCTATGGCTCAGAGAAGTTTGAATTCAATAGTTAAAAACCAACGTACAAAAATAGGTCCACATAACACCCACAACATAATCCAACATTAAATGGGAAAAGAATAAAAACATCATGTAAAACTTTTAATGTAAGACAACAATCATTTATCTTATTGTTCCCAATTAGTTCCCCATTTACACTTATTTTTATACCAGAGAGAGAGAGAGAGAAATTCTTTACTTCCTTATATAAAAGCACAATCTTGAATCTTGATAGCTCCATAAAAAGGGACAAGTAATTATTCAAATAAGTTTGATAATTCATGAGTATCTGACTCATCACTAACTTTCGGTGCCATTTTGTCTTTTTGTGTTTGTGTAGTGACTATATCGGTCATATGACCTCAGCCGTTTTGACAAATGTAACATCCACTTTACATATATGTTTCTGATGACTTTTGGTTTCTATCAGCCCGACTGCTTCGGAGAAGATATTTAAATTTCTTAAATATGAGTGACCTCAGACGAATGTCAAGCATGACATTGACATCTAGCACTTACAAATTTTATATACAAATTTATACCATAAACTTCAAAACTAGATAAGCTCCAATAATCGCATTGCTGGCCGTCCCAAGGCGGCACTTCTGTTTTGGTTCTTCTTGGTTGTTTGTTGCAACCCTTTTATAATATCGTTATATTGTTTTTGATGTTAAGTCTAGCCCGGTGACCACCTACATGGGAAATAGCTGTTCACCTGGCTGCCGCTGATGTCTTTGGTGGCGACTAATTTTGTGTTGTGTTTCCCAAATGGTGACTTGGATTGAATTGTGTCTTTTCCTGAAAATATTCCTCCTTACCTTTTCAGTGGTTACTGAAAAATCTACTGTTAATGCATATACTATCGTAAAGGCCCAAGAAATCGATCTGACCTTTTCGAATAAAAATCAAAGGTCAGCCCTGGGTCATCAGTTATTCATGTGCTCCAGATATGCTTCATGCCCACTCGTGTAAGATTAAACTATTTGAGCCGCAACACGAGAAAATCAACAAAGTGGCATGCGCGTCCAGCGAAACCTCAGATCAGCCTGGGCGTCCGCCCAGTCTCATCAGAGTCTTTGCTGTCCGCATGGAGGTAGCTTAGACCCTTAGCTACCCTTTAAACGCTTAGCAAAGAGTCTGACTACACTGAGCGGATGCCAAGACTGTTCTGAGTCTGCGCTGGGCGCACAACCACTTTGTCGGTGTTCTCGTGTCGCAGATCGTTTAGTATTTGCATAAAAAAGAAGGCACATACGGAGGTAGAGGTATCATCTTGGAAATAAATGGTGCCCACTCTGTTCCAGTTGAAATACTGCATCATCTTGATACGGAGAGGATTTAAATCGTCCATCACTTGGTTGACTCGAAATAAGGTTGAGAAAATTTCTCTGTCAACCGTTGACGACGTTGTGGCAATATAGGACAACTGAAATAAAAATAAAAGCTGTCAGAAATGTGTAATCTGCGCGTGCGTGAATCAGCCCGTGCACCTGCATAGTCTGTTTAATTTTTCGCAGTCTTGTCTATGGAATATAGAAGTCTACAAATGAGCCAATTGCGCACACACTGAAACGCCAAGTGCGCACGCACTGAAACGTCGTTTTGTTCATATTCGTACTAAGCGTTTGCTAACTGAATATTCCAAACCCATTATCAACCATACGAGGGATGTTCAGAAAGTTCTGATCGTGACGTCTTATTTTGGTAACCATTATAAATACAGAACTTCTGATGGCGAAAATATAAAACGGTATGATATGTCCGGACAACTCTGCAGACGTGGTGCATATTTTCTAAAGGACATATTTTTTTTTAACGTTTTTGAAAGAGGTTACCCTACAGCCACTGCAGATTTTCACTTAAGAAGGTCATAGTTCATATATGAGCGGTCTTTGAATTGTTTTCATCATTGCTACTTAAACTTATTCCCCAGGCAACTTTGACCTGTAAATATCGAGGAAATAATATTTAATCTAGGTTCCATACTGTCCTTTCAATTTAGATTATAAGCATTTTATATAGTAGCTAATTCTCCCGTTCTACTAAAGTTATAATGATTTTGTAACCAAAACAACGGTTTTAACAATCAAAATCTTGTTAGGAACAGCCTTTATATGGGCCTAATCGAAACCGTCGAAAAATTAAAATTGATGTAAACAACGAAGCCGCTACGAGCTGTCGAAAATGACGCTGACGTTGTTTTCACTAACGTCATAAGAACTGCGCATTGCTTTGCAAGGACTAAATCGATAACGTTTGCTGCCCTTCTAACTTTTGAATGGATATTGAAAACAACGAATGAAAAGAAGCTGACAAAATTAATTTTGTATTTACAATGATTTTTCACTTGAATGACACACTGAAAATAAATTCACATATGAAAATAGCCCAGTGGTATGACTGGGGCCTTAGTACATACGTTGTAACTCAATAACAATATATATCTTTGGATAGTGTTAGGTATCATTATGAAGACGAAAAGTAGTGCTTTCAATACATGCTTAGCATTTGTCCCCAGCATGCCGCTAAACAAAGTTATGCGGCTAGAATCAGAACTTTCTGAACAACCCTCGTACTTTGCACTAGTGAAGTCTGCCCAAGGCGACTCTATTTAACACAGGGTGTTCATGGACCAAGAATAAACTCGCTTGCTCTGATCAGATTTAAAAAAAAAAAAAATTAATTCATTAAGGTTTGCCTGAATTGTGAATTTTGTACATGCGAGAAAATATATATTGAGCTTAGCCTGCACAATAAACTGTGGCTGTTTGCAGAGCCTGTAAAAATTAATGATTTATTTATAATATATTGCTGACCGTTTTAAGGCGGCGCTTCCGTTGTGGTCTACTTAATTATTGTTGTGTCCGCTTATTTGTTTGTAATCTTCTAGAAATATGGTCACATGTCAGCTCCACACTCTAACCTTTTGTTTTGTTTTGTACCTCAAAATAGGAAATGGGTCACATAGAAGTGTCATGTGTTTCGAATAACTAGCAAACTAAAGGTTTTTAACAATTGCAGAAGCTAATGGCAAGGGTTGGGATCCTGCGGAACCAGTTTTACCCTTTGTTGACCAATGGACTTGTCCAACTTTATCATTTGGATGAGTCCTTTTCTGGTTTTAGGGGTTTTCGATGGACGTTTTTATTTTTATTCTATTTTGCATAGAAATTCTCGTAAGCAAACTGTGTAGATCCTGATCAGACGCCGCGATCTGCGCATCTGGAGCTTAAGTCTTCAAGACGCGCTAAATAGTATTATCGGTTACCTGTTACCTGGAGCGAGTATTAATGTGAATGCAGTTATTTCCCTTAGACCCGCGAAGCGATAGGTATTAATCGATATTAGGAATGTCATATCAATGTCCATATCCCCGGATCCGTACAGGTGTTGAACTTCTCTGAAACCGGGTTTTTGTCATCACTGTGTTTAATATTTTATAAGCATAATAACAATACGAAGGAGCTGGATGGAAACATTTTTATTTTTTTAACAATATGGGTTTTCTTTTTCTCAGATCAAATCAATTTACTTTTCTCACTTGCTCACTTTTGTTGTAATAAGTCTTTTTTTTCCACATGTTTAGGTCAATTTCGTAAGGATTGGCGAGAAAAATAGATCTGATCATTGGTCGTTTTAGTTTCTGACAACAAAAACATAAAACAATAATACTTATAATAAATAATGATATTTCGATCCCTCTTTGACGGTCTCAGCTTTATGATTAAGCCTGATACAGATACCCATCCACCCACATTAAGCCTGATACAGATATCCATCCACCCACGTTTTTTTTTTTTTTTTTTTTTTTTTTTTTTTCGCTTCCTATTTTTTTTTTCTTTTGCCCCGCCCATTGGGGCTCGCGAAATAAATATTGGCTGCCTGATGCTTCTGCGGCAGCGGTGGCTAGACCTGCATGTCATTTATCGCAGGCCAAGTTTTTCTAGTAGTCCTACAAATTCAGAGGCATTATCTCGACATGACTGAAATATTATTTTCTGGGACGTTAAACCACAACTCAACAGCAACGACAACTTTTTTTTCTTTTGACTTTCTGTTTTGACAAAACTGTTCAAAAGTTTTATGCATATGCCGCCTTTCGGCTGTCTGCTAAGCTGCGGTATTTGAAACAGTTAAGTTTAAACATTTACGATTAGTATTTAAAAGCTGCCTTTTCTGCGAACAAAAAAAAATCAGTCGCGACACGACAAAACAAACAAAATGGCATGTGCGCCCTGCTAACACCCAGATCAACGTGTGTATTCGCCCAGTCTGATAGTCTTCTCTGTCTGCGAAGAGGTAGCTTAGCCCATTGGTTATCCTGCCCAGGCTGATCTAAGACTTCGCAGGGCGCTATGGCACTGTGTTCGTTTTGTTGCGACGCAGCTAAAATTACAAGTTTTATACGGTTAAAAAATCATCAGAAGACGATATTTAATACATATCGGATTGAATATCGATTTCTGACTTTCATTGCCCTTAGCGAGTGTTAATTTTGAAATTGCATTGTTTTGACAAGACATGTGACCGAATTTCACACCTTCAGACAGATGGCGTGTAGACAACAGCCGCTGACTTTAGCAAACAATTAAATGAGCCATGACATGACAAAACACAGCTGCATGTGCGCCCAGCGAAGACTCAGATCAGCCTGTGCATCCGCCTAATCTGATCAGAGGCTTCAATATCGGCATGGAGGTAGCTCAGAGTATTAGCGACTCTTTAATCGCACAGCAAAGACTGGGTGGCTGCTTAGGCTGATCTGCGTCTTCGCTGGGTGCACATTCCACTTTGCTGGTTTATCTTGTCGCGGCTCGTATGAGGAAAATCATGAAAAATGACCAGAAAAAAGTGGCCCGGCCTTGACCGCTGACTAGTGCCTTGTATCTTCGTATTTCTAAATGTTTTTAATTCTAACTAAATTAAATTACAACATGAGAACAGCTTGCCAATTTCAAATGGTTTGCGCACAGGCACAGCCTGATTTGATCACACATGTTTAAAATATTTTGATCAGAAATTCGGATCAGTTAAACAGGTTAGGTTATACAAACTAATACTAAAATTGACAAAAACAAAAAATTAAGTGATCATAGCCTCAGACCAGTGTTTCGCAAGTGCATAAGCTGGTCTGAGTCAGTTTGCATATTGATCAATTTATATTGTTTAAATTAAAATATATATTGTAAGTCATGCCCCAAACTGTGAATAACTAATTCCATAAATTGAATGTTGGATATTTATATTTTTAGCATTTATCTTTGGTTATTTCATGATGAGTTCATTTCAAATTTTAATGAGATGACAATTACTATAACTGATAGGAGGTAATATCGGATTTTATGATCGACAATCGATTAATGCATGCGTAATAAACATGTTACTTATACTGTGTACATAGCGTATTATCAACGTATTCCGATCAGCTTGCACACACTATTCAGACACTGTTTGGTCTTATCATTTCGCACATATCAGAGGCTGATAACATTGCGCAGATGCGCAGGCTTATTATCGTAAGTACTCATTTTAGCAGAAATACCAAAAATAGCACCAAAATTTTTATCTTTAAATAATCCTTTCTAGCTTCACTTAAAACAGTCATATATTAAAGGGACACAATTTCATTATGAAAAGAAATATTACTAATAAAGTGAAACATAAAAAAAATGTTTCTATAGCCTCGAAAGAAAAATGTTTCATAGCATTTTTTTCCTTAGCTATGCGGACTATGCTATATAGTAAGCGTTCCTTACACAACATTACGAGGAAATCTTCATCTTTTTGACAATACTGTAATATCTAAAGGAGCAATACAGTGTATGTCTCTCCATGTCTCCTAATAATAAATGAGCAAATCAGCCTGTTAGCTAGTCAATAAAAATACGATTCTGTGGCTTCTAAGATCCTGTCCTGTGATAGACGAAACATATTTCGGTTTCTTTGATATATAACCCCACCACACTCGAATGAATTTCAATCAAAACTGTTAGCACAAACACTAGAAATTATATAGTAACTAATAGATTAAATTAACATTACCATAAAATATGTAATTATTTGCTTTCGTGGTTGATTTTTTAGCTTATTAAGAATTAAAAAAACTACAATTAGTCGATTAACCGTGTGTGTGTTTTTTTTCACGTTCGATTGTCACGTTTAAGAGTAAATTGACTTCTTTCTCTTTTTTTCCTTTCTTGCATTCTTCTTTCATTCGATCTTTCTTTCTTTCTTAATCAGACTATATAAATATTGTTCCTTTCTTAATTACATGTAGATCATAAAAAGCACACATAAAATATATAAACAAAACACGAATACCAAGAAAGGATGTGGTGTTAGCCTTTACGCAATATAGGCGGATTTGGACTTAGTCTATTTGAGCCATAATAATGAGCGAGGTTTTATCGAAACACGACTTTTTCTATGTTTAGAGATCAATGGAAGATACTTATAGTGTACTTATTTGATAATGAATTACATCAATGTAAACCTTATAAAAATCTCTCGATGGTGATAACTTATAAAAGTTTTATAGAAAATTCGATCATTTTCAAATTTTAGTCTGAACATAGCTTCTTGGGCATTTTCGACATGATTCGTATATAATTTCAAGTGATTGAAGCTTAAATCTTCAAAAGCCGATGGAAGAATCAAAACATGAAGTTATTTTATATATTTTTACACCATATTAACGGACAAAGACTGAAGTTTATGTTCATAACTTATAAAAAATTGTCGTACTATCATTTATGTATTTAATTTAACATTTTACATTATATTCCAATGTAATTGCATATAGCACTGGACAGGATTTCAACAGGTAAGCTCTCGGATAAACCCGTAAGTCGCTATCGGTAATTTCCGCCGTATTGAAGCATAAAGTTCCCTATGGGCGTCTGAACTTGGTCTGCACTGTTTGCTTACGGTCCCCAAAAGGGGTATCCAGTCTATAAAGGCTTAAGCTCACTCCCACACTGTCAAACAATTAATTACTGACCGTTCCTTTGTGGTTCCTCACTGTTACTTGTTCTTATTGACCTTACTTTTGACCTTACTTTTGTACAATTCTTGCGTGAGTGGTATTTTTAGTTAAGGTTGCTGAATGACAATCTGTCTAGAAACGAATTGTTCAGGTTTTTTTTTTTTTTTTTTTTTTTTTTTTTTGCTTTCTACGAATTGAATCAATACACAGACAGGCTGACTTTCACTCTCAGTGAAGTTGATATTTTTGAAATGGAAGTAATTTTAAACGCCTCCGTTCGCAAAACGTTTTCTACCCTAAAGAAATGCAGCTGTTCTTGTTGCTAACAATTTTCTTTCACTAGGAACCATTCTGTCTGTCATCTTAAATGTCACAAAAGCAAATTAAATGACAAGCAAATTTCAAAGCGTATTGTTACGTCTGTACGGCATGCGATCCACAACGGTGGGGTACTCTTATTTCAAATATGACATTTAATTTAAATTGATGTCAATTTCTTAGTAGAGATAGGCAAAAGTAAATATAGATTATGCTGCAGAACTTCATTCTTCATTACTTTGCCTGATGATGATTCACGGAACAGACCTACTACCACTGTGGTACATTAATAGAAATTAAAGCACTAACAGTCACAATCCTCAAACACTACTAAAGATGAGGAAACAAAATCAAATTATTTGAAGTATCACAGGCAGAACATACACTCACAATAAAAGGCCATAAAATACAAACTTATTCCTACGGTTCTTCAGTTACTGTATACTATTACTGTCATTGTTTGTAGACTCTCTGATAGTATTTTGATTGTTTGTTCATTATTTAGAATAGCCCAATAAAGAGCTAATCTCTTGGCTTTTCGCCTGTTTTGTTCGCCTATTTAAGCCGTCTTATTGTTTTCCTAGACAGAATACGGTAAATGATTTTATCAGTTGACGTCACTTTTATTCAGTGGATAAATTCGTGTCATTTTATCATTTGACGTCACTTTTATTCAGTATTCGTGTCATGAAAAAACATATGACCTCGCGCGTAATAACACTTTTGCGCGTACATGTTACATCATTGCCAACCGCCGTGTCAGCAATGCGTTTACTTATTGAAAGAATGTTCCTTTTGAAGATGGTAATTTCCCGTTTTAACGGGTCATATGATAAACTTACACACGTGGTCATTTTATATGAAATTTATGTACACACCAAAGGCTCGTTTCATAAATTTCATATGAAATGGCCACGTGTGTAAGATGCACTATGTGTTGGTTCTTGGTCGTTGCCATCTCATCTACTGTAACAAATCGGCCAAAATGTTAAAGAAAATGGCAATTTGGTCAAGAGAGTCTACCGATTAGCTAAAGACAAAATATACTACAACCACTGTGTAAACGTTCCAAATAGGGACAAGTATAAGTGGTCAAAGTATCCAACTCATTAATTCGAGCCCGAAAATCATATAAAAACAGACAATTTCGAAGTATTTCGAAATATCTAAGATACCAGACATAGACCCTAAAATGTGACCAGGTGCTCGCGGATAGTAAGCATTTCCTGCCTAATCATAACACTCTCGCCATCTCTCTGTATCTGCGGAATGAGTCAGTGAAAATGAAAGTGTAGAAAGTCAGGAAACTGAAAGCCTATTTGCGTTGACCATCAGCTTGAGAATAAGTTAAGAAACAGTTTCATTTATGGGAATGTTGTCTCCCATAGAACTTTTTAAGGACCGACTCTGCGATTACCCTGTTACAACAATTTACTGGTGAGCACCTTACCTCTGTCAACAAAGTCTTGATACTTGAAACAGTTCCAGCATAGTGGATTAACTGTGAGACTTAAACTCCGTATGCGGTGCCAAAGGGATATTCTGCTCAAAATGGAAAGATCCTAAGGTAAAACTGTCATAAATTGTCATAAAGCCAAGTAACAAACTTTCTTTTGTCAATATAGAGATAACAGTCCAAGTATAAAGCTGGACTGAACTCTATGGTATAGTTAATTTCAAGTTCACATGGATAGATGAGGTCTATTAACTCCGAAATCGTTGAACGATTCAGAGATAGAACATCGTCTAATGTACCTGTGGGTGAAGTTGAGTTTCTGTGAGAAGGTGTTTCTTTCCCGCTTTTAAGAGCCTTTGTTCAGACTCCGCCTCAAACCCATTAACAATTCAGCAAGTAGGCGCCCTTTTGGAACTTGGTTTTGGTACTTTCACCGCTCTCTCTAATTTAACTTCAATTAAGAATTGAAATTTGATTTTTCAGCGTTCATCGTGTGATGAAGCCAGTGGGCGGAGCTAAAATTCCATGAAGCGCGAAGCACTAGCTTCTTCACACGATGAACACTGAAAAATCAAATTTTTAATCTTATATTTACACTTTATTTGTGAACCTCTCTTTGCCGGTTTCGTGGTAATTCGGTGTAGAATAGGCAAAATATGGGTCGAAGAAAAGTTAGTAACGACGTGTTCGGCCATAATGTTAAACAGCCGTCGCCCTGACGTGGCGTCAGTCGAACATTGCAAGATTCAATCAAGACGTTTGTTTACATAAGACGTCGCTTGACGACAACGTCACATGATCAATTGTCTTTCATCGGTGTATGAAGGTAGTTGCTCCAAAGGGTTCACCTATGGGAGGTCAGTGGCAAGTTTAAATATCATGATTTAAAAAAAAATCATGACATAATATTATTATTTCCCTGCGTAATTATTTCTCAAAGTAGATTTTTCAAACTTGACCCTCTGATCCGATAACGGCGTTTCATTTAACGTATTACTGAAAGTGACACGAAGAGCGGTTTTCGTTTTATCGTTTACGGCCAATAAAACACTGACGAGTTGTTTTAGGGAATCTATCAAATAAAAAAGAAATCAGTGGACTTAATATCTCATTAATATCCCGTTTCCGAGAGAGAACTGTTTGAACACGTCAGTGGGGGGTGGGGGGGGGGGGGATGGAAGGGTAATTTTTGCGAAGGTGTTTCTTCCGAAAAACGTGACGTCGCGGAATAATGCTTCGATTAAAGAGAGTTCACTTTTTTGAAAGAAAAGTGAGGGCAAAATTGACCCCCTTGCGTGTTTAAACCGTTGTTTCTGGAAGACGTAATAAGATATTAATTCAGAATTTTTGTTTTTCATGTCGTAAGATTTTAAATGTTTTGCTAGAAGCCATAGCTATATCGGAAAGCTCTCTAAGGAATCATTACCAATTGACTTTGAAAGCAGCGACGTTATCGGTATATAGCTAAAAAAAATCTACTCCGTGAAAAATTGACACGGTGAAACTTAATGTCATTTCGAAAATTACTTGTACACACATTTAAACATTTACACGCCTATTTTGTCACATATAGATTTTTTTTCGGCACATGAAAGGATTAGGCACACGATCTTGCATTTTTTCCAGATCTGACCGTTCCAAGGCGGTAGTTCTGTTGTGGTTCTCTGTTGCCTGTTTTTGGTGTCAGAGTTTCTGTGATGTTTTACCTTATGTATGTTCTGATTATTTTTGGTTCGGTTTGGGTTGCTGAGTGGCCACCTTTTGGGAACAAGCTGCTCACTCGGTTGGCCATATGTTCTCTGTATCTTGATTATTTGTAATCTTAGTTGTTTCCAACTATGGTTTGAGGGCTGGATTTGGATTTTGATTGTTTCAGTTCCTGGTCTTTGCATACTTTTTACATGCATTTAATACGACGGAGCATGTGTTGAATGTCAATCTCGGCGATATATACATGTAGGGAAAAGTCGCATTCTCTTGCTTGATTTTGAGTTTCTGACCTTGTCAGTCGCAAAGAAGTGAACAGAACTACTACATGCGTGAATCCAAACGTTTAAAGTAAGCTTTTTGCGTTGGACAGTCTAGGTTTTAGAAAATATATACACAAAAACTTGGCGTCGTCAGCCCGGTTCCGCATGAGATATTAGAAAATATAAGGATTTTTTATCAAGCTCAACAATAATTGGATCAAAACTAATATGAATTCTGTGATATATTATTATTTTATACATTGCAGATGACCTTCTGGCTGTTTTAACCCCCGTTTGTCTGTTTTTGAAGCATGCAAGAGGATTTGAAAGAGGGTTTGCAAAAGGCCTAAAAAAGACAAACGGGGAATAAAAACAGCGTAAAAGTAGTCGTCTGCAATGTATAAAATAATGATTTATCACAGAGTTCATGTTAGTTTTGATTCAATAATTGTTCAGAAACTGTTTTTGTTTCTCATAAAAAAAAATCCTTATATTTTCTATTATCTCATGCGAAACCGGGTTGACGATTCCAAGTTCTTGCGTATATTTTCTATATGCTTAACTGTCCATCACGGAAAACTTACTTCCAACGTTTGGATTCACGCATACAGTAGTTCTGTTCACTTCTATGCGACTGACAAGGTCAGAGACTCAAAATCAAGCAAGAGAATGAGCCTTTCCTCTACATGTAAATATCGCCGAGATTGACCTTGAAAACATGTTCTGCCGTACTACATGCATATCTGGAAAAATGCAAGACAATATGCCTAATCCTTCCATGTGCCGAAGAAACAATCAATATGTGACAAAAGCGGCATTCTTATATTTTGCATAAATAGTTTTTAAAGAAAATAAATACCTCAAACCTTGTGCCGATATCAAATTTGTTTACGGTTTTGGCTCCCCTGCTGCAAAACCGGAAACTCCTTTCATGGTTTAGCGTTCTGAACCGTGGTTTCGCCTGAGAGCGATTGGTAGGCGTGATTTAAATCTATGTTTTCTTTTTTTCTTTCTCTTTTTCTCGGATTTTTTTTTCTACTTAGTAACAAGCAGTTTTAATGGCTACACTATTTGCGTATATCAACACGTAATGCGAAAAGAATTCAGAAACGTAGATATACAACTTTAAAGACCTCTTGGCGGCACCGCAATTCGGTATGATTTTTTAACTTCCGTAATACAGAACATAATAACAGCTAAAATGATATAAATTTGAGCGCCATTTATTTTGCATATTAAGAATTATTTCCTTCACACTCAACAGAAGATGAGTTCGTGAATTTTTTAAGGTTGACTTTCTTGATAATTAATCTTTATTCACGAAAACTGAAAATTCTGTTTTGGCCTATCCCAACTTAAGCAACGGTGATCCCGGTTTGTACCTGGATGTGTTACCAGCTGCGAAGGCTTAATCTGGTGGCAGCGGTAGGATGGAAGATGAAATGCCGGCTTCATGCATGCGTTGCAAAGGCTCTGCCCTCGGGCCTTCTATATGAGCAACTGATGACTTCGGGGGTGAATTTGAAAGGAATGGGGGACAAATGTAACGGGTGTACATATATAAACTGCCTCTACAGTCTTACCATAGAAGTCGGCTTTTATGGTGATGCAGGTTCAGTGTTTGGCTCTTTTATGAAGTTTAGCGTTAATACAATTCCTTACGATCCATGGCCGATGGCCTTTTCGCAAACCGAATTCCCGCTGCGGCATTGCTATCAACTTCCACTTAACCCAATAAAATTATTCGTAACAAGCCATTTTCCGCCTAAATAGAACCCTTGCCGATAGAAAATGTCGTGAGGCGTGTTTGCGGCCGGAACATCGTTACGAGACTCGAAAGAGAGAGAGAGAGAGAGAGAGAGAGAGAGAGATAGAGAGTGACAGAGAGACAGAGAGAATATGTTTGCCGTGGCTAATTGCCAAACAAGAGCAGACGATCAATATTTATTTAAAAATGATTTTTCATTTGAAAAATTAAATAGAATAATATCTCTGAAAAGTATATTTGAAATTTAAAAGTTTTTAATGAAAGATGTATTTAGGCAATTTCCAAATTGATTGTTTTCACAGAGTATTTTTTTTTTTCACAAAGCGGATATGTTTATCTATAGCCTATGTTCAAATGTCGAACAAAACTACATTAAACGTCAAATGGCGATGATTACTGGGAGTTCAGTAACGTTAGTTCAAGGTCCCACTGATCTATTATTGACAATTTCAAGGTGATACATCCGTTGTGATTCGTCAATGTTACGTGTTCTCGAGTCCATTTTTCTGTTGCTTTCTAGCAACATGGTCAGGGACAGGGCCATAGCTGCCCACTTTGCTTTCCTGTTTTTTGTTGTTGTTTTTTTTGTTTTTTCGTGTTTGTTTTTGTTTCTTTTATTGTTATTTAAAATAGAAAACTGGTAAAATAATTGTTACTGTTTTTTGTTGTGGCTGTCCATTCCCGTGCTTTGGTTCATCTGCTTTGTGAATGGTATTTTCAATTGGGGCAGGTAAATGACCTACTATCTTCAAATTCAATCCATTTATCGTGAGTGCCTTTCGTAAGCTGTTGTCAATTTATGCAATAATCATGCTCTTCTGGATCTGATTGCATTAATTCCTGATTATTCCCTATCTTTTTTTAATTTTGCAATTTCATTAAAACGTAGTTTGCATGATTCCTGGCGTTTTAGACTGAGCATAGTGAAACTGACAACGGTTTGGGTGAATTTTATCGAAGCTGAAATTTCAGGAGGAAAATGGCTGCATTCTATTCGTCCCTTTTAGTGTCGTACCAGTCCAAAGTCCATATGCATTTTCAATGCAAGTTCTTTGATAATCGAAATATAAATTGCGAATCAAGATACCTGTTTAAAATTGTGTTGAACGTGTAAACCGACTGTCATGAAAGTAAGACAATGGACAGTACGAGTTTGACTTTAGACACAAGTTTTGTATTTACGGATGACAATCTAAAATTGGACCTTGAGTTTCGGGAAAATATTTACTGCGTTGCTTTTGCAGAACGGATTTCTATAAAAGTTACACAATTGAAAGTTAAGACTAAAACAGAAGCATAAGGTAACACAAGATTTAAAGAAGACAGATGGACTATTACTAGGGTTGTCCAAGAAATTTGGAAACTACGCTAATAACGGAAGAAAAATGAACGACGGGTCACGAAATTCGCAGTTATTTAGCCCTATTATAGGTAAAGAAGCACTAGATATATCATAAAAATATTGTTCAAAATAAAGAAACAGTTTGCGATTTACTGATGGGAAATTGACTGGCGTCGGGGTGAACATCAGTCATGTCGCCTCGAGAATTATACTGACGATTTTTCTTTTTTAGAAACTTTTCTGTTATTTCTATCAATAATTGTCATCTAGGCTGCTTTCAAATAATCTTAATTTCAATATCTCTTTACTCATTTGACGAGGATATTAGAATTTAACACCTTGTAAATTAATCTAAACTAATCCAAGGTTTGATATTACCGTAAAGCCAGAATGCGCCAGATAGTTGCTGCTTGACACACGATCCACAATTAAGTTTTCTGTTACCTCTGTTACAGGATAATGCTAAGAGAATAACTATCATGGAATACACGGTTCAGCTTTTAGATACTTTATCAGTGACGCATACATTCTTAGTATGTTTTTTTTTTCTTTTTGTTGGCCGCATATACATCCGACGTCGTCATTTAAAAGAAATGTTTAAGGGTAGAGGGCGAACTTAATCGCAGAATCGCCAAAAATTAATGACCTCTCCTGAAACTCTTCAGAATAATTTGAATATGATTGTTAACAAAGCTCTTTCAAGTGAGCTGCATAATCACAAGCAAAAGCATTTTGATGCACATGTTTTACATGTAACAGCGAAACTACAAGTTAGAATATTTGAAGAGCGCTGCCTAGGCCTACCGTAAAAAAGCAGAATAAGCAATTTTTTCACTTGTTGCTGCTAATTGCTTTAAACTTATTTCGGCTTTGGCAGTTGCCAATTAGTTTGTTATCCTAGTCGCGAGCAGCTTAGCTTCAGCGTTGGCTCAACGTTGAAATGATGCATATCGCAGTTGGCTCACAACGTTGAAGCGACATTGAATCTGCGTTGACTGAACGTCATGACGTTGAAACTGCGTTGATTCAGTGTTGGTTCGTCTTTGTGTGTCCGCTGCGATATTATTGGGATTCTAGTAGAGAATTCTAGGATTCTAGTGTGTGTGTGTTTATTGTATCTGTTTTATTTCAAATTGTTGGTAGTTGTTCATGTTGTATGTATCTTTTTTTTTCTTGCTCTTCATTTTTAGAGGAAAATAAATTATCTATCTATCTATCTAGTTCTTTCGTATGATATTGCTAAAATTGTTTTTCATATGATTATGGCGTTGTTTTTTCTTAATAATTAGAGACGGTTACATTTTTCTTTGACATGCCTTTTAACCCATTTTTAACGGTGACGTTAACACTGTCGTTAACTGTAAAAATATGTTTTAGAAATAAATTTTCCTTAAATGCCTTTCTCGGAAAGCACGAGACTTACATTAATATCATATTATGCACATTGCCTTTTTCAATTTCTTTTCGGAAGGTACACATATGGAGAAATCTCATCGTCACCAACGGCCAGGTATACACAAAAATTTACATTGGAGGTCAATGGAAGATGATGTTTTAACTTAAATATCGTGATTTGTATTAAAGTAATCATTCCTGTGCAAACGGTTCTGAAATGCTTGTCATCTAAACTTTATAAAGCTGTAAGTTACAAATTTCTACGTTAAAGGGAAAGTAGTCTGTTTTTAGAAAAAATAGAAGCACCATCTAAATGTAATAAATATATAGTAAAACGGAAAATATTCATGAGCGTGAGTCCCTTTCGCACTTATTTCTTTAAAAAGAGAAAACCATAGAAAGCGTGTGCAAATAGTTTCATATACAAAATTATTCCTCCTTCCTAATTGTATAATTTTTATTTTGAAATAATAAAAGCAAAATAGTCTGTTTTTATCATTTTTATGCAAGGTATTAAATTATTTTCCTGGTCGTGATACCTCGGAATTTTCCGTCCATTTAACGAAGTGTCACGGAGAATGAGGTATTGAGCCGTTTGCCCCGGGCTGTATTTATGAGCGTATCTGACTGAGATTAGCAAATGCATGATATGTGAAATTGTACATTGTTTGATTTAGGGATTTTTATGTTAATTAACTAAATGTTCCTAGCTTAATTAACTAGCTGAACATTTAATACTTTTTGCAAAATCAAAATATTTTTTTTTCAAACAGTACAGTAAAAACAAATACCGTTTGCTTGTTTGACTTTTAACACAATGATGGCATAAAAATTTCTTTAGCAGTAAATAAAATAGGTAAATGCTGACCATAATTTAATTGTTATAAAAACAAACATCTTAAATTGATTTTAAAACTGATGGTGCCCAAATAAAGTGTTACGATATAATTGCTTGCTCAACCATTTAAATGTGAAATTGACATCTGTGATTGTTACATGCTAATTTATGTAATTAGATATTTGGTTTTTGTAAATGTATTTGTTAAGTCTGCCAGTTAAACTTAATTTACTTGTTTCCTAACTATATACTCCGAATGTTTTTACATCAAGTTTGGATTTAAAACGACACTCTCTTGTGTGCGGTTATCTGATGGATATTTATTTATTTATTTATTTTGTGAAATGTTTCATGACTCCAAAAAATTAAACTGGGATATTTCAAAATTTTGGTCCAAACAGTAGTTGCAAATGCTGATTAAACCACGCCTAAGGTGTACCGTTAACGCATGTCTGTTCTTTTAAAGCCCTTCATAGGATGGATTTGTTTAAATGATGTCAACTAAAAGTTTAATCTCCACTCATGCAATTTTCATGCGTATGAAGTTAGCCATCTCACACACAGACACACACAAAACAGCATTGTCACAACTCGCTTATATTTATATATTTATTTATCTATCTACTGATTTGTTTGAACCAAGTCGTTTTTGAAATCGGATAATTTAAACTGATTTATTCGCCTTTTTATTTAATTAATTAAGTATGGAGTTACATTTGCGCTGATATAGGCTGCGCATTGCCTTGGCTGATCTGAGTCTTCGTTATGAGCAACTGAACCGCGACTCGACAAAACAAACAAAATGGCATTTTGTGACACGCGAAGATAACGTCAGCCTGGTCATCTGCCCAGTCTATTCAGAGTTTTCGCTGTGCGCTTAAAATGTAGTTAACGGTCTAATCTACCTTCATGCCGCCAGCGAAGACTCTGACCAGAAGGGACGGATACCAAGGCTGATCTTAGTCTTTCTACTTCATTGGTTTTTGGCGGTCGCGGCTCAAATGTTAGCACATGTTAGAGATATTATTGGTAGTCAAGTACTTCGTTCACCTTAAATTTGTATTAAATGTTTAGATTTTAAACCGATGCTTACTTTCGAACACTTCTATTTTTTTTTAATGTGTATGACTTCTGAAAGTTTAATTCTATTTTTCAAACATACAACTGAGAAATGGATGGATAACCACCGAATTTACGTCCTTTTATTCGTATTTAGTCATGTCAGGGAATCTCTTACAATTCCCTGGTCATGTCAGGACTATTTATTGGTGATAATGAAAGACTGCGTGAACTGGGACCGATAGATCAGCAGGCCAGCGCTACTGATATACCGGGGCTCCCATATCTTATGGAAAATGGATTTTGGAAAAAAAAAGAAAAGAAAAGAAAACAATTAACACCAAGTTATAGCTCAAATATTCAAACAAAAATGCATTGAATCTAATTACTGTTGACACATGTCATAAATGTCTATGATAAACTAGTAAGATTAACACTGGTCCTCGATACTGCCTAATGGCTCAGGGCAATTTTTCACGCGTCGCTATCTGGATTAGCGAGTGTATCCGCCTAACATGTCGAGAAAAGCCGAAAACACCCGGAGTTAACTTTACCTGTAAACGGCGATTTTCACTAATCCCCTTACCTGATATGACATTAGGGACCGATGAGATTTTCTCCATATGATTTTCCGGGAACCTGTGAACTAATGAACGATGAGTTTGAATTTAATGCAAAAAATGTATTGCACTGAAGTCAATGGGACTTCTAGAAAATTGACTAAGTTTTTGCACCGGAGTGTATTTTAACGTCGGTGCCATTACATTTACCTGCAGAACGTCGTAGACTGGCCCTATCTGTCCTATCATCGTCATCTCAGAGGAGAGTGACGGCCCTATAACAGCCACAACAGGTGGCCCCTCAGTCATCAGTGAGAACATTTGACTGGCAGCAAGACCCGTTTTGCCCTGAAAGAAAATATATAGGCTATGTACTCATGAAAACGTGTATAATAATTCTAACGACTAAATTATATTTATACTTTTTTTCTAATACGCTTCGAGAATTGTTTGTTATTAGACAGTTTTGAAGATCTCGCTCAGTTGTTCAAAAATAACGATGTCGTCAGTGAAAAAGAAGTTAAATTCTCAAATGCATTACATACAAAAACCATGTCATTTTCGCGGGTAAATCGTGAGGGGCTTCTGAACTGCAAAGTTAGTTATAACTAGAATAGTAGCACACTTGATCTATAGTTGTTGATGACTTTACAAATAAAACTTAACTGATGACTCCGTTGAGCCCGGCAATCATTCTTTGAACAACTGCGCCCTGGTGTTGAAACATTCTATTAGAATTATTATTATTATTATTATCATTATTATTATTATTTGCATTACAAAATATTGTTGTCATCAATACGACTGCTGACACCATAAAGACTATTTTTTATTTATTTATTTATTTCGCAACGTTATTATATTATTCATCTCTTTTTACGATTATAATGCTGTTGACTTTATTATTATTATTACGATCACCATCCTTATTGACGGTATAAATACTGTAAGTAATAAAGATAATAATAGAAATAATTATAATAATTACAACTGTAATCTAAAATGCTGCTAATTACAGTTATTATTGCTTGTTACTCTAAGTATTGATTTTTGTTTTACCCATTTTTATTATTGTTATTAGTATTAGCGTTGATGTTTTAGCTATTATTGCTTTTATTATTTCATAGTTATCACTATTAACAGTACCATATTTGAGCAAACAAACCTGTGTATCCTTGGTAATAAGTTTAAGTGAATAATCCGCCAGAATGTCAGTTCTGTTGTCTATCTCCTCGAAAGCATGTTCCAAAATTGTGATGAAAAAGTTTATGTATTTTGCATACCAATGATTCGACAATTCAAATAACGCACCGACATGCAGTGTCCGTACATCCGCAACAACTCCACTTAAAAAAACACACAAAGTCAGTATACATAATAGCTTTCCCTTCATATCTGTCCAAATTGATAACTTGTCGCTCGCTGTGACGTTTTAGATATGACAGGTTTGGTTGTATTCTCACAGCTTCTTATAACTGTTTTTACATTTTAAGTCTGTTTTAATGTAGCCGATTAAATCATGGTCTAGTTCACGCAGCAAGTATATTGCACAAGTTGTTTTTCTTCTCAAGCAATATTTTCTGATTATTGGAAAAAAAAGTGAAAAGGCAAAAGCCAAATAGTCTTTATCTAATTCTAACACGGCCAAAGCAGCTTATGATCACGCAAAAGTATCTGACAATATAGTTCTTTGATTAACGAAACATGATACTTATATGTTTACCCGACTCTGAATTGTTTCGTGTTGCTCGGCTTATACTAAAAACAGAAATATTTTCGCGACAATTTGAAGAAAAACCCGCATCGAGAGAGAACCTGTTGTCTTTTCTGCTTAATCATATTGATTCTACCGGTTCTTCCTTCACACGGACCGATAAAACTTCTGTGTTTATATGAACCACTGCAGAAACTGGGGCAATGTTGCTCGTGCGTATAAGCTGTTTAACCGCACCCCCCCCCCCCCCCCCACTCGCCCCCTCCCAACACGTAATTTATTTTTTTTCTGAATGTTCAAAGACGTTGCTCCTGTTGTGTTTAATTCTTATTATAATTGTTCGTCGGCTTCAATTTTAGTTTTACCTCACTGCAGCTGGTGTTGTGCCGTGTGGCGACCGTAAAACATGTCCCAGTACATCATCCATAGTGAAGATCATATTTTATTTATATCCTTTGAGAACAGAGGATAGATTCTGAGAAATCTAAAATTTGAGATCGATTTAGACTATCATTCTAGATCATCAACTTTTATATAATTTGGATCCTTTTAAAACTAATCAGTGTTTGAATCGACTGCTCAATTAAAATTAAGAAATTACAGTATGCTTTTTTCTGGTTTCGTCACCAGATACTGTCAGGGTCACTTACGAGTCTTTATTAGCCGAAACTACGTAGTCTGGCTCATGTTCCTACTTCTGTATGTATTCTCTGCTCTTAAAGGAACTTTTTAAGATTTTGATTTTACCTCACTGCAGCTGGTGTTGTGCCGTGTGGCGGCCCTAAAACGTCTCCTCGTACATCATCCATAGTGAAGATTATATTTTATTTATATCCTTTGAGATCAGAGGATAGATTCTGAGAAATCTAAAATTTGAGATCGATTTAGACTATCATTCTAGATCATCGTCTTTTATGTTATTTGGATCCTTTTGAAACAAATAAGTCTTTGAATCTACTGCTTAATTAAAATTAAGAAATTACAGTATGCTTTTTTCTGGTTTCGTCACCAGATATTGTCAGGGTCACTGACGAGGCTTTATTAGCCGAAACTACGTAGTCTGGCTCATGTTCCTACTTCTGTATGTATTCTCTGCTCTTGAAGGAACTTTTTAAGATTTTAATTTATGCTTATATCTGACTTTCAATGTATTAAGGATACACTTGGGGATCATCTTCTGGGAAAGAGTTGCCCCCTTACCGCTTTGCTGGTTGTGTTTATTTTAGTGCCGTCTTAGTTTTGGTTAGGTGTTCAGGCGGGAGGTGGTATTGAATTGGATCCGTTCCTGATCAGTGCCCTTTTTCTCTACTTTAATTAAAAAGGGTGTCTTATTTTTGCTATTACATCTTTTACATGGCAAGGCTCAAGTGTGTGTGTTGCATCGCGGCTCGTAAGGATTTCTCCGCGCATAGTTGTTCACCCCTGGTTAACTATGTATATACAAGGGCTGTTACGAAAGGAAAAAAAGCTGTAACGAAACGAAAAAGAGTCATAGTTATCAAACGACCTGATGACCAAGTCGTTTGGTTACTATAACTCTTTTTCGTTTCTAATCAGCTCTTTTTCGTTCCGTTATAGCCTTAAAACATAGTTAACCAGGTGTGCTTGATGTTATTGTTTAAGTAGTCATGAGGACTGTAGCTGGAATTAAAACAAATCAACTCCTACAGTCCATGCACTACACTAAACGAAAAATAGAAACATAAGCAGTAAAAATCTAAAAGAAGATACCCGAAAAGGCAAAATCACTAGGCACAACCTACCCAACACATTAGGAAAGAAGAAATTAAAACACAAACCAAAACGGAAAAGTTTATCTTCGATAAGAGATACGCCAGTCAAACAATACAGAACTGTACATCAAGACAAACAAAGCAGAACTGTACATCAAAACAAACAAAACAGAACTGTACATCAAGACAAACAAAACAGAACTGAACATTAAGACAAACAAAACAGAACTGTACATCAAGACAAACAAAACAGAACTGTACATCAAGACAAACAAAACAGAACTGTACATCAAGACAAACAAAACAGAACTGTACATCAAAACAACACTTCAAAAGCCATTCGAAATACATAAAAAGATACAAAAGAATGCAATGGTATTCGATTATACTACAGACACTAAAATTAAAAAAAAACTATTTTCCGGTATGGCAACCAAACGCTTTCACCCCCACCCCCACTCCGACACCTATAAATACATTTATTTATTCATTCATTAGAAATTTTTTGACAACATATACATGTATGAGTCAAAGGATTGGACGTAGGCTAATCCTATATTTGTCCTCTCCTGACAGATTGATTGATTGATTGATTGATTTGTTGCTTTACGTTCACGGTAAACAGCTATGGTCATGTTGGGACGGTCGGTTAACCTAATCACACTATTCCTGGGCAGGCTTAGACCTCCTAAGCGGTTAACCAGTACTAAGTGCACATATTTTCGCCAGTAAGTGACAACTGCCCTTCTTGAATCAGTGGAAGGAGAAACGAAAGTATGTGGCCAGACCGGGTATCGAACCCAAGACCTCTGACTTATAAGTCTAGTGCCCTACCGATTGCGCTTCGCGGCCCGGCTCCTGACATAGATACATATTCCCCAAACCAAATGATTCTTTAATACGTGTCATTATTTCGGCTGCATGTAACAGAAAAATCGTAAAATAAGTGCACGAAGTGCAAAACAAAATATGATCTACGTTTTATAAAGCGGTTGAAAGTATATAAAAATGAAATAAGAACAAACAAGATCTTATGAGAACTCGGCTAGACTGCCTTCAAGAAGAAAACTTGTTTGTACTCTGGTGCCGTCAATAATGATGGTACAATTGTCATACTTGTTCTGATATAAATCACAATTTTAAAATCAATAATTCTGCGAAATGCAAAACCAGAGTCTGCATCGTTTTTGGAATAGTGAAAAAAATTGCGTTCAAAATCAACACTACTAGGTGACGGAAAGGTAACTTTATACTGTTTAACTCAAAAAATTTAAAATCGACGTTCAATTTTATATTCAAACTTTTAGATTTCATATCCACTTCTGTCAACTAAAAAGTTTTAAAAAGTAAGATTTTAGATTTCTTTTTTCCGAATTTAATATAACGATTTTGTCTATCTAAAGCCAGGTACATTATGGTGAAACATATGAGGGCAAACTATTTACTCGTTCTTTTCTTAGTTTAGATTAGAGGCCAGGAAGAGAAATCTTTGCACTTAAGAACCTGAAGCGAGGGTAGCAAGCGGCAAAAATATCTTGTTGATTTTAAATTTAAGTATTGATTATCCATTGTGAAAATGCAAAATGGCATTAAACCTATGATTGTAAGCAAATGAAGCTACGAGTATCATTAAGGGGCGCTTATTATTTTCTTATATTAAAATCTTGAGGATTTGTACGTATGGGCCACCTACGTTTGGGCGATAGGAAACCATTTTTTTCTGAGCGATATGTATTTGTTGGACCATTTTGTTATTTGCCATAAATCTTAATTTTAAATTCATCACAGGAGGGAAAAGTTCGACTTTCTAAAAGTGTGTGCGTGTGTATAAGAAAGAACGAGACTGACTCGACTTTAGTTCATCCTTAAACGACAAAACAAACAGGAAACAAGTTAGACAACTATACAGGTGACCACAATGCGAGTGGATACTGCAAAATGTAAGACAATACGGGCAGATAGCAAAATAAACAGCTCTTTCCTGGATTATTGGTCACAGAACGAACTACACTAATCACATAAAACATCTATTGTTACCTATTTTTTTTCTTTTTTATACACGTTAACATGAATAACAATGAAAAAGAACAAAAAGACAGGGAACAAAGAGACAAAAACAAACCGATTTTTTTATATTTTTTTATTTATTTATTCATTTTTTTTTTCGAATAAAATAACGTAGATAAACTACAACAGAAGCACGGTATACGAACTTTCAGTAGACAAATCACTATGCATTAACAGGTTTCACAGAGACCCTGTCTTCGCTCTCGCCCTAGCTTTATCGTTATTCACATTTTATTCGGTCTAAGGAGAGGCGCCGTGCTCGAGCGGTTAGAGCGACACGGTTATGGTGCGGATTCTCTCCCGAAAGTCGCGGGTGCAAATCTGGGTCGGCCGTCTGGCAACTGGAAAACTCTCTGTTAACCCAGCAGTAGATGAGTGCCTGTTTCGAATCAGGGAACGATAAGACAGCGAAAGGAGAGGGATGGGCTCCGCCATTAATATGCTGTGCCCAAGATACAGTGAGTCTCTAAGCCCACTGCCCCTTACGGCAATTAGGTTATGGAAAATCTTTACTTTTAATGTAGATCAAGGTCTTCCAGCAATTCTGTGAAACATCACAATATATTATCGGTTTTCCGTAGCATTTTGGTCGCAAGGAACTGGTTTTGAGGTGTTATAAAATACGGACTCCATACCTCTCCATATAGTCCAGTCTAGTTTATTCCATAAGCTAGAAATGTTGTAGGGCTGCCACAGATGACTTCACAAGTTTCTAATGGTCCTGTCTTCTGCCGTCCTAGTTGAGTTGTTATCTTTAATTAGCAGTCGGTGGGTCAGACCTCCGACTAAATGAATGCTCCACTTAAATCTATTGTTGGCACGATGTTGTTTATTTTTTATTTATTTTTTCTTTTTGTGTTTTTTTTTAGTTTTTGTTTGTTTGTTTTTTGTTGTTGTAAGTTTTTTTTTTTTTTTTTTTTTTTTTTTTTGGGGGGGGGGGGGGGGGGGGGGTGAGGGGGGGGTGCATTACTTCTATGGCGAAAGTTTAAGAGCAAATATAAAGAAAAATTAGCAGTCGGTGGGTCAGACCTCCGACTAAATGAATGCTCCACTTAAATCTATTGTTGGCACGATGTTGTTTATTTTTTATTTATTTTTTCTTTTTTGTGTTTTTTTTTTTTTTAGTTTTTGTTTGTTTGTTTTTTGTTGTTATATTTTTTTTTTTTGGGGGGGGGGGGGGGGGGGGGGCTGCATTACTTCTATGGCGAAAGTTTAAGAGCAAATATAAAGAAAATCAGAAACACACGCAGACCTGAAATTATTAAGCCAAGATTAGTACTAGAAATGAATTCATCTCCTTACAAGTCACGAATGTTGCTCAACCCAACTTTGGTCAAAACGTTTTCTTAATTGATTTCTCAGGCAACTGTTCCACTGACATTTTCCAGCATACCGCAATTAGCGTTGCAAAATATACCAGGAGTGACAACAAACAAATACAGAACGTATATTAAAATTGGCCTGTAAACAAAGAATAAAACTATCAATGGCATCAGCAGCAACCGCATTGTTTTATGATAGTACTGTATAGCAGAAACAGGAAAATTTCCGCTCAAAAGTCAGAAACATGAAAACATTGATACGCCGGGAAACTCAATCATATTTATCTTTACTCATCTGAAACTGCGAATGTACTAAGGACCGTTTTCACTGGCGCGGTAAATTTCAGTCTAGATTAACGGTTATCCCACTTGAATTTCCACTGAAATAGTCTAGAGCAAACTAGGTTATGTTAAGTTGTCACTGTTGCATTAACACTGGTAAGGAGTTAATCTGGATTGTTAGTCCATTTTCTTTAGTTATGATGTTATACATGTGAGTTAAGTGGCCAAAATTTGTACTCTTGAAAACTATCCGGAGATGCCTAAATACTATTATGTCTGGATATGACCTTTACCTTCATATTCACTGAAACTGCAAATGTGAACTCTTCATGTACATCAAAGGTGAATCGTACGCGAATGTTCAATGGACGAAAAATGCATCAAAGGCCGAACACTTGTGACAAATTTAGGTCCGTAAAGGGAATCTAAAATAGTTTTTTAAAATTATGACAACTTAAATCCACAGGCACCCGACGAAAGGAGTTTTTAGCCTTGCTCGTCTTTCCAGCCGTTTCCTAATGGTATACCATTGGAGTTTTTAGCCTTGCTCGTCTTTCCAGCCGTTTCCTAATGGTATACCATTGGAATTTTTAGCCTTGCTCGTCTTTCCAGCCGTTTCCTAATGGTATACCATTGGAGTTTTTAGCCTTGCTCGTCTTTCCAGCCGTTTCCTAATGGTATACCATTGGAGTTTTTAGCCTTGCTCGTCTTTCCAGCCGTTTCCTAATGGTATATACCATTGGAGTTTTTAGCCTTGCTCGTCTTTCCAGCCGTTTCCTAATGGTATATACCATTGGAGTTTTTAGCCTTGCTCGTCTTTCCAGCCGTTTCCTAATGGTATATACCATTGGAGTTTTTAGCCTTGCTCGTCTTTCCAGCCGTTTCCTAATGGTATATACCATTGGAGTTTTTAGCCTTGCTCGTCTTTCCAGCCGTTTCCTAATGGTATATACCATTGGAGTTTTTAGCCTTGCTCGTCTTTCCAGCCGTTTCCTAATGGTATATACCATTGGAGTTTTTAGCCTTGCTTGTCTTTCCAGCCGTTTCCTAATGGTATACCATTGGAGTTTTTAGCCTTGCTCGTCTTTCCAGCCGTTTCCTAATGGTATATACCATTGGAGTTTTTAGCCTTGCTCGTCTTTCCAGCCGTTTCCTAATGGTATATACCATTGGAGTTTTTAGCCTTGCTCGTCTTTCCAGCCGTTTCCTAATGGTATATACCATTGGAGTTTTTAGCCTTGCTCGTCTTTCCAGCCGTTTCCTAATGGTATACCATTGGAGTTTTTAGCCTTGCTCGTCTTTCCAGCCGTTTCCTAATGGTATATACCATTGGAGTTTTTAGCCTTGCTCGTCTTTCCAGCCGTTTCCTAATGGTATATACCATTGGAGTTTTTAGCCTTGCTCGTCTTTCCAGCCGTTTCCTAATGGTATATACCATTGGAGTTTTTAGCCTTGCTCGTCTTTCCAGCCGTTTCCTAATGGTATATACCATTGGAGTTTTTAGCCTTGCTCGTCTTTCCAGCCGTTTCCTAATGGTATATACCATTAGGAAACGGCTGGAAAGACGAGCAAGGCTAAAAACTCCTTTCGTCGGGTGCCTGTGCTTAAATCCGGAGAAATTCAGATAATCATAAAACTGCCAAATCAACCAAGTGTTTCCTTTTCCTCAGCATGGCAGTGACAAATACATGTTTTCTTGTTTGTTTGTTTTTTTCAGCTACAAAATATGAATCATATTAGTTAACCCCACAGGTAACGCCAATAGCTAGAATTAAAATAAAAAAATCCGAATGCACCTGCACTGCGCAAAGTCAACGTTAAATAGATACGCCGGGCTCCTAGCCTTGACACCGGGTCAGCTCAACAATGTCGTCGTCGCTTCGCGGAAAAAACAATGGACTACTTATTTTATGTAAAAGTTCAAATGAAATAAACATGGATTCCCAGGCTACAAACGTACATGCAAACTGGAGAGGCCAAGACCAGCAAGTGTGCACGTGCGGAGCGACAATCAAAATAGCTTGATCATGCAAAGTTTCTATGTAGTTTGGAATATTGAAGGCGCAAGTTTTTTCGGAGCAGGTTTCCGCAATTGCCTGATTTTCAAGGACGAATATCTGTTTCACATGCTGAATCGTGCGATAATAAATTGCAGCAAGAAGAATTGTGGCATTTGGCTGATACGTTTTGTCAGTATTTGGCTGCTTTGTCTTTTGCAGGATTCTCTTACTCGAACAAATGTTTCGTGAGAATCAGGTGATATGGAATAAAATATGGACCGGGCCATCGAAGTCGGGTCCTTATAGCATACGCGAACATAGAAAACTCACACAGACTGCACAGATGCGCAGCTTGATCTCAGTCTCCACTTTTCGCTATATGGATTTCCAAGGATCCGAAGATTTACATTTAGTTAGATCTGCGAATTGGCAGGCTGATCTGAGTCTTCACTATTCACATGTCTTCAGACACTATTTCTTGGGACGCGTTTCCCATATGATATATAGCCACATATGTACGTCAAGTATGATATAATGGATACTAAATGAAGTAACTGGGAAATTAAACGTCATTCATACTTTGTCAGGGCTTCATAACCTTATTTCTAGAAAATTGATCTGTTAACATGCTTTTCGGATCGCGAGAAGTCTATGAGCAACTATTTCCTAATAGGAAGTACTGCCGTTAAAGATATTTCCTCTTAAAGTATCATATTTGATAAGTCCAGAAAGTGCAAAAAATAGTATCCGGCTCCAATATTTACCAACATTTTTTTCTTTTAAATTCTAAACTAGGCCACTATTTTTTTTCCTGTAGATACTTGGCAAATACGAGTAACTAAAACGTCGAACCCCTTGTGGGTCAGTGGAAGAAGTAGTTACGGTAGCTCTGATCGAGTTTTGATTAAAAAAGGAAGCCAAACTGTCCTCATTCAATACACTTAATATCAAACGAAGCACAATGCAAACGTTGGGGCGGCTTTTCCCGAAAAGTTCCCATGAGTGTGACCGTTTCGCCCTCCTACATGTACGTGGTTGGTAGTTGGTTAAGCTCTGTATTTGGTGAATATGGCCATCCTGAAAAGACGACCGTGATTTCTTTTGAAAACTTTCGCTTCCCCGTTTCCATATGAGCCGCGACACGAGAAAACCAACAATGTGCTTGTGCGCCCAGCGCTGATTCAGATCAGCCTGGGCATCCGCCCAGTCTGATCAGAGTCTTCGCTGTATGCATGAAGGTAGCTTAGACCCTTAGCTACCCTTTAACACTTTTGGAAAGACTCTGCGTCCCCTGAAAGTGTATCTTTCGGAGAGAAGCTTTCCCTCCTAGTAGTTTTCCCTCCCCCCCCCTCCCGCCCCCTACCCCCAAAAAATGACTATGATTTTTCCAAAGCAGAATTTCCCACCGGAAAGATGGCTATATAGTAGAGTTTTCCCCAGGAAACATGACTATATAGCCAATTTTCCCCAAGAAAAAAATCTACTATACGTGTTTTTGTTCCGTTTCGTTCCGTTCCGCAAAATACCAATGGCCATACCAAATTATCTTATAGCCCATTTTTCGGTGGGAGAAAAACACTATGAGTGAAAAGTGGCTCTATGAGGTCCGGATAATCCAATGTATAGTCGTCCTTTCTATAGCCGTTTTCTGGCGGGAAAGGGGGAAAACTACTCTCTGACTGTATCCACTCACCATAATATCTGGACCTACTCCTTCAAAAAGCCTTAGCTAAACAAAGAGTCCCCCGCCCATCGGGGCGTGCAAAATAGTTGGGCTGGCTAGTGCCTATGTGACATAGCTGCTACATGTAGTAACTGTAGCAGGACCTGAGTATCATTTATCTCAGGTCAGGTAAAAGTCCTACAAATTCGAAGGCAACGTCTCGACATGACTAAAACATTTTTACTGCGACGCTAAGCCACAACTTAACAACAACAAAGCTCAACGAAGTCTCATAAGTCAAGGAGTCATTCAGTCCTCTAGTCCTAATATTTGAGCCGCGACACGAGAAAACCAACAATGTGGTTGTGCGCCCAGCGCAGACTCAGATCAGCCTGGGCATCCGCCCAGTCTGATCAGAGTTTTCGCTGTCCGCATGGAGGTAGCTTAGATCCTTAGCTACGCTTTGAGCACTTAAAGAAGAGTCTGATCAGACTGGGCGGATATCCAGGCTGATCTGAGTGTGTGCTGGGCGCACAACCACATTGTTGGTTTTCTCGTGTCGCAGCTCATTTCTACTGACATAAAAAAAAAGAAAACGCATAGTTGAACGTATTATGTTTCACGCTGTTCTCCCATTAGCTTTGTATTACAGCCTAAAAGGTATGCAACATGTAATACCATTATCTTGGCACATTTGAGCCGCGACAGACAAAAACCAACAACATGGCATGTGCGCCCAGTGAAGATTTAGTCCGTGCAGTATGATCAGAATCTTCGCTGTCGCCATGGAGACCCTTAGATAGTCTTTAAGCTCACAGCAAAGACTCTGATCAGACTAGGCGGATGCCAAGGCTGATCTGAGCCTTCGCTGGGCGCAAATGGCGCTTTGTTGGTTTTATGTCGCTGCTCATTTTTCATTTTGTTTGTAAATGTCATTTCAGTTTATATGTTCTTAATATGTCCTTGGAATATTGCTGCGACCGCAGATCTGCTTAGAAGTTATGAAATGAACATTTGACGTATACTTGTTTATTATCAATATTTCGAATAAAAATGATCAAAGCTTAACATTTTTATCAAGTTCTTTTAATTCTGATTTGTGAATAAACCAACCATAAGATGGAACTTTTTGTCCTTATTTAGATTTTTCCGACAATTGCGCTTTGTCGAATGCCGACAAGTGTCTAACCAGGGATATGAAAGCAGTGCAGGTTCTGATCAGCCTGCTCCTGAGCAGATTAAAACTGCTTCGATCTAGAACTACTAATCTGCTGAGAATTTGTTTGCAAATATTACAAGTAATATGGCACCGACATTTTCTTTGATTATAGAAAATTGCAAAAATTAGGCCTGGCATTTAAAAAAATGCTTCATATTTTTAAAGGCTGCAATGTTTCTAGATGAAAAACTGATAAACAAAAAATAAGCACAGCTTCAAAGGGGCATTCGTGAGAAAGCTAATTGTGTCGCGACACGACAAAACCAACAAAGTAATTGTGCACCCAGCGCAGACTCAGATCAACCTGGGCATCCGCCCAGTCTGATCAGACTCTTCACTAAGCGCTTAAAGGTTAGCTAAGGGTCTAAGTTACCTCCATGCGGACAGTGAAGACTCTGATCAGACTAGGCGGATGCCCAGGCTGATCTGAGTCTGCGCTGGGCGCACAGCCGCTTTGTTGGTTTTCTCGTGTCGCAGCTCAAATTTTATCAGATCTTTCATTAATAGCATCAACAGTGTATTTTTATGTTTTCTCGTGAAAAAGGGGCCTATCAAAAGTGTCTTCAAGGCCACTTTCAATTAGCTAAAGTCTGTTTTGCCGGCGGAGGATCAAACCCAAAGCGCAAAAAGAACTAATGTTTACCACTAGGCCATGGAGGTCCGTGGTCAAATTAAAATCTTAAAGAGTTCCTTCGAGAGCAGAGAACGCATTCTAAAAAAAGTACATGGGCTATACTTCGAAGTTTCGGCTATTCGAGCCTCATCAGTGACCCTGACAATATCTGGCGATAAAAGCCAGAAATTTCTTAATTTTAATAAGGCAGTCTGTTGAAAGACTGATAAGGATCGAAAAAAGACCGAATAATTAGAAAACGATGATCTACAATAAGAGTCTAAACCAATAAAAAATCTTGTTTCTCAGAATATATCCTCTGATCTCAAAGGACAAAAATAAAATATAACCTGCACTATGGATGGTATACGGGCAGACGTTTTGCACAACACAAATCTTAAAAAGTACGATTGCTCCCCTGGGGCCAAATTCTTTCCTTGAATAGAAGGACCTTTCTGGGAGGGTTTTGTTGTCCAGGGAGACTAGCAGAAAGTCACGTAAAAAGAAACTGTTACTGTTTATAAAAATGGCGGGAAGCCCTGAAGGTGTACCGATACTCATCAAGTTAAATAGCAAACTCTGTTAGACAAATCTGTCTAATAGGCAACACCATGTCTTGACACGCCACTTTTTGTTACACGTAGTCATTTTTGTTAAAATTGAGCATCTGGGCATCTGCCTTAGAAAAGCACTTTCAAAAAAAAAAAAAGATGATTGCTTGAATTAAGATCAGACAACTGAGAAGCGTGTTCTCTTTCACTGTTTATCACTGTTTGTCTGTTTCTCCGTACATTATCTATGGTGCAGATTATATTTTATGCTGAGAAATCAGAATTTTCTGATCGGTTTACACTCATATTCTCCATCATCACTTTTTACTCATTATACTTACCAGTCTTTGAATCGATTGCCGTTTTAAAATTAAGTAATTAGGCCACAGAATGTTTTCTCTTCTTTCGTTACCAGATTCACAGTATCCGAACGCATTGTACCATCTCTTCCGGTTTTCATAGCGTTAAATTCGCTTATATAACCAGTTATACTTATTCAGCTTCGAAAATGAAAGGAGGCAAGTTTAATATAATTTGCTCTTCGGTCTTTTACTCTATTGTCCTGTACAATGTCGTGTATGGGTGGATAGCAAATGGTACAGTATTCAAATCGCCCTTGGCATGATTCTAAAACCATTTTGAGCCATTTTTTACATGTTTTATAAAAATCTTTAAAACAAACTGAAAGCGTTATCAATCTACAGTTGGTTTGTTTTGATAGCTGACTGATAGCTAGGTTTTGCACGACACAAACTCGTGTTAAATTAGCTGTTCGACATAAAATTTCTGTGACGGCCATGAGGTTTTCATTGTACAGGGCAATTAAGTAAAAGACCGAAGAGCGAAACTTAAACTTACCTCCTTACATTTTCGAAGCTGAATAAGTATAAATGACACAGCAGATTCCTGTTAAAATCTCAAAACATAATAATTTCCGACTACTGGTTATAAGCGAATTTTGTACTCTCGATTCAACGCTATGAAAACCGGAAGAGATGGTACAGTGCGTTCGGATACTATGAGATTATGTCCGGGTCACTGATGAGGCTTGAGAAGCCGAAACTTCGAAGTATAGCCCATGTTCCTCCTTTTGAATGTGTTTTCAGCTTTTAGAGGAACTCTTTTGGATTTTAATAAGATTGTCTAGAATTCATAAACTGAACACGCGGGAAAAAAATACTGATCAGACTGTCAGGATGACCTCAGTTTTCGCTGTCATATGGTACTTTTCACACGATATGTCAATCATATGAAATGTATACCGTATACGCGGCAACTTTCGCGGTTTCAAATTTTCGCGGTTAAGGGTTAAAACTATAAATATCAATTTTCGCGATTTTTAATTTTCGCGGTTAGCAACATGCTCGAAAAACAAAACTATTTCTTTTTACTTGAGTCAGTTCTTTCATTAACCTGCGGCAGGGCCGCCGCAGGTTAATAAAAGAACTGGCTCAAGTGAAAAGTACCAGCAAACACAAACAAAATATATGAACACTGTGTCTACAGAAGACACATTGTAAGAAACAGGAAAAATTTCGCGATTTTAATATTCGCGGTTTTTAAGTGACCGCAAAAAATCGAACACCGCGAAAATTACCATATATACGGTATATGTAATATCGTTAACCCAATTCTGCACTGTTCGTGCATGGCTTGATTCATCTTTTCCAGAGAAGTAGCTCGTGAACAGTTATATAATCTGAGCACTCTGGTCGGTTTTCTCTTTAATCATCAATATATAAGCCGCGACACGACAAAACCAACCAATGGTTGTGCGCCCAGCGCAATTCAGATCAGCCTGGGCATCCGCCCAGTCTGGTCAGAGTCTTCGCTGCCCGCATGGAGGTAGCTTAGACATTTAGCCACCCTTTAAGCACTTAGCCAAAAGTCTGATCAGACTTGGCGTCTGTCTGCGCTGGGCGCACAACCACTTTGTTGGTTTTCTCGTTTCGCTGGCCCCTTCATCATCTGCCTATGCTTATATGCTCAGGAAAACTAATGTTTTGTTGTAGAAAATAAGGCATCTGACAAACTGTGAACTCTGCTGATTAGTCGGCGGATGATAGATGGATGACTTCCAGTATAACGGCCACTTCAACAGTATTTGAGGTATTTGAGTCACACAGAACTGATGGAAGGATGATGATGGAAAGCTGTGATCAAGAAAACTCTGTTTCCGGTGAAAGGAATTCCCCTCCAGACAGCTAGCTTATCGGGCAAGCGCTAACATGTAGCCCTTTGAGTTACCGAGATTGTTGAGAGGAGCATGACTGATTATTACTCAGTTTCACAATCTACACATTTCCCAGTGCAAATTATCTATTTATTTATTTATTGGAAAGCAGCCCTTTCCTTGTGTTTGTTTGTACTTAAAACAAAACAGTAAGTAGGAAAATTCTCAAGAATTGACACAATTCAATCCCAGATCCCATCCAAGCTACCATGTGGGAAAAAGACAACATAAAATTGAGCCGCGACGCGAGAAATCCAACAAAGTGGTTGTGCGGCCAATGCAGACTCAAATCAGCCTGGACATCCGCCCAGTCTGATAAGAGTCTTCCCTAAGCATTTAAAGGGTAGCTAAGGGCGTAAGCTATCTCCATGCGGACAGCGAAGACTCTGATCAGACAGGGTGGATGCCCAGGCTGATCTGAGTCTGCGCTGTGAGCACAACCACATTGTTGGTTTTGTCGTGTCGCGGCTCAATTAGTCACCACCAAAGACATCATCAGCGGCAAAAGCCTTTGTTTTGGCTGTTCATATTAAAAGATATCACAAGTGTCGTATTGTACTTTTCACATTGATCGTAAAGTCTGTGCATCTTGCAGTTTAAACGGAAAATGCCTTTATTTTCGTAACAGAGCAGCTGTTTATCTGCTTTTGTTTCATTTAAGCTTTTTAAACAATAATTATTATACGTAATCCCAAGTGTCATTTTGTACTTTTCACAATGATCGCGCCGTCTATGCGTCTTCCAGTTGATAAAATCAGCCCTTCCCAGGAGCTTATAATTTCTCTCAGAAATTATTTGCTCCTGGCTCTTTCTCGATAGGAGCAAATTCTTTATCAACGTATAAAGGTATGTTCATATTTGGGTAGGGATACGTTGTCCAAGAAAGCAAACAGGAAGACATGAAAGTTATGCCCCTTAGTCAAAAAGGGAAAAGCCTATAAAGTTGTACCCATTTACCTTCTGATTTGAAACGATAGCCAGTCAATGCTCGACTGTCTTATTCGCAGTAAGCAGAAATTCGATCAGCACGAAAAAGCTGACGTAGGCCCCTAAGCCATAAAATATTAATGAATTTACTGTAAAAGACATATTTGGCGTTAAAATTCTAATTTTTCCCCAGCGAAATGTCATTTAAGACAGTTTCCATGCAATCCCACAAAACATGTGTAACAAGAAGTATTGTTATAAAAGACAATTGCCGAAAGTAACAAAGCCGTGGGTTCTTTAAATACGAAAGTAATATAAGAAATGGCTATTAAAAGAACGAGAGGCTGTTCTAGGTAATATTACATTCAATAAATTGAAATCAGTCCATAATGAGCCGCGACACAACAAAAGAACAAAGTGGCATATGCTTCCAGCAAAGACTCGGATCAGCCTGGGCATCCGCCGAGTATGATCAGAGTCTTCACTGTCCGCATGGAGCTTGCTTAGCATACAATTTTCAGTTTTAGTCGAATCTTTGCGGTATCATCCTGGTGTGATTTTGTAGCATACAACCTTCGAACATTTTTGTGGTTGCTGTTGTTTTGCTTTGGCTCCTAATTGATTTTGGTGAAAAGTGAAACATACAAGTCAGCGATTAAAATCCGAACGCACCTTGTCGTACTGAAGCATTTATAAGCCAGAAAATGTATTTTCCAAGTTCTGTTTTGTTGATTTTCTTTTCATTAATGAGAGGTCTATCTGTAAAATAATTAGACCAGAATCAAATCGATGAAGTAAAAATAAAATGCGCTCTGATAGCATATCATCTGAAAACTGTACAGACAAATTTTCTAGTTCAAAGTTTAAAATTTGCTTATATATAACGAGATCAGGATCTAGGTCAAACTTATCCTTATAATGCCTTTCGGCAAACAGAGGGAAAATCTCAGTTCCATCTGAAATACGCTGACTTCTCTGATCGAATGTATTTTCTCATCTATAGGCCTCTACATACTGTGCTCAATCCTCCGTCTAATTGCAAGAGTTTAATCATGCAAGTCTTCAGTTGCAACTTATAATCATTGAAAAAATTTCAAAATAGAAAAATCTTTCTCAAGTACGTGCAAAATGTCTGCAAATTCAATTCTTGTTAATCAGAGAAACGTCATCCTGAGCTGAAATAAGCCATGATGTGAGAAAACATGCCCCGATATCTGCGGACCTGCACACTGAGCATGCATTCAAAAGCTTTTACAAACTAGGCATAGCATGCAAATGTCCCACATAAAACTGGAGATAGCAGTGAATATGTAGATTTTGGAATCGCAACCTGACTGCGCATGCCCTAAAATGATTGCAGTTTGGTATGGGCATGCACAGTACGCCGTTTCCCTAAGAAATATTTTCTCACAACACCATTCAAATACATACATGTATATACTTACCATGATCCTATAATCAGACGGTTGAACCCTAGAAAAAAATACTTTTTATTCTTGATCTCAATAAAATGAAGTAGAAAGTACTTAAACTTAATCTTTCTGTCTGGGATTACGCAATACAAGTTCATATTGTAGCTTTATAAGTAATGCCAGGTATGATAACCAGAGCGACCACATGTATCACCTTTGTCCATTTAATTTTTCTGTCTGAGAATAGGTAATATAAGTTCGAATGGGGTCAAAAAGTAATTTCAGGTACTATAAATGACTTTAAATGAGTTTAAACGTCGGTCCTAATCTTATTTCTAGAAAATAAATGCGCTGGACTGCTTATCGGATCGTAGGATTTCTATGAGGAACTATCTCCTTTCACGAAGCACTGCAGTTAAAAGATATTTCCTTTTTTAAATATGTTTAATAAATCCAGAATATATCAACTTGCAAAAAGCATCAGGTTTGCAGACGGGAATTATATGACTCGGAGGGTTCATGAAAAAGAGTCGGCTAAATTTGGCAGCGGCAGCCGTCTTGATTATACTGGACCGACAATTAGTACAAAATCTTTTCGTTTCCTCATTTTCTGGCTGAATTTTAAATTTTGGTAAAATTCAGCCCAATGGTTTGAGTAGAACAAGTTGTTGTCATGACAGTAAGGAGAGGTAGAAATAAAAAAAGGCAAAACCAGACTTTATGTTTTTGTTATAGGTTGTACAGATGTATATGAACTCGCTGGAAATGTTAATACATACCTCCCCAAATGAAATTTTGAATACAGTTATCCCCTAATTTCATCTTAGCATATCCAATTGGAAGAGGTTATCATTTCATTTTTTTTTTCAAATCTCGCTTAGATTTATATGTACGTAATGTGTCCTTGGAATATTGCTATTCACGCGAATTCTTCTCAGTAGTTTCTGTTTCAAATGTAATATACCCGTTTATTAGCGACATTTCGAATAGAAAGATAACACGTTGAAATCGAGCATCTTCCAGATCTCTTGTTATTTCTAATTTGTAAATAAACCAAGCATGCCTGAATTTACGCAAACAGTTTTCGACAAGTCTATCTGTCTATAAGGAGTTAATCAGGAGCTCGCAAGCAGTGTAGACTTCTAAGCAGATCATAATAGGGTAGTTCGCCCTTGAGTCGAACACCTTTTGTATTGTCTTGCGCTTACAGACCCTGGCTATTGTCCCACATCGTGTTTGGGTCATGCAACAGCTAGCGCAGCTTTCCAAGCACTAAAAAGCTGCAACCGTTTAGCCATACTTCGTGAAATAAGGGAATACGAAAGGGTTTTATCCACCTACCCAAATTAGCCCTTAAGTCGAACAGACTTGCCCCTGACTCGAACAGATATACTGATCCAGCCATTATAGGACAACCTCGTGAAGGGTCTGTGATATCCAGAAAATCCGCATTTTTTAAATTGCATTTTGTTTGATGTCAAATTAAAACACTCTTTAGGGGATAATGAGACACACAGCAATGTACGTAAATGCAGATAAATCCACCTTGTGACTCCTGGTGCATGTGGAAAAAAAAACATTCGTTTAAGGGGCTCAGTTACCATGTGTGATATTTCATTTATGATAAGCGTAGACCCTTATTGCGTGCATAAAAGAAAAGAGGAAGATGTATTTGTGTATTTAGTCTGTGACTGAATGCATGTGCTAGTGATACAGGGAGTAAACCGTCTCTGAAACTATATGCTCATGTTCGACTTCAGGGCGAATCGGTGTTCGACTCAATGACGAAGCATAGGTTTGTGTTACTTGTGAAAAAAATTGTTGATTTTACTTATTCTGACCAATAAATAAATATCTTTTCGAGCATTGAGAAGCCATGGATTAGTTAAACAAAAATATTAAATTTCGTAAACTAAGGCCCTTTTTGCTACATAATATTAAGTATTTTACAAAATTTATAAAAATCAAAATTGTGAAATTTAGAAACAGCTCGAGAGGGATACGTTGCAACGACAGCTAGTCGTATAATAATGCATGTTTTATATTTGGGAGTCTTTTATGCATATTGTTCATAGATTAAGGTAACGTCTGGTATCTTAACAGGTAATGACCCACCAAGTTGAAATATTAATATTATCAGTTTAAATTGTTCGACTTAAAGATTTACACCCGCAATATTTCTATTAACTTTTAAATTTCTCAGAAAAAAAGTATATCCTAGGCATGATAATGATTGCTATTAAAAGTACATCTATCTGCCAAATCTATGATTTGTGATGGCCACTGAAAATAGGAGAATTTAACAAAATACAAAAAAGAGCTCCAATAGCGGACCGCCATTCCCGCCAAAAATAAAGACTGGATACGCCCAGCAATTATAGTTAATCAGGTTAAAGTTATATCATGAATACTTTTAAGCCCTTTCTTTAATCCACTTCGGACAGTATTTGGCTGAAAAGAACTCACGTGCACAGATTAGACTTTAATGCTATTGTAAAGTTATTTACTCAACCAATCATAAAATTCAAAACAGGCTTGCAGAAACGCCTGTGGGAGTCATTCGTGAATAATTAAGAAGGGTACGGATTAATATATCGTCTCTGCCTCCGTAACAAAGATGTTTTCGCTGAAGAGTTTTTGACCACTGAACTCTTAATTATGTTGTATACAACTAACCACTTTCATAATTTTGTGATTATTTCGTAATGAAATACGAGGGAGTATACCTTTAAGGGCAAGTTCGACTTAAGGACGAGTTACCCTATTCCGATCTAGCGTTATTTGTTTGCGCGGACTGGCTTTGTAAATATGTCTGTTGATACGGTATTGACATTTTCTTTGATTATAGAACACTAAAATTTGTGTGCATGACATTTAAAATATTGCTTCATTTATTTCTTTAAATGTAAAGTCGATCGACTTAAAAATCGGGGTAGCTTCAAAAGAGCATACATGAGATGGCATATTTTATCAGACCTTTTTCTGATACAGCTATAGTCCGTGTATAAGACTGGCATGTATAGGCTACGACTGGGACGAGTACCGGGATACACGAGTTCGGGTCGGGTAGATCAATTACCCAGGCCGTTACCCGAATGCTTATTTATATTTTATGTACTATATTCTATTTCAGATGAATAACGAGCAAACTGAGCAAACCTTAGAGTGACTTTCTTGTAAAAATCGCAACCACATATTGCCAAACATTTATCTTTTGTATACCATTCCGGTGCTGCACATGCATGCATAATGGTCACGTGTTCAGATGACAGATACTTCACTTATTTTGTTCTACACGTGTATTTTCTAACTATGAAACAGTCAAAATGCTCTGAAAACAGGTACCCAGATACTTGCGGCTAATAAGGATTCAGGGGTACTCGAGTACAAAATTTCTACCCGTCCCAGCCCTAGAATATGGGGATACAAGTAGCAATCTTAAATGCGAAAGCTCTCCATTTGGCCATGGCTTAATTGACAAACAAAAAAGACAACAACACCAAAGTAATCAGTCACGTGTTACGCCAAATCTATCTGCGAACTAAGCAGGGCCCATAAATCTTATAAAAGACAGGAAAACAATAAATTAAGGATCTTTACAATATTAAGAACATTTCGGAATAGCTAGAATGGTGGCTGCTTCCAGTAAGATGCTAGAACTCTTGATGACTAATACTTCAAACTCGTTTTTCTCGAAATTTGTACAATGGTAGGTAGAACAGTACAACACTCAGGTGACTATATAGCGCTAAGCCAAGCGTGTACTGGTCCTACATGTCTTAAAGCTACATTTTTCCTGTGAAGAACCTCATGATGAAAAGGTTGGTCGAGGCGGCAGAACTATTACCAATCTGCGGTTTGTCGATGACACTGAAACTCTTGCTGAGGAAGAGCAGGAACTAGAAACCCTGGTGGAAAGCTTCGACGAAACCTGTTCAAAGTATAAAACGGAGATAAGTGCTGAAAAGACCACACTAGTGACAAACAACGCCAATGGCATCCAGAGGGAGATCAAGTTTAAGGAATACGATTACAAGATTCTCTCAAGGACTGAACAAGCCACAATAGCTCTGACCTAGCTGAAGCCAAAATAGAAATATAGCAACATATCTCTTGGACCAAAGGTGAAACTGATGCGCTCCCTTGTCATATCCTTATTTCTTTATGTCTGTGAGACATGGACCTTGACAGCAGAGTTAAAGCAAAGAACTTTGAGATAAGATGCTACCAAAGCTTCCTGAACATCTCGTACAAGGACCATATCACCAATGAGGTTGTTTGCAGAAGGATCCAAGCAGCCATTTGATAACATGACGAATTCTTGACCTTGGTCAAGAAACGAAATCGGAGGTGGTTTGGCCACAACTCAATGTCTTCTAGTTTGGCAAAGACAATTCTGCAGGGCACAGTGAAAGGAAAATGAAGAATACATGAAATCCCAAGTGCAATATTGTACTTTTGCTTTGTAAAACAGGCTAAGCTTCTTGAAACTCATCGAGAATTTTATCACACCGCTTATAAACTAGCACAAGCGTCGAACTACAAAAGGCTTGCTTATGCTGCTGACCGTTCTAAGGCGGCAGTCACAATTTTATTCCTAATTCCTAATTCTGTGTTGCTTTGTGGTTTAAACTATGTGGGCGTTTTATGTTTTAAAGTGGGTTTTTTTTTTTCACTTTGTCTTCGTTTTTGCGTTTCTTTTAGCATTCTGGGTTCGAGGTTATAAAACTTGAGAATAATCTCAAACTCAAAATAAAGCACAATGATTGGCTGTTTCCGAGCATGTGCTCGGAAGCAGCCAATCAGTGTGCTTTATTTTGAGTTTGAGAATGTACTTAAGTTTTATAACCTCGGGGCCTGATCACCTCGCTTGGGAAAGAGGGAACTGTTTGTTATGCTTCGCGTGCATTTGTTTGTTTTGCACGCGTGTGTTTGTCCTTTCTGTCTCCTGGGTGTCGTGGGTTGGCTGCGGTTTGTGATTGTGACATACCCTGTACCTTTCTATTAACTAATTTGTTTACACGTATGCGCCGTATACTTACACGGAGGGTAAAGCCGTTCCAAATGGGATTTACTCTTATAGGAGTAAAAGTGCGCCCAATGTGCTATTACTAGACAATATATGAGCCGCGACGCGACAAAACCAACAATGTGGTTGTGCGCCCAGCGCAGACTCAGATCAGTCTGGGCATCCGCCCAGTCTGATCAGAATCTTCGCTGTCCGCGTAGTGGTAGCTTAGACCCTTAGCTACTTTTTAAGCGCTTAGGGAAGACTCTGATCAGACTAGGTGAATGCCCAGGCTGATCTGAGTCTGCGAGGGGCGCACAACCACATTGTTGGTTTTCTCGTGTCGCGGCTCAATTATAAGACAAGACAGTACATATGCTCTAAACGGTGAGGGCAGCATCAAGTCACAGTTCAACGTACAAATCCAGAAAGGGCACACTTTGTTTGCTCTAGCTTTGTAAACATTTCATATTTTCTTTGATTTGAAACATTGGCTTCGCTATTGCTCGAATACCTTTGTTAGCAGAAGTATAAATTCGATCAGCAAAGCACGCTGATATAAGCAATAAAATGTTAAATGAATGCATTTAAAATAATGGCCAATAAGCGATATTTTTGGCGATTAACGTTCTGATTTTCCGTCCCTAAATATAAACAAAATTATTGAGAAATCTCATAAGGATTGCTTCTTAAGGCAATTACAAAGAGATCCAACAAACATGCCGTGTAGAGAGGGGGAAGCCCGATTTCCATTTATCCCTGATGAAAGATATTGCTACGAATATGTATACTAGGTCAAAAAAGCTCCTATACATGAAATTTCTTCTGTTGCTATGGCAACTGCAGAAATTAATAACATATATAGTTTACTAATTTCAAAAGAGTATCCATTTGCTTATTGAACAAACTTATTTGTTTTGGTTTCCTAAGACTACACATGCTACAATGGTCGTTTGAATATGCAAGGGGTACGTTTTCATTTTCACAGAGAAACATCATTAAAACTGCTCAAGTTCATAGATTTTAAAATTGGTTTGTGAATAATGATTTCCAAGATTCTGCGCTCCATACACAAGAGCAAGGCCTTAGGTAAGGCTACTTGCCCAAGAAATCAAAATTTGACCGCTTCTGATACGAGAATTTGAACCACAAACCAGGGTACTGTGATTCCTTTAAAGACTGTTTAAATGCCACTTTCAGTGGGATTTCCATAGGAAATCGAAATCGAAATGGCTAGCGGGCGTGTAACAATTCTTCCAATTTTGTCATTATGCCATGAAAACAATGACATAACAAAAATGTTTATGAAGAAACTTTGAAAAAAGACAGACAGGTACAGTAATAATGACGCCTTGAAAATCGCTATACATGTATTTTTAATTAAAAGGGAGATAATCTGAGAATTTGAAGAATTTAAACCTCGCCTGTAAAGCCTGAGTACAAGATATTAAACATTTTAAGTGTTTTTCGTACTTTCTGCATTATGGACTTTTCTGTGCAATACAAAATTTATTCCTGCGCATGCGCAGAAATGAGATGCATTCAAACTGACTCCTATCGAATAATGCCAGATAACTCTAATGTGGAAAGTATGGGTTGACAATTTTCTGAGCATTTTGTTCTTTGGCGTCTCCCCAAACATACATGAGCCTCAATTATTTCCAATATGCACTTGGTTCCTTGAAAATATGGCCGATAGTTGGTGTCGTTACTTTTTTGACCGAGCATATTTGCAACTGTAAGCCTCTTCATACTGCGCTCAATTCTCCGACTAATTGCATGAGTTTAATCAAGGAAATCTTCAGTTGCAACTTATAATTATTGAAAAAAAATCTCAAGTACGTGCAAAATATCTGCAAATTCAGTTCCCTGTTAATTAGATAAACGTCATCCGGTTTAGAAATAAGCCGCGTTCTGAGAAAACATATACTGACATGGGCGCATATGCATACTGAGCATGCTAACACGCGCTTGGACAATCTAGTCATACATGTAGTTTGCAAATTCTACCAAACACTAGGCACAGTGGCGGACCAGTAGATTTTGGAAAACGAGACCTGATTGCGCATGTCCTAAACAGACAGCAGTCTGGTATGGGCGTAGGCAGTTTGCATTCGCTTCGAACAAGAATTTTCTCACAACACTATTGAAATACAAATGATGCATGATCCTATAATCAGACAGTTGAAAAACCATAAAATACTATTTATTGTTGTTCTCAATAAAATGAAGTGGAAAGTACCAAAAGTTAATCTTTCCGTCTGGGAATAGGTAATATAAGTTCAAATATGGCTTTATAAGTAATGCCAAGTATAAAATCAGGACTGCTGTAGTTTTATGCCACGTGCATACTGTCCACTGACAATTTTGCCCATTGACCTGCATCACCTTTCATAGGTCTGCGTCACCTCTGTCCACCGAGCTCGACTATCCCTGTCCACTAGCCTGTGTCACCTCTATTTACTGATCTTTATACCTCTGCCTAATGGCCTCTACCCAGCAGGCACATGATGTCGTAATGACGTCGTATTGACGTCGATGCGACGTAATGACGTCGCATCCACGTCAGTACGACGTCATTTCGACCTCATGTGTCCGCTGGGTATCTCCTCTGTCTACTGACCTTTATCACCTCTGTCCCATATCACCTCTGTTCACTTGGCTGTATTACCTTTATAATGTCTCTCAACTCAGTATAAGAATCTCATCACTTCCGTCCATTGTCCTTTACCACCACTATCCAATAACCTCTATCACCTGTCCAATACCCTATATCACCTCTATCAAATAACCTTTATCATCTCTGTCCATTCTCCTTAATCACCTCTGTCCATTAATCTGTATCAACTCCACTGTATCTGTGTCCACTGACCTGTATCACTTCTGTCCACTGACCTGTATCACCTCTGTCCACTGACTTGTATCATGTCTTTCCACTGACCTGTATCACATCTGTCTACCTACCTGTATCATGTCTTTCCACTGACCTGTATCACATCTGTCCACTGACTTGCCTTATCTCTGTCACTGACCTTTAATACATAGGTCAACTGATCTGTATGATCTATGTTCACTGACATATATCACCTCTGTCCATTGACTAGTATAACCTCTGTCTGCTGACCTGTATAATCCCTGTCCACTTACCTATATAGCCTCTTTCTACTGACCTGAATCATGTCCGCCAACTGGGCTCTATTACCTGTCCACCTCCTGTATCACTTTTGTCCACTGACCTGTATCAGCTCTGTCCACAGGCCTATTTCCTGTATGTCTTCTGACCTGTATTACACCTGTAGTACCTTTGTCCACTGGTCTGTATCACCTCAGTCTACTGTTCTGTATCACTCCTGTCCACTGTTTTATATCACCTCTATTCACTGACCTTTATGACTTGTGTCTACTTGCCTGGATCACCTTTGTTCATTGGCCTTTAGGCCCTTATCACCTGTGTCCACTAGCCTGTCCAATGACGTTTTTCACCTTTCCACTGACTTGTATCACCTCCGCCTGCTAAAATGTATTGCTTTTGTATTCTTATCTGGATCATTGTTTCAATGATCTCTGTCCACTGACCTTTATGACTTCAGTTGGCAAACTTGAATCACTCCTGTCCACAGGCCTGTATATTTTCTGAACGCAAAGGTGTCAGAAGTTTTCTTGATAAAATTACATAATTATTAATTTATGTTAGGTTTGCAGCTAGTCAACTATGCTGACATTCAAAATGGTAAAGAAATGACACCAGGCCAGCCAAGTAAAAACTATCTCTAAGATGTCCAATTTGTTCAGTTTAATTCTGTCAAGGACAAATTAACTTTAAATGTCTTCTTGACATTTAGTTTATTTTGGTTCCAGGATAATTAATCTATGACTAGACAAAAATCAGAGATTTATTAATGGTCCAAAACTTGCACTGAAGTTTTGAATATGGCAGATGTTAAGATTAGTTGTGCAAACGCCAGTAACTGTATCGACATTAGTGCAGGTTCAGACAATATATAGCGCAGACGTCAAGAGGCTGATCTAAGTCTCTGTTTTTACTTCAATGCAAATATTCTTTTGGGTCAACATTGCTGATCTAAACAGACAACCCTCGCAAGAGTCCACAAATGCTAGGCTATCCATATAAGGGCACCACCAATAATAAGGAGCTTAACACCATACTTTTTGTCCAAAAATACAGTGGCTGTTCTGCCTCATGTAAGATGGAGTTTTCCTTCCAAACAATCCCAAAAATCTAGATTCCTCTTATAACAGGGTGGGGGTCATCTGGTTGTTGTTTTAATATATGCTGCACTAATAAATGAGCATGAATCTTTCTTTATGTCAAGGTAAATAGCTTATCATCACACTGGTCTGGCATTCAACATAGGCAACGTAGGCAACTTACTATAAAACTCTGTTGATTTCGCGTCTTTTTAATTTACTTTCAAGTTATCATTCATACGGACCCGGCAGTTTGTCAAACGTCTTAGTAAGACCTTATTTTCGAACAAATTCCATCTGGTAGAAAAACTGTGCTGAAATAAGTTTCTATGCCAACTCGTTGTCATGGTTGTTGAAGCCCGAAATTGTTTTCAAGCATTTCTTGAATATGAATATCAATTCAGTAAAACTTTTTATTCCTATTTTAAGGATCGGGGGTCTGATGGTCCGTGAGACTATTCTTCTGAAACAAACTTACCCTGATGAAGATAATAAGCATGTTTTCTGTACGTTGTCTTCGTTGCCTGTGTTGAATGCCAGACCCGTGTGATTATTTCTCTTTTACATTCCAGGGGCCATATTCATAAAGCCACTTAAGTCGTTGCTATGCGGTTGCTAAGGCTAAATATCTATAAAGGAGATTCCCTACAACTATGAAATTTGGTCTGGAGGAACAGTCTTTGTAAGACTGTTCCTTAAGAGCAAATTTCATAGTTGTAGGGAATCTCCTTCAAAGAAATTTAGCCTTAGCAACAGCATAGCAACGACTTAAGTTGTTTTATGAATCAAGAATCCCGATCAACTCATAGCAATGAAATTTTTTGGTTGAGTATCAAAACTGAACAACCTGATCCCCCACCCTGTTACAAGAAGGCTCTACACCTTTCAGGTTGTTTAGGAATATTAAGTACCCAGTATACACAAAATTTGAAGAAATGATATAGTTTTAGTATACAAAAGTATCCATTCTCTTATGATGCACCTGACTCATTAAGGGATAGGGCCCATCAATTTTCAGCAGGAAGTATACACTATTCAACCACACAGTTGATTATCACTAAAACTTACTATACAATGGCTGAAACTACCCATAATAAGAGTGAGCCTTTCCCCCAATAACATGTGTAAGGTGCAACAGTAGGAAAAATATAGTACAGCTGCTTATAAGGCTAACAATGAGACTTAAAAAGGCAAATACAAACAGTAGCACCAGCCCCGACCAGCCTGCTCAGCCAGAGTCTTCAATGTCTGTTATGTACTTACAGTGGACAACATCCCTTAGGATGATATGCTTCTAACACTAATATTTGACATAAAAATATCTGTGTGGGTGATACAGTTAAAATCTTTGGGAACTAAAGTTAATCACAATAGTGAGTTTGACATCAGAAAGTACATTTTTATCGTCTAGCAATGCTCTTTTCTTTTTCTGTCATAACTGTCATGTTTTATGAAATCCTGTTACCTGCCCTTAGCAAAATGAAATGGATTTTTTACATTGATTTGCTATTAGTTCACCATGGTTTCGCCATTTTCCATTGTTACACTCTTTATTAACAAGTTAAATTTCATACCTGTTCCTTAAAACCATTGCAAATAGGCTATTATATTTCCATTTTCGCAGAAACTAGTATAAAAATGGGGATTTTATACAGCTATGCCATTTTTTTATCCATTGGTCTTCTATTTTCTAGCTCTAAACAGAAATGTCTACCATGACAAAATGATATTATTTGAACCATTTATTTTCTATTGAATTTGATTGACAGGGAAATGGGCTTTAAATGGTAATTATCAAGGTTTGGGGCTAGAGAAAGAATGTGGTTTCTATAGCAATAACTATATATCAGAAATTTCCTGTCAGCCTCTCAGTACACCAGAGTTAGTTTTAAATTCTGGCGCAATTATTTAGCTAAGTTTTAAAACAGTTGTATGTTTTTGACCAAGTTTTCTTGCATAAAGTTTTATTAATGTTTTGAGGTTTTGGAATATATTCTGGACAATAAATAAACGGATCTTGCACAGTATGTGAATTAATACAAAAAATTACAGCAAAGTAAGTTTCCATAGTTAAAATTTGCATGTTTTACTTATTGGCTAATTGTCAGATTCACTGTAACATATTTCTGATGTGTAATTATTCACCAGGTGCCATGTCTAATGATGTATCTTTTATTCATTCATTGAACCAACGATTTGAAACAGTAATGATATTGGAAAACTTATGAGTGCCAGAGTTTTAGATCTTAATTTTTAAAAACATAATGAAAAAAGTCTGAAAATTCGAACACCTAGAATAATTACCAAAATTGTCCTAAAATTCGGACATTTTGGGCTTACAAAGCAGTGATGTGGAAATGGAAATGGAATGGAAAGCAGTATTATTCCTGGTGAGACTGATCAGGGCCTGCACCTTCTACTCAGCCCTGTCTGTCCCAATAGTTAGAAGTCTTACCATAGGGTGCCTAAAATCCCAGTGAAAATGGACCAGTTACTATAAGGTCTGTTGTTTTTTTGTTTAGCTTGTATGCATAATTATCATCTAAAAATACTATGCTGGAAGAATACATATAGCAAAAGGCAATAGCTCTGATCAGTCTGCAAATCTGCATTTAAGTGCAGGATGGTCTTATATGTAGTATCTGTTGTTTGCATGTGACATCAGGCTTCTTTTTTTGTGCTGTGACTCAGTTAATTAGAGCTTATCATTATTAAGGTAGATATGCCATAGCAACCAGACAGCAAAGAGCAATATGTGCAGACCCAGACCAGACTGCCAGAACAAATAGTATAGAATTGTCCCATCAAACAGTATAAACTCTGATCTGACTGCTGGGCAACAGAAACTGTGTAGAGCCAGATCTGACTGTCAGTATAGACCCTGATCAGACTGTCACTAGCAAACATTGTAAACCATGCTCAGGCTGTCCCCAAGCAAACAGTGTACACCACTGTAGACCTGGATCAGACTGCCCAAGCAAAACTTTGACATGCTGGTTACTTTACTGATCTGGGCCTTCTGACTGTTCAAATGGAAAGCAACAGATATAATTTTGGTCTGCTAGTGCTAACATAAATCAAGCTTGTTATCTATTACCAGTAACCCTGCAAATTACATCTGACATTCTTAATGCATTATTTTTATTTGTTTGTACTAGAAAGAAATAAGATATTAAGGCTGCCATGAGCAAACATTATAGACTGTGAACAGACTGCTTCCCAAACAAATAGTGTAGAATCTGATCAGACTGCCAGTGCAGTGCAAAACCAGATCAGACTGCCCAGCAAACATGATACATTTGTACAAATACTTTGTAAAGATCAGAAAAATTAAGGGCACCTTGTTTTACTACTGCTTGGTCCACTAATTAAAAGAAGTGTAACCATAAATGATTATTACTCTGTAAAAATGATAAAAATTGGACACTTAAAATAAATACCACAGCTGTCTTAAATATGGAACAGTTTGGATTTGAAGGTGAAGATGGAATTGCAGACAGTGTAAACCCTGATCAGATTGTTCATTTTACGAGCAACCTGATCTGGGTCTGCACTATTTTCTGATCTATCTGTTCCAGATAGTTGAAATCTTTATGGTATTTTTTTATTATTTTTTTTATGAAGAGACAAGAAATGGTGCTTGAAGCAACAGAATTCTTCTGGTACATATTTACCAAATTTTAAGGCTTTCTGGAAAATATACTTTATGCTGCATATAGCAAGGGTTCAGGGTCTTCGTTAGTATCTTCGTGAAGGACTTTTGGAGTCTAATTTTCACACAGAGTGCACAACAAGGACACTTTACAGATTGTGCAAATTTGCAGGCTTGTCTGAATTACTTACATAAGATATATTTTATTAGAATATAGCACATGATCATGCCTTGAGAAAAGTATTATTTCATCACTATAACTGCATCATTTAAATGGTAGCAAACCATTTTAACTAATGTTCCAGACATTTTTATGATGTCATTTCAATGTTTCCATGCAAAATGGAAATTATTATTTCACCATTTCCATGATGTCATTTCAATAGCAGCCTAATTTGCATATTTCGTCCATTTTCAATGGTGGTCCAATGCTGCAATAAGGGTGATCCAATGGAAGTTCAATGATTAAGACTAATTGCCTTCTATGGAAACTTTCCATTGCTAAGCCTTGCAATGAAATGATGAATGAATGAAAAATTAATGGTTAGAAAGAAATGGAAACTGAATAGATATTAAATGCATTTCTTTTTGCTAAGGGTGGGCACTTTCAAAAGCAATCTGTCTCTGACAATACAGGATTTTAAACTATCCTGATAATTGGCTTTCTATGAGACGTTGACATTTGTATTTGACAAAGGTCATTAAAAAGGAGAACTTGCACTTTAGGACATAACTGTTTTAAGACTGGAAACCCATTTTGGGGACATAAGCAAACATTGCAGACCCAGTTCAGACCCGGTGTTTTCAAAACACAGCATCTGATCAGGATCATCACTGTTTGCCTACAAGAATTTCTACAAGTCCACTGGTCAAGAAAAGGTTAAAATCAACCTTTTAAGGTGTCTGTATACACTGCCATTGTTATGCCACCATTTTTACAAGGGAAGTAATTTTATCAGAATAGTATTTGCTTCCATAGTAGGTAAATATGGGGCTGCTCTTAAAAGTGCAAATTATTTCCTCTAAGAATGGGGGTCTATGAGAAGGGAGGCAAACATTGACATGTCAGAGTGATCTGCCTTGGAGGTGCATCACCCAACTAAGACCCCAGATCTAGCAGTCGTACCCATATTGAGATAAGCCGCGACACGACAAAACCAACAATGTGGTTGTGCGCCCAACGCTGACTCAGATCAGCCTGGGCATCCGCCGAGTTTGACCAGATTCTTCGTTAAGTGCTCAAATGGTAGCTGAGGGTCTATGCTACCTCCATGCGGACAGCGAAGGCATTGATCAGACTGGGTGGATGCCCATGCTGATCTGAGTCTGTGTTTGGCGCACCACCACACTGTTGGTTTTGTCGTGTCGCGGCTCAGATATAAAAATATCTCCAAGTCTGTGTTTGATAATTAGCACTGTTACATTCCTTCAATCATGACTGGCACTCTCCATGTGTTATTAAATGCTCAGTTCATCATCTTATAGTTGGCAAAAGAAGGATGGTGTCCACTAACACTCACGGCCCTTATGACCACAAGGCTGCAGGAAACTTTAACTGTTTTTACATCATCTTCACTAACAGCTCAGACACATATGAAAATGCATGGATAATTTACAAACATATGGCATCTTTATTTTGTGCTAAGTTTGCAAAAGTAACTTTACATTTAATAATGAGACTTTTTTTCATGTAAATTCCATGCAGTAGCTCTTCATTAAGTCAAGTATGTGTCCCGTGGGTTAAGTTGTTCAAACTAAGCTCTTATATCAAATTGTGCCATAAAAATTCTATATATTGGGATAGATATGTCTGAGCAAACAGTGCAGACACTGATCAGACTCCTCCTATGGGAGGAGTCTGATCAGGGTCTACACTGTTTGCCATTCCATCTGCATCTTTATGAACCATTACCCCACTGAAAAACCAAACTGTTCCATTTTTAGGACAGTTACATTAAATAATTTTGGTGTCCCAATTTTTTAGATTTTTTACCTTATAAAAGAAGACAAACTTGTCTTGTGCAGCCACAGACAGAGGCCCCACAGGAAATTTGGATTGTCTTACATAATATTTACCACAGAAGCTGTACAAGGACATCCAAAAATGGTCAAACTTGTCAAGATTCAGTACATCATGATAACCAGCATTAAACAGGTATTTTTTTTCTTTCAAACCCTACCATATATATGTCTCAATATAACTTCTGCCCCTATTTGTGGGGGTGGGGTGGGGATGGAGGGGGGGCCTTACAGCCGAATAGATATTGTCTAAATCATGCACAGTTTATCTTTAGTTTTCAGCATTTTACATTGGGTCCAACTTCCAATGATGATACTTTCACTTGTCGCCTAGAAGCACATTCCCCCCTTCCAAAATTACCCTAAATATGTAAATCAGTCTTATGTTAGTCAGCTGTAAGGTGTGCATCTCTCCTCCAAAACAATCTTAAAAATCATGATCTCTATAATTGTATGAGATCAGATCTAGACTTTTAGAATTGCTACCTGTGTCATATCACCAAATAAATGCAAAGAACTAGAAATGTTTTTCAGAGAAAAACTAATGTCCCCCCACCAGCCCATTTCCAATCCCCTCTAATGAATAACAAGAGGGCCATGGTGGCCCTGAATCACTCACCTGAGCATTAATCAGTTCACTGGCTCTGGTGAAGATTTATAAGAGTTTTTACCATACTAACATTTGACCTAGTTTTTGACCCGACATGACCCAGTTTCAAACTTGGCCTGGATATTGTAAGAATAAACATTCTGACACAGTTTCATTGAGATTGGATCAAAACTGTGCCCTCTGGAGCGTATACAAGGTCGTTCTTATATTTGACCTAGTGACCAAGTTTTTGACCCGAACGACCCAGTTTCAAACTTTACCTAGATTTCATTAAGATAAACATTCTGACAGAGTTTCATGAAGATTGGATCAAAACTGTGCCCTCTAGGGTGTACACAAAGTTTTTCTAAGATTTGACCTTGAGCCGACATGACTCAGTTTCATAGGGGGCTTAGATATATGGACAATAAACATTTTGACATGGTTTCATGAAGATTGGATCAAAACTATGCCTTCTAGTGCTTACACAACGTTTTTCTAAGATTTGACCTAGTGACCTAGTTTTTTACCCGACATGACCTACTTTCAAACTTGGCCGAGAGTTTATGAAGATAAACATTCTGACAAAGTTTCAGAAAGATTAGATCAAAACTGTGTCCTCTAGAGCGTACACAAGGTTTTCTATGATTTGACCTAGTGACCTAGTTTTCGACCCGGCATGACCCAGTTTCAAACTTGTCCAACATATTATGAGGATAAACATTCTGACAAAGTTTCATGAACTTTGAATCAAAACTGTGCCTTCTAGAGCGCACACAAGGTTTTTCTAAGATTTGACCTAGTGACCTAGTTTATGACTCGACATGACCCAGTTTTGAACTTGGCCTAGAGTTTATAGAGATAAACATTCTGACAATGTTTCATAAAGATTGGATCAAAACTGTGTCCTCTAGAGCGCACACAACGTTTTTCTATGATTTGACCTAGTGACCTAGTTTTTGACCCGACGTAACCCAGTTTCGAACATCTTCTAGATATTATGAGGATAAACATTCTGACAAAGTTTCATGAACTTTGGATGAAAACTGTGCCTTCTAGAGCGTACACAAGGTTTTCCTAAGATTTGACCTAGTGACCAAGTTTTTGACCCGACATGACCCAGTTTCAAATTTATCCTACATATTACGAGGATAAACATTCTGACAAAGTTTCATGAATTTTGGATCAAAACTGTGTCCTCTAGAGCGTACACAAGGTTTTTCTATGATTTGACCTAGTGACCTTGTAATTGACCCGACATGACCTACTTTCAAACTTGGCCAAATGGAAGTAAACATTCTGAAAAAGTTTCTTAAAGATTAGATCAAAACTGTGTCCTCTAGAGCGTACACAAGGTTTTTCTATGATTTGACCTTGAGCCGACATGACTCAGTTTCATAGGGGGCTTAGATATATGGACAATAAACATTTTGACATGGTTTCATGAAGATTGGATCAAAACTATGCCTTCTAGTGCTTACACAACGTTTTTCTAAGATTTGACCTAGTGACCTAGTTTTTTACCCGACATGACCTACTTTCAAACTTGGCCGAGAGTTTATGAAGATAAACATTCTGACAAAGTTTCAGAAAGATTAGATCAAAACTGTGTCCTCTAGAGCGTACACAAGGTTTTCTATGATTTGACCTAGTGACCTAGTTTTCGACCCGGCATGACCCAGTTTCAAACTTGTCCTACATATTATGAGGATAAACATTCTGACAAAGTTTCATGAACTTTGAATCAAAACTGTGCCTTCTAGAGCGCACACAAGGTTTTTCTAAGATTTGACCTAGTGACCTAGTTTATGACTCGACATGACCCAGTTTTGAACTTGGCCTAGAGTTTATAGAGATAAACATTCTGACAATGTTTCATAAAGATTGGATCAAAACTGTGTCCTCTAGAGCGCACACAACGTTTTTCTATGATTTGACCTAGTGACCTAGTTTTTGACCCGACGTAACCCAGTTTCGAACATCTTCTAGATATTATGAGGATAAACATTCTGACAAAGTTTCATGAACTTTGGATGAAAACTGTGCCTTCTAGAGCGTACACAAGGTTTTCCTAAGATTTGACCTAGTGACCAAGTTTTTGACCCGACATGACCCAGTTTCAAATTTATCCTACATATTACGAGGATAAACATTCTGACAAAGTTTCATGAACTTTGGATCAAAACTGTGTCCTCTAGAGCGTACACAAGGTTTTTCTATGATTTGACCTAGTGACCTTGTAATTGACCCGACATGACCTACTTTCAAACTTGGCCAAATGGAAGTAAACATTCTGAAAAAGTTTCTTAAAGATTAGATCAAAACTGTGTCCTCTAGAGCGTACACAAGGTTTTTCTATGATTTGACCTAGTGACCTAGTTTTTGACCCAACATGACCCAGTTTCAAACTTGTCCTACATATTATGAGGATAAACATTCTGACAAAGTTTCATGAACTTTGGATCAAAACTGTGTCCTCTAGAGCATACACAAGGTTTTTTCTATGAGTTGACCTAGTGACCTAGTTTTTGACCCGACGTGACCCAGTTTCAAATTTATCCTAGATATTATAAGGATAAACTTTCTGATTAAGTTTCATGAACTTTGGATCAAAACTGTGCCTTCTAGAGCGTACACGAGGTTTTTCTAAGATTTGACCTAGTGACCTAGTTTTTGACCCGACATGACCCAGTTTCAAACTTGGCCTAGAGTTTATGGAGATAAACATTCTGACAAAGTTTCATAAAGATTGGATCAAAACTGTGTCCTCTAGAGCGTATTCAAGGTTTTTCTATGATTTGACCTAGTGACCTAGTTTTAGACCTGACGTGATCCAGTTTCAAACTTGTCCTAGATACTATGAGGATAAACATTCTGACAAAGTTTCATGAATTTTGGATGAAAACTGTGCCCTCTAGAGCGTACACAAGGTTTTTCTAAGATTTGACCTAGTGACCTAGTTTTTGACCCGACTTGACCCAGTTTCGAACTTGGCCTAGATTTTATAAAGACTAACATTCTGACATAGTTTCATAAAGATTGGATCGAAACTGTGCCCGCTAGAGTGTACACAAGCAAAAGTTGACGGACGGATGTCCGGACGTACGACGGACGACGGACATCAGGGTATCCCAAAAGCTCACCCTGAGCACTTCGTGCTCAGGTGAGCTAATAAGCCTGTACAAACAAAATGTCTGCAAGTTTGGAGAAAATCTGTCCACTGGTTCTAAAGATATCCTACATAGAAGACTATGTCCATGAAAAATGGGTCATCGACTACAAAAAATGGTCAAGGCCATCAACTACTAAACATGTCTTAAACCTGTCGCACTGATATATTCTTGCAAGTCTGATGCATATCTGTCAAGTGGTTAAGGTATCTCATTTTTAAGAGAAAAAAATACATATTTGTAAGTTAGCTTTTGACCTTAAAAATGGGGTCAAGCTCATCAAAACATAGTAGACTCTTCAAGGCCGTCATGGGCGGTCCGAACCACTTTTTCGGCCGAATATGGTATTTGCCGTACCACTTTTTTCATTCGGCCGAAAATGGTATTGGCCGGACCACTTTTTCCCATTATTCCTTCTTTGCCTTGGTTTCAAAATGCATTAAAATAGCTTCTAGAGACGTCCTGACTTCAAAAATTTTCTCAGGGGATGTCCCCCGAACCCCCCTTACAAAGAAAGGAAACCGCCTCTCGTGCTCTCCCCCACTAGTGCCTTCGGCACCTTGAGAACACCTTTGGCAGTTTTTAACAAGAGGTCCATGATGGACCTAAATCGCTCACCTGAGTTATGAAGAAATAACATGGGAGATGATCTATTTGATGATGATTCAATTGGAGCAATTCTGCACTTTCCAATCTATCATTCTGACAAAGTTTCATGAAGATTGGATCAAAACTGTGCCCTCTAGAGTGTACACAATGTTTTTCTAAGATTTGACCTAGTGAACTTGTTATTGACCTGGCATATTCCAGTTTCAAACTTCTTTTCATGGAGATAAACATTGTGACAAAGTTTCGCAACAATGCAATGGAAAATGAAGCCTCTATTGTGTACACAAGTTTTTTTTCTTCTAAGATTTGACCTACTGACCTAGTTTTGACAGAACAAGACCCATTTTAAAACATGGCCAATATTTCATGAACATAAACAATTTGACAAAAGTTCATGAAGACTGGACCAAAAATGTGCCCTATAGAGTGTACACAATGTTTTTCTAAGATCTGACCTAGTGACATAACCTTTGATCTGACATTATTCAGTTTCAAACTTGGCCTAGTTTTCATGAAGATAAACATTCTGACATAGTTTCATGAATATTCAATGCAAAATAAAGCCACTATTGTGTACACAAGGTTTTACTAAGATTTGACCTAGTGACCTAGTTTTTGACCCAGGAAGACCGAGTTTCGAACTTGGCCTAGATTTTATAAAGATAAAAGATCTGACAAAGTTTCATGAACATAGGATCAAAACTGTGCCCTCTAGAGTGTACACAAGGTTTCACTAAGATTTGATCTGGTGACCTAGTTTTTTACCCAACATGACCTAGTTTCATACTTGGCCTAGATTGCATGAAGATAATCATTCTGACAAAGTTTCATAAAGATTGGACCAAAACTGTGATCTCTAGAGTGTTCACAAGGTTTTTCTAATATTTGACCTAGTGACCTAGTTTTTGACCCAACATAACCCTTTTCTCAAGCCTAGGCTTCAAGAAGATAAACATTCTGACAAAATTTCATGAAGTTTGGATCAAAACTGTGCCCTCATGAGTGTACACAAGGTTTTACTAAGATTTGACCTGGTGACCTAGTTTTTGAACTGACATGATCTAGTTTCAAATTTGGCCTAGATTTCATAAAGATAATCATTGACAAAATTTCATGAAGATTGGATTAAAACCGTGCCCTCTAGAGTGTACACAAGGTTTTACTAATATTTGACCTGGTGACCTAGTTTTTGACCCAACATGACCTAGTTTCATACTTGTCCTAGATTTCATGAAGATTATCACTCTGACAAAGTTTCATGAAGATTGGATCAAAACGTCATTTAAAGATTTATTTCTATTTTTAGCTCTGGTTTTATTTCTATTTTTAGCTCTGGTGGCCATCTTGTTCAGTGGAGCGGAACTGTTTTGGCAATTTTGGTTTAGGGCCATAAGTCGAACATTCTGTGAAATTATTTTGAAATCCATCCACTTTCTTGAGAGGAGATGTTGTTTAAAGGATTTTCCTTTTTTACCTCCGGTGGCCATCTTGTTCAGCGGACCGGAACCATTTTAGCAATTTTGGTACAGGGCTATAAGAGAAATATTTGTGTGAAATTATTTTGAAATTGGTCTACTGGTCTAGGAGGAGATGTCGTTTGAAGAAATTGTTGACGGAAGAACAGACGGACAGGCGACGGACAAATTTCGATTACAATAGCTCACCTTGAGCACTTCTTGCTCAGGTGAGCTAAAAAGCTTGAGTAAGCATTCGAAATACAGCAAATACTCATAAAAATAATTGAGTTTCACAAGCAAAATGGTCTCAAAATGCATTAAAATCACTTCTAGAGTCGTCCTGGATTCAAAAATTTCCTCGGGGAAGTTCCCCGAACCCCCTTTCGAGAGCTAGGGGGATACCCCTCTCGTGCTCTCCCCCACTCATGCCGTACCACTTTTCAAAAGCCGACGACGGCCCTGCTCTTGAGAATCTTCAAAAGATATATTTATGAAAGTAAGGCGTACAAGCCAAAGCCTACTGAGAATTATCAATTTCAGGGAATTTTTCAACTAAGTCCTCCTGTGACCTTGAAAATAAAGTCAATGTCACCAAAATCTGATCAGCTCTTAAGCTAGTCCCAGTGATGTATCCAAACAATTTTGGTGACATACCATCTACTGGTTTGTGAGATATTTTGGGTACAAGAAATTGTCTTGCAAGTCCTCCAGTGACCTTGAAAATAAGGTCACGGTCAACAAAATCTAATCAGCTCTTAAACTTGTTCCAATGATGTATCCATGCAAGTTTGGTGAAATTCCATTGATTGGTTCAGGAGATATCGTGGGCAAAGAAATTGTCATATAAGTCCTCTAGTGACTTTGAAAATAAGGTCAAGGTCACCAAAATCTTATCAGCTCTTAGACTTGTCCCAATGATGTATCAATGCAAGTCTGGTGGAATTCCATAGGTTCAAGAAACTGCAATTTAAGTTGTTCAGTGACCTTGAAAATGAGACCAAGGTCACCAAAATCTAATCAGCTCTTAAAGTTGTCCCAATGATGTATCAATGCAATTTTGGAGACATACCATCTACTGCTTCATGAGATATTGTGGGTACAAGAAATTATAATACAAGTCCTTCAGTGACCTTGAAAATGAGGTCAAGGTCACCAAAATCTAATCAACTCTTAAACTTGTCCCAATGATGTGTCAATGCATGTTTGGTGAAATTCCACTCATAGGTTCAGGAGATATCATGGGTACAAGAAATTGTCATTTCAGTTCTCCAGTGACCTTGAAAATGAGGTCAAGGTCACCAAAATCTAATCAGCTCTTAAAGTCATCCCAATAATGTATCCATGCAAGTTTGGTGAAATTCCATCCATTGGTTCAGGAGATATCATGGGTACAAGAAATTGTCCTCTAAGTCCACCAATGACCTGAAAATGAGGTCAAGGTCACCAAAATCTAATCAGCTCTTAAGCTTGTCCCAATGATACATCCATGCAAGTTTGGTGAAATTCCATTCATTGGTTCAAGAGTTACCGTGCATACAAGAAACTGTCACGCTGACGCCGACGCACCAGGATCCGCACTGAAAACAATATGTCCCCCCTCACCTTTGGTGGGGGGAACATAATTTGGAGCAGTAAATAACAGACATCAGCTTCTTATTTTTGTCCCGAAAATTTTCCCATTAAATACCTTGAAAGACTCAAGTTTAATGCTGACTTTAATATCAAACCTTAATGTACTTGTTTTCTGTTTATTTTCCAATAAGAGTTGAATAGAAAGTTCATATAGTGTTCAATTCAGATACACAATGTATTAATAGTGGTGTAAAATTCCACTGCAATATTAAAGTAACAGGCATATTACTTTTCAAAACAGACATCATAAACTTGGGTTTATAGTTTTTGCATCATTCATTTTGATACTATCAAGTCAACATGTCTGTAATGCATGAGTTTAAAAGGAAATGCCTTCTCACTACCGTATACAAGATAATTTTTGCGGTGTTCCATTTTTCACGGTATTTTGCGGTAACTTAGAGGCCGCGAATTTGCTGTTTCTTACGAAGTATCTTCTGTAGACACAGCGTTCCTATATTTTGTTTCTGTTTGCTTGGGTGATTGCTGGTACTTTCCACTTGAGCCAGTTCTTTCATTAACCTGCGGCAGCCCTGCCGCAGGTTAATGAACAAACTAGCTCAAGTGAAAAAAAGTAGCTTTGCTTTTCACGCATGTAGCTAACCGCAAAAATTAACAAGAGGGCCAAGTGGCCCTGAATCGCTCACCTGAGCAAAAAGGTTAAAGGTCAAACTAGGGTCATCATTTGAACAAATCTGATAGTTTGCAACAATTTCCAAATGGTTCTGAAGAAGAAGATTTTTGAATATTTTTTTTTTATGTATTGCTATGGTTCAAACCCAGGACCCCCTGGGGTGGGGCCGTTTTGGACCCTGAGGCCATCATTTGAATAATCTTGGTAAAGGACCACTTGGCAATGCTACATACTAAATTTCAAGCATCGGAGCCAAGTGGTTCTGAAGAAGAAGATTTTTTAATATTTTTCTATGTGTTTCTATGGTTCAAACCCAGGACCCCCTGGTGCGGGGTCATTTTTGATCCTGGCATCATCATTTGAATAAGCGGGGTAAAGGACAACTAGGCAATGCATCATACCAAATTTCAAGCATCTGCTCTAAGGGGCTCAGGAGAAGAAGATTTTTAAGTATATTTTAATTTCGAACCCATGACTCCCTGCCCCAGGGCTATTTTGGATCCCAGGGCAACCATTTATATATTCTTTGTAGGAGTCCACCAGGCAATGCATCATACCCAATTTCAAGCATCTGAGCCAAGTGGTTCTGATGAAGAAGATTTTTGAATATTTTTCTAAATATTTCTATGGTTCAAACTCAGGACTCCCCGCTACGGGGTCGTTTTGGACTCTGGGGCCATCATTTGAACATACTTGATAAAGGACTACAAGGCAATGCTACATATTAAATTTCAAGCATCTGAGCCAAGTGCTTCTGAAGAAGAAGATCTTTTAATATTTTTCTATGTATTTCTATGGTTCAAACCCAGGACCCCCTGGAGCGGGGCCATTTTAGACCCTGGGATCATCATTTGGACAAACTTGGTAAAAGACCACCAGGCAATGCTACATACCAAACTTCAAGCATCTATGCCAAGAGGTTCTGAAGAAGAAGATTTTTGAATATTTTTCTATGTATTTCTATGGTTCAAACCTAGGACTCCCTGCCGCCGGGCCATTTTGGACCCAGGGGCCACCGGTTGAACAAACTTGGTAAAGGACTATTAGGCAATGCTACAAATTAAATTTCAAGCCTCTGAGCCTTGCGGTTCTGAAGAAGAAGATTTCTGAATATTTTTCAATGTATTTCTATGGTTCAAACCCAGGACCTCCTGGTGCGGGGCCATTTTGGACCCTGGGACCACCATTTGAACAAACTTGGTAAAGGATCAGTAGGCTATGCTACATACCAAATTTCAAGCATCTGAGCCATGCAGTTCTGAAGAAGAAGATTTTTGAATACTTTTCTATGAATTTCTATGGTTCAAACCTGGGACTCCCTGCCCAAGTCATTTTGAACCCTGGGGCCACCATTTGAACAAACTTGGTAGAGGACCACTAGGCAATGCTACATACCAAATTTCAAGCATCTGGGCCAAGCAGTTCTGGAGAAGAAGATTTTTGAATACTTTTCTATGTATTTCTATGGTTCAAACCTGGGACTCCCTGCCCCGGGTCATTTTGGACCCTGGGGCCACCATTTGAACAAACTTGGTAGAGCACCACTAGGCAATGCTACATACCAAATTTCAAGCATCTGAGCCAAGCAGTTCTGGAGAAGAAGATTTTTAAGTATATTTTAGTTTCGAACCCAAGACCCCCTGCCCCAAGGCCATTTTGGACCCTGGGGCCACCATTTGAACAAACTTGGTAGAGGACCACTAGGCAATGCTACATACCAAATTTCAAGCATCTGAGCCAAGCAGTTATGGAGAAGAAGATTTTTAAGTATATTTTAGTTTCGAACCCAAGACCCCCTGCCCCAGGGCCATTTTGGACCCTGGGGCCACCATTTGAACAAACTTGGTAGAGGTCCACTAGACAATGCTTCATACCAAATATCAAAGCCCTAGGCCTAGCGGTTTCAGAGAAGATGTCATTTAAAGCAAAATGTTGACGCCGCACGACGCACGACGCACAACGCACGACGGACGACGGACACTGGGTGATCACAATAGCTCACCCTGAGCCTATGGCTCAGGTGAGCTAAAAATCACAAAAAATAATGCATAAGTTTTTGACTCTTATTCTTAACCGCGAAAATTTGAACCCGCGAAAATTGCCGCGTATACGGTATTTGATCAGTAGCCAATTAAAATGTGCTAGTCCCTTACTGCCTAGCTTCAGCTCACTTTTCAAAAGCCCCTATGCAAAACTCCAGATAAGGAGGGTTTCTGATGACAATTCTGAGATTTTTTATCTTATCTTTAACACGATGTTAACGTTTTTCACACTGAGTGTATAGAAGAGACATAGTGTGAGACTTTGTGATAAAAATCATGTTGCTAATGTAGTAGAATACAAGGTTTGGCCAGCAAGACAGTGGATGTAATGAGTTACTTCTATGTGGGCTTCAATAGATGTTGATGCTGTTATTGGGGTAGCTGAATGACCATCTGTTTGGGAAAGAGCTGCTCATTCGGTTTACTGTGCGCGTCTTTCGTAAACTTGTTTCACTTTCTGTGTATATGTGCTTCTTTCCCTATTGGTTTTGAGAGCGGAATGTGGGATTTGATTTCATTGCCCATCTTTTTACTTTTTCTATGTGTGCTTCAAATAGTCCTTTAGAAACTGTCACAAAACATCTTGCCCTTTCATTCTATAAAATGTTAGGCTCAAAATGATTTTTCCCTACTAGTAAACTAGCACCGATTGACATGTTTTGTTGGGCAGATACTAATATTAATTCACTCCAGCTTCCCCATTGTGAAGTAATGTTTTGCAATCTGTCCTCCAACTTCATCATATGTTAACCTGACAGTGGAAATCACCAGTGGTTATTCACTGGTGATGAAAAATTATTTCTTCCATGAACAGTCATTTTCTCATTATTTTCACTTAACTCCAGCTCTGAACATGCATGTACAATACTGTATAGTAACACAGCTTTTACTGTATAGTAACACAGCATTTTAGTAAGTATTGTATTGTAACACAGTACAGAAAAACAAACAAGGCAGTATCTTAAGAAACTTTTTCAATGTTTTATTCAAAAGCACATTTAAATCACTATCTGTAAACAATCTGCCTGACAATTTTAGTCAGATCAATTTCACTGACAAATGTAAAACTGAGATGTAAGGTAAAGTAAACGATATATGGTCCACTATTAGTACTGTATAGATTAATTCGCTTATAAGACGGGATTTTTTTCCCTCAAAGAGCAAAAAAAATCTAAATTGGACATATAAGAGGATCAAGATTTTAGGGGTTGTTTTGCAAGAGAAAACATGATCTAATTACCCGAGACTAATTTTGATGTTCGGAGTAATTCTGGAAGGTGAAAAATCTATCTAATTGCTGAATATATGAGCCGTGACACGAGAAAACCAACAATGTGGTCATGCACCCAGCTCAGACTCAGACCAGCCTGGGCATCCACCCAGTCTTATCAGACTCTTCACTAAGCGCTTAATGAGTAGGTAAGGGTCTTACCTACCTTCATGCGGACAGCGAAGACTCTGATCAGACTGGGCAGATGCCCAGGCTGATCTGAGTCTGCACTGGGCGCACAACCACATTGTTGGTTTTGCCGTGTCGCGGCTCAATTATATGGTATATAGTATATCCAAAAGTCCTTTAATATTGGGACACATAAAACCATTAATTTTCCATTTGGTCCAAATGGAAAATTAATGGTTTTAGGTGTCTCAATACTCGAGCACTTTAGGTTGGACATAAAGGACAAGTCTCAAATAACATTTTTATTAATTTAATAGCACAAATGTTTATGTTCACTTTCTTCACGTTTTACCTGGCAATCTTTTCAGATGACTATGACTGAATCAAATACAAAAGCAAATGAGCTACAACATAGGAAAAGAAAGTAACACTTCTTTTTTCAGCGCCTCAGCAAAGCTCTGTATGAAAATCCAGAAATAACATCCGTTGTGAGATCTACTTCAACCAAATCAATCTTCAGGCATATGAATGGATAGGAAATTTGTAAGGGTTTTTTATAACCTGAACAAGAGTATTTTGGCATATCAGGCCAATGCTGTTAAGTTTTGCTTTCAATTTAAAGAAAATTACTTTTTGTTCCTAAAATTCTGGCTTTTGAGGAACTCTTTGTTACTTTCCAAAGCACTGACGTCTATTCTTATACCATCTATTATGAATTAAACTCTGTCTGCAAAGTCTCAGCTGGAATTTTACAACTCGGTGCAACATCGTCCGTCAACAACCAATATAGCATAATGTAACCTTGATTTTTCATCTACAATTGAGAGGTTTTTGTGTAAACAGAGACATCAGGGCATCTGCAAACAGCAACAGTTACTACAGATATTTTGTAGTCTTCTTTAGCATACATCGGCTAAATCTTTGTCAGTGAGACCACACAAGTAGCGTTATCTGTGACTCAACTGATTTTATCACTGTTTGTATGTGGAACCCTATTTGTTTGGCTCTTTGACATTTTCTCCTAAAAAAAAACCCAAACACTTTAGATCTATCTTAAAAGACAGACCTAAATTTAGGGACTGTTTTGGAAGAGAAAATGCATCTGATCGAAGAATCAATAACTGATTTACATAGCTTGGGTAATTTTTTGCTGGGAGAGGTAAAATGCCCCTGTTCTGTAACCAAATAAAAGTTATAAAAATGTCTCAGACAACATTCTGCAATATGCTACAACTTAATTATAGGTTAAATATCAAGGTCTAAATTATATGCCACTCAATTAAACTTAAAATGCATTCAAGTGTGCAAATTTTTTGCATCAGTACTTTTAAAACTGAGCTAATTGCACATTTTTGTGCAGTCTGCAATTCTGATGTTATTCAGAGCTCTAGATAAGAGGGCGTATTTGGTGATAATTAGGGATAATTTTTGTTAATTCTTCAGAAAAACATATGTTGTGACCCCTCATCTGAACCGTCTCGACGAGACGGTTCAGATGAGGGGTCACAACATATGGTTTCGATGAGAAATAAGAAAAATTATCCTTAATTATCATCAAATACCCTGTCTTATCTAGAGCTCTGTTATTTATAGTGTCAGCAAATGTTGCACTATGAAGTCCAAGCAGGTCAAGACTCAAAGTCAGGATTTTTCTTCAATATCACAAAACCTTCCATAACTGGTGTCATTGGTAGATCTGACAGTGAATTAAGGATAATACAGTATACAAATATATACTGAACTCTTCTTTGAATCACCTCTGCATAAACTATCTCTGTTTAAGGTGACTGGGTACACCTCTATTCTTTTTATGCCATTTTACAAAGGGAAACAACTTTTATGACCTGTTTGCTTCTCTTCCAAAATGGGGTCCACTCTTAAAGAAAAGAATTGGCTCCTTTGAGAGTGAATGCCCACTGAGAATGGTGGCAAAGTGAAAATGGCAGACCTACTTCCCCTGACAGTGAATCCATTCAGCTTTATGTGGAACACGAATATACCTGGAAATATGTCTCAGAAAACTTTCATGACCAAAATCAGACTGCATCTACTGATCCAATCTGATAAGGATTGCTCGGTCATGCACCATACTTATAAGTTGTAACATAGTGTTCTAGGGTTGGGCTGTGTATTTTTTAAGGAGACTGGGTACATTTTCAGGAAAAGCAACTCTGTTGTTTCATTTTTGCCTCTGTTCTCAATGAGAGTCAGTTCTTAAAGAAAAAAATTTGCTTCCTTTGGAGCAAATTCTTTCCTTTAAGAGTTGACCCCTTTTAAGAAGGGTTTTGACATGTTGACAGGTAAACAGGAGCTCACAAGAATTATCTGTCTTTAAATAAATTTGGACAATAGTGTGCTTGCAGTAGGTGTGGGTGGGGGATGTTCATTTTTTTCTCTGGCATATAGTATCTCTTTTCTTATATTTTTCTCCCTCTCTCTGGGAGACGGCCCAATATAGACTGAAATATTTCTCAAAGCATTGTTTACAGAGCTCTAGATAAGAGAGAGTATTAGATGATAATTAAGAATATTTTTCTTATTTCTCATCAAAACCATATGGTGTGACCCCTCATCTGAACCGTCTCGTCGAGATGGTTCAGATGAGGGGTCTCAATATATGTTTTTATGCAGAATTAACAAAAATTATCCTTAATTATCACCAAAATACTCCTTCTTATCTAGAGCTCTGATTGTTTAACCCAAAAACAACCAGCCAACCAATGTCCTTTAAATGAATTGGTGAAAAATATGCCAGTGTACTCACTCAGTTTTATAATATAAATATCATTAATCCTGCAATAAACATAGTAAAGGATACATTCATCTGTGGCTAGTTCAGCTCTCTCTCCATATGCTAGGAGCACTGGTGTTGTGTGTGTCTGGAACCCTGTGATTGTCTTAGGTTTACCCGCCTGCCCTACCACATCCACAGCCTGAAGGACAATACATAGAGGATCTTACATGAGTGCTCATGTATTATTGAATTTATTAAACGAGTTGGGGAAAACGATAAGATGCGAGGCTATGCCGAGCATCTTATCCTGTTCCCCTACGAGTTTAATAAATCCAATAATACATTAGCACGAATGCAAGATTCTATTTAAAATATGACACTAAAATCGCATTTTATTAGCAAATTTTACACTAATACGTCACGATTTTGCCAGTAGAAAACGCGACATTTTTATGGACGTCAACACATAACAATGCGACGTAATTTGCATACTTAATCCACTAGTTGATTTTCGTTTTTAATGCATGGCTTTATTACACTCTCAGATGCGACGTCATATGATAAAGAAACTTTGAGCGAAACAAAACATCAGAAGCATGAATTTACTACAGTCCAACCTGTATTAAGCAAGCACCTAAGGGACAATCAAAATCTGCTTGTTTAAGACAGGTGCTTGCTTAATACAGGTACATTTCAGTGTATTTGCCTGTTTTGGGAACTGAAAACATGCTTGCTTAATACAGGTTGCTTGCTTAATAGAGGTGGCCACTAAGACAGGTTTTACTGTATATTAAATCCCAAAGAAACCTACGACATGAGAAAGATCCAACATTACGCATGCAAAATGAGTAATTTCAATGTACCAGTTTTCAGGGCATGACAATTTGGTCATCACATGATATCCTTGTGTGTCTTTCAATTTTTTCCAGGGTACACAGTCTGCAAAGCCACTCAGAAAAAAAAAGAAGAAAATGTCCAAGGCTGTTTTGTGACGTCCATAAAATTAGCTGAAATTTTCTTTTAATTGGAGCTCAATATGCAAAACAACAAATATTTCATCTAAGTGAGTAGTACAACCTGTAACATCCTTTTTAAATATCATTATACATTGTTATATACCTAATGAGACTTTACTATAGAAAACAGCTGTGTTGTAATCGACAGCATTTTACGTTGATGTCCTATTTTTAATTGTGGCAATGCGACAGAATTGCTGACACAGGGCTTCAACACTGTTAAAACACGGGTGTGTCAGGGCTTAAACACCATTAAAGCCCACGTTCATGTCATCTGCAGAGCTCTGGAATCAAGATGGCATCCGTAAGAAGATAGATGTATATAACAATGACGATAAAACATTCTTTTCCTGTGTTTTAACGCTTGCCCAAGCCCTAGTGTATTAACATGTTGCAGCCCTCACCGCTGCGCGGTTTGGGCTGCAACAAGTTAATACACTCAGGCTTGGCAAACGTTAAAACACAGTAATGAATGTTTTATCCTCTTAATAATAACCTATGGTGGTCTGTCCCATCCGAGCAGCATGAACAGCTTGACTTATATTTTTCTAAGATCATATTAGGATTACATAGCAGCCAAAGCTTGTTGAATGAATGATGATATACGTAAATACATTGTGGTATATAGGTTATAAAACCTACCTGACCAACTCTGACAGCTACTGGCAGGGGCCGCAAAGTCTTCATCAAAAGTCACTAACATGAATTGTGGTATAAAGGTTACAAAACCTACCTGACCAACTCTGACAGCGACTGGCAGGGGCCGTAACTCTTCATCAAAAGTCACTAACATCCTAGGTTGCATGGCAGCCACAAGGTGGTATAATAAGTAGTGAGATTTACCCAGAATAACTGAAATGTAAAAACAATACTTTCTAAGTGAGTGGGTACACTTCCAGGGCATACAACTCCCTCACTTTTTTGCCTCCCTTCTCACCAGGGGTCAACTCTTAAAGGAAAGAATTTGCTCCTCTGGGAGTAAATTCTTTCCTTAAAGAGTAAGCCCCATTATGGAAGAGTTTTGTTGGCCATGGAAGCAAACAGGATGTCACAAAATTTGTCTCCCTTTGTATCAACCGTGAAAAAAAATGAGGCGTTGTAACTAAACATGTTTTCAATCCTTCAATATCCCACAGCTTTCACTCTTGTTTTCAAGTATTTTCTTAAAACCTGCCTGCTCCGATGGCTGAATGGATGATTTGGCCTCTTACTGCCCTTTCAGCAGTATCTCAGTCACAATACAACCTGGACCAGACTCAACTCGTATCTCTGTACTATAAATGTAGAACATCAACCCCACAGCCAACAAAGCTAGATCAATCATGACTTACGCACACTAATGCTGATTTTACAGCAATCCGAACACAATTGCAAACTTTTATTGATATAAACATTATCTATTTTCATGCTTACTCAACCAAAGTTTAATTTAGTCTGACCCAGAGCTGTAAACTTGCATAAGGGATCTTAGAGTGTCAGACAACCAGGTGCCGTATTTATAAAAGACTTAGGTGGTTGCTATGCTGTTGCTAAAGCTAAATTTCTATGTTGGAGATTCCCTACAACTATGAAATTTGCTCTGGAGGAACAGTCTGAAAAAGACTGTTCCTCCAGAGCAAATTTCATAGTTGGGAATTTCCTTCATAGAAAATTAGCATTAGCAACAGAATAGTAACGACTTAAGTCTTTTATAAATAAGGCCCCCGAACTCTTACCACCAGAAAAAGCCTTTGGCCTTCACATTTTCAAATTTGTAGTTCTTCAGTAACCTATGTAGCAACTAGTGAAGAATGACCAGACTGTGCCACAATGCAGGCTGATCTGACTGATCTGACTATGTGATGTTTTCATGTCTTAGAGTCATTTGAGCAACATCATGTGATTTCAAAGTTCTGAACAGACTGCACTCAATTGCAGTCTGTTCAGAGCCTTCACTTGCCACATCAGCCTGCTATGGAATTCTCCCTACCATACAGCCATCAGTGAGGCCTCTATAGGCCCCGAGTAAAATATAAGGATGATCTGAATATCTCATGACAAAACTGTCACATTACTGGTAGTCCAATGATACGGCTCAATTTTTCACTTTTACAGATCTGTGTATGACTGGTGTTGTGTGATAAGATACTTTGGAGCATGTGAAGCATGTGGAAAATAGGAAATACTTGGATCAGTCTGCACCTCTGTGCAGTCCGGTCAGTCTTTCCCTTTTCATATATGTGAACCCTGGCAAAAAATGGAAAAGTGAGGACCCTAGTCAGTCTGGGCGCAGTGAAGGCTGATATGAGTACTTATTGTATGGACTAGCCATAAGGTCCCTTTCATACAAAGCCACTCATATGCAGAATGGAATTTTATATGTTGCAAGCTGTAATCACACAGGCATGTGCAGGGTGTAATTACAGCATCAGATATAATGCCAGACATGCACTATATTGAACACAAAGAGAAATCCTATCAATCTGTACTTCAGAGGCCCCAATCAGAGCTAGATAGTGACAATTAGGGATAATTTCATTGAAAGTGCTATAAAAACGTGAACCCTCAACAGAATGATTACACTTCAAAACCGACTTTCCTCAGAAACAGCACACACAAATGTAAGCAAAAAAGGCTAAGGGGAGCATTCTAGATGTAATTTCATTCTATTGCAATATATGTGTGTTTGTGTTCAAGTTTTACATTAGCTGAAGGCTTTAGGCCGGAGCAAGTCCCAGGGTAACAAGATCATAAGCAGTCCTGTTGTAATATGACAAGAATTCTACTTAATGCTGTGTCTCACTTGTCTGCTCATTGTTTCCAAACAGAGGTACAGCAGAAAACTTAAAGTAAGTTTATGCTGCCAGTGACACTTTAGATGCCGCAAAAGCAATACCTATAACTTGCTTCCTGCTAGTCTGATGGGTCAAGACAATAACCCAAAGGGAGAAAAACAAAAAATTACTTACTATTTTTGACATCTAGACATGAGACCAGGGCTGCTAAAAGCCCAGCAACTGCTACAGGACTCATAAGGGTCCTGTCGCTGTGATAGGGGCACAAGGTCAGTGTTCCCTTCCCCAAGTGGGTCAGTCCCTGGGCCAGTCGGACCATGAACAGGTTGTTTGCATCCTTGGCGTGGTACACTGCCAGCTGTCTCAACATCGCTGCTAGTCTCGCATTGTTAGTTCCTGTAAAAATAACAACACAGCCTCATTATGATAATTATTATCGTGAAAATTCTAAAAATTAAGACACCTAAAATAGTGTAATTGTTCTTAAGATGGAACAGTTTCTACAATGCAGCAATGTGTTCAAAAGATGCAGCTGAAATGGCAAACAGTGTAGGTCCTGATCAGACTGCTCCTTAAGAGCAGTCTGATCTGGACCTGCACTGTTTGCTCAGACCTATCTGTCCAAATATTTTAAGTTTTATGCTGTGACACTATTTTTGATTAACATACGAAGGATCCCTTGAAATATTATAAATCTTAAATTGTCCTCTAGACAGTTGACTTAATCAACTCCTGATTATTACAATGTCTTTGAAGTACGCATTGATACATGAATTATTAAATAACAGATGAATTTTATCAGATGCTCTCTTACTAGTACAATTCTTCTCATAAAATTCCTCCCCTCACCTCTTCCTCAACATACACTTTTATTTTTGGAAACATGATGATTGGGATAAGGAAATTTTATCTCAGAAATTCATCACCATAACAAACTATTAAATCCAAAAGAAATAAAGAAATCAAAAATATCTAAAATATACACCAAACAGCATTATACTGTAAATTTCCTCATTAACGCAGACTTTCTATGAAACAATGTAACTGCTGATCTATTATCAGTTGAGCCGTGACACAAGAAAACCAACAAAGTGGTTGTGCACTCCACGAAGACTCGGATAAGCTTGGGCATCAGCCCAGTCTGATCAGACACTTCGCTAAGTGCTTAAAGGTTTTCTAAAGGTTTCAGCGAAGGCTCTGATCAGACTGGGCGGATGTCCAGGCTGATCTGAGTCTGCGCTGGGCACACAACCACATTGTGGGGTTTGTGGTGTCACAGCTCAATTAATGAATGGCAGATATAAATAATAGATGATCATTATAATCTCATCATCAGGGCTTCAAAAGAAAATGAAAGTACTACTGCAATTGACAGCTTTTCTTGCTCAAAATGCAATTGCAAAAAATCTCAAAATGTGATTTGCTTGAGGCCTTTGTATTATATAAAAGCAAAACAAGAGCTCCCAATAAGCCTGATATCGCTCATCTGGATATTTTGACATGTTGGCTCAAATGACTTTTGTGTACTTATGAAAAGCTATTGATAAAGTTTCCATGATGTTCACCTCTACGACCTTACAGAGAAATACAAACAACTCAATGGCTGACTCCTACTGACTATGTCTGATCAAAGCATTCTGGTGATTTTTGAGTTGGTGCAGTAAAAGAGCCAGAGGCCAAAAATCACCATACGGATACTGACAAGTGCTGTAAATCTGTCAGATATTATCGAACTTAGCCCATTAGCAAATCCACAATGAGCTAGCTACTCCTGATCTCAATCCACAGACAAAATTGGAAGAAGATTTGTTGATATTTACTGGTTATCACTCAGCAAATTTTTACTGTTATTTAAGCATCAAATGCACCTTACAGATGTACTCTTACTTTCATAACAAGTAACTACGGAGTTTGCCCAGTACTTCTCAGACACATACACTGTTACGTCAGTATTACCATACTTTCTGTTACCAAGACAATAATCTACCACCAATGTTGCTTACTGTGTTTTAATGTCACCTCTAATAGTCCTTAATTGTTTAAATTATCATGTGTTTAACACAGCATGTCAATAATGAGTTTAATTAATGTAATTGCACCAAATGCTGCCATTTACATGCACATGGTACATGAACATGGAATTATATTTGAGCCGTGACATGAGAAAATCAACAATGTGGCTGTGCGCCCAGCGCAGACTCAGATCAGCCTGGGCATCCGCCCAGTCTTATCAGAGTCTTCGCTGTCCACATGAAGGTAGCTTAGACCCTTAGCTACCTTTAAAGTGCTTAGGAAAGACTCTGATCAGACTGGGCGGATGCCCAGGCTGATCTGAGTCTGCCTTAGGCGCACAGCCACATTGTTGGTTTTCTCGTGTCGCGGCTCATTTTTTCCAAAGACAATTTAACTGACTGTGATGGTGTTTAATTGTTGCAAATAGGACCACAGAGATGCATCTACAACAGACAATAATGACTGTACTTGTTTTTGTACGTTTTAATTAGGGTTTTTAATCCATCTTGCCTGTTAGGTAGAGAAAGGAAATCTAAATTACTGCGATACCTGTGATGAATAAATGTAATTTAAGTGCATAAAGAAAACACAGCACAGGATGCAGCACTTTAATACTGTATATGCGATGACTTCTGGGTTCAATTTCTCCCATTTTGGGTCCAAAACAAGAGCAGTATATTTTGCATTTTTTTTTTTTTTTTTTTTTTTTCAGATAGCAACATGCATGGAAATAAAAACTGCTTTTATGACAGGATATACTGAACTAAGAAAAAAGAAAAATAACGGTAACTAGTTTGAGCAATTAAATTACCACATACTTAAACCCGCCCTTTAAGGGATCATCCGAAGAGTTGACTCACCTGCACCAACAAGGCCCATAGCAAAAATAGAATTGTGAGCCACCTCGGCATCATTATCATGGGAGAATTTACTCAGGGTATCTAATATCTGTAGTTTTGGGTTGGACACTGAGATCAGACCCAGAGCGAGAGGAACAGCTCTTCTCAGTCCAACCTCTCCGTAGCGTAACTGAAATAAACAATAAAATACACAATTACTATACCCATTATAAAGCATTTCCTACAAAACAACTAATTTAATTCTATTTACCATAATATGACTGTCACTAAAGGTGTAGGGATCCAAATTCAAGGCCAGCAACTCTGCCATTTTCATTTTTTGCAGCTCTTCTTAATGGGAGTCAACTCTTAAAGTAAAAACTTGCTCCTGTAGGTGCAAACTCTTTCCTTAAAGAGTAGACCCCATTTTGGAAAGGCTATGTCTTCAAGGAAGTCACAGTTGTTTCCCTTTGTAGAAATTAAAGAAAAACATAAAGCTGTATCCATCCACCTTTAGAAAGCTATTTGATCAGGGTCTGCACCATTTCCCATTCCATAAGTAACCTGTTCACAATTCAAGATAGCAGTCAGAAATTAACCCTTTTAGACAGAATACTCATTTAGGAGACATAGGCAAACAGTGCAGACCAAGTTCAGATGCTGCATGAATGCAGCATCTGACCAGGGTCTACACTGTTTGCTCACAGAAATTTCTATCCAAAAAGCAATAGAAACAGAAACATCCACTAGAAAACTAGAAATGGACTCTTCCAAATAATATGGAGTGACAAGCCCACTGGTCAAAAGAATGTTGACGTGTCCCAGCTCTTAGGGCAATAACTAGTATATGTATCCAAAGTACCATCTCAAGAATGACCCTGTATATCTACTGTATCATTTTAAACACCCTGGGGCATTGCAGTGTATGAAAGAGGGGGAAGGGTGTGTGTGGGGGACATTATTTAGAGCATAAAGAGCAGTTCAATAATCAGCCACAGCCAAAATACCTCAAATAAATAGTGGGGTGAATGCGTATGCTGTCAGAGGAAGAATTTCTATTATTTTTGCCTCCCTTCTAAGTAGGGGTAAACTCTTATAGAAAAGAATTTGCTCCTCTATAATGTGCTACCTTATCCAGAGAAGCAAATAGGAATACATGCAAGTTAATATAATTTACTATAAAGAGGCAAGAGGCATTTCTTAGAACAGGGGCGTTTATTAGAATACTGTATTCAGTTTTATGAAATGCAGCTATGGCATGGCTTTTTTTTTTCCTTCTAAAATATTCCCAAATATCTAGATTGTCCTATAAGATGATTCTAGATTTTTGTAAATTTTTTGGAAGGAAAACCCCAATCTTGTCTTATAACAGAATACATTATACTTCCTGCCCTTCTTTACGCCACAGCTAGTTTATATATTGTTGCAAAGACACAATGCAACTCACTTAAGGGAGATTTACAACACCACCATCCATTATATTATTTCATGTAGTTTTCTCAGGTTCCTATACTTACCAAATGACTAAATGATCTGTAGCACATTTCAGCTCCAATATCTTCTCCCATAGATATCAGGGCTAGCCCCAGCACTGCAACCCCTTGTTGTACTGTGAGATCTGGCCCCGCTGGTTTCTCCTCTTCTTTCTTCTTCTTACTCTTATCTTCTTTGTTCTCATTCTTATCCTGAAAGTGGGTTGAAGAGTTAAAATGCAAATTGCCTCTGACAAGTGATCTTTTCACATTTAAACAGCCAGGGATCCAGGGGGTGGGCTTTGGGGCTTCAGCCCCGCCCCCCTGGGCCTGGTTAGATCAAAATATATGCTGTGACATCTCATTAGAATCGCCTCCGTGAGGCGATTCTAATGAGATATCACAACATATTTTTCAAGACAAAAAGAACATTATCAAAAATTCTCATCAAATTTATCCCTAATAAGGCCTATGTCGTATATTTTCAAGCCCCACTCCCAGCCCCACCCATACATACATTTCGGTACCTCCCAGCCCCACCAGTTATCCAGAGCCCCACCTGTATGTGGTGGTCTGGATCCGGGTCTGTTTAAAGGTGTTTAAATACAGCTCTAGCAATTCACTCTGAGCTGGAATTTTGACTCCCTTCTTGAAGGAACTGCTCTTTCAGGAGAGAATTTGCTCTCATAGAGCAAATTCTTTCCTTAAAGAGCAGTCCACAATGGAAAAGCAAATAAACTAAGTTAGAAAATTTCTGTTTTGTTTAAATTTCTCTGCTTTGTAAACAATGGTAAAGTATACATACTCTAATTACATACATGTAAGGCTTGCAAACTCCAAGCTTATCAAGTAACTTTTTTTCTACACAGGCACATAATTTTTTTTTGTTATTATTCATTCCTTAAGAGTAGAAATAGTAGCTGTAGAGTAGCTGTATACCTGTATGCCAACCTGTATTAAGCAAGCGCCTAAGGGATAATCAGAATCTCTTGCTTAAGACAGGTGCTTGCTTAGTACAGGTACATTTCAATGTATTTCCTGTTTTGGAAACTGAATATGTGCTTGCTTAACACAGGTTGCTTGATTAATAGAGGTGGCAATTAAGACAGGTTTGTGTATAACAATATTTCTATATCTATCTATTTTGACATGCTTGCTTAATACAGGTTGCTTGTTTAATACAGAGGCCACCAAGACAGGTTTTACTGTATAACAATATTTTCATCTATGTATTTTAAATCACTGGAGTTCTGCCATTATAAAACCATTGTTATATATTTTAGCTTACCTGGTCTTTCTTTTCATCATGTTCTGAACACAAATGTAGTAGTTCTTGTACTTTTAATACATTTCCAGTCCCTGTGAATGAAAATAATACACATCAAATTATTAAAACAATTCAATACTTTCTGAGTTTTCCGAAAGCAAAGGATATGAGCACATTTATGGCTGAAATAACATAACTAGAAGGTTGTCCAGGGACAACTGGTCGAGCCCGCTGTTTGCTATAGTGACCTATAAGTATGTCAAGACTAAGTAACTGCTTCACTCTGGAAAGAAGCCAAACAACATCATGCTTAGCAAGCATTTTCTTCTTTTTTTCAAATTTTCACAAAGGAAAATAAGTAGAAGTGATGACCCAGACAAGCTCAATTTATGACAATTACAATATCTGACCTTCAAGTGTGACCTTGACCTTGGACCTACCCACACATGTATGTCACTTGACACTTCCACTCATCAAGAAGAACAATTGTGCCAAATTATTTTGAAATCCATGCATAAATGTCGAGGCAATGGCTCGGACAAGCTCAATTTTTGGCCATTTTGTCATTTGACCTTCAAGCGCGACCTTGACCTTGGACCTACCTGAACAAATGTTCCAAATGGTACTTCTACTCAACATGGAGAACAATTGTGCCAAATTATTTTGAAATCCATTTGTAAATATTGAAGTTATGGCTCGGAAAAGCTCAAATTATGGCCATTTTGTCATTTGACCTTCAAGTGCGACCTTGACCTTGGACCTACAAGAACAAATGTTCTAAATGGCACTTCTTCTCATCAAGGAAAACAGTTGTGCCAAATTGTTTTGAAATCCATCAACAAATGTTGAAGAAATGGCTCGGACAAGCTCAATTTATGGCCATTTTATCATTTGACCTTTAAGTGTGACCTTGACCTTGGACCTACCTGAACAAATGTTTCAAATGGCACTTCTACTCATTAAGGAGAACAATTGTGCAACATTATTTTGAAATCCATCAGTAAATGTAGAAGTTATGGCTCGGACAAGCTCAATTTATGGCCATTTTATCATTTGACCTTCAAGTGTGACCTTGACCTTGGACCTACCTAATCAAATGTTTCAAAAGGCACTTCTACTCATCAAGGAGAACAATTGTTCCACATTATTTTGAAATCCATGCGTAAATGTAGAAGTTATGGCCCGGACAAATCCGGACAGACGCACGCACACACTAACGCACGCACGGACATACACCGAACTGAAATTGTAATAACTATGTCTCGCTCACCGCAAGGGGGCTCGACAAAAAGCTAATGAATTAATTTTGACGTCATCAACTGTGTGTTTAAACTGCCCGTTTATGTGTTTTATGCAATAATTGCTATATGAATTAAATAATACTTCCAAGAAAGTAAAGGTTTCCCACAGCCTAGTAGCCACAAGGCAGTATATGCTAGAGGCCCCTCATACCTTGGGAATAGCAGAGCAAGAGAAAGCCTATCCCTCTCCTTTCACAACTTTAAGAATATTTCATCACTGTCAAATATGCACTTGATTACTGCTTGTTAAGCATAAAGTTAAACAGCTCAAATGAGTCAGGACATGACAAAACCAACAAAGTGGCATGAGCGCTCAGTAAAGACGTAGATCAGCCTTGGCATTCACTCAGCCTGATCAGTTTTTGCTATGCACTAAAAGGGTAACTAAGGATCTAAGCTAGCTCAATGCAGACAGCAAAGACTCAGATCAGCCTGGGCAGATGCCCAGGCTGATCTGAGTCTTTGCTGGGCACACATGCCACTTTCATGGTTTTGTCGTATGGCGACTTAAATTAATTTACCTGCATAAGCACAGACATCAACCAACATATAAGCCATAGATTTAAGAGGTTCCCCTACAACTTCTAGAGCCGCTAATGTGGCATCTACTGACTCCTGTTTACCTAGAAATACATAAAAGTTCCACATTAGTCATCAATTGAGATGTAAAAGTTAAACAGCCTGTTCTCCATATAAATAACTTAAGATCTTAAATACGAAGCTCTGATTCACATACTTTCAGCTTCATTTACAGTAGTTAGCAATCCTAAGGTCCAATTTACACAAGTTTATTTCTTCATTTAGATGACCTTGATGCAAAAGCTAGGCCACTTATTGATGTGTCTTTGTCTGTGTCTTTTTTCTTATTCCAGAGTATAAACTGGTTAGTATGTGAAACAGTTTTATTTTCTCTAACATTTACAAATAGACCAGCTTACGAGGTAAAATCTTGCTAATATTTGCAAAAGAGAACTCATGAAAAAGAATTCCCCAGAATGCAGTGTCTAGCCTGTAAGCCCATTGTTTCAAAACAGATCTAAATGCATAAACTTGACAAATGTTTTCCCAGCAGCCGATGAAGAAAAAGTAACATGTGTTGTGCTTCCGCCAGTCACAGGTGAGACAATAACTCAAACACAATAACCCAAAAATTGTGAAATATAGAACAAGACCATGAAGTCATTTAGATTCATTTACATGTACTTGCACAATATATGGATGAGATGCTCACTTTTCTGACTCTCAACAAAATGAAAGTCTGTATTGACATTTTTAAAATGGGTAGCTTTGTTGCCTTGACCATCAAGGCACTGAAATTTTTCCAAGATGGTCGAAATATAATATGCTTTAAGGCCAACCAAATTTGAAATGTCTTCATTCAAAAGTGAAAGGACTCTGCCATCAATAGTCCTGTTACTTTCAAAAAGTAGGTAAAATTGACTAAAACCCATAAAATGGCTTTAACATGAGGTAAAATACATGTATACTTTACACTGCAGTTACAACAGTAGACATACCTAAATAGTTTAAGGCGAGGCCAAGTGCGAGGTATCTAGAATAAGTATCTTTAAGGTCCGCTTCAGATCTCTCCATCATAGTTTGTAATATTGTTGAAGTAACATCTCCATTACAACAGGACACTGAGATCATACCACAAGCCAGGGCAGCTATACCTAGAACCTGAAGGTAGCAAAAATATGAGCTGCAACACGACAAAAACAACAAAGTGGCATGTGCACGCAGCTAAGACTCAGATCAGCCTAGGCTTCTGCCGGTTCTGAACAGTCTTCGTTGTGGGCTTAAAGGGTAGCTAAAGGTCTAAGCTAGTTCCATGCAGACAGGGAAGACTCTGATCAGACTGGGCAGATGCCCAGGCTGATCTGAGTCTTCAGTAGTCACACATGCCATTTTGTTGGTTTTGTCGTGCCGCGGCTCATATGAAATTAAGCTTGAGCATACCAAATCTCTAGGTAATAAGAGGTGCTGATCATTATTCTGAAAAACTTCTGTTTATTCATTATAAACCATTATGTCCTCTCATTACCATTTAAACTTACACTTCTGTTTCTGTTACTGACAATGGCTGCTGAAACCCTAAATTTGACAGACAAAAGTGTTTATGTAAACCAAAGAAAAAACTGTCTGTAACCTTTTTTTTTCTAAATCTAAATAGAAATGCTGAGATTTTAAAACATCCTATTATATGAATAACGGTGTCTACAATTTGAAACTTCAGTAAAACCTTTATTTCAAGAGCATTGTAATATGGCCATATGTTATATGCCTTTAAATGACTACAAATCTGGCTATGCAAAAGGCCCATGAGGCAAATGTCACTGGATTTACTCAGAGACTGACTGGTTGCCCACTTGTGCCTGAGCCCAACAGTTTACTACTCAAGTTGATTACTATAAAAGCATGAAAACAAATGAAGTTACAGACAGTATAGATCCAGATGAGCCAGCTCATGGATATACACTGTTCACCCTCTAGTTTTTTCTTTTTCAATATGACACAGCTGGATGAAACATTTTTTTTTAATTTTGCAGACAAAAATTTTATTGTCCACTTTTCTGGCATCCATACCTCCATATTTGATTTACTATCTCCTAATACTGGCAGTATCAGCTGTAGAACATCATCTCTGTTTGAACCAGCATACGCTAAACCAAGCCTGCAACAGGAAAGGTAGGAAAAAGTTATGAGTAGTCAAGATGTATGTTTTTTTCCCCAAATTTACAGAGGGGACAACTTTAAGTTAAAAGAATTTCTCTAAGAGGAGCAATTTTTTTCTTAAAGAGCTGACCTCAACTGCAACAGGGAGAAAAAACCAGAGGGCCAATGGCCCTATATCGCTCACCTGAGCACTGAGGTTATGTTGGAAAAACTTTAAGTTGCCACAGCAACAAAACAACATGCACAACAGAAATGCAATGCACCAATATGTAGAGGATAATATCACAAACATTTATGCTAAAAATAAGCTTTATACCCCCTTAATGGCTTCTCAGAAAAAGATCTTTGGCAAAAAAAAATTTTTTTTGAAAATTTGGCCTTTCAGTTGCAATGGCAACCAACCAAAATCAGGTATTTGGGAAAAACCATATGGCTGGAAGAGGACTACTGCAGGAACATTTCTGTAAAGCTTCTGTCAAAATATCTGCAGTAACACAGAAATACATACCAAATGTCCACTTTCCCCATTATAAGTCTATGGAAACTTCAAGTTGCCATAGCAACGAATTCACACAGGCAATGATAATATAAAACATACTTTAGGTAGAGGCTAATGTTATTAACATGTATGCAAAGCATCAGCTTCATCCCCCTCATGGCTTCACTTTTCCCATAATAAGTCAATGGAAATTATAAGTTGCCATAGCAACCAAAGTTCTTATGGGATTGGAAGAAAAAAACTAAATTTATGTAAAGGCTAATGTCATCAACATGTTTGCACAATATCACCTTCATCCCCCATATGGCTTCTGAGAAGAAGATTTTTTTTATTTTTTTTTTCTCGAAAATTTACCCTATATTTTGCCATGGCAACCAATTAAATTCAACTATTTGGAGAAAATTCATATGAATCACAGAGGACTACTCAAGAAACATTTCTGTAGAAACAAAATCTAAATAACTGCAGTGAGACAGCAAAAATTGCCAATTTCCATTTTCCCCATTTTAAGTCAATGGAAACTCTTAGTTGCCATCACAACCAAACTGCAGGAGCAATTGCCATGAAAAACAGTAATTCTATAGAGGCTAGTACTAAGGTTCTTTCTGTAAAGTTTGAGCTTTATTGGCCACATAGTTTCTGTGGAGATGATTTTTTGATATTTTTTTATTTTTAACTATTCGGTTGCAATGGCAACCAGCCAAATTGCGCAATAAGCATAAATTTAACAAGGCTGGTTAAACATTATTCAGGGTACATTTCTATGAAAGTTTTGTCAAAATATCTGCAGTGACATAGCAATAAATGCAAATTTTCCATTTTGCCATTATAAGTCAATGGCAACTTTAAGTTCCCATAGCAACCAAATTGCTAGAGTAATTGCCAAGAAAAACAGTACTTTTATAGAGACTAGTACTAAGATCCTTTCTGTGAAGTTTGAGCTTTATTGGTTGTATAGTTTCTGAGGAGATGATTTTTGAATATTTTTTCTATTTTTAACCATTCGGTTACCATGGCAACCAGCCAAATTGTGCAATTTACATGAATTTCATGTGGTTGATAGAGAACTACTCAAGGAACATTTCTGTAAAAGTTTAATCAAAATATCTGCAGTGACATAGCAATAAATGCAAATTTTCAGTTTTTCCCATACAAGTCAATGGAAACCATAGCAACCAAAGTTCTAAAGCAATTTGAATAAAAAACAGTATTATTGGTTCCCCCTGCCTATAGATGCTATATATGAAATGTGGTAACAATGGGCCTTGTAGTTTCAGAGGAGATGTCGTTTGAAAATATTGACGGACGGACGACAGACGACGGACGGACGGACGAACGACGGACGACGGATGCCTGCCTATACTATAAGCTCACCTGTGAGCCTTCGGCTCAGGTGAGCTAAAAATAGAAAAACTAGAAATGAATCAATTCACCATAACTTTGAATCCAATACTTTTTTATCTTTGGTGCAGAAAAGAACTTAATACTCTGAATATTGAAATAAAGTACTAAATATTTACAAGCATTTTGAGAAACGCTGTCTTGCCTGTCTATACACAGTAACAGTAACAGAACTTACCTAATACTGCCTTTGTTTTCATCAGGACCTGATAAATCAGAATTTGACCACTTTTCTGGTGATCAGCTTCTATGAGAAATGCTGATTTCCTGCTTTCTGGACAAGTGAGAGAAAGCAAAACTTTTAACTGTCTCGGGCAACCAGCCAATGGGTCTGTCAGGCCTTGCATCATTTTTATTTCTTGCAGGCGAGACAGAATGCATTAATTCTCTACATTAAAGATAAAGTAAATGAAGAGCATACCCTATGATGGCTCCCGTTCTCATGGTATTACTGTTGTGCATGACATAATCTGAGAGGAGAGCCAGTGCTGGGTCACACTCATTTCTAACTCCAGAGTTGACTATACCACAAGCTAGCAGGGCACCAGCCTGAAAATATTAGTCACAAATGGTCATAGAATACTTACTACACAGACAGCTCTGAGGTTTCCCTACTGGCACCAAAACTTTTTTCTCTATAAGGGCTTATTTCTTATTTAATATCTAGCAAAACAAAATCTACTGAGTCAAAGAAAGTCTACATGAAAAGCTGAAATATTGTAACTTGCAAAGAATGACAGCAAGATAACTATTTATACTTCTTTTGTCTCAGCATACCCTAATTGTAACCTATTATTTGTAATGATTCTTCAATATGATTTCAAATGACTTCTAGCCATCTTTAACTTAATTCTTGATTTTAAACATTTAATTTGCTCACTCTTGAGGTTTGTTCCTGGTCAAAAGGCTTTAGAATATGGCAAACCACTGAGTTCTTGTGATATACAATATTTCATGGACATACCTTAATATAATCCTCTGAGGAATAAAGATATTTATCTATTTGTGTAAGACCACCATCAACATCCCATAATAGTATCAAACCAAGTGAAGCTGTGGCACTCAACATACCTACAAAGAATATTGACAAAATAAATAAACGATCAAATGGTAATATTTTCACATGGAAGTCCAAGTCCTGTTGTTGTGGGCACAGTAGTCCATTTTTGGCGTAAGAGCATGGAGGTGTACAAATACATATCAAAAAAAAATTTTCTTGGCTTATTATGCTTTACTTCAGACTCCTGCATAATATTATCTGAATATATTGTGTCTTTTGCAGAAAAAAAAATATAGTTTAAATCATAACAGTATTTTTCTATTACAAGCATCGTGATTCTGTATTCATCAAAATATGAAACGCGACACAAGAAAACCAACAATGTGGTTGTGCGCCCAATGCAGACTCAGATCAGCCTGGGTATCCACCCAGTCAGATCGAAGTCTTTTCTGTGGGCTTAAAAGGTAGCTAAGGGTCTAAGCTAGCTTCATGCGGACAGCGAAGACTCTGATCAGACTGGGCGGATGCCCAGGCTGATCTGAGTTTGTGTTGGGCGCACAACCACATTGTTGGTTTTGTGGTGTCGCGGCTCATATCTAGTTTTATTGATTTACAATTTACCTACCATGTTCTTTATTTTTATATAACCATTTATTGCCGTCTTCCATCAAAAGTTTATCCTGACCAAAGGCAGCATTAACAAAACCATTGACAAATGAAGATGCGAGGTTCTGGCGAGCAGAGTCCACATTTGTAGGGCCTATGGTACCTCCTGTAAAGGTAAAGAAACATGATAGGCATGTAATCTATCAGTTTTTTATACTTCTTAGGGACATAGATTACCATAAAAACTTTTACCAACTAAAATTCAGAAAAGGAAGCTCCAAAGGCTAAAGGCCTGAAGATACACAGATTATTTGATGTCAGATAGTTCCTCCACAACTTCTGTCAATTTTCCACACATCCTGTGTCACATTGCCTCACCAGGGCAATTCTAATGACATGGAGCATATGCTAAATGGAGGAATATGAAACAAGAGGCCCACGGGCCACAAAGCTCACCAGATCTCTAGCTCAAAACTGCCATCAAATTTGTATAGGCTCAAAATTACTGTCACATTTGTACAGGCTACTACAAAATATACAACTACAAAGTCTCAGTCTGACAGTCTGTTGAGTTGATAACAAAATATATAACTATTTTCCATATTTTGAATGCAGTAAATGCCATTTTTTAATTTTCCCCATCATAAGTCAATGCAACTCTAATTTGCCATAGCAACCAAATGAAAGAGCTGATTTTCATAAAAAAAACCACAAATTTTCGATTCCCCACCCCAAGGATAGACTAAAGATAAAATCTGAGCCCAATCGGCCTAGCGCCTTCATAAGATAAATTTTTAAAGTATTTTTTTCCCTTTTTTATTGCTTTATGGTTTCCAGGACAACCAATAAAGAGTGCAGTGGGCCAAAAACATATAGCTGAGGGAAAGTTTTTTTTCTCTCCATTTTTCGCATTTTGATTTCCATGGCAACCAATAAAAGGAGCAGTTGGCCAAAAAACATATAGCTGATAGAGGACTTCTTAAGGAACATTAGGAACATTTCTATGAAAGTTTTGTCAACATATCTGCAATGGCTTGGCAGTAAATGCCATTTCTCAATTTTCCCCCATTATAAGTCTATGGGAACTCTAAGTTGCCATAGCAACCAAACTAAAGAGCCGATTTCCATATAAAACATAAAATTATAATACCCCTGCCTAAGGACGCTACAGTTGAAATCTGGGCTTTAGAGGCCCAGTGGCTTCAGAAAAGATGAATTTTTAAGTATTTTCCCCCCATTTTTTTGCATTTTGGTTTCCATGGCAACCAATAAAAAGAGCAATGGCCCAAAAACATATAGCTGACAGAAGACTTCTCAAGAAACATTTCTATAAAAATTTTGTCAACATATCTGCAATGGTTTGGCAGTAAATGCCATTTTTTCATTTTCCCCATTATAAGTCTATAGGAACTCTAAGTTGCCATAGCAACCAAAGTAAAGAGCTGATTTTCATAAAAAAAAAACACAAACTTTCAATCCCCCAGCCCAAGGATGCTACAGATGAACTTTGGGCCCAATCGGCCAAGTGGCTTCAGAGGAGATGTCGTTTTTAAGTGTTGACGGACAACAGACGACGCCAGACGACGACGGACAACTGCCTATCCTATAAGCTCCCCCGGAGCCTTCGGCTCTGGTGAGCTAAAAATATCTCAACTCTTCAGCTCTGAATATTTCACTGACTGACAGACCACCACCAAGAAGTCATGTTTTCTATGACAAACAACAATAATCTACATGATTTAATATATATATAGAGCCACATGCATCTATTACTTAAGTTTATATTGGACTATGATAGCTCCATAGCTCGAATACTGTATGCACCATATGCTACCTGAAATTTACCTTTGTAAACTAGATACAATTCATACTTACTAGTTGGTTCAAGGTGAGATTTATAGATATCTTCTGGTACTTTGGGTTCCATAATATCCAACTGAAATATTACAATGATTACTTTCAAACAATGATTTGTGAAAAATATCCTACCAGGGCTCTCGATAAGAGAGAGTATTTGATGATAATTAAGGATAATTTTTCTTATTTCTCATTAACCATATGTTGTGACCACTCATCTGAACCGTCTCATCGAGACGGTTCAGATGAGGGGTCACAACATATTTTTTAGCAGACTTAACGAAACTTATTCTTAATTATCACCAAATACTCCCTCTAATCTAGAGCTCTGTTCTACCATTTATTTGCCATACTATTTATTTGATTTCAGTCTATGTTTAGAAAGAGGACTATCTAAACCTAATGTTGTAATAACTTGTGTCTGATCCCTTAGTTTGAATGCAAAAAAAATATGTTTAACCCACTCTAATGATTTGTTTCTACAAAGACAAGTGTCAGTATAATGCATTTTGTCATCATTCAATCTTTAAAATTATCTATGTCATCCATGTATAGTTGCCATTTTTATGTTTGTTTGTTTTTAAATTCTGTTTGTGATAGAGTGACAAGTTGCATTCTTTAAAAGATTGCAAATTAGTATCCTTGGGTTTTCTACTCTATTCAGCATGACAGATGAAAAGAAATTTCTTACACAATCTATAAACAAACAATCATGTCAATCAATGTTAGTGTAGTACACTTGTGCCTTCAGGTAGATTTCGGGTTTTACATATGCTCTTTTCCAACAAGTTGTTGCAGTATTTCCAAAATGGCAGTTTAATTTCCTGATTAGGAGCTGCATCTCAAAATCCCTAACTCATTTGAATTAAAGATAGTGAGAAAATTATCCCAGTTTATTACACATGCATTTTTGATAGTGCAAAAATGTCACAAATAATTTGAAATTTCCATTTTCTGAGCTGAGCTTTTTATATCTCATTACCTCTCTGGCAAGTGCCAAAAAGTTGTTATTAAGATGTGTGTTGGACATGATTTCTGTTAGTTCATCAAACTCCTCGATGTCATCACTAAGTTCTAGGTACACCTGTTGACGACCCAGCATAAACGCCAGCTGTTTTTGTATTGACCTGTGCATATAAAAATAATGACTTCAGACAGTCACATGAAAACAGTATATTTTGTTTAGTTACAGGAAAATATTTACATCCTTGGTGTATTTACTGAAAAGCCTTATAGTAAACCACTGGAACATAATGTAGTTTACATTCCAATAATTACACTGAGACACGTGACGTCAATGACGTAAAAATAAACAATGGCTCTCTACAACCTGATTGGATGTCAGCAACTTCATGACGTCATGCATGCCGTTCTGCTGTTAGCAGAAAAAACTGCGTGGTCATGTTTTACTGCTTCAATTTTAGCGATTATATAAGATTTTTCATGAAAGATTTGATTGAAACGAATGTAAATATGAGCAATGAACTTAATTTTTCTGATGTTTATCGAAGTGAAAACTACATTGGGTCACTAGCATGAGACCCAATGTATTTTACACTTCGATAAACCACAGAAAAATGAATTTCATTCATTAAAGATGGTTGTCTTTCAGACACTTATACTTTTGCAGGTAGTGAATAGTCCATATTCAATTTTTACATATTAAAGCAATTAGTCCATCTTTACTATGTACATGTAGAGAACAGTCCATTTTCAGGATGCTTTCACAGCGGAAGAATATCTAATTTATTACATTGTTTACACATAAGAATATCTAATTTATTACATTGTTTACACATAAGAATATCTTATCTATTACATTGTTTACACATAAGAATATCTAATTTATTACATTGTTTACACATAAGAATATCTTATCTATTACATTGTTTACACATAAGAATATCTAATTTATTACATTGTTTACACATAAGAATATCTAATTTATTGGTTTAAACAATATTTTATTAATCAAAATTTCAACTAAGGTACAGAAGCAATAGATCAGGATTTGGTCGAAAGCCCAAGGCTTGTGAGGACCATCTCCTGCTAGCAATTAAATACTAAACAAAGGTTGAATGTACAAATTAACATAGACTCCAAATAGACACATCTTAATCTAATTTATTACATTGTTAACACATAAGAATATCTAATTCATTACATTGTTTACACATAAGAATATCTAATGACATTGTTTACAAGTATCTGGAAATAATGGCGGTGGAAAATTTTCTCTGGCCAAATTTTGAGTATTTTCCTTGGAAAAAATGTTGTTAAAGACATATTTTCTATGTTGGCTTTATGTGGTAGTGGTGCTATATGCTTGGGAACATTACTAATGGGCCGTAAATCTGGAAATAAGCGTAAAAAGGACGTAAATTCACCAAATTCTGAACCGGTTGATCAAGAGAACAAAAGAATCATGGCGAATTATAGCGGTTATTGTGTAACATCGCCCATTCAGGGACTTTCACAACCACAGTCAGGTCAGTCAAATTCTCATATTGCTTCGGCTACATTCAACTACACACCACCTATGTTCAGTAATGGGACACCGATGGCTAATATGCCCCAGCCCCTATCCCCAGGAATGCAAATTGGAGGCCCTGATCAGGGCATTATGGGCATGATTTTACAAAGACTCGATAACATGGACAACAAGCAAATTCGACGAATTTATGTCCCCCGCCTTGGAAACTAGGTCTCCACTGTATAAACACTGTATAAACACTAAAGTGTTTGAGCTGGAAAAGCGGCTAAGTTAAAAATATGAAAAAAGTAATAAAAAAATAATGTGAGGATTATATCCAAACCACATGCATATCTTCAGACCATGATCAAAACACCTGTGAAGTTTCAAAGGAATCGGCATAAAACTGTAGGAGAAGTTGCACACACAAGGTACCCACTATCTATTCACTTTGATAGTAAAAATGTATGAAAAATGGCTAAGTTCAATTTGCGAAAAAAGTAATAAAAAATAATGTGAGGATTATATCCAAACCACATGCATATCTTCAGACCATGACCAAAACACCTGTGAAGTTTCAAAGGAATCGGCATAAAACTGTATGAGGAGTTGCGCACACAAGGTACCCACTATCTAGTCACTGTGATAGCAAAAACGCCTAAAAAATTACTAAGTTCAACTTGTGGAAAAAGTGACAAAAAATAACCTCAGGATTATATCCAAACCACATGCGTATTTTCAGACCATGACCAAAACACCTGTGAAGTTTCAAAGGCATCGGCATAAAACTCTTGGAGGAGTTGCGCACACAAGGTACCCACTACCTAGTCACTTTGATAGTAAAAACGCCTAAAAAATTTAGTCACTTTGATAGTAAAAACGCCTAAAAAATTACTAAGTTCAACTTGTGGAAAAAGTAACAAAAAATAATCTCAGGATTATATCCAAACCACATGCGTATCTTCAGACCATGACAAAAACATCTGTAAAGTTTCGAAAGAATCGGCATAAAACTGTAGGAGGAGTTGCGCACACAAGGTACCTACTACATTAAGGGGCCGGAAGGACGGAAATAAGGACGGAAGGACGGAAAGACGGACGGACGGAAGGACGGAAAGACGGACGGACGGAAGGACGGACGGACGGACGGAAGGACGGAATGCCGAAAACTATGTCCCTCCGCTTTTCTTCGAAAAGGCGGGGGACAAAAAACTGGGGCAACTAGAAGGCATTCAGTCGTCAATCAGTAACATAACAGTAAAAGTGAGCGATATAGAGGTTAAAGTCAAGAATTTGGAGACTAAGGTCAACACAATTGAAAATAGTCGGGACTTTGACTCAGAGGCTGTGGAGCACCTTAACAAAAAACAAAAGGAAATTGATGAGTTACTTTCGAAAATGAAAAACCTAGAGGCAAGCCAAAGTAAAACCGAGAATGAGCTCAAATCCCAGGTTTTGGATATGCAGTGTCGCAGTATGCGAGATAACCTTATCTTCTATCGCATTCCTGAACAAAGGGAGGAAACTGACGATGATTGTGTACAAAAAGTTCTAGGACTCATTGAAGATAACTTAAAAATTCAAAATGCCCGCACAGAAATAAAGTTGCACCGGGCTCATCATATGGGAAGGTTTAACCCATCGAAAATACGGCCGATAATTGCCAAATTCGCTTTCTTTCCGGATAGGGAGAGGGTTAGGAAAAGCGCTGGTCAATTGAAAAATACCAACTTTGGTATAAGCCAACAGTTTCCAAAGGAAATCATGGACACGAGGAAAAAGCTTGTTCCGATTATGAAGGCAGCACGGGGAAACGGACAGGACGCTTACATAGTGGTGGATAAGCTGTACATAGACAAAGTGCTATACAAGGAGCCCCTACCCTAGGGGCCCCAAGAGGGTGAAATAAACTTTTTGTCATGGAATGTTGAAGGACTGACTGAGGCTAAACAATCATGCCAAAATTTTACGACATTTATAAGTGAATACGACATTATCTGTTTAACAGAGACATGGACAAACAAACAATCAAAAATTGAATTAAGCGGTTATTCAAATCCAATTCATTCATATAGACGATTTCAAAACCGTAAAGCTAGAAGATCAAGCGGTGGCATCATAATTTACATTAAAGACAATATTAGAAAAGGTGTTAAGTTAATTAAACATGATATTGACTGTCTAATTTGGTTAAAATTTGATAAGAATTATTTTCAAATTGATGAAGATATTTATGTAGCAGTCACATATATAGCTCCAGAAAATTCTCCTGCTCATAATTTATACGATGTTGATATATTCAAACTTATTCAAGACGATATCTCAATATTCCAGAATAAAGGCCGGGTGTTTTTATTAGGGGATCTAAACAGTCGCACGTCAATCAAACCTGATTTTATTGAAAATGATAGGCCGATTCGTATACAAAATGTCGAAAACGAGGTAGACACGCCCATCCCACGATTTTCTATGGACAGAGGCGCCAATCGATTTGGCGAATCGTTGTTGGACATATGCAAATCTGTGAACATGCGCATTGTTAATGGGCGTTTACATAATGATAAGTCAGTTGGTCGTATGACGTGTTACACACATAACGGTGAAAGCGTAGTAGATTATGTACTAACAGAGCCGTTAAATTTCCAAATTATTTCGGATTTTAAGGTCGGCGACTTCACTGAATATTCTAATCATGCGCCCATTTCACTTTCATTAAAAACGTTCACAAATAGGACAAACGAAACAACCAAAGAAAGTCTCTATTATAAATGGGATCAAGAATATAAAAATGCGTTTTTAACAGACATTTCTCGTGACTCGCATATTTTAAACAGAATTTTAATGGATGGAATAGATAGAAACTGTGAGCCAGATGACATTGTAACACATTTCACAAAATTTATTACGGATAGGGCAAACCCGTATTTTGAAAAACGAAACATGCCGCGAAAAACTCAAACTTTTATTGACATTAATTATAAACAAAGGCAAAAATGGTATAACGAGGAATGTAAAAGAAAGCACAACGCCTACATAGAGGCCCTGTATAATTTTAATTTGCACAGAAATAATGAAACTCGCAGATTAATGTTAAATGCAAAAAAAGATTATAAATATTATTGCAGAAAGTGTAAATCAAAGTATAGTTTTGATCAAGGTCAGAAAATGAACGAATTGCGAAGAAAACAGCCGAGGGAGTTTTGGAAATTATTCAAATGTAAAAAGCAAACTGAAACAGGCCAGGATGTTCCAATAAATAATTTCTATCAGTACTTCCGCTCTCTCAATAGTGAGGAGGTTCCGTTCGATAGTGCCGAAGTAAATGATTTTTTATATAATTTTGATAATTCTAACAGAAATGAAAGTACTTTTTGTGAAGTCGATGAACCTATTACAAGCGAAGAAATAAAGACGGCATCGCGACGTCTGAATTCAAATAAAGCCTGCTCGTCCGACACAATATTAAATGAATATTTAAAAGAAGGTATCGATATTTTTCTACAGCCGTTGGAAATTTTATTTAATTATATTTTGAATAAAAAGAGTTTTCCGAAACAATGGTCTTGCGGGGTTATTAAACCTATTTACAAAAAAAGCGATTCAAAAGAGCCGAGTAATTACAGGGGGATTACTCTCGTGAGTTGTTTCGGTAAGCTATTCACGATTATCATAAACCAGCGACTTAAGAAATGGGCGTTGCAAAATGATATCATAACGGATGCGCAGTTCGGATTTAAGGCCGACTACAGTACAGTCGATGCAATTTTTATTTTGGAATCATTAATAAATAAATCAATTCGGGAAAAGAAACAATTATATTGCGCGTTCATCGATTTGAAACGAGCATTCGACTCGGTTTACCGAAATGGACTCTGGTATAAAATGATTAAAAACGGACTAGATGGGAAATTGTTTGATATAATAAGATCTATATATTCAGATGTAAAATCGTGTGTAAAAAATTTCAATACGATTTCCGACTTTTTCAAATCTGACGTGGGCTTATTGCAGGGAGAGGCACTCTCCCCTTTTTTATTCTCTCTTTTTGTTAATGACCTTGAGTCATATATGGAACAAAACCCAGATGCAAGCCTTACGTTGGAGCAGTTGTCAATGTACCTGTTGATGTTTGCGGATGATACAGTTATTTTTTCTGAGTCAATCAAGGGACTTCAGTTATCACTTGATAATTTTGAATCATATTGTGAAAAATGGGATCTTACTGTTAACATAGATAAAACTAAAATTGTTGTTTTTAGAAAAGGGGGCATTTTGAGTAGACATGAAAAGTGGACATATGCAGGCGAAACGATTGAAATTGTAAATAGCTTTAATTATTTGGGGATTGTATTATCTAGTGGCGGGGCTTTTATTAAGGCAACAAATACATTGGTAGGAAAGGCGCTAAAATCAATGAAAGCTCTTTTTGCAATCACAAAGACAATGCAGGTACCTATTAATGTCATGTTTAATCTTTTTGATTCCTTTGTACTATCTATTCTGAATTATGGTTGCGAGGTGTGGGGATTTTCTACAGCACAAAATATCGAAAGAGTACATAGAAAATTTTGCAAATGGCTGATTAACGTAAAAATGTCTACAAATAATTTATCACTAGCTGCAGAATTTGGTCGTTTTCCATTATTTATAGGTCCCCAAGTAAGAATCACCAAATATTGGTTGAATTTACATTCCATCAAAAGTGAGAATTGTATATTAAATACACTAAATTTAATGTTGCGCAATGAAGTAGAAAAGAATCCAAATATATTGAGCTGGTCTTCGAAGGTTAAATACTTATTACAACATAGTGGTTTCCCAGATGTTTGGCTATACCCGGAATCAGTCAACATTAAGAAATTTATACCTATTTTTCATTGTAGGTTAAGGGATATTCATATTACAGATTGGAAACAGAGTATAGATTTATCTTCATCACTTGGTATATATAGAGAGATGAAAACGACTTTTGAAATTTCACCTTATCTTTTAATTGTAAGAAATAAAAAATTCCGAAACGCGATAGCAAAATTACGTCTTTCGTCACATCATTTGAATATTGAAGTATACACAAGAAACATTGAACGGTTAGAGAGAAAATGTGTATTGTGTAATAAAAATGATCTCGAAGATGAATTTCATTTCACAATTATTTGTCCAGCATATAAAGAGATTAGAAAGCAATGTATACAAAAATATTATTATGCCAGGCCTAGTGTAATTAAGTTTGTGGCTTTAATGAATTCTACGAACCGCAAAACATTAAATAATCTTGCTCTGTATATCATAAAGGCATTCAAATTAAGAAATAGTTTGTTAAATGAGGCTGTATAATTCATTGTATACTTTAAAATGCATATATATGTTTAGCTGATACACAATATCTGATAAGAAGCTTTTTCTATCACTCTCTTTCCAGCAGGTACACACCTTGGAGTCGGCGTTGAATCAACGTTGATTGAACGTTTAAACGTTGAATCGACATTTATTCAGTCCTGATCCAACGTCTGTGCCGGATGGATTAGAACATTGTTTCACGCATTGTATATATGTTTAAATGACGATGAGCTGTAAATGCTTAAGTCTGAATAAAATTATGTTATGTTATGTTATGTTATGTTTAAATAAAAGGAGGAGTGCATTTTTCAGAATACTTTAAATTGTTAAACTATATCCATATACATGTAATATAGAAATTCTATTTTTCAGGGTGCTTATTAACTTTAATACACAAAAAGAATGATCTACCAATTATAAACGAAAAGAATGTTCTCATTTATAGGACACTAATAAAAGTCACCCATCACAAAGATCTGGCAAGTTGTAATGATGTCAAGGTGTTTTTTTTTTGTTTTGTCTCTTCATAATAGAAATGCATGCCATAGCCTGTCATTTAAACCAGCTCAGTATTAAAGGTGGTTCCAATGAGAGACAACAGCATATGATTTTATGAACAAAGAACAGAAATTACATGAGTGTTGTCATCACAATCCATCCTTATCTACCACCTTCATAAATGGATTGGAACACTCCTCAGGGCTCGAATTTTTTTTTGAATGTACTTGTCCTGTAGGGCAAGTGCTTTCAAATTTTTACTCGTCCTTTCAAAAATCTACTCATCCTACTTGACTGGAGTGGAATACTGTCTGATATCACTCATTTCCCTCGAACGTATTCTACTTTCACTTTCATTTTCACTCGGTTATTTCTGGTACTTTCCGTAGGTAATATGGTTTCGTCCCAATTCAGGATCGTACTGAGCGGTTTTGCCAAAGAGGTTTCGTTTATAAAGATTTCTGCACCAAAGTAGATTTTTTCTGCTTTATTCAAGAGAGGATGTGAAAATAATGTCCTATACAACTATTTGAGTTGGATTATAAATTTGTAGTCATGCAGTTATAGAGCGCAAACAACTTAGGCGAAACCGCATTGGTGCGAATCCTCATCGGGTCGATGTTCCATATGCGCAGGCGCATTGTTTATTTACAGTTTGCCATTTCCGTTTTCATTAATATTTTGTTTGCTGTAATTTGATCGATTTGTGAAGTGCTTTTCCTGAGCGGCATGTTTAAACAATTTTCATGGAGGAAAAACCTACTCGTCCGGCAGGGCAAGTCAGTGACAATTTCCACTAGTTCTTACCGACCATCTACTTGTAAATACGAGCGGACAAGTGTAAATTTCGAGCCCTGCTCCTACTGCATGATACTTACATATCTTTACATGACAGGAATATTTCTTCAATCAACTTGGAATCATTCAGTTGCATGGCAAACCTCAGTGCCTGAGGAAAGAGGTTGAACTTTCTGTATAATTCTACTGCCGTCTTCAACAAGGTCATATTTTCTGGGTCAGGTACATATGGGACACAGCTGAAATAAATACATTGTGATATATATAGATTCCGACAAGAGATTTGAAGTTCAAACTTTCATCAAAAGTTACAGGTGAAGCCAGAAATGGGAAATGTACTGTCTGCCAGGCTGCCTATACACTTAAGATTTTCACCTAGCCTTGAACATAATACTAAAACTAAGCCAAACCTAAAGCTGACAATCTTACTCTAACTTAACCAAATTGTAAACTTCAGAGCTCTAGATAAGAGCGAGTATTTGGTGATAATAAGGGATCATTTTTGTTAATTCTGCATAAAAACATACGCTGTGACCCTTCATCTGAACCGTCTTGACGAGACGGTTCAGATGAGGGGTCACAACATACCGTTTGAATGAGAAATAAGAAAAATTATCCGTAATTATTATCAAATACTCCCTCCTATCTAGAGCTCTGAAACTTGAAACAAGTCTCTCTCCTAAATAATATCAGTAGTTTACAGCTTCATCAGTAAAACTAAAACACCAACATTAAACTTTGAGAATGAAAGAGGTCACAGAAAATAAAGAATCAGTATATATAGACATGCTAGTAATCTCTACAGCAGCGGCTTGACTCCTAGTATTGGCACAATTAAGGGTTTGGGTTTGAAGGGTTTTGGTTTCCCTCAGGACTGGTGTTTTTCTCTGTCACAGCAGTCTGTGTCCCACACATGAAACAAGACCTGTCCGCATACAGGATAGCTCGCCTGACAGCCCCTTGCATATCACATGAAAAACTTTAATGTAAAATTGTGACATTTTGCTATCGTTGATGCCGCCACCAATGATTTTTCATTTTATACATCATGTATGTGGTAAATTTGAAGAAAAGATGTAATCTTACCTAGTTAAATAAAGGCAAACTCTATTAAATGCTGACTCATCAACATAATTTTGAAGAAGATCTAATCTCTCTATTTCCATCAGTAAATCACAAGCTTCGGCCTCGGCATTATGATCCATGTGATACGGGACTATTTCTTTTGACATCTTTAGAAGTTTTTCCTTCATGTCAGTGTCTGTCTCAGAGAGGTTCTGCCATTCTAGAGATACCTGGCCTGCTAAATGCCTGTATTACAAAGTCCAAGATGACAACTCAATATGTTATTTCTTTCCTATTTTGTGCATAAAAACATCATATCAGAACTGTTTTACTGAGGCAGTACAAAATCCATTTTTGTGTGAAGTAACAGAAACCTAAGAATTATTCAGCAACTGTCATTCTTACATGCAATTTTGAAACATATACAATGTACTTTTCATACATTTTCCTATTTTAAAACCACATGTATATACACACAAGTGTCAGCCTTTTTAGCACCCTCAGCACTTAACTTTTTCAAATTGGCGACCAATACTTGTAGTAAACTTTCTTTCTTATAAGGTCACATTTCAACAAAATATCATATGTATATATGGAAACAATGTAAACATTATGCATAGCAGAAAAGCTGTTTATAGTCACAGAAGAATAGAGAAATTTTACAAGTGAAATACAAGTGAAATATGAAGGATCCTGTAGCAGTTCTCAGCTCCCGTAAACTAGCAAACAAAGGGATAAACCAAGAAATGTATGAGCGCTTATAGTCATATGCCTCATATGACCTCATAAATTACCATGATGTGTGCTTATAGGGACATGAATGTGTGCTAATTAGGACAAATACGGTATTAAAGGGACACAACAGCTGTTGTAGCCCTTTAATAAGTATCATAGTATCATGTAGAACCAAGAGACACACTGTCAAAAATATCTTTATCTCTGAGAGCAAAAGCACACTCACCTTACATATTCATGACCCCAGGAACCTATGGATTCTTTTGATCCCAGTAATCTGTATTTCAAACTCTCCTTGTTGTCACTGAATGTCATACCCAGTACTGATATAATGTCTGCACAGAAACGCTGCAACAAAATAATAATAACAATAAAAAGACAAAATTTTACCACTGGCAACGTTCATTGAGTGGTAACACACTGTACATGTATTTATGTTCTGATCAGCAGAAAAACTACGTGTTATACAACAACTATGATTCAGCATGAGGAACATGATATAAAAGAAGACTTGTTCATATACAAAAGAGCTTGCCTGACGGCTCCTTGCCCATAACATAGAAACTTTAACCAAAACATCCAATCCGGACGCTGACATGGACACAGACACCAATGCCGACAATACCTCTTTTTGTTCCTTTGTACAGGGGAGGTAACAAATATAATCTGATTATGTGAACTGTCCTTAACTTACTCTGTTTAAAAGAGACAATAACTTTCTCATTTCTGAATTTTCTGTCAAGATTTATGTAAGGGAGATAAACTAGACATGCCTTGTAGTTATTACCTGAGCTGCGACACGACAAAACCAACAAGGTGGTTGTGCGCCCAGCACACTCAGATCATCCTGGGCTTTCGCCCAGTCTGATCAGAGTCTTCACTGTCCGCATGGAGGTAGCTTAGACCCTTAGCTACCCTTTAAGCGCTTAGCGAAGAGTCTAGAATCAGATTGGGTAGATGCCCAGGCTGACCTGAGTCTAAGCTGGGAGTACAACCACTTGGTTGGTTTTCTCACGCCGCGGCTCACCTGTGTTTCCTCTTCTTTGATTTTTCCATATACTTCTTTCAGTGTGTCATAGTGAGGGCGTAGAAACTTCAGGGGTTTAGGAACTGATGTCATTGAAGTTGTTGAGGCTCGGATCTGGGTCCTCAGACTCTCAAGCGCAGGCTTGTACAGCTTCTGGTTGGGTTCCTGTAAATATAGTGTTATGTAGCTAAATAGGGTACACATTTTTTTCATAGTGAACTTAACCCTTAGACTGCTAAGCGCGACTATAGTCGTGCTCGAGGGGTAGGTCCCTTTGAGAGCATGTCAGGCACACTAGACATCAAGTACTCCCCATCATTTGCGGTTGTCCTATGCAGGAGGGAATCTGCTTTCTACTAGAGCAAGGTTTTACCCACTTAATTGATTTGTTGACCTTTAAACTCGGAGAAAACGTAAAAGATGTATGGTATTTTCAACATCAGCTTTTCAGGTGGCTACCCCTACTTACTTGATCCCGATTTTCTGACAACTAGACTTCATCCTTCCAAACTTTCTCTCTTGATAAATATTCAGCAATAACTCCGGCCCTCAGACAAGCAATTACTTTTGTCATACAAAGCATATCATTGGCGCTAATATCTTGTACTATTTTTTTTTTTTTTTTTTTTTTTAAGTGTCTACATCGGTTCCCGCTGATATCATGTGACACCCAAATATGGCAGGTCACGTGACCTTGGTAACTTCCGGAAAATGGCAGCTCACACATCGGCCATATTGAGTGAAATTTTCAAGCAAATCGACCAGAGTGTGCGCAAGTTATGGCCTCTGAGATACCCCTACCCCCATTTTAGGGTCAGGTGAATTATTTTTTCAGCAGTCTAAGGGTTAATGAATCTTAGACCAAGTTGCTATCACAAATAGGAATTTCTTCTATATAGTTCTTTGGTATCTCTTCCAAAACAACCCCATAGGGCTAGATCTGGTCCCGAGGTTATAAAACTTTTTCGTGCTCAACTCAGCTGAGCATGAAATTTTCTCTGCTGATAAATATGAAAATGCCAACTAATGTTGGCATTTTCCTATTGATAAGCAGAGAAAATTTCATACTCAGCTAAACTGAGCAGGAAAACAACTGTACTTATCGATAATTTGCTATTTATTAGCAGATAAAATTTCATGCTCAGCTGAGTTGAGCATGAAAAAAGTTTTATAACCTCGGGACCTGGTTTATCAGCTATAGCTAGATCTTTTGGATTGCTAAATGGAAGGGAAGTACTCATATCATAGCAGAATTTGAATTTTCGTAAGACTGATTAAGGTATCTGTGTTCATTCTAGAGAGGGCAGAATCCTATTTTATACCCAAATGAATATGATAAACAACACCAGCCTCTAGAAAGACTACAGAGAGTTTGTTTTAGATCCTGTAATATTTAAAAGGTTTTAACTTTTACCTTGTGGTAAAAGGTTTTAACTAATGGTGCTGGAACCAGCACCCAGTGTTCTCCCCAGAAATTTCGGAAGGCATGTCGCCTTTAACACAAAAATCAGACTTTGGCTTGTTGATCAATTTTCAAAATCCTTAATATAGCAATGGTAGATATATGGAAGCCATCTTCTCTCTAAAAAGCATAGATTATGATAAGTATCTTAATAGATTTTTTTAAAAAAAAATATAGAAGCAAAAATACGCTAGACAGTCCTAGACTGGGGAGGATGGAAGGATGGATGACTTACAGTTTTACATCCTTTTAACAGTGTTTCAATCATATCAGGATGATTGGAGATAATTAAAGGCTGAGAGCATGGGAACCCAGTTTACAGTTGGAAAGATTTCTGCCTCCAGCTGGGCTCAAACCCAGGACAGCTAGATCAGCAGGCGAGGGCTTAACCTACTTAGCTACCGCAGGTACTGACTACTGTGACTAGGGAGGTCATCTATTTTCTAAACAAGAGGACCATTGGTCCTGTAGCTCACCTGAGTCCATTCAGCCTCAGTACTCTAGGGTAAGCTACTCTAAGGGCAAATTGAACACATAGGTGGTGGTATCATACCTGTGACCCTCAGGGTGGAAAATGAAAAAGACAAAAATCATCAACCTGGCCCAAATTCCAACTGGTCCAATATTTTATGGCTGCCCTAGATACCTGCAAGTTTGAAAAAGTTGGGGTCAAAACTAAAGGTGCTATGGCCCGGACAACATTTTCCCCATTATAAGTCTATGGGACCTTTTTGTTGCCAAATTTGATCAAGACTGGCCAGCTACTTTAGCAAATATTAATGCTTAAAAGTGTGAACATACGACAGACCAAGCCTATACTATAAGCTCACCTTGACCCAAGAACGCTGAAACGTAAACTTGTCAAAGATATTGTCATACTAATCACTTGTGGGATATCAAATTGAATTCAGTCCACAAACTGAAGGAGCTAAAGCGATAACTAAGTTTTTCTAATAAATAGCCACTGTGTCCTTCACCTTGACCCTAGAATGCTGAAGCGCCTTCTTGTCCGAGATATTGTCATACTTATCACTTGTGTGAAGTACAATCGAAATCATTCCATAAATGAAGGCACTTTAATGATGACAAAGTTTTTTTAAAAATAGCCACCGTGACCTTGACATTGACCTAAGGATGCTAAAACGCGAACTTATTCAAGCTACTGTCATACCAAACATTTGTGTGAAGTTTCACCAAAATCGGTCAATAAATGAAGGCGCTAGATGGCTCCTGATGACAAAGTTTTTCTAAAAATAGCCACTGCGACCTTGACCTTGACCTCAGAACGCTGAAATGCAAACTTGTCCAAGATATTATCATACCAATCACTTGTGTGATATCAAACTGAATTCGGTCTATAAATGAAGGAGCTAGAGCGATGACAAAGTTTTTCTAAAAACAGCCACTATGACCTTGACCTTGACCTCAGAATGCTGAAACGCAAACTTGTCCAAGATATTGCCATACTTATCACTTGTGTGAAGTTAAATCGAAATCGGTCTACAAATGAAGGCGCTAGAGTGATGACAAAGTTTTTCAAAAAATAGCCACTGTGACCTTGACCTTGACCCTGTCATGCTGAAATGCAAGCTCTTTTGAGGTAATGTCATACCAAATACTTGTGTGAACTTACATCAAAATCGGCTGATAAATGAGGTAGCTAGAGCGATGACAAACGGTGAATATACATACATACATACATACGTATGTACGGGACAGATCCTATATCCCGTCCAAAACTTCATAGTGCGAGAGGATAATAATCCAACCTGGCCCACATTCGAAAAGGTTTTAGTTGTCCTGATTACCTGCAAGTTACAAGAACTTGTGATCAAAGATGTTGAAGCTAGGGCCCAGACAACATTTTCACCATTATAAGTCTATAGGAAATATTTTATCGCTCAAGGGCAAGTAACTCTGAAAGAATGATCCAACCTGGCCCAAATTCAAACTGGTCCGAGATGTTTTGACTGTCCTGGATACCTGCAAGTTACAAGAAGTTGCAGTCAAAAATGAAGTAGCTAGGGCCCGGACAACATTTTCCCCATTATATATTTTATCGCTCAAGGGCAAGTAACTCTTAAAGAATGATTGAACCTGGCTCAAATTCGAACTGGTCCGAGATGTTTTGGCTGTTCTGGTTACCTGCAAGTTGCAAGAAGTTGCGATCAAAAATGATGAAGCTAGGGCCCGGACAACATTTTCCCCATTATAAGTCTATGGGAAAATATTTTATCGCTCATGGGCAAGTAACTCTGTAAAGAATCGTCCAACCTGGCCCAAATTGGGACTGGTCCGAGATGTTTTGGCTGTTCTGGATATCTGCAAGTGACACGAAGTTGCGATCAAAAATGAAGAAGCTAGGGCCCGGACAACATTTTCGCCATTATAAGTCTATGGGAAAATATTTTATCGCTCAAGGGCAAGTAACTCTGAAAAGAATTATCCAACCTGGCCCAAATTCAAACTGGTCCAAGATGTTTTGATTGTCCTGGATACCTGCAAGTTACAAGAAGTTGCAGTCAAAAATGAAGAAGCTAGGGCCCGGACAACATTTTCCCCATTATATATTTTATCGCTCAAGGGCAAGTAACTCTGAAAAGAATGATTCAACCTGGCTCAAATTCGAACTGGTCCGAGATGTTTTGGCTGTTCTGGATACCTGCAAGTTGAAAGAAGTTGCGATCAAAAATGAAGAAGCTAGGGCCCGGACAACATTTTCCCCATTATAAGTCTATGGGAAAATATTTTATTGCTCAAGGGCAAGTAACTCTGTAAAGAATCGTCCAACCTGGCCCAAATTTGAACTGGTCGGAGATGTTTTGGCTGTCCTGGATATCTGCAAGTGACACGAAGTTGCGATCAAAAATGAAGAAGCTAGGGCCCGGACAACAGTTTCTCCATTATAAGCCTATGGGACCTTTTTGTTGCCATGGTAACCAGAGTTTTAAACCAATCTGTACCAAAACTATATGCAATCAATCCCCCACCCCAACAATACTACACATAAAATTTGATCAAGTTTGGCCAGCTACTTTAGCAGATATTAATGTTTAAAAGTGTGGACGGACGACGGACCAAGCCTATACTATAAGCTCACCTTGTGAGCCTTCGGCTCAGGTGAGCTAAAAACATAGATTGTGATAAGTATTTTAAGTTATCGTCTGAAACCCCATTCTATCTGAAGCTCTGATAAAAATACAGACAGCCTTTTAAGCACTTACTGTGAGGCGCTCCACCAGCATGTTGAGTTCATCTTGCAGCTGTTTATCTTCCTCTGACTGTAATAAAGGTAAATGCAGTTATTGTAACTGTTATGCAAATTATCCAGATAAGGAGGAGTTTTTGAGGATAATATACGAGATCAGAAAATGGCCGCTTTTCAGGTACGCAAACAAGAAATAGCAAAAGAAGGCATAAAAGCAATAAGCGAGTTCGGAGTTCCGCACTGCGCATGCGCAAGCTCAGATTTTGCTCTCAGAGGTCACGGTTGCCAAAAGCCGTATACGGAAAGCGTAACACACCAACATATCGACTAATATTTCAATTTATAAACACTCCCTGTCTATTCTGTCTTGCTAAAATAAAGTAAATATCCATTTTCTCTGTGTTGTAAACAATTTTCAATCATATCAATGATTTTTAATCATGAAAAAGGTAATTTATATCAACTGACCAGGTAAGCTTAATGATGACCTATCAGATTTTTCCAATCTTGACCTTTAACATTTCTCCTCCAGTCCAACCGGAAACGCGGAACTCCGAACTCGCTTATTGGTAAAAGTTTCATTCCCTATTTAGGCTCTAGGAATTTGCTTCTGTGATGAAAAAACCTTCATGCATGGTTAAATGACCGCAGAATAAACATTGAGTGACACATAAATAGCCTAGCGACATCAGTTTCAGAGCCCTTAAGATCAAATTCAACTTCTTAAATGCATATGCAGCAAGACTGGCCCAAAAACATACTTAAAGTCCCCTGTAATGTTTATCCTACCATTACGCTTGAACTCATGAAATATTGTTTAGGTTTAAAATCAGGAGTTTGTTTTTGGGGAGATTACCTATTTTCACTTATCCTTCTAGCGCGATATGTGTTTCAGAGTCCTTTTTAAAAATTTGAAATAAAATTTTATTTGGTTTGGTGAGGAGAAAATACTGATTTCAGGAGCTAGAATATTCCTGTTGACACCATTTAATAAAAGGTATCAATCATCAAGCAATCCTTCTTGAGATGATGGTACTAATAATTTCAGATAGCATGCCAACTTTGGAGCAATGACAGCCTCTTTTCAAACTTGTCAACCCCTATGCATCAAATTGGAAATTTCTATAAAGTTCCAAACTTCGATGTTAAAGATTGATATGCACATTGTGTTACAACTGGACCTGGTGACATAACTGCAAAAGATAAAAAAAGTTTGTTCTTTAAAACTCAGATTATAAACAAAAACAATACAACATACCGTTACTTACTGGTACTGCTAGACACTTCTTTTGGATATAAGGACCCTCTTGTCAGAAACATTTTTGAAAAGTACTAACATATTTTCAGTGAACCTCAATTATTGCATGACATGAAAGATATTAACCATACCATTAACAGACAATAAGTTTCTATTACAAGATTTTGCTAGTTTAAAAAATTTAGGGGTCACAACAACCATGACAAAAGTGCATTAAGAAAAATGGCTATTTAAAGCACATCATGTTTTGATTTTGAATTTCTTTTCTCCTAGATGTTATTTTTGGCCATTCTCTATTATGGTAAGGAAGAAGACCTTCTGCAGAATATAGATGTCAATAAATTTCCTCAGTGCAAATGCTCTACCATGTACAGTTTATGATTAAAGTTAGGGCTCTGAAACTCATACCGCGCGGAAATACATACCGGGACGATATTATGCAAATTATACTCCAGCCTCACGTTACCGGTGGTTCCAAGGTTCCGGTGTAAATATATATTTCACGTGATTTTGTAATAAGCACCACCTACCGTTTGTTGACATAATCGCTCCAGTAACCAGAAAGTCACTCTTCCGTGTCACAAGCTTTTTGGAGAAAAATGTCAAGATTATTGGTAAGTACTTCAATTCTTTTATTGAAATTCAGTAAAACTTCCATTTTCAGATCTATCCCCACCCCCTACCCCAAAAATACCCCTCTAGATTTTTAAAAAAGTAATTCACAATATTTTTCTAGTGGCAAACTATCGTCTGACAGTTGGTGACATCACTCAGTAACACAAAGTCACGTTATTACCATATTTGGAAAAGGAGCTGGGAACCGGAAAGTATGGGAAGCCGTTACAGTAAAAATAGAGAATTTTTAAACTTGACAAAATGCATACTCTTTATCTCTGCTAAAACTCCTATTTTGACCCCAGAGGAGCTTTAAGCATAAATATTTTTTAATCTACATATAAATGGAAGTATGATTCTGTTAAATAAACAAGTTTTATTGCAGCTGGAAGAAGAGAAATGTGCACTTTGCTTGATATATTACCATGAGAGGTAGGTAGGGTGTTTGTGCAAAGGACAAGGTTCACGAAGAGACAAAATCGGCCCTGTCTCAGAAATTGATGAAATTTTACTATATCATATTTATATGTTTTCTGTGATTGAAAATGGATTTTTTTAAGTCTCGCGTGTTATTTACGCAATTGTGACGTCATTAAAATACCCTACCCCACGCGACGTACTTAATGATTTTATGACGTTAACGACGTTATTCAACTTATAAGTTTGCTGTGTAGCGTTTTTTCGTTTGCTCTGTGTTACCACTCTTTAACGAGGTCGATTCTTTTCTGTGGGAGCTCATATGTATATGTTAATCTTTATAATTAACCTCAACCCCCCCCCCCCAACAAACACACACCACCACCACCACCATCCCCCCCCCCCCCCCCCCCCCCCGCCACCCGTGCTTGACGGTATTACATGTTATACTGACAGTTAAAGAGCTTGGAAAGTCTGTGGATTTCAATTTTTGATGTACATGTACTATCATATTTGATAAGGCACTTTTATTTCTGAGTCCGGTGTAAGTTTTTGTTTAGAATTTTGTCCGCAAAACAAAATTTTGTTACATGTACGTACGTTTTATTTTGCGGACGAAATGCGAAGCGCAAACTAATTCCGAGCAAAACTGCTGTTTGTCATTCGTGACAATTTGTTTATGTTTTTATCAGATTAGTTTTGCAGTTCTGGTGTTCTGAGAAGAAATAATAATAATAATAAACAAAGATGATATTCTTTCCTATGTCGTAATCCGTCAAAATTCGGCACATACCTAAGTGCTTGTGGACGGACGATGGTGCCGGGTAGTTTTCAGTGTAAAGGAGTCCGATTATTTGGTAAACAGTGGAGCAAGGGCCTACTGTGCATGAAGTAGGTGCGGGTGCGGATTTTTCGGACATTTTATTCTCCTCTAGCATGTCTTTTCTTTCTCCATCTCCCTGGATGACGGCTCGATGTCTACAATGTAGACTGAAACATTTCAGGAAGCGGAAATCCTTGGGGTTCCACTACACACAATTTATCAATATCATTCTCCATACATGCTGGTATGACTTAAATACTGTTGAAACGGACATAAAATCAAAAGTTATCCATCCATCTCATGCGAGACTAAATTCTGACCTGATGCACAGTAACCACCCCACAAAAATTTATCACCAGCAATTCAACGAGAGATAATAGATTTAAGAGCATTTTATTTTTTCCCCACTAAAATAATTGCTTAAATATTCTTTTATAGTAAAATGTGAAATGCACTTTTTCATTTGAAATTTTTGTCATCTACATGTAAATAAATAAATAAATTATATCGAACTCAAAGTCTCTTCTTTGAATACGAGAGAACAAGGACAGACTCGGTGCCAGGATGCGCATATGATGGATCTGGGGAGCGGGGAGGCGGGGGGGGGGGGGGGGGGGGGGGGGGTATGGAAGGATAGATGATTGCGATTTTAAATCCTTTTTAACCGTATTTCAGTCGTATCAGGACGATGGGAGGGTGATAATGAAAGGACTGTGTGCAATACACCCCGTTTACGGTTGTAAAGATTTCCGCATCCAGCGGACCTCAAATCTGTCATCGCTAAAATCATCAGCCAGGCGCTTAACCTACTGGGCTACTTGTTCGGAGTGGGAGCTGTTTTTCGGGGCGAGAGGTATGTAAGGGGCGGGGAGGCGGATTGTCACTGTTTATGCGTGTATACAAAAAAAAATCTTTTCAGCTCATTACTTGTATAAATTGCTGTTTATTTTATTGATCACTTTCCCTTTTTTGTCCTCTGTTTTTACAAAGAACAGCGAGTGGACACAGTTTCCACCTTTCCGTAGTTCCATATCCTCCCCCCCCCCCCCAATCTACTCCCCCCCCCCCCTTTTGACAGACGGTACTTAAACACACCTCCTGCAGCTTGTCATGAATCAGTCTGAAATTTTGTAGGCTTCTGGTCTGCAAATTCCCATGTGAGTTGGGCTTTATGGTTACAACTTTTTACTTTTATTGCTTTTGCAAACGGGCATCAGAAGACCAACCTAGCAGGTGCCTTATTTACGACATTTCTTTTACCGATTTCCGATTTGCATTTATCAATCTGGAGCTCACTTCACATACTTCTTTTACATGCGAAAAGGAGCCCCGGTAGCTCAGTGGGTTAAGCTCTGGCCTACTGATCTAGCGGACCGGGTTCGAATCCCGTTTGAGGCGACAATCTTTCTTACCGTAAACGGGGTTCCATTGTACATAGTCTTTCATTATCATAATCCCATTGTCTTGATACAACTGAAATACTGTTGAAAAGGATGTAAAATCACAAGTCGTCCATTCATCTATCCATTTACGTGCACAGTAAATGTGCATATTATGGTTAGTGGAATAATGGTTGGAGATTTTTATCACTTTTCTCGCTTTGCAAATTTAATTGCTTTCTCACCCTCAACATTGCTTCTTTTACTATTCAGTGGACCCCCTTACACCCTATTCATACTTCTGAACAAATGCTATATTTGGGTCAGTAAAACAGACCCGCAAATCCTTCTAGCTTATTTCAGACATGCGTGCCAAGCTGTCTGGTATGTGCTCCCATCTTCCCGCTCGTCCAGAGGATTTGGAAGTGGAAGCCGATCAATGTTTCTCGTCGAATTCGCTGAGTTTAGTTTAGGCAGAGCAAAGCTAGAATACCGTATAAATCCTAATAAACACCCCTGTTCTAATAAACGCCCCCTTCAATAATGTTATATTTTCTTGCATGAAAACCTTGTTTGCTTCTCTAGATTAGGTAGAACTTTGATATGGGGTCCACTCTTGAAGGAAAGAATTGCTCCTAGAAGAGCAAATTCTTTCCTTTAATAGTTGAACCCCACCCCTATGAGAATAGAGCCAAAAATTTAGAGAATACCCTTTAACCAAACTTCTTTCTATTAGAGGTATTTTGCTCATTAATTACAATTTTGCCCCCTTCCCCCGCTTCCCGCCACTTTCGTAAATTGCAACGGCCCCGGGACGTTAATATGATTTATACGACCAATTAACATTGAATAATCAGCTGTCTCTCACGGCACGGTACTCTTTGCCAATGACGTCACCCAACGCTACATTGTGACGTAAGAAGCCGTGACGTTACAACTTGGCGCGTCTTTCACAGTTATTTGTCATTGTCGCGTAATTTTCGGAAGCAGTGGTTTCTCTCTACTGAAAACAGCGATTTCATCGGCTTTTGGAATGAAATATCGTATCCATTTCTTTTCTGCTGCTTACTTTTGATATTGTCTTGATGGAATCAGTTCCTGTCTGATTATATTCACCCCAAAACCAAACGAACATCGGCAGCGTTAGTAGAAAAGAACGAAGAGGCACATTTACATTTTGTTTTTATTAAACCATGAAGTCCCAACTTCGACACCTTCAAATTTTTACGAGATATTCTTCATTCATGTAAGAGTCATCCTGCCAAATATTAAGGTGTCGCATGAGGGCCTTCATATTTTTTAACTGCATTTTACATTAGCAAATATGAAAAAATGACAAATTTCAGGCGTTAGGGGGTCCGATTGGATAGAGCTCTATCACACCTAAGGCAATTCTGGTAAATGTTTCTTGGGTAGTTGTGGAGACAAACTATTGTAGAATATAAAAACGTACAAAACGAAACAAATTTCACGTATTGCTAAAATGGGAATTTACAGGGCCAAAATGTACGATTCGTGAATTCAGCCCTTTAATTTGCAAAAATTTCACATGTTTGCCACACTTATATTTTCAGGATACACAGACAAAGAAAAGAAAGTTGCAGTATGACAGGGCAAACTTGCACAGGGTTCTCACTTGAATTTTAAAAGTAGGAGTCCGGGACTCCTCCTTTTCCAAAAATAGGAGTCCCATCTGAAAAGTAGGAGTCCCATCCTGAAAAATTGGAGTCCCATATGTTTTTACATAAAATTTAGCTTATAAAGAAGCTTATTTGTCTAGTTAAAATTGTCTTTTGATAATGTCCCTGAGGGATACAAAAGATGAGAAGGGCCTGTACAGGACTGGACGGGGGAAGGGCAATGCTTTTGTGATTGGACATCGAATGATTATGTTATAGAAATGTAAGAAGATATGACATTGACAATTATTCTGCAAATCTTCCATTTTAAGTCAAAGCTAGTAATTTATTTTTCCCTTCAGCAGAAGTTTAATATGCAATAGCTGCAGTTCAGTTCAGCACTACCATCTCTCCCCCCCCCCCCCCCCCCCACCTCGGCGCACCTTACCCCACCCGCTGACAGCAAAAGCCCCTCCCCCAATCGGCGCACCTAAACCCACCCGCTGACATAAAACGCAGAAATCCATTTACATGTATTTTGCCTTTCTTAATTGAGACACAGACTGATTGTTTATGTCCAAATCGAGTTTGATTTACACTTGAATGAATGCATACCTGTCGTTATACCATTCTTTGTTTATTGAGCAAATATCTGCGCATATTGTATCAATAAGAGTTCCTATAATACCGCGTGTTGAAATGTCTGTTTAGAACTCGTGGATTTCCCAAAGCGTTATTTATAGATCTACACTGGTACTCGTTCAGCACGTGGTGCGCGAGATATGGCGGGAAACAGACTAAAATCGGCGGGAAAGAATTTTTAAAGTGCACGAACCGAAAATCTAAAAAGTCACCGGTTTCCGGGAATTGCAACAACCGGCCTTGCTGAAATATAGTATAAATACTTCTGATGGCCGCTTCTAGCAACCTGAAATTACCGATTGCATTAAACAAACAAACTGATTTTATACAAGATTCAAGATTTTTATTTATTTATTTATTTTTATTTACCGTCGGATTTAGAATATCAAGTAACATTAGCTACATGAGCTATTTATACACACGTGTAACGCCCATCAAGCATCACGAGCGTATTACAAACAGGCGGGAAATAGAAAACGTGCCTTAGAAAAGGCTCTAAATACTTCGGCAGGCTAGATCTACCTGAAAATCAAAAATTTTCTCGTAAAAGATTCTATACCGCGTGTTGAGAACTCTTTTATGAGACGGCATTTGCCCCTCTCGGGCTAGCATCCCATTGGCGAGAGTAATATATTATAATTTTAATTTGCTGACGCAGCCACTGTTAAAGTCCCACCTTCTGTCAATTAATGCGATGCGGTACTTCTAAAGATGTAAACTGACCAATCATGCGAGGCGGTAGATCTAAGACAAAGATACCGTGTTGACCCAATTTGTTTATACTGATCAAAAGATCGCCGGTTATTAGCTGACACGTGCCCTGCTGTGAAATTTCAGGTAAATAACAGGTAGCATTTACGACGATTTTATTGATTATCGGTTCAGATAAAGGGCTCCGTCAAAGGTGTGAGCAACTTGTGTTTTCTCCACAACTTGTGAAAACCGACATTTTAGGAGATTTTAAAGGAGTACAGCCGGAAAAACACCGCGTCCGCGGGAATCCTCGGAAGGCAATTATTGGCGTCCGGGGCGGAATTGTCGCGTCCAGGTCGGCGTCCCCGAGATCCCTGTTGCAGAGAGCTTTTGAAGCTACACAGAGAGGAACCTCTGTCTACAGGGCGGCCAGAGATTACCGTGTACCAGAATCCACACTCAGAGATAGGACACTAGGCCTAGTGCAGCTAGATACTACCTTAGGATTTGATACCTTGTTCACTCATGATGAAGAAGAGAAACTTGTCGCCCATATAACATACATGGCTGAAATTGGATATGGCTATAACAAAGCATCTATTCAATACATGGCTAAAGATTTTGCTGATTCTCTAGGAAAGATGGTCAAAGCAAAAGAATCATTAAGCAACAACTGGTTCTATGGATTCATCAAAAGATGGCCAAATCTTAAGATTATCAAGCCTCAAAAGTTATCACTTTCAAGAGCCAAATCAGCATCTAGAGAAGCCCTTGACAATTACTACAAGAAACTTGCTTCAGTGTTGACAAATAATGGTCTGAGAGACAAGCCCCAGTGTATTTTCAATATTGATGAGACCGGTGTTAATGCTGAACATTCACCACCCAAAATAGTTTGTGACAAAAATACTGTACCCCAGAATATAACATCATCCCGTTCCTCCACAGTCACAATCATTGCTGCCGGAAATGCAATAGGAAATAATGTACCGCCTTATTATGTTTTCCCAGGTCAGCGCTGGAATGATGATTTTTTGAAGGGAGCATGTTCAGGTTCGGCTGGAGAAATGTCCAAGTCCGGGTGGTCAAACTCAAGTGTCTTCCAGAATTATTTGACAAAACATTTTGCAAAATATGTGAAATTGCCTGGAGACAAGTCTACTGTACCAGTCCTCATACTGTACGATGGGCATAGATCACATATCTCCCTGACTTTAGCTGAATGGGCCAAACAGAATAACGTGATATTGTTTGTACTCCCCCCACACTCAAGTCATGTAACTCAACCTTTGGACGTTGGCGTATTTGGCCCATTTAAGTCCATGTATTATACAGAGTGCCAGAGCTATCTAAAGAGAAATCCTGGAATGAGTATTTCAAAATACCAAATTGCAGAACTTACTTCCAAGCCTTATCTAAAAGCTCTATCAGCAGAGAATTTGATATCTGCATTCCGCAGGACCGGTATTCATCCCTTTGATAATAAGGTCATTACAGACTCACAAGTTGCTCCTGCTAAAATTTACATCAATGAAGAGAAACTGGCAGGTCAGTCAAGTGAAATAGAAGAACCATCATCAAGTGAGAAAGTACCAGAAGCAAGTGAAAATGCTCAAGGACCTCATGAGGAAAAACAACCATTGGCCACTTCTGCTACTACGGAAGTTCAAGCACCAGATTTTTTCCAGTCCAGGACAATAACAAAAGCAATACCTAAGAAAGCAGTTAAAAGATTTGTACCACCATTCTTGGCTGGAAGTCTGATGAAAAAATGTAACACAGAGATTCTCAAATCGCAGCAAGTGAAAGTGCCACCAGCAAAAAGGTCAAAGAGTTTTGAGGGAAGCAAAGTTACAGAAATGAAATTGACAAGGAAATCAGCAAAGACAGAAAAAGAGCCACAACCAAGTACCTCAGGAACAAATAAAAATGGGAAGCCATTGGAGTTACTGTAAGAAGAAAGTGCAAATAGTGATAGTGATGTTGAAGTTTCAGAGGAGGAAAAATGTTGTATATGCCATAAATGGGAACCTGAAGATCTTAGAGGAAGTGTGTGTACATTAGTTTGGTTAACTGGGGGAAATGTGACTTCTGCCCACATTGGACACACCTCAAAACATGCACAGATGTCAGAGTTCTGAGGAGGGATAGTGTATTTAGGTGTCCACACTGTCCCCCCGCCAAGCCTAACTAAACAAAAAACACATTAATAACTGTAAATATGTTATTTTATAGTTGTTTTAAATTTGATTTCAAGGTGTTAATATCTTTAAATTTTGACTGAAAGTTTTTATTAACATGTGGTGAAAAACTGTTTAACAAATCAAGACTTTTGAACTAAATGGCTTCCCATACTTGAACATTTTTTATGCTAACACCGGAACTGTGGTACTCTCCCCTGATTTTAGAAAATACAATGTGGCTCCAGCTGACGGGCTGTACAAACAGTTAGAGGCTGATGTCTTACTTTGATTGACATGTGTGTTTAGAGGATAGATTAAGGAAAAACTGTGAAAAAAATTTTGGAAGGTAAGTTTTAGCTTTCATTTGTTTGTTCGTTGTAAACATTAAGCACACCGGTACCTTGGAACTCCAGGCTACTAACACCCACGAATTTGCAGCCTCCAACAATAATAAGGGGCACAACTCAATGAGAAAACAACATAAATAACTATGGATCCCTAATGCTGCAGTGCCTTAATTCCATATAATTATCATTATAAATGCTCTTGTAAGCTCTGGCGAATAGTCCTGGTGCGAAACTGCCCAAGTTCGAAACTATGAACCGAAAATGACAAGGCATTTTTTTGTGTCAGGTAAACTGCAGATGTTAAGTCATTTGATTATATAGAAACCCATTTTATTTCATAGAAAAAATGCTACTGGTCATTTCTCATACCAGTTCTTGTTCTTTTGGTTCTTCTTTCCCTTTCTTTTCCTCGTTTTTGTCTCCTCCAGCTTCGGTTTTCGCCTTAGTGTCAGCCATGTTCGCCGGTCTTGACTGGTTATAATTTTCGGGGTAAAACGCAGACCTAATCTAATTTTTCCTCCTTAATTTTGGAGGTATGACTAATCACCAGACCAGAACAACCATCCAGGACTTCCTAGTTCCTACCGTAGTCCCTAGACTCTTTCACAGTCTTACAATGTTGTATTGAAGACTGTACCTAACCACCTCAGGCCATCAATACAAAAGGTAAAACCTAGAACAGGTACGTTCCCACTAAAACTCTCAGAGGAAGGAAGAACCTACCCTGGGTTACACAGGGGATAAGGAGGAAAATGAATAAGCGAGACCGCTTGTACCAGGTACAAAAATCATCTGGGAAGGATTCGGACAGAGAACTCTTCAAGAAGGTAAAGTACGAAGTTGACTGTATGATAAAAACGTCCTACAATAATTACCTTGATAGCCTAGTTGGCATCATAGATGAAACCCCATGCTCTGACAGTCCTCGCCCAAATACCAAAAAGCTTTTCTTCTATCTTAAAAATTGTAGGCAAGAGTCTCAAGGCAGCTCGCCCCTCAAACAGGATGAACAGTTATGCACTGACAATGTACAAAAGGCAAATCTCCTGAATGAGCAATTTCAATCCGTTTTCACTCCTAAATCCCCATTAATGCTCAAGCAGTTATGCTTACAGACGGTACAAGACCTTCAAGAATCAGGTCACTGCAGTCCAGAAAGTATCCCAACAGAAGCCAGAAATACCTACCATAAAATGCAAGCCATAAACATCTCAGTTAATGGTATCATGAAATTGCTGCAGGGTTTAAAACCGGACAAGGCACCCGGGCCTGATTGTACCAAACCCTTGCTCCTTCAAAAACTTTCCTCAGAGATTGCTCCAATCCTAAAAGTGATCTTCTCTAAGTCCCTACTGGAGGAATCTTTACCCTCTGACTGGCTGAAAGCAAACGTCTCACCCGTTTACAAGAAGGGAGACAAAACGTGCCCGGCTAACTATAGGCCAATCTCCCTTACATGCATTCTATGTAAATTATTAGAACACATAGTCACATCCAACGTGGTGAAACATTTGGATCAAAACAAGATCCTCTATGAATTACAGCATGGTTTCCGTGCAAAGAGGTCATGTGAGACCCAGTTGACCATGCTTATTGAGGAACTTCACCAAAACCTGAAAGAGGGCAAACAAACAGACGTCATATTGCTAGACTTTAGCGAAGCCTTTGACAAGGTCAGTCACGAAAAGTTAGTTCATAAACTTCATGGCTATGGTATTCGAGGCAGAACTCTCTCTTGGATTAAAGCTTTCCTTAATGGCAGGTCACAGACTGTAGTCCTCGAGGGGGATTGTTCCAGGGAGGTGCCAGTAACTTCAGGTGTCCCTCAGGGATCTGTCCTTGGACCAATCCTCTTCTTGGTATATATAAATGACCTGCCTGACAAGGTTAAGTCCCAAGTAAGACTTTTTGCTGATGATACAGCAGCCTACCTTGCGATAACCAAACTTGCTGAGTCTAAAAAACTCCAAGACGACCTTGACACCCTTCAAAATTGGGAAAAGGACTGGGATATGGAGTTTAACCCAGGTAAATGCCAGGTAATCCGTGTAACACGGTCAAGATCACCCCTCCCAACTCTATACACTTTGCACGGTCAAGCACTGGAGGTGGTATCTTCTGCTAAGTACCTGGGTGCATACATCACAAATGATTTGTCATGGAAACCCCATATCACCAGGATTACTAATAATGCCAACAAATCCCTTGGTTTCCTTCGTAGGAACCTTAAGGCCAAAAACCCTGATCTTAGAGAGAAAGCTTATAAAGCCATTGTTCGCCCCCAACTGGAGTATGCTGCTCCAGTCTGGGATCCCTAGTCCTCTACATCCAGGAAGACATATACAGAATTGAGATGGTCCAGAGACGGGCGGCTCGATGGGTTCTAGGTGACTTCTCACCATACTCAAGTGTCTCAGACATGCTGGAGAGACTCGGCCGGCGCACCTTAGAACAGCGGCGTGCTGACTCACGACTGGTCCTTTTTTATAAGATAGTCCATGGTCTTGTCGCAGTTCCGCTACCAATGTACGTCATCCCTCTTACCCGCACATCTCGGACATCCCACCCTTTGGCTTTCAGACAAATTTACACTCGGACAGACTACTACAAATACTCATTCTTTCCCTTAGCAATTGTTCAGTGGAATAGCCTCCCTACCCCTATTGCCACCTTGACAGATCTTGACAGCTTCAAACGAGCTGTCAGTCAGGTGTGCCACATGAAACCATAATTTGACCACTGCTGTTTTTATCCTCACTTTCTTTTTTCTTCTGTATAATACACTAACACTATGCACTTTTACTCATTTCCTCACTGTCCGCTTTGTTTTTATTCCCTACTTTAATCGCATGTTGCGGGAACCCGGCACGTAATACTCATTTGAGGGTGTATGCCGTATGAAGAGATAGACAGATAGATAGATAGATAGATAGATAGATAGATAGATAGATAGATAGATAGATAGATACTTCTCCAGCTATCCCAAGCTATTCATTGGTCCAATCTTATCAGCTGTACTACCTCACACAGAGCGTCTGCCAATGCGCTCTCCTTATTATAGAAAGCAATAAACTACCTGTCTAGAAAGAGTATAAACTACCCCAGATGCTGTTTTCTTATCTGAGAATTTCATAATAAAGTGCTACAGATAGATGCAAGTGTATAATTATCACTTATGGCTTACACTTCCCGTGCTTTTGATTCTGACATTGACTTTGTTTTAAAATCAAAATATGCATTATTTTCAATAAACCACAAACAGTTCATTGGTAGCATGCACCCCGCCCCCCCCCCCCCCCCCAACACACACAAAATGAAAATAAATAAATAAGTAAAATAAATAGAAAAAAACACACACACAGTCAAAAGTCTCCAGAGCTTTACTATACTGCCAACAACAAAGAGAAGCCTGTGCACGCGCACACTCTGATTAAAGCCCAGGTCCACTTCATAGCTAAGTAAAGTTTGATTAGATTGCATGCATGCGCAGGCTGAGCAGTGTCTTCGTTTTTGGCTTCGTCTTAAAGTGATATTAAGCATTGCAAACATCTTTCAAATTAAAATGATCACATTTAAAGGCGTTCCCATTGTTTTACATGTACCAGAAATGAGTTGTTCCACAAATAAGCATTTAAAAAATCTCTCAAACCTCTACTAACACTACATGATTCACATCTGTAAATATTTTATCTACATTGCATTATAAACAAATGATCTAATTTCACAAATAAGAGGTAGATTAAGCAGTAATCTATGGTGGCTGGTTTGTGCCATTTCGTCTTTTCGTCTTTTCGCCGCGAAAAGACGCCACGCGAAAAGACGAAAAGACGAAAAGACGCCATGCGAAAAGACGAAAAGACGAAAAAACGCCAGGCGAAAAGACGAAAAGACGAAATAACGCCAGGCGAAAAGACGAAAAGACGAAACCCGCCACGCGAAAAGACGAAATTGCAGCGCGAAAAGACGAAAAAACGCCATGCGAAAAGACGCCATTTGAGACTCTTAAATTGTCGTCTTTTCGCGTGGCGTTTTTTCGTCTTTTCGTCTTTTCGCGTGGCGTTATTTCGTCTTTTCGTCTTTTCGCGTGGCGTTATTTCGTCTTTTCGTCTTTTCGCGTGGCGTTATTTCGTCTTTTCGTCTTTTCGCATGGCGTCTTTTCGTCTTTTCGTCTTTTCGCATCACGTGTTTTGCATTAAGATATATCAATATATCCTATTCTAAATGCAGTTAATACTCTGAATACTTAGACAGGTGTTTCTTTTTTTAAACTGTGTAGACCCTGATCAGAATGCAGTCTGTAAAGAAGTGTACTAATCACGGTTTGCAGCTTTTGCCGCTAAACTCTTCTTTTAAAAACATTACCAAAAATATGAGGAAAGAAGTCATTATGGTATTTCTACTGAACGGACAGAAAAGAAAATGAGCCGTCCTAATGTTTTGGAGTAAAACACTCCAAACAAATTTCATCCTATCTTAATTTTGATCTTAAACTGCCTAAAAGATTAACCACTTGTTGACCATGTAATCTCTCTCAAACTATGGAATACAAACATTGAAACATTGTTGTACTTCGCTGTATGAAAAAATAATGATACGGTATTTTCCCTAATTTGACATACATTTAACTGCAGCTAACCCAAAATTTGGACAAGTTTATAGTTTTCTAAAGACGTGCCAATCGCAGACAGAGCAGAGCCTGATCAGACTTCTCTTTGGCTTATGTGTCCCAATATTTAAAAATATTATGGTATCATTTAGCTGCAGCTCAAGCTATAACACTTTCTTATAGGAAGTATTTTTAATCTGAATGCACCTCTGTGAGAGATCCATTTTAAATTGAAAATGTGCCTCCTTCCGCCTTTTTTTACAAAGGGGCACAACTACTGCTACTTCCTTTTCAAGTCTTCTTTAAACGTCAGGGATGGATTTTGCTAGCCCAAATAGGGCAGCTGAAGACAGGACTAGGTGGAAAAGGAGTGTTTTAGAGTCATCTGTGGTGCCCCAACGACCGCACAAGATTATGGGATAGGCTAGACTAGACCAGCGGTTGCAGCCAGTTCGACCGCCCCCCCCCCCCCTCACCCCTCCACACACACACACACCCTCGCCTCAGTGGTCCTTCAGATGTGACTCTAAACCGCGTGGTCCTGTCTTCATATGACCTTAGCATTGGTGGGACGTTTTGCCCAATTCTCTCGATCTCTCAGTTTGAACAATAATATTGTAACAGGTTACTAAAAAAATACATTACAAGCATATAGTTGATTAGGTGCTAGCATTAAGTAATAAATTTGGACCATGTTACCATTATGATCCTAAATCCTAGGACATATGTGTCCTGGGAAAAGAGTGGTCTGGTCAGGCTCTGCATTGGTTACCATTCTGCGTATGTTATGATACAGCTCGAGATATGAAAATCTACTTGTTCAAACTTAATAATAAAAAAAAAACAAAAAAAAAAACGGTTATTTTTACGTAGGCTGCATGGAGACACAGGTTTCAACATATTTGCATCTGTGCTTAAGGTGAACGGGGCCACTCTCAGGGAAAGCAATTTTGCATTTTTGCATCCTTTCTTAAGAAGGGTCAGCTCTTGAAAGTAGAATTTGGTCCTCTAGGAGCAAATTCTTTTCTTTAAAAGTACACCTATTTAAGAATCTATTTTTTTCTGTTTGCTTCACTTCCCTATCTTGGAAAGCAAATAGAATGTCACAAAAGTTGACCCCCTTTGTAAATATGACAGAAGGGGACACAATGTTCAATATTAGAGAGATCTTTCTTGGAGGTGTATACATTCAGCTATACAGTCAAACCTGCTTATGTGGTTACCTCTATTAAGGGATCACCTGTCTTGAGCAGCCACCATGGTCCTTTGAACCAAAATACAGTGTAAATAAAATGTATTATGGGGTCACCTGTCTTAAGTAGCCACTTTTTGTCCTTCCCTTGGGTGACCCCTTAAGACAGGTTTGACTGTATTTCTCAAAAATGCTTGCTACAACAACGTAATAGGTCTGCCTACGCTCCTGAATGAGTAAATTTGCGTCTGCTAATTTTTAAGTCAACATGCCCCAGATTATTTTAATCAATAACTGTAATTATTGCCGACCCCATACTAATACTTTTAGCTATCCTTTTCACTTTTAACAACTTTTATTTTTCTGTCGAATAAAATAAATCCATCCTAATTTTCATAAGACTGCTGCTAGATACTGATTATCTTGATTAAATCTGTGTTTGATCTCAGTCAACAAGGCACAAATTTGTTATTCAATCTAAACGGTACCATAGTGACCCAAAATGTTGCCGACCCCACGTTAATTTTATAGTCTATCCTTTCAATTTTTAGCTGTCTAAAAGATATATAAAAAAGCATTTCAGTAGCAAATTCTGTGATCAGACTGCTTTTGTAGCTGCGTTTGCAGTAGTCTGATATGAGTCTATATTGTTTACTCAGACATATCTGTCTTAGTATTAGGAATCAATACAGTTATCAATGAAAGGGTATTTGTGTGTCGTTATTTCGTCTTTTCGTCTTTTCGCCTGGCGTCTTTTCGTCTTTTCGTCTTTTCGCATGGCGTTATTTCGTCTTTTCGCGTGGCGTTATTTCGTCTTTTCGTCTTTTCGCATGGCGTCTTTTCGTTTTTTCGGCGCGAAAAGACGAAAAGACGCCATGCGAAAAGACGAAAAGACGAAATAACGCCACGCGAAAAGACGAAAAGACGAAATAACGCCACGCGAAAAGACGAAAAGACGAATAACGCCACGCGAAAAGACGAAAAGACGAAATAACGCCATGCGAAAAGACGAAATAACGCCATGCGAAAAGACGAAAAGACGAAAAGACGCCACGCGAAAAGACGAAAAGACGAAAAGACGCCACGCGAAAAGACGACAATTTAAGAGTTTCAAATGGCGTCTTTTCGCATGGCGTTTTTTCGTCTTTTCGCGCTGCAATTTCGTCTTTTCGCGTGGCGGGTTTCGTCTTTTCGTCTTTTCGCCTGGCGTTATTTCGTCTTTTCGTCTTTTCACATGGCGTTTTTTCGTCTTTTCGTCTTTTCGCATGGCGTCTTTTCGTCTTTTCGTCTTTTCGCGTGGCGTCTTTTCGCGGCGAAAAGACGAAAAGACGAAATGGCACAAACCAGCCACCATAGTAATCTGATAAAGTAATATACAATAGGGTCATAGAATACTTACCATCAGGAGATATCTGTGGAAGTAACTGCTTCTCAAGTGAGAGTGTATTGCACCATTGGAAAAGCCGTTTCAGTGTATAAGCTATTAATAGGTTACCTAGCAAACAGGTTTACAAGGCAATAGGACGCTGAAGCTGACCTAGTATCAAGTTTTCTGCCAGTGCTAGATTGGTTAAGCACTGTCTATGTACACAACATAGCAGTGAAACAGTCTACCGTAGTCCCTAGCTCTTAAAAGAGAAATTAACAAAGAAGCAGACCCCTCTGCACAATCAGCATCAGAAATCAGGAAATCTGTCAGAAAGTTAATCGGTTAAAAGAATGAAGCTTATGGCAAGCGAAGTCTTTAAAATTGTCAATAAGCTGGCACCCTGTTACACATTACGCCGGAATACACATAACAAATAACATTAATTACATTAGCTATTTTCCGACAAACATAATATAGAGTAAGTATCAACAAGAGTAAAAAGGCTGTAAAGGAAGTACATAATTAGTAAAATAAAGACATTGGTGGAAAAGAAAAGAAAGATAAAATAAACATAAAAATGTCAAAAATACTATGCGCATCATACTATCTAGCTGTCATCACAGGCAAATATATTTATAGAGCTTTAAGATCACAGGCTGAATTTGATAAAATTATTCGTGAGTTGCAAAACATGTAACACAGTTATAACAGGGATACTAGTTAACCTTAAAACTTTGTTAAATAGGTCAGTCTCCTTCAAAAGAAACCTTTTGCCAAGTTGGCGAAAAGCGAATAAAAAACAAATAAAAAAGAAAAACAAGAGATAAGACTGAGCCAGCAGTACCTCTTGTAAGAAAATTACGAAAAAGGCAAAAGATTAATTTGAAAGAGATTGATTGTGGCCTTGACATAACTGAAACAAGAAAAAAAAAATGAAAAAGGATAAAATGAAATAGTATAAATATTTAAGAACAGAGTTAATACATGAACTTAAAGGTAGGTTCCTGGACTAGCGATAACAATTATGTTCACAAAATAATTTCGCCTTTTTCTGGGTAGTATTGAATTCTCTTATTTTTCTGAATCTGTTGCTACTGAGAAAATCGTCAGATATTGAAGAAAATAGTCGTTTTCCCTTTTGGTTTATTTTCCTTCGTTGGAATTCCAGTTCTAAATATAGATATGTTATATGTCTATAAGTGTGCGATTTCTGACGCCATTCTCCAAAGGTAAATTTTCTCTTGCCGTGAGCTCTGCTAGAGGTCCTGGCATGGCGGATGGGTTAAAACTATCCCAAAATGCATTGCAGCATGACGTCAGCTGCGTTATCTATTTTTGGCGCGAACTAAAAATAGCTCTAACTGGTGTGCGAAGCAGAGTTAGGAAATCCCTTGCAAAACAACTTTTCTAATAATTTTTTGATTTACTCTTTTAAGTGAAGCTTATTCATTCCCTTTTTATAAGTGCTTTCCAATAACTTGGATGAAAGATCATCAAAATTATGATGCATTCCAAAGTACAGGAACCTATCTTTAAATGAAAATAATAAAAGGCATGTGGGTCGGGGTTCAGACTCTATGATAGCACCTACATAAAGCTATATATCAGTTGGTTGGGGGCCGGATGTTTGTTTGTTTCTTGGCCCACCGGGGTTCAACCGGTGGTCTTCTTTTGCTCCAGTGTTCCAGTGGTGTTGCTGACGCCCCAGGGATCTCCAGGTGTCTCAAAACGTTTTGGCTGTCGAGTCCTATTCCTTGATTCATCACGGTATTTTCTTGATTTTAATTGTTGCCCGTGATGACTCTCTGATGAGTTAGGGGACCTCCATACGAACCGAACTACTAACTAATTGTGTGCACCGCTGCGGAGGGTGAGGGTGAAGGTTTGGGCCCAGTAAAACCGGTTTAACCCCCCAGTAGTTACTACTGACCGTCCCAAGGCAGTACTTTCGTTGCGGTAGCATTTGTTTTATGTTCGGTGCTGTTTAATTTATTGTGTTCTCATTTTAACCCTTCTATAATAAAAATAGAAAATAGGTAAAAATAGTTGTTAAATGTTTTTCGTATAATTTGCTTAGTCTGTTGTTACCCTTCTGTTGGTCTAAATTATTTAGTTCAGTAAAGATAGCTGAATTGCCACCTATTTGGGAAAGAGCTGCTGACTCGGCTTATCACTTGTAATTTATTGTTTGTTGGGATGTCTTTGCCAATCTTTCCCTTTGATGTTGGAAATAGGGTTTGGGATGGGATCAGTCAGTTCCTGAAGTGTAGCTACTCTTTAAATATGCTGTAAACATGAATAACTTAAAATCTAAACTGAACATTATAAAAGACACTGAAAAAGCCAACAGGTTAATCAATAATCTAGCTTAACTGCAGCATACAGCACAACTGCAACTAGGACCAGTTCATGTGCGGATCAGCCTCTCGAAGGCCTTGATAGCATTTACTTTTCTCAGTTCATTCGGGAGTCTGTTCCACACCCTGGCGGCTTCAAAGCGGAATGATTTCTGTCCGTATGCTACAGTTCTTACCCTAGGTATTTGCAGAGTATTTTCAAACCTGAAAGAGTAGGAAGACTGCTTTAGATGACTAGATTTCTAATATATGTACGAGAAATGTTATCAATACATTTAAACATTTCTAAAGCTATTGTTCTAAGTCTCCTGAGATGCAGAGTAGGTAGATTTGCTCTGTTTAAAAGCTTTTCATATGGTATTTCGTAACTGTTAAAAACAAGTTATATTAGAGACCTAATAAATATTAAAATTTCTCAATATAATTTCAAGAGTGAAAACCAAGCCAACTTGCCCCAAGTAAACATCACCCGATACGGATTGAAGTCATTTCGGTTTGATGCCGCCCGGATATGGAACAGCCTACCAAACAACATTCGAATAGCTGAATTCTACACACATTTCAAGAGGCTGCTCCATGCCTGGGACGGCATCAGCTGTAAGTGCTCTTCATGCTCATATTAGTCTTAGCTTCAGGTTTTGTTTTATTACAGTTTTGTTTCATTTCAGTTATTTTGTTCTGTTTTATAATTTCAGTCTTATTATTTTTCATGCTTCTTTTATATTTGGTTTAAATTTGTAGTTTACTCTGTGCTTTTATTTTCAGACTTTGCTTACTAATTTTCTATTGTGCTTGCATTGTCTAACTACTGTAAGTTACTGTAGGATGAAGTTATGCCCAGCTTTGTTCCACTTGCTTGCCTTCTGTCCTTTTTCGTTTACCAATTCAAGGTACTTTGTTTAACTAATATGCAGGCAGGGTTCCTTAATTGTGGTTGGGTTTTTCGTGGTCTTTATGGACATAAGGTGAGTTGCACTGCAATTTTTGCTAGTTTTTAAGTACCTTGATTGTCTCTCCTTTCCACCTTGTGTCATTTCCTTTCAATACAAGTTTCTTGTATTTTTACCTATTTATTGGTATAAGGTGTACCGAGGAGGTCGACAATATAAATGATTATATATCTGTTCCATTGTTAATCTCTTAACATTAATTTGTGATTACCTCTAAATGCTGCTTAATCTGTGATGTCCTTGTCTTTCTTTTCAGATTTTGTACATTTTATTAATACTTTTGTATATATGCATGCACTGTGATATCACTCTTCTTCATCGTTGATTTACCTTTGTTTGTCGAAAGAAAAGCTCCACAGGGCTTATGTTAAATAGTTACTGATACATGTATTCATTCGACAATTTAAAGAAATATTTCTGTTCTGTTCTGTATCGGTTAACATTTAGATTAGTGAACAACTAGGATAATTATTTGTGGTTCGTGAACAATTCAATAACACAGTTAATTTAATATATGTAGGGAGTAAAACGTTCGCGAACAACTTGGTTAATTCTTCGACTTTGATTAGGTAACAATTAGGCTAATGATGTCTTGTTCGTGAACACATTAATACTAAAATGTCTAGTCTAGTCTATCCCATAACCTTGTGAGGTCTTAGGGGCACCACAGATAATTCTACAACAATCCCTTTTCACCTAGTCCTGTCTTCAGCTGCCCTAGTTCAGCTAGCAAAATCCATCCCTGTCCATTCATTAATATTGTCTTCCCACCTCTTCTTCTGTCTACCTCTCTTGCTCTTTTCTTTCACTGTGCCCTGCAGAAATGTCTTTGACAGTAAGTGTGGCTCGGAGAGGGATGCTCGTTGCTTGCCGAGACCTGCCCTTCATCTCTTTTCTTTCAGACTTTTGGGATTTAGCGACACTGAAGAAGTTAAATACAGAAATGCGCGTCTGTCGCACTAAAATTGGTATGGATACGTTTATACTAAACCAGAAGACCTTGAGACGTGGCCAAACCACCTCATTTTCCGTTTTTTGTAGAAAATATTTCTGAGTGCATGCAAAAATTAAAAATACTAACTGTGTTTGAAAGACTATATATGAGGAAAGCAAAATTTATGTATAACGTTGCCAATTCAGCAATGCCAAGATACATTTATGAAATGTTTCATCACAGCACAGGAAAATTTACCATTATTAAGATCTTCAACATCACAAAGTTTACCATTATTAAGATCTTAAACATCACAAAATTTTATTCCCCCTAGGCCAAATAAAGAAATATTTAAGCAAAGTTTTGCATATTCAGGACCCATTATTTGGAACAGCCTATCAGAAAGCTTAAAATCCTGTAGTATTCTTAGTTTATTTCATTGCAATTTTATTAAATGTATGAAAGGTCAATAAGTAACCTCTTTCACTGTACCTTATGTTTGTTTATATAATGTATTATGTATACTCCTCGCCAAAAGTTTAGCATATTCCACCACTATGGTACCTTTGTTACAAATTCTGCAGAAAGTTAGCAAACTACAAAACAACGATATAATGTATGGATTTGGAAAAATAGAATACTTAAGCATATGCCTCATGACATTTTTGTCCAATATTATTAGATAAAAGAATTTTGACGGGTAGACATTTTTTGTAAAGTAATAGTTTTTTTTATCTTTTATTTTCTGCATATACAATTTCGTGCCAGGAAAAAAATGTCGCACGTCAGACAGGAGACCACGGAACAAGTAAGTTACACATAAAATTTGAAGTGCCAGTATCAAAGACCGACAGTTTTCAGAAAGACAAAAATGATAAGAATTCATAGGAAAAATGCATTGTTAATTATTAAGAATACAGGTATTGACAAGAGTTTTTTTATGTCTGATTTAGAAATGACTGAGACACAATCAATGTAGCAAGTTACGATTTAACATGTCGTCTACAGACTATGGTAATTTGGTGTGTGAAAAAAATAAAACTGATGATGTTTTGGATACACTTTTAAAAAGTGTCAAAAACTGCACTTTAATTACAGTGGTCTTAACTTTTGTCGTTGTGTCTCCAAACAGCTGCAGGGATTCAAGAATCCAGTGTGTAGGTGTTTTCATTGTACTTTACTGCTTCGGATAGGATCCATAACCACACATTTTTTATTTATAAGAAGTCCCCTTTATCAGTTATTTCTACTGCTAACTTCACAAATAATTATGCTAAACTTTTGGCGAGGAGTATATATGGTGTAATGTGTATGCTATTTCAGTTGGCTCTAAATATGATGTGTGTATGAATTTACAAGCAGAACTTTGTGTTTTTGTACTCTTATTACTTCCTGCTCTGCATTGTCTACAGACAGAAAGACAATGAAAGAACAGAAAGAATTATACTGCCATTTTGTGTAAATAGTATAGTTGTCAATAACTTGGATGCTTTTTGAGCGGATATAGTCTCATTAAGGTTTAACTTTTTGATTGTGCAAGTTTTCTGTATGTATTCTCTGCTCTTGAAGGAACTTTTTAAGATTTTTGTTTACCAGCTGGTTGGTGAGTGTGTGCATAGCATGTCCTTACAATTTTTAAAGTATGGCGTTTCAGACATAGATTACATCACCATGGCATCCACCTTTCCTGCCATGCTGATGGCATTGTTCTGTGCTTACCATGACAGGTATGATGGCTGGTTGGACTCACACAGATGAAGAGGGAGGACCTCTGGATGGCAATGTATATTCATTCTAGGATCGTTTAGTTTTTTTGTCAAATATGTACATGTATCATTGTTGTTTGTAGGATGTGTTTAGTGTGCAGAAGAGGGCCTCATGGAAATTTAAAGAGTAAATACACTTCAGGAACTAACTGAATCAGATTCCATACCCTGTCTCCAACTAGATTAGTTTGTAACTAAATGCGTTGCCATCTGTAAATAAAGACTATTATTATGATTATTGACAAAGGTCAGGAATTCCTCATAATCTCCAATGGCTGCTTGGATCTTCTTGCGAACCTCTTCATTGGTTATATGGTCCTTGTACGAAATGTTCAGTAACCTTCGGTAGTAATCTCATCTCAAAGGCCTGCGTTCTTTTCTCTAACTCTGCTGTCAATGTCCATGACTCACAGGCATACAGAAAACGGATATGGCAAAGGAGTGCATCAGTTTCACCTTTGATGCAAGAGATAGGTTGCCATCTCTCCATATTGGCTTCAGATATGTCACCTACATTATTAACTTCTTGCCTTACCGCTATCAAAATTCATGTACTTAGGTACTGTGAAAAAGTTTACAAACGGTCAGGAAAAAATTTGTTTTGGTCAATTAAAAATTCTACCGAGGTTCTTGATAAACTGAAGTCTAGAGGATATCGCGCGTCTGGTTTGTCTACATACGATTTTTCTACACTCTATACAACTTTGCCCCATAATTTAATAAAAAAGAAACTAATGAATTTAATTGAGACTACTTTTCAGAGAGAGTGTACTCTTTATCTTGCTTGCAATGATAAACATGCTTTTTTTTACTTCCGATGACCAAAAAAAGTTTAAAATGTGGCCTTGCCAAAATGTTTATGATGCTTTAGTATATCTTCTAGACGACATTTTCATCAGATTCGGTACTAAGTTACACAGACAAATTATAGGAATTCCGATGGGTACTAACTGCGCTCCTCTTGTAGCAGATTTGTTTCTATTTTGCTATGAAAGAGACTTTATGATATCTCTTTCTGATGATACTCAAGCTCATGTCATTGCAGCATTCAACTCAACGTCTAGATACTTGGACGACCTTTTAAATATTGACAATGCTTATTTTGAAGGAATGGTTAGTCAAATTTATCCTGCTGAATTGCAGTTAAATAAAGCAAATACTTCTGATACCGAGGCCCCATTTTTGGATTTACATTTATCAATTTTAGATGGATTTGTTTCATCTAAAATTTATGACAAACGCGATGATTTTGATTTCGACATTGTTAATTTTCCGTTTTTGGATGGTGATGTTCCCCGCACCACTTCTTATTGTGTTTACATTTCTCAGCTTATTCGCTTCGCTAGGGTGTCTAGTCATTTGGCTGATTTCAATGCTCGTAATAAAAGTTTGACTGCCAAGCTTTTACAGCAGGGGTATCGGTATCATAAACTTCGGAAAGCTTTTTCTAAATTTTATCGTAGACACTTTTAATTGGTTTCTAAATATAATATAGGAGAAGAACTTAATAAGTATTTGCTTTCGTTCTGATCCTTAATTAATTGTATACAATGTTTGTTTCTGTTGATATTTCTGAATAAAATATGTTTAAACCAAATATAATATAGGGTTAAGGTCACTTTTGCAACATGGCCTATCGGAACCTGAATTTTATGGTGACTTAGTATATAAATTACGCAAAATCGTAAGGAAAACAGAATTTCCTGATCAATTTAAGAAAATTATTAAACAATCTAAACGCATTGGCTATAACATAGATGTAATGCGACAGTCTGCATGCTTAGTGGTTAACCCAATCACGGTTGACAATTTTGCTGTCCTCTTTAATTGCACGCCGGTGGGCCGGGGTTCAGACTCTATGATAGCCCCTACATAAAGCTATATATACTGAACAAAAAAGAAACGTTACATAGATTATACATGAATTGTAAGCTAAAGAACAATATTATCAAAGAATGATACGTTATTTTCCCACGTGCCAGACGTCTGACAACTTCATGAAGTAATCGGTGTTCGATTTGCATTATTTATTACAGAACTATTCCACTTTGACTGAAAACACCATAGAGAATGCGAAACGCTCGATGCGCATGCGCAAGTGCTTAAATTTTTGCACTTTCGGATTTGCCTTGTAACCACCGATACCCTATGAACCTTATGACATTTAACCAGCAGCTCAAAGAAATAAGATGTTAAAGATTCCGTGTCTTTGAAATTGTCTCCCTCGCAATAAAAAGTATAGCAAATCATTTACTCCGATTAACCAGTACGTTTCAATAAAATTTTCATGTTTAATCAATGGATCTTATTCCAGCATCTCCAGACAATGGTTCATCATGAAAAATCTTGATCAAACTGGTTAACTGTCCATGGTATTTCACCTTGCACTGTCTATGGGGGTTTCAGTGCATAGCATGAATGTCAGAGACAATGGTCATGGAAAGCGATTTTCCAAGACTTGTGCTTCACTGATCAACCCTTACGAAGCGACAAATTTGATCGTTTTTGTAACAACTAGTGTCTGATAAACGTCTCAGAAGTGACTTGGTCACATAAGCTGATAACTTGAGTGAACTACGGGTCTTCAAAAAGCACCTTAAAATAGCGCTTTCAAATTCTGACCCCTCATTGAATGAAACTGATCTGGAGACGATAAACTCGCAGCTTATGTTGCGAAATTCATTTACTGAAAAACGGATACTTTTTGTCAGTTAGATATAAAATGAAATTGGCAAAGTCTTAATTCAGTTTAAAGAAAACGTGCACTGAAAATGCATGTAACGTTTCTTTATTTGTTCAGTATATTAGTTGGTTGGGGCCGGATGTTTGTCTGTTTCTTGGCCCACCGGGGTTCAACTGGTGGTCTTCTTTTGCTCCAATGCTCCAGTGGTGTTGCTGACGCCCCAGGGATCTCCAGGTGTCTCAAAACGTTTTAGCTGTCGAGTCCTCATCCTTGCTTCATCACGGTCTTTTCTTGATTTCAATTGTTGACCGTGATGACCCTCTGACGAGTTAGGGGACATCCATACGAACCGAATTACTAACTAATTGTGTGCACCGCTGCGGAGGGTGAGGGTGAAGGTTTGGGCCCAGTTAAACCGGTTTAAACCCCCCAGCAGTTATTACTGACCGTCCCAAGACGGTAATTTCGTTGCGGTTGCATTTGTTTTATGTTCGGTGCTGTTTAATTTATTGTGTTCTCATTTTAACCCTTCTATAATAAAAATAGAAAATAGGTAAAAATAATTGTTAAATGTTTTTCGTATAATTTGCTTAGTCTGTTGTAACCCTTCTGTTGGTCTAAATTATTTAGTTCAGTAAAGATAGCTGAGTTGCCACCTATTTGGGAAAGAGCTGCTGACTCGGCTTATCACTTGTAATTTATTGTTTGTTGGGATGTCTTTGTCAATCTTTCCCTTTGATGTTGGGGATATGGTTTGGGCTCTGATTCAGTCAGTTCCTGAAGTGTAGTTACTCTTTAAATCTACACATACATCCATCTGTACGTTGAACCGCCACAATCGACTATTACTCAACGGGTTGACCTCCGGTGGTAACGCCAGTAAAGATGAAAACAAAGAGAATATAGGCAGACAGAAGAAAATAAAGATATGTAAGATATACAATAACAGAAATGTTGTAAATAAATACAAAAAATGTATTAAATGTAAACATAATTTAAGGCTACAAATAAAAAAAATGGAAGAAAGAAAGAATTCCAAGATGACTTTGGCTTACCAGGTAAAGACCAATCTGCTTTCCTTGGAGGTACCAAGGCCCTTGCGTCCCCGATAGCACAGTTCCTACCATGTTAAGTTACTCAGCATCTGGGCCCCTTCGTATTGCTTAGAATTAAAGGATGGATAGCCCCTCTTTGAAAGATACCAAAAGAAGGGGCCTCAGCTGTAGCTGCTGGAAGAGAGTTCCACAAACGTACTTTCCGGAGCGGGTGGGGGGAGCTTTATTTAAAGCTATTCTGTAGACGCAGAGAACTGTCTGTACTTCCTTGTACGTGCTGATCTGGTTCTTGCTCTTGATGGTGTCAAGTATTCTGCGGATGGGATGTCAACTTGGCCTTGGACCACTTAATAGGAAAGGGTAAGTTGATTTTTACACCTCCTTGACTGTACTGACTCCCACTGCAGGGTTGGAGCAGTATTGTTTTTGTCAGAGCTGCAGTGGCTTTTGCAATCCTTGAGAGAACCTCCGCTTTTCAGCCTTCTTCTGAGACAATTGCTCCAAGGTACTTGAAGCTTGAAACTGTTCCGAGCTTCTTCCTTTTACCTTGATCTCCCTCTGGATGCCGCTGGCACTGTTTGTCATTAGTTTGGTCTTCTCAGTACTTATCTTAATTATATACCGTGAGGAGGTTTTGTCAAGGCTTTCGACAAGGGCTTCTAGTTCCTGCTTCTCCTCAGCAAGAGCATCAATGTCATTGGTAATATTCGTGCCACCTATGCTAACCTTTCCATCATGTTCTTCCAGAGCACCAGGCATAATCCTTTCGAGAAAAATGTCGAAGAGCGTGGGTGAGAGAAGGCATCCTTGCCTATCCCAACTGTTGTTCTGAACCATTCTCCTGTGCCGCCATTCATCTGAACTGCACTTATAGCCTTATCATAGAGGTGCTCAATGGTGCGAACTAGATTTGCATTGATATTGAATTTCCGCATGGTGGCCCATAAAGCTGCATGCCATACCCTGTCAAATGCTTTGGTGAAATCTAAGAAGACATGGTACAGATTCTGCTGATGTTGAAGGTATTTTTCACACAGAATTCCGAGGTTAAAGATCTGTTCTGTGGTGCTTCTTCCAGCTCTGAACCCAGACTGTCATTAGCAATAATCTCTTCAGCTTGGGATTTGAGCCTAGTTCAAGATGACTCTCAGCATCACTTTACTCGGATGACTGATGAGGCTAACGGTTCTGCAGTTCTGGCAGAGCTGTAGGCTGCCCTTTTTAGGGAGTGTAATAATAAGCGACTGAGTTCATGGGGATGGCCATTCTCCTGTTCTCCAGATCTTGTTACAGATCTTTGTCAAAACGTCAATCATGGTCTCCCCACCTGCTAGAACATGTTTTGTTGGTATATTATCAACTCCAGCGGCCTTCCCCTTTTTTCAGTGCAGCTACAGCAATCTCAAATTCCTCCCGAAGGATCGGTTGTAGATATTCTTCTGGGTGCTGAGTGCAGTACAGAACTGTATTGTCACCATAACTCTCCTGGTTGTATAGCTCCGAGCAATATTCTGTCCATCTGCTGAGAATCTCTTGTTCTTCTGTTAGACATTTTCCAGACTTGTCCTGGATAGTTGTGGATCTACCCTGCTTCTCTGAAGTTAGATCCGTCACCAGCTGATATGCTTTCTTTCTGTTGTTCTTGTTCTGGCAAGTTTCAATCTCCTAACACTGAGTACCTATCCAGTCTTCCTTTGCATTTTTCATTGCCTTCTGAACCTTCTTGTTAACTTTTCTGTATTCTTTCCAGTCTAAACATACATGTAGTTTATTGTACTCATAATAAACATACAAATGGGTTGGGCCACAAGTTCTAACAACATTATTTACGGTCCGCCCCAAGTATTCTTTCGCTCCTTCGTCTTCATACCACCTCTTCTTCAAAACCCTCCTCTCATCACAGAGGTTAAGAACATCTCTGGTGACCCAGATTTTTTCATGCGACGTTCCTTCCCAAGTACATGTATCTCACTGGCTGTGTCAGTCACTGCTGTATTGTAGGTGTTAATCATGCTCTCTATGTCTATTTCATCATCCCTCAAACTGATGAGTAGTGCAAATTTCCCACCTATTGTTGCTTGGCACGTGCCTGCAACATCTGGGTTTCTTAACTTCTCATGGTCAAACCTCTGTCGTGGCTGGATTGGATTGCCTTCTTCAGACTAACTCTGAAGTTCGTCATCACCAGGTCATGGTCAGTTCCTATGTTTGCTCCAAGAAAGTTTCTTGTCCTATGGATGTTAGCTCCTGACCGGAATCGCTTCCTCACCAAGATGTACAGTCAATCTGATTGTGATACTTCCTGTCAGGGCTGTGCCATGTACACATTCTAGATGGTGTGTGGGGGCCCCAGGTATTTGTCAGCACTAGAATTGTTTACTAGTGATACATACAAGGACAATCATTTACTACGCCTGTGATCAGGGAAGCTAGTCCCAAGCCCTTACAACCAGTTTTGTCAAGTGTCCCCCAGGGCATCGTGCTTGGACCACCGTTGTTCTCGTTGTACATTAACAATATAACAGAAAATATTGAGTCGGAATTAAGACTTTTTGCTGACGACTATGGTGAAATCAGAGATAATGAAGATACGCTGAAACTTTAGGAAGATATAGATCGTTTAGGATGTTGGTCAAGGAGTCGGAGCATGTGATTCCAACCGGCCAATTTAATGCAGATTACAAGGAAACGGATCAAGAAGATCAATATTTTTCCTTCCTATACCTCAGAGGGAACGGTCCTCGCTGCCGTAGAAACTATCTCGGCATAACCATTACCAATGATTTGAAATGGAACACACATGTCAGCAATATTTGCACAAAGGCTAATAGGACCCTTGGCTTCCTCAGACGTAACTTGGCAGCATGTCCACTGGACGTAAAAGAGGCAACATACAAGGGACTGGTGCGTCGAGGCCTGGAGTATGGTAGTTAAGTTTGGGGTATACCTTTTCAAGATGAACTTGAGAAGGTGCAGAAAAGGGCAACTAGATTTGTAAAGGGAAATTACACATATGAAACTAGGAGTATGACTGGCATTATGGAGAAACTTAAGTGGGAATCTTTGAAAAAGAGAAGGAAAGATAGTAGACTCATAATGCTTTACAAAGGTCTGAAGGTTGTAGCCATTATATCCATAAATGACCTTGTTCCCCTAAGTTGGCGTACCTGATTCCTGGTACGCCAACTTAGGGGAACAAGGTCATTTATGGGAAGATTCCCTTATTTCTCCCGCTGAGTGTGCAGAGGATATAGTTTATGGCCTGGTTGTCATACTGGTCCCATCATACTTCGGACAGCCCACCAGTCACATGCATCCTCTTTCTTACAGACAGGTCCATACATCTGTCTGTTGTTATCAATACTCGTTCTTCCCCATGGCTATTGTTCTTTGGAATGTCAGATTTTAGAAGTCAGTAAGATCAGGCATGCCCTTCCTTAAGTACATTTTCTGTTTTTTTATCCTGATTTTAAACTCTTCTTACTAACATTAAACCTATCATCTTTATTCACCTTACTTTAAACTTTTTTTTATTCTGCACTATCTCACTCTTTACATCTCTTACTGACACACTGTGCGTGGTCACAAAAATCCAAATCATGCTCGAGAAAGAAAGATAGATAGATAGATAGATAGATAGATAGATAGATAGATAGATAGATTCAGTTACTAAGTTTACTTCTCTTGTAAGGGCTAGTAATGGGTCCATCGATAGATAGATAGATAGATTCAGTTACTAAGTTTACTTCTCTTGTAAGGGCTAGTAATGGGTCCATCGAATTACCCCCAAACCACCCCAAACCGCCTGAAACCACCCCAAACCACTTTTTAAAATTCTGTTTCAGGTTAAAATAGCTTCTAAACGTTTTGTTTATGCTTTTAATGATTTCAAAATTGTAAAATAACAAAAAAAAATAGTATTATCTTTTTATGCAGAAACAATGATTTTCATATGGTATGTGCTGATAATATGTTATATGTATGTATGTATGTATGTATGTATGTATGTATGTATGTATGTATGTATGTATGTATGCCGTTTCTACGTATGTACATATGTAGACACTTAATATGCTTGCATGACTGCATACATGTTTGACAGCATATGCATGTTTACATGCACGTGTAAGTGTATGCATGGAATATACCATTCAGATTCATGGAAGCACAGGTACACAAATATAGCCTACATATTGGTAATGCCAATTCTTCACAAAAGCTGCAAATGTAAATCAATTATCATTAATTATAAATATTTTTAGCACGAGCAAACATTTCTAAAGCAGTTTGAGTTTCTGCAAAATACCAAATGCGGTTTGGCGTGATCTGGTTTTGGTGGTTCGGGGTGGTTTTATGGGCGGTTTGCGGTGGTTTGGGGTGTTTTGGGGTGGTTTAGGGTGGTTTGGGGTAATTCGATGGACCGGCTAGGGGTTAACTTCCCTGATCACAAGTCCTGGTGAATGATTGTCCCTGGACGTATCATCAGTAAGCAATTCTGATTTGTTTCTGATTAGTGGGTCTTATTGCCCATCTTTTTTTCTTAGCAGTGTTTAGTAGGACCGCTTGTAGAGTGTCTTGGGCCCCTAGGCGTCGAAGATGGGTTTTACCCATATCCTGTACCTTTTGCAAAAATAAACGAAGAGCAGTCTGAAATTAATTAATTTATTTATTCATTTGTTTTCATTTTTATAAACTGACATCGAAATCAGTTTATTTATTAGTAATTTATCTAAAATTGACGGTATTTTTCTTATTTTCACGAGTGACAATTTCGGTTGTCAGTATAAATAACCCACAATGCATTGCGGCATAGTTTACACTGGACACGATCAGCTGCATGAAACTTTTCAATTTCTTGAAAGAAAACTGTGTCTTTTCTACAATGAACAATTAAAAATGTATACTGTTACTTTCTCTGGCTCCAATGTACCGTCTTTCAAATGGAATCATTTTGAAACTCAATAGATTTCTGGAAATTTAAACAGGTGTTCCTGGCCAAAGGCCACTGCTGGTGAGAGACAATGGGTGCATAAATTTGGAATAGGGATCAAACCACAGGGACTTGTAACAATTCATATTAATATACAAAAAAACTTATTATCTATACCCTAGACGTATAGGGTATAGATATATTATTATATAAATAAGTATAAATTGTTACAAGTCCCTGTGGATCAAACAAAGTTTTTCATGCATTAAAAATTTGCCAGTTCCCGAATGAGTTGTTGAAAATAGAGGCCGAAGGCTGAGCCCTTGAGGGACCTGACAAATGTTGCAATGAAAAACCATGCTTGATCAATGTTAATGCATAAATTCAACCACAATTAGAGCTGCAACGATTAACGGTTATATCGGCAGGTCCAGATCAACTGCAGAAATAGGTATTATACCTGGAAGAAGGTATAATAGCTACATCTGGCTATACAAAAGCGTGTTTTTCGTGTGCTTTAGCTATTTCTTTCATATACACAACAAGTCGCATGCTAGCATTCTGTTACGCAGAAGGTTTTACACTCGGTCGACACGGGTGTAGAGCCTTATGCGTCTTTCTTTCTTTCTTTCTATATATCCTGCATCACCCTCTCGCGAGGATTATGTGCAGCTGCGCGCATCAAAGAAAAGTTTGATAGAAGAAAGTTAAAACGATTTTAGTAAGGATAAAAAGTATGATAGTGTTAGTATGAGAAAGAAGTAAAAAGTTAAAAGCTGATAAAAACAATGATTCCTGGTTTATGGCATGATGTGGTTAAGGCTGCAGATGGCAGACCTGAAGGAGGTCAGGTCTTCTAATAGGACAGCCGAGGGGGGTAGGTTGTTCCACTGCACGATTGCCAAAGGAAAAAAGGAATACTTGTAGTAGTTTGCAGTTGTCAGGACGGCGGAGGGTGACTTCCGGTTAAAGGGTTATCTACCAGTGTATTACACTAACAAGGAAACTCTAACAACGTTAGAAGTTTTGAAGTTTATATATAATGTAAATTCTATATACAACGATACAATTTACAACAATTCACAATTACAATAATATACAACACATATCAGTTCATGTCGCTGGCCCAAGTAAGGTGTTTGTTTCAAATCTGTAATCGATTTGCGTACAATACGCAAATAGATTACCGTCTGACGTCAACACCGTACTCGGCTCAGCACCATGAACTAAAGGAAAACACAAAGAACAAAAAAACGTTAGTTTGAGCTCATACAAAAAAACAAGGCCTTATGTTGATAGACTTCAATTCGTCGTTCCCTGGATCATGTCATGGGCCAGTCCATATATCATGAGGAACACCAACTTATAATTACACGTGCACGATTATATACTGGTCGCTCCCTGGATCGTACCAGGGGCCAGTCTATATATATTAACACACCTTAGTGGACGAACACTGTCCCACACTTGATGTGACCTTCAGATCTTATCACAGAATCTGGCAAAACTGTGCTAACCACTTCCGCCTACATTTTGTGCTTCCCGCCTCTGCTTAGGAACCATGCGCAAACGGCGTTGTAACTGCCTCTACCCGGGTTGGTATTAACCTGGAGACGTATATCGAATCTCCAGGTGAGACGTGGCTCTAAGCCCTAACAGCTGACTGCCGGACTTGATGTGCCGTTCTGGTCTAAACTCAGAATCTGGGCACACAACAATATAACATCCTCAGTATAAGAATTAAACAGCCACGTCTAACTTTTCAATAAAAGATAGGCGTATAAATAGTATGCGTCTCACATTTAAATCATGGGACTCGAATATAAGCGTGCAGGTACTCACATTAAAATCATGCAACACGCTGTCCACAATCAAAAGACTCGTGCAGGTATTCACCTTAAAATCATGCAATACGCTGTCCACGAGAGGTATTCACAAACAACCCATGCATAACATAGTCACAATTTCCGTAAACGTTTTATTACCACAGTTACCCTAAAAACTGTAGCCTTACTGATTGAAAGGATTAAAATAATTCGACGACAAAGTCGACGATTGGATCCATTTCGTAACATAGGTTTCCCCTTAGGGAGAAAAAAACATAACAATGTTTCTTTTCTGATATAGTACGAAATGCGATCGAATCGTAGGCTATGTCAAAACTGGAAAACTAGCTATATACACAACAACGGTGCGATGCATAACGTGGCCAAACTATCTACTAAGGTAGTCCGCCCCCAAATTATCTTGGCCACGGATTTACCTAATCCCAAAGTCAATCAATTCTCTGTGTCGTACCTGTCGTGCCTCAAATGGAATGGGGAAGTATGGGTAAGTCTGATCGAACACTAGGTGGAAATCGCCACCTTTAAGTGTATCAGACGTAAAATTAACGTTGTCTTTGACATTACACCTACTTCGCACGACAGATCCCACAGGATCCTTTGCTTCTGCCTCTAACCTACTATCGCCACCGTGTTCCTCAATATTCGTTTTCTGAGTCGACGTTACGTCGTCGGGCTTTACGTTTTCACGTATGAAGTCATATTGGGATACGTCCTCTGACGTACAAATGTTAACTCTTTGGACATTCGGATCACTGTGATCCTCTGATCCAACATTGTCACGTGCATTAACAACTGCAGACGACACGTTCTTTTGATGTTGAACGTACTGCTTTATCATGTTAGCAGGATAAGTATTCACGACGCCTTTGCCGTTAATCTTGTAGTTCATTAAATTGACTACTTCGACAACTTCATATGGCCCGTTCCATTGAAATAACAATTTATTGCACTCATTCGGGAGTAGCAAAAGTACTTTGTCTCCGACGTCAAACTTACGCGACCTCGCGCGTTTATCATAATAAGCATTCTGCTTTACGTGCATTTTCCGGACAATATCCTGTGCTAACTTACACGTTCTCTCTAAACGTTCTTTTAGATCAATAACGTACTGATACGTCAATAACGCACGTTGGTCAGTTTCCTCTACAGACCACAATTCCTTTAATATTTGCATAGGACCCCTAACATTACGCCCATACAACAGTTCAAACGGGGAAAAACCTAACGACTCTTGCGGAACTTCCCTTACTGCGAATAATAATGCTGGGAGATACCTGTCCCAGTCATTCGGACGTTCTACGCACATTTCACGTAATATCTGTTTCAATGTATCATGGAATTTCTCCACGGGTCCTTTACCAGTAGATTGATAAGGAATAGTTGTCAGATCTTGAAGCGACAACAACCTACTAACTTCTCTCATGACGTCAATCGTGATCTTACTATCATGCTCGATTAGCATTTCACTCGGTATTCCTAATCTACTGAACAGCTCAACTAACGCTTCGGCTACGCGTCCCGTTTCAATGCCGGGTAACGCTACCGCCTCGGGATATCTCGTCGCATAGTCTATCATTGTTAAAATATAGCGGGATTTCCTGTCAGAACGAGGTTCTATCGGTCCAACTATATCAACAGCGACTCGTTTAAATGGTGTGTCAATCTGTGGCAACTTTCCTAAAGGAACCTTAGTGACACGACCTTTTTGAATAGTCCTTTGACATATGTCACAAGATTTACAAAACCTTGCCACATCCCCACAAACTCCAGGCCAAAAAAACTCAGTTAACACTCTATCCATAGTTTTCTTAATGCCCAAATGACCTGACATCAAGGTTTCGTGCGCCAATCTTAACACCTTTTCACGAAAACCTTCAGGGATAATAAGTTGCAAAGTGACCTTGTTTCCCTTAGTAAACTGCCTATACAATAAATCTTTCTTTCGGATAAACTTAGTTTCACCTCGGTTCAATCCACTACTAATAGTCACATTCCCAGATTCCACTCTTAGCCTTATGCCATTCAATTTAGGGTCAACAACTTGGGCCTGCTTCAATGCCTCCTTATCACTAGCAATAATTTGATCAGGAACTTTAAGTTTCCTATAGACCTCTTCACCTTGCTTAGCTTGTGACCTAGTCACTGCCGCCATTGCAAAATGGGACATATCGGGAAGTTTTGACCCGTCAATATTTCCAATAACCAGGTCATACAATGTATCTTCCATGCACAATGCCTCAGTTTTTCCTGTGAAAAATGGACAATCTATGTCAACCATTGCTAAGGGATACCTTTGGGTAGATTCATCAATCAAAGTTACATCAGATTCTCTACCAAGTAACTGATCATTAGAAACCAAGTTTCTACGAACGACACACCCAGTACAACCTGTGTCCCTTAAAACTACAACAGTCTTACCATTAACCGTACCCTGCGCTGTTGGTAATCGCGACCTTAAAAAGTAACAGACACCTTCCCTGTCCACGTTATCATTGATTAGTGGACTTTCTTCCTTACTCTTATAGAGACCTTCAATTTCATGAGACCTATTCATTGTAGTTTTACAAAAGCTCATTTGATGTCCGCCACCCCGACCACGTCCGCGGGAATAACCCCGACCACGGCCACGATCTGAATTACTACCCTTCGTCTGTACAGTATCGCTCTTACTCTGTGATCTTTGTGTCTCATCTTTCGGTGCATAACTACTCCCCTTATTTCCGCTATATCCGCTTGCACTTGCACCTACTTCCGCACTATATGCTTGCTTCCTATCGGGATTCTTAAAACATTTATATGTTAAATGTCCCTTACCACAAATACTACATTTTATCTCTGGCTTCGCACTCGGCTTATTATCAGATCTACTCTGAGTTACGCCCTTACTATCACGCTGCCCCTTATTAACACAAGCGTAGACACCGCCACGTGCTTCTGCAAATAAATCTGCTTCCCTAGCCATCTCACCTAGATTCGTGAATGTTTTCGGTTTCAAATGAACATATAGTTCTTTACTACAAGATTCTAAAAACTGATCCCTAGCGAAAAAATCGCAAACAGCTTCGTAAGACTGGTCTACGGTCTACTTTCGCCATTTTCAACCATTTATTAAGATACGACTTAAGTCTGCTTCTAAACTGAATAAACGTTTCGGACTTTTCAGGCCTATCATAGCGAAATTTCTTCCTAAATCCGCGTTCAGTCATATCAAAATTCTTTAACAACGCATCTTTCAACTTGTCATAATCTGCTGCATCATCTACAGACAATCTATCATAAACATCAAGCGCGCGACCTTTAAGTAAAGCGCTTAAATATGCAGCCCAAACGTTTTTATCCCATTTATTCGCCATCGCGTATTTCTCAAACCTTGATAAGTAACTATCCATTTTGTCCTTACTTTCATCAAAATACGGTAATTTGGGATCACGCGCATGCGCTAACTTTTCAGCCTTCTGTTTTTCTAATTCAACTCTAAACGTTACCTTCTGCAAATCTATCTGATTCTTTAACTCGCGTTGCTGCAATTCAAAACTATACTTCAACTTTTCTAACTCAACTTCGCTCGACAACTTCGCTTCCTTATCGCTTTCGACTTGAGACAACTTAGCTTCCCTATCTTTCTCGGCTTGCCGCTCTATGCTTTCAATTCGCGCCATCTTGATTTCCCTATCCGCCGCAATCTTAGCTAACTCAATTTCCCTATCTTTTTCGGCCTGCGCGATCCTAGCTAACTCAATTTCCCGGTCTTTATCGGCCTGCGCAAGCTTTTCTTTCTCCGCCGCGATCTTCTCTTTATCAAGTTCCCTTACCGCGTGCCTTTCTGCCCTCTCAGTCTCTTGCTGTTGCTTTACAAATTCCTGCAATGCCTGCCCTTCATAACCTAACTCCCTTCCCGTCTTAACTAACTGATCCATGACGCTTAACGTAATGCTCACGTTAACTTAACTGAAACCGACGTTCACTTATAGTCACACACGTTAACTAAAACGTTAACAATAATAATAACAAACTAATCCAACTAAAACGTTGATAAATTAGTATACTCGCGATCTAGACGTAGCTATTAAAGTTACGTTCATAACAGACCGGAAATGACGTCATAAACTGACGTTGACTTTGCCGAGAATTACTTTTCACTATTAGATGACGTAATTAGATGACGTAAATAACCCACATTACAATTACGCCCAACTTGATCTAGCGTATCGGATATACAAACGTAACGTATGTAACGCAACGTATTAACACTGACACGACAAATGTACGTCCTACATTACAAAACCTTATAGGATACCAACGGTAAATCAAACTTAAGATTCCGCTATTAGGTTTAATTCATTGTAACTATATTATATAACGTTACGAGTGACCTACATTACTAAATCAGGACATAAAATGGACCTCAGTAACGGTTACGACAGAACGTACAAAACGTTTAAGTTAATAAACTAACAGATTGTCATGCAACAGCAGTGTCAAGGTACTCAACCGGACCTTAAAACTAAATATGTATCATCCGTGCCAAGACAATTCAGGTCTATATACCTCAGTTTCCCCACTCAGATATGCAACCTGTTACATTCTATCACAAATTAATGCATGGGCTATCGCACTTCATCACGCAGGGAATAAGGATAGCTGACCTTAATTGAGTGTAGGTTACATTTACAAGAATTTAGTGGCAAAATTGCTCCCCTAAAATTCACAGCCTTACAAACATCCTTACGTCACCTTAGAAAAGAACAATCAGAAAGTCAATAATAATAAAAAATGTCTGACAAAATTGTGCCTAGATTCTGTATATATTGTCAATGTCTTACACTGGCAGATATTAACCAGAAGTCAAATCCCGTTACTTCATGACACCATGTTACGCAGAAGGTTTTACACTCGGTCGACTCGGGTGTAGAGCCTTATGCGTCGCCAGGACGGCGGAGGGTGACTTCCGGTTAAAGGGTTATCTACCAGTGTATTACACTAACAAGGAAACTCTAACAACGTTAGAAGTTTTGAAGTTTATATATAATGTAAATTCTATATACAACGATACAATTTACAACAATTCACAATTACAATAATATACAACACATATCAGTTCATGTCGCTGGCCCAAGTAAGGTGTTTGTTTCAAATCTGTAATCGATTTGCGTACAATACGCAAATAGATTACCGTCTGACGTCAACACCGTACTCGGCTCAGCACCATGAACTAAAGGAAAACACAAAGAACAAAAAAACGTTAGTTTGAGCTCATACAAAAAAACAAGGCCTTATGTTGATAGACTTCAATTCGTCGTTCCCTGGATCATGTCATGGGCCAGTCCATATATCATGAGGAACACCAACTTATAATTACACGTGCACGATTATATACTGGTCGCTCCCTGGATCGTACCAGGGGCCAGTCTATATATATTAACTCACCTTAGTGGACGAACACTGTCCCACACTTGATGTGACCTTCAGATCTTATCACAGAATCTGGCAAAACTGTGCTAACCACTTCCGCCTACATTTTGTGCTTCCCGCCTCTGCTTAGGAACCATGCGCAAACGGCGTTGTAACTGCCTCTACCCGGGTTGGTATTAACCTGGAGACGTATATCGAATCTCCAGGTGAGACGTGGCTCTAAGCCCTAACAGCTGTCTGCCGGACTTGATGTGCCGTTCTGGTCTAAACTCAGAATCTGGGCACACAACAATATAACATCCTCAGTATAAGAATTAAACAGCCACGTCTAACTTTTCAATAAAAGATAGGCGTATAAATAGTATGCGTCTCACATTTAAATCATGGGACTCGAATATAAGCGTGCAGGTACTCACATTAAAATCATGCAACACGCTGTCCACAATCAAAAGACTCGTGCAGGTATTCACCTTAAAATCATGCAATACGCTGTCCACGAGAGGTATTCACAAACAACCCATGCATAACATAGTCACAATTTCCGTAAACGTTTTATTACCACAGTTACCCTAAAAACTGTAGCCTTACTGATTGAAAGGATTAAAATAATTCGACGACAAAGTCGACGATTGGATCCATTTCGTAACACATTCAATGTGCATATTTCCGATCAAACACCATTTTCAGAAAAAAATCGGTGGAAACCAACCTGCGTGTTTCGTAAGAATACATTGTTTTTAACCCAAAAATGGAATTTCATGTGATTTTTGCCGTTTTCTTCCTTATTTGCTCATTTTAAAAGCAAAAGTTTACCGAAAACAAACTTCTCTGGGTGTTTCGTCAATACCTCCAAGTTGAAGAGCTCCAGCAGCCGGTGATGCTGATAAATTCTAATTTTTATACACCGGTGTCATGACAACTGTATTATGACGGTGGCACTAATGTGTCATCAAAAGTAACAAATGGGATGTTTTATTGATTGTTTAAACAAGTTGATTAATGTTAACCCATTAATCTTTCCTTCAGTTTTCCATGCAAATTCTTAAGCTAAAGTGTTGTTCTCCGTAGCTATCAAGTTCAGTATAACTTAAAAATGAAAAGAAGAAGAAAATTTGCATGACATCATAGCTTATTTGTCGACTTTTTCTAGTGCACAAACAGAATATTCAGATGTTAACAACTATAGGTCGTTTGCGAAAAAGTGGAGGGCAAAAAATCTATTTTGTTTCTTTACTACTGAATAAATTTTCACGAAACTTTGCAGACCTTAATCTATTACCTATACGAACTCATGCAAGGAATCTCAGATTTTTTTTGACAGTTAAATAAAAAGTTGTCAGATCAACTACATGTTAAAATCTGTCCCTAATCTTTGAAGTTTTACGCTTGGTTGGTGCAGTTTTTGGAACAGCCAGTGTTGTACATACTATATTATGTGCATATTATGTGCATCCCTTATATGGACATTTACTTATATATAGGGGAAACACACAAGAAAATCCTTTTCAAATGACTGGCCAATTATCTTAAAAGCCTCTTGTTTACTCAGTAGTGAGTGAACACATTTCAGACCACATGGTAATTTGTGAATGAATAGTAGTATTAGTATAGTATTAGTAACTATAGAACAGCAATGGCTATTGTACCATTATGGTTACCTCCTATGTAAGGATGGCATAAAACTGAGAAGAAAAATGGTAATGATATAATAGAGAAACTTTTTATTCAAATGTCAAAAAATTCTTTATTTCCTAGCATGAGTTCGTATAGGTAACTGATTATGGTATGCAAAGTTTCATGAAAATCTATTCAGTATTAAAAAAATTAAATTGATTTTTTGCCCTCCACTTTTTCGCAAACGCACTATACCAAGACTTTGTCTCAAGGAGCTACTGTTGCCATTTAGTGTTAAACCCCAATTACGATTGATAACAACCACATAAAGTTACCGAAATTTGCCTTTCTGCTGTTCGTACACTTCTGAGGTATTGTGAAGATAGATAGATTTTGATAGATAGATGCGACCCGAGTTAAAATTGTAACTGCTTGAAAACAGGAGGATGAGTCGCTATTTTCATGCGGCTAATTTGCATTCGCACATTGATATTTTCGCCCGGTTTTGCATGTGTGCAAAATTAGTATTTACAGAACATATGCACCTTCAGAATACAATGAAATAAAATGAATTTAATCAAGAGCTCCTGATTTAATACCAATAACGTTTTCGTGCGGTGAAACCCAATACTTAAGATTATTTCTTTTCATTTATCATTAGTACTTTACACATTTTTGTACGCAAGCACGCATTACAGGTATATTCGTTTGCGCGGTTTCTCCCATGAAGAAATCAATATATGCCTTTAAAATTCAATGAATTTTACATCGAAACCTTGTTGTCGTCATAAAATTGAAACTTACACCTATTTAAGCACCAAGCAATTGTTTGCAAAATTAACTTTTATTATTGTTATTATTATAAACGCTTTGTGTGCCACGGGTATGTTAGTATTTTCGTGCTTCTATTTCATGTTATCATTACTGAGTATTATTTTTATTATTGCACTTGTGCGATATAAATATTTGAAAAACATTCTTCTTCAAAATATGATGAAGGAAAATGACTTTAATGATAATTTCTTGTAATTATAAAATCAAAATCTCAATCAAGGATTTATTTTCAAAATTAAATACAGTGTCAGCTTGGCAGTGACGCACCTGGCCACATGGCGGTAATTTTATTGACTGCAAAAGCAGTCAGTGAATACGGACGCATTACTTTTTCAAAATTTTCAATTGCGCGAGCTATACGAATGCGCGCCTTTTAAGCATACGAAAGAGCGCGATGTTTTTCCCATAAGAAAGCGCGACTTTTTCGTTAAGCCTCGGATAGTTCAATGTTCCGACATGTATCCCTTCCGATAGCCAGATAAAGTATATTATTTTGTCTGTTGCCTCCTTTTCATCGCGCAGAGGTGGAAGTGGGATATGAGTATGTTATTATTATTTTTGAAATAACAAAGTCAGGAAATATTCGTTAACACGATCTTAAGATTTCAGCTAAAATCATCATATGTGTATCAGAGGCTGGGCTTTGAATGGAATTTTAACATGCTTCTATCAGTGTATTCCATCGCTTATATACTCTTGTTGAAAATCTCTTCAGGGCCTGACAAATCAAAATTTGATCTACTTGCCCGGTACAAAGTGCTTGCTACAAAATGCCGAAATTCTAAGGGTTTTCGTAAATAGCTTATACATTTTTCTGGGCAAGTAAGAAAATATTTTACTTGCCCAGCAAAAATTTTCACTTGTCCCGGGCAGCCGGACAATGGATTTGTCAGGCCCTGTCTCTTCCAAAGTATCAAAACGTTCTTGTTCCCTTTTTGCAAGAATAGTGATCGTTCAAGATGCGCGAATTTTCAGATATATATTTTTTCTGCACAGCTTTAAGATTTCCTATGCATTCAAACACAGATAGGTGTGGTTGTGGAAGCTGTTGCATCTGTGTGTGATGCATTTACTGTCAATGCCTGGATCTTCAACCTATCTGCGGACCTAGGTAAAGGTCGCGCACACGTAGGCATATTTTCCTGGAAAAAGTCCCCAAAACGTATGCTATAAAAAGTCGTGCAAACGTAGGACATTTTCAGGTATAGTCGCGCAAATGTGCTGCTCCCCTGAATACATGTTATAATTATCAGTTGAATGAGGAAATACAATACAGTGCAATACATTTATGCATGAATAAATCTTGAATTATATCAGCGGCATGGACAATTTAATTTTATCATGGGATGGCCTCAAGCTACAAAGATTGTCAATTTTTACCGAGAGCAAGATGTCCAAAAACGGTTTGAGTCAGGGGTGGGATGGGGTTTCAGTCAAAAAGAGGTTTGGTTAGGTTTCCGCAAACAAGACATTTATTTTTGTTGTTGTTGTTTTGACCCATCATGGCCATGATTTTTGGGGCTGAATTTTCTATATTCTGTTATCTCTTAGTTCTACTGCGCTTGACACTTGCACAGTTAGGCCTACACAGAAAAAGACGATTGCTAAATAGTTGCATAGAAATGAAAACAAAACAATAATAATAATAATACATGTAGAGTGAATAAAAACATGTTATATGCATACAATTCAATTTACATGTAATGCTTTACTCAGATTATCAAATACATTTTAGCGCATCTGCAACACATCAATGAAACAGGACGAATTAGGGACATAACGGACCACGGACAAAACGGACCACGGACAAAACGGACCACGCTTAGGACAAAACGGACCACGTTAAGGACAAAACGGAACCACGTTTATAGACATAACGGACCATGTTTTTAGACATATCTGGCCATCTTATACATGAATACATTTGAATAAAAAGTACATTAAAGATTTAATAATTATTAAGATGCATTAAAGGTAGGTTCCTGGACTAGCGATAACAATTATGTCCACAAAATAATTTTGTCTTTTTCTGAGCAGTATTGAATTCTCTTATTTTTCTGAATTTGTTGCCACTGAGAAACTCTTCAGATGTTGAAGAAAATAGTCGTTTTCCCTTTTGGTTTATTTTCTTTCGTTGGAATTCCAGTTCTAAAAACAACTATGTTTATCATGTCTATAAGTGCGCAATTTCTGATGTCATTCTCTTAAAGGTCAATTTTCCCTTGCCGTGAGCACTCCTAGAGGTCCTGGCATGGCGGATGGGTTAAAACTATCCCAAAATGCAATGCAGCATGACGTCAGCTGCGTTATCTATTTTTGGCGCGAACTAAAAATAGCGCTAACTGGTGTGCAAAGCAGAGTTAGGAAATATCTTGCAAAACAACTTTTCTAATATTTTTTTGATTTACACCTTTGAGTGAAACTTAATCATTTCCTGTTATAAGTGCTTTCCAACAACTTGGACGAAAGATCATCAAAATTATGATGCATTCCAAAGTACAGGAACCTACCTTTAACTTGGTAATTATTTTAATTGAAGTCATTGAGTTGTGGTTAGATGGTTGCGACAATCAAGTATAGTTGAGATCATGGACAGTAGTCAAATAAATGTGACCATTTAACACTGTCTTTGGAATTTATATACTCTTTCGTCATTTAATTGGCACCAATTAATGGTCTGCTTTGTCTTCTAGAGTGGTCCATCTGGTCCTGAAACGTGGTCCGTTGTGTCCTGTAACGTGGTCCGTTTTGTCCTGAAACGTGGTCCGTTTTGTCCTATCTGTGGTCCGTTTTGTCTGGTCCGTTTTGTCCATGGTCCGTTTTGTCCGAGTACCAACAGGACAATGTCCTAATAATAAATATACCTTCCCAGCAGGCATATGACGTCACAGTGACGTCGCACTGATATCCCACTGATGTCAGAACGATGCCATATTGCCGGACGCTCTGTCCCAGCTGGATCTAAGGGTTGGGATATTATACAATCACTAAAACATTCCCAGTTATCAGTTATACTACTTCTAATGGCACATTAATACCACCGTAATAACTCAGTTGTCATAACATCGGTGAAACGAATGTAAAATTTAACAGCATCACCGGCCGCTGGAGCTCTTCAATTTGAAGGTATTGATGGAAGCTGCATTAAAGTTTAACTCAGCAATTTTTCACTTCTAAAAAGCACAAATAAAGACAAAAAACGGAGAAAATCATACAATGTTCCATTTTGGGGTGAAAAACAATTTATTCTTACAAAACACGCGGGTCGCTTTCCGCCGAATTTCTTGTGAAAATGGTGTTTGATTGAGCCCAGAAATATGCATAATAAATGCCAGCATGCGACTCGTTGTGTACATGAGAGAAATAGCTAAATGCATACGAAAAACACGCTTTTGTATAGCCAGAAGTAGCTATTATACCTTCTTCCAGGTATAATACCTATTTCTGCAGTTGATCTGGACCTGATCGGTTAATTGATCGAAAGACAATGAGAAAACGATTATCGATAAGGCAAAACTGCTAATCGGTTATTTAATTATCTTTTGACTCACATTGTTCAAGAGAAGCCACTTCATTTTCCAACGCCTGTGTTTTGTTATCTTTTTACCAGAAGTTGTCGAAAATCCGGTAAAAAATTACTGCCTAAATAGTTGGGTTGAATTATCAGAGAAACTTTCGATATGAGCGAATGAAGCTAGGACATCCAGTCTGCTTTGGTAAACTCTTTTTTTTCAACCAGATGTCTTTAATTCTTCAGTTAGAATTCATTTTTTCTACTATCCCAAGGTTATATAGTCATTTTCTGAGGCGCAAAAAGCAAAGGTCTAGTCCGTCCTGGTGATTTTCAACGTTTAAATGAGTTTGACAGGTGAATACTACGGCCTTCGTTACATGCATTAGGCTGTCACACAATACAACACAAATATGGCTGGCACGCAGTGACGCTACCTGAGCTAATTGGTAATTAAAGGCATTTCAGGTGCAATTACTGCACTAATTGTTTGTTGTCGGTTTTTATTAATTATTCAAAAATTTCTGAGGAAGTGTGATTGTATTTCCCACATGATAAAGCAATATATTGCCGTTTTGTACATGAACTCATGCCAGATTGGCGTGGTGGACAGGATAAAAGCAGTAGGACAATATGTAGGATCACTAATCGGTATTATATTGGTAAGGTTGTAGCGATAATCAGTTATGATTTTCAGGTCGATTAGCCAGCCTTAACCACATTGCTATAAAAATAAAGAAAAAATTTGGGCACTACTTTTCAGCTCACTGATACTCACATGCACTATGCATTTCTATAAAAATCCTGGTTTCAAGCCATGGTCAGCTGTGGTGAATTTTGTCCAACCAGTAGCAGCAGCTCATGAGTCAAACTCCTTTTCACTTAATTTTTCACTCAATGTTGCCTGCTCTTCCATTTTTCACAATATCCGAATCTGTATTTATAATTCTTGCATACAAGTCTTTTTTTCAATAGCTGAACTGCACTCACCGCTTGTTTCTGTACTGACGGAGTATTGCCCTGCAACTTGCATGAGGAAAGTCGCAAAGCTGGTCATTATAGCACGTGAATCACCTTGCTAATACATGGTTTTGTGTTCGTTAACATATGCCTGTTAATAGCCTGTGGCAACAATATATTTGCAATAATATTTGTTAACAAACAGAAATTTGTTTTTAGAGTTGTGTATTGATGCCAACCAGGCTGACCTTGTTTGCTGGCTACAGTTTCTTGGTTATCTGATGCGCTTTACAGACTCGGGGATTACTCTGAAAATACATGGTTACTCGATCATTTAGCTATAAAAAGGCGGATAATTTTGTACCTGTATTTGGACAGAACAGGTGAGAAATTTGTCCATTACTTCCTTAATACTCAATAAATTTTCATGTGATAAAGTGCAGATACCTCATTGAATTTGCAACACGCCATAATATGAGAGTTGTTTAAATGCATGCAGTATTTTTTCACACACCCTCAAGCAGAGACTTTCATACTTTTCTTTCAGGTTGTGTGCAACAAAAAACAGCATGCATGAAAACAGCTCTTACACAATAGCTTGCTGCAAAAGTGACGAGATATTTGCATTTTACTGCATAAAAATTCATTGAGCATTAAAGAAATAATGATCAATTTTCTTACTCATTCTGTCTCAATATAGGTACAAAATATCAAGTGATTCCCCATTTCATTGCACAGTATGGAACAAATTTGCTTATGGATGGAATAGTACAGAAAAAAACAACAACGAGTGGATGCATGTCACAATTGTCTTTGAATTTCCACTGATTGTATTAAGTTTCCTTAAATCTAATTTCAGATCAAGATGGCTGCAGAATGTGTAAAAGTGATTGTTCGATGCCGGCCTATGAACGAAAGAGAATATTCACTGAAATGTGAATGTGTTCTTGAAATGATTGCCGCAAGGGCACAATGTGCAATATCAAACCCACATGACAAGAAAGCTCCACCTAAACATTTTACTTTCGATGGTGCTTATTTCACTGACTCAACAACTGAAAACATCTACAATGAAATAGCTTACCCACTAGTTGAAGTAAGTTGATTTTCACTGGTTGATGATATAGTTATTTTAGGTGAGAACCAAAATCAATTCAGAGCTCTAGATAAGAAGGGTATTTGATGATAATTGAGGGATAATTTTTTTTATTTCTCAACAAAAACATATGTTGTGACCCCTCATTAGAACCGTCTCGATGAGACGGTTCTAATGAAGGGTCACAAAATATGTTTTTATGGAGAAATATGGATAATTATCCCTAAATTTTCTTTGTTACCCCTTCTTATCTGGAGCATTGAATCAATTACAGGACCACTCATTAGAACCACCTTAGCAAGGCAGTTAGAATTTATGAGAGGTAACTGCATAGTATGAAAGGAAATGAGCCGTGACACGACAAAACCAACGTGGTTGTGCGCCCAGTGCAGACTCAGATCAGCCTGGGCATCCGCCCAGTCTGAGCAGAGTCTTCCCTAAGCGCTTAAAGGGTAGCTAAGGGTCTAAGCTACCTTCATGCAGACAGCGAAGACTCTGATCAGACTGGGTGAATGCCCAGGCTGATCTGAGTCTGTGCTGGGCGCACAACCACATTGTTAGTTTTGTCGTGTCGCGGCTCAAATTAATTTACTCTTAATTGCAATAAGACCTACTGATATCATTCCAGTAGTGGACCACCTGCCTTTAGAGATCACCTTTGCACCAAAATTCACTGCAGATGAACCTCTGTAATAGCACCCACATTTTATGTATTTCGATTCTCTTACTTGAATACATGTATAAAGCAGTGTTCCTTTTCAGTATTTTCTGATTTTGGGCAGGATCCTCTGAATTGGTAAAATTTTCTTATAACTCTGGAAAGTGGGAAAAAATACATGATACTAAAAGGGTGCCAGTGATGTGCAAACACTAACAGCCCCATTTTTCATGAGCTCAGGTGATATCATTTGTAACATTTGAAACATCTTACAGGGCGTCACAGAAGGTTACAATGGGACAATCTTTGCCTACGGACAGACAGGCTGTGGGAAATCTTTCACTATGCAGGGCATCACAGACCCACCCACACAGAGAGGGATCATTCCCAGGTAGGTACTGCCATATTTCAGTAGGCAATTTGGAAAATGAAAGTTAAAAGCTGTAGATTGTAGAACAGTTATATCAAGGAACCATGGCTTGTGTTATAAGTTTGAATTATCCATGAAACATGCCTTGTAACTAGGCATTAGAACTTTTTCTATGACATGATGAGAAGGTCCAAATGAGAGGTCCCAACAAAAGTTCTTATAGAGAAGTAAATAAAATGTGTCCTTGAATCATCACCAGAATCCACCCTTATTTGGAGCTCTGAGACATACCATAATAATCGTAATAAATGACCCCTGCTCTAATAAGTACACCTGTCTCTTTTCCAAAAATAAAGTTGAGCTTAACTTGCATAAATTTCTGCTTGCTTCAACTCTGGATGAGGTAGCTCTTTGACATAGGGTCTACTCTTAAAGAAAAGAATTTGCAACTGGGCATTTGATAGGATTAATATGGTAAGAGGCAAATTACTCTTTATTCAGTGAGAGGGGTTTTTTTTTAAAAAAGAGGAATTAGATGTAAAATTCAGATTTTTTTCCTAGTGTCACCATGAGATGCATGTTGTGTTCTTTCTTAAGACTCGCCATGGCTCCCAAAACTATCAAGGAATTGGAATATAAGTTGTCTTCTTTCTCCTTTAATTAACATTTATAAGGCATTTCTAAGGACAGACTGCAATATGGATATAATGCTTGGACATGTCACAGCTGATTACAAATGTATATATTGGTGACACTGACACCTTTTCCAAGGTCTTAGGAGGACTAAGTATTTTACATTTCCCTAAGAATTGTCTGAACATTGTTACTATTTGTGTATCTAGTGTCAGTTTGACAGTTTTGGGCAGAACTTAGGAGATTATATTACCAAGAACAACAACTGAGATGGCTTGACTTTTGTGACCTAGACCTTATTTTTAAGGTCAGCATGCCAGCATAGCAAGATCTTCCAAGAAGACATTGCGGGAAATATTTTTTGCGGGCGGGACAGCTTTTTCTTTCTTAGAAAAACATATTATAGTTTAATTAAAATCTTAAATAGTTCCTTCAAGAGACGAGACCTGTTTTGTCAGAGCTCCAGATAAGAGGGGGTAGGGGGTATTGAAGATAATTCGAAGATAATTTTTCTTATTTATCAACGAAAACATATATTGTGACCCCTCATTAGAACCGTCTCAGCGAGACGGTTCTAATGATGGGTCACAACATATGATTTTATAGAAAAATAAGGAAAATTATCCCTAAATTATCCCTGTTACCCCTTCTTATCTGGAGCACTGTTTGTTTTCAGGGCCTTTGATCATGTATTTGAGACAGTATCAGTGGCGGAGACAACAAAGTTTCTTATCCATGCTTCATACTGTGAAATATACAATGAAGAAATTAGAGATCTCCTGGGAAAGGATGTCAAAGAAAAGTTGGAGTTACATGAGCACCCAGAGAGAGGAGTCTATGTTAATGGTAAATAATTACACTTTGTATATTGAAAATATTAGGGATGTGTTATTAGAGAAAGTGTTTCAGGATAGTGCAAACAGCTAGCTCTTAGATCAGCTTGCAGAGTTGCCCAGTACGATTAGTCACTATTTTTTACTGTAAAAATGTAGTAAAGCTTCAGCCATCTGCATGTTATAAATTTTACGTCATTCATATAGATCAAATGATTTCTCACAGATGCATAGATGGTCTGTGTGAAAATTGAAGACTCCTGTCAGGCTGCTTTGGATGAGCAGGCTGATCTGAGTTTATCCTGTTCCCACATGTCATAAGGGCCATTTTACATGATGCCAATCATTTATTGTTGGACCATAATAAAAGTGCATTGCTGTGGCAATTTAATGAAATTTACAAATACATTGTGTTAGAGATAATTGAAGATTCAAGAATGATTGAAACAGATTTTCACCTGCAGTTTTGCATATGGGAACAGTGATCATACAGTGTTTTTCTGTATTGTAGGTTTATCTCAGCACCCAGTTCATAATGTGGTGGAGTGTGAAAAGATCATGCAGAAAGGCTGGAGAAACAGAGCCACAGGGTCTACGCTGATGAATGCTGACTCCTCGAGAAGTCACTCCATATTTACCATTAACCTTGAGATGATGACAGCAGATGATGCAGGAGAGGAACATATCCGAGCTGGAAAGTTAAATCTTGTAGATTTAGCGGGCAGCGAGAGACAAGCTAAAACAGGTCAGCTATTGTAGCTTTTATTAATAGCCAAACTTTTCAAAAAAAAAACAAACAAAAAATAAAACAGCTTGTTTGCTACAAAACATATGCTATGGTTTAACTTAGAATCACCAGAGTAAAAGCATTCAGATAAGTTCTTAGAAAATCTGTTTTGTGAAAAGATGAGAAGTAATTAAAAAGATACCTCCTTCATTTTATCTCTAACAAAGCTCTCTGACTGCAAGAAATTTCATTCAGGTTTTATTGGATTTATTATAATTGAGCCGCGACAATAGAGAAAACCAACAAAGTGGTTGTGCACCCAGCGCAGACTCAGATCAGTCTGGGTATTTGCCCAATCTGATCCGACGCTTCGCTCAGCGCTTAAAGAGTAGCTAAGGGTCTAAACTAGTTCCATGCGGACAGCGAAGACTCTGATCAGACTGGGTGGATGCCCAGGCTGATCTAAGTCTGCGCTGCATGCACAACCACTTTGTTGGTTTTCTTGTGTCGCGGCTCATATGATGTTTCTTAAACTTTTCTGTCAATCCTTTTCATGATATATGTTTTATATCAACACTTGATGTATAAGCTGATGGAAATAATGTATGATAATTTTGCTCTTCACTTTTCATGCAACAGATGTCCACAGTATTAAAAAGTACAGTGCCACCTCATTTTCCATGAATTAAGTATGTAAATGCATGCACACTGTAGATCCAAAATGATATTTTCTTTGAGAGAAACACTTGTGGTTATCGGATGAAAGGTAGACATGTCTCAGTGGAACTCTTGATTTGTTTATTTCAGGGGCTACTGGAGCCCGTCTTAAGGAGGCTACCAAGATTAACCTATCATTGTCTGCCCTGGGTAATGTGATCTCAGCATTAGTTGATGGCAAGTCCAAACATATTCCGTACAGAGATTCTAAACTGACACGTCTACTGCAGGACTCACTAGGTGGTAATACTAAGACCCTGATGGTTGCCTGTTTATCACCGGCAGATAACAACTATGATGAGACGTTAAGTACCCTGAGATATGCCAACAGGTATTGTATGATCTAGACAAGTATAGCTTTTAGACTCCTGCTTGGTTTTCATTTATTCCGTCATTTTGGCCAAGGGGTTAATGCTATAGACTTACAATTCAGGGATCCCATGTTCAGGTTTGACCAAGGTCTTGATTTTTTCTAGCCTCTGTATTATGTCATTCTCATTATCTTCCCACCCACTTCTCCCATATGGAAATGTCAGAAATTCTTTGAAGAGACTGTAAAAATCAAAAGAATTCTTTGGTCTGTATGACTCGAAGTTGTTTCTTGGTGTGTTTTAGTAAAGGAGACATTCCTGTAGTTAAGATGGCCATCCAAGCAGTCTGATATGAGACTTAGCTCTTTGATCAGTCTTTCTGTTAACCATTTCAGTTGCCAACAGACTGAATTAAAAACTTGTACAAAGACTGCAGAATGAAGCCTTCAAGGTGATGATCTCAAAGATTTCTTATCTAATATGGCAGTTTGAAAGAATTAAGAGAGGAAAAACATATGTATGTAGGCTATTTTGCATTTTCAGGTTTTTTAAGCTTGGACTATACAAACTCTGGGTACAGTTATATAAAGCAAAAATGTTCAGCCAAACAAAATGTATCTGATGCTATACTAGGTTTAACACTAAGAATTCAACAGTTCATAAGTTTGTTCGACTAAGAATGCTTTGCATAACTAGACACATATAAAATGTACAGGCTAAATAGTTGTTACATGTTTGAAATATTTTCCTTCTTTAAACTCTACTTCCAGGGCGAAGAACATTAAGAATAAACCAAAGATTAATGAAGATCCCAAAGATGCCTTATTACGACAGTACCAGGAAGAAATCCAGAAGTTGAAGGCCATGTTGATGGGACAGCTTCCTATACCAGCAGGTGGATTTTCAGGTATTACATACCAGTACAAGTTTTTGTTGTCTCACCTGAGACTGGCAAAATGTATGACATAGAAATTGGTATAAATTTTCAAGTGGGACTGTGCCCCGACAAGAGAGACACATACAGCCTTCCACAGAATTCTTGTTTATACTCGGTTACCACCATTGATTTCAAAACCTACATATCTCTCAGGTTAAAAAACATATATACAGAAAAAAACTCCATATGTTTACCTTTCATGTGTTATGTTCCCACCACCACATATTTTTGTGTTTGTAAAACATCTGGGCTTGGTATTACCTCGTATATGCCAATATTTTTTTGTTGAAAAACATGTGAGAAGCTTTTGCACTGCAAAAGCTCCTCACATTTTTTTCAACAAAATGTTTTAGTGTATTAGGTTCTAAAGTCATAAAACACTTAATGAGTTGACCTCTCTACAAGCTTGTTAGGCTAACGATGCTTTGAACATCTGGACCAGTAGTTTTACTTATGAATATTTTATGAATATTATGCCTATGACATATACAAGTAGGGCTGGGACGGGTAGAGATTTTGTACCCGGGTACCCGAGTTCTTATTCCCCGCCGGTACCCATTACCATAGCATTTTGATCATTTCTACAGCCAGAAAATATATATTTAGAACAAAATGATGAGTAAGGTATCTGTCATTTGCACATGCTTCCATCGGAATGGTATGAACATGTTGAAATCTCCCTGTTATGATATAAAAAATACAAAATATAGTTTTGCAATATTTGTCATTTATGCAAGACAACCTCATTAAAGTTTGCCAATATAGTTTTGCAGTATTTGTCATTTATGCAAGACAACCTCATTAAAGTTTGCCGAAGTTTAATTGTTAATCAGTTGAAATACAATATTTACAAATTATATAATGATAAGCATTCGGGTAAGGGGTAGTAAATTTGTACCCGGGTAATAGGTTTACCCGACCCGAAGTCAGGTACCCGGGTACTCGTCCCAGCCCTATATACAAGTCCAGTAATCTGCAAGCCCAAACTGCACAGTGTGTGATGGAGTCCATAGAAAGGCATTGGATTATCAGTAAATAGTGATAACTTAATGAAATTAAACTCCAAAGTACAGTATTGTAATTAAAAACATATTTGCATTATATTCTTTAAACATTTGGCGTCTGACATGATAGCATTATATAAAAAATTGTGTTAAAATGAGTTGTGTCTTAATGGGATCCTACCTTGCTTTTACAGATATTGAGTCAATAGGAGGAGCAAGTGAGAAATCAGAGAACCAGATAGCAAGAGAAGAACTTGAATATGAAAAAGAAAGAATTAGAGAGGTAGTATCTTATATTAAAGTTAATAGAGTTGGTTGGTTGGTTGGTTGATTTGATGCTTAACGTCCACGGTAAACAACTAAGGTCATGTCGGGACGGTCAGTTAACCTAACCACACTATTCCTGGGCAGGCTTAGACCTTCTAAGCGGTTAACCAGTACTAAGTGCACATACTTTCGCCAGTAACTGACAACTGCCCTTCTTGAATCAGCGGAAGGAGAAACGAAAGTATGTGGCCAGACCGGGATTCGAACCCAGGACCTCTGACTTACGAGTCAGGTGCTCTACCAATTGCGCTACCCGGTCCGGCAGTTAATAGAGACACTTCCAGGAAAAATAGTTCTGCCATTTTCATTGTGCCTATCATCTCAATAAGGGTCAACTTTTGGAGGAGAGAACTAACTAGTGTTGCTCCTGTAGAAGCAAATTTGTTCCTATTAACTCTTTCGGCGCCAAATTTTTCAGACGACAAATTTTCGTCTGCTCAAATCATCAGACGACAGATTTGTAATTGGAAATTTTAACAATCTAAAGACATTTTTCATAAAATCAGGCTTTTTAAGTTCATATTTCAATGGCAAACAGTGTAGATCCTGATCAGACGGCTCTTTTAAGAGCCGGCTGATCTGGATATACGCTGTTTGCAAAGTCGCATTTTTGCGACTTTGGCGCCGAAAGAGTTAAGAGTAAACTTTTTCTAGTCTGGGCATTTCCAACAGGGATAAAAAAGCTAGACCTCAGAAGTTGTCTCCCTTTGAATAATTGTTGGAAACGTAAGGTGTATGGATCACTATCATGACTTTTTCAAGGACACTGGTCTGGAATTATGTGTGTCTATTTTGACAGAGAACTTCTCTTAGAGAAAGGAATTTTAAGTGAGTTTTCATTAAAAAAAAAAGAAGAAGATTTTCTGGGTTTTTATGACAAATTATCCTTTAAAGTTAGCCCTCATTATAAAAAGAAAAAAAAAAAGAGAAAAGAGAAAAAAAAAAAACAGATTTTTTTGACAGGGAAACAAATACTGTTGTGTTAGAATTATTTCACTCCAGCGTCAGTATCTTTATCTTTGTTGGCGTCTCACTTAGCATTAAAGCTATGGCCTAAGGCTTTTATGTGATGAGCAGAGCTCTGTCAGGCAAGCAGTCCTGTATAAGGACAGATATTGATTTATTTTTGTGCTTGTTTTTTTTTCTTTGCAAAGGAAAGCAGTATTGTGGGATCCTATTAGAACTTTCTCTATAAAGGCATCCAGATGGGGTTATTGGGGCAGTTAGGAAACCTTAGAAACAATGTCAAACTTATATGGAACTTTGCTTATATATTATTTTACAGGAATATGACAACAAACTGAAAGACATGCAACAACAGTATGAAGAGGAGAAAGTTAGCAAAGTAAAGTTACAACAAGACATGGTTAAACTAAGAGCTTTCTATGATGAGAAACTTCAAAATGTTGATGGTGAACTGGAAAAAATACCATCCACAGCGGAAGGTAAATATAGTTACATTCACTGGAGTGGAGCTCTGGCTAAGTCAAAATTTTGGAGATAAACATACTATCTGAGCTCTAGATAAGAGGAGTATTTAGTGATAATTAGGGATAATTTTGTTAATTCTGCATAAAACCATATGTTGTGACCCCTCATCTGAACCGTCTCTCGTCGAGACGGTTCAGATGCGGGGTCACAGCATATGGTTTCAATGAAATATGAAAAAAATTATCCCTCACCCCTCTTATGTAGAGCTCTGATATTATCTGATATACATTTTACAGTTGCCTCTTAGCAGCCATACAATTGTTATCCTTTAATTTGTGATTTGGTGTAAAGAGAAAAAAGTTGAAAAACCTTATCCCAAAATTTTGGCTTACCTTTGATTATGATGGTAGTTTTTTAAAAGTTTCTCCGTTTCCAGATATTGTGACCAGGGTTAATTCTAGTTATCAACACCATGTGTTGTGCGTAATTCAAGTGTAGGTGTGATGTTAGGGCTTTAAATAGCTAGCTTTTGCCATAATGTAATGGTGTTATTTTTCAATCTTTCTGTAGTATATATTGTATATTTTCATCCTCCTCCAAATTTCTTTCATCCCTTCAAATTATTATTGGATCTTAATCCTTGCAACAAACTGTCTCATAGCAGGTTAATATATTTTAATAAATTTAAATTCTCAAACATACTGTATTTGATAGTTCCCTGCATTTAATAGTAAAACAAAATGGCATATAACTTCAATGAAGACTAACATCAGACAACATTTGCATTATGGAATCTGATCAGTATCTCAGCTGTATACTTGTTTGGTAGTGAACAGTGGCAATAGGGAAGCATACTCAAAATAACCAGGGTCAGGCTAGCCTGCAAACAGGCATTTTTACAAGAGAACGCACACTTTGGGACAGGTTTTCTCAAGAACATGATTATCTGATTATATGCCAGTTTGTTTTCTCTCCATATAAGTTTCTTTACTCCCTGTCCTCATGTAGGAGACCTTGTTGTCCTCCGACATGCTATATGTATACATTTTCAAATAATTTTACATAAAGAAATCCGCAGCTGGCATTTACAGTATATTAAGGCCAAGAATGTTTAAACAAACTCTGGCCAGTAATTCCTTAGGTCTAGCTTCATACCGAAAACCGTCCTTATACTGCAAGAATGTATTGGCTGATCTTGACATTTGATATTTACATAAATAAGCCAACAGTTGGGTTTTCTCTTATGCAACCTTGTTTCTTTATTCTTGGAAAAAACAACTATTTTACATAATTTTGTTAATGACAAAGACTTCATTGAAGGTCACAGATTATGGTCTTGGTGTTTTATGTAAAATAACGTCATGATGTGATTTTATTTTTCGTAAAATTTCAACACCAAAAGATAATGCCAGAGCCTTTCCACCAGAAGAGGCACCTCTGTCCATGTGCAAAGATGATGGCTAAAGTGTAATTAAAGAAAACGCCTAGTAAGCCACTTCAGAACAATCGAAATCTGATCTTGGAGTTAAGGGAGTCCAGACTGCAAGTTTTAAAGTCCATGAAAGTTCTGCTTTTTATGGGTCCTGAGTGAAAAGCCAAGACTGTCACCTGCTTCTATATGCTGATCTGGGTCTTGTTCAGTTGCATATGCTCTAAAACACCTGATTGTTTGCAGCTGAAGTTTGCTAGGTTGCTTCAAGACTGCATGCATGGCTGCTTGTGTCAGTTAGAAGTATGGCCAAACATTTAGTGGCTTTCATATTGTGTTTGTACACACCCTGAGCAATAATTGATTTTTTTTGAAGTACTAAATAACATAATTCATAAGCTTGTTAATATATTTTACACTAAATTTTTTTGATTTCTATCAGAGAAACGGTCAAACGTGCCTGATAGTGAGCAAATGAGAATGATGGCTTTTCGCCAGTTTATGGAACATTTCAAGCCTCGCTCTAAAGGTGACAATAACTTAGGGTGGTCCCAGGTTTAGAATCAGGTCTACACTCTCCAGATATACCAACATTTTGAGGAGTCATCTGTTGTGTTGGATTTCTCCCCATAAAACAGTTCAGATATAGGAAGTATCTTATGATTGTAAACATTCTAAAAATTGAGATACCTGAAATAATAACCAGGGCCCAGTTGTTCAAAGCATCGTTAACCTAACGAGCTTGTTAAGAGGTCAACTCATTAAGTGTCTTATGACTTTGTAAACAAATACACTGATATTTTTTGTTGAAGAATTGTGAGAAGCTTCTCACATGTTTTTCAACAAAAAATGTTGGGGTATTTGAGATAATAACATTTGAAATTTTAACGTCTCGTTAACAAATGAAGTTGCTAGTTTTGAACAACTGGGCCCAGAATTGTCCAAAGAATGGCTTAGTTTTTTGTACAATAAAGTAATGCATCTAGAAATGCAGATAAAATGGCAAACAGCATAGACTCATATCAGACTGTGCCTTTTAGGAGCAGTGTGATCTGATTTCTGAACTGTTTGGCTAGACACATCTGTCCCAATGCTGGCAAGTTTTAAGGTATTTTTTCTCCATTACAAAAAATACAATATGGTTGGTGCATCTACATTAGAATTTCAGTTGTGAGGTGTTGTAATTAGGGGGCCACAATAACTTTTGTATGCCTTCTCCTCTAGCTTGGAGCACTTGAATATTTTGCGGGTTGGCAATTTCACTTTATTGCTGCATGCAATGTTTACAGAGAAATCAAAGAATGTAACAGATTTCTCGTCCCAAGAAGTTTGGTTTATCTGGAGCCGTTGTAAACAAACTGATAACTGGATCACATTCTAGACAACATTAGCTGCTATGTCTGTAATATCTAAAACAGCTAGAAATATATAATAATCTTATTTTATTTTACATATTTTATATAAATATTATCTTTCTTAGTCGTTACGTTACTTTGTATTCAGAAAGCTAGTCAGTAACTAGTATTATATAGGATATCACAGAGCTCCAGATAAGAAGGGGTAACAAGGATGATTTAGGGATAATTTTCTTATTTCTCCATGAAAAACATGATTTGACCCCTCATTAGAAATGTCTTGGTGAGACTGTTCTAATGAGAGGTTGCAACATTTGAGCCGCGACACAAAAAAAACCCAACAAAGTGGTTGTGCGTCCAGCGCAGACTCAGATCAGCCTGGGCATCTGCCCAGTCTGATCAGTCTTCACTGTCCGCATTGAGGTAGCTTAGACCCTTAGCTACCCTTTAAGCGCACTTTAGTGACTCTGATCACACTGAGCAAATGCCCAGGCTGATCTAGTCTGCGCTGTTCTCACAACCACTTTGTTGGTTTTCTCGTGTCATGGCTCAAAATTTGTTTTAATTGAGGAATAAGACAAACTGTCTCTGTATGATCCTCAAAACTCCACCTGATCTGGAGCTCTGGCAATATAGAATATTAACCCATTGCATTCTGGGTATTTTTTGTCGTCTGCTGAAATTGTCGTCCGCATCAAAAATCAAGAATATTTTGACAATATTGGTCTAACTCTTGTAGAAATGATGTCTAGGCAGCAAACAGTTTGGATCTCAGATCAGGCCCCTCCTTTGTAGGGCCTGATCTGGATCCAAACTGTTTGCCCAGATACCCCTAAAGGGGTATACCGAATGGAATGGGTTAAACAGTTGGGTTCCAAAATTAGGAGAGTTGGATACAAGAAAAAGTTTTATTTTGTAGTATCAGGAACTGTAACTCTTGATGTTATAAATGAGCAATAACATTTAATGTTGTGTTTTATTGTAATTTCAGAACCTTTCATCCTATATGCACTAACATTTACATTTTAAGATAAAAATTTTGTTAGTGGGATGGTGGGGGGGGTTAAGTGAAAGCAGAAAGCAGCTGTGACTGACTATGACAGCTATCTGCCTATGTTTATTCTGTGTGGCAGAAATTAGCGTCAGAACTTGTTTCATAAGTTGCACTTGTTTATTTTATATTTATTAATCCAGTTCTGTTATTACTTAAGATCATTAAACTTTTTCAGCTTTATTAATGGGCTTTAAATGTTTATAACCAGCTTGATAGACTGCACTGTGGTGGGGGATCAAGGAACTTTGTACAAAGTTCTTGTTTGCATAATGGGATGGTGCTAAATTTTAGACTTATTTTCTTTAGAACATAGTTTTAAGTAGAACTAGAATTAGTATGGCAAAGGGGTACCAGCATTTTCAGTTATAGATTTTTTGTTCTCAGAAAATAGTACTGGTATTAAGTGATACAGTGTTTAATGTTTGCTGCCAGTTTTATCATTGTGTCAAAATGAAAAGTCAGAATTTCCTGTTTTATTATGTCACTTTAACATTATTTTAATTTAGCACTGATGCAGTTGCTTTCTTAATGGCTTAATTGATACAATATTTTGCTGTAAATTGTTGAATAAATCAAGTCTAGCTAATGCTTTTTGTTAGTAGATAAAAAACGAAAAATAAAAATTCCCAAACTGAAGGAATAGGCAGCCATGAGATCTGGAAAACATTTTTTTAGAAAAATTTCAACATGGTCAACATGGTCTTCTTTAGCACCACTTAAAATAAGGAAAATGGTCTACAAAGTTAGTATTACAGAGAATTAACATAAATTATCCCAGATTAATATCAGATATCTTGCTGGAGTATTTACCAAACACTGAGCCTCTGCAAAAAGTCAATAAAGAAAAAAAAATGAAGAACAAAATACCTGAATTATTTTACCCACAACATTTTGTTATCACTTATCGCCAGCCTTTGTAGTACTTTTGTGTTCATAGCTGTTGTTTTACTGTGTCTTACCATGACAAGAAATACTGCTTTGATTAATTCAAAATATGTAAGCGGAAGAAGGAAAAAAGCTTTTTCAGTGTTTAAACATTGTTACGATGTTGCATTGATATTTGACATTACATTGTTTCAATATTTTCCCACTGGAAATATACTAAAATAGATAAATTGAGAAAAAACAGTTTTCTTGTTTTGCTATGAAATATATATGTATCACACATTATTGCACACCTGTATTTGGTGTAAAAGTACCTTATTTAGCAGAATGGAAAATCATTTTGTAGTGGACTTGGATGAACTGCTGAAATGTTTTCATAACACTGTCAAAACCAGAACTGTATGACTTTTCAAAGGTACACGGGGCTCAGTTTACTTTCAATTCTGGTCTAAGGTGTGGTAATTAACTACTTTTCAACTTGGGAGTGCTGTAGTAATGAGTATAGAACTTTTTGTGCCATATCATGACATAGAGGTGATATAGTTGGACAAGAAATTAAAAAAAAAATGACACAAAAATAGGCCCTTAAACACCACAGGGTATAATCGATTCCGCTAATTTTCCCTCCCTGCAGAGACTGTACGTCATATTTGGCTTCTGCTGAGACTGTCCGCGAACTTTTGCTTCCTGCAGAGACTACTGTCATTGAAAAATGGCTTCCTGCCGAGACTGTCCGCGTGACTTTGCTTCCTGCCAAGAGCCTCTGCAGGAAGCAGAATCACGCGGACAGTCTCTGCAGGAAGCCATTTATCATGTACAGAAGTCTCGGCAGGAAGCAAGAAATTGCGGACAGTCTCGGTGGAAGCCAAATATGATGTACAGTCTCTGCAGGAAGCAAAAATTAGCGGAATTGATTATACCCTGTGAACAGGGCATTGAGAAATATGATACTGATGCAGTACTGGTTTGATGACAGATGTTATTGAGCATTAAGAACACATTCAGCAGAGTCCGAGCTGTAGAATAATGTTGTGTGTATTATCCTAGTTCTAGGCGAGGAGGATAGCGGCGAGGAGTTGGAGAGTGAGTTATATTGCTATATCAACACTGTACCTTGATTGAGTTGTGCTGCTGCATGTGTTTGTCATACTGTACAAAACCACAATTTGTGAGATGATCAAAATGCAAAATAGTTGCAATATTACAGAAGGAATTTTAGAGTTACTAAAATGTTCAAAAAAATTGATCAGTTATTACTTAATGTTTTATTTTCTCATTGATTGTGGTTTGGTAGATTCCCTCCCTCCCTTGCCTTCAGTATATAATAAATGGTCTTGTTGTAAGGAACATAATTATAATGAAAGTGCAAAGCTTTCCTTATGTTGGTGAAAATAGTTTGGACAGCTATGAAAAAGTTTATATAACATATGATGGGAACAAAAAAGACTTGGATTGCATTGTTCCTTACAAGCAGGGCATGATTTATTTGTCAGTCAAGGGTCTAACTTTTTCAATGTACATGTATATAAATAACTGTATGTCTGAGAGATACTACTTCCCTTTGGTAACCACAGGGTATAATCAATTCCGCCAATTTTCGCTTCCTGCAGAGACTGTACATCATATTTGGCTTCCCCCAAGACTGTCCGCAAACTCTTGCTTCCTGCAGAGACTACTGTCCTCGAGGAATGGCTTCCTGCCGAGACTGTCCGCGTGACTCTGCTTCCTGCCGAGAGTCTCGGCAGGAAGCAGAATCATGCGGACAGTCTCTGCAGGAAGCCATTTATAATGTAAGAAGTCTCGGCAGGAAGCAAGAGATCGCGGACAGTCTCGGCAGAAGCCAAATATGATGTACAGTCTCTGCAGGAAGCGAAAATTGGCGGAATCGATTATACCCTGTGGTAACTGAGGAGCGACTTTCCTTTCATATTTGGTGGAAAAACAAAGATATGATCAATAGCTTATTCAGATTTTATTGAAAAGTAATGCCAATATTCAAATTTGCACACAGTATAGATCTAGATGAGGTGGCTCATTATGAGCCACCTCAGTTGGATCTACACTGTTTGCTCTCTAGTCTTCGAATTCTCAGTGCGGCATAACTTGGATGAAACAGGTTTTGAAATTTTTCCGAGCTAAATTTTGTATTAGCTGTTTTGGTGTATTAAAGGTTAGACCTTTGACTGTTTGTCCTGCTTTTCAATTCCCATGTAATATTGTATGTATTATTTTGCTTCAGGTTTGGACATGTATTTTGGAAGTCAAATTGGTACTATTACTTGACATGAATTTGATACAGTCTTGTTTTACATTCAGATTATGAGGTTGTGGTTACCTGTTAAAGTTCTTTATAGCTCCACTTCATTTTCTTTAATTTAAATTGTTTTTGGAAAGATAGGATAAGGCTTCATAAACTAGCTTTTTCAAGATTTATATGTCAGTAACATATTTTAAATGCATGCAGTTGAAAAACTGACAGGAAAGTGAATTGTCAAAGTTTGCTTCGAAAAGTGAAGAGAAATTCCTAGTACACAAATACAATATGTCAGCAGAGAGGATTGAACTACACTTCAAAAATTTAAAATCTTTCACTCTTTCTCTCATTCTGTCTCTCTGTCTGTCTGTCTGTCTCTCTCTTTCTGCCATCACTGTCATAATGCTGTCATTGCTGAATACTTGTGTTAGACGAAACTTCGTAACATCACTAGAGTTAAGATAGCTTCATTTTGCATCATACTGGTAAATGAATGCATTTGGAATGACACATTTTGATTTACTGGTCTATTTTTAAGGTGACTGGATACTTTTTAGGGGGAAGCAACTTTGCTTTTATTTTTGCCTTCTTTTTGAATGTGATCAGCTCTTATTTGAGCAAATTCTTTCTCGTTAAAAGTAGACTTTTTGTGTAGCATTGTCATAGGACAGCCCATACTACACCATTGAAGTTCTTTCCCTTGGAAAAAGTATCTATTCACCTCAACTGAGTGCACTGTTTGCATCCCCATGTTTTATTTCCCACCACTTTATACATGAGCCGCGACACAAGAAAACCAACAAAGTGGTTTTGTGCCAAGTGCAGACTCAGATCAGCCTGGGCAGCTACCGAGTCTGATCAGACTCTTTGCTAAGCACTTAAAGGGTAGCTAAGCATCTAAGCTACCTCCATGCAGTCTGATCAGACTCTTTGCTAAGCACTTAAAGGGTAGCTAAGCATCTAAGCTACCTCCATGCAGACAGCAGTGACTCTGATCTGAGCAGATGCCCAGGCTGATCTTAGTCTGTGCTGGGCGCACAACCACTTTGTTGGTTTTGTTGTGTCTTGGCTCACATGCATTTGCACTTGCATCGTTCACCGTGCACAGACACTTGCATTTCAGCCAGTCACTAAACATGCCATTTTAAAAGGCCTTTAGAAAAGAACCTCAGAATATATTCTGCTTGTAAGGACTTGTTGAGAGCAGTGTTAAATTAAATAGAGCCATAAAGTCTGATCAAGATTTAAACTTTATTTGATTTAAGGGCTTTGCAAAGAGTCTGATCAGACTGGGCGAATGCCCAGGCTGATCTGCGTCTGTGCTGGGTGCACAACCACATTATTGTGTTTTCTTGTGTCCCGGCTCATTTGTCTATATTCATATTCATCAATATTAATGGCATGTTAAGTGGCTGAATTTGAATATTTATTTGTTTGTTATTTTTTATTATTATTATTTTTTTTTTCTTATATTCAGTAAAAAAATCGGTTTACAGACAAGAGATGATTGGAATTTTAATACATTTGATTATGTCTTGTGATTGTATTTCAGCAAATAGAAGTGGAATAGGCATTCAATATTTGAGCCGCGACACGAGAAAACCAACAATGTGGTTGTGCGCCCAGCGCAGACTCAGATCAGCCTGGGCATTCGCCCAGTCTGATCAGAGTCTTCGCTGTCCGCATGGAGGTAGCTTAGACCATTAGCTACCCAATAAGCGCCAAGCGAAATGTCTGATCAGACTGGGCAGATGCCCAGGCTGATTTAAGTCTGCACTGGGCGCACAACCACTTTGTTGGTTTTGTCGTGTTGCGGCTCATTTTTCTTGTTACTCTCAGAAGCTGCATACAAAACAAAAATAGATTGCTATTAAACAGTGTAAAAGATATACAATTTGTTTAATCAAAAACAAGCTTTTGTCAATTTGAGAATAAGGAGAATATTTACAGATTAAGTATAAGCTTTGAGAGTGAATGAAAACATAAACAGCTGTTTGCATAGCAGTTACAACTTCATGTTAACTTCCCATCAGAAACAACAGTATCAGAAATAACTTTCAGAAAAGAGAATTGCATATAGAGCATTAAAACTTACATGTACATGTAGATGACATTCTGACATTCTCTAAAATCTTTAGCTTTTAGGACAAACATTTTTTTCAGAACAAACATATTTGCTTATGAACAGAAAATACTTCAACATATTTTCTTATTGTATAAACTATAATATCACTACACATGGTTTCTGTAAAATAAATCATATTCGGTGGCATAATATCCCTTTGGTGTTGTCATATAGCCATTTAACAAGTTGAAACATGATGGTAGCTGTTGGATGTTTTTCTTACTGTATATTGGTTACTTTTGCAGATGTGAATTGTTTTAGTTCTAACCCAAAAGGTATGCAAAAATATTCAGCAGTTCTAATTTTCGCGCTTTTATAAAACTGCAGAAACATACAGAAATTAAAATTCACAGAAATTTCCCTTTATACACTATTTCTGCATAAAAGCACATTCAGGCGGTTCTAATGAAGATCTACTAGATATGCTTGTATAGAGAAATAATTTAATTACCCCAGAATTATTATTATGAAAGCCGCTTATTGAAAGTTGTATGAAAATTATTTTTTATCATAGATGAGGCAGAAAGTGCCGAGGCCAAGGAAGCAAAGAAGAAGAAAAAAGCTGATAAAGGAGTGGTAGTAGGGGCTGCTACTGCTGGGGCTGCCATTGTGAGAAATGCTGATGGGACACCAATGAGGGATGCCGAGGGGAAGATAATGACTAAGAGTGATACTAAGGTGGCGTCTAAGACAGAGTTGGTGGAGGTAGATAAGAATGGGGAACCAGTGGAGAGACCTTCTTCTGTCCTGGGACAGGACCTTCCTCATGGACCAGGTAATACACAACCCCAGAGAGGGAAGTCATATTTAAGTTCATTTCATTTTCTTATTAAAATTTTGAAGCTGGTTGTTCTAATGACTCCATAGTATGTGTTTGGCTTGAGGAACAAAAAGAAGCATTATTAGCAGATACATTTTATGTTTTCTTGAAAATTTGAAGAAATGTAATGACCACTGTAGACCGAATTTCTTTGTCAGCAAAAAGTTAATTGGGTTGGCTTTTAAGGATGGTTGAATGCCCTTTTTGTCGCACCTGCTTTAGCAAGGAGTTCACTTTTCCGTCCGTCCGTCAGTCATTCCGTCCGTCAGTCCGGACGTCCGTCCGTCCGTCCACAATTACCTCGACCCTAGTGGTTAAGTCCATTTCTCTCAAACTATGATACCTACAATCATGAATCTGGTATAAAGTTTCTTCTTAGAATGTTCTCAAGGTATGTTGCACTTTTTTTTTACCCTTGACCTACATTTCACGCTCTGCTGAGTTTGTAAAATTTAATGTCCAAAATTACCTCGATCCTAGTGGTTAAGTCCATTTCTCTCAAACTATGATACCTACAATCATGAAATCGGGTATAAAGTTTCTTCATAGAATGTTCTCAAGGTACGTTGCACTTTTTCCTACCCTTGACCTACATTTCTTGCTCTGCTGAGTTTGTAAAATTTAATGTCCAAAATAACCTCGACCCTAGTAGTTAAGTCCATTTCTCTCAAACTCTGATACCTACAATCATGAAATCTGGTAAAAAGTTTCTTCTTAGAATGTTCTCGAGGTACGTTGCACTTTTTCCTACCCTTGACCTACATTTCATGCTCTGCTGACTTGGTAAAATTTAATGTCCAAAATTACCTCGACCCTAGTGGTTAAGTCCATTTCTCTCAAACTATGATACCTACAATCATGAAACCTGGTATAGAGTTTCTTCTTAGAATGTTCTCAAGGTACGTTGCACTTTTTCCTACCCGTGACCTATATTTCACTCTCTGCTGACTTGGTAAAATTCAATGTCCAAAATTACCTCGACCCTAGTGTATTAGTCCATTTCTTTCAAACTATGATACCTAGAATCATCAAACCTGGTTTAAAGTTTCTTCTTAGAATGTTATTAAGGTGCATTGCACTTTTTTCTACCCTTGACCTATATTTAACCCTCTGCTGACTTCGTAAATTTCATGTAAAAAATTACAGCTACCGTAAATTTCACGTCAAAAAATTGCATCAACCCTAGCATTTAAGTCCATTTCTCTCAAAGTATGATACCTAGAATTATCAAACCTGGCAAAAAGTTTCTTCATAAAAAGGTCTCAAGGGTTGTTGCACTTCCATCTGCCCCTTACCTTTCTTTCAAGGAATGCTGACTTTGTAAAATTTTACATCCAACATGGCATTGACCCTAGCAGTTAAGTCCATTTTTCTGTAAACACAATGGTAGAAGCATCAAACCTCTATGCTTGATGTATATACCATGTGCTCTGTTGGCTTTGGAAATTTGTAGGTCAACCTGGCATCCACATCTGAATGTACTCTAGCATTAAAGTACATTTCTCACAAACTAACCCACGTACAATCATCAGATATGGCATAAAATGTTTTCTTAAGCTGGTCTCTTGGATTGTTTAACTACTTTATATTTTTAATGATTATTTCATACTCTGTTGACTGAATTTTATGTCCAGAATTGCATCCTTCTTAGCTTGCAAGGCCAGTTCGCTAAATTCTTATACATGAAATCATCAAACCTAATCTTAACCATGATCTCTGCTACTGTGGAAGAGCAAGGCAGGCGCGACATAGCATTCTGCAGAATTCTTGTTGTTACTAAAACTTGATTTTTCATGTTCAAGTTATTCAAGTTTTGTTTTCGTAAAAGTTCCTTGCTTCATCTCAGCAATATGTTGGCAGGGTTGAGTTTAACCTTAAATGCTGCTCTTCCACACTAATGTTGCTTTGGTTATTTAGAAGTTTTTATGGATACTTAAATTGCATCAGTATATGAACTGCAACATGAAAAAATCAACAAAGTGGCATGTGCACCCAGTGAAGACTCAGATCAGTCTGGGCATCTGCTCAGTCTGATCGGAGTCTTCACTGTGTACTTAAAGTGTAGCTAAGGGTCTAACCTACCTCCATGTTGAGAGCAAAGACTCTGATCAGACTGGGCAGATGCACAAGCTGATCTGAGTCTTTGATGGGGGCACAAGCCACTTTGTTGGTTTTGTCATGTTTTGGCTCAATTTTGTGCTTTTGATCCTGTAGATGAGAAGTATTACATGGATGCTGAAGGAAATATATACAGTGAGCAAGAACTACGTGAGACAGGTCTGCAGTATAAACTTGTGTGCCTCTTCATCTAGAGTGTGCCTCCTCCATCTTGAGTGTGCCTCTCCTCTCCCATCTTGAGTGTGCCTTTTCCATCTTGAGTGTGCCTTATCTTTAGATAAAGCTGCATGTTGCTACTCTCTGCACCAATTCCACTACTATTTATCCCTAATGACCGTCTCTTGAGCTCACCTGAACTTGCCATATTTAATTTCTGATATTCAGTATATTTTAGCCCAAAGGTTATAAAACATGAGTTCATTCTCAAACTCAAAATAAAGCACACTATTGGCTGCTTTCGAGCACATGCTCGGAAGCACCCAATTAGTGTGCTTTATTTTGAGTTTGAGATTATTCTCAAGTTTTGTAACCTTGAACCCTGGTTTAACTTGCTTTCTTGATCTCATTTTATCTTCGCCTTTGTTAGCTTTTCAGGAACTCTTTATTAACTTGCTGTCATGAATTCTCTAGATCTCATTATTTATCCTATTCCATTCGGGATACCTGGGGTATCTGGGCAAACAGTTTGAATCCAGATCAGGCCCCACAAATGTGGGGCCTGATCCGAGATCTAAACTGTTTGCTGCCTAGACATCATTTCTACAAGAGTTAGTTAGACCAATATTGTCAAAATATTCTTGATTTTTGATGCAGACGACAATTTCAGCAGACGACAAAAAATACCCAGAATGCAATGGGTTATGCATTTTATCAAGGTTTCATCTTGTGTTGCCCTCACAAGTTATTCCTCTTTCTTTTTCAACCTGTCTTTGTCTTCTTGAAGTTTTCCATGTTAACTTCCTTTTAGCATCTTGACTTGAGTTCTATCTATCTTACTTCCTTTTATCTGTTAAGGTGTCTGGGCACACCTCCTTGTTTTGCCACCATTTTCATGAGGGGAAACAACTTAAGTGACTTCTGTTTATTTGCCTGGAGGGCAAAGGCCTTCCAAAATGTGGCCTAATTCTGAGGAAAGAATTTAGCCCCCTTTGAACCCATTTATCTTATATGCTTGGCTTGTCAACATATAATGGTGAAGTGCTTAATTGCAGTGATGAAGCTGTATGTTATATTAAGTAATTGCACAGTCAGCTAGAAGGAGCTAAAAATATTGTTGAACAAGTCATTATCAGCCAGTGTGTTTATACACTTTCATTGCTGTTTCTCATCTTCATTATGCTTAAGCTGGTTTCGTGTGTAGCTTGTCATGATATCAAGATAACATTAATTTCAAAAGCACTTAACTTCTTCTATAATAAGACACACAAACCTCCTGTGACATCTTTTCTGTGAGTGATATAATCGTGGTAATTTGTATCAACCATTCTGTCCTTATTGATACTTCTTGCATAGCACTTCATACCTGAACCCTTCCCTGGCTGACTTTCTTATATCTCAGTTTTTGCAAACTTTCACACTTCAGTGCATTATTGATGATACATACAATTTTGTAAAGTTCATTTTCATCATATGAGTGGCTTTATTTCTTTTTGAGCTAGTTGCGACATTTTGCATAGGTTTGCTTTTCAAGAGTCAGTTTATTAAATTTAAGTTAAAGTTGATATTCCAGAATTATTTCTTTAGGCTGCTTGCGCTGTTGAAAAGATTTGAGCTGCGACACGAGAAAACCAACAATGTGGTCGTGCGCCCAGCCCAGACTCAGATCAGCCTGGGCATCCGCCCAGTCTGTTCAGACTCTTTGCTAGGCGCTTAAAGGGTAGAGGCTTAGAGTCGAAGCTACCTTCATGCGGACAGCGAAGACTCTGATCAGACTGGGCAGATGCCCAGGCTGATCTGAGTCTGTGCTTGGCGCTCAACCACATTGTTGGTTTTATCGTGTTGGGGCTCATTTTAGAACACAAATATTCACAGTCACATTGCAAGTCAGAATTACTTCAGCTATGCATACATTTGGTTATGCAAAGGAATAAGGAATGGTAGGAAAGATACATTATATCCTTGATTTGAAAATTGATGAAAGCACTATAAGTGCTGTAACATACTGATTATATACTGAATTAACGAGAAGCATTTTATTGAAAGTTTGTTTGTGAACTTTTACCATTTAAAATAGACACCAATATGTTAATAATTTTAGTGAAATTCTTGCATAACCTGAATCTACATGAACCAGTCTTTTTGTCTCTAGCATATGAGGCAAAGGAATGTGTAGACCCAGAACAGATTGCTCATAAAGCAATGTATACCCCTAAAGGAGCGGTCTGATCAGGGTCTACACTGTTTGCCAATTCAGTTGCATCTTTTGGACACATTTCTGTTGTGTAAAACCATACTGTTCCATTTTAGGATTATTATAGTAATTATTTTAGGTGTCTTTTTTTGGAATTTTACAGTCAATTGAGGCAATGCAAAGGAGAAGAACTCATGATTAGGAAAGTATTTGATGGTCAGTCTAGAAGAATTTTCTACATTTTGAAATCGCATGTTATGTTATTTACTCAAACTGCCTCAGAGCTCCCACTAAACTGTTCTAATGAGGGACAACAAGTGTATAATTTGATAGAGGATCAACAGAAAGTGGCATAGTTTTAATTTTCCTCAATCACAACTTTTGCAGATCATATATTTTCTATTTCAGATTCTACACAGGATATGAGACTGTCTAGTGTGGTGAGTATTCTAAGAATGGTTTGTGTAATAAAAAAAAAAACACTATTACTATGCCAGACATAATAAATTTTGAGTGACATTTGTTCCAATCTGCAGTTTACGCAATCAGATCAAACTCCTAAACTGTATAATTTGATAGCCAGCCATATGTTGAATCAATTTAAAAGAAGGTATTTTGAGCAGTTTCAAACAGTCAATTAGCCTTTTCTGTAGAAATTCAGATTTGAAGAATGCAGTCAGTGTCACTTTCTAATAAATCCTGTGCTGTAAAACAATTTGCATTGTGTTCCATGTTAAAATGTGACCCAGACTTGTAATATTGATATTTCTTTCATCGTAATGCTCATTGAAAGAAACAAAATACACGAATAAATTATCAGAAATACATATACTACCCAGCAGGCACATGACGTTGAAATGACGGATTGACGTCAGTACGATGTCCTGTGCCCGCTGGGTATGATTCAGCAGTTAGTCAATATCACAATAACTGCTCTGCTTGCATTCAGAGAAATAGACCTGTACAAAACATGCAGCATTGCTGCTTTGATGCAATCTGAGCTAGGCCATACTGGAACATGTAAAACAGTAAACTGTACTTTGCCTGACCAGGCTGTGCAAGTTGGAAGGCTGGTATGGGCATGGACAGGTCACCTGTGTGTGAATACAGGTGTTTTCACAAAGTGGCTTGTATTGCATTCCAGAGTTCTGTTGGAGATGAGGCCCCTATCCCAGCTCCAGCAAGTCAAGTGCCCTCCAAGGCCCCATCACAGACCCCAGTACAGGCCCCAGGTCTGGATAAAGAGGTTACCTTTGTGAATGGTGAGATGCATATACAGTCTAGTCAAGCCTCTGGTGATGTGATTGTCAGGCCAATTGCCGTTCCTGGTCTAGATGGTTTAGCAGCTCCAGGATCAACAGAGAAAAAGTTAGATGATGAAGGGACATCAGCCCCTAGGTCATCCCCTACACATGCCCCAATGCAGGAACAGCTAAGATTTCAACAGGAGGAGGCTTTAAAGAGGTAATTAGCTGTGATTTGATAGAGATTGAGACCTTATCATTTTGGGCCCAGTTATTCAAAGCAACATAAGCTCACTGAAGTAGTTAGGGATTTATTAAGTCTTTAAATGAACATTTAAGTGTGTTAATATTTTTGGATGAAAAAATATGAGAAGCTTTTGAAATGCATGGGCTTCTCACAATTTTTTCAGCAAAAAAAAAGAGAGTTTTTTAAACAGTTTGTTTAAAAAATGTAATGTCATTAGTTTTGAATCAATGGGCTTTGTTTGTGATTTTGCAAATACAATTTTCTAAATAAATATATTTTTCTGAATTACAAAGATATAAAATGCAAGGTTGATTTCATTCATAAATAAGGGCTAAAAGGATTCAGTTGAATCCATCAAAAAGATCTTTAGATGAGGTTGGACATGGGAAGTGGCAGTTTACCAACAGAAATGAAACCACAGAAAGGGGGCTTATCATATATGAGCCACGGCATGAGAAAGCAGACAAAGTGGTTGTGTGCACAGCGCAGACTCAGATCAGCCTGGGCATCCACATCCGCCCAGTCTGATGAGAGTCTTTGCAGTGTGCTTAAAGGGTAGGTAACATTCTAAGCTACATCCATGTGGACAATGAAGACTCTGATCAGACTGGGCGGATGCCCAGGATGATCTGAGTTTGCACTGGGCGCACAACCACTTTGTTGGTTTTCTCGTATCATGGCTCATATGCAAACAGTGAATATTGAAACAACCACTATGTGAATCTGTAAAGTCTGGCTAGAGATTTCATTTGTGGCGGTCTTGTCTTTGTAATTCTGTTAATTTTGGTCCCTAGGATTTTGTGTTTGTTAATTCCTTAGAGTCTATATGTGTGAACAGCACATGTTCAGGTTATGTGGCTGTCACACAGTGACGTATAGCATCAGCGTATGCCGACGTATGAGAAATTTAGTAAACACGCTGGTGTACGTTGAATAAGTTAGGGGTACGTTATGAACAAGTTACGAGTACGCTCAAATACGTTGGTATAAGTTGTTGTACGTCAAATGCGGCCCAAAATTTTGTGCATGCATAAAATTTTCAGCGTATGCCGACGTATTGTTTATAAGTTAGTCATAAGTTTGGTGTACGCAACAGGAAAGTTATGCGTACGTTCATGTACGTAACTTGTAAGTTAATCATACGTTGACATACGTCGGCAGCCAGCAGGTCCATTGTGGAGCGTGCGCGTAACTTATTTCTAACTTATCTAACTTACCTGTAACTTATACCGAACGTATCCAGAACGTATCCAACCTATGCCTGACGACCTTAGAACTTATTCAACGTATCATGAACGCACAGAGCGTATTTAGGTAACATATCCGCCATCGATCTGGGCTTCAGCTATATATATTGGATACAGATCAGCAATTCATTACTTTTAAATAAGGAATCTTCTTGGACCGCTTCTACTTGTCGTTTTGGGGCTTGAGAAGGGGGTTAATACTTCAGATGCCACCACAGCTGCTGCAGACGCAGCCACGGATACCACTAAAGAGGCATTGGAGTCTGCGCGAGAGGGAGGTTGGCTACCATCGTAGGCACGGCAGTCGGGTGCTGATTGGGACGACCGTAGGCATGAAGGTGGTCAGCTACTACCTGCAAAGTTCTCTAATTTTCGTTCTTTAGGCATGTCCATCGATCAACGTCCACTACAATAAAAAGTGTTGTAGAGAGCCGTCGCTTTACATCTGATCGTCAAAGCACGCTCCAACACGCTATACATAAGGTCGACGTAAGTTAGACTAACGTTGTGCATGCGTTCGGCATAAGACAAGAACGCTACAGATACGCTGGGAACACGTTGTTTTACGCTTGTATAAGTTATGTATATGCTAGGGATAAGTTGTGAATAAGTTATTTATACGTTTCAGTACGCTATGTGTGCGTTCCAAAACCGGCTGCTGTTTGATGTTTTAATTTATCTCCAACGTATGCCAGCGTATTGGATAAATTTTTCATACGTTGGCATACGTTGTCTGAAACGTTGTAGTGTGACAGGGCCTTTAGGCAGCGCTTTTGCTGTTAGCATATTTGTTAAGCACTCATTTTACATAAGCACTCATTTTACATGCTTCAACATAAATAGTAAATCACAAGTCTCATCAGCTAATTCACTAAGTAAGGATCTCTGTCTCTTTCAGATTACATGAGTTAGAGCAACAGATGGTGGGTGGGGAACAAATTGACAATGTTGAAATGAAAGAGAGAAGGAAGAAGAGGAAAACCTTTGCAGAAGAAAGAAAAAGAAGATTAGCAGGTAAGGACTTAGACTGCCTCCTTTTCTCATTACTGATTTTGTAATGTTGTTTTACATTGCAAGCTAAAACGGAGGACGATACCTAATGTTGCATAGATCAGATGCTAACTGGCCTGTTTGATGAAGAACAATGTCTGTATGTCAGTAAGCAGTTATAGCACAATCAAATTGTTGCTGATTGAAGCAATAAAATTCAAGAAGCAAAGTAATATTGAAAATCTGCACTTACTTTGGAGTTTAGTTTAAAACCTGATTATATGTTTGTGTATTTGACTGTACAATACTTCTTACATGTTTAAGCAGCACAATCTATTTATTTTGCTATGTTTGAGCTCCACAGAAAGGCACAACATTCAAATGAATATGAGCCGCGACATGACAAAACAAACAATGTGGTTGTGCGCCCAGCACAGACTCAGATCAGCCTGGGCATCCGCCCAGTCTGATCAGAGTCTTCGCTGTCCGCATGGAGGTAGCTTAGACCCTTAGCTACCCTTTAAGCGCTTATCTAAGATTCTGACTCGACTTGATGGATGTTCAGGCTGGTCTGAGCCTGCGCTAGGCGCACAACCACTTTGTTGGTTTCCTCGTGTCGCGGCTCATATATTGAGACTAAACTACAAGGGAATCTTATGCGAATGTTTATTTGCTTTGTATCACTTTGTTGGCTTAGTCAAATTAAAGCCATGACATGATAACATTATCACAAAGAGCAAATTCTTTCTTATAGAAGCTATCCCTATTGAAGTAAAGGAATTTGTCTACATGTACAAGTAAAGTAACAGCCTCTTTGTTGAAGTTACCTCACTTTTAAAAAAATGGGGGCCAAAAGTAAGGAGATGTATTCATACCTTAAGGCATATTCCATTCGGCATATTTGCTTGTGATGCAACAGTTCTGTGGTAAGAATTCTAAGAATTTGGATGGACAGGTCTGGGAAAATAGTGCAGACCCAAATCAAATTGCTCCTGTACCACCAATCTTATCAGGGTCTACACTGTGTGTGCCATTTCATCTGCATCATTTGGATGCATAACTGCATTGTGAATCAAACTGTTCAGTTTTATGATAATCAGTGCTCCAGATAAGAAGGGGTAACAAAGATAATTTAGGGATAATTATCCATATTTCTCCATAAAAACATATTTTGTGGCCCATCATTAGAACCGTCTCATCGAGACGGTTCTAATGAGGGGTCACAACATATGTTTTCGTTGAGAAATAAGAAAAATTATCTTCAAATTATCCTCAAATACCCCTCTTATCTAGAGCTCTGATTTTAGGTGTCCCAATTACGGGATTTTTACAATAACGCTTTTTATCTTTACAGAAGCCATAGCTAAGATGGATGATGATGGCATCATGTTACAGATATATGACAATATTGGAGATGAACTAAAAGCTAAAAATAAACTACTGGAAAAGGAGAAAGAAAAGGTTATTTTATTGTCATATTGTACTTTAAAACTCAGAACCTCTCTTATCATACATTACAAACTTCCTTATTGAAGCTCATCTGGATCATGACTTCTCTTTCTATGCTGAAGAAAGTTGCAAAATTTCCCACCACAAAATGACTTTGATTCACTATTAATTACCAAGAAAAATTCCCTGATAAAGACGTAGTTCACTTCTTGCAGAAAATGTTCTCTACAGGCGTTTGATTTCTTCCCTCTATTAAACAGAAGTTCATGTTACTTTTAAGAAAGTAATTTTCTCTGGGACAGAACAAAGAAGTCACTGTGAGAAGGGGTTAATCTCAAAAGGAATCAAATATTCTTTTCAAGTTGCCTTGCTGTAATAATGGAGGTCACCGAATGTGTTCTGATATTATTTCTTGGTTTTCAATTAATTTGTTATCCTTTCTAGTGTGAAGAGGCTAGTCGTGAGATTCTGGACATCCAGTCAGAATTTGAGTTTGAGCGGATTGACTACTTAGACACTATACGTAAACAAGAACGGCAGTTACTGCTTATGCAGGATTTGATAGACAGAATTAGCCCATGTATACGCAAGGACTGTAATTATAGTAATATTGACAAAATAAAGATGGATTGTAAGTGGGATGAGGAACAGGGTAAATGGATTCTACCAAAACTAACTATAGAGAGAACTGCACTGCCAGTATCAGGTAAGAATTTAGTCAAGATCTTCAGAGATTCAGATAAGTGGGTTGTGAGGATAATTCTTTAGAAATCGTTCTTATTTCTCAGTGAAAACATGGTGTGACCCCTCGTTAAAACTGCCCGGCTGAGGCGATTTTAATAAGGGGTCACAATATATGTTTTTTTGCAGAGATATGGAAAAATTATCCTAGTATCCTTGCTGGAGCACTGATCTTGCCAGTGAAAATTTAAACCTTTTTTGCTAGGCAAAAATTGCAAAATACTACAGCATAGAAGGAAATCTAACAGTGTAAATTTATTTTTTACTGGAGGAGGTTTTATTTAATTTCACAACGTCTGTTTGGTTACAAAATATAATATGTACATGTAATATAATTAATTTTGTTGTATGAGTCAGAAAAAAACATATATAAGTCATATTTCAGATTTTTAAACTTTCATGTTCACTGATATATCAGCTACATGTTCAGGAGATCTGTTATGATTCTGATTATTTGTGGCTAAGTGACCCCACTTTAGAATTACTAAAAATAGCCAGGAATTGGGGTACTTTTCTTACATGGATGCGATTAAGAAACTATTTGCATTTGTTTTAGTACATCTGTATATGAGCCGCGACACGACAAAACCAACAATGTGGTTGTGCGCCCAGCGCAGACTCTGATCAGCCTGGGGATCCGCCCAGTGTGATCAGACTTTTTGCTAAGCGCTTAAAGGGTAGCTGAGGGCCTGAGCAACCCTCACGCGGACAGCGAAGACTCTGATCAGACTGGGCGGATGCCCAGGCTGATCTGAGTCTGCGCTGGGCGCACAACCACATTGTTGGTTTTGTCGTGTCCGGCTCATATATTGTTTCATAAACCCTTACCTAACTCATATTTAATGTAGAACCCAGTTCATCTACATGATTTTGCCTGTTGTTTGGAGTAAACAGCCTTGCATTTAACTCCATTTCTTATCAGTAGTTAGACCCTGTCATCAAGCTTTCTCCCTATACACAGTTCCGAGAATAGCCGCTAAGGCCCGCCTACTTAGTTACTGTTACTACGTCTCACAAGCTTTACACAAAGATGGCAGAAAAACAAATGACAAATGCAAGTGTCTGCTAAATGTTGGCGATCTATGGCGAAGAATCAGCCTCCTCATGACCTACACATGGAAGTTGGCACATCACACATTTCCGATGCGTTCTGTTTTTTGCAAAGTAGGATAAGTTTATTGAAAGTGGTGTCAGTTTGTTTTTCTTTAAACAGGTACACATCCCTCCATTAACTGTAAGGTAAAATCACGGACTTATGTAAAATATTGACCACGTGCGATTTGTTTGTGAGACTATGTCACGTGCTAAGTTGTCGTTGCATTGGCCAGGTATACACTATCACGTGACTTTGAGTGACATTCTGGGTGTGGCTCGGAACTGTGTATTAATGATGGGCGCCAACACTGCAGCACCATTATATAACTTTGACCATTTCTGTCAGAAGACTTTGCTTCAGTTAGCAGTTGCTTAATCATATTAATAGAATATATGAGCCGCGACGCGAGAAAACCAACAAAGTGGTTGTGCGCCCAGCGCAGACTCAGATCAGCCTGGGCATCCACCCAGTCTGATAAGAGTCTTCGCTGTTCGCATGGAGCTAGCTTAGACTCTTAGCTACCCGTTAAGTGCAAAACGAGGACTCTGATCAAACTGGGTGGCTGCCGGTGCTGATCTGTGTCTTCTCTGGACGCACAACCACTTTGTTGGTTTTCTGGTGTCGCGGCTCATATAAACTAAAACTATGTTACTTTTCTTCCTGTCATATGGAACCATAAAGCAAATACGACATACCATTTTATGGATTGCCTGTCATTTAGTTTGAAAAGTTCTTGTAATTTGTCAAATGCAGAGTTTAATTGGTTCATAAATACAAATGAGCCCCAGCGCAGACTCAGATCAGCCTGGCCATCTGCCCAGTTTGATCAGAGTCTTAGCTGTCCGCATGAAGGTAGTTTAGACCCGTAGCTACCCTTTAAGCGCTTAGGGAAGACTCTGATCAGACTGGGCGGATGCCCAGGCTGATCTGAGTCTGCGCTGGGCGCACAACCACTTTGTTGGTTTTCTCGTGTCGCGGCTCAAATGCTACCATAAACCACCTTGTTTTTGCAGGTACAATATTACCAGGAGCAGGAGGATCTCTCAGTCCCAGGTTGTCTAATGGTAATATAGAGGAATATGATGATAGATTTAGAGAGGTTTGTATTATATTTCAATATTATTTAATACCTTGTAACAGGTATTAATGTCTGAATGTTTTTTTTTACAATATATGTATCTGGTAATGGCTTCCCCTTTAAACAGGAAGTTTCCAGATAGATGGTTGCTTACTTTTAAAGTATTTCATGAGAACTTGATCAGCAGTTATTTTGTTTGAAGATAACACTGACAGCCAATTAGAAGCTGATGTTTAGTTGATCTATATTACCACAGGGTATAATCGATTCCGCTAATTTTCGCTTCCTGCAGAGACTGTACATCATATTTGGCTTCCGCCAAGACTGTCCACGAACTTTTGCTTCCTGCCGAGACTTCTGTACATGATAAATGGCTTCCTGCAGAGACTGTCCGCGTGATTCTGCTTCCTGCCGAGGCTCTCGGCAGGAAGCAGAATCACGCGGACAGTCTCGGCAGGAAGCCATTCTTCGAGGACAGTAGTCTCGGCAGGAAGCAAGAGTTCGCGGACAGTCTCGGCAGAAGCCAAATATGATGTACAGTCTCTGCAGGAAGCAAAAATTAGTGGAATTGATTATACCCTGTGATTACAGTAATACAGAAAGATACATAATTTCTGTGAAACACTCCTATCTTCTCAATTATCAGAGAAAAATATGATGTGTGGTCAAACCTTTGTAAATACATGCATCCATGATTGTTCTTCACAAGTACCTGCCCCTGCCCTCAGCTTTTATTGCAGATTTCTGTGCTTTTATCTGTTGAACACCATGCATGCCATGGCATCTTATCAAGTGTATGAACTGACAAATGCATAATTTTAATTTGCAGATTGGACATTTAGCAGGTCAAGGGTTATTTGCTTGATGCATATGGAATAGTTGTTGAATTAGTGCCTTTATCATAATCAGTGGCTTACATCATGTCATTAAGATAGTATGACCACATGTGATGTCATGATGCTGTCTGCGGCATTATATTTTCTACTGAAATAATGTGGGCTTTTAAGGTGATGAAATCTAGTTGAAAGCAGTCCTATGATAAACAGAATTTATTCGCTTGTGGTCATTTTATTTGCTACGAGGGTTGTTCAGAAAGTTCTGATTCTCGCCGAATAACTTTGTTTAGCGGCATGCTGGGGGCAATGGCTTTGCATGTACTGAAAGCCCTACATTTTGCCTTTACAGTGATACCAAACACTATACAAAGATACATTTTCTTATTGAGGTACAACGCGTTTTATTAGGCCCCAGTCATACCACTGGGTTAAAGTCATATGTGAAATTATTTTCAGTGTGTCATTCAAGTAAAAAATCATCGTAAATACAAAATGAATTTTTGTCAGCTGTTTGTCAGTCGTTGCCGTCAATATCCTTTAAAAATAAGAGGGGTAGCAAACGTTTCCAATTCATTCCTTGCAAAGCAATGCGCAGTTCTAATGACGTTATTGAAATCGACGTCAACGTCATTTTCTAAGTCTGTGACAACTTTGTTTTTTACTTCATTTTAATTATTCGACAATTTCGAATTGGGCCATGCAAAAGGTTTTCCTGACAAGATTTTGAATGCTAAGGCATTTGTTTTCGTTTAAAAAAACGATGACTTTAGCAGACAGGGGGAATTTGCTACCACATAAAATGCAAATAATCCAAATTCAAGGGGCAGTATGGAACATAGATTAAATATAATTTCTACGATATTTACAGGACACGGTTGCCTAGGGTTTGTGTTTAGGTAGCCATGACGAAAAAAATTTAAAGACTGCTTATATGTGAACTATGACCTTCTAAAGTAAAAATTCGCAGTGGCTGTAGGGTATACCTCTTTCAAAGACGTTCAAAAATATGGCCTTTAGAAAATATACACTGCGTTTGCACAGTTGTCCTGACATATTACAGCTTTATAAAGTTTAGCTATTAGAAGTTCTGTATTTATGATGCTTATCAAAATATGACATCACGATCAGAACTTTCTGAACATCACTCGTATTTATGAAATTCGTGAAATGCTTGTTTCATGTTTCATATGAAATGACCAGTCATGTAAAATCCTTAAGTAATTTAAGTATAGTTATGTAGCACTCAAATTCCATAAGAGATGTTCATTTCTGAGCTCATGATAATTAACAGGTCAGCCCTCCAGCCCAAGTCCCGGTAGGTCTTTTCACACTTTGTCTTTGTTAAATTGTTCAAGTTTTTGTTATAAATGTGTATGGGTACACTGCTACCAGGCATATCTTATTTTACCTTTTCAAAAAGGGAAAAACTTTTCTTACATCCTGTTTACCTCCCTGTAAAATGAGGTCTACTATTAAAAGAGAGAATTACTGTATTAGCGTTAATTTTCGCAGTGTTCCATTTTTCCAGGTATTTCGCGGTCACAGCCGCGATTATTAAAATCGCTAAATGGTTTCCTGTTTCTAACAAAGTATCATCAGTAGACACAGCATCCATATATTTTTTTCTGTTTACTTTGGTTAAGTCTGGTAATGAAAGAACTAGCTCAAATGAAAATCAAACAATTTTGATTTTCGCGCATGTTGCCAACCGCGAAAATTAAAAATCGCGAAAATTATTGTTTATGATTTTGCCCTCCACAAAAATTTGAACCCGCGAAAATTAATGCGTATATAGTACCTCCTAGAGGAGAGAATTCTTTTTATAAAGAATAGACCCCATTAAGAAAAGAGATAAAGCAAGTGGTAGAGTTGCTTCCCCTGAAGGTGTACCCATTCACCTCAAAAATTGTCAGTTGAGCTTCACCATGAGACATCTGTAGGATCCACTGATTCTTGGAGCAGATAGGAAAGACTGATCAGACTGTCCCTGTGCTGTCTGATCTGAGTCTCTTCTGTTTACATATACTGTAAGACACATTTTTCATGGCACAGCTTGCATTTAGTTCAATGTTATGTTTCAGTTCTAAAAAAATGCCTGTTTTATCAGACAGAGCATAACAAGTTTTGATCTTTATAATAGTGTTGTAACATTTGTTATGTTGCACTGCTACTATTGAATTATTCTTTTTCAAATCTTATATTCCTTTTTATGAGCATTAGCTACAAAAGTGGGAATGTTTGTTTGATTTTAGGAATAAAATCTATTTTAACACATCAAGTAAGAAATGACTACGTGAATAAATGGTGTCTATAGTATTTGTAATTAACCTCTTTATCTGAAACAGTTCTCCAGATAGGAAGGGGTAACAGGGACAAATCAGAGATAATTATCCATGTTTCCCCATAAAAACCTACGTTGTAACCCCTGAGTCTCACCCAGATGATTCTACTGAGGGAACACAACATATGTTTTTGTTGAGAAATAAGAAAAATCATCCCTAAAATATCCCCAAATCACCACCTTATCAGGAGCTCTGCTGAATTAATCATATGAGTCAGCTGAATTTTTGTTATCTTTTTTCATTTTTTTATCTCTTCCCTTTCAACTAGTTTATCCAGTTCACACATAGTTTATCTAACAGTAGTTTTCCTTTACGATTTCTTGAAGCTGAAAAGATGTAGAGTTTCATCTGCGAATTGCAAGTCAACTACATGTAGTCAAAAAAAACTTAAAAAGAATATGAATAAAATGAGAGAAAAAGAAAAGTGATGTAGAGAATTTAGAAAAAATAAAGAAATAAAAAGCATTTAAATTAAACTGCTTCTTTCAATAAGAACTGTGCAGGGTGCTCAATATAAGAATGATCACTCCGTGTAGATGATAGTTTTTTGTTGTTGTTTTTAGCTCACCTGAGCCATAGGCTCAGGGTGAGCTATTGTGATCACCCAGTGTCTGTCGTCCGTCGTCCGTCGTGCGTCGTGCGTCGTCCGTCGTGCGTCGTCAACAATTTGCTTTAAATGACATCTTCTCTGAAACCGCTAGGCCTAGGGCTTTGATATTTGGTATGAAGCATTGTCTAGTGGTCCTCTACCAAGTTTGTTCAAATGGTGGCCCCAGGGTCCAAAATGGCCCTGGGGCAGGGGGTCTTGGGTTCGAAACTAAAAAATACTTAAAAATCTTCTTCTCCAGAACTGCTTGGCTCAGATGCTTGAAATTTAGTATGTAGCAGTGCCTAGTGGTCCTCTACCAAGTTTGTTCAAATGGTGGCCCCAGGGTCCAAAATGGCCCAGGGGCAGGGGGTCTTGGGTTCGAAACTAAAAATTACTTAAAAATCTTCTCCTCCAGAACTGCTTGGCTCAGATGCTTGAAATTTGGTATGTAGCATTGCCTAGTGGTCCTCTACCAAGTTTGTTCAAATGGTGGCCCCAGGGTCCAAAATGGCCCTGGGGCAGGGGGTCTTGGGTTCGAAACTAAAAAATACATAAAAATCTTCTTCTCCAGATTTGCTTAGCTCAGATGCTTGAAATTTGGTTTGTAGAATTGCCTAGTAGTCCTCTATCACGTTTGTTCAAATGGTGGCCCCAGGGTCCAAAATGGTCCTGGGGCAGGGGGTCTTGGGTTGGAAACTAAAAAATTACTTAAAAATCTTCTTCTCCAGAACCGCTTGGCTCAGAAGCTTGAAATTTGGTATGTAGCATTGCCTAGTGGTCCTCTACCAAGTTTGTTCAAATGGTGGCCCCAGGGTCCAAAATGGCCCTGGGGCAGGGGGTCTTGGGTTCGAAACTAAAAAATACTTAAAAATCTTCTTCTCCAGATTTGCTTAGCTCAGATGCTTGATATTTGGGTTGTAGAATTGCCTAGTGGTCCTCTATCACGTTTGTTCAAATGGTGGCCCCAGGGTCCAAAATGGTCCTGGGGCAGGGGGTCTTGGGTTCGAAACTAAAAAATACTTAAATATCTTCTTCACCAGAACTGCTTGCCTCAGATGCTTGAAATTTGGTATGTAACATTGCCTAGTGGTCCTCTACGAAGTTTGTTCAAATGGGCACCCCAGGGTCGAAAATGGCCCCGGGGCAGGGAGTCTCAGGTTTGAACCATAGAAATACATAGAAAAATATTAAAAAATCTTCTACCTCAGAACCGCAAGGTTCATATGCTTGAAATTTGGTGTGTAGCATTGCCTAGTAGTCTTTTACCAAGTTTGTTTAAATGGTGGCCCCAGGGTCTAAAATGGCCCTGCGACTGGGAGTCATAGGTTTGAACCATAGAAATATATAGAAAAATATTTAAAAAATCTTCTTCAGAACCACTTGGCTCAGATGCTTGAAATTTGGTATGTAGCTTTGCCTTGTAGTCTTTTACCAAGTTTGTTCAAATGATGAGCCCAGGGTCTAAAATGGCCCTGCCCAGGGGGTCCTGGGTTTGAACCATAGAACTACATAGAAAAATATTCAAAAATCTTCTTCTTCAGAACCACTTGGCTCAGATGCTTGAAGATTGGTATGATCAGATGCATTGCCTTGTTGTCCTTTATCAAGTTTGTTCAAATGATGGCCCCATGGTCCAAAATGGCCCTGCGGCTGGGAGTCCTGAGTTTGAGCCATTGAAATACATAGGAAACTATTAAAAAATCTTCTTCTTCAGAACCACTTGGCTCAGATGCTTGAAATTTGGTATGATGAATTGCCCGGTGGACTCCTACAAAGTTTGTGTAAATGGTGGCCCTGGGATCCAAAACGGCCCTGGGGCAGGCAGTCTTGGGTTCGAAATTAAAATGTACTTAAAAACCTTCTTCTCCAGAACCCCTTAGTGCAGATGCTTGAAATTTTGTATGATGCATCGCCTAGTGGTCCCTTACCAAGTTTGTTCAAATGATGGTGCCAGGGTCAAAAATGGCCCCGCCCCAGGGGGTCCTGGGTTTGAACCATAGATTTACGTAGAAAAATATTCAATAGTCTTCTGCTTCAGAACCACTTGGCTCAGAGGCTTGAAATTTAGCTTTTAGCATTGCCTAGTGGTCCTATACCAAGATTATTCAAATGATGGCCCCAGGGTCCAAAATGGCCCTGCCCCAGGGGCTCCAGGGTTTGAACCATAGCAATACATAGAAAAACATTCAAAAATCTTCTTCTTCAGAACCATTTGGAAATGGTTGCAAACTATCAGGTTTGTTCAAATTATGACCCTAGTTTGACCTTTAACCTTTTTGCTCAGGTGAGCGATTCAGGGCCACTTGGCCCTCTTGTTGTTATTTTAGTATTGAACCACATGTGATTCAGCATTGCCTACATGTTCCTCTGGTGTCTGATAATGTTAAAAACCTGCGATTGATTCAACCTCAAATTACTTAGATTTCGGTATCCTCTGATTATAAACGTTAAGCTTCTGTTGTTTCTATTTCAGAAACTGATGCGTAAGCAGGACAAATCTGGTCAGTATTTTCAGACAAAACGTCCCAGTCAGCTTATACAGTCATCCGAGCCACTTAATAAAGTCAGTAAGTAGTTGTTACACAACTTTTTTAGAGATTTACCCGTAATATTTATTGCAGAACTCTTGGAAGAAGTGTATCAGATGGTAAATGTAAATAGTGATGACTCCTTTTTTTTTAAAAAAAACCAACATATTTTGTGATTAATTCATTAGTCTTACTGAGGCAGTCTTAATATAAAATGTTACTATGGAGAAATCAGAAAAGTTTCATGAAGTCTCGTTATCCAGGGGCCGTTTTTATAAAATGACTGAAGTGGTTGCTATGCTGTTGCTAGGGCTGTATTTGTATGAAGGAGATTCCCTACAACTATGAAACTTGCTATGGAGGAACAGTCTAAACACTGTTCCTCCAGAGCAAATTTCATAGTTGTGGGGAATCTCCTTCATAGAAATGTAGCCTTAGCAACAGCATATCAACCACTTAAGTCGTTATATAATTATGGCGCCAGAACTCTAAAACCTTTAACTGATACTGATGTATTCCTATCTATAAAGTGCATCTTTCCAATTGATTCGTTAACAAATAAAAGTAATAACTGTTATTAAATGTTCCATGTCAGATTATACATGTATATGAGAATGTTAGTCATCTAACCAATGCAACAACATCTTAGCTTGTGACATAGTGCCGCAAATAAAATCTTTCATGTTGAATGTCCCACAATGCCTGTGATTTTACCTCAAAGTTAATGAAGGGATGCATGTCTATGTAAAGTAGGCATGGCTTTAGAAAGATGAATCACCAAGAGATGGAATTATATTGTTTGTTTTGTTTTAATTGTAGATATGGGAGAAATCAAACAAAGTTACAACATACAGCCAGCTCACAATCTCCCGGCAACCAATGGTTACCGTGGCAGCCTAGGTGATGAACCAATCAGCAGAGATTTGATGGCTGCAAAGGTTCATGGTCAGATTATGAATGATGAAGGAATTACAAGAAAACCCACCAGGCTTGAGGCTCTGCCAAGTGTTGGGAAAAAATCAAAGAAGAAAAGAAATGCCTATGATGGCATGTGATGATAGTTTTGTTTTAGCAGTTAGTAGTATTAGAGGGGCTAAAATGTTGCAATATTTTTTCATTATTTATGGCAAGGCAAAATGGTTTTGTTTTCACTTATTGTTCCTACTTTATGAAAACTCAGAAGGTATGTTTTGAGAAAAGGTAGCTTAAAGCTTGTGTAATGATTGAAGACCAAGAATCTTTGCATATTTGTGGTTCCTTATATACATGTTGAGTCACCATGAACAGGCAAACTGATTTGAGCCATCCTTTTTTTAACATATGAGCCCGTCCAGATAGAAATCGACCTTATGACACGCGACGTGAAACTGAGATAAATGACGTCAAAGTTTGACGTTACGTCAGACGATTTTCTGGCTGTTTCACACGGCATATGATTCAACTTTAATATGAATGTTAATAGTGTGGGAAACCACCGTAGCCGCATATTTGTTGCCAGGGATCCAGAAATATGATTCTTTGGAGCCTAATGCATCACCAAAATTGCAGTTTGCGTGAATTACCGAATTTAATAAATTGAAAAAATATTTTATTCGCAGATGCGTAAAAAAGCTTGATACTCGGGGCAGTTCTGGTCCCGTTTTAGTTCATGTTCATAAATTTTCAGCTTTGATCTAGCGAAAATGATTTTCAATCTCGGACAACAACAACAATAATAATAATAATAATAATAACTATATTATTGATATCAAAAGTAAAATCCCGAACCGAAAAAACCCATTGTGTTTTGCTGAGCAGTTAGACAGTTTTCAAAATTACGTTCTCTCTACTTTTTGTCAGTTATCTTGCACAGTATATGCTTATTAACCCACATTTTGTCACCAGTCATGAAGGTTTCAAAACGATTTTTGTTTAGGCAATTTTACAACTGATAGGAATATGGAGACTTTAATAGAACATGTATGCAATTTTTTATATGCAAATGAGCCGCGCGAGCGAAGGGTCTGATCAGACATGGTGGATGCCCAGGCTGATCGGAGTCTGCACTGGGCGCACAACCACTTTGTTGGTTTTCTCGTGTCGCGGCACAAATAAACTCAGCCTTTGCATCAGTGTATTTGAGTCCACTAGGCCTTTGGGCCTGGTAAATTTTATGGAGAACAGATGCTCCAAAGCAGAAGTGATATTTCTTGTGACGTGGCATATGCCACGTTTTCCCACCATTTTCACAAAGGGAAACAGCTTTTGTGACTTTCTTTTATGCTTCCTCGGACGTAGCTCTTCAAAAATGCGATCTATTCTTAAAGGTTAAATGCTGCTGAAGGACTTGCACAGAAACAAATTCTTTGCTTTATTAAAAAGAAATGACAAGCTTAAACTTAATTGCCTACTCATCTTAAGAAACAGTTGAAGTATTTCAAAATATCTAAAGGTATGTTTTGTTTATTTTTTTATTTATGCACTCGAAGCCAAAGGAGCGCCGGAGGTATGAAGTTTGCGGATCGTCAGTACGTGCGAACGGCAGTACTTAAGCATGTCGGTCAGTCCGAATATTAAGTTTATTTCTTGTTATAGCTGCTTCGGAAAATATATTTTTTGATAACCGTTCGAGGTAAAGGAATCATATTTGGTATGACAATTACCTGAATCAAAGCCTTTCCATCTTTTCTACCTTTCCCAAGAGACATGTCCCAGGGTTGGACCAGAGTCTAGAGCTTTGTTACGGGAAAATTTGCTCATACTGATTACATGCGTTTGCTGTGTTAACGTTAATAATAATGATATTCATTTCAAGTGAAAACATTGATAATGGCGTTATCCATAACAGTGTAACGTGACGTAACGTAACGTTATTAATTCTGGCAAATTTCATTAGATACCAGTATGTTTAAAACTGCCATAACATCCTTAATAATCTAAATAACTTCATACGGTTTTTACCTTTTTGTTCTATAATGGCATGCGCATTCAGATAAAAGAAAACCTAAAAATCGAATTTTTATGTCATAAGGTCGATTTCTATCTGGACGGGCTCATATGCTGTAAGATGCCTTATGCTTATTATATGCTTTCTAGGGAGCAAGATATTTTCATGTATTTTTTTTTCCATTTGTTCTTGTTTTTTAGATTTCTAATGTTCACAGTGCAGAGCAGAAATGGAAGTGTATTATCTTCTCTGTACTTCAAGAAAAAGTAAGTTGAGAGGACTAGAAAACTGACTTCAGTTTGGTGTTGAGTAATTTCTAAGCTACAAAGTTTGCTTTTTTTTCCTGTAAATAGTTATCAATTTTTTACAGTGTCAAACATTCAAGAAGTGATCAGCAGCAGTGCTGAAACATTTACTTGATTCATGAAAGCCATTTCAAATAACTAGACATATTTATTGGATGGCCAATTAATGAACAAATTTTACAATCGAAACCTTGATAAAACACAATCTTCGTATTAAAGTATGTACACTTATATCATTCTGGATCTTTATGCTAAATATCTTGTAAAGGTGTGTCAAATTTTTTTTCTGTTTTTCCAGAGCTTTGTTTTAATTAAAAAATTGAGAAAATCAGGAGAGAAATACATGTATAGGATCTGGGGTCGTATTTATATAATGACTTAAGTGGTTGCTATGCTGTTGCTAGGGGTGCATTTTTATAAAGGAGATTCCCTACAACTATGAAATTTGCTCTGGAGGAACAGTCTGAAAAAGACTGTTCCTCCAGAGCAAATTTCATAGCTGTAGGGAATCTCCTTCATAGAAATTTAGTCTTAGCAACAGCATAGCAACCACTTAAGTGGTTTTATATATATGGCCCCTGTTGTCCAGATATTTGGGATTGTTTTTTTTGTTTTTGTTCAAGATAAATGTTTTAAAAAGCCAATAAGGGTAGTCAGGACTTTATTACATTTTGTAAATATTTCCTATGATCAGTTTCATGAAAAGCAGTCTAAATTTCCCATGCCGGGTAGCGCAATCGGTAGGGCACCTGACTCGTAAGTCAGAGGTCCTGGGTTCGAATCCCGGTCTGGCCACATACTTTCGTTTCTCCTTCCGCTGATTCAAGAAGGGTAGTTGTCAGTTACTGGCGAAAGTATGTGCACTTAGTACTGGTTAACCGCTTAGGAGGTCTAAGCCTGCCCAGGAATAGTGTGGTTAGGTTAACTGACCGTCCCGACATGACCTTAGTTGTTTACCGTGGACGTTAAGCATCAAATCAACCAACCAAAATAAATTTCCCATCATTTTATAAAAGAAAATACTTGACAGGCAGTTAGTTACTACTTTTCTCCCAACTCACTATTTCTCACTATACAGATCTCAACTAAGCTGTGATTACTTTGCTTGTAAAGCTTAGTTTTAAACCAAACTTTCTTTTGATTAAGTGTTTTTCTTAATGATTTATTTTGTGATTATGATCTGTTTTTCTAAACACAGCTCAATTTCATTGACCATCACGCTTCTGTGACTATCTGTTCTGTTGAAAATCTATTTTTAAGCAATCTTTTTCATTGACTATCATTTTTTGTATCACTGCAATTTGCAGAAGTGAGGCTATGCAGAGCTCTAGATAAGAGGAGTATTTGATGATAATTTTCTTTATTTCTCATTGAAACCATATGTTGTGACCCCTCATCTGAATTGTCTCAATGAGACGGTTCAGATGAGGGGTCATAACATATTGTTTTATGCAGACTTAACAAAATTATCCCTAATTATCACCAAATACTCCCTCTTATCTAGGGCTCTGCATATGTATTACTTGTTCAGTGTTGTTGACATCAGCATAATCTGTTGTCAAGTTTTCAGGTTTAGCTTTATTTTACAATATGATAACAGGCAAGACTCTGCGTTCTGTGGAATTCTTGTTATTCAAGACCTAGTACAAAGTTATGGTATTTATGTCAATATTCTAAAATTGTGGTTTATGAAGGAGAATCTGGTTACTGCATTTTTTGAAATCCAGAAATAGTTATAAATTCTATAACAGCTGTTATTTTGGATTTATATATTTAGTTTTTAAAAATGGGTTGTATGTACAAACATTTCAGTTTGGCAAATGTTGTCATGAGTTCAAAGCTATTGGAATTAGCCACAATTTATAAATCTATATAGAAAGGCACTGAATTTGTAATTAGTTAAGGAATGAATTTCATTTTTCTGGTGTTTATCAAAGTATAAACTACATTGGGTCGCGTGAAAAGTAAGTGAACCCTGAAGGGGTTCATGTAAACTTCGCTAGCGACCCATTGTAGTTTATACTTCGATAAACACCAGAAAAATTAAGTTCATTGCTTATATTTACACTCTTTTCTATTTATTATTTGACCAAAAATTTGCGTTAGGGGCTACAGTTGAAGCAGAAAAACATTTTAACGCAGTTTTGCTACTAAAAGGGAACAGTGTCAACAGCGTAACAATGACGTCATAACGTGGCCTATGTCCAGTCAGATTGGAGAACCATGGATTATTTTGACGTCACTTAATGTCATGTAACATCTCCTAAACCGATGTAGTAATCGAGGTATAAACTACATTACGTTCTAATGGTTTACCATAGGGCTTTTCAATAATTGCACAGATAATGTAAATATTTAGGAATATAATGAACAGGAAGTTTCTTGAAAAGTAATAACTTTATGAAGCTGCCTTTTGTGTCTATGAGCTGTGACACTATAAAACCAACAAAGTGGCATGTGCACCACACAAAAACTCAGATCAGCCTGGGCATCCACCCAGTCTGATTATGGTCTTTGCTGCCTTTATGGAGGTAGCTTAGACCCTTAGCTACCCTTGTAGTACACAGCAAAGACTCTGATGAGACTAGGCAGATGCTCAGGCTGATCTGTGTCGTAGCTTGGTGCACATGCCACTTTGTTGGTTTTGTTGTGTCATGGCTCATATCCTTTAGTAATAGGACTAGAATGTGGTGAATTTTACTGTATGTTGTATGTTTAAGGAATGAATTTCATTTTTCTGAGGTTTATCGAAGTGCAAACTACATTGGGTCACATGCAAAGTGAATGGATGTCTATGTAAACTTTGCTAGTGACCTAATGTAGTGTACACTTTGATAAACATCAGAAAAATTAAGTTCATTGCTTATATTTACATTTGTTTCAATCAAATCTGTCATGAAAAATCTTAGATAAGCGCTAAAATTGAAGAAGTAAAACATGTACATGCAGTTTTTTCTGCTAAAAGCAGAACAGCATGCATGACATCATAACGTTGCTGACGTCCAATCAGATTGTAGAGAGCCATTGTTTATTTTGACGTCATTGACGTCACATGTCTCAATGTAATTAATTTTGAATGTAAACTGCATTAAGTTCCAATGGTTTACTATAGGGCCTTTCAGTAAATACACCAAGAATGTAAATATTGCTGTTTAAAGTGTGTAACTATGTAAGAAACCTTTGCAAAGTAAAAGTGCTTTACAGTTTTGATATGTTTATCAGAGTCTGAGAAATACAAATATGAAACAGTCATATATAGTGACACAATAAATAATGGCATTGTAAACCAGGGCCCAGTTATTCAAAGCATCATTAGCCTAACAAAATTGTTAAACTCCGTTCATTAATTCTGAAACTGGGTTTTTCGCTGCTTATATTTTTATAAGCTAATCAGTCCAAGTAAGACTGTGCATAGTGATAAAGCTCGACTTCCGCCGATTTCTCATCAAGGTCTCATGTACCTTCGCCTGGCGTCTATTGCTGCAGTTACATGCATGAAACAGCAAATTTCAAAAACACGTCCGCAAACTAAGACCATTTGATGAAAATTGACAGCCTAAAGTCATACATATTCACACACTTTCCACGTGGATATCACGCTGGTCATTCGGATAATAACTGATGGCACTCCAGCAAAGTCACACGAAGGATAATTCCAGAAATAAATGATTTGAACCCGGCTGCTTAAAAAAATAGTTACTGCATGAGCTACATTTTTTTTCTCTGTTTTGACCACGCTGGATTTTACAATTGAAAAACCGACCCAGGATCTTTACCATATTTTTTACCACTTGTATTTGTTTGTGTCATGTTTTCTCAGTCACGAAAAAAAATCACAAGTAGTATACATATGAACAACGGGACAGTTGTGTGATCCGACTTAGAAGCATACTTCAGGCCCACAAACGTCCCTGTATCCTTTCTATCATTTTTCTCATGGTGACGCTTCCAGCATAAAGGAGGCAGAACGTATCTGCGAACAGAGAAATCTCAAACCAGTCAGCCAGAGACTTTGTGCCTCTGTGCCCACACATCGGATGTGCGAAAAGCAAACACTTAGATTAGCTTGAAATCGCGTGTATGCGATAGAAAATATTGCATGCATGCATGCATGCATGCGAGTCCACCTTTGTACGTCAATGTATATGAAATTATGAAATAGTTAATTAGAAGTAATTGACTTGCACGCTTATGAAAGGGTACCCTTGTAGTTCACAAACAGGGAAGACCCAGACCGTGCGATCATATCAGAGTCTACATTTTTGCATAAACTTTCTTAGATAATATAAAAAGATGAAAAGCCTGTAACAGTATGCACATGCCTCTACCCCTCGACACTAACATATGTATGCAAGGAAGGTCTCAAAGTAAATACTACATCCTCGAACCTAACGGGCTTGCGCAAACAGGATGCAGTCTGATCAGAGTCAAACAGGGTCATGTTCAACGTTACGGTACTGAGTTTAAAGATTGTCTCCCTCGTTTATTTCATGTTTTCAGAAACAAATATTTTAACAAAATTTCGTTGGACAATATGTAATAGTCTCATAATTAGCCGTAAAAGTTTTGAGAAAATGCATGTTTATTCGATAAATGTGGAATGAAAAATAATCTTCATATTAAAATGCAAATTACCTTTTGCCGCACGGCCTGTAAGAATATCGATTTTGACCACGTGTGTCATGTGATCATGTAGAGGTATTTTTCTTATTCGTGCACGTGATTGTGACGTATGAATAAATTATTTTTGTCCAATAATGCGATTTCAACCGCGGTCCGCGATTGTAAAAAAATATTATCTTATTTTTTGTTTAAAGTCACTTTTATCAAATATTATTGTCTAAACTCTGTTTCAAATGTATACTTAGACCATGTCGGAGGTATTGCATGAAATATTTCATCAAATCATTTTTGTTATTATTATAATGGTAGTAAATCTTTAAGTAAAAGCTGAGAGGTTACTTTTTCGCGATTCACATATTTGATTTGCGTCATCTACCAACTGAGGGAATAGTTTGTTAAAAAGTGCGGGGGTGTGGGGGGTGGGAGGGAGGGCGTATCTGGGTACTAGGGTGGAGGTTCGGGTGGTAGGTTGAATAATTGAATAAGGTGTATGTTTGCGAGAGGGGGGTGGGTGTCATATCGAGGGGGTGGAAGTTTGGATGATAGACAAATGGGGGAGGGGTTTTAGGTAGTGTGTGTTGGGGGTAGGGGGTAGGGGGAAATTATTTTTCTTTTTTTAGAGTTTGGGGGTAGGGAGGGGGGAGAGGTGGAGCAGACCGATTGAGGGGATCTGTAATAATTTAAGAGATACACGATTTGGTCCTAACGCCACCTCGGTTATAAATGTCTTGGAAATTCAGAAATGTATTAGAAACTGCGGAGCTGTAATATTTGCGTTAGCGTCAGTGAACATCATTACGTTGCACTGACGCTGATATAACGTCATTTAGACGTTGTTGGCCGGTGGCAAAGGAATACGGTGAAACACTGAATTTATGCGGTGTGATGTATTTCAAATCGAGACAAAATTACTAGATGATAAGCTTGTTGTCATGCTGACTGATTTCGCACGCGCAGAACATGTGTTTGAATACTAACCACACCCGTACACAAATTTATTTATAGCGACTACTTTATATGGTATTAAAAGGCGTTCCCAACCTGTCCGATGGACTTAGTCTCGGGTTGAAAATATGTTATTCGCATTTTCGTGCAGGTTAGCCCAGCATCCTACGAAAGTCAGAGTCATAGGACACATTGATGAGAAATCGGCGGAAGTCTAGCATTATCACTATGCACAGTCTTACCTGGATTGATTAGATTATAAAAGTATGAGCAGCGAAAAACCCAGTTTCAGAATTAATGAACGGAGTTTAGTAAAGGATTTAGGGCCCAGTTATTCAAAGCATTGTTAGCCTAACAAAATCGTTAGTAAAGGATTCGTTAACTTAATGAATCCTTCTCGTTATAATATAAAATCAAGCATCTTCAATTTTTGCAGAAAAATGAGAATAGCTTTTACACTAACATTTTTTTCAGCAAAAAAAGGCAGTATTTTTGCATATAACACGTTCAAAATTTTGACATCCCGCTTACTAACAACATCATTAGTATTGAACAATTGGACCCAGAGTGATAGATAAATAGAATCTATCATTGGTCTCCGATGCGGACAGGGAAATCCCAACCCGAGGGCACACGGGGTGTGTCGGAAACGAGGCTTGCCGAGTTTCCGACACATCTCTTGTGCCCGAGGGTTGGGATTTCCAGGTCCGCATCGGAGATTAATGAATGATTATTTTTCTTACCTAAGATATATTTCAAATTGAACGGGGAACTATTATTTCAGGCGAACGTGTACAAGTGTAAGTAGTATTGTGACATAACGTCAAAGTTATTTCAAAAGTCAGTTGGTAACGTCTTCTAAATGGCGCCACCCTTGACAGCGTTTGTGTGAAGCATTGACTATTTCGGAGGGGTTTTTTTTCGGATTTTAACACATAGAAACAGATAATGATGGACTTATATAGAATGAATTTCTTTGAGGAAACTCATTGCTATAGAAAATGCATAAAGAATAGAATCGCCGAGTTTGGCTTATCGCATTTCATCGAGCGAGTAGTGATACACAGAATTCAAGCTCGTGAGCTGTCCAAGCCCATTGGCAAGAGAGAATTTTCCAGCACCGCTAAAAATAGAACAAACTCTGTCTCGTAGGTAAGAAAAGAGTAAAATTCTACGATAATTCTGAGACAATCTATGTAAATTAAAAAAAAAAAAATTTCTTTACTACTGAATAATTGCCCATGATGTTAGAGGGCTGACTCTAACATTGCACAGAATAAAATTGCAAACTTATTGCAACATTTTCTATAGAACTATTTAGGTGGATGTTGACAGAAGTAAATGTTCACATAGGACTCCAAACAGGACACCAAACAGGCACTAATTTGCATTCCCTGACATTAGCAGCATGATCTACCATAAAGCTTCATATGAATTTGCTTCCTGTACACTCTGTGGAAAATGTTAACATCATATTAGAATTGTCCTTAAAACCATATAGTGTGTCTCTAACTTCTGAGATGGTCCAAAAACAGAAAAGAGGGGCCACAGCATATGTTTTGTATGAAAAACTAAGAACAAGGTATCATAGAATGCTGTCAAAGCCCACTGTTGTAGGACAATCTTTATTTTCTTTTATTTGTTCATGTCTTGCCATTAAATCACTTATTTACTCATTTGCAGTAAACCTTTTGCTGTCAAAAGGGTCAATGTTCATTCTGTAGTGTCAGGCAGGACTTTGTTGTAGTCACCAATTTCAGAGTTGTTTCTAGTTAATTTGTTGCATCACAGTTTATGTCCTGTTAATTAGAGCCGCGACATGAGAAAACCAACATTATGGTTGTGTGCCCAGCGCAGACTCAGATCAGCCTGGTCATCCGCCCAGTCCAAGCAGACTCTTTGCTAAGCATTTAAAGGGTAGCTAAGGGTCTAAGCTACCTCCGTGCGGACAGTGAAGACTCTGATCAGACTGGGTGGATGCCCAGGCTAATCCGAGTCTGTGCTGGGCGCACAACCACTTTGTTGGTTTTCTCGCGTTGTGGCTCATTAATTGTTGCACCTGCCTTAGCAAGGTGCGATATAGTAGTTCACTTTTCTGTCTGTCTATATTTTTATGTCAGTACAAATTTGTTTCCTTTTGGCTTTGTTGAGCAAAGTGTAAATATTTTTTCGTTCTGAAATATTGTGTTTATACCGGCTTTTAAATAAAGTAATTTCAGAACAATAATTCTACTTCGAAAATCCAGTTTTACTTGGCTTCAAACAGAACCAGCTATGTAATGTAAACACTTGCTGCATATTGATTGGGCGGTTGCATCTTTGTATACAAGTTCAGAACAGTCAAGTAAAATGGTGTTTTTTCCAAGTAAAATAATAGTTTTATTCAAAAATCAGTGTTCGTGCATTTTTTTTTAGCTCGCCTGTACAAAAGTACAGAGAGCTATTGTTGTCACTGCGACGTTGACGTCGGCGTCACGCTTTAAAGTTTTACGTTTTAAGTTTTTTTATGTGATGGGCAAGGCACTGCAGGTGAGCTATCCTGTACGGGAACAGGTCTTGTTTGTTTTGCAATTCAGTTGATTAATTTTTTCATTTAATTTATAAGAAAACTCATTTTATGAGATAAAAATAAGTGCTATTAAATCTTATGGACTACATTACCTGATTACTATGCATGGAGGATTTGAAAACCTAAGATTTCCTTCTGTTATACATTTAAATCCTCAACAGGGCTAGTGACAATATTCGCTAATTTATGATAAATACAGTTGAACTATTATTTTTGGACAATCAGCAGTTTTTATTTTAGTAGTTCACTTGGTCACAATTGCTTCATCTGTTGACATCTCCAAAGGAGATTACTCTTTCATTGAAATATTTGCCTCTGAGGAGTCTACTCTTCAAGAAAATGATTTGAGCGGCGACAAGAGAAACCCAGCAAAGTGGTTGTGCGCCCAGCGCATACTCAGATCAACCTGGGCATCCACCCAGTTTGCTCAGACTCTTCGTCAAGCACTCAGAGGGTAGCTGAGGGTCTAAGCTAGCTCTGTGCGGACAGCGAAGACTCTGATCAGACTGGGCAGATGCCCAGGCTGATCTGAGTCTGCGCTGGGCGCACAACCACATTGTTGGTTTTCTCTAGTCCCGGCTCATTTGCTCTGTCTAGAGAGCATATTTTTGCAATTTGCTACTTCCAGACAGCAATGTCTTTGCTTTAAGAGTAGTCATCTTTGAAAAAGGGCTTCATGCATTTAAAGACAGGACTTCTCTGCCGGGGAGTCTGGTTCCCATCTCACAGCAGATTTACCTGTACAGGTAAAGGTGTGAAAATTAATTCAACCAATCAGTGGACCGGAATTACCAAATATGACCATTTTATTGGCTGACTGGAGGTGTTGACACTATGTGATCAAGAGACAGAATGACACTGTTCAGTTCAGTTCAGTTCAATTCTCTTATCGACGTTACCCAAGTGGCTCGACGGTACGTAACCATAGTTGCACACACTTGGCGCCGTGTGTCCGTCCAAGAATGACACTGTTTAAGTTAATCCTCCTTATATAGTACCACCCCTGTCTTTAATCAAGGTAATCAAATACTATGTTAACACATTGGCTCTCTTGTAAACGTCGCAACCATGATGCACCCACATACTTTAATATATGGCTGTCTTGTAAACATGGCAACCATGATGCACCCACATACTTTAATATTAGGGCACTGCTCAGTGACTACATGTCTTACAAGGAAGTTAGCTCTATAGATAATGTGCAAAGAGAGGATGTATTTTGATTCTGTGACCTAATAGGGTAACATGTCATTTGAACCATGACACGACAAAACCAACGAAGTGGTTGTACGCCCAGCGCAGACTCAGATCAGCCTGGGCATCTGCCCAGTCTGATCAGAGTCTTCACTGTCAGCATGAAGGTAGCTTAGACCCTTAGCTACCCTTTAAGGGCATAGCAAAGAGCCTGATCAGACTGGGGGATTCCCAGGCTGAACTGAGTCTGTGCTGGGCACACAACCACATTGTCGTTTTTCTCATGTCGCTGCTCATTTTTATTTGATCAGACACAGATTTTGCTGTTGTATTGTGTGTCCATGTTGTGTGTAGGTGATTGTATCCCAAACTTGTTTCACTACCAGAAACTTGTGTATTTTGTCATGTGCAGCTGGTTTGCAATGAGTGATTGTAGTGACTTTACAATTCTTAGCAAAGAAATTTTGTGGCTTTCTAGTTTAAAGGGTAATGGCACATGGTAAATGTTTCTGCTTGCGGGCTATAGGGGCAGTAGGTTGGTAAAAGACCACTGTATCTTGGGCAGAGTTGGGTATGGAAAGAAGACCTTTCACTGCCTTTTCAAAACATATATCCTATTTACTGCTGGGTGAATAAAGACAGTTTTTCAGTAGTTGGCCTGTGGATTGGAACCAACGACATTGTACACAGAAGCTTGTTCTCTGACCACCCAACCACTATGCATTTGTAGTAAAGTTATCCATGGAACTTATGCAAGTTTCTTACAAAGTAGATACAGTACAGACCTTTATTATTATGTGAGCCAAGACGCGAGAGAACCAACAAAATGGTTGTGCGCCCAGCGAAGACTCAGATCAGCCTGGGCATCAGCCCAGTCTGATCAGAGTCTTTGCTGTCTGCATGTAGGTAGCTTAGACCCTTAGCTACCCTTTAAGCGCTTAGAGAAGACTGATCAGACAAGGCGGATGCCCAGGCTGATCTGAGTCTGAGCTGGGCGCACAACCACTTTGTTGGTTTTCTTGTGTCGTGGCTCATGCTATATTTGGAATCAATTGAAATGCATAGTGTTATATGTTCACAGCATTATAGTAGGACTAAACTACTAAGGAGTATGAGGCAAATGAGCTTTAAACGCTCATATTCCTTTTTAGTATAGTCTCAATTGGAGCCATATAAGCATTATACCCAGGGAATGTTATATTGAGTAGCTTTATACTGTGGTTGTGCGGTAGTCTGTTTATGGTGTTACCAATACACACAAAGGGCAGGAACCTTTGTGTGTATATTATGTATATATACAGGTTTTAGGTATATGCTTATGAGCATTATTTTTGTTTAGAGAAGTGTGGTGGTAAAATGGTCAGTTGACTTGGTTAAGGTGCAGAGAGTCGCTGGTTCAAATTCCAGCTTGGGTCAGCTGGTTACTGGAAAACTCTCTTTGACAGCCCAGCAGTAAATGGGTAACTTATTTGAATCAGGGAAGGATAAGGCTGCAAAAAACAAAGGGGTATGCTCTGCCTTTCATGTGCTGTGCCCAAGATACAGTTGGCCTCTATCCCCCACTGCCCCAACAGCCTTTAGACTTTGTGAAACTTTTACCTTTTATTTTATGAAAATACAAAGCTGGTACCTTTACCATGTGAAAACATTGAAAACATTTTGAACTTATATCAAACACATTTGAGCCTCGACACGAGAAAACCAACAAAGTGGTTGTGCGCCCAGTGCAGACTCAGATCAGCCTGGGTATCTGCTCAGTCCGATCAGACACTTTGCTAAGTGCTTAAAGGGTAGCTAAGGGTCTTAACTACCTCCATGCGGACAGCGAGGACTCTGATCAGACTGGGCAAATGCCCAGGCTGATCTGAGTCTGCGCTGGGCACAGAACCAGTTTGTCGTGTCAAGGCTCATTTTGTTGTTCTTTGGAGTGAATGAGCCTGTCAGTGTTTAATTATTTTTATCTTGCCTATGATCAGCAGAATACTGGTGTCCGTGTCCACATTGTAAACTTCACATCAAGTTTTCTTGATTAGCTCGGTTTTATGAGAATATGAAGGCAGGGGAGACACCGCCTTCCATGAAATCATTGTTGCAGCAGCTGTGCTGTAGATTATCATAAAATAAGACACTAGTTTGGGCTGGTGTGAAGTACTGTCCATGTGTTATACTGTTATTTGTTGAACTTGTTAAGTATGCTATTCGATGGGATAAGTTATGTTGTTTAATGTGATAAGATATGTTGTTCAGTGTAATAAGATATGTCGTTGAATGTGATAAAATTGTGGTACCACATGAAATTGTACCCTTTGTAATGATTGAACTGTGAATACTTACTGTACATCACTTGGTGCATCTGAACAGTCTGGTTGTTCACATGAAAAAGTTATATACCTAGGGGAATAGGGAAATGCAGAGACTGATATGAATATGTACAATATGTGCATGGCTTAAAGTCCTGGGGCCAGTTGTTCAAAGCATTGTTAGCCTTACGAGCTTGTTAACAGGTCAACTTGTAAAGTGTTTTACGACTTTATAGCCAAATACACTGATACCTTTTGTTGAAAATATGTGAGAAGCTTTTACACTGCAAAATCTTCTCACATTTTTTCAACAAAAATATTGGTGTATTTGAGATATTAATGTTAGAATTTTTAACCTTTGTTTTGAGGCATTGTTAGTTTTGAACAACTGGGCCTTGGTACAGTGATGTCACTGAAATGTGTTATTTTGTTCAATGTGATAAATATTTCAAGCATAATGTGATATAAGTATTATATTTGGTACTGGAGTATTAAAGGTTATTTATCAGAATGTTTATCAAGAATACATTCCGTCCACCAAGGTTATTTTGAACATGTTAAATTTTTTATTGGACCACTTTCTATGAAATGAATAAAAAAAGCACAGTCAGTTCAGAAATAAAAGATTTTTCACAAGGTTCTTGTGTTTGTTATTTTCTTCCAGAAGTCTGAACCCATTTATGCCTAGGGTCCCATAAAAGGAGCATTTGCAAACAATGTAAACCCAAATCAGATATTGTACTCTACAGTGTCTGATCAGGGTCAGGGTTGTTTGTAATAAACCCTTTTTAGACCTGAAAACTGTTTTGGGGACATATGCAAACAGTGCAGATCCAGTTCAGATGCCGCATCTAATCAGGGTCAACACTGCTTATAGAAAGTTCTATGCAAAATACAATAAAAGTGAAAACATTGACCAGAAGCTCGTAAAACTAGAAATGGACCCAATTCAGACACTGTGGTATGCGGCGTATAATCAGGGTCAACACTGTTTGCTTAGAGTCGGCACTGTAATAACCCTTTTTAGACTGGAAATCCTATTTGGGGACATATGCAAACAGTGCAGACCCAGTCAATCAGGGTCAACACTGTTTGCTTACAGAAAATTTTATGCAAAATCCAATAAAAGTAAAACGTTCACCAGAAGCTCCTATACCAGAAATGGACTCATCCAGATAAGGATGGACAAGTCCACTGATGAAAGTACGGAAAGTACAGGATTTTTTTAAATAAAGCTTATTAAAAAAAATCAGACTCGCCTTATGTCAGAATGGACTATCCAAACTTTGATGTAGGAAAGTCAATTTGGGCATACTGACGTGCTGGACGTTCAAAACGTGTAGGTGTCGGACGTTCTAGACGTCACCAGCGTGTGTGAAAGGAACACAGCACACATGCCGCTCGCTATTTGTGTTTAGTCGTTTACATATCGGAGCTGTTTATCAGGTCTGCTCAAATTCTGTGTTTGAAAATGCCACCAAGAGGAAATGTCATGGCAAGACTACCCGTGGCCGTGGAATACGAGGCTTTCTATTCGCAGAAGTTCCAGGATAATTTCTGTTACAAATGAATTATATCTGTTACAAATATACTGAACCAAAAAAAGAAACGTTACATGCACTTTCAATGCACGTTTTCTTTGAACTGAATCAAATTTTGCCAATTTTATTTTATGTTTAACTGACAAAAAGTATCCGTATTTCCGAAAATGAATATCACAACATAAGTTGCGAGATTAATGTCTCCAAATCAGTTTGAATCAATGAGAGGTCTGAATTTGAAAGTGCTATTTTGTGGTGCTTTCTGAAGACCCGTATTTCACTCAATGTGTAAGCCCATGTGAGCAAGTGACTTCTGAGACGTTTATCAGGCACTAGTTATTACAAAAACGGTCCAATCGTCGCTTCCAAAGGGTTGATCAGTGAAGCACAAGGCTTGGAATATCCCTTTCCATGATGCTTGACTCTGACTTTCATGCTATGCACTGAAACTCCCATAGACAATGCAAGGTGATATACCACGGATAATAAACCAGTTTGATCAAACTTTTTTCATCATGAACCATTGTCTGGAGAAGCTGGAGTAATTTATTGAAACGTACTGGTAAACGGAGTAAATGTTTTGCTATACTTTTAATTACAAGGGAGACAATTTCAAAGACACAGCATCTTTAACATCTTCGGTCTTTGAGGTCCTGGTTAAATGTCATAAGGTTCATAGGGTTTCTTATTGGTGGTTACCAGGCAAATCCGAAAGTGCAAAAATTTACGCGCTTGCGCATGCGCATCGAGCGTTTCACATTATCTGTGGTATTTTCAGTCAAAGTGGAATAATTTTGTAACAAATAATGCAAATCGAAAACCGTTTAGTTCAAAAAGTTGTCTGGCGTCTGGCACATGGGAGAATAATGTAGCATTAATTGGAAATATTGTTCTTTAGCTAAAAATTCATGAATAATCTATGTGACGTTTCTTTTTTTGTTCAGTATATATTGCGTTCTAGTCATATATTGTGGATACAAATTATATTGCTTTGCCCTGCCAATACAGGATTCATCCAGTGCATTTAGCCCTATAATTTCTTACAAATCATTCTTTTTTACCTGTCTAATTTGAATTGTATTATATAACTTTTCTGTTACATATTGCCTATGTCCATGTTGGAAGTTGAAAATAATATCCCACGGTTTTCTGTTAGAACTTCGGTATGCGGAAAAGGGAAGAAGAGAGGTCATGTCCCCTTAAGGTGAAGATGTAACCTTTCAATTAAGTATCACTAACCGCTATGTAATCATAGAATTACTAAGTCACCAAAGTCAACACTATCACATCATATCAAGACTACTAGAATAATATTGGTCTTTCATTATCTTTTGCTCTTGGCATATTCGTATTTTGATGGTAACGTACTTAAATACCACAAAATTTCTATCATGCTCCTGTTTCTGATCACGTCACCAGACAGCGAAGACTCAGACTTTCTTGACTGAAATTATGTTAAAATGATTGTAAAACCTAATAATATTTGTCTTTATGCCCGTTCGTGAAGGTTTGTTAACTCTACTTTCCTTCAGTATGCGGTGGCCCCTTGAGCTCTGCAGGCTCTGTGCAACAAAGCGCCAGAAAGCTTGTCATCGTAAGCTAAGGGCGCTGGCTATTTGAAATAGGTTTCGAAAAGTTGAGCAAGTAGCATACGAAATATAAACGAAACTTGTATTTCGAGTAGTGTTTATGTAACAGAAATGTAAACATCGCGCCACCCTGGCGAGGTCTGTGTGGTTACCCTGACATAAGACATTAATTTAGGTGGGGACCACACTGATGGGTATTCATGGTATTTAGTAACTGTAGGGATGATGATTGTATAGCAAAATTGAATAGGATTGAAAATTGATTGAAACCAGTTTCAGAAGACGGGTTTAGTGATAGTAAATCACACAATTTAAAGAGGTACAAACAGTGAACAGATCCCTATTTCCTTAACCCATTCCATGCGGGAAACCCCTTTAGGGGTATCTGGGCAAACAGTTTGGATCCAGATCAGGCCTCACAAACGTATTCAAACTGTTTGCTGCCTAGACATCATTTCTACAAAATTTATCATACCAATATTGTCAAAATATTCTTAATTTTTGATGCAGACGACAACTTCAGCAGACGACAAAAAATACCCAGAATGCAATGGGTTAAGGTATCTAGGTACATTACCATGTTTTTCTGCTATTTTCATAAAAGAAGGCAACTTATGACTGCATGACTGCTTTCTTTGACAACGAAACCCTTCACAAAAGGGGTCTATTCTTAAAGATAAGAATTTGCTCCCGAAGGAGCAAATTCTTTTCTTTAAGAATTGACCCCACTTAGAAGAGAGGCAAAAATAAAATGACACATTTCCTTCCCCTGAAAGTGTATTCATTCAGCTTGACATGCATGAAAACGGAGATACAGGACAAACAGGCTAGACCCAGATCATACTTTCAAGTTTTGTAAGGGTCTATTCTGCATTTGATATGCCAGGCATGCTCTGACACATCGCCTGTAAATTCTGTTTGTCCCAATGACTTTTTGGCTAAAAAGTAGCCTCTACGATAAAAGTTTTCCGTAGCATTGTGACCGCAGGAGAAGTGGGAGTTAAGGGTCACCGTATCTTGGGCACAACAGTGCAAGACAGAGCCCATCCCTCTTTGTGCGACTAAGGCAAGTAGGAGAAATGTTCAGTACACTGTAACACAAGATCCGTAGATTTTACGGTAAAGGACATGCCAACTAGCTGCCAGGCCCTCTACCGTAAAAAGTACGGGGTAGTGCCGTACAAGTTTTAATACTAGTATATGTATGGTATTTGACTGCATTGCATAAACCTTGCTTTAAGTCAGAATTTTATCCCTTGATATGAATACATATATAATCAATGAAGAAAACTGGCGGAATAAAAGAAGTTTTCTTTTTTTCTTTTGTTATGCAGTGCAGTCATTTTCCATAATAAAAGTTACGGTACTATCCCTAATATTTACGGTTAAAGGCCAGGTAGCCAGTTGGCAGGTCTTTCACCGTAAAATCTACGGAGAGTTACAGTGTATGTACCTTTAAAAGAGCAGGCAAACTTTTTATGTGCGTGGCATACGCGTTTTGTCGAAGGGTACGTACGTTTCGCCTTTTCGAACCGTTCGTATTTCATTCCATTCGTCTGTCCGTTAACATATACTGCTAAAAAAAAGTAGGGGATATTATGACATAGATTAATAATAATGGCTGGGTTATTGTTGTATATTGACAGAACACTATTTAAGTGACAATATTCAGCTAAAACAGAAACAGTCACAACAGGTCATGTGACCTAGAGCAACACATAAAGGACTATGGGGTCTACTTTCGAATTCATTAAATTGATTACAATGATAAAAATACAATGTACAGGCGTTGATCCGCAATGACTATCCCGCCTATGTTTATTTATACAGCATTGCTAGACGAGAAAAATGAACGGGAAATTGTATGTTTGTGCCGCGAATTGTTATTTTTCAAAAACTTGTTTACTCTACTTGACTCAATATATGAACATACCAGCTCATATTTTATTACCAAACGCGAAGGTTGAACCGCTTTTTACAATGATTTGAGTTTAAACGTTTTTATCACTGGTAGGATTAAGGAGACTTTAATAGTTAAGTTACCTTTCTAAGCACCACGTTGTTCTTTCATTATCAGAGACAGGAATAGTACGGATGAAAAGGCATTTAAATACGTTTGAAATTACCAATTTTACAAATATTGAACACAATTGGATTTAAACACTTTGCCATGTGCTAGTCCGGATAATTCTTGCTGGATCATCCCAGAGCAGATTACAGCAAACTTGGCTGCTTAAAGGTAGGTTCCTGTACTTTGGAATGCATCATAATTTTGATGAACTTTCATCCAAGTCGTTGGAAAGCACTTATAAAAAGGAATTAATAAGTTTCATTAAAAAGTGTAAATCAGAAAATTATTAGAAAAGTTGTTTTGCAAGGGATTTCCTAACTCTGCTTCGCACACCAGTTAGCGCTATTTTTAGTTCGCGCCAAAAATAGATATGCAGCTGATGTCTTTCTGCATTGCATTTTGAGACAGTTTTAATCCATCCGCCATGCCAGGACCTCTAGGAGAGCTCACGTCAAGGGAAAATTGACCTTTGGAGAATGGCATCAGAAATCGCGCACTTTTAGACATAATAAACATAGTTATTTTTAGAACTGGAATTCCAACGAAAGAAAATAAACCAAAAGGGAAAACGACTATTTTCTTCAACATCTGCCGAGTTTCTCAGTAGCAACAAATTCAGGAAAATAAGAGAATTCAATACTGCTCAGAAAAAGACGAAATAATTTTGTGGACATAATTGACATCGCTAGCCCAGGAACCTACCTTTAAAACCGTCACTTTTTACACTTCAATAAAATTTAATTGTTTGAGGCATTAAAAGCGACATGATTTGAAGCAGATCCAAGTCTTTTCAAATATATTCATTTTCAAAACAGAAATCCTTTGGAAAAAATGAAAAAAGCAGACTCGGATGTGCGTCATACAGTCTATAATATATGCACTTCTAACATCGGATTTTGCAGAAGTCTATCCAAACAGGCTCACTGCGAGATAGAGAAACGATGTCGTTACGTAAAATCCGAGTGATTGTGATGACAATAAATTTGGAGACAGAAGTACCGGAGCAAGCAGTATACTACTTTACCAGATTTAAGCAGCAGCTTAATTCGGATCAGCACTGTTTGCTACATAGCAAAAATCACTCTAAAAGATATTGGCCAAATGTTCCAGTCCGGCGTGAGCACGCATAAATATGCCCAATATTTAATACTACATGTATAAGGCCAACAAAATGCCTCATGGAAGTGCCACGTCACGCAGTGCGAACTGCGAATATTCGGATTAACCTGCGCATTCGCGCAGTCCGATCTGCGAGGACAGGCAGGCTGACCTGACTTTTCGCTGCCGTCAGCACATATCGAAAGCAACCTTTCTGGTCTCACAGATCTACAATAAAACAAAATTTCAAAATCTTTACCGTATCATTTTTTATTGAAACATCAGAGTTCTAGCACATACAACATGAATGACATAAAGTAAGAAACAAAAGCTAGAGAGAAATAAAGACAGACGGAAATCAATTTCCACAATACTATCAATGATTAGGCCTTAAGCAGTATCAACAAATCTCCTAAATTAATGAAGGGTCAGCAAACTTTGCTTAAACCATTAGTTCAATTCCGTCCTCACTTCCCAATGAACTCAGACCTTCGTCAGACAACTCCTCATGTAACTTTGAGTCCATAAAACTTGCCATTTCTTCATCTTCGTCAAAAATATTTCTTTCTGCTAAATCTACACTAGTTTCACAACTTTCTGATATACTACAATCACTTATAGAATAGTCTACTAATTTGTCCACTTGTGTTACATCATAGTTAACTAGTTTGCCAGATAAACATTTAACATAAGCAAACCTAAGATTATTCTCATTATGTTCTAACATCGCTTCACAAACAAAAGCAGTGTCCAAGTTCTCCTCGTGGTCATGATCTTCTTGTCCAGAATCACTGTCACTATGGTGACGGCCACGTGTTGTTACTGCCAGAGACGGTGTTCCTGTAGAAAATGATCCGTCACCTTTATCTGGGTTACCTGCTGAGAAACTAGCCTCTGCACCGTCACCTCTCTCCCTCTTTGGCATGGGGAAAGGTTTTCTATGCGGAGAGTTGTAACTCAAGTAATCCGCAAAGTACTTCTTAAGAATCAAATCTTTACCCTCCTTTTGATTCGTACTCGAGATTTTTGACGTGATATCATTAGCCAAGTCACTATGACACTTTAGGTTTGATTTAGATTCATCCCGAGTTGGAGTGCTATGAACTGGTATATTACTGTATCCACAGTCAATAAAAGTATGTCTCTTTGCCGGTCTCAAGTTTGCCTGTCCTGAATTAACAGAAACATTTTTAGGTTTTAACACTTTCTTCGTGGCGTATTTCACGTCATTTATTTTGTCAACCGAACTGATAACTTTGCCATTCACAAAGTCAGTTGTTTGTTCTTCAGTCGCAGATTTCTCAGTAATTCCTGATAAACGAACAAGCTCATCTGCAGTAACTGCACCGCAGAAATTAAGAAACCCAGCCATTTTTGTATGATCAACATTTGAAATAAACTCATCTAAGCTTGTTTCCCCTTCAGTACAATAAAGCTGAGTCACGTGATTTGTAGAATGCCGTCTGTGAAGTCTTGTTTTCTGAGATTGTACAAATTGTGCCAATTTTGCGGCGTTTTCTACCTTATTGTTCACATTTATACCACCTTTCAATTTACCAAATCTTCTGACTTTTTCTTGTTTCGCTCTAAAGATCTTTCCGGCTGCACGTGCAGCCTTCAAACTGAAATGACATGAACTATCAGCAGCACCCCATGATCTCATTGTCTTCAATATTCTAGTCTGGTCAGATAACATTCTCTCAGATTTACTCCCAGACTCAAAAATGGCGTAAGCTAGTCCGTTATCCTTGGCACTGTCAGACTTGCGCAGAACCATCTTGATGACGTCACCACAGGTGGTGTATTCCGTTACTCCCTGAATTGTCTTCCTCTTTTCTCCTATTTTCAAGGTGATTTCTCTTCTCTCCTTCCGCTTTATTCTGTCTGACATCTGAAATAGAGATGTAAAGTTTAACTCTTTCACTACCAAAAAGCAGACGACAAAATTTACGTCTGCAAAAATTAAAGAAATGCCTTGTCCAAGACTTTTTATATTGAGAATTCAAAGACTAGAGGGCAAACAGTGTAGATCTAGATGAGGCGGCTCATTATGAGCCGCCTCATCAGGATCTACGCTGTTTGCAAATTTTGCTAATTGCGTCACTGGGGCTTAAAGAGTTAAAATATGGGCATATAACAGCAACATTTTTTAATCGAAACTGTACTATACATCTTCTACCCACTGGGCATACAACCTTGACTTAAAATTGGATTGAACTTGATCTAATGTCATGACATTGATTCAACATTGAATCAACGTTGATTCAACGTCATGAAGTTGAATCAATGTTGGTTCAGTGTTGATTCAGTGTTGTATGCCTGCTGGATTATCTTAAACGAAAGATTATGTTTTCGTTTATATATTTTGGATCAACTTGAAAATTATATATGAGCCGCGACACGACAAAACCAACAAAGTGGGATGTGCGTCCAGTCTGATCTGAGTCTTCGCTGTCCGCATGGAGATAGCTTAAACCCTTAGCTACCCTTTAAGCGCATAGCAAAGGCTCTGATCAGACTGGGCGGATGTCAGCGCTGGGCTGCGTTGGGTACACATGTCATTTTGTTGGTTTTCTCGTGTTGAGGCTCATATATAGTAAAAACGACGATACAATTGTTAAGTCCACAGCCCCACTCGGAAAGCTACCAGTACATACAGAACAGAAAATAAATTCACAAACCTGCTAAGAATCTAACACGTGGTCGTACACAAGGTTCATCAAAAACAGAAAATGATGTGATGAGAAATGCTTTTTGTCTTTTATATATGGGTTTGAAAACTGAAGATATTATCTTGAAAATAGATGTTTTTGAAGAATACGTCTTTATAATGATATAATCATGACTTTTTGTGTACATTTCTAATTCTTCCCGCCTTAACTAATGTAACATCTTTTTTGGCGGTCAGACATTAAAGGAATACCTAGGAAAATGTTTTAGAATTCGGTCCTAATAAAGGTGTTGATAAGTTTGATAAGAAAGATAAATAGATAATCGAATTTAGTGTTTGCCCCAGATAATAAACCAATCAGATCACCCGAATTTTCAAATTTTCAATAGATTTATTGGTGTAGACTCATCACTTATCCATGAAGACAGTCTTCACCAATAAATCTACTGAAAACTTGAAAATTCAAGTGATCAGAAATGTACAGTCTTCTGTGGCTTGTCACGTCTAAAAATAGCTTCAACATGACAGGTCAAATTGATTTACGAAGTCAATGTAGATTTCTCTAATGAGGTTTTTTTCTCATTTCAGAGGGACAGATGAAGTGAGTATTTGGCAGTATTCTTCATAAAAATGTATTTTATGGTTACTCCTTAGAACCACCTCGACGAGGCGGTTCTATGGCAATCCATAACATTATTTTTAAATATTGTAAAAACATGTGGATACTTATTAGAATCGCCTCGACGAGGCAGTTCTATAGGTACACACAGCATTGTTTTAAAGGATCTTGTAGATATTTGTTAGAATTGCCTCGAAAAGGCAGTTCTAATGAATATCCACAACATACGTTTTTCATGGAGAAATAAAATCACAAAATACTCCTCTTATATGTTCCTCTGTAATAAGATGCATCTCGTAACACAAATCAAATAACTATGATTTGTGTAAAGAGAAGAAAATAATCCTCATTCAACAAAGGAAAACCAAAGTGACCAGCCATGTTTGAGCTCCAAAAACTTAATGAATGGGAATGTGCAAAGTCATCTGAACACAAATCATAAATGACAGCATGACACTCACTCTAGAAGCAGTATTCTAATTATGCTCCTCCTCTCCGAGCTAAATGACAGCATGGCAAAAACTTTAAAAGCAGTATTCTAATTAAGCCCCTCCTCTCCAAGCTATTTTGGGACTGTCACGATATTGCATCATGTTTTGATGTTGCATCATTACTGTAAGGAGAGTGGTCATTTTGGGATTTTTTTTATTTATCTTTATTTTTTTCTTTATTTTTATTTTTTTTAACACAAAATATCTCTCAAAAAAGATTATCTGAAAGATGTTGGAAAACAGGGCAGATCAGGATCAGTTTATTATCTGGGGCAAACACTAAGCCGGTTAGAGGCTATGAAGAGAAATCTTCGCAATTAAGAACCTTCCGCTCGCTACGCTCGCTTCAGGTTCTTAATTGCGAAGATTTCTCTTCATAGCCTCTAACCTATACATAAACATTATTATAACATCATTATTATCATCCTTTCATTTCCGGGTCGCGCATTCCCTTTGTTAAATATTGTAAAGGAAATGTTTCTGCAGAGCATATAAATGTTATTATCAATATATGGCATCATTATATCAATTATTAATTTAATTAAATGATTGTATACCCCAACTGAAGAGCAAAAAGAAAAAAATAATGATCGTCTCTTTTTGCATATTATTATTATTATTTTCTTCTTTCTTTCTATCGGTTAATGTTTATTCTAATCATCTGCGGGATATTGCGTAGCTAAATGAAGCAGACATTATTTCCAGAAAAAACAGTCTCAAAAGGATTGGGCCATTCTCATTCCTATAAATATCTTTCTTTCTTTCTTTCTTTCATAATATTCTGGCGAAAGTATGTTCATGTAACTTACTGGTTAATCGCTTATAATAGGAGGTCTAAGCCTGCCCAGGAATAGTGTGGTTAGGTATAGACTGACCGTCCCGACATGACCATAACTGTTTACCGTGGACGTAAAGCAACAGCAAAACAGCAACAACAACATAATTTACTACTAAATTTGTATTCCCATCGCAGTCTTGTCACTAAGTTTCATGATTCTGCAGAATTCTCGCCTATTTAACGATAACGATAACGGGAAAATGTATTATTATCTACGATAACGATAACGGGAAAATGTATTATTATCTTATGAAACGGTACCCCTCCCCCCCCCCCCCCAAACACACACACACAGAGGACAGTCTGAAGTGAACATGCGTAGTCTGATCAGCTACTCTGACTAGTGTCATTGTTTACAGACAGTGGCTGATTAGAGTATATGCGGTTTGAAGATAGCTAAATGCCTTTAGAAATGCTGTGTCAGGAAAAAATGTCATTTTTTTAGCTTAAATGTATGTGGAATGTGCATACCTAGGCCAATGAGCGCGTGTGCGCTATCTATTTAAGGCATTCGCTCTTCCGTTTATTTATGGATGAACCGCGCTTTCTGTAAATACGCAGGCTGTTCCGAGCAAACTTAATTGCCATATGCCTTAAAGACAATGAACGAAAACCAAAGTAAAGAAATTTAGTGCCGTAAGAACGGGGTCTAGCCGCCCGAAACTGAAATGTCAGGGGGAACAACCCAACGCTATTTTCTTTTCTGACTGTCCTTTGAATGGGATCAGCTCTCAAGAGAAACAATTTGCTCATCCAGGACCTTATTACAAAAAAAAATTTTCTGTTAAGAGTAGGCCAACACTTTTGGATGGGCTTCATCCATCAGAAAAGCAAGCGGGCTCCGAGGTTATAAAACTTTTTTTTTCTTGATCAACTCAGCTGAGCATGAAATTTTATCTGCTGATAGATAGCAAATTACTGATAAGTACAGTTGTTTTCTTGCTCAGTCTAGCTGAGTATGAAATTTTCTCTGCTGATAAATATGAAAATGCCAACATTAGTTGGCATTTTCATATTTATCAGCAGAGAAAATTTCATGCTCAGCTGAGTTGAACATGAAAAAAGTTTTATAACCTCGGGGCATGGAAGTCACAACAGTTGTTCTCCTTGATAAAAATCGCGAAAAAAGGTGTATCGAGCACCCTTAAAGACAGTCAAAAATCCCAGTTTAGTTCAGCAATCGACTAAATAGCTTAAGAAAGTGAAAAATGAACACCCATTAACACCAATCATACACCTATCAAGGACGCTAGTTTACAAGACAAACCTGTAGTCGTAATGTCCTGGTACAGACAGTCAGTGACAGGGGCTCGTCAGCCATCATGATAGGGGACATTTAATAATACAGAAAAAAAAACATTTGCAGAGATGACCGTGATGGCACGTATAAACAGTGGGCTACAGAGAGTGAGACAGGGGGAGAGGGGGGAGGTTAGAGGGAGAGTATGGCTGGACGCGCATCAATTTAAAGAAATTCTTCCATTTACTAATTAGTACGTCAAGGTAAACAAAAATCAAAAATCATTATATTCCTTATTTTAAGAACAACCTGAATTTTAAGCCTAAGAAAAATTCAGTTCTGAAAGATTTATGTTTATATCATACTGAGAATCGCAGTTTTCGAGTGGGTTCATAGACTTGACGGAAGTAGAAAAAATATCATATAAATTTTGTATTGTATTTTTTAAATTGTGCCGCGACACGACAAAACCAGCAATGTGTCATGTGCGCCCAGTCAATACTTAGATCAGCCTGGACATCCGCAAAGTGAGCGTATTCGCTGTTGGCACTTAGCTACCTTAGACCCTTAGGTACACATTAAGTGCATAGCAAAGACTCTGATCAATCTGGGCGGATGCCCAGGTTGATCTGAGTCTTCGCTGGGCGCACATGAAACTGTGACAATTTTGTCGTGTCGAGGCTCATTTTTTAAAGGGATAATTGCGAAGCTGGCCTTCTACAATGTAAATTAGATACTGCCTCTTAAATTAGTTAGCTTTACTGCCAGGCCATTTAATTTATATAGGACCTAAGTCAGGTTTTCATTATTATTATTACTATGCATGTGCCCGTGTGATCTATCAAGCTGCTTCCAGCCTGAAATAATCAAACCAAACATGTTACAAAAAGAGAAATCAATGATTTAGTAAAAACAAAATCTCAGGTATATCATTCATTTATCATCGGCCCAATCCAAACAGCTACAATTCCCAACAGTTCAACTTACTTTGGTAAATATGTTATAAATCCGTTGAAGTTGTAAATTGTTATAAAATATGTTAGAAATCCGTTAAAGTTGTAAAATTGATATAAAATATTTCACTTTCACTAAGAATGATTGATTGTTGACCAGTGTCAAAGTAAACATTACACTAACAGTGACAGGGACCGAGTCTTTACAGTGATATATACCCTGGTCACGTGACGGTCAACCACCATGACGTCATAGCCTAGGGCTTTCCTCTTCAGAGGCCGTCTTTTTAATTTTCTTTGACACGCTTTTAAACTTCCTGCACCTTACGCCAACAATTAGTCCTGACACGCACCCCTACCCCAAGATTCTGACAAAGCAAACACTAATTAGTTAATTTCAAAACAAAATTATTGTAAAGATACGTCAGGTTAATTGGATAAACTACAAGATGCGTACGGTGGTCTTCCTAGCTCCGGGAGGTGGTGCTTTGTCATGTCTCTTCTTGTACTAGTGTTTGCACCGGGGATTAAACCTAATACCCTCCACCGTTTAATGCTAATACTTAGCTGTCTCTTCTAACACCTAACACTGTTTCTAATTGTCATTTGAGCCGCGACGTGAGAAAACCAACAAAGTGGTTGTGCGCCCAGCGCAGACTCCGATCAGCCTGGGCATCCGCCCAGTCTGATCAGAGTCTTCGCTGTCCGCATGGAGGTAGCTTAGACCCTTAGCTACTCTTTAAGCGCTTAGCAAAGGGTCTGATCAAACTTGTCGGATGTCCAGGCTGATCGGAGTCTGCACTGGGCGCACGACCACTTTGTCGGTTTTCTCGTGTCGCGGCTCATTCAGTGTGGTGTTGGATTGTTCTTTAAGAGGATTTCAGATCTGCTTATGATTCACACCACCGCAGATTACAAATAAATAATTCAATTAATAAACGTGTCTTTAATAGATAACCTTGTAGTACGCCTTGAACAATGATAAATGTGGAATGTACAATTTAATTTTCCAAGGTTATAAGGATTTAACTTTAATCTGTCCGCAATATGTTGAATTTGCTGTATTCCTCGAGCATGCTGGTTAGTTTCTGGCTGTCTTTTTTTGTAAGCTTCTCAGTCCATTTTACTTCAAAGGACTGATCGGGTGATTTACCAGACCATTCATATTTCTCTATAGAGTTAGGTAATATCTGCGGGAAATGCGGGATGGTGTTTCTTTTACATGCCTCTATGGGCTTAGATAACCACACTCGGGATCTATAACAAGACCTTCCAAGTATATCGTCTCATTTTAAAACATACATATTCACGCACACAGTTAAAATCTCTTGGACATACGTACACTTGAACAGATCCATGAGGGGGGAAATAGAGTAAATGCATGTTTCACGAGGACAAGTGTCATGATTTTATCGTCCATGTAGATGGTATTATGAATGTCTTACAAAATGCAGATACGAGCGATTATATTGAAATCGCCATCGATATGCTACTAGAAGCCTTTTAGTGACTGATTATCGCACTGGCATCGATAGATCGATAGATTTTCATACTCACGTAGATCTGTCCAGGATAAGCTGTCTTTATGCTCATCAAACTTGTCATCTAGCCTTAATTTGTTCTGAATTTCAATTTCAAGCAATTAACATATAGAACCACATTTATAACAAAAATATGTACGATTTGCCAACTGTTTGCATTTACAAAGGCCCGGCGAGTCTGAAGTGTTTGCCATGCCGATAGAGAACTAGGGTAGCTAGTTACAGATGCCTACTGTTTCGTACATGTATCTGCCGTATTTTTATAGTTTAAAACGAATCCAACAAGACTTAAAACATTCATGAAATGCACAGCATTGCTCTTTGTGTGTGGACAGAGGTGCACATTTCCGTGTTTTGTGTGTGTGTGTGTGTGTGTGTGTGTGTGTGTGTGTGTGTTCCGGGTTGCCAAAGGATCCAACTATTGACATCCGCCGAGACTGTCCGCGAACTCTTGCTTCCTGCCGAGACTTCTGTACATGATAAATGGCTTCTTGCAGAGACTGTCCGCGTGATTCTGCTTCCTGCCTAGGCTCTCGGCAGGAAGCAGAGTCACGCGGACAGCCTCGGCAGGAAGCCATTTTTCGAGGACAGTAGTCCTTGCAGGAAGCAAGAGTTCGCGGACAGTCTTGGCGGAAGCCAAATATGACGGACAGTCTCTGCAGGAAGCGAGAATTGGCGGAATGGTTTATACCCTTTGTTAAAGGAGGAATGACGACATAATAATAATAGACGCCAGGCAGCGCCTGATAAGGTCTCTTTGCCCGAAACTTACGTGGATGCTCCATGACAATCAACTTGAAATAAAATCATAGACCTAGCTGCCTCCGATTGCTGCCTAAGATGGCTATCAAACCGCTCAGTTTCTCAGCTATTTCACGCGTACGATTTAGGCCTTTAAATTCCAACGGTTAAACTAATGAAGATTTAAACGACTTCAACTGACCAATCTTGTTAGTGCCAATATTTCATTGTTACCAAGACATATTCATGACCCTCAATGTAATAAAATTGTCATTTAGGGACTGAGAGAACAAAACAATGTGTGTTATAACAAGATTGTCCAGGGTATCTTGTCTCATTCATCCATCAGTTTGGCGACAGACACCTGACAGGCAACAGTTAGAACAGCATTAGTAATTCGTTAACGTAAAATTCAATTACAAATTATAGTTTCTCATATTAAATTGAATTTTAAAAGACATATAAAAAGACAGGCAATGAAATTCTTCAAAGATGGCCAAATAGGAAGATTCTGAAGCAATACTGGGTTCGAGGTTATAAAACTTGAGAATAATCTCAAACTCAAAATAAAGCACACTGATTGGCTGCTTCCGAGCATGTGCTCGGAAGCAGCCCATCAGTGTGCATTATTTTGAGTTTGAGAATGTACTCAAGTTTTATTACCTCGGGACCTGGCTTAAGACCAGTTTGCCTTCGGGTTTTTACCCTGTGATCTGATATGGGCTAAAACTTCATAAGGTTGTGGCTTGACCTATTATTAAATTCCATCATTATGATAGAGAAAGAGAGACTGACAATTTAATACAATATTTTCCCCTCTATTTACCATGATGATTCAGTAAACACAAAAATATGCACAAGACAACATCCAAATATAATGTGATCAATTATTGAAATCATTCGTGTAATGCAGTGAGACACTGACAGTTTAATACAATATTTTCCTTGTATCTGTCAATGCGAGTCTGTCAACACAAAACTTCCAAATGAAGTTTGATCCGTCATTAAATTCATTATCATAATGCAGTGAGACGCAGACAGTTTAGTGCCATAGTTTCCTTGTATCTGTCAACACAAAATGAGCGCAGGTAAACCTCCAAATGAAGTTTGATCCGTCATTAAATTCATTATTACAATGCAGTGAGACACTGACAGTTTAGTGCCATATTTTCCTTGTATCAATCATAGTGTGATATTGTCAACAGGAAAGGCTAAAAATATCTGAATAATTTGAATTTATTCATTTACCGTCGGACGGTAAATGAATAAATTCAAATTATTCAAATATACTGGACAACAAAAGAAACGCGTATTTTTACTGTCTCGTTTTGTCTCATTAAAAGTGATATTTTACCTGATACACGTATTTACCTACACATGAACAATGGTTTTGCAGCATTTTCTTGACAAAGTGCAATTCTCCGGAAAAAAATATGCAGATTTTTGTCAAAAAGGCCCAAATCACAAAAGTTTTGCTGACTGTGTCAAAAATTGAATTTTCAATATGATTTTGCTGCATATGAGTTCAGCATGTTGTCACAAACTAGATAACGATATCTTTCTTTTTTTTTAGAAAATTTGACTCTCACATAGTTACATCGCACATGCAAAAATTTGCAGTTTCCAAATTTTTTCAAAGTGTTTGAAAATCCTCTAAATCATCAGATTGTTAGAAAACTCTGGTAAGTTGGGAATCAAAACGAGTAAGGTTATGCATGCATTAGCACTTATTTTCCATTGTGTGCTCACCATTAACAGATTTTAGAGGATAGATCTACGCTGGACTTTGTTGTTGTTTACAAATCCCGAGACACCATTTTGAAACGAGCTTTGTCGCACGAGCTACGTCACTAGCCATTATGATCCTGTCGGACCGGGCAGAATTGTGCCCGGTAAAATTATACCTTACAGGCCTCTAAATTCGAAATAGAATAAGGTGTTTTCAATGACGTCTGCTTCCAGCTTGAAATACTAGCATCAAACCCTCGGAGAAAGACTACTAGGGAAAAAAAGCTACCGTCTCTGACAAACACATATGAGCCGCGACACGACAAAACCAACAAAGTGGTTGTGCGCCCAGTCTGATCAGAGTATTCGCTGTCCGCATGAAGGTAGCTTAGTCCCTTGGCTACCATTTAAGCGCTTAGCAAAGATCCTGATCAGACTGGGTTAATACCCAGGCTGATCTGAGTCTGCACTGGGCGCACGTCCACATTGTTGGTTTTCTCGTGTCGCGGCTCATATTGAAACTCTGAAACTCTGGCTGTGGTTCACCTGCTTCTGGTTGATTCTCAGTAACTGGCAACAGACAAAAAAAACTCAGCAGCTACCAGTAATCTTCCGTTTAATATCTGACAGAGAGACAGACAGGCGAGAGAAGGAAAAAGAGAGGCAGACGGAAAAAAACATGAGAGAGAGAGAGAGAGAGAGAGAGAGAGAGAGAGACAGAGAGAGAGAGAGAGAGACTGATAATTATATCACAATTATGAGTTCCGAAAAGATGGGAGGGTGATTATATGCCATCCCGTTTCACGATTGAAAGATTTCCGACTCCAGCGGGAGTCGAACCAGGGACAATAGGACAACAGGCTAGCTCTTAAGCAACAGAGCTAACGGGGCTCTAAATAGTAGGTAAAATCTTGGCATTCTAGGGCCACTAGGTAATTGCCCGAGAGGCAGGTATTAAAAGGATCTAAAACAAGGTTGATCAAATTCTTCAGATAAATACAACTTGCATTATGTGCGCAGAAAATGCGTTCTTATACAGGTGTAATACATGTAAAAGTACTTGTACGATCTCATAAAAATGCCATCGACAGTTAAAGTCCTGGACAACTGGCTATGAATTTTTCACAGTAAAATTTCTAATCAGAAAAATGAAACTTTCCCCGGGATGTATTTTATCTTGGCCCGATTACAACTTACGTTATATTCCCCTTCAAACTTTGTCCCAAGGGCGGAGGATAATGAAAGACCAATGTTCTGAAACTATTCATGAAATTAGGTGACTTTATCACCTCTGGTGATCAGATAATTCTATTAATACATAGCGGCAAAATATTATTGTGTTGACCAAACGAGGACCTTTTCACATTTACCGAGATGGATGGAGGGGGACAGGGGAGCTTAAACCGGTATTACATGTATTACATGCGCATAGCCCTCGACTGGGCCTTGTTGTGGCTCATAAACATACAAGTTAAACTAAAACGCCACACGAACGATATAAAACATCTAATTTTACATATTTTCTATAATTTTACACCACACTAAAAAGGTATTGTTCGCCATGATGCACGCAGTTATAAATGCAGGGTTAAAAATGGTGTCGCAGTTGTATATCTAGGTTTGCATGTATAAATCAGTGAAGACAAGATCTTGAAAATAAAATTGTAGATTTTGGTCGATTGGTTGGTTGTATTGGTTTTAACAGTCCACTGAGACAGTATTTCAATCTATACTGGGCTGCTTCCCAGAGAGAGGGCGAATGCTCTTATCAGTCTTTGCTTTCTCATTATTTTGACATATTTCATCAGTCTCAAAATCAAGCTTGTTTACAGAACAGCCAAACAGAGAGATCCAGAAAAAATACAAGAAGAAGCAGGGGTTGGTCAGGACTGCCCTGTTTTGAGGAAATTCTATAATTCAGTAACAAAAAACGGACGAAACAGCTGACAACTAAGATAATTTATTATACAAAGTGATAAATGAACAGCCATTAACACCAATGATACACCCATCAAAGACACCAATTAACAAGACAAACATGCAGTCTAAATGTCTTGGTACAGACATACCGTGACAGGGGCTCGCCACTCCCCAGGACAGGGAACATACAGTGTAAATAAGGCAGAAATAGCATTGGCGGAGATGACTGAGGTGGGACGAAGAGAGACGGAACATCAGAGAGAGAGAGAGAGAGAGAGAGAGAGAGAGAGAGAGAGTACGTGACGTTTAATTGAATGTTTGAACAGTCGAGATTCACGTGAGCCTGTACATATGAACCTGAATTTCTAGGAAACTTATATTAGCCATTTTTTCACAAACATCATAGAAAACTAAATGGAGAGAGACGCCGTGGTCGAGGGGTTATGGTGCAGAAAGTCGCCAGAAGGTCGTGAGTTCGAACTCGGGCTTGGCCATCCCGCGACTGGAAAACTCTATCAGCCCAGAGGTAAATGGGTATCTGTTTCTAATCAGAGAAGGGTAAGGCAGCGAAAAGACTTGCGAGTCTTTCATATTTTCTAACCACCACTGCCCCTACAGCTACTAGGCAATGGAAAGCCTTTACCTTTACCGTGGAAGCCTTGGAAGACAGGGAGGCTACCGTAGGAATCCTAAAACAGCGCCAACAATGAGACTCCGGTAGCAGATATTGGAAAATTTTCCGCGATCGGAAGATGTAAAATGATGGTGAAATTAACGACAGTCGATGCACAAAATTGAAAAAAGGGCCAATTTTTTTTATTTTACATCTTCGAAAATAATGCCAAATAACGCAGAATTAAAATTTGCATATAATCCAATCAGCGGCTTAAAATAATTCTTAATCATTATTTGAAAACAGGAAAGATCATTTCAGCACTGGCATTCCCATAGAAACAAATAGGAGCTATGGTAGTGTTCTTCAGGTCTAAAAAGGACCAATTTAACACAAAAAGAAAATGTTGAAAAAAACTGTCGTTAAAAAGCTGAAGAATTTTTCTTTTAAAAGCTATCAGCGCCTTAATGATAAAATGAGAAATGGTGTTTTTATTGGTTAATTTATAATAGTTCCCTATTAGCGCTAATGCAAAATAAATAATCGGTTATTCTGGTAGACAAAAATCCATTGTTGCATATGACTAGTGCACTCAAAATAGTAGCCATGACTGTTCTAGAGGCGAGATATTCACTGACGAGGCTTTATTAGCCGAAACTACGTAGTCTGGCCCATATTCCTACTTCTGTATGTATTCTCTGCTCTTGAAGGAACTTTTTAGATTGTAACCCTTTTTAGACCGGATACCCTTTTTGGGGACATTATGCAAACAGTGCAGACCCAGTTCAGACGCCGCAAAACGCGGCGTCTGATCAGGGTCTACATTGTTTGCTTACAGGAATTTCTATGCAAAGTACAATAAAAGTGAAAATATTCACCAGAAACCCCTAAAACTAGTAATGGGATTATCTGAATAATAAGAATGAACAAGTCCACTGGTCAAAAAAGGGTTAATTGGCTTTGCAATGGAGCAGTGCTGCCAAAGACGTAGATATAAAGACAGACACCCCTAATCAGACAGCTTCTGTATAATACAAGCCACTTTGACATATGAGCCGCGACACGAGAAAACCAACAATGTGGTTGTGCGCCCAGTGCAGACACAAATCAGCCTGGGCATCCCCCTAGTTTGATCAGACTGTTCGTTAAGTGCTCAAAAGGTAGCTAAGGGTCTAAGCTACCTCCATGCGGACAGCGAAGACTCTGATCAGACTGGGCGGATGCCCAGGCTGATCTGAGTCTGCGCTGGGCGCACAACCACATTTTTGGTTTTGTCGTGTCGCGGCTCATATATATTTCTAAACTTCCCGCACCCCACGTCAACAATTAATCCTGACACACACCCCTACCTTACAGCCTGACAAAGCAAATTATGAACTTATTATTTAATTTGTCCGAAAATATAAATGACAGATGCGTCATGTTAATTGGATAAACTACAAGAGGTATAGAGAGGTAGGGGTGCTGTCAAGTCACTTCTTAGGCTAATATTAAGCCTAGCTCAGAGCAACACCATTTCTTCTTATACCTGGCATTGTCTCTAATTGTTGTTCTTGTCGCACGTCATAGTGTTAGGTTGTTTTATTCAAATCCATGTGTGGTTCTGTCAGTATTTATAAATAGGTGGTTGATGGGGAACTGCTAAATAATACAATAAAGTTTTAACAGACCTTAAAATATTTATGCTTACCGTTCTACACACACAGACACACAGGCACACACACACACACACACACACACACACACACACACACACACACACATGACGTTTGCCTATAGCAAAGACTTTGGCCAGATTGTGCAGGTGCGAAGGCTGCTATGAAACGCGGTCAGTGTCTGTGCTGTGTACATAATAGAGCCACATCAATGTGGCAGTTTATGTGATATTCAGTTACACCGGGTCTATAGAGTTGGCTGTATGACTTGGGCCATTCCGTAAATGACTAATGTGACAAGTGAAGGCTCTGATAAGAGAGAGAGAGAGAGAGAGACAGAGACAGAGAGAGAGAGAGAGAGAGAGAGAGAGAGAGATTAAAATTAGAAGAAAAGAAAGAGACCGATATAGTAAAGTACGAGAGAAAGAGAGGGAACTGAATCAGATAATATCAAAATGAGCTAAGGACTAGAACTTTCGTTGGACAATTGAGCCGCGACACGAGAAAACCAACCATGTGGTTGTGGACCCAGCGCAAACTCAGATCAGCCTGGGCACCCGCCTAATCTGAGCAGACTCTTTCCTAAATGCTTATGGGGTAGCTAAGGGTCTAAACTACCTTCGTGCGGACAGCGAAGACTCTGATCAGATTGGGCGGATGCCCAGGCTGATCTGAGTCTGCGCTGGGCGCACAACCACTTTGTTGGTTTTCTCGCGTCGCGGCTCAATTAGCAGGTGAAACAAACTTCTTACGCCCTCAGCATTCTAGAAACACCATCTAATTGCTTGTAAAAGTGGCAGATATTAAATTGATCTATATTCAATGTTTATCAAATTCATCAGACATTTCAGCATGTATTATGTACAGGGAACATGTTTTGTAAAACAGAAATAAACTTCTTAAAGACAATTTCGATCTCATAAAAATGCCATCAACAAATTCGCCGGGATTTAGATATGTAATTAGTATTCGCATAAAAATCAGTTTAAGATGCTGCGATAATTTATCAAATGGTTTAGCATCTTTTATATGCATCAACTTAGAAACCGTTTCAAAAAGTTTTTAAAAAATGACTGTGTGTAGGCACAAAGCCATCGTCAGTTACTGTAGGCATTTTTTGTTACGAAAATAGAACGACAAACGCCCCGTAACAAGTGTCGAGGAACTGCTTTCATGAATTTTCTTCACAAGCTCCTATTTCTACATCGAGAAAGTTAGAATCAGTGATATTCGGTATAACGCTGACTAAAGAATGTTGGCACCACAATAAAACTATACCTGTCTTTTTCAGATTTTGTAAATAAATTTAAAATAAAAAGTTTCAACATCCCAGAGCATACGCTCCTGGTTTCATTTTTATACCATTATAATTGAGCCGCGACACGACAAAACTAACAATGTGGTTGTGCGCCAGCGCAGACTCAGATCAGCCTGGGCATCCGCCCAGTCTGATCAGAGTCTTCGCTGACCGCATGGAGGTAGCTTAGTTCCTTCGCTACCCTTTGAGTACTTAATGAAAAGTCTAGTCAACCTGATTGAGTCTGCGCTGGGCGCACAACCACATTGTTGGTTTTCTCGTGTCGCGGCTCTTATAAGCCACAAAAGTAGTATGTAAGAATAAAAGTCGACTCCAGGTCACATTTAAATCACCATCTGTGAGTTAAAACACGAATTATCTCATAAACCCTAATGCAAAAATACATGTTGTTTGGAGATTAGCCGAGATTTAGAGCGCCTAGGACTCATGATAATTCCTTGATTATCCTTACAGGTATTGCACCTGGTGCGATGACTTTATCCAGAATTATTCAAAAATGAAATGAAATATTCAGAAATGAAATTTATTTTGCCCATGCTCAGACCAGCCTCAGATATTTTATGTCCCCAGTATTTGGGGCAGGGATTAAACCTAATACCCTAAACCCACTTAGAATAAGAGCTAACATGAAAGGCTGTTTCTTCTAACACTGTTCCTTATTGTGATATTTATATCAGGGAATATGTTCCATATAAGAGGATTTCAAATCCGTTTATGATTCACACTTTCACACTATAAAATAAGATTATTCATAATTCAATTAATAAATATGGCATTGAGAGATAACCTTGAAGTACGCCGAGAACATTGTTGAATGCGAATACTGAGACGAAATCTCTTATCAGGGAGTTTTTCATTCCTGTTGTAAACACAGAGCAATCCAAGAATAAAGAATCAAATTATACTCACAGTTGGAACGCAAACCCTCGAAAAGCGGTGATTGTATTTACAACGGTGCATCCTTCCACATAAAAAATAGGCCCTAAAAATGGCGAACATGGTTCTTGACGAAATTTCCCATTATTCTCAAATGTATATAGAGGCATTGATTATATAAAATTAAGATTCAACACGTAAAAATGTTTTGCTAACCAGTATTAAGCAGGCTTTCTCAACAAAATTCAGGGCCAAAATTGCTCGAAATGCTAAATATTCATCGTCAAAGTACAATACTCTATCTTGATTCTACCGAAAACTTGCATCAACATAAAACATAATTTACAGAAAGCTGAGACTTTCTCCAATGCGCACACCCATGCCATCGAAAACTTTATTATTTCTTCTTTTTGCATGTGAAATTTCAAGCAATATCGTTTTGGAACATTTTTAAATTGCAAAATAAAAGATGGCATCTGTAGTTTTAACGCTCAGGAAACGGTCTTGCACGTGATATGAGCACCAGCAATATTTGCCGGACAGCCACAATTTAGACAGAAAATTGGGGTCGACAGCTTGTCAAACATTAGCTCAGATTGTTAAATACTTGAAGAGGAGAAAAATTACGGAGTTTAGTTGAAATAGACTAGATTACAAACTGGTAGAACGTACCTTACCTAACTCCTGAACTGATTGGCATTGTACACATCTGACGTTCTGCCACTCAAATTTGTGGAAATAATATCCTTTTCTAATACATGTATTATTTATCTTTCAAACAGTCATCTGTTTTCTGTCAAATAAGTTATTAGGTCAGTGTTGTGACGTAATAAAAGAAAATGACGTATATTGCCTCGAGCTAGATTGCCAGTCCGCATGCCATGTAGGGGAGACCGGGGATAGTTGATGCACTTTTTAGACTTTTTGATATATCTCGTGACCGGACTGGCCAATTTTCATTATCTTTGCATATACGGAAAGATCTACCTTTTCTGCATTTAAAATCAAATAGTAATCCGTGAATTTTGATATATTTCCCCTCCGTTTAAGTAGATCTCTTTGGCAAGTCGAATGCATCAACTTGCCCCAGTAGTGGGGCATGTTGATGCAATTCTTGGTGCAAGTTGATACAGACGTTTTTTCTTGCCTTTACAAGTCCATGCAACGGATACTACAGTAAAGTGACCGTTACTATGGACAAATGGGGATATTCCTGCTTTCTAGTTAGATGTAGCGATTTATCAAAATTATTTTAGCTACTGAAGTTATCTCAAGCGAAAGAAGGGATGTTTGTATATGAATAATTGAACTATAAAATGATCAAAATATTCTATACTTTTATTTATGAAACTTAAGAACATTTTGGTTTAAACATATTTTATTCAGAAATATCAACAGAAACAAACATTGTATACATAGAGGATCTTACATGAGTGCTCATGTATTACTGAATTTATTAAACGAGTTGGGGAAAAAGATAAGATGCGAGGCTTTGCCGAGCATCTTATCGGTTTTCCCCAACGAGTTTAATAAATTCAGTAATACAGGAGCACGAATGCAAGATTCTATTTATCATATGGCACTAAAATCGCATTTTATCAGCAGAATTTGCACTAAAACGTCACGATTTCGCCATTAGAAAATGCGACGTTTTTATGGACGTCAACGTATAACGTTACGACGTAATTTGCATATTTAATCCACTAGTGGATTATCGCATTTAATGCATGGCTTTATTACACTCTCGAATGCGACGTCATATGATAAAATCAATTAAGGATCAGAACGAAAGCAAATAGTTATTAAGTTCTTCTCCTTTAAGAATATTTTAAACGGGAAAATATCATTTCACTGTCATAGTTGCTATATTAAATAAGCCGGGCTCCCAGCAATTCGTACAATTTACATGCGCGTTCAGCGAAGACTCAGATCAGCCTGTGCATCAGCACAGTCGAGTCAGAGTCTTCACTTGCCACACGAAGAGGTATGGGACCTTAGATATCCATAGACGCACAGCAAAGGCCCTGATCAGACTGCGCGGATGCGCAGGCTGTATTGAGTGTTCACACATGTAAACTGTTGGCCTTGCTATGACATGGCTGGGATGCTATTGTATCTTTTTTTTTTTTGAATATGATAAAAGAGATACTACAAATCTGAAATGCTTAATAGTTCTACATCAGTTAGAGATCAAGCCCATCCAAATATTGTGAACAGCTCATGCAGTCCAATAGGATTTTATGGTGTATCAACTTGCCCCATGCTCATCGCATCAACTTGCCCCAACCATGCCCCACGTGACATTCAGCAAGGTAGACAAGTATTACACTATGTTTTCTTTCAGAAGACTGTTTGATTTTGAAGATTAAAGGTTTGTCTACCTGTGTGCATAAATTAACTATGAACAACCAGAAACAAATGCGCAATAAACGAAAAATTGCGAAATACCTGTAAATTTACTTTGATGTGTCAAAATGAACTTTTCTTCACCAAATTCTCATTTGTTGTCCAAATTCCGCAAAACTTCAGGAAAAGATGGCGGCAGTCAATTACTACTTTAATTCGTCATTAATGACGTCCCCAATGACGTCATTGTCTTTTTATTCCCACTGCATCAACTTGCCCCGTGCATCAACTATCCCCGGTCTCCCCTAAATGGATTAAATGCATCAGTACAAAGTAAAGAACTTCTTTCTTGTCGTTGTGTTTGTTTAGTCTTCGAAAAATTTACGATCTGATTTTATAATTTGCTCAACAATTACAGAGAACATAGAAGCCGCGACACGAGAAAATCAACAAATGGTTTGTGCGCCCAGCGCAGACTCAGATCAGCCTCGGCATCCGCCTAGTCTGCGCAGTCTTCCCTAAGCGCTTTAAGGGTAGCTAAGGGTCTAAGCTACCTTCATGCGGAGAGCGAAGACTCTGATCAGACTTGGCGGATGTCCAGGCTTATCTTAGTCTGCGCTGGGCGCACAATCACATTGTTGATATTCTCGCGTCGCGGCTCAAGCTACTTAGAAAGAAACAAGCCAGGTGAGGATGGAAGGAGGCGGTTGGTGACGAGGGTGGGGGTGGGTGTGGGCCAAGGAAGTAGGCGAATTCGTCTTGACTGATGCCTGGAGTGATGTATTGGTCCCAAACATGACTTGAGCAGTCGTTGCTGTGAAAGCGTACTCTCTCTCTCTCTCTCTCTCTCTCTGCCCGATTTGGCTTCATTGTTGTTACACACACTTCTCTCTCTGCCAGATTTGGCTTCATTGTTGTTACATTACAATCATTTGAATCTTACCAACAGTTGAGCCGCAACAGGGAAAGAGGAATCTTGTCGGATATGATAACAGCAAAATCTGCTTAGTCTAACAAGACCGCTTCAAGATACAAAGCTGTATATATATATATAAACGAATAGCAAAACCCTGACTGGCTTGCAAGCAAACACTTTCCGTCTTGAATTGAGATACGAAGAGCATTTCGTGTGTTCGATTATGAGCCTGAAAATGTGTCGGGGTGTGCGGATGTGGGAGGTGTGGGGAAAATTTCGAGGCTTGCTACGTGCCATCCGACGTTTGGCACGTGGCACAAAAACAGCCATTTATTCCGTGGAAGCAAAGCACTGTACATGAACTTAAACTGTATACAAATCGCTCCACTTTGGCAAATTACACATCCCGAATTTATTATTAGCGTAAAGACCATTGACAGTATACTTAAACAATCTGTTTGAAAGTTGAAAATAGCGGGCGTGTGAGGAACTGTTGAAATACGCATGAACCTTGTATACTTATTCAAGCAACCCATCATTGCCTTCATTTAGCAAAATGTGCATGAACAAAAAAGCTACCAGCCAAGATCCATAATAGAATGCACACATGCAAGCTGTTCATCTTAACTTTTATAACAATTTTAGTGCAGGCTATCTTAGTCTTGGCTGGTAGCTTTTTGTGAATGCACATTTTGCTAAATGAAGGCAATGATGGGTTGTTTGAATAAGTATACAAGGTTCATGCGAATTTTGGGATTCTAAATTGTGAAAAACAACAATTCTATTAAACGCCCCAAGTGCCAAGCATTTTATGAAACGGGTGAACTGTCGGACCTAAGTCACTAGCGAAATACCTCTAATAAACAGAATGGATATACATTCAGAGGAAGTAACTATTATTATTATAGTTTGCCTCCCTTCTTAGTAGGTTTGGAGGCCATCTCTTAAAAGATACAGTTTACATCCCAAACCCCTTTCAGATGAAGTGCATAGCATCTTGTTCCACAACCGCACACCCTCCAACACCACCCCCACCTCCCACACACACTTTTTCTTCCCCCGCCCCTCGCGTTCAAAAAAAGAAAAGAAAATACATCTACTCTAGAAAAATACTGAATCGCGTACCTGACAGGGTGTGAATTTCAGTTTGGGGCGTGTTATTTTTTCAAACATACCACCTGCAGAGTGCACCCCACCCCTTCTAACTGCCCCACCCAGTAACTGAAATGCAGTCGATAATTTAAGTTTTGAACTCAAGCGCGTGATCTGCTAACTGAATAAATTTAAGAGTCAAATTTTTAGGTATTTAGGTTAACCATGAGCGGTAGCATGAGCTGTACCTAAATAGACATTCAATGCTGATTAAGTCCGTCTTCTAAGGTACTAAACAAACTCCTTATTGATTCAAATTTACGTCAGAAGTTTGTCAATACTTAGTCGTGTTTACAAATTGCAAGGGTCTGTATGGAGGTGAGAGTTGAAATTATTCCTTCTCAATAAAAGAATAAAATATATTTGCTTGTCTGTTTTATTCTGTCTTGGTCGGAAACTAATTTATGTTACGTGGTAAAGTTTCTTCGGACAGGCAGAGTTGCGATATTGTTGTTTTTTGCAATGAACACAGCGCGCGATGTCACATAAAGCTGGCATGATTTCGACGCCATTTTGTTTTTACAAACTGAGTAGCTGTATGTTATTTTGCAATTTTAAAATGTTCCAAAACCAAATTTTCTGAAATTTCACATAATAGTAGAGTATATATCAGTGTTTTACATGGCATAGGTCTGCGTTTTGGAGAAAGTCGAATAAGCTGTAAATCGCGAATTTTTGTTCACATGTCTGACGCTGACGTAAAGGGCACTGTTTCGTCAATAATTACACAGGCGGAAAATGATGTCTTGGAATTATTTTAACAGAAATATTTAATAATGGAAGTCAGAAAAGTTCTCTTAAAATTTCAAGCGGTGAGGCGATTTGATTAATCTGTATGGTAGCGTGAAAGTACAATGGGGTTCGTCGATAGCCATTTTGATGGCGACAATTTCGAACAAAAATTCGTTGCTATGTGTTTGATTATATCCCTACTCCTTGGAGCTGCGTTCCAACTGTCATCGTAAAAATTATAAGTATTGGAACACATAGTTCTGAGCGTCCAGTGCAGCCCGAGACTGTTTGCCATCCCAATGAATAGTTTTTTTGTGCGAGCCACTTTATTGTAAAACCAAAGTGTTGGGACAGTCTGATTTCCAAAGTTTTAGAATTTGTAGGTAAACTTTCAATTTATTTGTGTTCCTTATGGTGAGCCTTTCCAGCTGAGAGAATAACCATGATTGATACAAGGAAAATATGGAATTAAACTGCCACAGTCTCACGGCATTATCACGTAGGATTTCTAAAGATTGGGACACCTAAACTTATTACCGTAAATGCCCTAAAGAGGGAAACATTTGGATTTGCAATGCAGTAATGCGTACAAAGATGCAGATTGACTGGCAAACGGTGTAGATCCTGATCAAACTGCTCTTTGTGGGAGCAGTTTGATCTTGATCTGTACTGTTTGCTCGGGCCTATTTGTTCCACTACTTAGAACTTTTACGGTAATGATGTATTTAATAATTGATCAAATTTTCTTATACTCATTTCTCTCTTGACAGAATCATCATGACAGATACAAGGAAAATATTGTATTAAATCGTTCGTCTCACTCTGTCATAATGATGGAATTGAGTAATTGGTCAAACCCGAATCTCAAGAATCTTTAGCCCATTTTAGCGTGAGAGACACCACCGCAAACTAGTCATATCATAAAAGTCCTATAAAACTGAACTTCCAAAATAATTACCATTATCGTCCTGAAATGGAACAATTTGTATTTACAGTGCAATAACGTGTATTTAAGAGTCAGATGGAGCTGCAAACAGTGTTGACCATGAGCAGAATTCTGATCATGGTTTGCACTGTTCGTTTTACACCTACCTGTCACGACACTATGAATATCTAAGGTACATCGATACTGCTCCTGAATCTTTGGAATTTTAACCATCTTTGGAGAGCTTCATTTGCCTTTGCTTTACTTATTGACAAATGGTAAAACTCTAGAAAATTGGTTAAAACCGTATTTATTTCAAATTTACAAGCACAGCATTAACGAGTTACCAGATTGAAAAACGGATACACATGCAAAGACAAAATCGTATTACGTGTAGGGTCACTGATACGCGTATTTGCAAATACGCGTGTCAGTGATGCTACATGTAATACGATTTGCAAATGCGGTGATCCTACATGCAATACGTTCTTGTCTCAATTTCTCAAAAATTCAATTTGATGTGAGAAAGAATAATTTGTAATTGAATTTTACATTGATGAATTTCTAATGCTGTTCTGACAGTTGGCTGTCAGGTGTCTGTCGCCAAACTGATGGATGAATGAGACGAGATACCCTGGACAATCTTGTTATAACACACAATGTTTTGTTCTCTCTGTATCTAAATGACAATTTTATTACATTGAGGGTCGTGAATATGTCTTGGTAACAATGAAATATTGGCACTAACAAGATTGGTCAATTGAAGTCGTTTAAATCTTCATTAGTTTAACCGTTGGAATTTAAAGGTCTAAACACCAAGGAACCGGTCGGTTTGCTATCCGTTGTAGGCAGCTATCACTTACATTATGGAAGGAATCCTTATCTGGTGCCGCTTGACGACTAAAGTCAGAACGTCGTGATTCATCCTTTCTTACCAATTTCCTTATCTGCGCTGTCGACCGAGCCATGGCTGTCAGTTATCATACATGCAAAAGTGTCGACCGAGACAGTCCCACTTTGCACAGCACTTGATCGATCGACAGCAAAGGTACGCAAAACTGGTATTACCCCCGTAATTACAGACTTCAAATTTTAGTCCGGCTTCTTGAGCCTGTTAGGTTAAAACGGATGTCTGGTTAAACTAAGGTGTTACAAGCTAGCTCTTAAGTATAGGCAAGAATCATAAATACAGCAGTAACTTTAAAGAGTGCACGACATCTGCAGCCAGCTACTGTAGTTTTGAAATAGTAGGTTTTACCAACTGAAAAAACGGCAAAACCTTGGAGCGGGATGACAAACAATGCAAAGCCCGGATCTGTCAGCACAGACACGATACATCTATCTACTGGTAATTCTATATCAATGTTGGTCATTATGGTAAAAAAAAACACTATTTGGTTTCGCAGGTTTGTTGCAAAGGCGAAAACCTGATTAATTGTATATATTTTGTATTTTAATGGGTTTCTATATTTTAATTGCTTAAAATTGAAATTTATTACAAATTAAGGCTAGATGACAAGTTTGATGAGCATAAAGAGGTTTTATCCTGGACGTATCTACATGACTGTGAAAAATATCGATCCATCGATGCCAAATGCCTACCAGAAATATCGATGGCGATTTCAATATAATCGCTAGTATCTGCATTTTGTAAGACACTCACGATACCATCTATATTGACGATTAAAATCATGACACTTGTCCTCGTGAAACATGCATTTGCCCTCTCTGTTTCCTCATTGATCTGTCCAAATTTAACTTTAGCAGATTGTGTAAAGGAGTAGTCTGATCAGGGTCTACACTGTTTCTCATTTCATTTGCATCTTTTGGATGTATTACTGCATTGTAAAACCAAACTGTTCAATATTTGAGCCGCGACACTTGAAAACAAACAAAATGGTTGTGCGCCCAGCGCAGACTCAGATCAGCCTTGGCATCCGCCCAATCTGATCAGAGTCTTCGCTGTCCGCACGGAGGTAGCTTAGACCCTTAGCTACCTTTTAAGCGCTTAGCAAAGACTCTGATCAGTCTGGGCAGATGCCCAGGCTGATCTGAGTCTGCGCTTGGCGCACAACCACTTTGTTGGTTTTCTCCTGTCGCGGCTCAATTATAACAATTACGGTACTTATTGTCGGTGTCCCAGTTTTAGAGACTCAAATCAGTTGACTAGTTTAAATCGGCCAAGGCCGGAGTAGATTTAGTTGCATATTCCACTGTTCCACATTTATCATTGTTCCAAGCATACTTCAAGGTTATCCGTTAAAGACACTTTTGTTAATTGAATTATTTAATTTGTAATGTGTGCTGGTGTTAATCATAAGCAGATTTGAAATCCTCTTAAAGAACAATTCAACACCACACCTATCTTCTTGACAATAAGAAACAGTGTTAAGCGTTAGAAGAGACAGTGCTAAGTATTAGCATTAAACGGTGGAGGGTATTAAGTTTAATCCCCGGTGCAAACACTGGTACAAGAAGAGACATGACAGCACCCCTACCCGGAGCTAGGAAGACCACCCTTCATCTGGTACTTTATCCAATTAGTCTGACGTACCTTCACATCAATTTTATTCCACAAATTAACTAATTAGTATTTGCTTTGTGAAACTCAGGGGGTAGGGGTGCGTGTCAGGACTAATTGTTGGCGCAAGTACAGGAAGTTTAAAAAAGCGTGTCAGCGAAAATTGAAAAAGACGGCCTCTGAAGAGGAAAGCCCTAGGCTATGACGTCATGGTGGTTGACCGTCACGTGACCACGGTATATATCACGGTAAAAACTCGGTCCCTGTCACTGTTAGTGTAATGTTTACTTTGACACTGGTCAACAATCAATCATTCTTAGGGAAAGTGAAATATTTTATATCAATTTTATAACTTTAACGGATTTCTAACATATTTACCAATGTAAGTTTATCTTTATAGAATTGTATTGTGATATAGAACTACTTTCAATTAAGACGATAATAATGATAATAATAACCAGTGACCTATATAGCTATATGTATTTATATAGGTCACTGTAATAACTTATTAATAAATTATTATTATTAAAGGATATACCCCTTTACAACGGAGGCAACCTCAGTTGGGGTAATTGAGTTGCATCTAGGTTTACCCCCATAACATGAGATATCGAGTATTCTGACGTCCATATTTTATGTTTTAATGCTGATATTTACAGAATACCCGAAGAAATGAAAATGAAAGTAGAAATGAAAATGTCAGAATAAAAATAGGAATAATAAAATGAAATATTAAATAAGAGAGTGGCAAGTTTTATGTTATAGAACTACATCTAGGTTATACATGTTAAGACTATGAGCAGAATACTCAGGCCAGGGAAAGGAATCCTATAAGCATTTTGCTTTCATTTCAATCCCATTATAACTCTATCTTTTGTACATCTTATGTTGCATGTCAGTGAAATTATTAATAAAATATGTTTAAACTAATACTCAGGCTAAAAGTCATAATTATATCACTTAGGCAATCTAAAGCATCATAATATCATTACTGAATTCAAACAAATATAACCTACAGTAATACTTTAAGAAGGGTTATCACATACAAGTCGTAATTGCAATACGCGCATATTACAGTTGCGCCGAGACCTGAAACAGCACAACAATCAAGGTCACACACAATATCTTTAAAGTAAGCATGGCTCATGTCTGTGGACCCGCACCGTGAGTACATAGACCGAACACAGCAAAAGAATAATAAAGATATATTTACTCAATATTTACTAAATGACACACTATAAAAAAATATCCATAGACTTTACTGTAGAATACCTGGCAACCAGCTGCCAGTCCATGCCCCGTTATTTTTACGGGCGCCCGTAAACATTGGCGAAATCATCACGCGGAGTAGGGTAGAATATGACAGGTATTGTTTTGGTGATATTGCCCTTCAACACTATGAAGGTTTTTAGAGTGTGGTCAGTTAACATAACTCTATCATATCGAGATTTCAAAAAATATTCTACAGGCAGACGCCCGTAAAAATCGGTTACTAGAAATACCGGAATACACTTAATTACCGGAATATACCAAAATACACCGGAATATACGGAAAATGGACTGGCACCTGGTTGCCAAGTATTCTACTGTAAAATTTACGGATTTTTTTACAGTGCAGAATGACTGAGCTATCTTTTTTGTGACTAGGACATGCAAAAGTGAACTCTTGTACCCAACGTTACCCAACGTAATTTCTGTGTAAATTAAAAGACCTAGCGCTGGAGCTAAATAAAAGTAACACACGCTCATTTTGATCTTTGAATAAACAGTTTGTGTATTATTGTGCTGCTGGCTGATCACGGTCTCGGCTGTTTGTGTTGCCTCTATCTCTCTCTCTGTCTCTCTCTCCCTCTCTCTCTGTGCAGCCCACTGTTTATACTGTTTATACGTTCCATCTCTGTCATCTCTGCAAATGTTTTTTTCTGTATTATTAGTGTCCCCTATCACAATGGCTGACGAGCCCCTGTCACTGTGTGTCTGTACCAGGACATTACGGCTGTAGGCTTGTCTTGTTAATTTGTGTCTTTAATGGGTGTATCATTGGTGTTAATAGACGTTCATTTATCACTTTCTATAATTTCTAACTTTTCAGCTATTTAGTTGGTTATTGTACTAAACTGTCCTCAATGTGAATAGGTACGCCTCAATGTTTTCACGCCATTTTTACAAAGGGGAACAATTTTGTAATTTCCTGTTCACGGGGATGATGTCAATTTGCTTACCTGCGCTGACGACCGATCCGATACTATACAAAATGACAGTCGCTGTCGACCGAGAATTCGGTAGTAATTATCAGTCATGGTAAATGATACTCTCGTTAATGGCTGTCGACCGAGCTGATAATGCTGTCGATTGTCTCGGTCGACAACCACTTTTTCATGTATCGTAATTGACTGGCTCGGTCGACAGCACAGGAAATCATGGGCTGCCATTTAACTATTTATTCCTTATTTATAGATCCATAATTTGATTTATGGATATCCATTATTCAAATTAGTGATATCCATAATCCAGCCCACGTATTCATATCACTTATTCAAATAATGCATATACATAATTCGAATTAGCGATATCACAAATTCGAATTATTGATATCCATAAATCAGTCCGATTTCTGGATATCACTTATTCGAATTATTGATATCACTTATTTGAATTATAGATATCTATAAATTGGTTGTATTATTGATATTCATATTTCGAATTATGTGATATCAATAACTCGGCCGGGATTATTGATATCAATCATTCGAATTATGGATATCCATAATTATCAACGCAGAGCAGTAGTTATCCAAACGTATTATCTGCAAAGACGAATTATTGATATCCATAATTCTTCTCAATGATATCAAAAAATAAGCCGAATTAGATATCTCCATAATTTTAAATTATGGATATCACTAAAATGGAATTATGGATATTCAATAATAATCTATATGATTAATGAATATCACTACTAGGAATTATGGATATCACTTATTCGATTTGTTGATATTTATAATTCGAATTAGTGGTATCCATAAATGGGCAGAATTATGGATATCCATAATTCGAATTACCGATGTCCATCATTCGAACTAGTGATATCCACATATAAATTTGAATATCGAATATCTTTAATTTGAATTAGGGATATCCATAATTCGGATTAGGGATATCGATAAAAAGGTATGATATTAATTAATTATGGATATCACTAATTCGAACTATGGGTATCAATATTTGTAAGTATGGATAACCACTAATGATCATGAATACCTAGATAGGTAATTAATAGTAAAACGGCACCCCATAGTAAATTGGTATATACCTGTGTTGTTTGCTTAACTAGATGATGAAGCCCATCTAATAGAGCGTGTTTCTTAAAAGAAAAGAAAAAATTCTCCTTCTTTTCTTTGAGAGTTGACCCTCTACTGAAAAGGGAATCAAAAATGAAAATGGCAGTTACTTCTCTTAAAGTCTACCCATTTACCTTTTGCCCAAGTAATTAACTCTTTAAACGTGACATGAGCACCCGCACTCATACTAAAAGAACAGACCATTATTCTTGGTTTGGGATATAATTATTAAATTAATATAATGATGCCATAAATTGATAATAACATTTATATGCTCCTGTGAAAGATTGCTTTAACATGATTTAACAAAGAAAGCGCGACCCGGACATAAAGCAAGATAATAATGATGTTATAATAATGTTTATATTCGATTATCTATTTATCTTTCTTATCAAAATCATCAACACCTTTATTAAGACCGAATTCTAAAAATATTTCCTAAGTATGTCTTTCATGTTAACGCCGACAAAAAGATGCTACATTTGTTAAGGCGGGAAGAATTAGAAATGTAAACAAAAGTCATGATTATATCATAATGAAGACGTACTCTTTCTAAAATAATCATATCAAGATAATATCTTCAATTTTCAAACCCATATATATATATATAAAGACAAAAACCATTTTATATGATATAATTTTCTGTTTAAGATGCACATTGTGCACGACCGACAGATTACTTTCTTAGCAGGTTTGTAAACTTCAGTTGTGTTACCTGTGTGTTGCTAGCTTTCGATTCATGCTAAGTTTAGACCTTACAGTTTTATCTTTCTTTTTTGTCAAGTTTTCAGATAGATCAAAATGAAACTTAAAAACTGATTTTTCGTTTAATAGAAGGTGTAAAGTGGCAGTTTCAATTAAAAAGTGATTCTCTTTCATACATATGCCAATGCTTTAAACTTTACATTTCTGTGTTGCAGATGTCAGACAAAAGGCGACAGAAGGAGAGAAGAGAAATCACTTTGAAAATTGGAGAAAAGAGCAAGACAATTCAGGGAGTAACAGAACATACCACATGCAGTGACGTCATCAAGATGGTTCTGCGCAAGTCTGACAGTGCCAATGACAGCGGACTAGCTTACGCTATTTTTGAGTCTGGGAGTAAATCTGAGAGAATGCTATCTGACCAGACTAGAGTGTTGAAAACAATGAGATCATGGGGCGCTGATAGTTCATATCGGTTCAGTTTGAAGGCTGCAAGAGCAGCCGGAAAGATCTTTAGAGCGAAACAAGAAAAAGTTAGAATGTTTAGTAAACTGAAAGGTAGTATTAATGTGAACAATAAAGTAGAAAACGCCGCAAAACTGGCAGAGTTTGTACACTCTCAGAAAACAAGACTTCATAGACGCCTTTCTAGAAATCAGATCACTGAGCCTTATTGTAATGAAGGAGAAACAAGCCTAGATGAGTTTATTTCAAATGTGGACCATACAAAAATGTCCGGCTTTCTAAATTTCTGCAGCGCAGTTACCTCAAATGAACTTGTGCGTTTATCTGAAATTACTGAGAGCTCTGCGAGTGAAGAATCTGCACCTGGGTTTGTGAATGGTAAAGTTATCAGTTCGGTTGATAAAATAAATGATGTGAAATACGCTACGAAGAAAGTGTTAAAACCTAAAGATGTTTCTCTGATTTCTGGACAGGCAAAATTAAGACCTGCAAAGAAGCATACTTTTATTGACTGTGGATACAGTAACATACCCACTCATAGTACCCCAACTCGGGATGAATCTAAATCAAACCTAAAGTGTCATAGTGACTTGGCTAATGATATCACGTCAAAAGTCTCGAGTACGAATCAAAAGGAGGGTAAAGATTTGATTCTTAAGAAATACTTCGCGGATTACTTGAGTTACAACTCCCCGCATAGGAAACCTTTCCCCATGCCAAAAAGGGAGAGAGGTGACGGTGCAGAGGCTAGTTTCTCTGCAGGTAACCCAGATAAAGGTGACGGATCATTTTCTACTGGAACACCGTCTCTGACAGTAACAACACGTGGCCGTCACCATAGTGACAGTGATTCTGGACAAGAAGATCATGACCACGAGGAGAACTTGGACACTGCTAATCCTAGGTTTGCTTATGTTAAATGTTTATCTGGCAAGCTAGTTAACTATGATGAAACACAAGCAGACAAATTAGTTGATTATTCCATGAGTGATTCTAGTATATCAGAAAGTTGTGAAACTAGCATAGATTTAGCAGAAAGAAATATTTTTGACGAAGATGAAGAAATGGCCAGTTTTATGGACTCAAAGTTGCACGAGGAGTTGTCTGACGAAGGTTTGAGTTCATTAGGAAGTGAGGACGGAACTGAGCTAATGGTTTAAGCGAATTGCTCTCAGTAGTTTTGTTATTGATACTGATTGGAAATGATAGTATCGAGGATATTAATTTGCAACTACCTTTTATTCTCCCTCTCTTTTGTTTCTTACTTTATGTTATTCTTATATGTGCTAGAATTATGATGTTTAAATAAACGAATGAAACTATAATTTTGTTTTTTATGGTATAAAGGTTGTTTTCGGTATGTGCTGACAACAGCAAAAAACTTAGACCAGCCTGCCTGTTCTCGCCGACTGGCCAGACTCGTCGTTTTCCCGATAAGAACAAAAGAGATTCTGAACAGAGGGCGTGGATGCGCAGGTTGATCGTTATTTTCGCTAATCCATTAGATATATAGTTTTATATTAATGCTGGGCATATTTATAGAATAGAATACTTTATTAAGTATTCTATTCTATAAATATGCCCAGCATTAATATAGAACTATTTATACATATACATATATTCGGGCCAGACTGGGGCACTGAGGCTTATTAAATAATTTCAATGTGATTTTACTACATGTATTCGGCAAGTGTCAAAGCGTACTTGCGATTAGCAAACAGTGCTGATCCGAATCAGGCTGTTCCTTTTAGTCTGGTATACTTGTACACTGTTTGCTTAGGCACTCCTGTCTCCGAGTTTAATATCACCACAATTACTTTATTTGAATAGTACAATTTCCCCAATGGGCTCACAACGTTGATTTAACATTATCACACGATGAAGGCTGAAAAATCAAACGTCGTATGTTTAGTCATTAAACGCGGCACTTAAGAATTGAAATTTGATTTTTCAGCCATCATCGTAGATAGCTGGATGACTTCCGTTTTTACGTCGATTTCAAATGTATTTTAGTCATAGCAGGACGATTGGAGGATGATGATGATGATGAAAGGCTGTGTAAAATGGAACTCTGTTTACGCTTGAAAATATTTCCGCCTCCGGGGTCTCGAACTCGGGACCGCTAGATCAGTAGGCCAGCGGCTAAACTACTGCTACTGGGGCTCGGAGTACAACTATGTTCAAAATGATTCTCGCTAAAACTGGAAAATTCAAACCATTTATCAATTTCACGCCAAATGTCTAAAAATGAGAATTTTGTCTCTGAAGCTGAAATTACAGCCAAGGAAAGGAATAAAATGGTGTACTAAGAATAGTTGAATATGAGACGTTATATAGGTATAGAGCTTTCATCTTTCCATCAGTTCCCCGACTGTCCATCCGTTAATAATACGTTTACATTTTGCAATGAATTGGACTTTATTAGGCGCGAACACGCGGAGAGAGTGGAAGGGGTGTCGGGGTAGGAGTATACGTGAACCCTGCTCACTTGCTCGTTGGCAATAAAAGCTACAGGAAGTTTAATGTTATATTTCATGCAACGTTAACGGACAGACAAAAGGAACATTCGGAAAGACAAAAGTACATGTATGTCCCCATCGTTTTTATGCGTATGCCGCGGGTATAGGAAGTTTGTCTAAATTTTCTAAAAGTCCTTCAACATGATTTAGCCGCACAAAGAGATATATACACTGTGTTTTATGACATGAACGAACATGCAGTCTGATAAGAGCCTTCACTGTTCGTATACAGTCTGCAAACCTTGACAAATCTGTATAACAAACGCAAAGGCTCTGATCAGACTCCTGTTTTTTAAGGCGCTTGCCATTCACATAATGCATATGCACGCTATTCAGTTTTTCTTTAAACGATTTCTGAATTGGTTGCCGGTCGATGAACGACTGAGACGTTATACCCCGCACACATTGTTTTGTTCTCGAAGCCTCTAAATGACAATTTTATTACAATAAAGGTCAGGAGTCTGTCCTTGCAACAATAAAATATTGACACTAACAAGATTGGTCAATTGAAGTCGTTTAAATCTTCATTAGTTTAACTGTTGGAATGTTTCGTCGGTGAGAAACTGAGATTTGCTGTTGAGGAAGGCCTCGATCATAAGGGACCCGCCCCCACCCAAGGCACCGAAAGAGGAAACGGAAGAAAAGCAATGCCTACTGGGTGTATGCCCAGGCTGCTCTGAGTCTGCGCTGGGCGCACAACCACTTTGTTGGTTTTCTCGTGTCGCGGCTCAATTAATCCTGACACACACCCCTACCCGACAACCTGGCAAAGCAAATGAACTTATTACTAAATTTGTCCGAAAATATAAATGACAGATGCGTCATGTTAATTGGATACACTACAAGAGGTATAGAGAGGTGGGGGTGCTGTCAAGTCACTTCTTAGGCTAATATTAAGCCTAGCTCAGAGTAGCACCATTTTTTCTAATACCTGACACTGTCTCTAATTGTTGTACGTGTCGCATGTTATATAGTGTTAGGTTGTTTTAGTCAAATCTATGTGTGGTTCTAACTGTCAGTATTTATAAATAGGTGGTTGATGGGGAAATGCTAAACAATACAATAAAGTTTTAACAGAACTTAAAACATTTATGCTTACCGTTCTACACACACAGACTCACACACACACACACACACACACACACACACACACACACACACACATGACGTTTGCGTATAGCAAAGACTTTGGCCAGATTGTCCTGGTGCGAAGGCTGCGATCAACCGCGGTCAGTGTCTGTGCTGTGTACATAATAGAGCCACATCAATGTGGCAGTTATGTCATTTTTGTCGTGTGATATTCAGTTACATGGGTCTATAGGGTTTGCTGTATGGCTTGGGCCATTCCGTAAATGACTAATGTGACAAGTGAAGGCTTTGATAAGACTGCACTTAAAGAGCAGTCTGATCAGAGCTTTTGCTTGTCATACCATTACCACATTGTTAAAACTCACATGATGTGGCTCAGTGCGTTGTAGATGGGCATCGAACATCTAGACTCGAGCTGATTATGTTTCAGCCGTTAATCACTGTCTACTATTTTGTAACTGAGAGAGAGAGAGAGAGAGAGAGAGAGAGAGAGAGAGAGAGAGGGAGAGAGAGAGTAAAATTAGAAGAAAAGAAACAGGCCGAGATAGTAAAGGGAACTGAAACTGATATTATCAGAGCTCAGCACTAGCACTTTCGTTGGACAATTAGGAGGTGAAACAAACTTCTTACGCCCTCAGCATTTTAGGAACACCATCTAATTGCTTGTAAAAGTGGCAGATATTAAATTGATCTATATTCAATGTTTATCAAATCCATCAGAAAATTCAGCATGTATATTATGTACAGGGAACATGTTTTGTAAAACAGAAATAAACTTGTTAAAGACAATCTCGATCTCATAAAAATGCCATCAACAAATTCTGGAATTAGGTACAAGTACATGTATTCGCATTGAAAAAAAAAATCAGTTTAAGATGCTGCGATAATTTATCCAACGTTTTAGCGTCTTTTATATGCATAAACTTGGAAACCGTTTGAGAAAGTTTAAAGAAGTGACAGTGTGTAGTCGTTACGAGAATTGAAACAGAAAAAGCGAAGAAGGCACAAAGTCATCGTCAATTACTAAAGGCTTTTTTACGAAAAAAATACGACAAATGCCTCGTAACAAGTATCGAGGGCATTCAACTGCGTTCGTAAATTTTCTAGCACAGGCTCCTATTCCTACATCCGGAGCAAATTAGAATCAGTCATTCGATATAAGACTGGCTGAAGAATGCCGGCACCACAAAAAAAAACTATATCTGTCTTTTTGCAGATTTTATAAATTTTAAAATAAAAAGTTTTAACGCCCAGAGCATACGCTCCTAGTTTCATTTTTATACCATTATTGAACCATGACACGACAAAACCAACAATGTGGTTGTGCGCCCAGCAGAGACTCAGATCAGCCTGGGCATCCGCCCAGTCCCGCTTAGAACCTTAGCTACCCCCCCCCCCCCCTTGAGTACTTCATGAAAAGTCTAGTCAAACTGGAGGGTTGACTAGGCTGCTCTGAGTCTGTGGCGGGCGCACAACCACAGTGTTGGTTTTCTCGTGTCGCGGCTCATATAAGCCACAAAAGTAGTATGTAAGAATAAAAGCCGACTTCAGGTCACATTTTAACCACCATGTGTGATTTAAACCGAGAATTATCTCATAAAGCCTAATGCAAAAATACATGTTGTTTGGAGATTAGCCGAGATTTAGAGCGCCTAAGACTCATGATAATTCCTTGATTATCCTTACAGGTATTGCACCTGGTGCGATGACTTTATCCAGAATTATTCAAAAATGAAATGAAATTTATTTTGCCCATGCCCAGACCAGCCTCAGATATTTAATGTCCCCAGTATTTGGGACAGGGGTTAAACCTAATACCCTAAACCCATTTAGAATAAGAGCTAACATGAAAGGCTGTTTCTTCTAACACCTAACTAAACACTGTTCCTTATTGTTATATTTATATCAGGGAATATTGTAGTGTTGGGTTGTTCCATAAGAGGATTTCAAATCCGATTGTGATTCACACTTTCACACTATAAAATAAGATTATTCATAAATAAATTAATAAATATTGCATTGAGAGATAACCTTGAAGTGCGCCGAGAACATTGTTGAATGCGAATTCTGAGACGAAATCTTTTATCAGGGAGTTTTTCCTTCCTGTTGTAAACACAGAGCAATCCAAGAATGAAGAATCAAATGCCATATACTCATCGTAAAAATTATAAGTATTGCAACACATAGTTCTGAGCGTCCAGTGCAGCCCCAGACTGTTAGCCATCCCAATGAATCGTTTTGTGCGGGCCACTTTATTGTAAAACCAAAAGTGTTGGGACAATAATGGTTATAAGTCGGATTTCCAAAGTTTTAGAATTTGTAGGTAAATGTAATTTTCAATTCATTTGTTTTCCATCATGGTGAGCCTTTCCTGCTGACAGAATCACTATGATTGATACAAGGAAAATATGGAATTAAACTGTCACAGTCTCACTGCATTATCATGTAGGATTTCTAAAGATTGGGACACCTAAACTTATTACCGTTAATGCCCTATACAGGGAAAAGTTTGGATTTGCAATGCAGTAATGCGTACAAAGATGCCAATTGACTGGCAAACTGTGTAGATCCTGATCAGACTGCTCTTTTGTGGGAGCAGTCTGATCTCGATCTGAACTGTTTGCTAAGACCTATCTGTTCGACTACTTAGAACCTTTACGGTAATGATGAATTTAATAATTGATCAACTTCTCTCTGTTGACAGAATCATCATGACAGATACAAGGAAAATGTGGTATTAAATCTTCCGTCTCACTCTATAATAATGATGGAACCTAGTAATTGGTCAAACCCGAATCTCATGAAGATTTAGCCAGTATAAGACACAATCGCAAACTAGTCATACCATAAAAATCCTATAAACTGGACTTCCGAAATAATTACCACTATCGTGAAATGGATCAATTTGTATTTACAGTGCAATAACGCGTATTTAAGAGTCAGATGGAGTTGCAAACAGTGTTGACCATGGGCAGATTGCTGATCATGGTCTCCACTGTTCGCTCAGACCTATCTGTCACAAAACTGCAAATATCTATGGTACATCGATACTGCTTCTGAACCTTCGGAATTTAACCATCTTTGTCGAACTTCATTTACTTCTGGTTTACTTAAACTCTAGAAAATTGGTTAAAACAGTATTTACCCTAATGTGCATAAGTATTGAGACACCTTAAATAATAAATTTTCCATTTGTCCCAAATGGAAAATTCATTATTTTTAGGCGTCCCAATATATACGCACATTACGGTATTTCACCAAATTTTCAAGCATAGCATTAACAAGTTACCAACTTGAAAACCGGATACACATGCACAGACACACATGCAGATACGCGTATCAGTGATCAATGGCTACATATAATACGATCTTGTCTTAATGTCTCAAAAATTCAATTTGATTTGAGAAAGAATAATTTGTAATTGAATTTTACATTGATGAATTTCTAATGCTGTTCTAACTGTTGGCTGTCAGGTGTCTGTCGCCAAACTGATGGACGAATGAGACGAGATACCCTGGACAATCTTGTTATAACACACAATGTTTTGTTCTCTCTGTATCTAAATGACAATTTTATTACATTGAGGGTCGTGAATATGTCTTGGTAACAATGAAATACTGGCACTAACAAGATTGGTCAATTGAAGTCGTTTAAATCTTCATTAGTTTAACCGTTGGAATTTAAAGGTCTAAATACCGAGAAACCGGTCGGTTTGCCATCCGTTGGAGGCAGCTATCACTTACATTATTGAAGAAATCCTTATCTGGTACTGCTTGACGACTTTAGTCAGAACATCGTCATTCGTCCATTACCACGGGGGTAATACCGATTTCCATATATGTGCTGTCGACCGAGCCAGTCAGTTACCATACATGCAAAAATGTCGACCGAGACAATCGACAGCAGCATCAGCTTAGTCAGTAGGGTACCATTTACAATAGTATTATTAACCGTTGCTGGTATTGCTTATGACCGACGTCTCCTTTGACAGCCACTTTGCACAGTACTTGATCGATCGACAGCAAAAGTACGCAAATTGGTATTACCCTCGTGATTACGGTCTTCAAATTTGAGCCTGTTAGGTTAAAATGCAGGCCTGGCTAAAGTAAGGTGTTACAAGCTAGTTCTTAAGTTTGGACAAGAAACATACTTAAGCCAATTACTTTAAAGAGTGGACATCCGCAGCCAGCTACTGTAGTTTTGAAATAGTAGGTTTTACCAACAGACAAAACGGCAAAACCTTGGAGCAGGATGACAAACAATGCAAAGTCTGGACCTGTCAGCACAGACACGATGCATCTATCTACTGGTAATTCTATACCAATATTAATTGATCATTATGGTAAAAAAACTATTTGTTTTCGCAGGTTTGTTGCAAAGGCTAAAACCTGATGAATCGTATATATTTGGTGTTTTAATGGGTTTCTATATTTTAATTGCTTAAAATTGAAATTTATTACATATTAAGGCTAGATGACAAGTTTGATGAGTATAAAGATGTTTTATCCTGGACATATCTACGTTCCTATGAAAATCTATCGTTCCATCGATGCCACGATAAACGCCTACCAGAATAATCGATGGCGATTTTAATATAATCGCTAGTATCTGCATTTTGTAAGACACTCACGATACCATCTACATGGACGATTAAAATCATGACACTTGTCTTGGGGAAACATGCATTTACCCTCACTGTTTCCTAGTTGGTCTGTTCAAGTTTAACTTTAGCAGATAAACATGATGTAATTTGTAAAGGAGTAGTCTGATCAAGGTCTACGCTATTTGTCATCTGATTTGAGTCTTTCGGATGCATTACTGCATTGTAAAACCAAACTGTTCAATATTTGAGCCGCGACACTTGAAAACAAACAAAATGGTTGTTATGCGCCCAGCGCAGACTCAGATCAGCCCGGGCATCCGCCCAGTCTGATCAGAGTCTTCGCTGTCCGCATGGAGGTAGCTTAGACCCCTACCTACATTTTAAGCGCTAAGCAAAGACTCTGGTCAGTCTGTGCAGATGCCCAGGCTGATCTGAGTCTGTGCTGGGCGTACAACCACTTTGTTGGTTTTCTCGTGTCGCGGCTCATTTATAACGCTTACGGTACTTATTGTCGGTGTCCCAATTTTAGAATCTTTACGGTCGTTACAGAAGTTGTAAGCCCACTGGAATTATGCTAGCAACAGTTTAGAAAGAAATAAGATCGGCATTCTTTATGTTTGCTTCCTTTCTGTTTTTCTACATATATAAGATCATATCAACCCAGCCACTAAAAATAATAACTAAATGGCGTAGAGACTCAAATCAGTTGACTGGTTTAAATCGGCAATGGCCGGAGTAGATTTAGTTGCATATTCCACTGTTCCCTATTTATCATTGTTCTAAGCGTACTTCAAGGTTATCCGTTAAAGACACTTTTATTAATTGAATTACTTAAGATTTATTTGTAATGTGTGCTGGTGTGAATCATAAGCAGATTTGAAATCCTCTTAAAGAACAATTCAACACCACACCTATCTTCTTGACAATTAGAAACAGTGTTAAGCATTAGAAGAGACAGTGCTAAGTATTAGCATTAAACGGTGAAGGGTATTAGGTTTAATCCCCGGTGCAAACACTAGTGCAAGAAGAGACATGACAGCACCCCTACCCGGAACTAGGAAGACCACCCTACATCTGGTACTTTATCCAATTAGTCTGACGTACCTTTACATCGATTTTATTCCACAAATTAACTAATTAGTATTTGCTTTGTGAGACACAGGGGGTAGGGGTGCGTGTCAGGACTAATTGTTGGCGCAAGGTACAGGAAGTTTTAAAGCGTGTCAGAGAAAATTGAAGAAGACGGCCTCTGAAGAGGAAAGCCCTAGGCTATGACGTCATAGTAATTGACCACCACGTGACCAGGGTATATATCACGGTAAAGACTTGGTCCCTGTCACTGTTAGTGTAATGTTTACTTTGACACTGGTCAACAATCAATCATTCTTAGTGAAAGTGAAATATTTTATATCAATTTTACAACTTTAACGGATTTCTAACATATTTACCAATGTAAGTTTATCTTTATAGAATTGTATTGTGATACAGAACTACTTTCATTAAGACTATATTAATAATAATAACCAGTGGCCTATATAGAAATATCTATTTATATAGGTCACTGTAATAACTTATTATTTATAAATTATTATTATTAAAAGATATACCCCTTTACAACGGGGGCAACCTCAGTTGGGGTAACTGGGTTGCATCTAGGTTATACAATAAGACTATGAGCAGAATACTCAGGCTAAATGATAAATATATCACTTAGGCAATTTAAAGCATCATAATATCATTACTAAATTCATACAAATAGTATATATCCTACAATAATACTTGAAGAAGGGATATCGCAAGGGCATAGTTTTAAGCAATTACATGATACGCACAATAAGGTTTTATACTCCTTGAGGGGTAATCAAGGGACTTCATATTGGCATGTCAGTTGGCAGTTCGTATTGAAATCTTGTCCAATTTACAAAATTTCGGTATGGAAATACGCTGGTGCGTGTTGAAATTTTGTCAACTTGACAAAATTTCAATACGCACCTGCGTATTTGCGTATATGCAGCTACGCCCTTGTATAGCTTACAAGTCGTAGTTGCAATGTGCTCATATTACAGATGCGCTGAGACCTGAAACAGCACAACAATCGAGGTCACCTACAATATCTTTAAAATAAGCATACTGGCATGCTGATGGCTCGTGTCTGTGGACCCGCACCGGGAACAAATAGACCGAACAAAGCAAAAGAATAATGAATAATGCACATATATATTACTAAATGACGGAATGACTGAGCTATCTTTTTTATGACTATAGGACTCATGCAAAAGTGAACTCTTGTACCCGACGTAATTTCTGTGTAAATTAAAGGACCTACCACTGGAGCTAAATAAATGTAGCACACGCTCACTTTGATCTTTGTATAAACAGTCTGTGTATTATTGTGCTGCTGGCTAATCACAGTCTTGGCTGTTTGTGTGGCCTCGACTTCTCTTTTCAGAACAAACGTTCTGTTTTACTTTCTTTCACTTATATACTTTATCTGTCCCTGTTACGCCTTCCGCCTATGTCTCAACAGGGTATAATAGATTCCGCCAATTTTGGCTTCCTGCAGAGACTGTCCGTCATATTTGGCTTCCGCCGAGACTGTCCGCAATCTCTTGCTTCCTGCAGAGACTACTGTCCTCGAAGAATGGCTTCCTGCCGAGACTGTCCACGTGACTCTGCTTCCTGCCGAGAGCCTCGGCAGGAAGCAGAATCACGCGGACAGTCTCTGCAGGAAGCCATTTATCATGTACAGAAGTCTCGACAGGAAGCAAGAGATCGCGGACCGTCTCGGCGGAAGCCAAATATGTTGTACAGTCTCTGCAGGAAACGAAAATTAGCGAAATCGATTATACCCTGTGATCTCCGGCTCTGTCTTTCTAACAACTCTCTCTCTCTCTCTCTCTCTCTGAACAGCCCTCTGTTTATACGTGCCATCACGGTCATCTCTGCAAATGTTTTTTTTTCTGTATTATTAATGTCCCCTATCACAATGGCTGACGAGCCCCTGTCAATGTGTGTCTGTACCAGGACATCACGACCGCAGGCTTGTCTAGTTAATTTGTGTCTTTGATGGGTGTATCATTGGTGTTAAAAGATGTTCATTTATCACTTTCTATAATTTCTTACTTCTCAGTTATTGTACTAAACTGTCCTCAAGGTAAATAGGTACGCCTCCATGTTTTCACGCCATTTTTTTACAAAGGGGAACAATTTTGTAATTTCTTGTTCACGGGGATGATACCAATTTGCTTACCTGCGCTGACGACCGATCCGATACTATACAAAATAAAAGTTGCTGTCGACCGAGAATTCGGTAGTAATTATCGGTCATAGTAAATGATACTCTCGTAAATGGCTGTCGATCGAGCTGATAATGCTGTCGATTGTCTCGGTCGACAACCACTTTTTAATGTATCGTAATTGACTGGCTCGGTCGACAACACAGGAAATCATGGGCTGCCATTTAACTATTTATTCCCTATTTATAGATATCCATAATTTGATTTATGGATATCCATTATTCGAATTAGTGATATCCATAATCCAGCCCATGTATTCATATCACTTATTCAAATAATGGATATCCATAATTCGAATTAGCGATATCACAAATTCGAATTATGGATATCTATAAATCAGTCCGATTTCTGGATATCACTTATTCGAATTATTGATATCACTTATTTGAATTATGGATATCTACAAATTGGTTGTATTATTGATATTCATATTTCGAATTATGTGGTATCAATAAATCGACCGGAATTATTGACATCAATCATTCGAATTATGGATTTTCCATAATAATCAACGCAGAGCAGTAGTTATTTAAAAGTATTATTTGCAAAGACGAATTATTGATATCCATAATTCTAATCAATGATGTCAATAAATAAGCCGAAATAAATAACTCCATGATTCGAATTATGGATGTCACTAATTCGAATTATGGATATTCAATAATATATATGATTAATGAATATCATTACTTGGAATAATGGATATCACGTATTCGATTTGTTGATATTTATAATTCGAATTAGTGGTATCCATAAATGGGCAGAATTATGGATAATTCGAATTTTGGATATCCAAATATCGAATTATCGATATCCATTATTAGAATATAAGTGATATCCACAAATCAATTAGAATATCGAATATCTTTAATTTGAATTATGGATATCCATAATTCGAATTATGGATATCCATAAAAAGGTATGGCTATTAACTAATTATGGATATCACTAATTCGAACTATGGATATTAATACTTGGAAGTATGGATAACCATTAATGATTAGGAATACGTAGAGATATGGAATTAATAGTAAAACGGCGCCCCATAGTAAATTAGTATATCCCTATGTTGTTTGCTTAACTAGATGATGAAGCCCATCTAATAGAGGGTGTCTCTTAAAAGAAAAAAAATTCTCCTTCTTTTCTTTGAGAGTTGACCCTCTGCTGAAAAGGGAATCAAAAATGACAATGGCAGTTACTTCAGTCTCTTAAAGTCTACCCGTTTACCTTTTGCCCAAGTAATTAACGCTTTAAACGTGACACGAGCACCCGCACCCATACAAAAAGAACAGACCATTATTCTTGTTTTGGGATATAATTATTAAATTAATTTATCATGCACCTGTTGCTAAATTCCACTGATAACAGGGATATGATAACACAATGTGATATCATGTCACTGTAGAACTGCGATTGCGCGAATGTTATCATGTCATGCCTTTAGAAGCGATCTCAGAGGACGATTGGCTACATACTGACATTGGCCGTGATAACAACGTTCGATTGGTTAAATGACGTCACCGACTAACGTCATAACGCATTCGCGACGTCAGCAAGTTCGATGAAAACTGCGTTAGCTTTTCATTTATTTGACTCTCTTTACGCCGTAAAACCGTCTTATGGTGCATGATAAATAGAAAACCATGACAGTGTCTTTTGATATCAAGTTTATCAGGCTCGACCAGAAACACGTCGGACTGGCTCGGCAAGCCTCGCTGTTTCTGGTCTCGCCTGATAAACTTGATATCAAAAGACACTAACATGGTTTTCTCTATATAATGATGCCATAAATTGATAATAACATTTATATGCCCCTGTGAAAGATTGCTTTAACATGATTTTACAAAGAAAACGCGACCCGGAAATAAAGCAAGATAGTAATGATGTTATAATAATGTTTATATTCGATTATCTATTTATCTTTCTTATCAAAATCATCAACACCTTTATTAAGACCGAATTCTAAAAATATTTTCCTAAGGATGTCTTTCATGTTAACGCCGACAAAAAGATGCTACATTTGTTAAGGCGGGAAGAATTAGAAATGTACACAAAAGTCATGATTATATCATAATGAAGACGTATTCTTTCTAACATAATCATACCAAGATAATATCTTCAATTTTCAAACCCATATATATATAAAGACAAAAACCATTTTTCATGATATCATTTTCTGTTTTGGATGAACATTGTGCACGACCGACAGATCACTTTCTTAGCAGGTTTGTAAACTTCAGTTGCGTTACCTGTGTGTTGCTAGCTTTCGATTCATGCTACGCTTAGACCTTACAGTTTTATCTTTCTTTTTTTTTTTTTTTTTTTTTTTCTTTTTTTTTTTTTTTTTTTTTTTTTTTTTTTTGTCAAGTTTTCAGATAGATCAAAATTAAACTTAAAAACTGATTTTTCGTTTAATAGAAGATGTAAAGTGGCAGTTTCAATTAAAAAGTGATGCTGTTTCATACATATGCCGATGGGTTAAACTTTACATTTCTGTGTTGCAGATGTCGGACAAAAGGCGACAGAAGGAGAGAAGAGAAATCACTTTGAAAATTGGAGAAAAGAGCAAGACAATTCAGGGAGTAACAGAACACACCACCTGCAGTGACGTCATCAAGATGGTTCTGCGCAAGTCTGACAGTGCCAAAGATAACGGACTAGCTTACGCCATTTTTGAGTCTGGGAGTAAATCTGAGAGAATGCTATCTGACCAGACTAGAGTGTTGAAAACAATGAGATCATGGGGCGCTGATAGTTCATATCGGTTCAGTTTGAAGGCTGCAAGAGCAGCCGGAAAGATCTTTAGAGCGAAACAAGAAAACGTTAGAAAGTTTAGTAAACTAAAAGGTAGTGTTGATGTGAACAATAAGGTAGAAAACGCCGCAAAACTGGCGGAGTTCGTACACTCTCAGAAAACAAGACTTCATAGACGCCTTTCTAGAAATCAGATCACTGAGCTTTATTGTAATGAAGGAGAAACAAGCTTAGATGAGTTTATTTCAAATGTTGATCATACAAAAATGGCTGGCTTTCTTAATTTCTGCGGTGCAGTTACCTCAAATGAACTTGTGCGTTTATCTGAAATTACTGAGAACTCTGCGAGGGAAGAATCTGCACCTGGATTTGTGAATGGTAAAGTTATCAGTTCGGTTGATAAAATAAATGATGTGAAATACGCTACGAAGAAAGTGTTAAAACCTAAAGATGTCTCTGTGATTTCTGGACAGGCAAAATTAAGACCGGCAAAGAGACATACTTTTATTGACTGTGGATACAGTAATATACCTGCTCATAGCACTCCAACTCGGGATGAATCTAAATCAAACCTAAAGTGTCATAGTGACTTGGCTAATGATATCACGTCAAAAATCTCAAGTACGAATCAAAAGGAGGGTAAAGATTTGATTCTTAGGAAATACTTTGCGGATTACTTGAGTTACAACTCTCCGCACAGAAAACCTTTCCCCATGCCAAAGAGGGAGAGAGGTGACGGTGCAGAGGCAAGTTTCTCTGCAGGTAACCCAGATAAAGGTGACGGATCATTTTGTACAGGAACACCGTCTCTGGCAGTAACAACACGTGGCCGTCACCATAGTGACAGTGATTCTGGACAAGAAGATCATGACCACGAGGAGAACTTGGACACTGCTTTTGTTTGTGAAGCGATGTTGGGACATAATGATAATAATCCTAGGATTGCTTATGTTAAATGTTTATCTGGCAAGCTAGTTAACTATGATGGAACACAAGTGGACAAATTAGTTGATTATTCCATGAGTGACTCTAGTATATCAGAAAGTTGTGAAACTAGTATGGATTTAGCAGAAAGAAATATTTTTGACGAAGATGAAGAAATGGCAAGTTTTATGGACTCAAAGTTACATGAAGAGTTGTCTGACGAAGGTTTGAGTTCATTAGGAAGTGAGGACGGAACTGAGCTAATGGTTTAAGCGAGTTTCCCTCAGTTGTTTTGTTGTTGATACTGATTGGAAATGATAGTATCGTGGATATTAATTTGCAACATCCTTTAATTCTCCCTCTCTTTTGTTTCTTACTTTATGTTATTCTTATATGTGCTAGAATTCTGATGTTTCAATAAACGAATGAAACTAAAATTTTGTTTTATCGTAGAAAGGTTGTTTTCGGTATGTGCTGACAACAGCAAAAACTTAGACCAGCATGCCTGTTCTCGCCGATGGGTCAGACTCGTCGTTTTTCCCCGATGACTCGAGAAGAACAGTAGAGTCTGAACAAAGGGCGTGGATGCGCAGGGTAATCATTATTTTCGCTAGTCCATTAGATATATAGTTTATATTAATGCTGGGCATATTTATAGAATAGACTACTTATGTATACTATTCTATAAATATGCCCAGCGTTAATATAAAACTATTTATACATATACATATATTCGAGCCAGACTGGGGCACTGAGGCTTATTAATTTCAATGTGATTTTACTATTCGGCAAGTGTCAAAGCGTGCTTGCCATTAGCAAACAGTGCTGATCCGAATCAGGCTGCTCCTTTAGTCTGGTATACTTGTACACTGTTTGCTTAGGCACTCCTGTCTCCGAGTTTATTATCACCATAATTATTTAATTTGAATAGTACAATTTCCCCACTGGGCTCACAATGTTGATTCAACATTAAATCAAAGTTGATTCAATGTAGAATCACGGCTGAGTGCCTGCTGGGTTGTTTATTTTTTGTACTCTTAAAACAGACAGCCGCACAAACCGGTGCTAGAAACGGCATATTTCATAGACCCCATCAGACTGTCAGCCATGATTTTCATTTATTTGCTTCCAAAGTCTACTTTAGAATTATTTGAAACCAGTTAAATGAGCACATTAATTTTAAATCACAGTGCCGCTTTTAACGCCTAAACATACGATGTTTGCGATAATCTAATCCTCTTGGATTATCCAGCCAGGATTACCCCCAACTCGCACCTGGCGAGGTGTTTAATAATAATGCAGTCAACTCTCGATGTTTCAAAGTCGAACTCGGGACCGCTAGATTAGTAGGCCAGCGGCTAAGCTACTGAGCTACCGGGGCTCTGAGTATATGGAGACATCAGTGTTTGAGATAACGAGAATCAACTGTATGTTCAAAATGTTTCTTGCTAAAATAGGAAAATTTAAACCATTTAAAAGTTTCACATCCAAGTGTTTAAATATGAGAATTTTGTCTCTGAAGCTGAAATTACAGTGAAGAAAAAGAAAAAAAATGGTGTACTAAGAATAGTTAAATATAAGACGTTATAGTATATAGTATACCCCTGTCGGTATAAAGCTTTCATCTTTCCATCTGTTCGCCCGACTGTCCATCCGTTGACAATACGTTTAAATTTTACAATAAATTTGACTTTATTAGGCGCGAACACGAGGAGAGAGCGGAAGGGGAGTCGGGGTAGGGCTATACGTGAACCCTGCTCACTTGCTCGTTAGCAGTAAAAACTACAGGAAGTTTAATGTAATTTTTTAAGCAACGTTAGCGGACGGACAAAAGGAACGTTCGGAAAGACGAAAGTACATATGAGCCGCGACGTGACAAAACCAACAATGTGGTCGTGCGTCCAGCGCAGACTCAGATCAGCCTGGGCATCCGCCCAGTCTGATCAGAGTCTTCGCTTTCCGCATGAAGGTAGCTTAGTCCCTCAGCTACCCTTTAAGCGCTTAGCAAAGAGTCTCATCAGACTGGGTGAATGCCCAGGCTGATCTGAGTCTGCGCTGGGCGCACAACCACATTGTTGGTTTTCTCGTGTCGCGGCTCAATTATATGTCCCCATCGTTTTTATGCGTTTGCCACGGGTATATAAAGTTTGTCTTAATTTTCTAAAGGTCCTCCAACATGGTTTAGCCGCACAAAGAGATACACAGTGTTTATGACACATACGGACGTGTAGCCTTCACTGTTTGTATATACGGTCTACAAACCCTGACAAATCTGTATAACAAACGCAAAGGCTCTGATCAGACTCTACCATTTTTTATGGCACTTTGCCATCCACATAATGTATATATTGATCACCAAAGGCACGCTATTCAGTTTTTCTTTAAACGAGTTCTGTATCCGTTGCAGTTAGCTGTCGTCTGGTCGATGGACGAATGAGACGTTATACCCTGAATACATTGTTTTGTTCTCGCAGCCTCTAAATGACAATTTCATTACAATGAAAGTCAGGAGTCTGTCCTTGCAACAATAAAACATTGACACTTACAAGATTGGGCAATTGAAATCGTTTAAATCTTCATTAGTTTAACCGTTGCCGGAATGTTTCGTAGGTGAGAAACTGAGATAAAGTTGCAGCAGAGGAAGGCCTCGATCATAAGGGACCGCCCCACCCAAGGCACCGAAAGAAGAAACGGAAAGAAGAAAAAAACAATGCCTACCAGGCCAACACAGAAGAACTTACTGTACATAAAAACACATAGATCAAAGGCTTTACAAAGCACATTCAAACAATAAAGCATCCTCATATATTTGCACACATTTTCTTATCCAATTTTAGCCCGCATAACTAAACAGAAAACAAAGACTAACTGGAAAATGTGTTTATGAAACACTTGCCCCCAACCATATGCTTGCCTCTAAAGAAGGCTCATCCCATAATGTTTGTACCTTTGTACTGTAGGCTTCAATGCCCTTGTCGAAAAAGGGGCTTAACTCGGTCATTTTGTTTCAAAAGTTAAAAAGGTCATCTACACCTTCGGCAATATCTTCCTGCAAAAAATCATGATCCTAGCATCAGGGACTCTTGAGATATTTTGTTCACAAGGTTCCATAGGCTTACAATGCTTTAAGTCGTAAAAGGGGCATAACTCGATCAAAAATTCACATTTTTTTTTCAAAAATAATCAGTTCATCTACTCATCGATCCTAATAAGGTGGCAAAGTTTAAAGGCTCTAGCTGAAATACTTTTTGAGATATCTTGCTCACAAGGTTTCTATAGGCTTACAATGCATTAAGTCGAAAAAAAAGAGCATGACTCGATCAAAAATTCACATTTTTTTTTCAAAAGTTAATCAGTTCATCTACTCATCGGTCCTAATAAGGTGGCAATGTTTCAAGGCTCTAGCTGAAACACTTTTTAAGTCATCTTGCTCACAAGGTTTCAGTCTGATTTTTTTCTCAAGGGGCATAACTCCAAAAAGGGAGAAAACTCGGACAAGAAAAAATACGTGTCAGCTATTTTTGATGACGAATCCATATGTGAAATTTCAAAACTCTAGCATGCACGGTTCCTAAAATATGGTATGTGTGAAGAACGTTCGGACGCACGGACGGACTACCCAGAAGCAATATCCCCCTCAAATTCTTCGAAGTTCGGGGCATAAAAAGGAGCATAACTAGGTCAAAATTCACAATTTTTTTCAAAAGTTAATCAGGTCATCTACACCTTGGGCAGCGTCATCCTGCAAAAAGCCATGATCCTAGCATAAGGGGTTCTTGAGATATTTTATTCACCAGGTTCCACAGGCTAAGTCGAAAAAGGGGCATAACTCTGGAAAAACATGACAGGCGGAAAAAAGAAAAAAAAGACACGCGTTGGCTTATTTTCCATACTGATCATGTGTATACAATTTCAAGTTCTTAGCTCTTACCGTTCTTGAGCATATGTTAGGGTACCTTTGTACTGTAGGCTTCAATGCACTTAGTCGAAAAAGGGGCTTAACTCGGCAAAAAATTCACGATTTTTTTTCAAAAGTCAATCAGGTCATTTACACCTTGGGCAATATCTTCTTGCAAAAAATCATGATCCTAGCTTCAGAGGTTCTTGAGATATATTGTTCACAAGGTTCCACAGGCTTGCATGTACAATGCACTAAGTCGAAAAAGCATAACTCCAAAAAGGGAGAAAACTCGGACAAGAAAAAAATACGTGTCAGCTATTTTTTGTGAAATTTCAAAACTCTAGCATGCACGAACGGACGGACGCAAGGACGCACGGACGGACAACCCAGACGCAATATGCCCCCTCAACTTCTTCGAAGTTGGGGGCATAATAACGGAACGTTACCATTGTGAGGACTAGTGGCAGTTTTCTCAAACATGTAAATTCTGTGGACAAATATCTCATTGAGCCAGCATGCTTTTCAATCATATCCATTTACCTTAATTAGGGGGCCACGAAAAAATATTCCCCACAGTGTTGGTGTGTGTGAGACCTAGAGGGCTGGGGTGGTCGGCAGGGCGGCCGGCCTTTTTCTACTTTCAGCAGAATAACTATTATGTTATTATTTCGGGACCACTAGAAAGCTGTCAAGCAAATATTTAGGATGGTTAAGTTGACCATATTAATTTGGTTAAATTAGAACGATTATTAAATTCCAGTGTTATAATGGAGTGACAGACAGACAATTTAATACCATAATTTACTTGTAGGTTGTCCTATATTGTCCTTGTGACATTGTCACCAAGCAGGCTGGCAGTGACGGAAGACGGTGGGGGAATATCAGTTAGAATATTACCAGAAGCTGAATAAACATATGTCGTAAACATTAATAAACATTTTTTGATATTTGAATCAAGTGTTTAATGAAGCATTTTTTTGTAATTTTAATCAAGTGTTTAATGAAACTTCTTCAACCGTTGTAAAGTTATGGAGATTTCGGGAGGGGTCGAAGAGACAGACAGATGTTCGTACTTACCATTGCAAAAAACAACATATTTTCCCTCCGAGATGGTAGTGTGTGTGTGTGGGGGGGGGGGGGGGGGGGGGGGGGGGGCAGGGGGGGTATAATTTTGATGAAATAAAACTTATAACTCAGTAACAATCAGGAAATCACTGGTTGGACTGTAGCATTGACGTTTTATGTAGGTCTGTGAGAAATTTTGTTCAGAAAAAGAGTTAGGTACTCGGGTGGTATAGTGCCTGTTCAGCAGTATACGTAAAACATGTACAGAACTATATTTATCGTGAGAAGCAAAATAAGCAGGCAAAGCTCCACATGACGCAGAGATTGGCTGAAAAATTTGTTTAAACAATTACGCTAGTTTTGTGGCACTGTGTAATTTTGTAGTTAAAACATGAAGAAATCCAGCATTGTATCTTCTGTAATCTAAATGCATTTCTAGAAGATAATTGTTGACCTAAATTGCAATTTTGAGCAATTTAGGCTGCATCACAAGTTTGATAAGCATGTAGACAGTTTATCGTTGACACATCTACCTGTACTTCAAAATCTATCGATACCGCTGCGATAATCGATCCTAAGGATACCTGCAACACCATATCGATAGCGATTACAATATAATCGCTCATATCTCCATTTTGTAAGACACTGAAGATATCATCTACATGAGCGATTAACATCATGACACTTGTCCTGGAAACACATGAATTTTAGTTTCTTTTTACTTCCTTGCTGAAACGCAGTTGGTGTTCGATACGCATAAGTTTATCTTCTAAACGTCCGTACGACCGTTCAACCGTCCGTCTTAGGTGTTCGATATGTGATGTTGCATTTTCAATGGAATCACTCTTTAAGAAAATATTTTGCTCCTCTTGGAGCAAATTCTTCCTTTAAAGAGTAGGGACCAGTTTGGAAGGATTACGTCATCAGGTGAAGCAAACAATAATTCACAATAGCTCCCTTTGTGAACTGGCGGAAAAGCATGGAGATGTACGTATTATTGAGTCGCGACACGAAAAAACGAACAAAGTGGTTGTGCGCCCAGTGCAGACTCAGATCAGCCTGGGCATCCACTCAGTCTGATCACACTCCTCGCTGAGAGCTTAAATGGTAGCTGAGGGACTTAGCTACCTCCATGCGGTCAGCGAAGACTCTGATCAGACTGGGTGGATGCCCAGGCTGATCTGAGTCTGCACTGGGTGCACAACCACATTGTTGGTTTTGTCGTGTCGCGACTCAAAAATAAATTAACCTTTAGGGGTACAGTCAACTGTCGATATCTCGAGCACTGATATCTCAATGTACCCTCTTATATCAAAGAATATAGTTAAGACACATTTGCACTTATATATTTACAGTTCAACTCCAGTTATCTCAAACCACTTATATCTCGAAGTAAATTTTCTGGGACCTGAAAATTTACTTTGAGATATCAGTAGTTTGAGATGAATTGCAAGTTTGAGATATCGAGAGTTGACTGAATATGGTTTTGCCAAAATCTGGCTCTGTTAGTTCACATTCAACATTGTTCCAGACGAACTTCAGGGTTATCCTTTAAGGACACCTTTATTAATTGCATTATCAAACATTTATTTGAAATGTGTGATGCTGTGAATCATAAGCAGATTTGAAATCCTCTTAAAGAATAATCTAACACTAATAAAGAGATAATTAAAAATAGTGTTAAGCAGATATTAGCTCTAAACGGTGGAGGGTATTAGGTTTAATCCCCGCAGCAAACACTAGTACAAGAAGAGACATGACAGCACCCCCACCGCCCGGAGACGGAAGAAGAACGTACGTCTCTTCAGCTTTATCCAATTACCCGGACACATCGTCACAATTTAGTCCCACAAAACAAGTAATTAGTTAATTTACTTTGTCAGACTGTAGGGGTAGGGTGCGTGTTAGTATGGAAGCCGATGGGGGACATTTTGACTTGTGACATTTTGACTTGTATCTTGTCAGGACTCATTGTTGACGCAAGTAACAGAAAGTTAAACAGTGTCAGTCAAAGAATATTTAAAAAATAAAAAGCCGCTGAAGAACACTATGACGGTCTAGGTCACCTGACAAGGACATGTATCACGGTAACAATCCTGTCTCTCACTGTTAGTTTGTTGTATACTTTGACACTGGTTCTTAGTGAGTGATGGGTGGATGGACGAAATTGAGCTTTATGTCCGTTTTAAAAGTATTACAAGAATATAGAGATAATAGTCGGTGATAATAAAATGGAATCTTGTTTACGGTGCAAAACATTCGTCGCCGGCTGAATTCCCACCTTTTTACCGCGCCTGGGGTGGTCGGTTCCGGCGATGGTGCTGGGTAACTTTTTAGTCCTATACTCATTTGGATAATGGTAGGGCGAGAGCCTACTGTGCTTGCAGTAGGTGCGATGGGGGTTATTTGGATATTTTTTCTCTAGCCTATCTTATCTCTTTCTTTCTCTCTTCTCAGAGAGACGGCTCTATATAGACTGAAATAATGTCTCAAAGAGCCGTAAAACTTAAAACAACCAGCCAACCAACCTCGAACCGCAGCGCTACCAAGACTCCCCAGTATCGTCGATCCACGTCACAATATATGGATGTGAACAGCTTGCTAATCAGAGTATCTTGCTGTTCCATAAGAATTCAAATAGTGAAAAAATTAAACTCTGTTTAGTCTATGCAGATACGCAGTCTTCATGGGTCTTGACACTTTGTCTAGTAGAACACGTTTTCGCCTAAAGTCAGAAAGTGATTCCTCACTTTCCGTCCCGTCTCGGTTATGTCCGAAATCGTTGTAATAAATGGGTCCTATCAGGATGGCGTACTGTCTCTTGTCTGTGCCAATGTTTGAGCCGCGACATGAGAAAACCAGCAAAGTGGTTGTGCACAAAGTGCAGACTCAAATCAGCCTGGGCATCCGCCCAGTCAATCAGAGTCTTCCCTTTGCGCTTAAAGGGTAACTAAGGGTCTAAGCTACATCCATGCTGACAGCGAAGACTCTGATCAGACTGGGCGGATGCCCAGGCTGATCTGAGTCTGCGCTGGACGCACAACCACTTTGTTGTTTTCTCGTTTCGCGGCTCATTAGTCTTGTTAATTTGTGTTTTTGATGGGTGTATCATTGGTGTTAATGGATGGTCATTTATCACTTACTATAATTTTGAGAGGGGTCCAAATCACGAGCTGCCGCTGCTGTCCCCAACAGCAGCTGCTGCTCTCCCAACAGCAGCTGCTACTGCGACAATAGCTGCTGCTGAGGATTTCTCTGTAAATTATAGTTTTTGACTAAAATTCATGCAGGAAAGTATGTGTGAAGCCGTCATACTCTAATATATTGCAAATTCTACCTAATGAACGATTGCTACATGCCTGGATTTAAAACAAAAACAAAAATGCCAATCTATTGATATTTGAGAGTGCAGCTGCATGTATAGAAAGTGTGAGACATTAGCAGTTCTCGTTCATTTTACAAGTATTCGCTTAAAAAAAAAACGCCAACGCTCATTGGGCATGCCGTTGAAAAGACAAAATGTGTAGGGAAAGAGTTTTTTTTTTTTTTTTTTTTTTTTTTTTTTTTTAATCAGCTAAGTGCTTGGGTGAAGCATTAATACTAAACAATATCTTGCAATGATTTATGGTATTTATACACAAGAAAATACTGAAAAAAATACGGAGAGTCAAACGTCATGTAGTGTTGTCATTGGGTTTTTGCAAATTTCAAACTGTAAATTCTTCAGTGAAAAGGGTTTATCCTACCATCGGTTGTCTCCTCACGGCAGGCACACATAGTTGAATCAACACTGACTCAACGTTGATTCCACGTCGTGACATTGAATCAAGGTTGTGTCAATGTTGATTTAACGCGAGGTGCCCAGCTAACGCTTTTCTGTCCAGTCGGAACGTATAGGGAAGCTAAATGCAGCGAGTTGGATTCACGGCATATATTTCATTTTTTTTTTTTTTCTTTCTTTTTGCGATAAATACACGTAACACAGACCAAGGATTGATTCGGAGACAAGTCTTAGAATGTTCGAATGGGTCATCTGCTTAAGAAATGACATTTTTCAGGTTATATTTTTTATTCTTTTCCCACTTTTTTCTCAGAAAAGACCTGCGATTTTACGATCTGTTCAACAGGTTTCAGTCATACATGTACATGTATCCGGTTGGTGGAGGGGGGGGGGAGGGGGGGGTGATGATGATAGGTTGTGGGCTATGGAACCCCGTTTACGATTAAAAAAGACTTTTTTTGCGAGAACTTAGACGTTGAAACTATGTCGCCTGATCATGTCAACTGGCCAGAGCTCACAGTTGTAAGAGTTTGATTTTGAGAGAGCCTTTATTTAAAGATTGACAATTATAAGCAATTCCAGCAATGCACCATGTCAACTAGACTATGAAGCATACCATGTCAACTAGACTATGAAGCATATACTCTTAAGAGTACTAAGCAGTTTAAAGATCTGTTACAGTTAATGATTATTTTAAATTTTCTTCAAGCTTTATACCGGGTATTCCGCAACACCTTTTGTCCATCCGCCAGTCTATGCGTCCGTCTGTCACCAGTGGATATCCTATATCTTACGTAAGTAATATAAGATAGATATCACCGAAATTCTATGGGGTGCCGGTTAACTATTCATTATCGTTTTATGATATCGATAAGTGAAAAAGTGCTATCCACTATACAAATAAATTATTCATGAATATCCGTGATTCGACTTATAGATGTACAGTATTCGAAGTATGAATATCAACTAGTCTAACTACTTTATGGATATCACCAATTCGATTCATGAATATCCATAAATCGATTTATAGATATCAACAAATTTGCCGATTTATGGATATCACTAAGTCAAATTATTGATGTCAATAAATCGAAATTGTGATATCCATAATTCGAATTAGTGCTATCCATTTCTCATTTAGATAATTGGATGTCCACACTTTGGATTATTGATATCCATAATTTGTGGACTGCCTGCTGTTGAAGTTAGGTAGTGATAGTGGTATCTGCTGCTACTACTGTAATGATATCTGTATTTGCCATCTATTGGTGGACTGCTTGCTGATAAAGATAGGTAATGCGAGTGACAGCTGTTGATACTGCTGGAGTGATATCTGTATCTGCCATCTGTTGGTGGACGGCCTGCTGTTAGAGATAGGTAGAGAAAGTGACATCTGTTAATACTGCTGTAATGATATCTGTATCTGCCATCTGTTGGTGGACGGCCTGCTGTTAAAATATAGGTAATGATAGTGACTTTAGTTTTATTGCTGAAATGATATCTGTATCTGGTGATGGTAATGATAGCAGGGGCTGCTACTAGAACAACACTGACCGTCGATAGTGCTACTGACCACCATTAGCAGCTGCCAAAGAACCATCAGCAGCTGTTGCTTTCATTAAATGATGCAGCAAAAACTATTCTTACTACTTATAGTAGCCGATGATGCCCCTCTGTTCTTCCATATCGTCAGATGATGCGGTAACTTATGATAACAGCAGCAGCTGCTAATGCCAGCACCATCAGCAGCTGCCAAACCACCATCAGCAGCTGCAAAACCACCATCAGCAGCTGATGCTTTTATCAGACGCTGCTGCAGCAGCAGCTGCCATACCGCCATCAGCAGCTGATGCTTTCCTCAAAAGCAGCATCAAAAGTTTTTCCTACTACTAATGGCAGCAGCTTATGTCCTTTTTGTTCTCCGATATCGGCAGATGATGGTGTCATTAACAGTAAGAGCAACAGCTGCTTATGCCACCACCGTCAGCAGCTGCAAAACCACCATCAGCAGCTGCAAAACAACCATCAGCAGCTGTTGCTTTTATCAGACACAGCTGCAGCAGCAGCTGCCATACCGTTATCAGCAGCTGTTGCTTTCCTCTAAAGCAGCATCAAAAGTTTTTCCTACTACTGATGGCAGCAGCTTATGTCCTTTTTGTTCTCCGATATCAGCAGATGATGGTGTCATTAAAAGTAACAGCAGCAGCTGCCAAAGTGCCACCTCCATCAGCTCCTGCCAAACCACCATCAGCAGCTGCTTAACCAACATCAGCAGCTGATGCTTTTATCAGACGCAGCTGCAGCAGCAGCTGCCATACCGCCATCAGCAGCTGATGCTGATTAACAGTAACATCAGAAGCTGCTTATTGTACCACTGATGATACCAGCACCTGCTTATGCCAAACTACAATCTGCACTGCTCAACCACCATCAGCAGCTGATGCATTTTTCAAAAGCAGCTGCAGCAGCAGCTGCCATAACGCCATCAGCAGGTGATGCTTTCCTCAAAGCAGCATCAAAAGTTTTTCCTACTACTGATGTCAGCAGCTTAAGTCCCTTTTGTTCTCAGATATCGGCAGATGATGGTTACATTTACAGTAACATCAGCAGCTGCTTACGTTACCACTATCAGCAGCTGCCAAAGAACCATATGCAGCTGTTGCTTTCATCAAACGATGCAGCAAAAACTATTTTTACTACTTATAGTGACCGATGATGCCCCTCTGTTCTTCCATATCGGCAGATGTTGGAGTCACTGATGATAACAGCAGCAGCTGCTTATGCCACCACCATCAGCAGCTGCCAAACCACCATACAGCAGCTGCTAAACCACCATCAGCAGCTGATACTTTTATCAGATGCGGCTGCAGCAGTAGCTGCCATAACGCCATCAGCAGCTGATGCTTTCATCAAAAGCAGCATCAAAAGTTTTTCCTACTACTGATGGCAGCAGGTTCTCAGATATCGGCAGATGATGGTGTCATTAACAGTAACATCAGCAGCTGCTTACGTTACCACCATCAGCAGCTGCCTCCAAAAACAAACATTAGCAGCTCTTGTTTTCAGCAAAAGGTGCAGCAAAAGAAAGTCTTATTACTTATAGAAGCAGTTGATGCCCCTCTGTTCTTCCATATCAGCAGATGATGTGGTCGCTGATGATAACAGCAGCAGCAGCTTCTGTCACCACCATCAGCAGCTGCCAACAACCATCAGCAACTACTAAACCACCATCAGCAGCTGATGCTTTTATCAGACGCAGCTGCAGAAGCTGATGCTTTCATCAAAAGCAGCATCAAAAGTTTTTCCTACTACTGCTGGCAGCAGCTTATGTTCCTTTTGTTCTCCGATATCGGCAGATGATGGTGTCATTCACAGAAACATCAGTAGCTGCTTATGATACTACCATCAGTAGCTGCCAAAGAACCATTAGCAGCTGCTGCGTTCATCAAAAGGTGCAGCAAAAACTATTCTTTATATTTATAGTAGCAGCTGATGCCCCTCTGTTCTTCCTTATCGGCAGATGATGTGGTAACTGATGATAACAACAGCAGATGCTTATGCCACCACCATCAGCAGCTGCCAAACCACCATCAGCAGCTGATGTTTTTATCAAACGCAGCTGCAGAAGCTTTTCTAACTACTAATAGCAGCAGTTGATGCCCCTCTGTTCTTTCATATCGGCAGATGATGTGGTCACTGATGATAACAGCAGCAGCTGCTTATGCCACCAACATCAGCAGCTGCCAAACCACCATCAGCAGCTGATGATTTCATCAAAAGCAGCAGAAAAAAACGATTCTTACTCATGATGGCAGCAGGTGATGTCCCTCTGTTCTCTGATTACGGCAGACGATGTTGTCAATAAAACTATCATCAGAAGTTGCTTAGTACACCAATATCAGCAGCTGCCAAACCATCAGCAGCAGCTGATGTTTCCATCAGAAGAAGCGGCAAAAGATATTCTAACTTCTAATGACAGCAGCTGCTGTCCCTCTGTTCTTCGACATCGGCAGACGATGTGGTCACTTATATTAACATCAGCATCTGCTTATGACACAACCATCAGCAGCTGCCAAACCACCATCAGCAGCTGATGCTTTCCTCTAAAGCAGCATCAAAAGATTTTCCTACTACTGATGGCAGCAGCTTATGTCCCTTTGTTCTCCGATATCGGCAGATGATGGTGTCATTAACAGTAACAGCAGCAGCTGTTTATGATACCACCAACAGCAGCTGCCAAAGAACCATCAGCAGCTGTTGCTTTCATCAAAAGATGCAGCAAAAGCTGTTCTTTCTTCTTATGGCAGCAGCAAGTGTTCTTCTGTTTTTCCATATCGGCAGATAATTTGGTCACTGTGTAACAAGACGAGCCCCAAAAATATAACTGGACGAGCCCTAAAAATGTAACGGGACGAGCCTCTTAATAATTCAAAGGGAAAAAACGCAATAGGTTAGCTCTCAACTTAAGTATTAAACTGTCCTGAAATAGTATATCGCACTATTTCTTCTATCATATTGGCTCTCTTATGCTTTGTACAAGTTTATACGCATAAGTATTTGTCCGTTTAGCCCCAATCAGCACCCCCGGGCAGGTCAATAGCCCTGTCTAACACTAAACACGAACAATAGTGTTGTACGGACTAACGAACAAATACTGTCCTACAGACAGACAGACAGACAGACGAACAGACCCAGATAAGGACAGACAGACGGACGACCAGTCCCAGTCGAGGACAGTCAGACAGACGAACAACAGCAAACCTTCTCCCCACGGGTTCTTCTTTTGAGCTTGTCTGAGAATATGAAAAAAAAAGTAATTTGTATTCAATGATTTTATTTACATTAATGAAAAATGGGATGATTTCAGATAATGTTTCCTCTATAGCCTAACACTAACTAGCAAGCTTATTAGTTTAAGTGAACGTATTTTGCAGCCCAACCCCAGAGTTAGGGGGTGAGGAAATTTAGCAAAGATCAGGTTTCAGAAATTTGAGATCAAGTAAAACATGGTAGGCCTACTTGTGTTCCTGAGAACGACTTCTTAGGCAAAACTTGGTACCTATTGGAAATCTTATTAATTGTATCAGAATATTCAATCACACTTTACCGTAGCATATAAATTATTATAAGTATAAACCAGATATTATAGACAAATATCAACTTCATTAGCATAATTTCCAATTCTCAGCCGTTGGAACTAAATTATATACTAACAACACAAAATGAAAGCACATGAGATAATACATAATTCAGGCAGATTATATTGCTAATTGAAGAACGGCTTTCGAACCTGTAGACTGCACAATAAATAGCATTTTCTGGACATAATTTTCTGAGTATTTCGCTTCATTCACACCTAATAAACCATTTATGTGATAATTCTCTTCCAACCGAGAATTCTGCTTGCAAAGTATATATTACCCTTAGGGACCGACCATTTGATATTCTTGGGGGGGGGGGGGGGGGGGGGGGGGGGGCGGGGCTGGTATTCTTGATGGAGACACGACATTCTGGGGGGGGGGGGCTGGTATTCTTGATGGAGACACGACATTTTATTTCACTGGCCTCTGGAAACAATTTCTTGGGGGGGGGGGGGGGGGGGGGCGGGGCTGGTATTCTTGATGGAGACACGACATTCTGGGGGGGGGGGGGCTGGTATTCTTGATGGAGACACGACATTTTATTTCACTGGCCTCTGGAAACAATTTCTTTCTTTTTTTCACCTTGTGGGAGCTAATTTATTTTTTTTTACAAACTAACTCAAACAGGTTATTTTTTTTTTAATTTTATAGCTGAACTATCAGATCCTTGTTTACTTTACTTTTATTTTACCCACATCAGTATTTTTTAAACCTTTTTTTCTCAAAAAAAAAAAAAAAAAAAAAAAGAACATGGTGCTGTCTTTAACCAGGCCAAGGGCATGGCTTAGCTTGCTTTTGCAAACCAGTGCCTGGAGCATGTTACTCTTTTCATCTAAGGTACAGATACAAACATCCCTGTATGAGTTTGGCAAAAAATTAGGCCTTATATTAGGGATATTTTGGCCAAAATTTAGGGCTATTTTGGCAAAGTTTTAGGGCTAACATTAGGAATTTAATATTTTTTTTTTCTATCCCAATATATGCCCAAACATGCTTTATGCATATTCGTACTTTAGAAATTTTGATAAATACTTACATGATATAGTCACATGACTTTACATGATAGAGTGACGTTATACATGAATGGCATTTAATAAAATGGCTGAAAGTTTTGTGCTAAGAAGTTAACAAAGGGGTGTCTGGGGGCAGCGCCCCCCCCCCCCCCCCCCCAGAAGCTAAAGCAATTTCCCAATTTCAATGGCAATTTTAAGACTGGAAACAATAGAGAAAAACTAGGAATGATGATCAAAATAAGGGTCTTTATATTAGGATTTTTGCCTTTTAGAGTGTTTATTTTGCCATAATGGTTTTGTCTCACATAAGCTAGTGACTCTTTTGCAATTCAGTTTTAGTGGAAACATTTACTTAGTAATGTGGCAGATCAATAATACATGTATGTGAATGTTGTATAGGATGTTTTTGTAAATGTATGCACATGCGGCCCCGCTCGTGTAAACCAATTGTAGATAATATTAAAATATTACTATAAATATGGGGGTCTTGGGGCGCAGCCCCCAGAAGCCAGAGACATTATAAAAACTCAATTCCAATGGAATTATCTGCAGACTATATTTTTTTTGTGAAATTTTGGGTGGAGACAGGTTATTTTACTCTTACTTTTGGGGCCAGATTATTTTTTGAACCCCCTTATGAGCCAGGTTATTTTTATCTTGCATATCCAAAGACAGGGATTTTTTTTGGATAAATACACCAGGCCCCCCCCCCCCCCCGCCCCCCCCCCCCCCCCAGAATATCAAATGGTCGGTCCCTTACAACTGATATTAAAATCAGCAGTTGCTTATGACACCAGCACCAGCAGCTGCAAAAACCACCATCAGTAGCTGCTGATGCTTATGCTTTTATCAAGATCAGCAGCAAAAGCTATTCTTACTCATGATGGCATCAGCTGATGCCCCTCTGTTCCGATATCAGCAAATGATCAGCAAATTAGTCATTAATACTGAGATGAGCTGTTGCTTATGATACCACCATCAACTACTGCTAAACCACCATTAGCAGCTGATGCTTTTATCAAACGCAGCTGCAGAAGCTATTCTTACTACTAATAGCAGCAGAAGCTATTCTTACTATTAATAGCAGCGGGTGATGCCCCTCTGTTCTTCCATATTGGCAGATTATGTGGTCACTGATAATAACAGCAGCAGCTGCTTATGCCACCATCACCAGCTGCCAAACCGCCATCAGCAGCTGATGCTTTCGTCAAAATCAGCATCAAAATGTCCCTTTGTTCTCCGATATCGGCAGATGATGGTGTAATTAACAGTAACATCAGCAGCTGCTTATGTTACCACCATCATCAGCTGCCAAAGAACCATCAGCAGCTGATGCTTTCGTCAAAAGATGCAGCAAAAGAATAGGTAGCAAGTGTCATTTTGTTCTTTCATATCGGCAAATGATGCGGTCGCAGATATTAACATCAGCAGCTGCTTATGACATCACCACCACATCACCATCAACAGCTGCCAAACCACCAACAGTAGCTGCTGATGTTTTCATAAAAAAAGCAGCAAAAGCTATTCTTTCTCATGATTGCAGCAGCTGATATCCCATTGTTCTCCAATATCGCCAAATGATGTTGTCATTAATACGAAAATGAGCACCTGCTTACGACACAACCATCAGCAACTGCTAAACCACCATCAGCAGCTGATGCTTTTATCAAACGCATCTGCAGAAGCTATTCTTACTACTGATAGCAGCAGCTGAGTGTCAGCTGTTGCTGCTGTTGGATTAAATATCTGTATCTACCATCTGTTGGTGGACTGCCTGCTGTTGAAGATAGGTAGTGAGAGTGTCAGCTGTTGCTGCTGCTTGATTGAATATCTGTATCAGCAAGCAGCTTGTGGATTGCCTGCTGTTGAAGATAGGTGGTGACAGTGACAGGTGTTGCCGCTGCTGCATTAAATATCTGTATCTGCCATCTGTTTGTGGACTGCCTGCTGTTGAAGAAGGGTAGTGAGGGTGACAGCTGTTGCTGCTGCTGGATTGAATATCTGTATCTGCAAGCAGTTGGTGGACTGCCTGTTGTTGAAGATAGATAGTGAGAGCAACAGCTGTTGCTGCTGCTGGATTAAATATTTGTTCATGCAATCTGTTGGTGGACTGCCTGCTGTTGAAGATAGATAGTGAGAGTGACAGCTGTTGCTGCTGCTGGATTAAATTTCTATATCTGCCATCTGCTTGCTGTTGACGACAGGTAGTGAGGGTGACAGCTGTTGCTGCTGCTGTACTAGATATCTGTATCTGCCTTCTGTTTATGGACTGCCTGCTGTTGAAGACAGGTGGTCAGAGTTACAGCTCTTGCTGCTGCTGTATTAAATATCTGTATCTGCCATCTGTTGGTGGACTGCCTGCTGTCCAAGAAAGGTAGTGAGAGCGACAGCTAATGCTGCTGCTGGATTAAATACCTGTATCTTCCATCTGTAGGTGGACTGCCTGCTGTTGAAGATAGGTAGTGAGAGTGACAGCTGTTGCTGCTGCTGGATTAAATATCTGTATCTACCATCTGTAGGTGGACTGCCTGCTGTTGAAGATAGGTAGTGAAAGTGACAGCTGTTGCTGCTGCTGGACTAAATATCAGTATCTACCTTCTGTTGGTGGACTGCCTGCTGTTGAAGATATGTAATGAGAGTGACAGCTGTTGCTGCTGCTGGATTAAATATCTGTATCTGCCATCTGTTTGTGCACTGCCCGTTTTGAAGATAGGTATTGAGTTACAGCTGTTGCTGCTGCTGGACAAATTATCTGTATCTGCCATCTTTTTGTGGACTACCTGCTTTTGAAGAAGGGTAGTGAGAGTGACAGCTGTTGCTGCTGCTGGATTAAATATCTGTATCTGCCATCTGTTGATGAACTGCCTGCTGTTGAAGATAGGTAGTGAGAATGGCAGGTGTTGCTTCTGCTGGATTAAATATCTGTATATGTCATATGTTTGTGGACTGCCTGCTGTTGAAGGAAAGTAGTGAGGGTGACTTCAGTTGCTGCTGCTTGAATTATATCTTTTTTCTACCATCTGTTGGTGGTTATACTCATGATACCAGGAGCTGCTTCTGGAGACGAAACTAACCTTTGCTGCTGCCTACTGTTACGAGGATGATAGCTGCTGCTGACAGTGGACGGAGTGATATCTGCAGTAAGTTGTAGTGAGAGTTACTACTTCTTGTGGTGTACGTGACTAGAGTGATATATTGTGCTGTTGTTTATCAACGAGTGAAAACTGATGCTGATGGTTTCTGTGATATTTGCTGTGACAACAGCAGCAGCTGTTGTATCTTCAAATTAACAGCAGTAGAAGTTATTTCATTCCTCCCCTTAGACAACAACAGCAAATCTTACTCTCCACCTAGGCTGCAGGATGCGGCTCTTTTACAACCAGCTGCAGCAGCGTGTGAATTAACCCCCCCCCCCCATAAAATCTGCTACTTCTATCATCAGAAAAGAAAGAGACAAAAGCGATAAGCCGTACTAACTGCAACTGCGGCATTAGCAATTGTACCAATTAAAAACCACCATCAACAGCTAATGCTTTCGACAGATGGTGGTGCCACTAAAAACAACACCAGCAGCTGCTTATGATACCACCATCAGTAACTGACACCACCATCAGCAGCCTATACAGCAGCAGCAAAATGTACTCTAAACACTAGTGGCAACAGCTGACATCCCTCTGATCTCCGATATAGGCAGATGATAGTGTCATTTACTAAAAGCAGCGGCTGCTTATGACACCACCATCAGCAACTGACATCACCATCAGCAGCTAATACTTAATCAACAGCATCCGTAATGGTTATTCTCAATACTAATGACAGTAGCTGATATCGCTCTGTTCTCCGATATCGGCAGATGGTAGGGTCACTGTCACTAATAATAACATCAGCAGCTCATTCTGACACCACCATTTGCAACTGACATCACCATCAGCAGCTGATGCTTTCATCAACAGCAGTAGTTATTATAAATACTTATGGCAGCAGCTAATGTCCCGCTGTTCTCCAATATCAAAAGATGGTGGTGTCACTGTCACTAATAAACAACATCAGGAGCTGCTTATGACACCACCATCAGCAACTGACTACATTATCAGCAGCTGAAGATTTCACCAACAACAGCAGCAAAAGTTATCCTGAATACATTATGGCAGCAGCTGATGTCCTTCTGTTCTCCGATATCGGCAGATGGTGGTGTAACTATAAAAAAACACTAGCAGCTGCTTATGACACCAGCATCAGGAACTGACTTCGCCATTAGCAGCTATTGCTTTTACTTACAGCAGCAGCAAATTATTCTCAATACTGATGGCAGCACCTGATGTCCCTCTGATCTTCAATATCGACAGATGATGTGGTCTCTGGTACTAACATCAGCATCTGCTTATGAAAACTGGCGGAGCAGCAGATGTTACTCCTGTCAAACCACCAACATTAGTGTCTGCAAATACTACACACGGCACAAACAGTAATATAAGCCTAAATCCTTACTATAAACAGTGGCTGACACTTTTAATAACACCATTATCACAGGCAGCATATATCAATCTTAAAAAAAGAAAAGAATATTGAAAACATCAACATCAGTTGTCACTATCATACCACGAACAGAAGCAGCAGTGTAACAGCAACAAAGTAGAAAAAGTTGCAACACTCTCTATCAACAACTAGAAACAACAAATATTAGGCCCCAGCACAAAATATAAAAAAATGTCAGTCTTGCAATAAAAAGAGTGTCAGGAAGTGTCTCTCTCACCACCAAATGTTGGAGTGAAATGTTGCATCACAAATTCTTTTCACACCCGTAGCGTTTATATATATATATCAAGAAGAATGTTTATTCAAGTGCTATATAGGTTATGTAGCCCTTGAGCATATACATGTACATACATGCAATACAAATATAAACGATGTGACAGGTAGTACAATAAGTGCATAATATCACCTTAATAAATACAGAATAATATATGGGGTCAATAATCATTAATACTTAAAGCTATTAATTTCTTTCCTATGAGCTATATCCTAACCTATCCCACTTAGACCTTATCTTTGCTTGGAGAGAACTGTGTGACGCTTCTTGTAATATCCCTTCGGGCACTAAGCCTAGCCAGCATTGAACCAACGTCGATTCGACATCATGACGTCGAATCGTCTTCGGTTCAAAGCTGATCAAACCCCATGTGCCCGACGGGTTATTTGTAAGGTAACTTAATTCGTTGCGACCCCTAAACTACATATAAGGCACATCTGTCATGCGAATTGGAGAGAACTGTGTGACTCTTCTTGTAATATCCCTTCGGCACCATGCTTAGCCAGCATTGGACCAACGTCGATTCGATATCATGACGTCGAATCGACGTTGGTCCAAACTTGATCAAACCCCATGTGCCCGACGGGATATTTGTAAGGTAACTTAATTCGTTGCGAGCCCTAAACTACATATAACGCACATCTGTTATGCAAAATGGAGAGAACTGTGTGACTCTTCTTGTAATACTGTATCCCTTCGGGCACTATGTTTAGCCAGCATTGAACCAACGTCGATTCGATATCATGACGTCGAACCGACGCTGGTTCAAAGCTGATCAAACCCCCATGTGCCCGACGGGATATTTGTAAGGTAACTTAACTCGTTGCGAGCCCTAAACTACATATAAGGCACATCTGTTATGCAAATTGACGAGAACTGTGTGACGCTTCTTCTTGTAATATCCCTTCGGGCACTATGCTTAGCCAGCATTGAACCAACGCCGATTCGATATCATGACGTCGAATCGACGTTGGCTCAAAGCTGATCAAACCCCCGTGTGCCCGAAGGGGTATTTGAAAGGTAACTTAATTCGTTGCGAGCCCTAAACTACATATAACGCATATCTGTCATGCAAAACACCCAAAGTGGCCATGTGAAAAAGCAAACACCAGTTTGAGTACCTAAACAAACAAAACAGTTTTATGTCTACACTGAAAACACATATTTGAAGGAAAAAAGAGAAAATTATATGGCAGCAGAGGGACATCAGCTGCTGTCTATATATATATATATATATATATATATATATATATATATATATATATATATATATATATATATATATATATTTTTTTTTTTTTTTTCGTTGATGCTGACAATGGCTTTCTGAACAACCCTAACGACCTTGCATATTCAAGGATTCTGTTGTTTTTATTTCTCTGTTTATACCAGTACCATGGTCTTGCATGCTCTTAGTATTAGTCCTCAAACACATACATTGAGATGACACTAGAAGCTCTAAATGCAGGAAAAAATAATTGTAATTAATTCTAACACAGTGCGCCTATAGAAGCAATGGAAAGACACCGTGTTTTAGTCTGCAACAATTCACTGTCTCGAGGCTCGTGAATCTAATTGCTGACGTCACTTGCATTACTGACGTAATTTTGTGACGTATCGAGACGTTAGACGGTGTAACATCTCTTTTTCTTTTTTAAAATCGCCATAATAACGTAAATTTACGTTAGATACAGTTAAGAATATTGGCGGGAGCATGAACGCGCTGGCATGAAGGTTGGGAGAGTTTGAATGAAAAGAATAATTTTTCAGCGTTTTTGAGCGTTAGAATCGAAATAGTTCAGCTCTAGCATTGAATTGTTGAGTAATAATTCACTGTTTGTCGGTCATTTGTAAGTAGATATATCACTCGCGCTCCGCGCTCGTGATATGATCTACTTTACAACTGACCTCCAAACAGTGAATTATTACTCAACAATTCACTGCTAGAGCTGATCTATTTCTTAAATAAATAAACTTGAAAAATTAACTTCTGAAAATTAACTTTGACCTTGTCTTTTTTTTTCAAACATCTTACTGATCTTACCCAACAAGTAGAGCCAAACTAAAATCAGGGGATAAATGAGCAATAAAAAGGCAAATAAGAAGAGAGGGAAAAAAGAGAAAAGAGTGGCCAAGATCTGTAGGAAAATTTAAAAACGATGAGAAAAAATAAATGTCACGTTGAATAGCTAATTATAGTATCTTCTGCGGGAGTCTCAGCTGAAGTTGCGGACCTGGTGTTGTCTCAGAGGCAGCAGCAGTTGTTTCTTTCTGTACAGCTGCAGTTGATAGTTGATGCCAGAGGTACTATTGACCTACCTTAAATTAACTTGCAAGCTGAGCAAAAACGGATTTGCGATATAACGGTATGACAACTTTATCAAGTTTTTTTTATGATACGTTTTCTGTAATAAGTACTTTAACTCCGAAATTCAACGCTGTTTAAGATGTTAATAGTCATATTTAACTCTGAGTTTATTTCATTTATAATAATTAATAACATTAGATAATACGCGGACTCTCAAACACTGTACACGTGTCCTAGTGATAATTCGAATTATGAACATCAATATTTTTATAGATAGGGTAGTTCGCCCTTGAGTCGAACACCTTTTGCATTGTCTTGCGCTTACAGACCCTGGCTATTGACACACATCGTGTTTGGGTCATGCAACAGCTAGCGCAGCTTTCCAAGCACCAAAATGCTGCAACCGTTTAGCCAAACTTCGTGAAATAAGGGAATAATAAGGGGTTTTATCCACCTACCCAAATTAGCCCTTAAGTCGAACAGACTTGCCCCTGAATCGAACAGATATACTGATCCAGCCATTATAGGACAACCTCATGTAGGGTCTATGATATCCAAAAAATCCGCATTTTTTAAATTACATAGTTTTAAATCATTTTTATTTGATGTCATTTTAAAGCACTCTTTATGAGATAATGAGGCAGACAACAATGTACGTAAATGCAGATAAATCCACCCTTTGACTCCTGGTGCATCTAGAAAAACATTCGTTTAAGGGGCTCAGTTACCATGTGTGCTATTTCGTTTATGATAAGCGTACACCCTTAATGCGTGCATAAAAGAAAAGAGGAAGATGTGTTTGTGCAATTAGACCGTGACTGAATGAATTTGCTAGTGATCCAGCGAGTAAACCGTCTCTGAAACTACATGCCCGTGTTCGACTTTAGGGCGAATCGGTGTTCGACTCAATGACGAAGCATAGCTTTATGTTAATCGTGAAATTTTTTGTTAATTTTACTTATTTTGACCAATAAATAGTTATCTTTTCGATCATAGAGAAGTCATGGATTAGTGTAACAAAATATTAAATTTCGTAAACTAAGACCCTTTTCGCTACATGATATTAAGTATTTTACAAAATTTATAAAAATCAAAATTATGAAATTTAGAAACAGCTCGAGAGGGATGAGTTGCGACGACTGCTAGTCGTATAATAATGTGAGTTTTATATTTGGGAGTCTTTTATGCATATTGTTCATAGATTAAGGTAACGTCTGGTGTCTTGACAGGTAATGACCCACCAAGTTGAAATGTTAATGTTATCAGTTTAAATTGTTCGACTTAAGGGCAAGTTCGACTTAAGGGCGAGATTCGAATTATCGATATCCATAAGTCGAACTCAGGATATCCGAAAATCATAATTATTAATAGATATAATTTGTATCATGGATATCACAAATCCGATTTTTGGATATTCATAATTTGATTTATGGATAGTCATAAATCGAATTATGGATATCGGATATCACCTATTACTAATGGATATCAATAAATCAAATATGTGATACCAATGTCGACGTAGCATTGGCGTTATTTGGAACCATCCCTCTAGAATCTGAAATTGATTATAGGAAACTCGTATTTTTGGGTCAGTTTTGTCGCCTATCAAGTGATCACAGAATTAAACAAATATTTCATCGCAGACTTATACACTATAATGAGTGTCCTGCGAAAAAGTTAGGGTTTTTCCCTGATATTTACCGTATAGTAAATAAATATGCGCTTACGGAGTATTTGTCTCAATATCTTGAAAATGGTTTGTTTTTATCTAAAACATCGTGGAATAAGTTGGCTCGAGTTAAAATAAATGATTTTTTTTCAGGAATGAATTGTCCATGAGAATAACTACATCGGAATCACTGTGTCGATTAACCAATATACATGTTGTGTTACATGAGCCCCATATTCTGTGGCATCTGTGTCGAAATTTTCCACGCTTTAAGAGCTATGTGCATATGGCCATGCGTTTGATGGATATGTTATTCTGTGGAAAGTGGCTTTCAATTTGTCAAAATTGCGGCGAAAAATCATTTCCTCATACAGAACACATATTACAATTCAATTCAATTCTTTATTCAGATTGCCAAATACATTTTAGCGCATCTACAACATATCATAGAAACAAGACAATGATCAAATCACATTTACCTTCCCTGCAGGCTCAAGGCGTCGCAGTGACGTCCCACTGACTCCAGTGCGAGGCCACCGAGACGCCCTGTGCCTGCTGGATTTAAGGGCTGGGATGTTCTGGCCATATACCCTGGTCGGTCAGGATAGATGAGAAAGAAAGGAAGTCAGGGCAGTGTCTAGAGCTGTGCATCCAATATCAGCAGCTCTGCTCCAGACACTGCCCTCCCTCAAACAACGCTCACTCCGAACCACGCCAGACCAGGTTCCCAGGGGACATGACCAGGAGGTCCCTAAATTTATTACCACAAAGAATTATAACAATAGCGAATTACTGTATTGCCCAAGTGCTAATACTTTTAGGTCCCTGTTATGGCGCAGGTTGTTTCTTCGCTTTGGTCTTGATTTTTACAAGCGATTTATTGCATTAACACCGTCTGATCAAGTGGATGCTTTGTTTTCAGGGTTTTATATGTTGTTGCAAGATGAATATGATAGATTAGAAGCACTGAAAATTGTGCTGAAGGGACTTAAATTATTGCAGTGGCAGTTGCCAATTAGTTTGTAACCTAGTCACGAGCAGCTGAGTTTCAGCGTCGGCTCAACGTTGAAATGGTGCATATCGCAGTTGGCTCACAATGTCGAATCGACGCTGAATCTGCGTTGACTGAACGTCATGACGTTGAATCAGCGTTGATTCAGTGTTGGTTCGTCTTTGTGTGCCTGCTGTGATATTATCAGGATTCTAGTAGAGAATTCTAGGATTCTAGTGTGTGTATATATTGTATATGTTGTATTCCAAAATTGTTGTTGGTATATATTCATGTTGTATGTGTTTTTTGTGCTCTTCATTTTTGGAGGAAAATAAAGTATCTATCTAGATATCCATTAATCATTAAGATTATTAGATATCCATAATTCAAATATTAAGTAAAATCCATAATTCGGGTTACGGATATCAATATTTGGGCCCGTTTATGTATAACACTAATTAGAATTATGGATATCAGATATTCTTCGTTACAAATAATAAGTTTAAATAACGACTGCTCTGCGATTATTTATGGATATTTACTATTCAAATTATGGATATCAATTATTCAGCCCGATTTCTTGATATAACTTATTCAAAATATGGGTATCCCTACTTCGAATTACATATATGAGCCGCGACACGGGAAAACCAACAATCTGGTTGTGCACCCAGCGCAGACTCAGATCAGCCTGGGCATCCGCCCAGTCTGATCAGAGTCTTCGCTGTCCGCATGGAGGACACTAAACGAAGAGTCTGATCAAACTTGTCCAAAGCCCAGGCTGATCTGAATCTGCACTGGGTGCACAACCAGATTGTTGGTTTTCTCGTGTCGCGGCTCATATGTATTTCCATAATACTGCCCATAGCTATCAATAACTCTAATTATGGCTATCCATAAATCGAATTAGTGATATCATAATTCGAATTGGTGATATCCATAAAATCGGATATTTGACATCCATAATTCGAAGTTGTGATATCCATTCTTTGAATAAGTGATATCAATAAATGGGCTGACCAAGACCTGACAAATGTAACAATTTTCTACTTGCTCACTACGCACTTGGGCAAGCAAATACTTTTATTTGACAAGCAAAATTTCTTGCTTCTCCAGAAATATTGTTGTAACACAAATTTCCGATGAAAGAGATTACAGGTGTGATCTACGAGATAGGGCTGAGATATATGATAAACTTTATTTTTCAGCATTTTTTACATGAATCAACCAAATAAAAGAGTGCTGAAAATGTCTCCTTCCCCACCCCAACCTGCATTCGCACTGCTGATTTTTTTCATCTCTCGTACCGATGTTCCCGAAGTGGCTCAGCGGTTTTCATCTGTTGGATTTTATTGTATGTGTATTTCAATTCTCGTAACGACATTGGATTTTATGTACTGTTCTGTTTCAGTTCTCCTAACGACGTTCGCCAAGTGCGAATGTAACTATAGTTGCACACCCCTGGCGCCGAGTGTTCGTCCAAGTCCTATGTATATTGTTTTGTTCTCTTCTCTTCTCCTAACGACGTTCCCCATGTGGTCAGCGATACGTAACTATGACTATAGTTGCACACAGCCGTCCAAATTTATATTTTGTAATCGACCCTATTAGCGCACGTGACCCAATAAGCGCAGATCATGCTTTTTAGCGCACATATTTTTACTGGTTTATCCCTTTCATTGCTTGTTACAAGTGCTGAAAACACTATAAAATCTTACAGTTTTCACTTACAAAGCATCTCCATCCTGCATGACTATATGCAGCTTTTCTCTAATGATTCAGTTTATTTCTATATAATTATAATAATTCTTTGAAATGTGCGTTTATTAGATAGAATGTCTACTGAAAGTATTTAATGTGCGCTAAACGGGTCGAATACGGTACACCTTTATTTTTTACTTATAATTTAGAAGCTTATTATATTTTGTTGGTATGTAAGGGAAGCAAACTATTCCAATTCAGTCTCTTATATGTATCATATTTTAATCTTTGCCAAGGAAATAGAATTTTTTTTTTTATTTTTTTTTTAATTTATTTTTGTAGCTATTCCATTCTACTATATATTATTCTCGCAAAGGAAATAAGTTAACATGTCTGTTAACTATATATAGGCACAAGGGAGAATTAAAATCTGAAACAGTTCCTTCAAGAGCAGAGAATACATACAGAAGTAGGAACCTGGGCCAGACTATATAGTTTCGGCTAATAAAGCCTCGTCAGTGACCCTGACAATATCTGGTGACGAAACCAGAAAAAAATACTGTAATTTCTTAATTTTAATTGGGCAGTCAATTCAAAGACTGATTAGTTTCAAAAAGATCCAAATGATATAAAAGACGATGATCTAGAATAATTGTCTAAATCGATCTCAAATTCTAGATTTCTCAGAATCTATCCTCTGATCTCAAAGGATGTAAATGAAATATAATCTGCACTATGGATGATGTACGGGGAGACGTTTTACGGCCGCCACACGGCACAACACCAGCTGCAGTGAGGTAAAATTAAAATCTGAAACAGTTCCTTCAAGAGCAGAGAATACATACAGAAGTAGGAACCTGGGCCAGACTATATAGTTTCGGCTAATAAAGCCTCGTCAGTGACCCTGACAATATCTGGTGACGAAACCAGAAAAAATACTGTAATTTCTTAATTTTAATTGGGCAGTCGATTCAAAGACTGATTAGTTTCAAAAAGATCCAAATGATATAAAAGACGATGATCTAGAATAATTGTCTAAATCGATCTCAAGAAGCCTGCGAAAGATAAATCCTATTATTGTATAACTGCAACTACAGTTATTCATCTTCTTGCGCATAGACAAACACAGACGTTATTATTATTATTATTATTATTATCATTTGTCATTATTATTTTGGGCTTTACAGCCCTTACAAGAACACTTACCTATATCGAGCCGATCGTTCCTAGAAAGTGGGCTAAAACCAAACTTACTGGGGTAAAACGTCAATAGCTGCTGCGAGGCTATCAGCAGCTGCTGCGAGGCTATCAGCAGCTGCTGCTGAGGCTAGCAGCGGCAGCTCGTGATTTGGATGTTACTGATAATTTTTGTCACCTGCTTATTTCATCTTACTAAATTATAAATCTAAGTATTGGGGTAGTTAGGTCTGAGAGATCAGTGCTTCTAAAGGCGCAGCCTGATCAGGTTATACACTTTGCCATTCCATCTCTATCTTTTGGACGAATTACTGGATTGTAAAACCAAACTGTTCCATTTTAGAGCAATTATTATTATCATTTACGATATCCCAATTTTTAGAATTGATTTGGAAGTATTGTCTCCCTCCACACAGGGAGGGGGGTGGGGGGGGGGCTACTTTTGGACCGCCCTTTTACTGTATATATTTCCGATCTTCGGATAGATCACCGATTCAACATTAGATACCTAAGATCCATATTTTATGTTTACTTCAAGGAATCAGATAATAATTATGGATTTCGATATATCCTAAACTCAATCTATGAATATCCATAAATGAAAATGAATATTTAGTATCCCTAAATCGACTTAAGGGTATTCTAGAATCTACATCTGCATCTTCCTATTATAGGTCGTTTGCGAAAAAAGTGGAGGACAAAAAATCGATTTAATTTAAATCTGTTTCTACCGAATAAATTTTCATGAAACTTTGCCTACCTTCATATTTTACCTGTAACAATAATAATAGATTAAGGTATAGGTATGCAAAGTTTCATGAAAATTTGTTCAGTAATAATGGAATTAAATCAATTTTTGCCCTCCACTTTTTCGCGAACGACCTATAAGTGCACGGCCAATATTGACATAGTCGCACTGTGAACAACCTTTAAACATTCGTGCTGGGTCGTTCTTATAAACGTTAAATTCAGTTAAAAACATGTTGTTTACAATCATGGTCTTAAGATACCTGCACCGACAAGGAGCTTGAAGTCGTCCAGAATTGGTACTGATATGACATTAGCAGGCAGACCATTCCAGAGACGGGCCGATGATGGGAAGAAGGATTCCTTGGAGATGTTGATGGGACAAAATATTGGCAGGAATCGTTGATGGTGTCCTCTAGTTGCTACTCCTGTGGCTGTCAGGTACTGGCCTGAAGGGATTTCAACGAGGTTATTGACGATCCTGTACATCATTGTGACTTAGTTCTGGTCTCGCCTTGATTGAAGGTCCTCTCAACCAAGTTCTTGCAGCATTGAAGTGACACTGCTATTTTGGGGGAAGTCATTGAGGCAAAACCCGGCTGCACGCCTCTGTACAGACTCCAGTTTGGCTATGTTGGATTTTGTCACTGGGTCTCATACCGTCGAAGCATACTCAAGCTGTGGACGAACTATGGACTTGTAGCATTTGGCCTTAACATCCTTTGGGCAGCTTGAAAGATTTCTGCGAAGGAAAGTTGTAGTCTGGTTGGCCCTGTTCGTCACTGCATCAATAAGGCTGTTCCAGGACAGTTTGCTGTCTATGGTGACTCCAAGGTACTTCTTTCAAAGTCTGTCCATGAATGTTATAAGAAGTCTGTATTACAATAAGATGTTTGCACTTGTCTGTGTTAAATGCCATCTGCCAATCTCTTTCCCATTCCTGTAGATGATTAAGATCTGTCTGTAGTGACTCTGCATCTTTCTGGTCTCGTATAACTCTGTACAGTAGACAAGCGTCTGCGAAGCCTCGAGTCGTACTGAAGAGGAAACTCTTGAGAACAAGTCGTTGGTGTATACAAGGAACAGGAGAGGTCCAAGCACTGTACCCTGTGGAACTCCAGATGTGTCAGCAGCAGAAGATATCTTCTCATATCAAGGACATCTTGTTGATTCCTATCCACAAGGAAACTTTGGATCCAGGATAGAGGTCATATTTATATCTAAAATGTCATTTTAACACATACACACGCTCGTACGTGCGAGGAAATTACATATATGATGATGCTGTAAACTGATAAGAACATTTATATGATCCAATTAAGGATTATTTTTATTTTAATTATTAATATGATTCAACAATGGAACGCGACCCGGAAACAAAGGGGTGACAATAATGATGTTATAATAATGTTTATATTCGATTATCTATTTATCTTTCTTATCAAAATAATCAACACCTTTATTGAGACCGAATTCTAAAACGGTTTTCTTGGTATGTCTTTACTGTATGACCGCCGAAAAAAGATGTTACATTAGTTAAGGCGGGAAGAATTAGAAATGTACACAAAAAGTCATGATTATATCGTAATAAAGACGTTGTCTCTAGAGCAAGATAATATATCTTCAATGGCAGCTTTTTCAATCCCTTACATAAAATAGCCGAACAATTTTTTTCTATTCTATTCTATTCTATCCCATAACCTTGGATATTTCTGCGAACCTCCTCATTGGTTACATGGTCCTTGTACGAAATGTTCAGTAACCTTCGGTAGCATCTCATCTCAAAGGCCTGCGTCTTTTTCTCTAACTCTGCTGTCAAGGTCCACGATTCACAGGCATACAGAAATATGGAATGACAAGGGAGCGCATAAGTTTCACCTTTGATCCAAGAGATATGTTGTTATCTCTCCAAATTGTTTTCAGCTTTGAAAGAGATGAAGTGGCTTGTTCAATCCTTGAGAGAACCTTCTTTATAGAGCCATCATCTGAGACAATTGCTCCAAGGTATTTGAAGCTTGGTACAGTACCGAGCTTCTGCCCTTTTACCTTGATCTCCCTCTGGATGCCATCTGCGCTATTTGTCATTAGGTTGGTTTTCTCACCACTGATCTCCATATTATACCTTGTGCAGGTTTTGTCGAGACTGTCAACTAGGGCTCCTAGTTCCTGCTTTTCCTCAGCTAGGGCGTCTATGTCATCGGCAAACCGCAGATTGGTAATATTGCTGCCGCCTGTGCTAACCTTCCCGTCATGTTCTTCGATCCAGAGCATCAGACATGTTCCGTTCGAGAAAATGTTGAAGAGGGTGGGTGACAGAAGACATCCTTGCCTTGTTCATACTGTTGTTCTGAACCATTCTCCCATACTGCCATTCATCAGGACTGCACTTGTAGCCTTGTCGTAGAGCTGCTCAATGGCGCGAACTAGATTTGCACTGATATTGTACATGTACTTCCGCATGGTGGCCCATAAGGCTACATGCCAGACCCTGTCAGCAATTTCATTGCTGGCTTTCCGAAGGCGACAGTTCTGTTTTGGTTCTTTGGTTCTTCTTAGTTGTTTTATGTGTTGTTTGTTGCTTTGTCTGTTGTTGATGTGTTATTTGTGATGTTAAGGCTAACTATGATATAAAAAAAAGAAAATAGGTAAAAATAGATGTTAATGGTTTTTGTATCATTTGTTCTTGTTGTCAGGGTTGGTGCTTTCGTTGGTCTGCTGTGTGGGTGATGGTTGTCTTTGTTGGGTTGAACAACTAAGTGTCTGATGAACAGGACAGAATCAAAGGTGAGGGTTGGTCAACCACAAACCTGTTAACCCCCCCACCCCCCCAGCCCCACCCCCAGTAAGTTCATTTCATGCCGAGACGGCAGTTCTGTTTTGGTTCTTGTTGGTTGTTTTATGTGCTGTCAGTTGCTGTGTCGGTTATTGATATATTGTTTGTGATGTTCAGGCTAGCCCGTTGACCACCTGCTACACGGGAAATGGCTGTTCACATGGCTGCCGCTGGTATTGTCTTTGGTGATGACTAGTTTTGTGTTGTCTCTTTCCCACGTGGTATCTTGGGTTGGATCTGGAATTGAATTGTGTCAGTTCCTGATAATTTTCCTCCTTTCTTTTGATATAATAAATGATGTGAAATATGCCACCAAGAAAGTATTAAAACTAAAAAGTGTTTCTGTGACTTTTGAACGAACAGACTTTAGAATGCCAAAGAAGCATACTTTTATTGGTTGTGACTAGAGAAATGTTCCCACTCATAGTACTGCCACTCGGGAAGAAACTAGGTCAAACCTGAAGCGCCACAATCACACTGGTCTGGCATTCATCACAGGCAACGAAGGCAACGTACTATAAAACTTGATTTTTTTCGCATATCTCTTAGATTTATTTTAAACTATTATTCTTACGGACCCGGCAGTTTGTTATACCTCTTAGTCAGACCAGATGTTTGAAGAAATTCCGTCTAGTATATATACAGTGCTCGAATAAGTTTCTTTACCGATTCGTTGCATAGACGTTGTAGTCTAAAAATTGTTTTCAAGCATTTCTTGAATATGCATATGAATTCAGTAAAACTTTTGATTCCTATTTCAAGAGCCGGGAATCGGATGGTCCGTGAGACTACACTTCTGAAACAAACTTCTCCTGATGAGCGGAACAAACAAGATTCATGTACGTTGTCTTCGTTACCTGTGTTGAATGCCAGACCAGTGTGACAATGAACTAGCCAATGATATCCTAAAATCTCACGTATGAGGCAAAGGGAAGGAAAAGATTTAATGCTACAGAAATATTAAAAGGATTACATGCGCTACAATTCCCCGCATAGAAAACCTTTCTCCATGCCGAAGATGGCGAGGGGTGATGATGCAGAGGCTAGTTTCTCTGTAGGTAACCCAGATAAAGGTGACGGATCATTTCTACAGGAACACCGTCTCTGGCAGTAACAACACGTGGCCGTCACCATAGCGGCAGTGATTCTGGATAAGAAGATCATGATCACGAGGAGAACTTGGACACTGCTTTTGTTTGTGAAGCAGTGTTCGAACATCATGAAAACCATCTTAGATTTGCTCATGTTAAGTCTTTATCTGGTAAAATCGTGAATTATGCCGTTACACTAGTAGACAAACTAGTAGATTATTCTTTGAGTGACTCTAATGTGCCAGAAAGTAATGAAATTAGTACAGATTTAGCGGAAAGAAATAGTTTTGATAAAGATGAAAAAGTGGCTAGTTTTATGGAATCGAAGTTACACGAAGAATTTTCAGACGAAGGCATATTCTCTTGGAAGTGAGGACGGATCTGAAATAATGCATTAATTGTATTATCATTTATCAAAGTTGCAGCAGCCATTAATACTCAGGTAAGTAATTGCTATCTATACCCAACGGGCACATAACGTCGAAATGACGTCGTATCGACGTCGATGCGACGTCGTCGAAATGACGTCGTATTGACGTCGATGCGACGTCGTCACGTCGCATCGACGTCGATACGACGTCATTTCGACGTCATGTGCCTGCTGGGTATCTGCCTGCTTCTCTCTCTAGTCTATCTCCCTGTATGGCATGTGTTAACTGTTTCATGTGCTAGTTTGTTTATACAATAGAATTAACATGAAATTAGTTTGTTGTGGTATATCAGATGAAGACAACTAATAACAGTTAATGATATGAGGTTTTTATCTCTTGCATACTCTGCCTGTGTCAGCGGTAGTATTTGAGTCAAGTAATGGGAACCTCTTCGAGCAATTATTTTCTAGATGAGCATCCCAAGTTTGTTTATTCATATGCTTTGAGGCAGGTTTTCTATTAGAAAACCGATAATTGTCTTTTCTGTATTTTGGAGTAGATATTACTTAAACCACTCTTGCCAAAACCGAAATTTTGGATGCAAGATCTACACTTAGTCTGATGAAAGACTGTTTTCAGTCGAAGATATCAGAGATTCTTCTAGCCATATTAATCACATTAAAACTTTCATCTCACTCAAAAATCTTTATCTTATAAGTAGTCTCTGGGCTCCAATATCTTCGAAAATGTTGGAGACAGATGAGAGGCAACTGACATTTGAGCCGCGACATGAGAAAACCAACAATGTGGTTGTGCACCCAGCGCAGACTCAGATCAGCCTGGGCATCTGTCCAGTTTGACCAGACTCTTTGATAAGTGCTCAAAGGGTAGCTCAGGGTCTAAGCTACCTCCATGCGGACAGCGAAGACTGATCAGACTGGGCGGATGCCCAGGCTGATCTGAGTCTGTGCTGGGCGCACATCCACATTGTTGGTTTTGTCGTGTCGCCGCTCATTTAATTATGTTACTTTCTAACATCCTTGACTGAGCCAAGTCTTCACTGTTGAGAGTGGTATATAATAATTAAATGTATACCATGGTTTTGTCCGACTGTACGAGGAGATAACCAACGAGCTTAGGTATAATTATTACTAACTCAGCAGGAAGCTTAACATATGCAAGCATAGTTACTAAGAGCCATCTAGGTCCCTTTGAACTGAACTCTGAAAAAGGGTAAGCGTAAACCCGGATAGAAAAAATAAAAGCGGCAGTTTTTCCAGCAGGACTGAGGATAGAACCGACGACTCGAAGATATGAAGCCGGACATTTCAACCACTTCGCTGCTTGTGCTGGCTATAAAACCTTGTATTGGCTCTAGTATAATTTACTGGCTGAAAGTTGAGTAAAGTGATAAAGTGTAGCAACCGTGCTGGCACTAATCAGCCGCTCTAAGAAGTAAGATGCGCTCTGAGAAAAACAGTTTTAGGAAAATGAATTCTGAAGACTCGCCCCGGTGACCAAATGAGTCCAAAACGATGGCCTGCTGATCTAGCACTGGAGGCGGAAATGTTTTCAAACGTAAACATGGTTCACTTTCACAAGCCTTTCGTTATCATTTTCCCAACGTCCTGATATGACTTAAATACTTTTGAAAACGACGTAAAATCGCAAGTCATCCATCCTTCTATTGTTCACAAGTCATCCATCCATCCATCCATTTATCCATTACTACGGTCAGAATCTTCGTTTAGATTCCTCGGAATTAATAAATTGCTGATGCATAAAATGGCCAGCTCTGATCAGACTGCGAGAATGTACAGGCTAGTCTTAGCTACTGCTGTTCGCGTAAGGCGCGATACACTTTTTTCTTGTGGCGCACTTCAAGAACATCCAACAACGCTCACCATTGTAACGCAGAATTATATGAGCCCTGACACGAGAAAATCAACAATGTGGTTGTGCGCCCAGCGCAGACTCAGATCAGCCTGGGCATCCGTCCAGTCTGATCAGAGTCTTCGCTGTCCGCATGGCGGTAGCTTAGACCCTAAGCTATCCTTTAAGTCTTTAGCAAAGAGTCTGATCGGACTGGGCGGATGCCCAAGCTGATCTGAGTCTGCGCTGGGCGCACGACCACATTGTTGGTTTTCTCGTGTCGCGGCTCATATGGTCCTTGAGCTGACACTGACTCAGGCAGTGATCAATACCGGTCAGTGTGGTCCTACCAAAAATTGATATCTTACGTCAAGTAAACCCACATGCACCGTCTGAGTGGCGCTCTGTTTACATTGCTGTTACGTAGACATTGTTCGCCACAAGTGTTGGTTATGGAGAAACATTTGTCATTTCGTTAAAATTGATGAAGCCGTTCTTAAGATTTGTGATAATAGCTAACAGTTGTCGGTCTTGAAATCTTTTCGTAGGCCTCTTGTAAAATCAGGGTAGATCTTTCTGAACTGTGAAGCACTCGTATTCAAGCCAGCTCTGCTAGAGTAATATCATATACGCCTGGTAAACGCACAATTCCATTCCCACCAAGCAGTTAGCCACATTATAACAATGTTATTCGACTCATATGTACGTAAAACCATATAAGTACCAAAGATTAGCGAAAAGTAAACTGGTGGAAATATCACATTACTCCTGAAAGCTGTCAAACTGAAATTTCGGTTTGGCCAATTTCCGACATTTTGTGATAACCACCAATTCTTTTACTTCAAAGCAAGTAATCTGTGCAGAAATATAGTCCACGTATATTAAAATCTTAAGAGTTCCTTCAAGAGCAGAGAATACTTTCAAAAGAAGGAACATGTGCCATACTTCGAAGTTTCGGCTATTTAAACCTCATCAGTGAACCTGACAGCCAGAAAAAGAATACTGTAATTTCTCACCCATTGGACAAGGATATCCCTTTCTAGAGGTGTCCGAGATTTTTCTATCTCGGCCTGCTATCTCAGCATAGGCTCAGAAAGCTGTCTCCAAATGCCAATCATTGCTATAGTACACACTTTAATTCAACAAAGCAATTGCAAGTTGCTACCTGTCATGTTAATTGCATGCAGAATATGAAATTGACACCCAGTGATATACAGGGAGTGTCACTGTAGATTTCTAGATAGCTGCCAATCATGAAAAATGCATGCACACGGTGAAATTAACTCATGTCAAACTATTGATAGAAAATTAGCTTCAAGTTTATAGGAATGGACTCAACAAGAAGTTAAGAACTCAATGAATATTCTGTTTTATAAAATTCTGGGTGAGAAAAATAATCAATGATGGTGTTGAGACATTGACAAGGATATCTCAGGCTCGTTTTCAGATTATTTAAGTCTTATGCTCGGCAAGCCTCGCATAAGACTAAATAATCCGAAAACTAGCCTGAGATTTCCTTGTCTCGGCCTCAACCCCATCATAGATTCTATTAGTCTTACTTTTAATGAGGCAGTCGATTCAAAGACTGATTAGTTTCAAAAAGGGTCCAAATGATTAAAAAGCAATGATCTAGAACAAAAGTCTAAACCAATCAAAAACCTTCGATTTAATTTTGGCCAACTATTTGCAGAAGCTTGGCTGAAATGTGGAAATAGAAATGCGCATTTCTCAGGGTGTCTTGGATAAGCAATCGAGATTGAAATCTTTTCGAATTTGAGCCGCGACACGACAAAACCAACAAAGTGGTTGTGCGCCCAGCGCAGACTCAGATCAGCCTGGACATCTGCCCAGTTTGACCAGACTCTTTGTCAAGTGCTCAAAGGGTAGCTGAGGGTCTAAGCTACTTTCATGCGGACAGCGAAGACGCTGATCAGACTGTGCGGATGCCCAGGCTGATCTGAGTCTGCGCTGGGCGCACAACCACATTGTTGGTTTTCTCGTGTCGCAGCTCATTTTACATCTTGAATGAAATGATAACAAGAAGGATTACAGGATTACTTGAAGATATATAATAATTTCTTCTTGTTTGTCTAATAAATTAAAGAGTTTCTCCATCTGTCTATTTGCAAGCGACGAAGACGAATTTTTGGCTTTCGAGAACCGGGATACCCACTTGTGATTTGCTGAAGTATATTCCCTTTGCAACATTGCAGAAAATAGCGGTGACTTCCATTGTGGAAGCCTTCGTTTAAATGCTGGGGCAAATAATCGTTCAATTTCATTGTTATGCCCCAAACTTCGACGGAGTTGAAGGGGCACTATTAAGAGGTTATTACATGTCTAGTGTCGCGCTGCCATGCATATCGGCCCAGATAGCTCCATATTGGCCCGAGGGCCTTAAGGCCCGATGGCAATGTAGAGCTGCCGGGCAGATATGCCTGACAATGCGACTCTAGACATGTCGAGATTCGAGACTACGATTCCTGCATGAAAGTTCTGAACCTCACTATTATGACTGAGGAGGGAGCAAGTTCCAGCGTGTAACGTGTTTTCCTGCAATCGTATTACCGGGGGAAAATCCACTATGGAGGGAAATACGGCTATGCAAAAACACGTATAGTAGATCTTCCCCGCGGAACATTGGCTATATAGTCAAATTTCCGGGGGAAGATTCTACTATATGACCATTTTTCCGGTGGGAAATTCTACTTTGGCAAAATCATAGTCATTTTTCCGTGGGGGGGGGGGACTACTAGGGGGGGGGGGAGCTACTGTCTGACAATCTCCCCATTTAAAATATGGGATTTATAAACCGAGGGAGGTTTAAAGATCCGATAAAGAAACAAGTCCGAAGGACGAGTTTTTTTTATCGGCTCTTTAAAGGCTCCATTGCTCCATCAGCATGAAAAATTTTATCGAGACGTATCGTTGCAAGCTTCTTGTCATTGTAAATGACCGCGATTAGCCAACTTTAAACCAATAAAATATCATTGAGTTTCACATAAAAAAGGTTCGAAAATTGATTTGGGTCATTTTAGTTGCCAACCAAAATGACCTTCTTTCGATTTCATAAACAATGAAAAAATGGTAAAAATACAATGTACAGCCGTGGAGTCCCATTCACTGTGCCGCTTTTGTTTTTATTGCATTGCTCAACGGGGAACCAGAAAAGGAAAATCTTTTTTGTTGATCGATTTGTCGTCTTTCAAAAACACGTTCCCCTTGCTTTTTGCCAGGTATATGGATCAATCTATGCACATCAACCCATATTTTTTTCACCAAACGTGAAGGTTGAAGCGCTTATCATAATGATTTGCGTTTAGACGTTTTTACCACTTATAGGACTATGGAGACTTTAAACCTCCCGAGGTTTGTAAATCCCATATTTTAAATGGGAAGATTCAATAAACTGTGTATTACATTCGTATATCCTACAACTAAAGAATATTTCCGTCTGTTTTTTGAGTCATTCTGAGAGCCCGTACACAATGGCGTAAAAGAATACATGAAAATCGAAATAATATAACCTCCATTTTGTTTTCTGAGACGGCCAAGGTCTGTCAAAATAAGAATCATTTACTTGCCTATGGTATCTCCTATATCGTGCCTTTACAGTCATCGTCTGTACGGCTACTGGTCCCGACGATCCAAGGCTCGAAGAAAGTCTCATGGCTATGTTTCTTATAGCACAATGTGGAGCGTGTGTGATAAACGGCAATGCAGTCCTACGTAGAACTGACGATTCGTAGAATTATTCAGTTGAACACGCCAGAAATACACACCAAAGTTTGTTATAGGTTTGACGTTTCGTAATTTAGCGTCTGTTGTTTTCTCTATAGATCATAAAAGGCAACTCTGGCGTTGTTTTACATCTTCAACTGCAGTCGAAAGAAAAACTTTGAAAAGTAGTTCTAAAAGCGGGTATCCGGCCGTACATTTATAACGAATCTCTGAATACTGTGGAGAAGGTAACCAATCTACAGGGATTTATTTCCCTAGAGGAAATAAATCCTCTTGGAGAACTGGGAAATAGCATATTTATATTCGCAAGAAACCCTTGTATTTCTTTGCTAAGAATGTAATATACCTGGCAGACTGTTACTAACGTCAGCGTCGTCGCATGAGATACTTCGACGTTAAAATGGCGAGGTCGATGTGCCAAAAAATTTTCCAGCCTTTCAGACGTCATCTCTCTCTTAATATCCATCGTAGACATAAACTGTGAGCACTCATTTTCTTAAGTAGATCAAAAGGAACACATTGGTATTATAATTTTCGTTTAAGAAATAGATCAGCTCTAGCAGTGAATTGTTGAGTAATAATTCACTGTTTGGAGGTCAGTTGTAAAGTTGATCATATCACGAGCGCGGAGCGCGAGTGATATATCTACTTACAACTGACCGACAAACAGTGAATTATCACTCAACAATTCAATGCTAGAGCTGAACTGTTTCGATTCTAACGCTCAAAAACGTTGGAAAAGTATTCTTTTCATTCAAACTCTCCCAACCTTCCTGTCAGCGCGTTCATGCTCCCGCCAATATTCTTAACTGTATCTAAGGTAAATGTACGTTTTTATGGCGATTTTAGAAAGGAAAAGAGACGTAACACCGTCTAACGTCTCAAAACGTCACAAAATTACGTCGGTAATGCGAGTGACGTCAGCATTTAGACTCACGCGCTCCGAGACAGTGAATTGTTGCAGAATAAAACACGGAAACTTTCCATTGCTTCTATAGGCGCACTGTGTTAGAATTCGCTACAAAACGCCTAGCGCTACAGGATCGGTTTCAGTAGGTGCAGTGATGCGTGCATTTACTAAGACACATCATACATGTGAGACTCCTGACTCGTTTTGAAAGATAAATCAATAGATAAATAAATAGTAAAATCACACCAAGACATCCTTGCCGTTGTGTCTTCAAAGTGTTTAGTGGTGGTAGCAGATTCTCACAATTTAAAAATGTTGACTTCTAGCAACTATTTCTGTAGAAATTTTCTTAACTGGAATCTATATGATAAACAGATCATAACATATGAGTTTTTTGTTATCACCCTATTTATCAGCCCTCAAAATTATCGAACCTCGGGCAAGCCCTCGGTCCGATATTGGAGTCTCGGGCTGATAAATCGGGTGATAACTAAAACTCTATTTCTAACACTCTCGGATTTATCTGTATATGGAGGCTGAACTGTGTCGACAGCAGTCTTTTTTTTTTATTTTTTGAAAGCATAAAGACTGGGCGCATAGCGCTTTGAAAACACATACTTATTTTATTAGTTTAAACATTTTTTATTGCCAAATTTGCTATGCAAACACATACTTATGTTATTAGTTTAAACATTTTTTATTGCCAAATTTGGCAATAAAAAATGTTTAAACTAATAAAAAAATTTGGCAATAAAAAATGTTTAAACTAATAAAATAAGCCGTATGTGTTTTTACAAAGCGCTATGCGCCCAGTCTTAAATTTGGCAATAAAAAAATGTTTAAACTAATAAAATAAGTAAGTATGTGTTTTCTAAGCGCTATGCGCCCAGTCTTTATGTTTTCAAAAAAAAAAAAAAAAAAAAAAAAGATAAAAAAAAAAAAAATAGATAAATAAAAAAGACTTATTTTATTGTAATCGAAAGCAGCTCAGATACTTAATAATATACGAGGTACCAATGTTACTATTTCAGACCCAGTGAACTACTATTGACTGATTTGTGCTAAAGGGCCTGAGATAATGAAAGACAAATATTATGATAGTACTCTTAAAGTTAGGTGATTTTGTTGACTTACGTAGGTGACTTGGTAACTATGATTACATAGCGGTGAGATATTATTGAAAGGTTAATTCTTGACCTTAAGGGGACATCTACCCCTTTCCGCATACCGAAGTTCTCTAGTTTTAAGACCGTGGGATTGACTTGAACAGTTCACTTTTATAGCACTGCTACCGTAAAAAAATCTAAATATTGGAACAGATAGGTCTGAAAACAGTGCAGGCACAGATTAGACTACCAGGTGGCATTCTATTAGAATGGCTTCAGTTAGGTGGATCTAAAGACGGGTCCACGGGGGGGGGGGGGGGGTCACTTGGTCTTTAAAGGGGTGCAGATGTGCCGCTGTGGCTCTGATAACCCACCCTATTCATGTATAACACAAATGCCAAAATATATACCTATTCATGTATATTTTATCAAATTTGGACCATATATATGTATACTACAGAAACAGTGCTTAGAATAGGTCATGAATTTGCCATTAAGCCTTGAAGAAAATTCAAGAAATTAGTATCCTGAGAACATTTGTTTTCTTTGTAATTGATATTTATTTCTTTTTGATAACATAAAATCAGATAAGCTGGCTTTTATATACAGAGCTTGGAGAAATAAGACCTATTCGTGTATATTAGTCTGTAAAATTATACCTATTGCACGGGGGGGGGGGGGGGGGGGGCTCTCGGTCTTTAAAGGGGTACAGATGTGCCGCTGGAACTCTGAAAACCCACCCTATTCATGTATAACCCAAATACCAAAATATACACCTATTCAAGTATTTTGTATCAAATTTGGGCCCTATTCATGTATAGTGCAGAAAAAAGTGCTTAGTTTAGCTCATGAATTTGCCATAAAGCCTTGAAGAAAATTCAAGAAATTAGTATGCTGAGAACATTTGTTGTCTTTGTAATTGATATTTGTTTCTTTTTTTTTTTTTTAACAAAAAAACACAGATAAGCTGGCTTTTGATATACAGAGCTTGGAGAAATAAGACCTATCGTGTATATTAGTCTGTAAAATCACACCTATTGATATATCTGGCAGATCAAAAAAGTAGGGCTATTCCAGCGGCACATATATACCCTGCTTTATAATGGAAGTGACCCCCCCCACCCCCATGACCTATTGCTGTATCTGGCGGATCAAAAAAGTAGGGCTATTCCAGCGGCACATTTTTTCCTTGCTTTATAATGGAAGTGACCCCCCTTGGACGGGTCACAGCATAGGTCTTTGATGGAGAATTTATTGCTCTTCTTCAAGAGTTCCCTAAATGAATGAAGAAGCAGAAGGTGTTTTGCCGGTATTTACTGATTTATGAGTTAAAAATATCTTGATGAAATGGTACACTTTCAGGGGAAACAACTCTGTTAGTTTTGTCTCCCATCTCAATAGGTGTCAACTCTTTAAGAAAAGAATTTGCTCCTGTTGGAGCAAATTCTTTCCTCTAAGTGTTGATCCTCTTTTAGAAGGGCTTCGTTCTCCAGGGAATCAATCAGGAAGTCACGAAAGTTGTTTCCTTACGCAAAAATGGCGCAAAAAACATGAAGTATAACCACACAACGGAATCGCCAGGTTCGAACTTAAACTGTAATTGTCCTGTCATTGTACGATTTATAAACATTGAATGCATGAAATGGAAGAAAGGCAGAGTCTAGGAAGAATGACCTGTAATGAGCATTCTGATCAGGCTCTGCACTCAAACAGTACCTCACTGTTTGCTCATACGTGTATATCTCCCCTACTTCTTGGTGAGTGTTTATCATGTTTATGGCACTGAATACATGTAGTAATTATTGAACTGGCCATATCCTGCGGTTTGTAATTAAAGTCACTACGGACCGCAATGAGGAATGCCTGTTCCCTGGGGAGGGTCATAAACCCGTCCCAAGACCACCGTAATTGATATTATAAAGTTATCACTTTGCTCTCAACAATCAATTTCACCTGTAGAATCAATGTCCACCCAAAAAACTGTCGTAAATCGCTCATCAGGACAGCTTTATGAGTTACCCATTGGCATTAAAAATACAACCATGCGGTTCTGGCCCTTTTTAAACATGAGGTTTAGTTGATGTTACATTTTTGTGAAATAACAATGATCTGTTTAGATTATAATCGCAATTTTCCTCACTTTAATGTGTTTTGGAACAATACATTTAGGTCATTAAAAGCTGCGACAAAATGAAAAGAATTTGCAGAATTTCTTTTATTTCTTCTGATTTTGTTTCTACATAATTTATTGTTTTCTTCAGGTAAAAAACACATGGAAAGACAAAACTTTTTGTACATTTAACGTTTTTTTTATGTTTTTATCTCTTCTCTTTTTTAATTTTTTCTTTCAGCTCCAAATCTGATTTTAGGCACGTTAACTAAACCAGTACCATGTGCAAAAAAATGATGTAATTTTCTTGACCAGTGCTTGAATGAGAAATACAAACCCCGAAAATTACAGTCACCATGGTTTGCTTTCCTATAGAAATTAAAATAGAAGTAAGGCTTTTCATTTTTAAGGCGCAGTTAAAACAAAACTATGGAAATACCAGTTTCCTCCTAAATTCAAGTGAAAAATATAATTAAAAAGCATTAGCCTCAACAGACCTCCTTGTTCCAAGTTGCGCACACGATTCTGTTCCGTTCTGTTTCAATTCTCGTCGAGCCGTTGTCCGCCTATAAATATAGGAAAGGTCTAGTGCCAGTCGACTGGCACTAGCCATTTTACGTTAAAATCGCTATTGCCAGTCGACTGGCAATAGCGGTTTCACGTCAAAATGGCTATTACCAGTCGACTGGCAATAGCGATTTTAACGTAAAATGGCTATTGCCACTCGACTGGTAATAGCGATTTTAACGTAAAATGGCTATTGCCAGTCGAGTGGCAATAACGATTTTGACGTGAAATCGCTATTTCCAGTTTTTTTAGTATTTCTTCCAAATCCTTAAGAATAAATTTGAAGCTGAAGAAGTTGCATCCCATTTGAAGTTTAAAGCTGCTTAGTAAGTGTTCCTTACTTCACAGATATTTTACTTCTGCGAAATAACCAATTTATTCATTTTACTTCATTTTTGCTTAGTAAGAAATTGTGGCAATATGGTTATGAAGGAGCTCCGGTAGCTCAGTGTATTAAGCACTGGTCTGCTACGGTAGCGGTCTGGGTTGAATCCCGATAGAGGGGGAATTCTTTCAACCGTCAAAGAGGTTCCTTAGAAGATAATATTTTGGATGAGAATACCTAGTTCTTGTTTTTCATCTTTAAGGCAGTCAAGATCACTGATTTTTTCTTAAGATATTTCATAACATGGAAGTTACAGAGGAGTATCTTTGCATTTGGCAGTTTTGATTTCAGGACATTGATTTCAGTTAAATCCTTGTCTACCATTACAATTTTTGTTTTGGAAGTACATGTATCATTAGTATCGCAAAAGTAGTTGAGAGTTCTTTCTAAATTATCTTTTGTTTCAGACTTTTGAAAACAATATGCCACCGGTTTCCCCCTCCCATCTCCATCTTCAACCATTAAGGTTAAAAGAGGATAAGCTTCTAAATTTACGTTGTATGTGGTGTCCATAAATAAAATTTCTGGATACTTTTCGTACTGCTCTTTCGGATTTGGGGTGGGGAGATTTCAATCAAAAATGCAGTTATAGTTATATTTCAGAGAGACAGGGGGAGAGACAAAAAAAAGGAAATTTGGAGTATCATGCAGTTAATCTACTAATTTTTCGTTGAGTTAACCTTGTTTAATGGCGTGGTGGAGCAAAAGGTATGACCGACGTCTTGCTCAGACAAGTAAACGCAGCTTGCGTGAGTTCGAATCCTAGCCTTCTGGAATGTCCTTCTTAATAACAAATCTAGATTTTAGACTACTTCTTGTGCCAACTGCAGTGTTGGCGATTGCTCGATTGGTTACATGTAATAAAATGTCGTAGCAGCAGAAGCAGCATGCAACAAAATGATTTTCACCTCAGACCTATGCCCATGTTCCTACATCTTTCAAGCCTTCGTGACATCATATTAGCAAAATCCAATGGACTGAAAAAAGAAAATAATAAAAAAAAAACTTCCTTTCCCGTATACTCGTGGATTTCGGATTTCAACGCAGTAGGAGCAAGTTCAGTTATTAGACTTAAGAAAAGTCTAAACCTATATTCGGCAGTGCAGTTGGTTGGTGAGCTGCTGCATTAATGAGGGTGCACCAATAAATACAAAGTAGAAACATTCACAAGCATTGCTTGCTAATAAGTAGTGTTTGCCCTTTTTGGACCATAACTTTAACTAACTGGCAATAGCGATTTTACATTATAATCGCTGCTGCCAGTCGACTGGCAATAGTAAAATCGCTACTACCAGTCAACTGGCAATAGCGATATTACATTAAAATCGCTATTGCCAGTCGACTGGCAATAGCCACTCCGATAAAGATATGTTTCTGACCAAAGCTAGACTCCACGGTACCATTGTCTCCAGCATACCAAAGTCGACATTTTTGGTCGGAGACGTTATCAATCAGAAAGAACAGATTAACTACTAAAACAGTCAATGTTTGTAGACATGCGGTGGTGGAAAACAATCGAACAATCGGTTCTTTCTTTCATCTGTCTTATTTGAGGGACATACCGGCATATTTTACAGACTCATTTTTATGTGTGGGTGTGAATTTCGATATAAACCATAGCGGTCTTGATGTTTTTATCAATAGCATTGTGAAATCGCGAATTCAAAATTTTCACAAATGAGCCGCGACACGACAAAACATACAACGTGGTTGTGCGCCCAGCGCAGACTCAGATCAGACTGGGCATTCGCCCAGTCTGATCAGAGTCTTCGCTGTCCGCATGGAGGTACCTTAGACCCTTAGCTACCTTTTAAGCGCTTAATGAAGAGTCTTCCAGACTGGGCGGATGCCCAGGCTGATCTGAGTCTGCGCTGGGCGCACAGCCACTTTGTTGATTTTCTCGTGTCGCGGCCTAAATATTTTCTTTAGACGTCACATCTTCCCACCATTTTTCACAAAGAGAAACAACTCCTGTCACTTCCTGTTTGCTTCCGTGGAAGCCCTCCCAAAATGGGGTCAACCCTGAAAGAAAGATTCTACACACAGAAGAGCACAATTTTTCCTAATGATGAGCTGACCCCCACTGAGAAGGGAGACAAAAAAAAGAAAATAACATACAATTGCATTCCCTAAATGAATACCCCATCCGCCTCAGTCATGACTTACTCACCAAAGTAGGTATCCACTTAAACTTCCCAATTTACAGTACATTGGGTTGGGGGCAGGGAAATTTACAAATTGCATTGTTCTGTCATCGTTTTGTTTAAAAGGCGTTAAATACGTCCATGTTTTTCCACCATTTTTACAAAGGCAGAAATTTTTTGTAACATCCTTTATGCTTCCCCGGGGAGTGAAGCCTGATTTTTTATACTGCCAGTTGACTTCCCTAGGTTATAAACCCCTTCAAAACTTCAAAAGCGGGTCTACTGTTAAAGGAAAGAACTAGCTATAAGAGGAGCAAATTCTTTCCTTGAGGAGCTGACCACCACTGCACTGAAGCGGAGAGATACTAAAACCGGCAGAATTGCTTCCCACTGAGAGTGTATCATCCACCTTAAAGTTATATAAATGTCTGCCACTGTGTCTTTGTTATTATCACAGGGTATAATTGATTCCGCTAGTTTTCGTTTCCTGCAGAGACTGTACATCATATTTGGCTTCCGCCGAGACTGTCCGCGATCTCTTGCTTCCTGCCGATACTTCTGTACATGATAAATGGCTTCCTGCAGAGACTGTCCGCGTGATTCTGCTTCCTGCCGAGGCTCTCGGCAGGAAGCAGAGTCACGCGGACAGTCTCGGCAGGAAGCCAATTTTCGAGGACAGTAGTCTCTGCAGGAAGCAAGAGTTCGCGGACAGTCTCGGCGGAAGCCAAATATGATGTACAGTCTCTGCAGGAAGCGAAAATTAGCGGAATCGATTATACCCTGTGATTATGGATTTTACATGTAATGTACCTGTAATATTGCTTCTGGCTATAATTCCAACCAGAGTTAAGCTCCTTTGTCTGGTGTTATTCTAACTGTAATACGAAGAGAGACAACTCCAATATAAAACCTACATGCCTATAAGGGACACAACTGCTTGAACTGTATTGCAAATATGTATAATGGATGGATGATTTGCGATTTTACGTCCTTTTCAACAGTTGTTCGGCTATATCAGGATGATGGGACGATGATAATGAAAGGCTGTGTGAAATGGAACCCCGTTTACGGTGGGAAAGATTCTCGCCTCAAGCGGGGCTCGAACCCGGTCCGCTAGATCAGTAGGCTAGGGCTTAACCCACTGAGCTACTGGGGCTCCTGTGCACATCTATGGGAGCCCCGGTAGCTCAGTACTGAGCTAGCGGTTTCGTAATATTTTCAATCGTAAACGGAGTTTTATTGCACACAGTCTTTCAATATCCCCCTTCCATCGTCCTGATGTGACTGAAATACAATTGAACAGGTCGTAAAATCGCAAGTCATCCATCCATCCAGCTCATCCTTGAAACTTACACTAATATGCCTATCCGAGCTGTCCCGCTGTAACCTTCATTTTGCGTCACGAAGCATCTACCGTAAGCTTTCTAAGAATTGGGACAGACATATCTGGGCAAACAGTGCAGACCCAGACCAGACTAACAGTCTGATCAGGGTCTACACCGTTTGCTATTCCACCTGCATCTTTTGCACTTCAAAACCAAGCTGTTTAGGATAATGATGGTAATATTCTTGGGTGGCCCATTGTTTAAGATATTTGAGCCGCGACACGACAAAACCAACAATGTGGTTGTGCGCCCAGCACAGACTCCGATCAGCCTGGGCATTTGCCCAGTTTGGTCAGACTAATTGTTAAGTGCTCAAAGGGTAGCTAAGGGTCTAAGCTACTTCCATGCGGACAGCGTAGACTCTGATCAGACTGGGCGGATGCCCAGGCTGATCTGAGTCTGCGCTGGGCGCACAACCACATTGTTGGTTTTGTCGTGTCACGGCTCAAATTTTTACGAAATTTTCGAACTGCAAATATCCACGACCAGTCACAGCCTACAGACATGCATAGTCTGATCAGGGTGTGCGCAGCTTGCTTTCGCATTCACTGCTGTTGGCACAACATATCCCGACTAGACCACAGGGGCATGTTATTTCATTTAAGTTAATCACTGCAGGGGCCTTGTACGCCAAAAACAGTCCGTAACGAACGCTTGAGGTCAATATTTTTAGCACATACCAATTAATGCTACACCTTGTTCTAGTGAAAAGCAAATGCCGTAACAGTTTTCATTCTATTCTGAAAATTTACCTGCTATGGTAGCGGACCAGGTTCGAATCCCGCTTGAAACGGAAGTTTTTCAACATGTTGACTTTAGTGTACTGGCGCAGTTGTTTGGAACCTGTATGTCTAGGCCTGGGGCCGTATTCTTAAAGCCACTTAAGTCGTTGCTATGCGGTTGCTAAGGCTAAATATCTATAAAGGAGATTCCCTACAACTAAGAAAAATTTGGTCTGGAGGAACAGTCTTTGTAAGACTGTTCCTCCAGAGCAAATTTCATAGTTGTAGGGAATCTCCTGCAAAGAAATTTAGCCTTAGCAACAGCATAGCAACCACTTAAGTCGTTTTATGAATACTGCCCTGGCCGTAAAGTCCTGACAGGATTTTGCTTAAATATGAAATACGATTGGTCAAATGTAATGGTGGTCCATTCAAGAAATACCAGACATATCAGCACATGACAGGCGCATTCGCTAAATGGTCCAATTTTGCATTTTCTATCTGTGGATTCTGATAACTGTGTCGTGAAAAGCGAAGACTGGTAAGTCTTGTGCTCTCAGTGTTTGGTGTTTGCACAAGCCGTACGGATCTTATTCCTATCAGAACACTAGCGGACGCACAATGTTTCACAACGTAGCTTCACACGTAAAAGAGATCTCAATAACGCCGCTTGATGTAACCCCGCCGCTTAAATTATCGGACAACACGATGAACAGTAAGCCTTGATACTGACGCTAAACTCAATCGGAACACCGCTCGGCCAATTCCGTGAATCAGTTCCGTGAATCAGCCTCAGGTTGATTCACGGAATTGGCCGAGCGGTGTTCCGATTGCGCTAAACTGTTCACCGGTAACGAATGAACAACTAAACGTTGCTGTTGCAACGCTTGCTGTTACCGGGTTACAGTAAGAGTTGCAGTGGCAACCGTGTTACACTAGGCATCGGATCGGGGTTACACTTAGCGGCGTTCCATTGGAACTGTTCAAACATATTTTGCCTCTGCAATTTCATCTTTAAATAGAATATGCAATTTGTTCCAAAGAAAACAACTTCTTATTTATATTTACTCAATATGTTTATTAAAGTACATTTTCAAATGATGACGATAAAAACAGTACAAGAATAAAAACATACGAAAATAATGTCAGTTGTAAAAATGGTATAAAACCAAAACAAAATTTTTACCAAAGGAAGAGAAAGAAAGAATATAGGACAGATAAGAAGCAGTGCAAGACAAATATACCATCAACGGAAGTGCATGTATATGGCACTACCAGTATTCCACACATCTGTGATCGAAGTTTATTCTATACAGGGTGGGGAATCATGTTTTTTTTTTTTTTTTGATATGCCCACGGAAAAATGGCGATGCTGAAAGTAAATCCCGTTTGTTTATCTGATTCAAATATTTAACACCCATTGAGCTATGCACAGCTTTCCAGTCCAAAGCTTTGCGATTGCATCGTCATTTTGATGAAACCACTAAGATTCGTACTTTGGGCAAGGACTCTGTTAGAAAATGTCTACTGAGGTCTGCGCAGATTACGCCGCCATTTTCATTTTGATATTTCTTGATTCAAAGATTAAAATTTTATGACAAAATCCTTGTCTACAAGGCATTTTTTTGCGGTTCCATTAAAGTGTCCCTAGAATTGGAAAGATATGGACTGGAAAGTTACGCAAAATCAATCAGTGTAAAATATTAAATCAGAAAAAAAGAGTTACTTACTCAGACAGTTCAGTCACATTTGCACGTGCAGTGTATCCAAACAATATCAAAACATCCCTCCCCCTATGTTTCAGTCGCACCAATGCAAATTTCAAACGGATCTAGTAATCCCTTACAATGTACTTAAACCCTCCTCTGATATGGAATTTGGGAAAAAAGACATAAACTAACCAGACTCCGCATCTGGTGTGATAATGCACAATTCACATGCTTCCAAAAGACATATGAGCCGCGACACGAGAAAACCAACAATGTGATTGTGCGCCCAGCGCAGACTCAGATCAGCCTGGGCATCCACCCAGGCTGATCAGACTCTTTGCTAAGCGCTTAAAGGGTAGCTAAGGGTCCAAGCTACCTTCATGCGGACAGCGAAGACTCTGATCAGACTGGGCAGATGCCCAGGCTGATCTGAGTCTGTGCTGGACACACAACCACATTGTTGGTTTTCTCGTGTCGCAGCTCAATTATGGTGCCCATATAGATTTATGACTGTCGCAAAAATCTAAGTATTGGCACACACAGGTCTGAGCATACAGGGCAGACCCAGATCAGAAGATTCTGTTCAAGGTCTACACTGTTTGCCATTCCACATACATCGTTTGTACGCATTACAGCATCGTAAAACCAAACTGTTCCAGCCAAAGTAATTATTCTTGGTGTCCAATTTTCTGGCAATCTTTATACGATATACTTATGACAATTTACACAAGTATTTCCCGTTCTTCATCACTTCCCATGGAACTTAGACCTTCGTCAGAGAAGTCTTCATGGATCTTTGTTTTCATAAAACTCGACATTTCCTCGTCTTCATCATACACATTACCAGAGTCCCAGAACTTATGAAAGTCAAAAGGTTTTGTACTTGTCTCATCATTCTCGTCCTCACTCAAGCTATAATCAACCAGCTTCTTCCCGCTGTCATGGCAATCCATAGCAGTGACATGCTTAAGCTTTATCCCACTGTCTTTCGACTCTCCTGATACATTACAATTATACATAAACGCTTCCTCAAGACTTGAATCACTATCCATTTCCTCGAAATCACTTTCACCATGAACACTCCAATAAAATACGTTGTTATCCATGGAATAAGCAGGTGGTGCTTCCAACTGTTCTATACTGTCAGGGTGATATCTATCACTAACGACATGCTCTCTGTGAGAAACTTTCTTCATCTTCCCAATTTTTGGTGTTTCATATGAGGAACAGTCGCTAAAATATTTTTGTAAAAGTTCATGTTTCCCTTTTGATTCACCATTATTATCTATACTATGACACTGTCTCAATTTTTTCTTAACTGCATATTTCACCTTGTTTGTTTCACCATTGCATCCATTCGTACCGTTTGGAGTAATCTCCTGCTTGACCGTTCCATTTCTCGACAAGCGTTTTATCTCTGATTCCGTAACAGCATTACAAAACTCCCAGAAATCATTCAGTTTGTTACAATCCACTTTAGACATAAACTCGTCCATACTGTCAGAATCATCAGAAGAATCATCAGAGAACAGTTGCCTAGACAACTCACGATCACTAATTCTGTAACTGTTCAATTTTCTTCTTTGTCTTTTCACACTTTCTGTAAGATTTGTAAGAGCTTTTTCTTTGTCTAGCTCTTCGCCGTCACTGGACGAGGAAGACGATTTGGACCATTGGGAAAGTTTCTGTCGTTTCGACTCTGACAATCTTGGTATATACGTCACCGCTGGAGCAGATTTTCGCATGATCAACCTGTAGCTCGAGTCTGATCCCCAAGACCGCACAGTTTTCAGAATACTTGTTTTGCCAGCCAGAGGTCTGTCGACTCCATTAGCGGACTCAAATATTGCATAGGATGCTAGATTTTCTTTTCCTATGTTCAGCTTTTTCAGGATCATTTTGATGACGTCAGCACATGTTGTGCACTTTGTCACATTCTTGATGAACCTTGTGACGCCCTCTATCTTGATTGGTATATCCCTATCATTTCTTTTCCTAGATTTCTCAGCCATCTAAAATAGAAAAGAAAGTGTTAATAGTTACAAGTTGCCAAAGTCTACAAATGATAAAGTTATCAAAGACTTTTTTTACATAATGCATAATTCCTACGATACCATAGCATCTCATATGAGCCGCGACACGAGAAAACCAACAATGTGGTTTTGCGCCCAGATCAGACGCAGATCAGCCTGGACATCCGCCCAGTCTGATCAGAGTCTTCGCTGTCCGCATGGACGTAGCTCAGACCCTTAGCTACCCTTTAAGTGCACAGCGAAGACTCTGATCAGACTGGGTGGATGCCAAGGCTGATCTGAGTCTGCGCTTTACGCACAACCACATTGTTGGTTTTCTCGTGTCGCGGCTCAAAATTTTGTGGGCTCATTTGAAACGGTTTCATGTTTTCTGCTGAAATAAACAGGTAGCTAACAGTAACATACTATCGTAATTTTCGTGTTATACATTTCTTATACGTTTTTTCTGGTGTTTCAATGTAGCCCGTCATTTAAGATGAGCTTTGTGTGTTACCGGTATGCAGAATATATCGATTCTAGCGCATTATTATTGGACGTTGACATGTTCGACATACGGCGACGTTACGGCGGCTGCTGACGTGTGTAAACCAACCGTTGAAAAACTTCTAATGTAACATATTTATCCTTATTGTTATAGGAGCTGAGTTTGCAAAAGGAGTCAGTCTGCACAAATAAACATCCCCTTTTAAAACTGCACGCGTCAGGGCTGAACCAATGCAGGCTGTTTCTGGCCGATGACAGGCTTTCTCAAAGGAACATAAAAATGAAAGTTAGTCGTGTTTACTGTCTAAAGCATGAGTGTGTTTGTGTATGTGTGTTGGGTGCACATGTTGTTTCAAGCACGGTTGCTTATTATTTTAGTTACCAATGAGTATTTTACCTGTAATTATATAATTTAAAGGCAGATATTTTATCAGCAGGTGTTTTTAGAATCATCTTTAAGTATTTCCAAATTATTTTTTATAAGGTTTCTATGGTTACTTACTACTGGTAGTAACGTAAATAACATTAAGTCCTGCAATATCCGTTACAACACCACTTTTCATTTTTTTTCTTTACTATCTCTCCCAGAGGACTAGTATAAAAAGTATGTTTGTTTGTATGGTAACATAAATCATTACTTTTAATGTCACAACATAAACCGTCCAATTACTGAATTTTACAAAAATTTCTAAGACACTTCGGTAAGTTTTAAACACGTGCAAAATAAAAAAAAAACATACTAAATGTAATTGCTTCACTAATATAAATGCACGGATCCGGAACCGTATAACATTTCGTAAAAGAAAACCTGGCATAGCCGAGTGTAATAAATAAAACTAAATTCTGTTCTTATATGCCGTACCTTGATAAACAAAAAAATGCATAAAATTAAGGCTAAGGTAATAACAGTAATAAGTAAATAATACGGTACTAATCACCTGACTGTAACCACAGCATCAAGCTGCAGAGTTATGAAAGCAATGCGAAAGTTTATTGTAGAAATTGTACAAACCTTGCAACGTTAATAATCCTGTTCTCTGTTTTTAATTTTCTCAACTCTTGAGCAAGTGCTATGCCTAGGTTTTCAACATCTAAATACTATCCCAACACCTAACAATGCGTGTAATGTGACGGTATCGCACCGCGGCGGGTACGTTTTGAAGATTGTCATGTGACAATGACGTCACTCTTCAACTGCCCAGCGGCTGTTGACAATTGATTTTATCTGACTTGTTTCTGTCTTTAAGTTTTTGCCATAAACCACATATTTTCTAGCTTCTCATCCACTAACTGCTTTCCAACTGCGTGATGCTAATAAAACATGCCACTGTGCGTAGTTTTATACTGTCATATCAAAATACAACTAAATTTAAAAAAAAAAAAGCCATAATCTTCACAGGGTATAATCGATTCCGCTAATTTTCGCTTCCTGCAGAGACTGTACATCATATTTGGCTTCCGCCGAGACTGTCCGCGAACTCTTGCTTCCTGCCGAAACTTCTGTACATGATAAATGGCTTCCTGCAGAGACTGTCCGCGTGATTCTGCTTCCTGCCGAGACTCTCGGCAGGAAGCAGAATCACGCGGACAGTCTCGACAGGAAGCCATTTTTCGAGGACAGTAGTCTCTGCAGGAAGCAAGAGTTCGCGGACAGTCTCGGCGGAAGAGAAATATGATGTACAGTCTCTGCAGGAAGCGAAAATTGGCGGAATCGATTATACCCTGTGATCTTTGGCGTTCGTGCTTGGACAAGAACTCTCGGGAACAAATAAAAGACACATGAGAAACTTCTCTATTAAAACTATAAGCCAGCGAGTAAACAGAAAGTGTGTACAGAAAACATGCTTCTCCCCAGATTTCACACTATAGGTGTGTTAAGAGGTTATGTAGACACGGCTCTCAGGGTCCGTCACCTTCTGAAGAAAAATCCCTTTAATCTTATTATTACAGATAATCGCCGTCATAGAAATATGCAGGTGATGAAAATACTTTAGAATGGTAGAACACAGCACAATTTTGCGTAAATTTACGAAACTGTTCTGGGATTCTACAATGAGAAGTTATGATCCAGTTATAATAAATTTGATAAGTATAGTAATAAAAGAAAATAAAGTAGACACGAATGGCTGTGGAGATATGCTAAGGCTCCACAACGCATATGCAAACTGCACATAGTAACACTAGCCTGCGAATTAACACAGTTTCGTATAGAAAAGGAACCAATCGACGCAAAATAAAGCTTCAAGCTTAACTTGACTAATACAAAGGCAAAGAATGGTCTGACTTTTGCTGTCTGTAACTATCAGGCCCTTCATGCATCTATCTATCTTCCTTTTCATCTTAACCTCATAGGAGGGCTGCAGTTTATGAATAAAGGAGATGACCACTATAAGCTTTTAGCTTACTGTCAGATTCTGATACTTTACATTGTAAATTATACAATTTGAATTGATTAATAAAATTGTGGGTGATACAAGTTTAAAATTTCTATAGCCTACTTGAACACGGGAGATTTTTAAAAAGAAAATACGCCAATAACAGAATGTCAAACCAGGCGCTAAGAAAAGGACAAAGAAGTTTTGATTGCATGCAGATTAGCCTTGGTGTTTTTATTGCAATTACTGTCCATTAAATCTGTAGAATCCGCTTAATTCTTTTAAGATTTAAGATTTTAGTGAAAAAAGTAAACCTGGTGATATAAATCGGGAGCCAACGTTGTAAATCTTAACTGCCTAAATTGTTTTTGACGTTGACGGGTGTCGTAGATCAAGTAGTTACGAGCCTAGCGCCGGGAGCCTGATGTGTCAACGATAGACAGAATAGTTAACTTAAAGATCAACAATTGAATTAGCCTTGTCAAACAGCGAATCATCAAAGAAAAATCACTTTAAGACAAGATAAATGGTGTTAAGATGCTGTAAAATTGAAATTAAATTCGGATCAATGTGTTTGACTAAACTGTTGTACAATTAAGATATTCCCGTCACTGATTTAACAGCCGCTGCTGCTGTTATACGATTAAATCTGAACTAAGGTGAAAGGTATTTTAATCGAATTTTCACTAAATCCTGATGCTTTTATGTAATGAGATAGTAATAGAAGCCCAGGTAGGTTACATTTAAAACATTAAACCGAAATTTAATTTCTTCATTATTATAAGTTTTGCAAATGTAAAAAAAAACATGAGTAGGCACATTACCGAATTGAAGAAAAGAAATTTTAACTCTCGTGCAAATCACCAAACAGTGTTATCACTAAAGCCTCAAAAGAGCTATCTTCGCACAGCTCCAGGTATGCTTGTGTGTTGCTCGAGTTTACCAAAGTAAACGTGCCGAACATATCCACTGTTAACACCGAATAAACTTTATTGATTCTCTCAACGACTGCACAAGCCGCTGCAGCTGTTACAAAACTGAAGCCAACTTGGGATAACAACATATATTCTAGATCCAAGTAATACATATCTCTCTCATCATGTTAATCTTTCTGTAGGCCTTTGAAACCTGGACCTTGATAGAAGAGTTAGTAAGAAAAAAGAATGCAGGCCTTTGAGATGAGAAACTATCGAAGGTTACTGAACACCTCGCACAAGGACCATGTAACTCGCTGATGAGGATATTTAGAGAAAGATTGAAGCAGCAATTGGAGAACACGACGAGCTCCTGACGGATACTAAGGTGATTTGGTCACATGCTTAGCAAAGAGCAGTGAAAGGAAAACGAAAAAGAAGCAGACAAAAGAAGCGAGGAGGAGGCAATATCAAAGAGCGGTCCGGAGCACAAGAAGGGCGGCTGAAGCATGAGCAGGTGGAGAAAAGATAGTTGCAGAAACTGCCGTGGTGTCCCAAAGATACTGAGTGGTTACAGAATGGAATAGAATAGACAAGTAATTCTGCATTATACTTGGCATCTTAAAAAATTGTACACTTTTCTTTGATCCTTTAGTCGCCATCACGTAATATTCTTTCGATTCAAATCGCATTGTTTTCATCTTGTGTCAGATATTATCTTCCCAGTAATCATGCTGATCATCTGTTATCCCTGCAATCATCAAGTTCTCGCACACCAAATCTCAGGTTCAGGTAGTCAGATTAAAATACTTACGTCAACGTTGTCTCAAGGTTCTTAAGAGTCAAAGTATTTGAGTCAACAGCTGATACATCAATGTCATTTGGACGCTTCTCAGGGGGACAGATCATATATTGTGGCAACTTGGAGAGGGAGAGTTTTGTAGAAAAATCAATTTATTTGTGTCAACAGTCGATCATACATCATAATGACACTGCCATAACTCACGCCAACATGAGAAATGAGTTTTCAATTTGAAGTTTTTATTCCTGGGTGTGATTGAAAAAGGTACGTAACTGTTTATTTCCACAATTTTATGAAATTCATTTTCTCTGCCGACCACGGAGAAAGAGCGAGAGAGAGAGAGAGAGAGAGAGTTTGTGTGTGTATGTATGGGGGGATGGGTAGTATAGCGGTGTGTTTTTCTTTTTTCTTTTTGCTTAAATAATTTTAATGTTGATGTGTTCAGGTCTTTCATTTGACACTGTGAATCATTTTAATCCATTGCATTCTGGGTATTTTATGTCGTCTGCTGAAATTGTCGTCTGCATCAAAAATTTAGAATATTTTGACAATATTGGTGTAACTAACTCTTGTAGAAATAATATCTAGGCAGCAAACAGTTTGGATCTCAGATCAGGCCCCAAGTTTGTGGGGCCTGATCTGGATCCAAACTGTTTGCCCAGATACCCCTAAAGGGGTATCCCGCATGGAATGGGTTAAACAATGCTGCAGTGGAAAAGCTCCAGCAAGTTCATGACGTTGGAATGACGTCGTATTGACGTTGATGCGACATAATGACGTCGCATCGACGTCAATACGACGTTATGTGCCCGCTGGGGCGATTCACTTTTCAAGCAACAATATCTACAGTCAAGTTCCACTACATGTTACATAGGAAGAAGTCATGTAATAGAATGGCAATTAATGAATTGCTGCTGTCACAGTGACTGTATGACATTTTTATCTAAACTCAACCTGGCCCCGAGGTTATAAAACTTTTTTCGTTCTCAACTCAGCTGAGCATGAAATTTTCTCTGCTGATAAATATGAAAATGCCAACATTAGTTGGCATTTTCATAAGCAGAGAAACTTTCATACTCAGCCGAACTGAGCAAAACAACAACCGTACTTATCAGTAATTTGCTATTTATTAGCACGTAAAATTTCATGCTCAACTCAGCTGAGCATGAAAAAAGTTTTATAACCTCGGGGCCTGATCTCTTTTAAAGGAATTGAAATTGGTACGAAACATAAGTGTACAAATCGTCTTGCACATTTTTTCAGTGGTGTGACGGTGCAAGTTCATTTTCTAGAGACCTCAATACAAACACTTTGGAGAATACAGCACCTTACACTGATGTACCTGCGTATCGCGGCTATTTTAGATAATTTCCTGCAAGCTAATGAACTCGAAAAATTGGAGAACCCAACAACAGTCTGCGTAACTAATATTTTATGAGAAAACCTGTAAAAATTCAAAGAGCTTAGAATTGCAAAACAAAACTAATGAAAGACATCAAATAATTCCCCTCTCTGATTTTACATGAAAAAACTCGTAGAGGGAAGCACACATGACGTAATTGGTAATTTCACTCCAAGGAATATACCCAGCGGGCACATGACGTCAAAATGACGTCGTTCTGACGTCGACGTCATAACGACGTCATTTCAGCGTCATGTGACTGCCGGGAAACTACATGAACTAGCCACACGGATGTGCGGGCAGATCTTTCTTCACTTTTTGTTCATGGTGCATTTCCTTATATTTGTTCTTTTCACGGTTATTAAAGGGAGATTAGACAAGTAATGCCGATATTCCCGCAAATGTAAGTTGCAATGTTATGTAAACATTTTAGAGATAGGTCTGAGCAAACAGTTCAGACGTAAATCAGATTGCTCCAACAGAAGCAGTAAAAGGAGCAGTCTGACCAGGGTTTTTCAGACCCAGATTCGATGTCTCCTTTAGGACCTATACTGTGCATCTTTCGAACGCTTCACTGCACTATACAACCTAGACTGCTCTATTTTAGGTAAATTACGGTAATTTTTTTAGGCGCCCCATTTTTTTTAATTTTTACGGTATGCTTATTATAAAGGACCTTAGACAAATGATGGAGAGAGAATTGGACGGACACACGGCGCCAAGTGTGTGCAACTATGGTTACGTACCGTTGAGCCACTTGGGTAACGTCGATAAGAGAATTGAACTGAACTGAACTGAACTGATGGAGAGAGATGGGCTCCGTCTTTCATCAGCTGTGCTCAAGATACAGTGGGTCTCTAACCCCCACTGTCCCTACGGCTATTAGGCTATGGGAAACCTTTATCTTTTTACACAAGTGATCATTTCGTATGAAATTTATGAATCGAGCGTTTCATGAATTTCATACCAAATGACCACGAATGTTAGATTCTGTTTATAATTTGACCTTTTAAAATGGAATTTTATCGCATTCAATATGATAATAATAATGAACACTTTTTCGATAACACGACCGTCGTCAATGACATTAAGTATACGCACCAAAATGTTTTACACGTTTGGCCATACCGTTTTTATGACACAACGTTATCCACTGAAAAATAGCGACGTCATACCACCTTCCGTCTGAAAATTACAGTGAAGGAGTAAATAGAGAATACAATTTTAGTGTCTTTTGATAACAAGCTTATCAAGCGAGACCATAAACAGCGTAGGGCCTAGGAATGGCGACCAACGTATGTCTGGTCGAGCCTGATAAATTTGAAATCAAAAAGCACTTACAAGATGTTCTTTTTATCATGCATCATTAGACAATTTTAAGGCATAAAAAGCGTTAGCAAATTCAAAGCAAATATTTAAAAATATATTGTACAGTATTAAAGCTCTTTATAAAACTCGTCATCTAAACTAAACAATGACTAGGTTAGGCATCAATGTGCACAAGTAGATAAAACAGCCCTACCTATTCATTAATAGTTTTGAAGATAAAATAGTTATATGTATGTAAATCATGCACTGCTCCTTTAAAATAATATGAGCCGCGACACGAGAAAACCTACAAAGTGGTTGTGCGCCCAGCGAAGACTCAGATCAGCCTGGGCATCCGCCCAGTCTGATCAGAGTCTTCGCTGTCCGCATGGTGGTAGCTTGGACCTTTAGCAACCCTTTGAGCACTTAACGAAGAGTCTGATCAAACTGGGTGGATGCCCATGGTGATTTGAGTCTGCACTGGGCGCACAACCACATTGTTGATTTTCTCGTGTCGCGGCTCATTAATATTTTCAGCAGCATATTTGTTCGCTGTTACCGAACCCGAGATGTTGTTTGACTAACTGTCAACAACAATTTTTGCAGTAACTTGTGGTCACTGATAGTTTTTTCTTTTACTCATTTTCTTTTATATTTCTCCTTTTTACAAAGAAAATATTAAACTAGCAGGAATAGGAATAGAGCCAGTCTGCAATATCACATGTATCAAATTATGTTTGAATTTCAATAGTCGTAAAGAGGCCAATATAACTTTCTGCCGGTTGCCTGATATAGAAATATAAAAGGAGAAAGCATGAAATGGCATACCTTTAGGCATTTCAGAAGAGGCTTCATCTTGTATCACAATTTTGTGAGAATTAATAAAATGGTTTTTACTCTGTACTGTTATCGTCAATCTGTTTAAATCCGTATTTAGGGTTACTTCCAATGTATAATTCTATACAACAATTATGATATTTTAAACAAAAGTTAATTAATCTTTTTGGAATTGCTTCTGCCGGGTATAATTTTGACTTATTGTTTTGCACTATATATAAGAAACCATTTTATTGTTGGTATGTGGAAAACATTTTGCAAAATCTGTTACTAATACAAACCAATCTCCCATATGTTTATTTATTTATTATTTTTCTATTGAACTATAATAAATATCTTAATTACTGCCGTGCGCCCACCACTACTTTCTTTACCCCCGACTGGCGGACGGTAAAGCCACGACATAGTAATTAGCCCAAACAAGCTGATTTTTCAGGTAACATCGTCAGCTGGTTGATTGGCTCTGAATACAAGAACGACTCCCAGTCTGCATTCCCCCATGACCACCTTATGTTTGTGCCAATTAAAGACTTAATTGGCTTTGATTGGACTATCGACTCCGAGTGCAGCTTGTACTGGCACCAAGTTTGAGTAAGATTGGTTGACAGATAGTAAATCAGCTGGAGACCTAAAAAGAGGGGTTGGCAAACTGACTCACCATAACAACATTGTTTGTGAAACAGAATTGATCAAGAAATTCCGACTTCAACAACTTGAGAATAAGATATCTTAACAACATTAATACCAGCTAAAAAACTACAAGACTAGCATGCCACCATATACAGATTCTTTTAAGGTATTTGTCATTATTTTGTTTTGTAAAACTGAAAAAAAGAAGAAAAGAAACACCGTATTTTAAGGTGCATATGAGCCGCGACATGACAAAACCAACAAAGTGATTGTGCGCCCAGCAAAGACTCCGATCAGCCTGGGCATCCGCCCAGTCTGATCAGAGTCTTCGCTGTCCGCATGGAGGTAGCTTAAATACTTAGCTACCCTTTAAGCACATAGCAAAGAGTCTGATTGAACCTGTTGGATGCCCAGGCTGATTTGAGTCTGCGCTGGGCGCACAACCACTTTGTTGGTTTTCTCGTGTCGCGGCTCATGTGTACACTATTATGTTTTTCTGCCATTTTTACAAAGGGAGATAATTTCTTAACTTCTGTGGTGGACGAAGCCTTTTCAAAGAGGTTCTACTCTTAAAGAAAAGAATTAACTCCTATGTGAGCAAACTTTCCTTCAAGAATTTGCCCTCATCGAGAAGGGAAGCAAACACAGATATTGGTAGAGTTGCTTCCCCTGAAGGTCTGCCTGGTTACCTTAAAAAGTTTAGAATTCAATTACGTAATATGGTAATTCCATTTGGCACTCGCCATTGAAAAGGCGAAAAATGTCACAACATCGCACTGAGGTTGCTATGACGTTGTGTCAACCCAAAAGTGTCATTTTCTTGCTCCCTTGAAATATGATAAACGCACATCAGAGTTTCTTTCTTGGTTAAGAATACATATGCCAGCCTTGAGACAAGAAAGGGGTCTTATGTTATGTATCACTGTAAAAAAAAAGTACTAAACAAGGAAAGACCTGGCAAGTGGATACGGGATAGGGGAGAGTCGGGTAACTTCGGACAGCGGGTAAATTCGGACACTGACTTGTTTCCTTTATATGTCAGTTGTTTGGAACTAAGTAAAAAATTAACAGGCCAAACAGAGAAAATCCTGATCAGACGGCTCATCATGAGCCGTCTCATCTGGATTTTCACTGTTTGCAATGTATGTCTGAATTTACCCGCCTGTCCGAAGTTATCCGACTCTCCCCTAGTATCGTAACTTTTATTATGGAAAATGCCTGCACCATGTAATGAAAACTTGCTTTTATTCCGCATTGATTTGTGTATTGATACATAGGCATAAAACTCGGAATTACAGCAAGATTTTTGCATTGTACTCATTTTCCATATAAAAATCTTACTGTACTAGTCCGTATTTTTTACGTTAAAGGGACTGACAGACAGCTTCAATGTCCTTTACCGTAAAGTCCTCTTCGTTTTTAACAGTGTGGTTTATATTATTATATCATGGCTACGTGTAAAGGTGTATAATGCGGTTAAATATACTCATTATTGTATAATACGGCTAGACAAGGTCGTATGCTGGCTGTGTCCGTCATATTTTTCTACATTTATTCAAAAGATAATCAAAACTTCTCTTTTTGGCATCCTTATCAGAAGTTTACTGACGTCGACCAATATTGAAGTATTGTGCGTTATGCGAATATTTATGTCAAAATTCTTGGAAAATGTATAAACACAAAATAAAACAGAACAAAAACAAAAAAAAACATTGAAAAACAATATTCGCGTAATTAAGATAATTATAAAATACTGTCATGATAAGCTTACCTCTGCAACCCACCACTGAACTAAAACTGCACTTAATTAATAATAATGTTACTAAATGTGAAGGGATATATCAGGAGGTGAATCAATACAATGACATACACTTTGCTGCATTATACATTTTTCCTCGTAGCCAGTCTGTACGGGTGTACGGACAGATAGATGACACGGTTTTACGGCCTTTTACGGCTATTTCAGTCATGTCGAGTCGATGGAAAATTGGTTATGAAATGCCGTGTATGATTGAGACCTTTCTACAGTTAAACACATTATGACTCTAGCAGGATTCGAACCATGAGCGCAAGCATATCAGTCAGCGCTTAACATGAGCTCCGTAGCCAGAAAATGTTAAAGTAAAATCAAACACTCTTTGTATTGCAACCGTAAATAGACGTCATTAACTTCAAAATTCCGACAAAGACTGATAGGTTTGAGGAAACAATGTAGACCCATATCAGACTGCTCTAGAGCAGTCGGATCAGGGTCTACACTGTTTGTCATTCTGTCTGTATTTTTCGACGCATACCTGCATTGAAAAACCACACTGTTCAATGTTTAGGACAGTTGCAATAAGCATTTTCCTTGTCCCAAATTTTACTAGAATTGCCACGATACTTGGGGCAGCGAAAGGTTATACGGGGATCCAAGCAGATTCAGATCAGTAGGTGCAACCGGAGTCTAACAAGCCCAGTCTAACCACCGACTAGGTGGTTTGGAATCAGTCTGGGTTCTTTGGCTTCCTAGTATATATGATAATGTGGTCACTCTTCCTATTTTGCGTGGTCCATTTTATTGACGACAATGATAAAGTAATTTTGTCTGAGTTTTTCCTGGCTAAACCGATCCGTTGACATACGCGAAATGCCCGTGCCTACCGCGACACATGCCTATTTTGACGAAATGAACTGCATCTGACCATGGACATGTGTATTTCAAAACTGAAATTAAATAAAAAAAAAGTATTAAGCAGACAACGCATGCGTGTAGTCTGGTCAAGGTTCGCACAAGTCGCTTATGCATAATAGGCATGTTTTCACACTGCACGACCGATATAGCAATAGTCATCTATATGATTATCTTTAAAATTGACTTTAATTCAATGAGGACAACAATTTTCATTTAAGTACGCTTACTCACCGTCTTTTTTTCACCAGGGGCAATTAAGTAGCTCACATCACTGAGTTAAATTACGGTAAAATATCGACTAAATAACTTAAAAAGTCAATCTGAAGCACATTTTATTTACTGAAAAGATAGAGTTAACGAAGCATATACAAAGATTATTTTGATACAAGAAAACAGAAGTTTCTCCGTCAGTTTTCACGAAAAGGTGACATTTAAAACGGACATATCACGTATGTACATTTTTTCAATCTTCTGTGTATTTCTGCCTTTTGATATGTTTCGTGTTCAAATTGTTTAACTGCTGAATTCGGTAAATGTATGGTTTAGCGTGAAAAGGGCCCTAAGTTATGAGCGGCACAGAAAGTTCTAAACTCAGCCTGTATGTTTGCACAAATTTGCATGAATTTACCAAAGTCTTCTTTAGTCACTCTGAGATTCGCCTAGTGCTATTTTTTCATGCAGACAGGGAAGTCTGTAATCAGACTCTACGAATGCGCTTGCTAATCTGAGTTTTCCTTTTCCGCACATACCATAGGGAAGTTTTTCACAAGATACTACCAAAGTTTTCATGATAAAAAGGTAAAATAAAAATATAAAAAGTTAAGCACGCAGTCCGTCGATGTGCCAAAACTGCAGGAAACGCATAACATGACTAGACTGTTGTTAGCACTGCGGAAGCGGGTAACTCTGCGCCAAGGCGCTGGCTGATTTGAGTCATTCATATTCGTAACTGTCACAGACCACTTTTTTGCGCGACAATAATCAATTACATGCAAATATACCTTAGACATTTGAGTCGCGACACGAGAAAACCAACAAAGTGGTTGTGCGCCCAGCGCAGACTCAGATCAGACTGGGCGGATGCTATCCGCATGGAGGAAGAAGCTAAGACCCTTAGCTACCCTTTAAGCGCTTAGTGAAGAATCTAATCAGACTGGGTGGATGCTCAGGCTGATCCGAGTCTGCACTAAGCGCACAACAACTTTGTTGGTTTTCTCGTGTCGCGGCTCATTTTTCTTTTCTTTCTTCTGGTCCATCCTTCCTTTACCTTCCCTCTAGTTCGATGTGGACCGAGATGCAGTCTCTAAATTTTCTTCAATCAATAAATCAATAAATCAATCAATCAAATTCTGATTACCGTCGCAATAATTCTATGGTTGTCCGTACAGATTTATCGTGATAACCCTTATTAAATTGGGAGCTAGATGCCTAAACACGTAGCGTTGACCCAGTTCAGGCTGATGCGTCCGTTTTCCCTTTGCTTAAACATATGGCTGAGGCATACCAGATAGTAGAACTAATTTGTCCAAATTTTCATTGTATCACGGTAATTGCTTGGAGTGGTCTAATATTTTAAGTATTTATGGTGGTCTTTTAGTTTCTTCTATTCTTACAAAACTGGTGGAGTTCATTCATTATTAAGTGTCTCAGATTCATTCATATCTGCAGCGTCTGATCTGGGTCTATGTCTTTTTTATTGGACGCTGGCATTAACGCTGGGCAGTTTAGGAGACACTGAATATTAATGGGTGAATCGAATATCGTTTCTGACCGCTTTCTGAAAGCTCGACCAAAAAGCGCACCGGCCGTACATATTTTTAACACAACAATGAAAAGAATATATAAAAGATGGTCCTAATCTTTATCAATATATGTTCAGTAGTCAAAATATATTTCACAGCTGGGTTGAGGGCAGGAATTTGTGTTAAGTAAAAAACATAGTTTGTGGTGAAATAAGAAACTGTGGTCATCTTAGCCCAAAAGCAGTCCAAAGCTTTGGCTGGGTAGGTCAACAAATAACCATATGAGCCACGACACGACAAAACTAACAATGTGGTTGTGCGACCAGCACAGACTCAGATCAGCCTGGGCATCCACCCAGTCTGATCAGAGTCTTCGCTGCCCGCTTGATGGTAGCTTAGACCCTTAGCTACCCTTTGAGCTCTTAACGAAGAGTCTGACCAAACTAGGCAGATGCCCAGGCTGATCTGAGTCTGCGCTGGGCGCACAACCACATTGTTGGTTTTCTCATGTCGCGGCTCATATACTTTTATACGGGTTATCCGCAATGTTTTCCACCATTTTATCAAAAGGAGACGGCTTACTTTGCCTCCTGTTTGCGTTCATGTATAACCTTTCAAAATATGGGACACCTCATAATGCCGCATAAAGAAAAGAATTTGCCCCAAGAGGTTTGTTAAAATTTTCATAGTATCCCCCCCCACCACCTCTTCCACCACCCACTCACCTCCCTCGAGCAAAAAAAAAAAAAAAAAAAAAAAAAGGGTGCACAATGAGAATAAGCCTAAAGAGCACGAGAACTGTTTGGGGAATATGTGCACTGCAGATGTCCTGATCAGCCTGCACATCCCTTTTTAAACCATGCAAAAACCATTCACGGGCAAACTGCTTTAAGGCCCCATTGCGATATCGTAAATTAAAACAAATTATCGTGATGCATCGTTTTTAAGCTTCACACTTAAGTTTCATCATTGTAAATGACCAAAATAATAACACATCCCTGAGTTTCACATAAAATGTGTAGAAAATTTATTTGGGCCATTAGATATAATAAACTTTAATGAAATGGTAAAAATACAATGTACAGACATGGGAACCAATTTATTGTCCCGCCTTTGTTTATGAAGAAATTTGTCAGGTTTCAACAAATGTTCCCCGTTTTTTGTCAAAGATACGACTCCATTTGCACACCAACCCATTTTTTTTTCACTTGTCGTGACTGTTATAAACTGCTTCTTATAACAAGTTGTGTTTTGACGTTTTTACCACTGGTATAAATGGTAAAAACGTCACAATGCAAATCATTATGAAAATCGCTTCATCGTTCATGTTTCGTAATAAAATGTTGGCTGATGTGCTTATATCATAATATTGATCCAATACGTAGCAAAAAGTATGGGAAACGTGTTTATGAAAGAAGACAAATCCTCCCACAAAACAATTTTCTATTTTGGTTCTCCGTTGATCAATGCAGTATAAATAAAAGCGGGACATTGAATATGGCCCCATGCCTGTTCATTGTATTTTTACCATTTTATTTATTGTCATTGTTCATGTTGTTTATGAAATCGAAAATAGGTCATGACCCAATTCAATTTTGGAAATAAACTATAAACTCTGGAACCTTTTTATGTTTGAAATTCACTAATGTTTTATTTGTTTAGAGTTGACTAATCGAGGTCATTTACAATGACGAAACTATGGCGAGAAGCTTGCAGGAATATCTTACGTTAAAATGTTTCTATAGTTCTTTTTTTATTTGTAAAATACTTCATATGGGCTATATTTTTTCTATAATCAGTTTAGTCTAAATTAGCATTATTTCTTTTTTTTATGGGCGTTTTTACTAATTATAGAAATAATAAGTCAATATTATTGCTTTTGCTTATACAAACCACCTGATTAGCGGTCTTAGCCATTTTTAAGCTATAATTATTAGTGGTAACAAAGCTATTGTCACGTTACTATTGTTGACAAAATCCGACATAGCCTTCTATGTGTAGATGTATTCAACTGAGAGACAAAAAGAAGACATAGCATTCAAAATGTGTTTATTGTGATAAAAAAAGGTTACCGTATATATTCTAAATATTTTAAACTGGACGCTAGTCTGTCTCGGAGTTTGGAGAAATATATGTGCGTTTAGACAATACCTCTTACAACTGCACAGAGACAGGACAGAACATGAAGAGAGTGCACTGTTGAACAGTCTCATTTGAGGTTTGGTCAGACGATTCTGCCTCAATATTTAGGGTGAATACGTCGCACAGAAGGGAGGAACTTTAAATATAAAATATGCTAACTAAATGAGGTAAATATTGGGAAATTTACATTGAGCATTTTGTGGCAGCTCAGACCAGCCTTTTCATAATGGCAGTCTGATCATAACATAAAACTTCACCCAGACATAAACTGGACCTGGTAGATCTAGCAATGCGAACTGCCCTCATACTAACCAGACTGCACATGTGCACAGGCTGATCTGAGCATGTGCAGTTCGCATAATCTCTAAGACAATTTTCCCAAGACGCAACATGCCAGCGACCTTATATGTTGAAAACGTGTTAAAGCTTAGTTGGCAATTGTTTAGAATTTTTGGCATTTGGCATTTTTGCGTAATTATTTCAGTTATGACATTTCATATTTGATTGATCATTGTCAGGACGGAATTATATGTTAGATACTTTAAGTTCACAGTGACTTCTAGGGATGCCTCTGAACATTTTGGATGAATAATAATATAATATAGAAAGGTTTGTTTTTCTTCAGATGACTTTTCAAGGGTCTTTTTATTTTCCAATCGCGATCGGCGCCGAATCATCAATTCCAATTTGCGCTTCGCAAATTGGCATCGATGTCTGGGCGCGATCGTCAGATGTCGAGGTGGACAATACCATTTTTAACTACCATTAGAAATGGATCTGCGGTGATTGAATCGACGTCGCAATGGAGTCGATTATTGGCGGCCAATTTCTACGGTCACCTACTTGCTATTCGCAATGTATAGCAAACCGTCTAACTATGTAGCAAACAGTCTGTAGCATGATAGTGCTAGTGTTTTGACCTGTACGACTGTCTCTAGTTTGAAAAATATAGCTTCTCGCATGTATACAAGCTGTTTCATTATAAGTCAATGAAATTTTCAATCGGCCATATTTTTGTAGACTCTCTCTCTGTCTGTCTGTCTCTCTCTCTGTCTGTCTGTCTGTCTGTCTGTCTGTCTCATTCATTCATACATGTATGTTTATAAATATATAAAATAAATATTATTATAGGTTTCCAGAAGATCCATTTGAACACAGTTTCTATATTGCAGTATATTGCTGAAAAGCTTACGCAATATAAGCAGGAGCATTAGCTCTGTAGTAAATAGCCCGATAGTGCTTAAGTGGTCTCTTATTATTTTATCACATAACGTTTCAAGAGGTTGGCTGAAAATAATGTAGCTTCGAACACGCAGCCCCGCGAGCACGTAGCCCCTCAGTATCCATGGCAGTAGCTGTTAGTTATTCGTAAGATCTCCATCCAAGAGTATAGCCCTCACTAATGTGTATGATCAAGAAGATCCATTAAGAGAATGTATTAATCTCCAAAGCTTCTGGTTTCTGCTTATGGAATCTGGTTTAGAATGTTTATACAGGACAGTTTTGCTTGGATTTTCTGTATGATGAATGACGGAGCACGTACAGGTGCCGTTGGCTGCGGTGATGAGCTGTCATGCGAAGTTACGTGCATCGCATCACAGTTTATCACCGCAGCCAACATAAAAACAATGGCAAAGTTCACAGATACCGATGAGCCAATATCTTGATTAATATGAGGAGACAGAAACTCAAATTATTTCTTCCGTGCACGTCTGTACATGTATATGGAACTACTTGAAATATTTCCGTGAAACTTTCGATTTCCGAGTTAGCTTTCTAATTTGCAAACATTTCCTGTAGATATTATAACTTCAAAAGAAAAAGAATAAATACAATCGGATTAGATGGGTGAAATGTTTCCCCATGCTGAAAAAATCTCCATATTAAACTTCCGCACAAGTGCAAAACACCCTCCTAATTGACAAAATTAAAACATGTTGCCAAGGTTAGGTAAAAGATAGAAACGAACGTGGTGATACTTTTAGGATAATTTCTTTCGTACTCAGTAACGCCGAGATAGTTCTAATGAAGAGCCATGCATTTTGAACTAAAAGTTTACCGAGGGTTCTGCTGATTGTGATACACTATTAACATTGTCCTTTATTTCTCTTTCAGAATAGCCAACTCGAGATGAATTCAGCAAGTCGTCAACAAGGTCGTGTGTTCTGTGTCACCGGTATCAAGCGCCAGCACGAACAAGAGAGCCAGTCTGTCGTTGGTCCAGCGACACCAACAAGGAAACTGATTGGTCATTCTGAAACTGATTCGTCTGGTTATCTATCGTCATCATCATTTGAATCATCAGGGGAGGAGAGACGCTTGAAATTGAACGAACAGAAGGTGTTCCAGGTCTGGGAAAGATGGGGACAGGAGATGCAAGTTCCGAAGTTTTCTACGCCCAAGTCCCCGAGAACAGCTAGAAAGTGTCACCAGAGACCTTCAAGCTTAGGTGATATGTCAGCTATCTGCGTCAGTCAGCCGAAAAGCGCGCTTAAAATCAAGACTTTAAGTGGAGAAAACAAGAACAAGCGTGTTGTGATTAAGTTTAATTCGGATGACATCAGAGATAGAAAAGCGCCCTCTGTGCACAAGACTTTATCAGACGGTGATTTGAATAAAGCTTCAGGTGTTGCGCTAACAAAGAGAGAGGATCCCGTTGGAAAGCCGTCCGAGAAGTGTGTTTCAGGGATGTCGTCTGTTGAAATGAGGGACAGAAGTAATAGTACAAGTAGTAGCAGAAGTTGCGGAAGTGGTCAGTCGGATTACTCGGACTATAGTTCTCTACCACGTCAGAGAGGAAAATACGACGGCAGATTAAGCCAGGATGAGTGTTCTCTAGCTAAGCAAGTCGCGAAATCATGTGACAATATAAACGAACAGGGTGTTTGTGTTGACGAATCGATGAGTGAATTTCTGTCTAACGTGAACAAGGAAAACTTAGAAAGTTTGTTGAACTTTTATGATCGTGTCACAGCTAATGAAGTACGAAGAAAACAGAGGACATACGAAGCGGTGTATTATTAGGAGTGCTAAGATAGGAACAGTTGAAACGTGCCAAATGTTTGTTCAATCAGATTCACTCAAGTGGGAATACAATGTTAAAGCAACGCTGTATCAACGTCATTATAACGTAATTACGTTGATACAATGTTGTTTTGACGGGGTATGCCTTCTAAGTTACTATGTACTCAGGGTTGTTCTGTAAGACGAAGAATGCTATTGAGCTGCCACATGAGAAGAAAAAACAAGATGGCATGTGCACTCAGTGAAGACTCAGATCAGCCCTGGCAGCGACCTAGTATAATTAGAGTGTTCAGTGTCCGCATAGAGGTAGCTTAGACTCTAAGCTACCCTTTAAGCGCTTAGGAAAGTCTGATCATACCAGACTGGGCGGATGCCAAAACTGATCTGAGTCTGCGCTGGGCGCACAATCACTGTGTTGGTTTTCTCGTGTCGCGGCTGTATTGTATTCAAGACAATACATAGTCTTGATATTAGAATATGCAGGATATGTACAAGAAGATAAAGATATTGTGTAAGGCTACTGGATGCGACACTAGTGCCCGGGCTAATGACTTGAGAAAACAGGGGAACTTATAGTGTGTAAGGCTACTAGATTACTTCCGTAGCAAGTTGATAGCAGCGAGCCCGGGCTGGCGAGTTGAGAGGTTGGGGATCTTGAATTGTCTCATGATTATTGTACATGTAGTGACTTTTTTGTTTGTATTTATTTTGTTACGTTATGTTATTTCATTTGTGCTACTGGTGCTATGTTGTAGAGATTTTTTTCTCTAATAAAATCTTTTAAACAACTCATTCTTATTATTTGAGCTAACATTTACACTCTGGTCACGAAAAACGCGCAATTCCATTTCTACCTAAAAATTTAAAAAAAAAAATCAAGTTCTGCGAACAATTTGCCAAAATAAACCAATGCTAATCGACCTGTATGTAGGAAAATTATATTTTGCACAATACTTATCTTAACTAGGCCCGGAGGTTATAAAACTTGAGTACATTCTCAAACTCAAAACAAAGCACACTGATTGGCTGCTTCCGAGCACATGCTTGGAAGCAGCCAATCAGTGTGCTTTATTTTGAGTTTGAGATTATCCTCAAGTTTTATAACCTCGGACCCTGGTTGAGATACCGCTAAACTGCTGAAAGTGGCCAAACCGAAATTTCGGTTTGGCCACTTTCAGGAGTTTGAGGTAGCTCCACTAGTTTATCTTTTATAATTTTGTACATATATGTTAACATGATAATGGGTCGAATATCATTGTTATTTAGACAATCCATATTGGGTTTAAATTTTCAGTTGGAAATGGAACTAAAGGTTGATCAGGCGTGTTTACGGAATGAACACCCATCCCAAGTAGCTGTACATGTAATAGTTACGGTTTCACATAGGCTAGTGGTCACAGGGCCAGGAGGGCTTAGATGCACACTGTATTTTTGGCACAGCATACACTGTAAAACATTTCGTAGATTTTACAATAGAATAATTGGAAACCATCTGCCAGTCCATTTCCCGTTATTTTTACGGGCGCCTTTAAAAGTGCAGGAACCAGCACGCACAGTAGGATAGATTACAGCAAGTGTTGTCTTAGTCATATAGCCCTTCAACACTATAAAGTTAACTTTAATATTCTTACAGGCAAACGCCCGTAAAAATAACGGGAAATGGACTGGCAGCTGGTTGCCAGTTATTCTACCGTAAAATCTACGGATTTTTTTACAGTGTATGAAAGGCGGAGTCCATCCCTCCCCTATTGCCGCCTTTTCCCGCCCTACTTTGAAAAAAATACCATTTACTTGATTGACGTAGGGAATTTTCCGGTCGCTGGCTGGCCCAACCCGAATTCGAACCGGCGACCTTCTGTGTCATAATCACGCGACACTGGATAATCGGTAAACTCCGCCAACACCGACAAAGCTCGTACTTTGCTGTAACATCGGCTAGCAAGAATACGAAATTTGTCGATGTTTTCCGAAGTTTGACAAAAATACCGAATTGCCTTCTTAACGTGCTTAAAAAACGAAAATTCATGAGCGTGAACTAAACAACGATTGAACACGTGACCATCCCTTCACCCCATTCACTGAGAAACATCCTAGCAGGCACACAACATACATCAACATTGAATCAACGTTAATTCAACGTTATTACGTTGAGTCAACGTTGATTCAGTGTTGAGCCAATATTTTGTGCCCAGTGGGCTAGGCATATTGAACCAAAACAGTGAACAGTCACTTCGAAACTAATAATGGTTCGTATCCTAGTTTTTACCAGTTATCGGATTCTTCAAAGCATCACTTGACAATGCTGAGCTTATGAAAGGCAACCCAGAAAAGATCTATTCCAAAAAGGCTCATGGAAATTTTCTGCAATAACTCTTGTAGAGAACATGAACACTGAGTAACTGAATTCTTTCCTTGAAGAGTGGACGCCTTTTTCTCGAAGAGTTTCATCATCAAGGAAGCATACAAGAAGTCTAAAAAATTGCCCCCACTTTGTAAATAAGAAGGTCAATGACGCCCTGAATCGCTCACCTGAGTAAAAAGGTCAATGGTCAAACTAGGTCCATCATTTCAAAATTCTGAATAGTTTGAAACAGTCAAAATAGGAGACTGACTGATTGAATTTTGTTTTGGGTTTAACGACCCTTTGAGACAGTATTTCATACTATATCGGGCCGTCTCCCAGAGAGAGGGAGAAAGAAGAGAGAAATGATAGACGAGAGAAAAAATGTCCAAACAACCCACCCTTACCTACTGCAAACACAGTAGGCCCTTGCCCTAGTATTATCCAAACCAGTAGGACGCCCCGGCACTGGAAGTTACACGTAGCACCATCGCACCACCCGACCACCCGCTCAAAATAGGAGAGACATTAGTTAAATGTCAAAGAATTACTAAAAAAAGTTCAGATTCTCATTAAGTTGACTGTATTTATCAACTTTTGCGCCAAAACCTTCTACGAATGTATTTATCAACTTGTGCGCCAAAACCCTCTACAAGTTCCATAAACTCTTACATTTAAGCATTTTCTCATATAAAAGCATAAGAACGCAAATTTGACCTTGCCGTTAAAAGGTCACGGTCAACCCACGGTCGTCATTTTAACAATCTTAGTCGTACTTAGGTGTCCGGTGCTACGTACCAAGTTTCAAGGCCATCCATCAGTTGGTTCAGGAGAAGAAGATTGTTAAAGGGCTTTACCATATATGGGTGTGGCGGCCATGATGACCATGTGATTTGGACCGCTTGCACTAATTTGTTTTCCTCGAAACCCTGAAGGCTCTTTATGAAATTTGGTTACAATCAACTAAGTGACTTTTGAGTACTTGTTTGCTTTGTCGAAATATGAAAGTCCTTGCCCAAAGGTCTGAGAATGACCTTGACCTCTTATTATTTACACCAATACTAAGGCCAAAATCATCTGTAGTTTCCATGGACTCTTATGTCCTGTCATTTTCCCATATAAAAGCACCAGAAAGCATATTTCACCTTGCAAGATCAGGTCAAGATCGACCCAAGGTCATCATTTTAATATTTTTGATGGTATTTGGCACCGCTGATGAGCTGCGATGCAAAGCAACGTGCATCTCATCACAGTTCATCACTGCAGCCAACATAAAAACGATAGCAAACGTCACAGATACCGATGGGCCAATATTTTAATTAATATGAGGAACAGAAACTCAAATTATTTCTCAAATTATTGAGTACTGCATGCTACATACCAAGTGTGAAGACAATCGGTCAATTTGTTCTGGAGAAGATTTTTTAGGGTTTTGGCATAGCCGCCATGTTGGTCATGTGCCATGGACCGTTTGAACAATTTTTATGCCCCCGTGACGATAGTCAGGGGGCATTAAGATTTGCCCCTGTCTGTCCGTCCGTCCGTCTGTCTGTTCGTCACGCTTTACAGTATAGAGTTTGTGTAATCAACTCCTCCCTCAGTTTTCAATGGATCTTTTTCAAACTTTGCATACATGTTGTGGACATATTGAAGATGTGCATGTGGATTTTTGATGGAGCTAAAATTAATTTTGACAGAATTACTGCCTTTTGAACTTAGTCATTTTAGGCAAATTTTTGTATTGTAGGGTATAGAGTTTGTGTAATCAACTCCTCCCACAGTTTTCAGTGGATCTTTTTCAAACCGTGCATACATGTTTGGGACATACCGTATTGAAGATGTGCATGTTAGTTTTTGTTGGACTTAGAATTAATTTTGACAAAATTACTGCCTTTTGAACTTAGTCATTTAAGGCAAATTTTTGCATTGTAGGGTATAGAGTTTGTGAAATCAACTCCTCTCACAGTTTTCAATGGATCTTTTTCAAACCTTGCATACATGCTGTGAATGTATTGAAGATGTGCATGTGGGTTTTTGTTGGACCTAGAATTAATTTTGACAGAATTACGGCCTTTTGAACTTAGTCATTTTAGGCAAATCTTTGCATTGTAAGGTATAGAGTTTGTGTAATCAACTCCTCTCACAGTTTTCAATGGATCCTTTTCAAACCTGTAAATGTATTGAAAATGTGCATGTGGGTTTTTGTTGGACTTACAATTAATTTTGACAGAATTACGGCTTCTTGAACTTAGTCATTCTAGGGAAATTTTTGCATTGTAGAGCATGGAGTTTATGTTATCAACTTGCTCCACAGTTTTCAATGGATCTTTTTCAAACCTTGTCTACAAATTATGGATATATTCGAAGATATGCATGAGGCATTTTGATAGATCTAGAACTAATTTTGACAGAATCACAGCCTTTTGAACTTAGTCATTTTGGGCAATTTTTTACATGGTAGGGTATGTTTTCAGTAGATTCTTTGTAGGTGCTTTATGGATATACATGTCATGTGACAGGCGCTGCACGGGGGCATCATTAGTGTCTTACAGACACAATTTTCTAGTTGTTTATTCAACCCCTGGAGGCTCTATATGAAATTTGGTATACAACAGGCCCATTTGCTTATGAGGAGATGTTTGAAATTGTCGAAACATGAAAGGTAAAGACTTAACCATAACCTCTTGTACTCACAAATCTTTATGTACTCATTAAGATGACTCTATATGACATATTTGAGGCCGAAATCTGCAAACAATTTCCATGAAATCTTGTTCTATTTTCCCATATAAAAGTACCAGAAAGCAAATCTGGCCTTGCTGTAAAAATTGGGGCCAACCAAAGGTCATCACTCATTCAATTTTGGTAGTATTTCTGTAACGTATGCTACATACCAAGTTCCAAGGCCATCGGTCAACTGGTTTTGGAGAAGATGATCTTTAATGGTTTTTACCATATATGCGGGATGGCGGCCATGGTGGTCATGTGACCTAGTCCTTTTAAAAAAAATTCGTTTCCATTACCCCTTGAGATTTTATATGAAATTTGGTTACAACTGGTCCAGTGGCTTTTGAGATGCTTGAAATTGGTGAAATATGAGAGACCTGGGACAAAGTTCAAAGAATGACCTTGACCTCTTGTACTCTCAAATCTTCATGTACTCATTAAGATGACTGTATATATCAATTTTTAGGCCAAGGTCTTCAACAGTTCCCATGAAATTTTTTGTTCTAGCATTTTCTCCTTATAATAGCACCATAAAGCAAATTTGACCTTGCCGTAAGAAAGGTCAAGGTCAACCCGAGATCATACTTTTAAGAGTCGTGTTAATGCTCGTGTACCAAGTTTCAAGACCGTCGGTCCATTGGTTCTAACAAGAAGATTTTTATAGGGTTTACCATATATGGGCTTGGGGGTAATGTCGGTCATGTGATCTGGCCCGTTTGAACAAATTTTCGTTCCCATGACTCCAAGAGACTACATATGAAATTTTATTACAATCAGCCGAGCGGGTTCAGAGGAGAAGTCGTTTGAAACTGTGGACGGACGGACGACGACGATGGACGACGAAGCCTACCCATCCTAAAAACGCCCAGGCTGCTGGCTCAGGTGAGCTAAAAAGGCAGAAAAATCATGTAGGTGTATCCTTTCACCGTCTAACGCCAAGGAACATCATCATAACGTCACAAAAACTGTCAGTAATTCCCAATATTTACACTTGCCACTGACTTCCCATAGGTAAACCTTTTAGAGCAACTGGTTTCATACACCGATGAACGACAGTTGATAATGAGACGTTGTCGTCAAGCGACGTCTAAGGTAAACAAACGTATTGATTGGTCCACATAAAGTTCGCTTGACGCCACGTTATTGCGACGGCTGTTTAACCTAATGGCCGAATACGTCGTTACTATCTTTTCTTCGACGCATATTTTGCATATTCTACTTTAAATTACCACAAAAAAACAGCACAGGAGGGTCTGAAAATAAAGTGTAAATATAAGAAGAAAATTTTGATTTTTCAGCGTTCATCGCGTGAAGAAGCCAGTGGTCGTCGCTAAAATTCATGGATTTTTAGCTCCGCCCACTGGCTTAATCACACGATGAAAAATCAAATGTCAATTCTAAATGATGTCGGCAATTAGACTCAAGCGCTCCGAAACAGTTAATTGTTAAAGAATGAAACAAGAGACTCTTGCATTGCTTCTATAGGCGCACTATGATACATGTAGCATTTCGAATACGGAACCCGGAAGGAACATTTCCTTTCCGATATCAATCAGAATAGAAACTGAAACAAGAAAATTAGAACAGAAATCTAAACAACAAATAGGGTAACCCGCCCTTAAGTCGAGTTTGCCCTTTAGTCGAACAAATCAAACCGTTAATATTTATATTTCATATTTGTGGCTCAGTATCTACTTAGATATCAGGCGTCCTTATAATATATGAACAACATAAATAAAAGAGTCCAAAATATACAATATGAGGATAAAACATTCTTTACCGTGTTTTAACGTTTGCCAAGCCCGAGTGTATTAACCTGTTGCTGTCAGAGAGTAGCTTTCCCCCCCTAGTAGTTTCCCCCCCGGAAAACTGACTATGATTTTTCCTTAGTAGATTTTCCCACCGGAAAAATGGCTATATAGTAGAATTTCCCCCCGGAAATATGACTATATAGCCAATTTTCCCCGGGGAAAATCTACTATACGTGTTTTTTGCATAGCCATTTTTCCCCTCTATAGTGGATTTCCCCCCTGGTAATATGATTGCAGGAAAAGACGCTACATATAGTGCAATTTGCTCCTTGTCCATCCATTATAGTGGGGTCCATACTTGAAACAGAAAATATCGATGGAAAGCAGATGCTAGAACCGCGTGCATCAGTCTGTCCTACTTTTGTTTTGGGGGAAGCAGGTAGGCTTTTTGCTTTTCCGTGTTAGCCTAAAACGGATATGAGTGTACGTGGTTGTGTGCATAAATCTGTATAATTTTGTGTTTGTACAAACGTAGTACATCTGTGCGTGAGCGCAGCGGAGTGCCTGGACTAGTGTTCGCCTTTCATACAGGAGTCGTGGGCTCGGCTCCCATTGGGACACACGTCCGATTATGATTTTCAATGTAGTAAACTCCCGACTAAATCAAACATGACTAGACAAAGCACCCGTTCGTACATCTTCCTGGAAGCTTGCACGCGAACATGTATGCGAACGTATATAAATATCTGCGATGGAAAGAAATCACACCCTACTCGTTCCTTAGATTAGTAATTATTGATTATTATAAAAATGGAAAGGTCTAGTGCCAGTCGACTGGCAATAGCCATTTTACGTTAAAATCGCTATTGTCAGTCGACTGGCAATAGCGAATTCACGTCAAAATGGCTATTACCAGTCGACTGGCAATAGCCAATTTACGTTAAAATCGCTATTACCAGTCGAGTGGCAATAGCCATTTTACATAAAAATCGCTATTACCAGTCGACTGGCAATAGCGATTTTGACGTGAAATCGCTTTTGCCAGGTTTTTTTTTTTTTTTTTTTTTTTTTTTTTTTTTACGTTTTTCTTCCCATTTCCTAATAATAAATTTGAAGCTGAAGATGTTGCATCCCATTTTAAGTTTATAGCTGCTTAGTAAGTGTGCCTTACTTTACAGATATTTTACTTCTGCGAAATAACCAATTTATTTAATTCATTTTATTTCATTTTTGCTTAGTAAGGAATTGTGGCAATATGCTTATTAAGGAGCTGCGTAAGCTCAGTGTGTTATGCACTGGCCTGCTACGGTAGCGGTCTGGGTTGAATCCCGATAGAGGCCGGAATTCTTTCAACCGTCAAAGAGGATCCTTAGAAGACAGCCTTTTTGTAGCACCTGCTTTCTACTCGATATGACTCAAATATTGTTGAAGGGGCGTAAAACTGCAAGTGATACATCAAAAATTTCAGGGATCATCAAGCAGAGTGGGACAAAAAAGAGCAGGTGTCGTTTTGGTCAGATAGCCCCTCAACAATACAAAGTTATTTTCGAGTGCGGTCAGTTAACATGAAACTTCCATTTTGTGATTTCCAAAAATGACTTACAGGTAAACGCCCGTAAAAATAACGGGGAAAGGACTGGCAGCTGGTTTCCAGTTATTCTACCGTAAAATCTACAGAATTTTTTGTTACAGTGCATGGCCTACAATGTTTCACTATCACCCTCCCATCTTCCTTATACGACTGAGGGCCGGTAGCTCAGTGGGTTAAGCGCTGGCCTACTGATCTAGCGGACTCGGGTTCGAGCCCTGCTTGAGGTGTAAACGGGATTCCACTGCACACAGCCTTTCATTATCACCCTCCCATCGTCTTGATATGACTGAAATACTGTTGAAAAGGACGTAAAGTCGCGATTCATCCATCCATACTTCTATGACTGAAATACTGTTGAAAATGATTACTGAAAAACGGTTAAAGGGATTAGGAGGCATATCATATCGAAATTAGAGCGAGCCTCCATAGATGATCATTATCACCGCTATGGGTTCGAGCTTTATTCGAAGAACAGATCTGCCCACGGATGGTCTTCTCCGGGAACTTCTTTGCATGAAATAGGCCTGAGATATTCTTGAAAGGCTCGTAAAACCCAACGGCAGCCTCAATCACTCTTGAATTTGCTCCCATGTGTAAAGATGAACAAAAAATCATATTTAACTGAGGTTTAATTCAATTTTCAATATTTATGCAATAAATTAAAACAATCGCTCTTCGAAACTCATGAAGTAATCCATGACAGTCATGAAAATCCATGCCAGTCCCCTATAAGAGCAATAACTGACACGCACAATACCAGTCCGATGATCTTAAATGGACTGGCAGTCGTATCATGCTTCGTGTTCATAGGAATTTTTAAACAGGCTCAGTGTTGTACTTTCAGCGGCAGTTATGAGACCACTGATTTTCTTGGGTCATTTTAACAGGACTGAAATATCTATCTATCTATCTATCTATCTATCTATCTATCTATCTATCTATCATTTCATTGTACATCAGACCGTCTGCCTGTATATCTGTCTAAAATACGCGGTATCGATTAATCAGCGATCATCGATTTTTGATCAATGTAGGTGTGATTTAATGAGCATTCTCTTCTCACTTTGTTTTAGATTCTTCATATTATTAAATCAAAAGATTGTTTCTACAAAGATGTCAGGATCGGACGCGCAGACTGATCTGAGTCTTTGCATCCCATATGGTACTTGTTCACGCGAAGCCAACATGTTATTGTTTTTTTTTTTTTTTTTGTGGTATGTGACCACAGCGATATCTGATAACAGTTACAAATATACTCCCTCGTCACGTATTGATTTTATTTGTACCAGTCTCACGAATTCGATTGCGGTCCGCGATTCTTTCAGTTATATTAAATATTTTTATGACAATATTTTGCACTACACCGATAGCTAATACTTCAGAGCTGCCATGTAAAAAATTCGTAAATATACAGCAAGGAAGCGAATGTAATTTTCTAGACTGATACCAGTATCAAACTTTTATAAAGCATTCCAGATACTCTTTTCCGAACAATGACTCTGTACTTTGGCATCGAACGTTTGTCCATACGGCTTTTCTTCCTTTCATATTTTGCGTTTGCTTGATATACATGTACGTTTTATAGATTTAAGTCATGTCACATTTGACAAATAGATAAACAGAAGGAATATTTAGACAGAGGGACGATCGGGCGAAAGATAGATAGATAGATATATAGAGCTGTTGTCAAAACTGAATTTTGATGAATGAACATGGAGATAGGAAGATCAGCTTTCATAAAAACTTTAATAATTGTAACTCGCCTTTTAGTTTCGCATTTTTTAACAGTAACAATGACTTTCAAGATAGCAGCAAGTTCTTGAAATCACGATCATCCAATTGTCACTTTGGAAGTTCATTTGTCGAACATTGGCGAGATTCTTGAATCCGATTTGCGAATATCAGCAAAAATGAAGGTATTGTAACGGTTAGCAAAAAATGAAGGTATTGCGATTATTAAACGATTTACAGTTTATGCATGTAACATTTGATCATATCCTTTTTATCCATCTAAAATATCAAAGCATCGCGGTTTAAGTCTGGAGAATCGACATGACAAGATATTTTGGCATGAAATAAATGAAACCCACGGTATTTCACATTAAATAAATGAATAAATAAATAAATATTAGATCAAAATAAGAGAAAGAAATAGTGAATAATAATAGTTGATAATAAGAAATAAATGGCCAAGTTTTAATCTGTTATTACAGAGAAGGCACATGCTTGTGCTGAAAAAAATGAGTCTCAGGGCCCGGAGAATTTCTTCCTCACTACGACAAGTTAGTTTAAATTCGAAAGTCATGTGAAAAGAGTCAGTCCATGGACGGACGCTCGGCGCCCCGTTACTGCGACTATGGATTCGTTCCGCTGAGGTGCGGGGGCAACGTCGATATGAGAATTGAAATACTACTGAAAGAGTCAGTCATTAACCCTCTGAAAATATTGATGATTGGTTCTACCTGCCTACCAAAAGATAAAACAAATAAAGAGCAAGATAAGAAGAAAAAAAAGGGGGAAAAAAAGAAGCGAGAAATGTAACTCCACGCATTTCTGATTATTCGTTCTATGGAATACAAAGGAACCACAAAAGATCGTTGCTGCAGTAGCAGCATGCAACAAAATGATTTTCAGCTCAGACCTATGCCCATGTTCCTAAATCTTTCAAGCCTTCGTGGCATTATATAAGCATAATCCAAAGGACTGCAAAAATAAGATAAAATAATTAAAATGAATTTCCTTTCCAGTATACTCGTGGATTTCAGATTTCAACGCAGTAGGAGCAAGTTAAATCATTAGACTTAAGAAAACTAAACCTATATTCAACACTGCAGTTTGTTGGTGAGCCACAAACATGCTGCTGCATTAATGAGGGTGCAACAATAAATACAAAGTAGAAACATTCACAAGCATTGCTTGCTGATAAGTAGTGTTTGCCTTTTTTGGATCAAAACTTAAACTAACTGGCAATAGCAATTTTACATTAAAATCGCTGCTGCCAGTCGACTGGCAATAGCGATTTTACGTTGAAATCGCTATTACCAGTCAACTGGCAATAGCGGTTTTACGTTAAAATCGCTATTGCCAGTCGACTGGTAATAGCGATTTCAACGTAAAATCGCTATTGCCAGTCGACTGGTAATAGCGATTTTAACGTAAAATCGCTATTGCCAGTCGACTGGCAATAGCCACTCCGTATAAAAATATGGTTGCTAAATTTGCATATTGATTTTTTTTAATTAATCACGTTTATCACCTACCTTGAAGTACTGATACATTTCTTTTGCGATTAATTTCGTAAAATGTCTCTGTTCCAGTCCGTTCCGTTTCGTTCCGTTCCGCAAAATACCAATAGCCATACCAAATTTACTAATAGTCAATATCCCGGTGGGGGGAAAAGGACTATGGGGGAAAAGTGGCTCTATGAGGTCCGGACAATCCACTATATAGCCGTCCTTCCTATAGCCATTTTTCCGGGGGGGGGGGAGGGGGAAAACCCACTCTCTGACAGTTGCAGCCCGAACCGCGCAGCGTTGAGGGCTGCAACATGTTAATACACGTGGGCTTGGGCAAGCGTTAAAACACAGAAAAAGGATGTTTATCATGAGGCTCATTGTTATATACCTTCTTACGGACGCCATCTTGATTCCAGAGCTCTGCAGACGACACGAAAGTGGGCTTTAATGATGTTTAATCCCTGGCGCACCCATGTTTTAACAGTGTTGAAGCCCTGTGTCAGCGATTCTGTCGCATTGCGACAATTAAAAATAGAAGGAAACCAACGTAAAATGCTGTTGATTACAACACGGCTATTTTCGATAGTAAAGTCTCATTAGGTATATAACAATTTGAATTATTATATGGCTATCTGGCGCCGCAACTCATCCCACTCGAGCTCTACCTGAATTTCAGAATTTGGATTTTGATATATTTTGTAAAATACTTAGTATCATGTGGAAAGAGGACTCTCAGTCAACGAAATTTAATATTTTGTTAATCTAATCTGCGGCTTCTTAATGCTTTAAATAATAAGTTTTTTTGTCAAAATAAGTAAAATCTACAAAAGTTTACACATTTACCACAAACCTATACTTCGCCATTGAGACGAACACCGATTCGCCCTAAAGCCTATGGTTTCGGAGACAGTTTACTCACTGTATCAATGGCGCATACATTTAGTCATAGACTTGATACGCAAACGCATCTTTGTCTTTTGTTTTATCCATGCAACAAGCGTCTGCGATTATCATAAATGAAGTAGTACACATTATAAGTGAGCCCCTTAAAGGTAGGTTCCTGGGCTAGCGATGTCAATTATGTCCACAAAATAATTTCGTCTTTTTCTGAGCAGTATTGAATTCTCTTATTATTCTGATTTTTTGCTACTGAGAAACTCGTCAGATGTTGAAGAAAATAATCGTTTTCCCTTTTGGTTTATTTTTTTTTCGTTGGAATTCCAGTTCTAAAAATAACTATGTTTATTATGTCTATAAGTGCGCGATTTCTGATGCCATTCTCCAAAGGTCAATTTTCCCTTGACGTGAGCTCTCCTAGAGGTCCTGGCATGGCGGATGGGTTAAAACTATCCAAAAATGCAATGCAGCATGACATCAGCTGCGTTATCTATTTTTGGCGCGAACTCAAAATAGCGCTAACTGGTGTGCGAAGCAGAGTTAGGAAATCCCTTGCAAAACAACTTTTCTAATATTTTTTTATTTACACTTATTAGCGAAACTAATTTATTCCGTTTTATAAGTGCTTTCCAACAACTTGGATGAAAGTTCATCAAAATTATGATGCATTTCAAAGTACAGGAACCTACCTTTAAACATGTTAAACGAATGTTTTACTACATGCACCAAGAGTAGTAACAAGGTGGATTTATCTGCATTTACGTACATTGCTGTATGTCTCATTATCTCCTAAAATGTGCTTTAATTTGACACCAAATAAAAACAAGTTGGCTTCTTTAGAAATAATCCAAAGGAAAGGTTCTTAGCCATGTAACGCATATGTGATGCCACAACATGTGTACTGACTTGTCATTCTAATGAGATGTAAATAATAATAATACCCCTTACCACTTGACTAGACTAAGTATAGCTTCACAGAAAGCTTGGGATACTTTAAGCAACCGAAAATAGTTGATGCATATTTAAAATCCATATTTGCCACAAAATCTAGAACAAAACTTTTTTTTTATATCTCAAAAGTCGACACGAAAGTCTCCAGTGGTAAGCTTCAGCACAGGCGCGGGTGCGGGTAGTGGCGACCAATCTACGCTTGTAACTGAGTATTGAATCCTTGACAGACTGACCATATTAAGCAGACTGCAGTCATTAGATTAAGCTCTATTTTGATTTTAAATGTCGCTATAACATTTACCGTATACAAGGTAATTTTCGCGGTGTTCCATTTTTTGCCGTATTTCGCGGTCACTTAGAAACCGCGAATATTCAAATCGCGAATGATTTCCTGTTTCTTACAAAGTGTCTTATGTAGAGACAGTGTACATATATTTTGTTTCTGTTTGCTTCGGTAGTTGCTGGTACTTTTCACTTGAGCCAGTTCTTTCATTAACCTGCGGCGGCCCTGCCGCAGGTTAATGAACGAACTGACTCAAGTGAAAAAGAAAAATAGTTTTGTTTTTCGCGCATGTTGCTAACCACGAAAATAAAAAATCGCGAAAATTAATTGTTGTGTTTTCGACCCTTAACCGCGAAATTATGAACCCGCAAAAATTACCGCGTATACGGTAATTAGATTGACTGCAGTCAATCAGAACAGCTCTCTTCTTCAAATTGGAGAGGACACGGGCAGACTCGGTGTGAGGAGGTGAGAGTCTTGTTCTTCCTGGGGGGTCATCGTTATGAGAATTGTACGAAACAATGCATTCCACGCGTTCCTCTGGAGAAGCTAAATTGTAAGGCTACTGCAGCACAGTCCTCTATCGATATGTATGTTTGTTGTTGGCCTCCATCGATATGTATGTTTGTTGTTGTCCTCCATCGGTATGTATGTTTGTTGTTGCCCTCCATCGATATGTATGTTTGTAGTTGCCCTCCATCGATATATATGTTTGTGGTTGCCCTCCATCGATATGTATGATTGTGGTTGTCCTCTATCGATATGTATGTTTGTTGTTGCCCTCCATCGATATGTATGTTTGTGGTTGCCCTCCATCGATATATATGTTTGTGGTTGCCCTCCATCGATATATATGTTTGTGGTAGCCCTCCATCGATATGTCTGTTTGTGGTTGCCCTCCAGTGATATGTATGTTTGTGGTTGCCCTCCATCGGTATGTACGTTTGTGGTTACCCTCCATCGATATGTATGTTTGTGGTTGCCCTCCATCGATATGTATGTTTGTGGTTGCCCTCCATCGATATGTCTGTTTGTGGTTGCCCTCCATCGATATGTATGTTTGTGGTTGCCCTCCATCGATATGTATGTTTGTGGTTGCCCTCCATCGATATGTATGTTTGTGGTTGCCCTCCATCGATATGTATGTTTGTGGTTGCCCTCTATCGATATGTATGTTTGTGGTTGCCCTCCATCGATATATATGTTTGTGGTTGCCCTCCATCGATATGTATGTTTGTAGTTGCCCTCCATCGATATGTATGTTTGTGGTTGCCCTCCATCGATATGTATGTTTGTGGTTGCCCTCCAGCGATATGTATGTTTGTAGTTGCCCTCCATCGATGTGTATGTTTGTGGTTGCCCTCCATCGATATGTATGTTTCTGGTTGCCCGCTGAGTTGCACAGGTTTTAAGGAGCACTTCTCAGCAAAAGAGGTTTAGGTATTTCACTCTTGAAAAGGCCTCCATCACTGATCACACCTGCTTATCTCCTAAAGCACCACACCCCTCAATATTTTTTTTTCTATTCAGAACACGTTGTTGTGCTTCAGGAGATAAGCAGGAGTGCTGATGCACTGGGAATATGGGTCACAACAGTGAAAGGTTACCGAGTACACTTTCATGGGAAGCAGCGCTGTCGTCTTTAGTTTTGGCTTCCTTCTGAAAAGTGGTCAGTTCTCAAAGAACCGAATTTGCTTCTAGAGCAGCAAAGTCTTTACTGAGAGAGTAGAAACCATTCTGGCCCAGAGGTTATAAAACTTGAGTACATTCTCAAACTCATAATAAAGCACACTGATTGGCTGCTTCCGAGCATGTGCTCGGAAGCAGCCAATAAGTGTGCTTTATTTTGATTTTTGAGATTATTCTCAAGTTTTATAACCTCGAACCTTGGAAGGCCTATGTTGTCCAGGGAAGCCAACAGGAAGTGAAAATATGGTGTTCTTTGCAAAAATGGTGGAAATACATGGAGGTGTACCCATAAGCATTTTGACACCGGGAAGGATTATATAACTAAAATCCGGTGGCTAGGCAGTGTTGTTATTTCTTTGTTCTTGTCTAACTTTGTCTTGACTAATCTACTAGTGAACAAAACAAGACAAGTCATCAATATCTTAAAATGGCTGCAGTTAAAACTGATCTTTTGCAGATGGCTGCAATGAATATTTGAGCCGCGACATTACAAAAGCCAACAAAGAGGCGTGCTCACCCATCAAGACTCAGATCAACCAATGCATCCGCCCAGTCCAGGTAGCTAATGAACATTAGCTACCTGCCCAGTCTCATTAGAGGTTTCACTGTCAACATTGATTTTGCCTAGACCCTTTAAGCCCAAGTAAAGACACTGATCAGACTGATTGAATGCACAGGCTGATCTAAATCTCCGCTTTGCGCACATACTACGGTGTTGATTTTGTCGTGTCGCGGCTCATTTAGTCTTTTGCAAACTGATTGCAATCGGTGCTTAACCAGTTTAAAAGTTTATTGGTAGGAGTGCGTATAGAGTCTTTCGCAGTCTGCAAAGAGGGGTGCTTTGGTCCGTCTGTCTTTTGCGTTACACTAAATGCAGTAAAAAGTCTAGTCTTATGGCATTCCTTGGTTAATTTGAAACAAATGTAGAAAACCGTGGACATGCAAGTCAACTTACGCTTTTACACAAAATGTCGAAAAAGCACTTCTTAAGTATTGCTGTACTGCTGTTTTTACAGAGCCCTAGTTAAGAGGGGTATTTAATGATAATTGAGGGATAATTTTCTTTATTTCTCATTGAAACCATACGTTGCGACCCCTCATCTGAACCGTCTCGTCGAGACGGTTCAGATGAATAAAAAATTATCCCAAATTATCACCAAATACTCCCTCTTATCTAGGGCTCTGTGTTTACCTATTCTACTCTTAGATCAAGGCACAATGGCCCCACCTAAATGATCCATTACCACAAAAACGAGTGTCAGACTTCAATATAACTCAGTCTGCCAAATGTTAACTTCTTCCTTATGCTAAGCTTGTGGTTTGTGGAGTCCAATTAGCTCAGTGCGTCAAAGTGCTGGGCTGCCTGGTATGCTGGTGATCAGGTGAATCCTGCAATCTTTTCAACCGTAAACAGGATTCCACTGCAAATATCTTTCAGTGTCACCCTTCCATGGAAAAGGGAGAAAATGCAAGTCATTTTATAATATGACCTTTCGATCGTAGCGCAGTTTTGCGGTATTTTTATGACCGCTCACGACATCTATGCGAACAGCGTCCTTGTCCATGTACGACCATTTATGAGAACAGTGGCTTGGCTTTGTAACTTTATGACGGGTTTTAAAATTTTGACCACACAATTCATGATGATATGTGGAAGTAGTCTGCAGTGGAGCGAAAATGCTTCAATTTAGCTTGAACACTGTGGAAAGGCACTGAGGGACCTTTCCACTGTGTTCAAAATATATGATTTAAAAAATGCGGATTATTTGGATAGCACAGACCCTACACGAGGTTGTTCTATAATGGCTGGATCAGTATATTTGTTCGAGTCAGAGGCAAGCCTGTTCGACTTAAGGGCTAATTGGGGTAGGTGGATAAAACCCCGTGTTTTGTCCTTATTTTACGAAGCCTGGCTAAAAGGTTGCAGTTGTTTGGTGCTGGGAAAGCTGCGCTAGCCATATTGCTTCACCCAAACACGGAGTGGGTCAACAGCAACAGCCAGGATCTTTAGGTGCAAGGTAATACAAAAGGTATTCGACTCAAGGGCGAACTACCCTGTCTCGTTTAAACGACTTATCATTTACATGACATATTGTGTCGTTTAAACGATGTAAAACAGAATGGAAATTAAAACATAAAAATCAGAAAGGAAATAAAATCAAGAAATACATATTTCGTTTTTAAATTTTCAACTGAACATAAACACTACTGTTACAAAGCAAGCAGTAGGCGGGGGCAACGTCGATATGAGAATTGAAATACTACTACTAGTAAGCAGTAGGATTAGGACGAAAGCACTAGCACTTATAAAGTTCCTCTCCTTTACTATGTATAACATATCAACATTATGGCGATTACTTGGCTAGCTACGCTAAATCAACTTTTCAGGCAACAAGTACGTAATAGTATTTTCTGAAAATTAACATGATAGAAAACGAAAATAAATAACAGAGAAAATTTCATAATAAGAAGTGGAAGATAACAGAAATAATGATACATCTACAGAACTCGACAAATAATGCAGTTGAGGCAAAAAAAGTGGGGACAGAATCAGCAGGGGCTGCCGTTGCCAAACCTAATGATTACTCCTACTATAGGAGTAAGCCCGAGTATCTGTCCATATCTGAAAAATATTAGAACCGGCTGAGTCCCATTGTTTTTCAGAAATGTTCAGGTACGAGGACTTTCTTCTACTTAAAATATACTTCTCACCAATAGTTTAGCATATTTTTAAAGTAAAAGTGACAAAATTATTTGAAATCATAATAACTTAGTTCTAACTTTCAGTATGACGACACATGTATTCTACCATCAACACCGATGCTTCAGCTTTGTAAAAACACCAATTTAAATTCGGTGCGCTGCACAAAGCAAGCTGAGAAATAAAAAGGTAAAGGTAAAGGTTTTCCATAGCCTAATAGCTGTAGGGGCAGTGGGGGTTAGCGTCCCTCTGTATCTTGGACACATCTAATGAAAGGCGGAGCCCATCTCTCTCCTTTCGCTGCCTTATCCTTCCCTGATTCGAAAAAGGTGCCCATTTACTGCTGGGTTGGCAGAGAGAGTTTTCCAGTCATCGGATGGCGACGGTGAGCCGCGAATTCACGACCTTCCGTTGACTTTCTGCACAATAACCGAGCCACTCTTACCACTCGACTACGGCGCCTCTGAGAAATAAAATGCACGTTTTGGAGAAGAAAAAAATGCTTCGTTTTAATGATTATAAAAGCAGTAATTTCGTATTCGCCAAAATTATTAAGTGTTGCAAAACTTTAAATTGATGTAACAGAAAAGTCACTCACGACGCATTACAACGATAGTTTATCTTCCCAACAGTCTTTAGACTGTCTTTCTGAGGAAAGCGAAAATGTCACGTATACACATCATCAAAAGTTAAGCAGTCTCTATTTAAATCGGTATATATTTGAATTTTCATATTTGCATGTCTCATAGTAATTTGATGGCATCTCTCCTTTAACTGATAAACAAAAACCTTTGAATTATGTGTAAACATTCATTCATGTATAGCTTACATACAGAAACTTTACAAGTTCCATACGAGGTGCCAGAAGTATCTCCCTCCTGCATTTACACGTTTTCGTTTTTCATCCTCCCTCCCCTCCCCCCTTCCGCCGTAGGTAAAGGAGGATATGGAAATGTCTCCGTGCATTCGTCCGTCCTTCTGCCCGGCATTCGTAACACATTTACTCGGAGCATAACTCCAAAACTGTCAAAGGGATTATTCTGAAGCTGAATGTAATGATAGAGGACAATTAGGAAAGTGGAGTGTATCACTACTATAACTCTGCCCGGCTTACTTTTTGAAGTATCTCCCTTTGCTATTATTTTTTGTCCGGCGCATAACTCCAAAAGTGTTAAAGAGATTGTCGTGTAACTTCATATGAATAAATAAACATTAAGAAAAAGTGCCATGTAAAAAACATAACTAACTCTTCCTGGCTTACTTTTTTAATTATGTCCCTTTGCCGATTTTCTTTTGTCCGGAGCATACTTTTTCACATAAACATAAAGGACGCTGAGAAAAAGTGCGGTGTACAAGAACCACAATTCTGATTTTCCCATTCTTTGAATTATCTGCCTTCATCTTTTTTCTCCGGAGTTATACTTTAAAAGTACCAAAGGGTTATCTTGAAACTTCCCATAATGACAGCGGGTATTGAGGGAAAGTGCAATGTACAAGAACCATAACTCGGTCTTGCATTCTTTTTGAATTACATATATGAGCCGCGACACGAGAAAACCAACAATGTGATTGTGCGGACATCGCAGACTCAGATCAGCCTGGGCATCCGCCCAGTCTGATCAGAGTCTTCGCTGTCCGCATGGAGGTAGCTTAGACCCTTAGCTACCCTTTAAGCGCCTAGCGAAGAGTCTGATCAAACATTGTCGAATGCCCAGGCTGATCGGAGTCTGCACTGGGCGCACAACCACATTGTTGGTTTTGTCGTGTCGAGGCTCATATTTCCATTTGTGATTTGTTTTTGTCAGGAGTGTTAACTCCGTATGTGTTAAAGGGCTTGTCTTTGAACCTCACATAATTATTGGCTGACATTAATAAGAAATGTAATGAACAATAACTTTGTCCTGCTTACTCTTTATGTTATCTCCCTTGGTTTTTAACCATAACTCAAATAGTGCTGAAGCGAATTTCTTAAAACCGTATTCAAAGATAGAAACTGTTTAGGACAATAACCAAAAGTAATTTAAGAGTTACTGCCTCTTTGTCAAAAATAGAAGTAAATCTTCTAACCATGGTACAATATCTTTAGAAGAATTTGAGCTTGGATTATCATACAGGCTGGTCGTAAAAATTGTTTAATTTTTGAGCAAAATCATAAATGTCCTAAAAATGACCGAGTTATGTCCCTTATTTGAATTTGGCATAATTTCAAGTTTTGAAACGCTTAACTTACGAAGCTTTTTATGTACATGTATATTAATAATCCTTGATGTGTTAAATATTTTGGTTACGGTTGGGTAACTCGGCAGTCATTATTAAGACTGATATGCAAGACAGAAGGGTTCCAGACAGACAGACGATCAAATAAACAAAGCAATGACCTGGTACGAGGCAGAAATAAAATGTTCTTCTTTTACGAGGAAAGTTTGATTTGGCAGGGGGACTGGCCATGTACGCATGGCTCTTGTTCTCTCTTTTCTTCAAAAAAACAAAAACAAAAAAAAACAACAAACAAACAAAAAATGACAACAACAGAAAACCGAATAGCGTGAACACAACACAATAAGTAAAAAGCTAGGCAATGATTAGGAACTAACACAATCAGGTCCTTTTTTTCATGTTCATCTGAGATTGAGCTCATGTTCTAATTTTGAATAAAATTAGAAAAACTAATCCAAATTTGTTTTCTGCATTGCGAAATGTGAAAAGCAAGCACTGGAAAATTTTAAAAACATCCCTGCAAACTACACACTGTAAAAAAATTCCGTAGATTTTACGGTAAAATAACTGGCAACCAGCTGCCAGTCATTTTAACGTTATTTTAACGGGCGCCCGTAAAAATTGCAGGAATCATCACGCAGATTGGGACAGAATAGAGTAGGTGTCGTTTTGGTCTGATAGCCCTTCAACAATACAAAGTTATTTTCGAGTGCGGCCAGTTAACATAAAACTTCCATTTCGTGATTTCTAACAATGTCTTACAGGCAAACGCCCGTAAAAATAACGGTAAAAGGACTGGCAGCCGGTTTCCAGTTATTCTACCGTAAATTCTACAGTTTTTTTACAGTGCATAGGACTTATTTAATATGGGTCTGAATTTTCATCCCCAGGTGAACTAAGCATGAAAAAAATGTTTTCTGTCCTTTGGGCCAGATCCCGCCTAGGAAAGACACGAAAGTCATGCAAAGTATAGGGCAGTATACTGATGAGCTCTAGTGACTCAGAGGTGCAAACTCGTATTAGACTGTGCTATTTTTCCTCTGACTAACCTGTGTTTCTTTTTTTCTTTTTTTTTTTTTTTTTTTTTTTTTTTGTTGTTGTTTTTTTACATATGTTTGCATAACGGTACCTTGAGACAGTATGAGAAAGAAATCGCATTGAACCGTCTAAGAGAGGGATCTGTATCAAGACCGGTGTGATGAGTGAACGTACACGCATGTTGATCTCAGTCTGTGGTCTCCGCACATGTGTTTTTTAAAAGAAATTTAGATAGAATCATTTTCTCTTATGAGTAGTACTGATTATTGAGCCACGACACAAGAAAACCAATAAAGTGGTTGTGCACCCAGCGCAGACTCAGATCAGCCTGGGCAACCGCCCAGTCTGATGAGTCTCTTTCCTGAGGACTTAAAGGGTAGCTAAGGGTTTAAGCTACCTCCATGCGGACAACGAAGACTCTGATCAGACTGGGCGGATGCCCAGGCTAGTCTGAGTCTGCGCTGGGCGCAGAACCACATTGTTGGTTTTCTCGTGTCGCGGCTCATATCTAGACTAAGTACAACTTAATTACGACTTAATTACTTGTTTGACATGTTCTTGTTTGAAGCCCAAAACCTTATCTCTTTGTATCTACAGACATATCCGCAAGAAAAATGCGCGAGCATCCGCTTATGTCGTACCGAATTTTCATTCTGTTACAAAAGAATGAGAGAATCGCTTGAAAAGGGACCCTTAAAACGCTTACTGAAGTATCCCTATGGATGCAATACGTCTGCGCGACTTTTTCGAGATTTACGTTTGCACTACCTACATTGCGCGACTATTTTACCCTACGAATGCGCGACTTTTTTTTTTCTCTCACTTTGCGTAGACTAGCCTCGGATGTCTCGAAATTGATTCCTCGGCCATTTTCAGAATCAAGATGAAAATTGGCTCCAGTTCAGTATGTAGATATAGAATGAAAATTTAATCAGGCTTTATTTTGTCGTTTATCGTTTTTTTTTTTTTTTTTTTTTTTTTTTTTTTAATTTGTTTAAAATTATCATGAGTGAGTGAGTAAAGTCGGGTTAAACATCTCACGAACACATAGGTCATATGCATCTCACGAACACATAGGTCTTGGTTTAAAGACAGGGGAAGCAGGGGCTGAACCTGCTACCTCTGGATTGGTAGTCTAGCATGTTATCCATAAACCACCGCTAATCCCAAAATTATCTTGAGATGATCAGCTAAAACAATCGTATGTTCATCACAGGGTGGGCTTTGTATCACATTTTTATTTGAATTCATAATTGAGCCGCGACACGAGAAAACCAACAAAGTGGTTGTGCGCCCAGCGCAGACTCAGATCAGCCTGGGCATCCGCCCAGTCTGATCAGAGTCTTCGCTGTCCGCATGAAGGTAGCTGAGACCCTTGGCGACTCTTTAGGCTGCTTATGAAGAGTCTGATCAGACTTTGTGGATGCCCAGGCTGATCTGAGTCTGCACTGGGCGCACAATCACTTTGTTGGTTTTCTCGTGTCGAGGCTCATTTTCTTAGGTTGAACGGGTGTTACATCTTGAGGAAGTGGGAGACTTTCTTTTTGAATCTGAGAAATAATTAGTTTGGCTGGGTTTTCAAAGAGGTCTTCTGCTGCTTCCCTCTTACAACTTGCCCTCAGTATCAGTCTCTCTACGCCTACAAAATATTGACTGATCCGGCTTATCCACAGAAAAAGATAAAAGCTGCGCAAGCGTGGGATTTTTTTCCCGAGAAAACAGTAGCGCTACCGTATGCTATAGAAAATCACGCAAACGCAGGACAACTTCAGAGGTAGTCGCGGAAACATGCTGCAAACCCCTGCTATGCCAGCCCCACCCCCACCTCCCACCCTCTTCCCCTCGTGTTTTATGTGTAAATTCATTCTATACAATCATAGAGCTAAACGTTCTTGTAAAGAACCCCTGCTGCCTTCATTAGATATTGTATGACTGAATGAATGAATACATAAATAAATCAGCCTGCGCATCCAGTCAAACAGATCAGTTTTCTTAGATTCTCTAGAATCTAAAGATCATTCATGCTATAATCAGACTGTACGGATACGCATGCAGATCGGAGTAGTTACATATGTAAATACAGATAAATGCGGATACGCATGCTGATCTGAATGTTTACACCTGTAGTGAGTGAGTGAGTGAACTCGGGTTTAACGTCCCATCAACAACGAGGTCATATGGAGACGGGACCTCGGTTTAAAGTCTCATCCGAAAGACCGGAGAAGCGGGGGATCGAACTTGCGACCCCTGGATTGGTAGTCCGGAGTGTAATCCACTACACTACAGCCGCTCCTGTTTACACCTGTAAGTTGAGGTACAGATCACACGATGACAATCAAATGAGCCATGACACGATAAACCAACCATTACTGACCTTTGCGCCCAGTAAATACCCAGTTCAGCATGTGCAGCCGCCCAGTGCGCATGAAGCTAGCTTAGATCCTTAGCTACCATTTAAGCAAAAGCGAAAACTCCAATCAGGCTGGGCGGCTGCCACTGGGCACATGTTAGCGTGTCGAGGCGTCTCAATTTAACGACGAATTTAGTGACATTTTCACCATTTAAAAAGAGACGACAGAAATATCAACAACAAAAATTGTTCCGTTCGACCTAAATATTAATGACAGTTCAAAGACTATGTGGCAAACGGTGTTGATCCAGATGAGGTGGCTCACAATTCATTGGATCTATGCTGTTTGCGAATTCAGCTATTTTCATATTTATTATTATTATTATTTTTTTTTTTTGTTTTTTTTTTTTGGTACTTTTAGTGTTAGCATACTATTTTCTGTGCTAAATATTATACCCGAGTTAACCTACAATGAGCGGTACACATTGCCAAGGGCGTAGCTACCTATACGCAAATACGCAGGTGCGTATTGAAATTTTGTCAAATTGACAAAATTTCAACACACACCTGTGTATTTTCATGCTGAAATGTTGTTTGTTGGGCATGATTTTAATACTAACTGGCAACAGATACGAAAATTTGAAATATCTCGGCGGCTTAACCCCCTATTATTGCCCTTAATGAGTATAAAACATGATTGTGCGTACTGTGTAATTACCCCTAGCTACGCCCCTGGAGGTACACATTGCTGCCGTTGGTGACACAAGATCACACAGACTGTAATGTATATAACAGATGCACTAATTTATGTTACTTTCCCAATACGTATTTCCGAAGTTTTAGAATGGACATGTGAAGATCATGATTGGAACAAACATGACCAGAGAAAATAGCGTATACACATTCTGAAACAGTCTGAGCAGAACATACATTTTTTCATTATCAAACCGAGTTACACTCTAACCCTTAGTACTAATGGCTGGGCGGTTTTGGACAAGTTCTAGCAAAATATATGTACATTCACGTATATTATAATTAGGAAGTCTGGTTGAGAAAACTCTGCAATGCGCTCGGGTCAAAGACAGGGCAGTAAACTGTTCCAACTGTTCTTATTCTGATAGACAGAGCACGCATTTTATTTTTAATATAATATTTGTTTATCTGTTTGTTGCTAGACGATGTGCTGTATTACGCTTAAGTCTAAATTTTCTTTTCCGTTTATTTATTTGTATTTTTGTCTCTTTATTAATTTGTTTTAATATGTTTTTCCCGTGTTAATAAAACAAATCCAAATCTATTTGACAACAATTCTTCAACATTTGATACTTTGATACATCAGGAAAATAACGCATTAAAGCTGCTGCCTGTAATCAACTGAAATAATAATAATAAAAAAAACTGAGCCTATGTTCACAGTATCCGAACGCACTGTACCCTCTCTTCCGGTTTTCATAGCGTTGAATCGAGAGTACAAAATTCGCTTATAACCAGTAGCCGGAAATCATTATGGTTTGAGTTTTTATCCGGAATCTACTGCGTCATTTATAGTTATTCAGCTTCGAAAATGTAAAGAGGTAAGTTTAATATAATTTTCTCTTCGGTCTTTTACTTTATTGCCCTGTACAATGAAAAACTCCTTGCCGTCGCAGATTTTTTTTTCCGAACAGCTTAATTTAACACGAGATTGTGTCGTGCAAAACTTAGCCATCATTCTTTTATCAAAACTAACAAACTGTAGATTGATAACGCCTTCCGTTTATTCTAAAGATTTTTTATAAAACATGTAAGAAAATGCTCGAAATGGTTTAAGAATCATGCCAAGGGCGATTTGAATACTGTACCAATTACTACCCACCCATACACGACATTGTACAGGGTAATAAAGTAAAAGACCGAAGAGCAAATTATATTAAACTTACCTCTTTACATTTTCGAAGCTGAATAGCTATAAATGACGCAGCAGATTCCGGATAAAATCTCAAAACATAATGATTTCCGACTACTGGTTATAATCGAATGTTTGTACTCTCGATTCAACGCTATGAAAACCGGAAGAGATTGTACATGTAGTTCGGATACTGTGATGTTGATATGACAAAATTTTCAGAACAATACCACATATTTTATACTACATTCATTCGTTGTTTTTCCCATTATAAATTAATATACATTTGACATGTTATTCGCGGATGAGTTAGAAATCTACAAAAAATGTTTAACAACAATACTCACACCTTAATATCAGTTAAGAAACAGTTATGGCTGAGAAACATCGTTAAAGCTCGTTAACCTTAATTAAATTATTTGTTAATTTTTCGCTATAACAATGGTGTGACATCAACATCGGTGTGAAAACACGATTAAGAGTATTGATAAACATTTTATCTGATTGTCGTGTTTGCTTATTTTCACACCTTTTGTGTTTATGAATATTAATAATTACATTCATGGTTCAGCAGCCAAAATGGTACCCTGCAGTAATATAGTATTTGAGCTATGTCTTTGCAAAACGGGGTCACAGTAAATTTGCTGCGGGCTTACATTTCCGATTTACTAAATGTCTTTAAAAATTGTCCGATTGAGAAGATAATCGGCGCGACCCAATAACCATGACCTTTGAGTTGAAAGGTCATTGGAGTAGAACGAGGCATAACTATTTATATATTTGGAAACTCCTGTGATGTCATTACACTGTATCATCTATCATCTACAGATTAATTAGCTAGAGAAGCATATCAGTTCTGTCAGACTTGTGTTCCTCAAATATTGACAACTTTACATTAGAAACAGGATTACCACTTTCAAGTTGAGAAGGTAAAGATTTTTTTATCTTTGTAAATTTACTATTTTATCTACAATGTTGACTAAAAGAATGATCATCATTCTTTTAGTCAACATTGTAGATAAAATAGTAAACATAAACTTTGATACAATTTCAGTGTTTATAAATATCTTTTCTTTGTAGGCACAAAAGTTAAAATCAATTGAATCAACACGGATTCAACGTCATGACGATGAATCAATGTTGATTCAGTGTAAATTTAATTATATTTTTTAATGTTGTTAGAACGTTGTGTATCTGCAGGGTGGTTTATAATATTGGCGTCCTTGGTAATTTGATTGTAGTTAAAGCCTTCGACAGCTGACTAAATGATGATTCAAGCAAAACCATATATTTTGTGTCTTCTTTACTTCAAAGAATACATTCCTGATCTAAGAAAACTTTAAAAATGAAATTTTGGCCGGTAACGAATAGTTATTTGGTACTAAAACACCGATCAGAGTATGGGAGATCTACGCCGAACGTACGTCTGACAATTAAGGTAAATGGGTACACTTTCAGGGGAAGCACTTTTGCAGTTTTCATTTTTATGTCCCTTCTCTAAAAGGGCTACCTCTTTTTAAAAAAAGAATTTGCTCCCCTAGGACCAAATTCATTTCTTTTAAAGAAGGGACGTTAAAATGAAAACTGCAAAATTGCTTCCCCTGGAAGTGTTTAAGCCCAGACCTCTTTGCTTCGTCACCCAGGGAGGCAAACAGAAAGTGCCGAAAGTTGCCTCCCTTCGAAAACTGGCGGCAAAAAGAGGGAGGTGTATCCTGACATCTTAAGAACGGTCAGGTTACCGCAACTAATTCAAGTTATATAGAAACGAACTCTTTGAATGTACTGTGTGTCTTAGCTTGGAAAGTATTGCGTGCAAAGGGACAGTGCTATCGAAAGCTTATTTATTACCATGTTTTTGAATATACATATTACTCTACAACTTTAAGTCAGCTGCTATTTTTCAAGCCATTTAATGCAGCTTTACTTACCTCATGAAGGTGCAAACTATTTTTCGAGTAAAATAGTGAGCTTTTACAGGTCGTTTGAAGAGAATTGGCATTTTCATCTTAAATTTAGGAACGTAGGGCTCTGCAATATTTCAGATTTTCTTAATCACCGCAATATGATTAATGTCTGATTGAAACGTCTCCTCCCCCATTTGTGTCTTGTAAAGAATTTCAATTATTTATAGGAAGTGTCTCCAGCCAGCCGGCTGGCAGGAGACTTTTTGGTCTCCTGCCAGCCGGCTGGCACTAGACCTAAAAGTCTCCTGCCAGCCGGCTACTGGAATACTGATGAGAAAATTCCTTTTTTCATGGCATTATGATGAATAGCTATATTTTATTGTATTTAACATTTAGTTAACTTATTGAACATTTTATTAACTTAAATTTTCATTTTGGTTGGTCTGGCTTTCAGTATGTAAAATTGGAACATTAATCCATTTTTGTTTTGACATTAAACAATTTTGAAATTAGCAGGAGACCCTCATACATTATCATTTGTTTATCATTATACTGCTTAATTTTCTTTTTTATGAATTTTGTCTTGTATACAGATAGGTTTGAAAAGCCCCCTTTGTTCTTAAAGTTTCAATATGCACTAAGTTTTACACAAATTTACTAGCTTTCTCACAAGCTGTTCCCTATAGTTGCATTTTTGCAGTTCAGTCAGGCGAATTTATCAACTAATTCTTTCTACCAGGCAAAATATGTAACAGTTTCAATATGAAACTACCATTATCATAAAGGCAATTATGCAAGCAGAATAAGCATATAAAATTTCAGTGAAAATTGTTAAGTAGTAGTTTGAGTTAGTTCCCTTGCAAAGTATAATTTGAGTTACTTCCCTTGTAAAGTCTATTTTTAGAATGTCGGCTTATTTATATTTTTTGCTTATTTGTTTGCATATATTATGTTAATGTAATTATACTATTGATGTCACATCAACTTTAAAAGATATATTTAGATATACCCACGAATACTGTGAAATGTGATGTCCCTTTATTTATTTTATTAGCATTTCAATAGCCGGCTGGCAGGAGACTTTTAGGTCTAGTGCCAGCCGGCTGGCAGGAGACCAAAAAGTCTCCTGCCAGCCGGCTGGCAGGAGACCTCGCCTTATTTATATCAGTATCATAACTGGACATAATTATTATATCGTATAATCTTAATGGCCATGAACTATTCCTGCGTAAATAGTTTGTGCTTTCTGTTGAAAATGCATCAGTCCTGGATCCAGACCCCTACGGACTGGTGGGGCTCTGGATAATGGTGGGGCCGGGGGAGGGACTGGGCTTGAAAATATATGACGTAATTAGGGATCAATTTGATGAGAATTTTGCTAATGTCTTTTTTGTCTTGAATTATATATTGTGATATATCATTAGAATCGCCTCGGGGAGGCGATTCTAATGAGACGTCACAACATATATTTTAATCTAACCAGACCCAGGTGGCGGGGCTCAAGCCCCAGAGCCCATCCCTTGGATCCCGGGCTGTGCATAATGATTTATAAGCATATACCACAAAACTTCTAAATAGTAGGACAGACAGGTCTGAGCAAACAGTGCAGATCCAAATCAGACTGCTCCTTAAAGAACGGTCTGATCAAGGCCTAAACTGTTTCCCATCCCAGTTGCATCTTTTGGATGCATCACTGCATTATAAAACGAAACTGTTTCATTTTAAGAACAATTACAGCATTATTTTAGTTGTCCCAATTAATAGAATTTCACAGTTAAACTGATGCGCAATACATTGGAATCAGACGCAAAATACACAATAACAGCATCAAACACGCCCTACCCATTCCCGCCCTGCGGAAGCTCAAAGTATATTGATAACGAGCATGGTAAACGCTCATTTCCATGCCCATCTGGGCCCAGTTGTTCAAAACTAATTACGTCGTTAGTTAACGTGACGTTAAATTTTCAAACGTAAATATCACAAATATGCCAATATTTTTTGTTATACAAATGTGAGAAGCTTTTGCATTCAAAAGCTTCTCACATATTTTCAACAAAAAATATCAGTGTATTTGGCTATAAAGTCACAAAACACTTAACGAGTTGACCTCTTAACGAGCTCGTAAGGCTAACAATGATCTGAACAACGGGTCCCTGGATTTTTTTAAAAACAAGCTTCTGCAAATAATTGGTAGCCAACTATCGAAAACTCAGATCAGACTGCACTGGTGCGCAACGGTACCTTTTCCCGTAGCGAGGGCATAGCGAGTAAAATGGGGCTCACGTTTTAAAACACTTTAACGCAAATTCTAATTCACAGACAGACGGACTAACGCACTGCAACGGACTGAACGACGAATACCATATACTAGGCCCTACTCATCATTCGTGTGTCAGGATTATAATTAATATTAATCAAGTAGAAAAAAATCACTTAAAAGGGTCATAATTCGATGTAAGTGTTTGTATGGGACTCCAAATAAATGAGTAGAAAAACCGGGAGATTAGAAAAGATGTGAAAATTAGAAAGTCAGATTGCCGAGATTAACACCTATCTATCATGTATCATAGTTAAACATATGTTAAGTAGCAAACTGGGGTGTAAGGTGTGAAAACCCTAGGGTTTGAAATTGTCCCAATAATACCTTTTTTGAGAATGGTAGGCAGGTGTTAACTGGACAATAGATAATATTTAGGCGGCCCTTCAAAGCTAAATTGATACTTTCTGCTGGTACAAACGACCAAAAACTGTACCATACAAATATTCAAACTTGTGTTGAGTAGGAAAACGGTCGGAACATAATTTCTCAAGAAAATGAATGCCTTGATTGTATGGAATTTTAAATGAGTTTTGGTAAGATCATGACATTAATATAAATTTCTTATTAAATTTTACAATGTATTTTGAGTAATAAAACAAAATAGCGATATGTTATTTTTTTAAATCTTCAACCATTTTAACATTTGTTAATAAAGGAACTGGAATTGAGTCAACACTTTATACCAGCCGCGCACATTCCGGGGCAGGTTTCACCTGAACATGTGCGCCATTTGATATCCCAGCGCGCTGTTTGACATCACTGTATATAAACAGATACGATCAGTAACAGTTCTGATACATGTCATGCCTGTTGTTTTCAAACAGCAATGAAATATGCGTTTAATCCCAGTCTGTTGACCGGACTAGCTTGGACCGTATACACACTTTTTCTTAAGATAAATGACTTTAGGGGAAGAAACTCTGCCATTCCCCCCCCCCCCACCCCCTTATCAATGGGAAAATGTATCAACTCTATAAAGAAAAGAATGAAAGGATCTTTTCTTTGCTTTAAGAGTAGGCCGCGTTTGAAAATGGTTTCGTGAAAGTTGTTGCCCTTTATTAAAATTGAGCCACGACACAAAAGAACGAACAAAGTGGCACGTGCGCATAGCGAAGACTCGTATCCGCCTGGGCAGCGGCCCAGTCTGATCAGAGTCTTTGCTTTGCGCTTAAAGGATAGCTAAGGGTCTAACCTACCTCCATGCGGACAGCGAAGACTCTTATGAGACTGGGCGGATGCCCAGGCTGATCTGAGTCTTCGCTGGACGCACATGCCACTTTGTTGGTTTTCTCGTGTCGTGGCTCAACTATGAAAAAAATGGAGGTGTACCCATACACTTTATGAAGGACAATAATTTATAGGTTTGTGTGAGCCCAATGGTTGTACTGGCTGGGGTCGCTTATGGTATATAATTGCTATACTACAATATTTGAGCCGCGACACTAGAAAACCAACAATGTGGTTGTGCGCCCAGCGCATACTCAGATCAGCCTTGGCATCCGCCCAGTTTGACCAGATTCTTCGTTAAGTGATCAAATGGTAGCTAAGGGTCTAAGCTACCTCCATGCAGACAGCGAAGACTCTGATCAGACTGGGCTGATGCCCAGGCTGATCTGAGTCTGCGCTGGCCGCACAACCACATTGTTGGTTTTGTCGTGTCGCGGCTCAATTGTATCATTCTTTCATGGGCATTAATTCTGTAAACTTGAAATAATTTTATTAAACAGGCAGTAATTGTTATGGGACATCATAATGTGTTCTCTGATTTATGGCCAGCTGTTGTTTTCACCCTAGAGGTGATTTAAACATCCATTAACACATTCTGAAATACACAACTTTTAAAGTTCTATGATATTAAGTGATTATGTATCGAAAGAGGAGACGATCGACGATATTGGATTGTCTTTCTTTGGCAAAAGCATAATTCAGACTGGATTATGCTTTTGATTAAGAAAAACAAACCCAAAGTCAACGATCGTCTCATCATCGTCATCTTTTTTTTTTTTTTTTCATATTTTTGGCATCGGATGAGCTTGGTCATGATCACAATCCTAGAATCACCTGAAATGGGACCTTAAGGTGAAAGGGTACAGTTTCAGGTACACTTTCATTGACAGCAACTCTTCCATTTTTATTTTACACTTCTAAAAAGGAGGTTAACTACATGTACTATAGACTAAGCCCACCCACGCCCTCTGACAAAAGCAGACTCAGTTTAATTGAGTCAGCCAGCTGCCAGTATTTTTCGAAACTGTGTGCTAGGGAAAGTTCTAGTATCTGATTGCATAGTATCTTGTGACGATGACATTTGTTATGTACAGATAAAGTACATAACCACAGGATACGTGTTCTTTACACAATTAAAATCGGCCTTGTATTAGACTTGAGATATGGGGACTGTCTTTCCAATATACAGAACATTTTCTTTATATTTTTACCATTCACTGTGATATTCACGTGATCGTGACGCAGGTTGGCCGCCGATCTAAATGATTTATACCAGTTTAAAATAGTATATTTCTCCATTTTTCAGATGACTTCGACAAAGAGAGTTCAGTATCACAACATCCCAATTCAGATAGATGGAAAGACAAAGATTGTGAAAAGTGTGACGAAGACCACAACTTGTAATGACGTCATCAACAAGTTGCCAAAGACTGGTGCCCCGCTTGCCGTGTTTCAGTCAGTCAACGGAGAGGAGAAAGAATTGGCTGGTAAAACTAAATTGCTGAAAGTTTGGAGATCTCAAGGTTCAGCGAAGAAAGTGGCATTTGTTGTGAAGAAGTCAGAAGGCCAGAAAGAAAGGAAACTGTCTCTGAATATATTTGGGGGCAGAAACAGCCGTAAGAGTATTGACCCGGCCTCTAAAGACCAAATCAAACAGGTCTCAGATCTAGCTTTCTACATTCAGTATCAGAAATCTAAACTACAGAAAATGACAACACAAGAGACATCTAGTCGCAAAAGTATGCAGAAAATAAAGTCAACGTCCTCAGTGGACAGCATGGATGCTTTTTTAGCCAAGGCAGATCTTCAGAAGATGGGTCAATTTCTGGACTTTTGTAGTGACGTCACAGCATCTCATCTTGGTGGTACTCCGAAACATAAACCAGAACCGGAAGTTACACGTGAAAAAGTCAGCAAATACGCGATCAGGGACAGCTTAAGAACTATGAAATTGGGATTTAAAAGAACACTTACTTCCAAACTTTCTTTCGCCAGTAAGACAACATCTGCCAGTACCCTGAAGTCAACGGACACTGGGTACCAGTCTGTAGGAAGTGATATGCGCAGAGGAAATTCGGCTGAATCTCTGCCTCCCAAGCGTCATCTTCATTTGAATGATATTCCACTCCACAGCACACCAATTATAGGTACAGCTTACCGCGGATTGAAGAGAGAAAACGCAGACGACACTCTTGATGTCACGCTGACAACACCTAAAGCAGCCAGATTTGATGAAGAAGAGGGAAAGTCGGTGTTGATGAGGCGCTTTATGGCTGACGCCACGATCTGTGAAGCCAAGAAAAGCCGAGAAGCGAGCGAGCGACTCCGAGGCTCCGACAAATCTATGACAAGAAATACGTTTGCAAGTGCTCCCGTGTTGTTTCACTCTCAAGAAGAGAAATGTCGTTTCTACTGGGACCAGAACTGTGACTCCGACAGCGATTCTTCATGTTCTGATGTTGATTCTTTTGACAGGGCTGCTGATCTAGACGAGGCTTTTGTTGAAGAGAACAGGGAAATTTACAGTGAAGAAAGAATGTCTTCATTTACGGAACTCTCAAAACCAACGCCAAGAAAACTGAGAAGAGAATCAGCTGTATCAAACCTTAATATGTTTGACTTTTGTCCTAAAACCTTTGAAAGTACATATTTTGAAGGTGAAACTAAGAACAACGGTTTCAATTATTCATTTGACTGTAGTTTCCCAGAATTCTCTGACTCTCAAGATTTCTCCCTAGATTACAGTTGCAGTGAAACTGAGAGCGACTCGAGCAGTTCTTTTGAGGACAATTATTTTACAAGAGTGAAGGATGATGATTTTTGTAGCTTTATGACTTCTAAAGAATCTTTGGTGATGAATGAAAGATCTAAGTTTGTTGCTCCTGACTCTGAGGAAAAGCGTAGTGAGGTGGGCTCTGATGAAGGGGTGGGGTCAATGACCAGTGATTCCTTTTCAGAGGAGCCGGAGTTTTTCATCTAAAAGACGCCCTATATTTACCATAACTGTCCGCATAGAAATTCATGAGCAGTCAGTGCAGACACAAATCAGACTGCTCACATGAAAATGTGCAGTCTGATCAGAGTCCACACTACTTGCAAATAGATCAGGTGAATGGGTACACATTCAGGGTACAACCTGCACTCTTCATTTTGTATGCCCTTTCAACAAGGATCTACTCATAAAGGAAGAATTTGCTCCTCTATGAGCAAATTCTTTCCTTTAAGAGCACAGGCGCTTGAGGTTCTATGCTATGAAACATACTTCAATGCCGCTAAACATCTAGGCTATGAGCCATTTTGAAGAAATGACCTATAGACTGCGTCAAGTATAAAGGGTTTTGAGGGTTTTTTGAGCATAGAACTTCAAGCACCTGTGTTTAAGAGTTAGATCCCTCTTTGAAAGGGCTTGCTTCGTCTTCGTTGTTCAGTGAAACAAACAGGAAGTCATAAAAAAAATTTCCCTTCGGAAAAATGGCGAAAGGACATTGAGGTGTACCACATACTTTAAGTGGCCATATATTTATGGTATATACGGTAAATTAGAGCAAACTGCAATAAAGAAAAGGTTCCGAATTCAAATTGTTGTGTAAATATCATATTATTACATTTTTTTTTTTTCTTTCTTTCTTTCTTTCTTAGTCCTAATTTTCTTTTCGCAAAAGGTCTGTTAACTCGTTCTCTCTATCATCTATCCAGACAATTCTCATTGTTATATCGTTGATGAGTTATTAAGAATTCAACAAAAATAAATATACAAATGAACCGAACTCTTGTTTTGTTTGCTGAAGGTGTGTCGATATACTCCATGGGAGGTCACTCGAACATGACAATATTTGTCTCCCTGCTCATAGGGGGTACTCTTTAAGGAAAGATAAATGAGCCGCAACACGAGAAAACCAACAATGTGGTTGTGCGCCCAGCGCAGACTCAGATCAGCCTGGGCATCCGCCCAGTCTGATCAGAGTCTTCGCTGTCCGCATGGAGGTAACTCAGTGCCTTTGCTACCCTTTAAGCACTTAGCGAAGAGTCTGACCAGACTGGGCGGATGCCCATGCTGATCTGAGTCTACACAAGGCGCACAACCACATTGTTGGTTTTCTCGTGTCGCGGCTCAAATGCTAACTTTTTAGAGTTTGTCCATTTCGAAAGTGATTCACTTACATATACATGTACCAAGAAAGCATGTACTATTCTGATAAAATTGTCACGGTGCCCGAACCATGGTAGTGTACAGTACTGGATTAGCTCCCTTCCATATCTGACTTAGCCCACAGGAAGTTAATGCCTAAAAATTCTTAGTAATGGGACAGATGTGTTTGAGCTAACATTGCAGTCCCAGATCAGTTGCTCCGAAATCAGCAGTCTGCTCAGGGTCTACACTGTTTGCCATTCCACCTATTCTATTGAATTTCTATTTGCAAGGTCTTTGACCTCAAAACAACCCCGATCCACCTAGTACTGTTTTCAGCTGCCCTAGTTCACAGGGTATAATCAATTCCGCCAATTTTCGCTTCCAGCAGAGACTGTCCGTCATATTGGCTTCCGCCGAGACTGTCCGCGAACTCTTGCTTCCTGCAGAGACTACCGTCCTCGTAAAATGGCTTCCTGCCGAGACTGTCCGCGTGAATCTGCTTCCTGCCGAAAGCCTCGGCAGGAAGCAGAATCACGCGGACAGTCTCTGCAGGAAGCCATTTATCATATACAGAAGTCTCGGCAGGAAGCAAAAGATCGCGGGCAGTCTCGGCGGAAGCCAAATATGATGTACAGTCTCTGCAGGAAGCGAAAATTAGCGGAATCGATTATACCCTGTGTAGTTGAGCTGACAAAGTACATTCCTATCCATTCTTTCAACCAAACTGCTACATATTTAGCACCATTGCGGTAATTATTTTAGATGTTCCAATTTTTAGAAATTTGAAAATACAGTAAAATTTTTAGAAAGATCGGAAACCTACAATAATTACATTAATTTTCCTAAAATGTAACGATTTGGCTTTGCATTGCAGTATAACGTGGCATGGCAAAAGGTGTAAACCCTGAGCAGACTGTTCTTGTATGAGAAAACGATTGCAAAGGGCGGCGGTATTGGTGTAGGGAGGTAACTCTTGAATGACTCCCACTCTAATGTAATTATGGATTCCCCTGTTTGCTAAATGTGCATAGAATACATCTATACTCAACCGGTGTACAATCCCCTGGGTTAAGCGCTAGCTTGTTAACTAGCGGCGGAGATTCGAATACCGGTGGAGGCGGAATTCTTTTCAGCAGTAAACGGGGCTCCATTTCACACATCCATTTAATATAACCCTTCAGTCGGCTTAATATGACTGCCTAATCACCACCCTTATCTATTTAGTAAAGCTGATCCTAAGAAAAATCTCTGGAGCATATTCCTGGCGCATCTGCAAGTGACACGGCCTCAGAGCAGCCTGCGTATCCGTGCATTCTGGTCACTGCGCCCTTGCTGCTTTGTGACATATGCACATTCTGGTCACTGCGCCCTTGCTGCTTTGTGACATATGCACATTCTGGTCACTGCGCCCTTGCTGCTTTGTGACATATGCACATTCTGGTCACTGCGCCCTTGCTGCTTTGTGACATATGCACATTCTGGTCACTGCGCCCTTGCTGCTTTGTGACATATGCACATTCTGGTCACTGCGCCCTTGCTGCTTTGTGACATATGCACATTCTGGTCACTGCGCCCTTGCTGCTTTGTGACATATGCACATTCTGGTCACTGCGCCCTTGCTGCTTTGTGACATATGCACATTCTGGTCACTGCGCCCTTGCTGCTTTGTGACCTGCTAGAAGGACCTAAAGCACTAAACAAGTCCATGGTACAGCATACCTGCACTGTAAAATTACAGTAGAATAACTGGAAACCATCTGCCATTCCTTTACCCGTTATTTTTACGGGCATTTGCCTGTAAGACATTGTTGGAAATCACGAAATGGAGGTTTTATATTAACTTGGCGCACTCGAAAATAACTTTGTATTGTTGAAGGGCTATCTGAACAAAACGACACCTGCTCTTTTCTGTCCCGCTTTGCTTGATGATTCCTGCATTTTTTTACGGGCGGCCGTAAAAATAACGGTAAAAGGACTGGCAGCTGGTTACCAGTTATTTTACCGTAAAATCGACGAATTTCTTTTACAGTGTGTAACATAGCTACAACTGTAAATTTGCAGGTCTATCTATATATGAACGGAAATGTGCAGGCTAAATCTTAAGTTTACGAGTCGATTTTATCCTTTTGGTATACCAGAGCTTAGTGATGCCCAGACTGACATGTCTTCTCTGTTTATGTTTTCCCACCATTTTTACAAAGGGAAACGACTTTGATTTCCTGGCCGATGTAACCCCTCCCAAATGGGGTCTAGTTTTAAACGAAAATATTTGCTCCTAGGAGAGAATATTCTTTCCTGTAATAGTTGATCTCCATTGAGAATGAAGGCAAAATGAAACTATGGACTGGCTTATCTACAATGGCGAATTTTCATAACAAAATCAGAATATTTTGGGCTGCTGCATTCTAAGGACGAGGCTCTGGGGCATCTAGCAGGTACTGTTACATAGCTAAATATATACATGAACTGTAGCATTCTGATGTTTAGTTGTAGGCTTAGAATTTTCAACGAAATAAGAACTTGTATGTGGCTCGGTAAATTTCTTCGAAAGTGCCCTTCCAATACAATACATACACCTATGACTGCAGCCTGAAAAAAAGTGTGATACAAGCCCCTGTAAGTAGAATTGCTTCTCAGAAGTCTAGTCATTCATTTTTAAAGACCTTGTGAGTGCTGCGGCTCTTATGGTATGGCGAGGGTTCTAAGAACTGGGGTGACTTGTATATTTACAACTGTATTTCAGATCGAGGCTATGGAAGGATGATAATGTAAGGCGGTGTGTTATGGAACATTGCTACGGCTGCACTGTAAAAATCGCGTAGACTTTACGGAAAAAGAAATTACAGCTGGCTGCTAGGTCCTTAACCTTAAAAGCATGGTGTGAAATACGGCAAATGACTGCAGTGTATAAAAATGTTTTCCACGGCGGACGCCAGACCACTACTTATACTCTACTGAAAGCTCTAACGGAGTCCGGTTCAGGGTAGCTAAAACCTTGCATTCAATTTCTTAATAGTCAATAAAACCAAACTGCGAGACTAAGGCAATGCTTTATTTTCCGTATTAACAAGTTAAGTTCAGCATCGTAATTTTACAGTAAAGGGCATAGCAGCCAGTTTTCACAGTGTGGAAAGGATCCGGGCCGCCTCCAGTGGGATTCTAACCTGGACCGCTAGCTTAGCAGGCCAGCGTTTAATCCATTGAACTGCTGGGACTCCTTCTTTAGTATTGGGATAGGAATGTCAAAGAAACATAACAGATCCACATCATACGGCCTTTTTTTGTTTTTAGAAAACTCTGTTCTGGGGATACATAAGTGCAATACCATACGTCCAACATTTTCTTTTAGCATTTTGTCAAGTTCTTAGGCAAACTCGAAAATTGAAAAGAACAGTGTAAATCAGTGCTCCAGATAAGAAGAGATAAATAGTGATAACTGAGGGATAATATTCCTTATTTTTCCATAAAAAATATACATGTATTGTCACTCCTCATTAGAACCGTCTTGCCGAGACGGTTCTAATGGCTCACAACGTATGATTTCATTCATTTATTTGAAATTTCATGTCACATACAGCATAGATACAAGTATATACATACATACCTACACACATGTGCCTTAGGACTGGACTTTAGGCTAAGCCTATGTCTGCCCCTCTCCATATGTTTTCATTGAGAAATAAGAAAAATGAGCCGCGACACGAGAAAACCAAAAATGTGGTTGTGCGCCCAGCGCAGACTCAGATCAGCCTGGGCATCCGCCCAGTCTGATCAGAGTCTTCACTGTCCACATGGGAGTAGCTTAGTCCCTTGGCTACCCTTTAAGCGCTTAGCAAAGAGTCTGATTTGACTGGGCTGATGCCCAGGCTGATCTGAGTCGGCGCTGGGCGCACAACCACATTGTTGGTTTTCTCGTGTCGAGGCTCAAATATTTCTGAATAATCCCAGTTTTTCTTTCTTATCGCGACCTTTGTGGGTAATAAAACGTACTAAAAAGACTGTGTCGCATCGTGAGAGAATCCACCCTGATGCATAATCGACGTAAAGATGCCAAGCGTACACGAAAAGTTTTCTTTTGCTATTATGCTTTGCAACCAAATCTTGGTATATCACAGACTTTGTCGACTGCCGCAGTTCACATGCAATACTGAACTTTTGAAGAAGTTTCAGAAAAAAAATTAAAACACTTTCTGCATTTAAATTGTTGAATTGTGCAAGTTCACCACCAATTCCATTTTTCAAAGGCATTTCTTTGTAGGCCGGAAATAATTGTGAAATTGTCATAGCTCCGTTATCATAGCAACCAGGAGGTCAGGAGGTTTAAAGCTTGCTGTTTTGAGATTCACTTTAAGTCATCAAAGAAACCTCAAGTCTGTCCTCCTAGTCGCTGATGTAATGGAGCTAAGGCATCATATTACCGGCAAGGGCATACTCTAACAGACTGGATTCGAAGGGGTCAGTGCAACAAGGGACCTATCACCACATTAGTCACGCAGAAAACATGTATCCTCATTTATCTCCCTACTGATCATAAAATCAACTAAGAGATGGTTTTTAAAGTACTTACAAAATTTTTACAAAGGTGCTATCTCCATTTCGGACATATTATGCATCTATCGAGGTTTTTTTTTTTTTTTTTATTTGTTTCACAATATTTCATCAAATTGTTAAATTTAATTAAAAGATGTATCTAATTAATTCCATATTTAGACTTTTTGGTGACAAAGTTAATTTTCAACTAAATCTACTCTGAAAATTGGTCTCAAGATCTCATGATGGAGTTAGGACCTTTGTTGCATAAAGATCTTGAATACTTTTGCGATAATCTTGCTTAATATGGGACCTGTACATATTTGACAAATGTGTTAGCTAGAAATAAGTTATCCTCACAATCTTATGCATTTTTTTATTACTAATGTTGCTACATTAACTTTTAAAATGCGATAATCAGCTTCATGGCATAGGAGTTAGGCCCTTTCTTGATGAACAAAATCGCTAAAATCCAGTTTTTCTCATTTTGATTCTTTAAAACTAGTGGAATACTCGCAACATCACTTGAAATCAGTGTGCCTCAACATTTGTTTACTTTCTGTGCAAGAAAACCAATTATTTCGAGTTTGAAGAAAAATATCTATTATGTTTTTTTTATTTACGCTTTTCTCGAGATTATGAAAAAAGTGGAGATAGTTACCTTGCTGCACGGACCTTTTCAATTAGTGAAGTAGCAAAATACAAAAATCATAGAAAATCTAACCCAAAATTGATTTCTTTTCAAATAGACACTTTTTTCCACATAATTAGGCATTCTTGTGTGTCTCGAGGAACAGTTTAAACCCTCATAACACCTCGCGTGTGTTTTTATAATTCAACTATATATTACAAAGTAAAGAAACAAAAGTAGTGCGCATGCGTTCTAGCACTATTAAAAGCAGTTTCGTAGTAACTTTGATGCTCAAAGGAAATATTTTTCCCAGAAATACACCGGAGCCGTATTCCATATTGGTTTTGGTACCTCCTTGAAGAATTCACACCAAACTTGGCAGCCTTTCTTATGTAAGAACAGGTTGTTAGTCAGTCCCATTTTAGCCAAACAGGCCACAGTCTTTTCACACTTCCTCTCAGATCTATTGAAAGTCCATGCGTCAACACGTTTCACGAAGTACGGCCCTGTACATTTATCGTAGTCTTTCGGAGGACCTCGGTTACATGACGGGTCAAAGAACGAGGAGAAATCTGAAACAAAACAAAAATGCCATTAAAATGTTCAAAAGTAGGTCACCTAAAATAATTACCGTAATTGTCCTAAAATTGGAATTGTTTGGTTTACAAAAAAAAATAATACGTCCAAAATGCAGATGGAAGGGCAGACAGTGTAGTTCCTGATCAGACAGCTAGGAGTAGTCTGATCTGGGTCTGGGGCCGTATTTATAAAACGGCTTAAGTGGTTGCTATGCTGTTGCTAAGGCTAAGTTTCTTTGAAGGAGATTCCCTACAACTATGAAATTTGTTCTGGAGGAACAGTCTTAAAAAGACTGTTCCTCCAGAGCAAATTTCATATTTGTAGGAAATCTCTTTATGGAAATTAAGCCTTAGCAACAGCATAGCAACGACTTAAGTGCTTTTATAAATACTGCCCCTGCACTCTATGCTTAGTCCTAACTGTCCAAATAAATATAGTTTTCCGGTACGACTACTTGAAATTGTGGACCAATGAGTGGTGCGAAAAGTGCATGCCACATCTGGGTCCCTTAACTTCTCAAGATCAAACTTCAGTCTTGGCTGGGTTGGCTTTCTCGCCTTCTTTAGACGAACTCGGATGGTCATCAACACTAGGTCATGGTCACTTCCTATGTCTGCTCCAGGAAAACTCCTTGTCCTATGGATGTTAATTCCTGAGCGTAGGCGCTTCCTCACCACGATGTAATCAATCTGATTGTGGTGTTTCGCATCTAGGCTGCGTCATGTCCATCTTCTGGATGGTTTGTGAGGGCCAAGGGTGTTTGTCAGTACTAGATTGTTAAAGGTTCCAAGTTCTACAAGTCTGAGACCTCTCTTATCTGTCTCGACATTGCAGTAGGGTCCACAAACATCTCCCAGTCTGCCTGCACATCCTTCCAACATTTAGCATTTCAATCCCCTTGCACAATCAGAATGCCATTCTTTGGTCTTTGGTCTATGATTTCCTGGAGTTGCTTGTAGAAATGGTAGACCTCATTGTCATCATGTCCAGATGTTGATGCATAAACCTCTATGACTGTGATATTGAAAAGAGCTGCTTTCAGGCGGATTGAGATCAGACTGCTGGAGACTGCAATAAGAAAAGGCTAAAAAAATCTTACCGTCAGATCCATATATTATTTGGAAAGAAGTTAACACAAGAACTATCAAAATCATCTTATTTCCCTTTAAAACAAAGTGTCCCTTTTTCAGAAAGAATGCTTAAGTTTGAAACATTTGGAAGCGGTTCTAAAGCAAGCTGTGACGACTTTCCACCGGTGGCATCAGTCTTGAGGCTGTTGTTTCCAATGTGTCACTTCAAACAATTATATTTAATGGATATATGTATATTGGAATACATAATTGAGCCGCATTCAGCAAAGTGGCATGTGCGCCCAGCGAAGGCTCAGATCAGCCTGGGCATCCGCCCAGTCTGATCAGAGTCTTGGATGTCCGCATGGAGCTACCTTAGACTCTCAGATACCCTTAAACCGCAGAACGAAGACTCTGACCGGACTGGGTGGCTGTGAATAAGTTCAAAAGGCCGTAATTTTATATCTAGAGGAATGCCATTAGCAGATACTCAATGAGCCGCGACATGAGAAAACGAACAATGTGGTTGTGCGCCCAGCGCACTCAGATCAGCCTGGGCATCCGCCAAGTCTGATCAGAGTCTTCTCTAAGCGCTTAAAAGGTAGTTAATGCGGACAGCGAAGACTCTGGTCAGACTGGCCGGATGCCCAGGCTGATCTGAGTCTGCGCTGGGCGCACAACCACATTGTTGGCTTTCTCGTGTCGCGGCTCTCATTATGAGCTCTATATCTGTTTAAAGACTTAGTAAATATCATTATAAACAGTGAGCTCGTAACGATAATCAGGATGCATTAAGGGTTGTTCGTGTCTCTCTGTTCGTCCATCTAGCGGCCCGTTCGTCACACTTTTGGTATAGAGTATATGCAATCGGATTTCTCCCACAATGTCCTGTGGCATTTTTTCAAGCTATTTGTTGTAGACATAATGATAATCTACTTGTAGCTTCTGGTTTATAGGGGTTGTTGTTAGCAGTTACAAGGCCAATCCGAAAGTGTAAACTTTTAAGCACTTGCGCCTTGAGCTTTGAGCACACCCGAATGTGTACCAGGGTTTATATTGTTTTTCATTGCTTCTGAAGCCTCGTAAAAATATGTACTGTTAGTATTACCTCATGTTGCCATTGTAACTGAGTGAATGAATGATTTGACTTCACCTGACTTGCTCATTTAGTGTTTTACAATGTTTATAGAGTTTTCAGTCAAAGTGGAATGATTCTGTAACCATTTATGCAAATCGAAAACCAAATTGTCCATAAGGTGGTCTGTTGTCTGGCATCTGAGAGAATAACGTAGCAATATTTTGAAATATTGTTTAGTGAATAACTAATAGTTATACCATGGTTTGTCCGCTGAACGAGGAGATAATCACGCGGAGATAATCCACGGGATTAGTGAGTGGATTATCTCCCATACAGAGGGATAAACTTTATACCACCCTTACCAGTGTAGACCTTTCTCATTGCGAAATATTTCGCACTAAAGTTAGTATTTTCTGGTAAGGGTGGTATAATCTATGTACGTTCCGTAACGTTTCTTTCATTTGTTACGCTATTACGGATAGTTTACTTGCCATTGCTCAGATGCAAAAAAGGCCATACTAAATACATGTACCGTCAAGAGCATTTACAGTCCTTCTGTAACTCTGAAAATGGAATCAAAATCACCAAAAACGTCATCATTTCTTGGACTTGTCATAATTATATTTCCATAATCCAGAAAAGCCTGCTAAAACTCCACCTTCCGGCTCTAGAAATATACTCTTGGTTAACATTGATTTAAAACAGATGTTTCTTGAACCAAACGACAGTCATCAGACTTGCATAGATAAATGTATATTATTATGGCAGGTATAAGGCATGCTTGGTGATCTTCATCTTGTATTCAAGGTCATAGTCTTGTGTGTGTAATATCTTTTGAATCAGGGGATGCATTTTCTACGAACTTGGATACTTTTACTTTAATGACTGAGTGAGTGATCTCGGGTTTTACATCCCACCACACATAGGTCATACGGAGACGGGACCTCGGTTTAAAGTCTCAGCCGAAAGATTGGAAAGGTGAATCAAAGATTTGCATGAATTCTTACAGACTGACATGACGGCAAGTAAAGATCAACAGATCAATAATAGCGAGCAGTGCTTAAACGCTTCTCTCTATCTCTCTATCTCTCTCTTGCCTGCTGTATGTCTGTCTGCCTGTCTGTCTGTCTGTCTCTCTCTCTCTCTCTCTCTCTGTCTCTCTGTCTCTTTCTCTCTGTCTCTCTCTCTTTCCCTCTGTCCCTCTCTTACATTGTGGAGAGGTTGCTGCAAAATTTCAACGTTGTATTGTCGCTAGACAGAGGACCAAACCTTAAAGGAACAAAAAAGAAAAACATGATGCAGTACTGGAGCTTGAGCTGGAGAGGGTTTTTAGGAGACATGTTTCATGCTGCAGATGTCACAGAGGGGAGAAAAAATTGTGGCCCAATTTGACTCGAATTTGAGCCAATTGACCGACCTTTGATATTTTCTCCCTGCTGAGTTAGATTCGTCCCCGAATCTACCCGGTATCACGGAGGTACCAATGAGACATGCACTTTTTGATGCCCGCGACCCTTGCCGTGAACCCACACTGATCCACCAACTGTCACAAATGCCACAGGGGATAAAAATCATGGCCCGACCAGAAATCGAACCCAGGGCCTCTCGCTTGAGTTGTTGAGCCATTTGGTCGACCTTTGATATTCCCCCCTCCCCCCTGCTTAATTAGATTCTTCCCCGAATCTCTCGGAATCACGATGTACCAACGAGACATGCACTTTTTGATGCTCGCGGCCCTTGCCGTGAGCCCACACTGAGCCACCAAATGTCACAGGGGAGGAAAAAATCGTGGCCCGACCGGGGCTCGAACCTAGAGCCTCTCGCTTACTGTGCGAGCACTCTGTCAACTGAGCTACCGAGCCACTTTGTCGACCTTTGACACAGACAAAACGAAGATGGGCGAATGTCATGGGAAAAGTCACGACGTCTGCCGTATACTTGTGCGAATGTATGAACTTATATCTTTACCTTTGTGGCTTATTATAACATTATACGTGGTTACACTGGTGTCAAGAGGCCGAGTAACCTGTTGGTATATCCGGTCAAGCTCGACTATCGCAATGCCTGGACGGAACTTGTAAAGGTGGGCATGAGACTAGCAAAGACAATGCTGTAATAATGCATACACACACCATGCCATATACCGACGTAATGCATCTGCTGGTTTCGTACACTGGGACCGCGGTCTCAAAAACGATTTTTTTTATGAAGGAGGCTTTATCTTTGAGGACAAATCTTTTCATCTTGAGAGAGAGAGAGAGAGAGAGAGAGAGAGAGATGAAGAGAGAGAGAGAGAGAGAGAGAGAGAGAGAGAGACTTTGTCGAAGTTGACAAGCCATCGTTTTCATAGCTAGAAATATCCAGCAGCATGTTAGGGATGGAATATTTTGGCAATACAATTATTACAATTACCCATTATACGCCAAAGTTAACATCTTTTAAATATTTATACCCGAAGCATACGAAGTATGACGATAGGCATATAGATTTTGCCTGTCCTGTTGTCCGTTCGTCCGGTAGCTGTCCTGTTGTCCTGTTGTCTGTTGGTCTGTCAAACCGTAAGTAGCATTTGCGTTTTTTAGGTCCGCATTCTTTCTTGGATTTGGTTTATATAATGATAGATGTAGATCCAAGTTCTAGACCACCCCACACCTGCATATGACCTAGCAATCAAGGTCACAGACTTTGACATTTTCATGCTAAAGTTTTATGAATTGTTTTAAGAACTTGATATTAATTCAAACTCTTTGTTGGGTTGGGTTTATATTTGTTTTATTTTATTAGTTTTATTCTGTAGCACCCCAACCCGTGCCTGTGACCTAAAGATCAAGGTCACTGGCTTTGACTTTTTCATGTTAAAGTTTTGTGTTTAAGTTTTTGAGATCTCATATCATCCAAACTTTTCGTTGGGTCTGTCTATATTTGGCATGATCAAAGATGTCGGTCTGAAAACTTATCATATACTATCTTCGCACTTGCCTTCACTTAAAGTTCAAGATCACAGACAATTGGCTTTTCCATGTTTTTTAAGATAAGCTTATTTATACCATATTTTTCAGTGAAATGTTCTGTGTCTCCGTTTACTTCTGGGTTGGAACAGGTTTCATCATTTGGATGTTGCTGACATAAGGTCAGGGTTACATACTTAAACATTTGTATCACAGTTCTGCTATAAGTTTGTAATGTTTCTTATATTTTCAATATCTTCTAATGGAACCATATTAGAATTATTGATGGGTTGCAGAAGACAAGTTGACATCCACTGGATGCTGTTGCACATACTTTAAAATTTGTATCACATATGTGATAAAATTGTGTGTTTAAAGTTTGGTGTACTTAGGCGATGGCCATGGCCGGGGGTAAACGTAATTAACTGCTGCTCACTTGTTTTACTTCAAATTGAAGTTAACGCTGATGAATTAAAATGATCGCTTTTTGATATATTTTTCTAGAGTATAAAGGGCTTTAATGGATTAATTATTTGTTTATTTTTACAGCTAAAAGGGCCGTTCGCCATTTTTTACATATATAAAAAGAGATAGGGAGCTCCTTAAAAAGTTAAAGTTGATACGGACCAACCTTTAAAAAAAATAAGATTTCTCCTTAAGTTTAGGAATACCTTAGCGCTAAGGTGTCAAGATTCACTTTTAACCACTTTGAGGTAAAACATTACTTTAAGGTATTCCTAATTTCTTAAGGTGTGATTGTGGGCCCTGCTCTAGCAATGAATCGTTGAGTAGTAATTCACTGTTTGGAGGTCAGTTGTAAAGTAGATCATATCACGAGCGCGGAGCGCTCGTGATATACCTACGTACAACTGACCGACAAACAGTGAATTATTACTCAACAATTCATTGCTAGAACTGAACTATTTCGATTCTAACACTCAAAAACACTGAAAAAGTATTCTTTTCAGTCAAATTTTCCCGACCTTACTGCCAGCGCGTTCATACTCTCGCTAATATTCTAACTGTATCTAAGATAACTGTACGTTTTTATGGCGATTTTAGAAAGAAAAAGAGACGTTACACCGTCTAACGTCTCAAAGCGTCACAAAATTACATCAGCAATTAGACTCACGCGCTCCGAAACAGAGAATTGTTGCACAATGAAACACTGAAAATTTACATTGCCTTTATAGGCGCACTGTTAAAATTAAGATCATCATCGGAAATATTAGTTGTAGTAGTATTTCAATTCTCATATCGACGTTGCCCCCGCACCTCAGCGGAACGAATCCATAGCCGCAGTAACGGGCGCCGAGCGTCCGTCCTAAAACTTTGCTCTGCGCATTTTATTGTCTACGCCCATGGGCGTAGAATGGGCGTAGACTGTCTAACAGTTGCTTTTGACACGGAAGTACATTCAGTAGTTACCCATAATGCAGCTTGACCTTGATGCATCTGTTCGCACAGATGGTGTGAGCGCTATTCGCATAGATGTCGTAAGCGGTCATTGGCCATTCATCTATACATGTCGTGAGCGCTATTCATATAGATGTCGTGAGCGATCATAAGCTATTTGCATATATGTCGTGGAAGCTGTTCTTATGGATGTCGAGAGCGGTCGTATGAAACACTGCAGAATCGCATATGGTGTCGCAAGGTAGCAGAATGTATCGCAAGTACAGATGCTTCACTGGCTTCAGATTTATGGCCTTAGAGTTAAGTGTCGTTTTTTTTAGATATGCAATGGTTTATTTGATAAGCATCAATTTTAAATGGTTGCTAAGTGTAGACCAAGCTTATTGTGAAAGCTATACTTGTTTAATTACATAGAGATCAATGCAGCTAATTAAGTCCCAGTGTAAATCACAGAACAACACCTGCATTATTCTCATTTCCTGCCGCGAATATAAGAACAAATATATGTACAATATACGGCAGAAAAAAGGAAAAGAAAATCATAGGTTAATTGCCTGGTTTAAGGCTGGCGCAGGTGTGTAGTAAGGTGAGAATACCATGTGATATTGCTCCAGTGCATGCTGTTTCAGCAATATTTGTTAATTGTTTATAAAACATACGCTGTAGTTTTGTGCATGCGCAGTCTTGTCAGATGATTCTCAGCTTCTATTTCTATTCTATTCCAGCCCATAACCTTACAAAGTCGTTGGGGCAGCACAGATGACTTCGAAATGATCACTTTCCACCTTGTCCTGTTTCAGCTGCCCTAGTTGAGCCGCAAAAGTCCATTCCTGTCCATTCTTTGATATTGTCTTTCCGCCTCTTCTTCTGTCTACCTCTTCTTCTTTTTCTTTCACTGCCCTGTAGAATCGTCTTTGCTAAAGAAGAAGACCTTGGGATATGGCAAACTAGATCTACCTTAGTTTCTGTTTCTTGACCAGGATCAGGAGTTCATCAGACTCTCCAATGGCTGCTTGGATCTTTCTGCGAACCTCCTCATTGGTTATATCGTCCTCGTACAAAATGTTCAGTAACCTCCGGTAGCGTCTCATATCAAAGGCTTGCGTTCTTTTCTCTAACTCTGCTGTCAAGGTCCAAGATTTATTTAAAAATGACAAGGGAGCGCATAAGTTTCACTTTTGATCCAAGAGATACGTTGTTATCTGTCTAAATTGGCTTCAGCTTAGGAAGAGCTGAAGTAGCTTGTGCAATATTTGAGAGAACCTCCTTTTTAGAGCCATCATCTGAGACAATTGCACCAAGGTATTTGAAGCTTGTTGCAGTACCCATTTTCTGCCCTTTTACCTTGATCTCTGTCTGGATGCCATTGGCACTGTTTGTCATCAGTTTGTCATCAGTTTGGTTTTCTCAGCACCGATCCCCATCTTATATCTTGTGCAGGTTTTGTTGAGACTTTCAACTAGGGCTTCTAGTTCCTGCTCTTTTTCAGCTAGAGCGTCTATGTAATCGGCAAACCGCAGATTGGTAATATTTCTTCTGCCTATGCTAACCTTCCCATCATGTTCTTCCAGAGCATCCGACATGATCCACTAGAAAAGGAAAGGGTGGATGACAGAAGACATCCTTGCCTTACTACAACTGTTGTTCTGAACCATTCTCCCATGCTGCCATTTATCAGGACTGCACTTGTAGCCTTGTCGTAGAGCTGCTAAATGTTGCGAACTAGATTCGCACTGATATTGTATTTCCGCATGGTGGCCCATATTGCTGCATACCAGACCCTGTCAAAGGCTTTTGAAATCAATGAAGACATGGTACAGATTTTGCTGATGTTGAAGATACTTGTCACACAGGATTCTAAGGTTGAAGATCTGTTCTGTGGTGCTCTTTCCAGCTCTGAACCCAGCCTGTTCTTCAGCGATTATCTCTTCGGCTTGGGGTTTAAGCCTGTTCAAGATGACTTTCAGCATGACTTTGCTTGAATGACTGATGAGGATGATGGTTCTGTAGTTCTGGCAAAGCTGCAGGTTGCCCTTTTTAGGGGGTGTAATAACCAGGACTGAGTCCATGGGGTAGGTCATTCTCTCATTCTCCAGATCCTATTACAGATCTCTGTTAAAAAATCGGTCATGGTCTCCCCGCCAGCTTGAACGAGTTCTGCTGGTATATTATCAGTTCCGGCAGACTTCCCCTTCTTCAGTGCTGCTACTTCGATCTAAACTTCCTCACGAAGGATCGGCTGTAGATCTTCTTTTGGGGGCTAATTGAAAGAACAAGATAATTTTTTCTTAGATGATAAGCATCAAAATATAATTTGTTTTATCTTGCAACTTCAAGATATCATTTTGAAACATGATTACATCATTATATTATTTTGAGTCCACAACAAGCTATTACTGCAGCCAAATAAACGTCTTGTTCCCTCAATATTGAGGCTCAAAATTATGTTTTAGAAAAAACATGAAATTAGCTCAACGTACCATGTTATCTTGATAGAACAATATATTATCTCGAGGGAAAAGTCACAGGGTAGTTGTTATCTTGAGGAAAAATATATCGCAGGACAAGTTAACTTGAAGGAACAATATTTTATCTTAAGGGAACGTTTTAAAGATATAAGCCTGTGCATCCGCTCGCTCGATGATTCTAACACTGTGCGCCTATATCACCGAGTGTAGCCGCACAATTGTGGAGTAGTGGTTGTGACGTATCAGGAGTGTGTGGTTTCAGGATATAGCGAAGGTTTGGTGAGTAACTAATATTTTTTCTACCCTTAAACATGCATATTTGCTCGACAAGAAAAATGCACGGAACATACTAGTTTCTTAATCTCTATATCGACTTGTTGGATACAAATTTACTGGTATTATAACAAAACTGACGCATGCAGCATTTGCATGGTCGCTGTAAATGTACTGGCAACACAAGGAAGTTGCTTTAAAATGTCAGCAAATATGTCTTTTCATCCATTTATTTTCCTAAGCTGCCAAACATTTACCTAGTAATAAGTAAGAAAGGAATACAAATATATGACCTGATACTAAAAAGACCCATTTAAAGCCAGAGAATGTCAAAATTTAGATATGCAGTATGTAGAATAATGTCCCTGTAAAGAATGTGGCGTGTTGCTCTGTTTCTCAGTGTTCATATGACATGCTTTCTGGTCAATTTGCATGAAATTTATAAGGACTCATGCCCGGGAAGGCATGCTATAAAAAAATACTGATCATACGAATGAGTGTTTTCACGTGAAACTGGACATACAGCCATGTTTGAAAACAAATACTCAAATTAGCCTGTTTAACTGCAAAAACTGAAAACAAGTTCGAAATTTCGAGCTTCAAATAAGGGTTTTCGAGTTTCGAGTAAGGATTCTTCTCGAGTTAAAAACTTTTGAGTTCTGAGTAAGGTGTTGCTGAGATCGAGTTTATTTTGTCAAGTTTCGGGTTTCGAGTTAATGTTTTCTTATTTCAGAACAAACATTAAAGCTCAAACATTAAAGCCCCGGTATGTGTACCGTCAAGTGTTTTCGATTTTTGTTTTGTTTTTTCGCAAAGGGGAACAACTTTTCTGACTTCCTGTTTGCCTTCCATGACGACGAACCCCTAGGTTGGAATTCTTTCCTTTCGGAATTACCTCCCATGGGGTATAGGAAAAAACTGGCAGAGATACGATCCCCTCCCCCTCTCCCTCTTGAAGTTTACCTATTTACCGTAAATGCACTGACTATTAAATTTGTCAAAACTGACAATACTAAGTTGACAATATAAAGGGGATTTTTCACCTTGGGGATAAACAACTGATTTAGAGGAGACTCTCGCTAAAATTTCTCCTCGATACTAAAATATTAATTTGACGTTAGGCTAAATTGATGAACATGTAAGTTTTCAAAGCGCCGAATAGTTCATGTTCTCTCTTAAGGTCAAGAATACGTAAATGACTGGCGCAATTAATTACGTGCGTCGCGAAGGACGTAACGTCACGAAATACATCCTAGTCAATGAAATTTTTAATATGGCGGCCCCATAGGACATTCAATAATAACGTCAAACATGGGGAAACGGAGTTGTTGTCATTGTTTATTCAAGCCCTTTGCTAATATTGCAATGTTCTTTTTTCCCAGTATGTTTGAAGATATTTTATCAACATAAGTGTATTAATAAATTAATTAATGAGAGAGAGAGAGAGACTGACAGACAGAGAGAGAGTGTGACTGACACACAGACAGAGTTTTATGTGTGTAACAATTTAAGGCTGGCCGGTTACATGTTCCCTCCCTGCTTTCAGGGCTCACAGGACTTTTCAGACACACATATGAAAGGCGGAACCCATCATTTTCCTTTCGCTGCGTTATCCTTTCCTGGTTTGAAAAAGCTACCTATTTACTGCTGGCTTGACAAAGAGACTTTTCCAGTCGCTAGCTGGCCGACTCAGGATTCGAACCCGCAACCGTCTGCGTCATAACCGAACGTCCGCGGCGCCGGTGGGATTGCGCATCCGAAACCAAGTAAATGTATGCCAGCTGGTTTTAGAGCTTTATGGGATCGGAATGTAATATTTATTATAATGCCGATTTTTGCGATTTTAATACACATATGATCACATATCCTTTCTGGACATCGAAAATTTTGTTTTGATTACAAAATAAGAATGATACAATATTACTTCCACTTGTTGTATGCCGTTGCCAAAGATATAGCGGGCCTCTAACTCACACCGCCCCTACGGCCACTACGCTACAAGAAGTCTTTATCTTCTTTACCTATCCCACCGACGGTGGATTTGGAAGCTGACCTTGTAAATTACCATCATATCGATATGACCGAAATACTGTCTAAAGGTCAATTTTATCTGACTACCATGAGCCACACCGACAGAACACGAGTCGTCAGAAATTATGATACATGCACATAGATCAGCCTGCGCATACGCACAGACTAGTAAATCTCTTCGCTGTTCCTCACGGAATCATTGTACCAGAGGACAACAAAGGCTCTGGTCAGGTTGGGCGGGTGCGCACAGTGATCTGAGCTTCCACTGACCATATATGCCCCAAAGAACCCATTTTATCATGGCACGGCGCATTTTGTGATTTAGTGTAACGCAGTTGTTAATGCGACTAAGTCGTGTCGGCTGCAATAACCATATTACTGTTAGAAGAATGCTTGCATTTTTTACTAATTTTTGTCTAAGAGAGTCTGTAAAAAATTCTTTCACTTAAGCCTCGTTCACGCCACAAAAGTTTCTTTGTCACAGAATCTCTAACAAAGAAAGTTTGCCAAACATTTTGCGTTAACACGGAACAAATTATTTGTTAAAGAAAAATGTGGCATGCAATCTTTGTCAAATTAACTTTGGCAAGGACATATTTGCTGCTGTGTTCACACGATCGAAACATTATTCGTCAAGGTTACCTGGACAAATAAACTTTGCCCGTGTGAACGGCCAACCATGCCACCTTTTCTTTGTTTAATATACTTTGTTCAAAATCAAACCGATTTGATTAAGAGCAAAGTTTTCTGTGCTTATCTCCATAGCTAGTTTCTTTGTTACATATTCTATGGCAAATTTTCTGTTCACACGGACAAATTTTGTTTGTCATAAAAACTTTACCATATAAATTTGGCAATGAAGATGTGGCATATTTTTTTCATTCACACGAGTAAATTTTACTTTTCCAACCCTACTTTGTCACAGAAACTTTGCCCGTGTGAACGAAACTTAAGGCATTCAGCATGAGAACCCTATTGGTCCTCATCTTTCCGTATTCTCATAACGCTCTTGGCATGTCTTATTACGTCGCCAGTAAACGACTGCAACGTCGCTTATAAATGACGTCGCGGAATGGCGTAAATTTATACATACCTGTGCTTGCTTACCAAGCGCTACTTGAAAAACGAACTCGGTAGTCAAGGACTTTTCTTACCTTATTTTAATCGACAGATCCTGTGACATAAAATATCAGTTTTTGAAAAAAATCTATGTACCGGTAAACAATCTGTGTACGTTTAAATTTTAAAATCTGAGTTTTTTCATCGCAATCCCATTGCCGTCAATGGAAACGGCCTCAAAATTTCATGTTTTTCAATCTGATCTAGCGACTAAACGGACTCGGTGACCTATCTTTTTTATGGCAGGATTCGATGTAACACATGAAAATGCACCCCTGTGCAAAATTTAAAAAAAATCTATGTATGAGCCATTTACGTATTCTTGACCTTAAGGGCGATGTTAATGATCTGTAAGGAATGTATATAGCATTTTATACTACCAATCTCAAACGTTGCTTTAATTATGGCGTCTTGCAAAAATCGTACAACAACGAAATAAGTCACAGTGACATCAAAGAACCTGGGTAAATAAATGATGTAAATGGTAATGTATATTCCGTTAAGCGCAGAATGATTACATCATATATTGTTCTGGATCAAAACATTTCTTCTCGGTGAAAATTCAAAATTTCAGCGTATGAATTTAATTTTTATACCTTGCAGGAATACTCGCTGCATAGGATAGCATTGCAATGTTCTAACTTGGCTTTCGATAACATGGTCAAAATTAGCATTAGGTTACACACGTTCACAGACAACGTGTACATAAAATAATCAGAAATATTTGAGTGCGAAATAGAATTCGCAGTCTGTGGCAATGTGAAATTCTTGTATAAACTTGCGGTTATTTGACATGCAATAGACAGAAATTCTAATCTTCTGTTCTTATGAGGTAATTCCAAACATGAGCATTGGTACTGTGGCCTAGTTTATAGAGCAGAAGTCATATGTCTTGGGATAAAATAAGGAACTCCCACCATTTGTAAGAATGGTTTATACAAAAAATGAAAATAAAGAAAAAAAATGAAACGAACAAAAAAGCAAATTCTTTTTTACTAGTGGCTAATTAGCTCCGCAGTTCATTTTCTTATCCAAATCTTGACGACTAATTAACACTCCAACAATCTTACATAAAGGACTAATTAGCTCCGCAGTTCATTTTCTTAAATCTTGACGACTAATTAACACTCCAACAATCTTACATAAAGGACCTGGTATGATACGGCCCATATTTGCACCCCCCCCCCCCCCCCCCCCCCCACCACCACCACCTCCAGAAAACTCAGTTTTCAAAAGTCCTATTTAGATAATAAAAATGTATTCATAGGAAAGTTCAACCTTGGATGTATCAGCAAACACGAAATTTACCCGTTGTTGCATTAAGTCATTGTGTTTTTTATCTTGAACACACCCATACCCCCCCCCCCCCCCCCCCCCCCGCGGATTCTGACAAAAATGACGAATTTGGTAGCCTTTGCGGCTTTCAACATGTATGGGCTCAGCCTCCAGCACATTTTATATTTTGTATACAGACAAAATTTTAATATATTTACATGCCATTAAAATATTACATGTGCTGGAGACCGGGCTCTATGTTTATTTTTAACTTTTTATTACAAAACTGGCAGCGTGTAGAACTCAACATAAAATGTCCATATCTCCGCTCAAAGACAAAATAAACAGTGTTGTAGGTATTCCTTTTCATAGTTAACATACAAGCATTAATTTGGTACACATTTCATTTTGATCTGTTGGAATTTTTTGGTTAGCGTCTCTGGACTTACAAACTTGAGTGGGTAGGGTACCTGGAGAGGTCTTGTGCAGTGCACAGGTGATTAGCAGTGTTATCTAACGTTTAAGCATTTCATCAAAAGCCTATTAGCTAGAGCTTTCAAAAGCTATTGTAAATGACTTTTTTCTTTAAAGGAAAGTGTATTAAACTCAAATTTTCTTGCTGTTTTCCCTCATATTATTTAAACAGTATCAAAATATCGGGGTCACGTGATAATGGCGACAGGCTAACTTTTTGTCGCTCTCGGAAAAACTGTAAAATGTAGTGTTTCTGACTTATTTGGGGGAACATTTTCTGATATTGTGTTAGTGTAGTGATGTGATAATTCGATAGTGATCTACTTTTGGAATTTAAATGCTGTTTTAAGGAATAACTAGGTAACTTTTTTCTACACTGTACCCAAAAACCATGCAGATATAGTCTTTGTTTACAATGTGAACACTGTTTCTACCTATGAATGAACCGTGACTGCTTAAACGACCCACGCCGGATTACTATAGAGTATACTACACAACATTATTAAGTACGACACAGTATTATGAGCGAAGAAACGAGTACTCCTGTCGGCTCATCACAAAGTAAAAAGCGTGAACTTTCTTCGCCAGAATTTGACTTCGATACAAAGAAAAACCGGTTACTCTCTGGATCCATATCAGAATCAGAAGCAGACATATCAGACCTCTCAGTCACCGACACAATGACTTCTAACACTGTCTCAGCCGAGGCTACTGGAGTTCCCACCACCAGTGATGTTTCTACTCATCTTACTTTACAACAAACTGACATTCAGAACATTGCGTCATTGATGAAGGACTCCTTTGCGCCTCATGTCAACCAAATTATTATCGACTCGTTCCAGCAACAGGTAACAAACCTTGTTAGTTCAATTGTCGACGGTGTCTTGGCAGGTCTTAAAGTACAAATTGCTTCGCTGGAGAAAGAAAATCAAGATCTCAGATCAAGAGTTGTGAAACTTGAGGAAGCTGTAGACAACGCTGAACAGTATAGCCGCCGCAACTGTTTACGGATAACAGGTATCCAGGAGGCCGAGAACGAGGTTACAGATGACATTGTCATCAATTTGGCCCGTACCATTGACGTGGACCTCAGCCTGCAGGACATTGACAGATCTCACAGACTGGGTAGACCGGAATCAGGCGACATTGGCACTCGAAAGCCACGAGATATAATCGTAAAATTCGCTACATACCGGATGAGAGCCAAATTTTACAAGGCCAGAGTACTGACCAAATCTCGCGGGCATCGAGGGGTATTTGTAAATGAACATCTAACCAAAATTCGTGGCAAACTTATGTATCAGGCGCGCCAGAGGGTGAAATCCCAACAACTCAAAAGTGCGTGGTCTTCTGATGGAGTGATACTGGTGAAACATTTAAATGATACTGTTCGAAGAATCAACTCTGAGAATGACTTGCCCGACTTTGTCCCGCTGGAATCGCAGCGAGGTGTGTTGCAGCGCTAAGGTGCTCTGTTGAAGTAATTTCTTATTTGGTTCAGTATAACTTGACTTCATTCTTTGACAGATATTCCTACGCGTTCTATATACCTAAGGTATTCATGACGTTTATATAACGGTCCACTACTTACAACAGACAGGAGCCCCAATATGAGAGATTTTTGAGGATAACAATTCAAAGTTTAATTAATATTATGAATTTCAGTATGTCCTGTTTTCCGTGTTTATGCGTAACAGTGCAATTCTGATAGGACTTTAGTCTCAAATATTACCCTTCTTAGCTTTCAATTGTTAAACCTCACAAATCTTGCTCTGGCTGGAGCTCTGTTCTAGTTGCAACAAGGGACGCCACTACACCATTACTGTGCACAAGATTTTGAAATAGTTATAATTCTTGTCTTAAATCTACATTCGAGCATTGCGGACCCCGTTTGGATTACCAGCCTGGAGCAGTCCGATCTGGGTCTCTAATGCTTGCCGAGGCAGCGCTACAGCTAGCAGTGTGCTGCTCTTTGAAGTTCTATTGCTATCAATGACAGACATATTAACCGTCAGTCAATGTAGTTTGGATGTTGTGTTTTGATGGAGATTTAACGTTTATTGTGATATTGGTGCGAAATTACGCCGACATGATGCAATGCTACAAAGTATATGTTCTTTTCAAGCCGATTTATAGGTGTACACTAGCAGTAGTCATTTTGTTGATTATCTCGACCAAACTTTAAACAATGCAGCAAACAGTTGCTAAAGAAACTATATTATCTGTGACTTACTTTATAGGCCGTAAGCCAGACTCATGGTTTCCCTGGTACATTCAAACAATACATTTAGTCACTAAACACTGGATGGTCAGTCAGTATGGCACTCTGTTAAACGCCCGCTGCAATTGTTTTCTGGTTGGCAAGAGGTATGCAGAAGATTGGTCCTTTGTATTGCCTGTTAATAGGCATCGGAATTAAATATGTCCGTCAGAACGGTCTGTTGTCCTCAAAGTTAATCTACTAAAATACCATATCGTCAGTTGGTCCTAACAGGATAATTTACATGGCAGATACATTGATAGAAATGTCAGTCACTAGAACTGATGCCTACATATTGTCAAAATGTTTACCTACTGCTACATGGCATCGTATTAGTCAACTGCTTATGATACTTCTGATGACAGTTACGTTCCCATTTATAACCCCGGATTGTCTTTCTGCAACGATATGTCACATTAAGTGTGTTAGTTCACATATATACCTCATTTCTTGTTTGCAAAACCCTGTTAGTATAGAGTGCATTTTGAATGTTTTATTTGATGGCACTGCCATTTTATACGTGGATTTTTCCCAGTATTATCAACAGTTTCTCAGTTATTTCCCAAATGTAGATGACGCGTCGCCAGCGAAAGAAATTGTCTCTTATGGTTACGACAGCCACCTGAAAATACAGTTTACACGCCGACTGTGCAGATAGTCATGTCACTCACAAGCATGTCTGAAGAAACACAACGTTGAATCAGCACTGAATCGGCGTGACGTTGACTCAACGTCGATTCGATTCTGTTTCAACTTTGTGTTCCGGATTTCATGGCATTTTCCAACAAATTTAGTAGCTGACCATTATGTTATTGGTTTTCTCAGTCACTGAAATGAAAACAGTCTTAACAGTTTCGCCAACTGAACTGCAAGCATTGTAGACTCATCTTAGATTACCAGCGTGGAGCAGTCTGATCTGGGTCTCCACTGCTTGCCTAGGGTGTACAAGCCAGATTCACATTGAGTAGTGATGTAATGTTATAGTGCTGCATCGCATACTGTACTTATTTAGAGTTGTTAATGTTGCTGAAAATCATTAATTACAGCTACACAATAATTGTCAGTCATTGTAGTACGGATGGTGTGTTTTGGGGAAGATGCTGATGTTGTACAAGCAGTACAACCTTCATGCCAGTCATAGTAATGTAAATGTCAGTCATTAGAACTGTTCCTATAATGATTGCCTACTATCATATGCATACTATTTCAGTCAATGTAATTTATTTTGTGTCCTAGAGAGTCTTGTTTGTATAGTGTTAGTTCCTAAATGTCAGTGAAATACCACCTAGTGGACAAGAGACATTGAAGCAACATTGAATCAGCGTCGATTCAGCGTCACGACATTGATTTCTGTCTGAACTTATGTATGCCTCTGGTTTCTGTTGCCAGTCACTAAATACTTATTACTTTGTAAATACCATATGTTGTATATAGTTCTTTCAGTCGTTTACACGTCTTCAGTCAGCCTCTTAAACAATATCTCGGAAGATATGTTCGTGTTATGAAACATTACCACTTAAATACTTGGATAGTATTTTCTGCAACTAAATACCACATTTATCGTGTCAGTTGATATTTCAACTTTCTCGGCACTATAACTTGCCAACTGGGCGCACGGCGTTGAATCGGCATTTAGTCGACGCTAATTCTATGTGATGACATAGAGTCGGCGCTGATTCGATGTTGATTCGACGTTGTGTGCCTACTTGTTGGAGGTAAAAGGTGTATTTTGTTGCTTCTGTTTGATAGTATTGTCATTTAATCATGGATTTCATTCCAATTCAGCTTATCAGTTATTTTTTATTGAAACGTCACTAGAATATTTCCTAGCTGTGCTGATACATGTAGTCTTGGCACTCACACAATATGACCGTTGTTTTACTTCGCAAGTACGAAAGTAGTCTTGTCAATCACTTATCTGTATGCAGTTTGCTCGCCAGTTCCGTTAACGATTTCGCCACCTACTACGAATGTTGACGACTGGGTTTGTTAACGAAATGTGCGATCGACATGTCAGGTTTGTTAACTATTTTGTCAGTCACATTCTGTATGTCAGTCATGTTAAAGACATTGTAACTTGCTATTATTTTTCCGATTTTGTCAATTGCTATTAACTGTACAGTTATGTGATGACAGTACCAATCCGTCGATGGACAGTCTGTTTGCACTGTGTCCTAATGATCTTGTCATTTACATGGATAATATTTGCTCAGTATACATGCCGGGCTTGTTGATAACATTGAAAATAGGACGCTACGTCCTCTAAGCTGTATGTCTTTAAAATTCTCTGCTGACATTATATTTGTCGGTTGTGTTACCAGTTCTGTCTGTTACCAGTTTTGTTATTGAACAAGTTAGTTATTTAATTTTGAAGTTCACTTGCCACTTTTATTAATAATTTCCGATGATCATTGCCTTGCATAATACATTGGTGATTAGTCACGACTGTGCGCGCGAAGTTGAACCGACATAGAGTTGACTCCGACTCAACGTCGTCATGACGTTTTGTCGGGGTTGATTCAATGTTGTTCCAACGCTGTGTACCTGCTGGGCAGTAAGCTGTATGGTTATATACTTGTCCCAACTATTCAACTTTAGAGATAGCTACCAGTTGCTCTTATTGGGAAAGGGGAACATTCGGCATGTGCTAGCAGAGATGGCTTGGGCCGGGTAGCGCGTCTGCGCGGTGCGGTCGGTGTCTTCATTTTTTTCTTGAACAATTTACAAATCTGATAGAATCAATAAAGTGAAAAATGATGATCCTGATCTGTATTGCGCCGACGCGATGGCTGGCTCCGGTAGGTCCTGTGCGTGCATGAAGTAGGATCCCTTTTCTCGCGACGATGGTCAAATCAAAATGTAGATTACAATGTACATATATGCTACACCTTAACAAGAATACTTGCAATTTTCCCCCATCATATTTTGTTACAGTGCTCTTTGTAAAGATAGATTTGCTTTTTCATTTTTTATGTTTACTGGAGTTGGGAGAGAGGGGGTTGGCGCAGTGGGTTGTCGGTTTAATCACTTTGACACAGTTTGAACATGTGTTCGTTGGTATGACGGTACTTGTTTTGTTCTTACTTTTTCTTACAGCAATTACATGACTCTTGTTTATGAAAAAAATAGGTTAGCCGTCATGCCAACGTACCGCCGCAAGTGTAAGTTTGCTATCTTGATTCACTTTCTTGCACTGGCAATTTTATACAAAAACAATACATGTACTTTCTCAGTATTAATACAACTGCATGAAAGTGAGTTCTTAGCATGCAAATTGAGTATGCACAGAAACCGCAAAAGACTAATGCCAGGAAAATTGGCTCAAATAAATGCCGACTTTATTTTCAACTTAATACTTTGTTTCTCCGTTGTGATATTCGCATTATGGCTTGACATACTCTTATCCAGCTCTGGTGATGTTCACCCTAACCCAGGTCCCTTATCAACATCTTCATCCAGTAGCACCAACAGCGCATCGTCGAGTATGTCTAATACTTTATTTAGTTCATTAGATCTTACACATAACTTATCTTTTGTGCACTATAATGTTCAAAGCATTTTTTCGAAATTGGATATATTACAGACTGAACTCTTTGAATTTGACATTTTAGCTTTCACAGAAACATGGCTAAGTCCTTCTATTGATACAAATGAGTTACTGTTGCATTCATATAATACTCCTGAGAGGAAGGACCGAGTTGGTGATAATCACGGAGGTGTTATGATTTATGTAAAGGATTGCCTACATTATAAGCGCCGTGAAGATTTAGAGCCACGTAATATTGAGAGCATATGGCTCGAATTAACTAATAACCATAAACATATTTTATTTGGTTTGTTTTACCGCCCCCCAAACTCTAATTCTAACTATTTTTCTGATATTGAAGATTCTATAGCACTGGCAGTAGACTCACCAGGAATCTCTGAGATAATTATTACAGGTGACTTTAATTTAAACTTACTTAATTCTCAAACAGCGAAAAAAATTAATTCAATTTGTTCCCAGTTCTCTTTCTACCAATCTATAACTCAGCCCACACATTTTACTGAAAACTCATCTTCATTAATAGATATCCTTCTTGTTACTAACAAAACTCATTTGATAGTCAGTGGAGTTGGTGATCCCTTTCTAAATCAAGAAATAAGGTACCATTGTCCGATATATGGTATATTTAAGTTTTCTAAGCCTAAATATGCTTCATTTACGCGACATATTTGGAATTATGATAAAGGTAATTATGAGTTACTGCATAATAAGGCAACATCTTTTGACTGGGATTATATTAAAGATAATGACATTAATACATACGCAAATAATATAAGTTCTACGGTAATTACTATTGCTAAAGAATGCATACCTAATCGACAAATCAAAATTAAACCTTCAGAACCGCCTTGGATTAATTCGACCATTAAACGCAACATTAGAAAACGGAAAAGAGCCTATAGGAAAGTCAAAAGAACTAACTTAGAATCAGACTGGAAAAAATTTAAATCATTACGTAACAAAGTAGTTCAAAATATTCGTGATTCAAAAAAATCTTTCTACGACAGAATTGCGGCCAAACTTACGTCTGAGACACTTGCCTCAAAAGACTGGTGGACTACACTAAAAACATTCATCGCTCCTAATAACAAAACAGCCATTCCACCTCTTGAATTTAACGATAATGTTTATACGGAGGAAACTGACAAAGCTAATGTCTTAAATACTTATTTTCAAAGCCATACACTTTTAAACGAACAGAACGCACTTATTCCAAGCCTTCCCCCAGCCATTGTTAATACACAACTGAATAGCATTGTTTTGTCTCCATTAGAAGTTGAATCGGTCCTTACAACTCTGCCTGCTGCCAAAGCCTCTGGTCCTAATGGCCTGAGTAATCGTATTCTTCGCGAACTGTCTAAAGAGCTTTCATCACCCTATTGTTCTCTTTTCAACCAGTCACTACGCGAGGGCAAAGTTCCTTCTTCATACAAAGAAGCTAATGTATGTCCAATTCCTAAGAAAGGTGACCTATCTGATGTCTCCAATTATAGACCCATTTCCTTGCTCAATTCGGAAGACAAAATTCTGGAAAGACTCGTATTTAAATATTTATTTAACCACTTACGTGATAACAATTTACTTTCTTCTTTACAATCTGGCTTTCTTCCTGGTGACTCAACCGTCAATCAGTTAACTTTTCTCTACAACACGTTCTGTCAAGCTCTCGATTCTGGCAAAGAAGTACGGGCTGTTTTCTGTGACATCAGCAAAGCTTTTGACCGTGTATGGCACGCTGGCCTCCTAGCTAAACTTCAAGCGGCTGGTGTCTCAGGAAACGTCCATGCTTGGTTTGCAGATTATCTCCTTGACAGAAAACAACGAGTTGTCCTCCCTGGCGCTGTTTCTGATTGGACTTACATTCGTGCTGGAGTTCCCCAGGGATCGATTTTAGGCCCCCTTCTTTTTCTGTTGTATATTAATGATATTGTTAATGATATTGAATCAAGTATTAGATTGTTCGCAGATGACACTAGCCTCTTTATTATTGTAGATGATCCTGTTACAGCAGCCGGTTGCATTAACGCAGATCTTGGTAAAATCTCAGCTTGGGCTTCAACTTGGCTTGTTACCTTCAATCCTTCTAAAACCGAAACCTTACTTGTCTCTCGCAAATTAAATAGACCTCTCCATCCACCTATCTATATGCAAAACCAACAGATATCTGAAGTTGATTCCCACAAACATCTTGGTCTTTACTTTTCTAATGATTGCACCTGGCATCAACACATAAAATATATTACGGATAAGGCTTGGACTAGAATTAATACTATGAGAAAATTAAAATTCAGATTAGACAGAAAATCCCTCGAAACTATTTACACTGCATTTATTAGACCCCTGATTGAATACGGAGACGTCATATGGGACAATTGCACATTATATGAGAAACAAGAGCTCGATAAAATACAAAATGAAGCGGCTCGAATCGCCACAGGAGCCACTAGACTTGTTTCCATTGCTATTCTTTATAAGGAAATCGGATGGGATCCGCTCGAAAAGCGACGAACAGATCATAAGCTTACCTTGTTTTATAAAATGACCCATAATCTAACTCCTTTATATCTATCTTCCTTAGTACCCCAGTCCGTTAGTAATATTTCACGCTATAGTCTCAGAAATTCTAATGATCTTCAAACTATAGATGCAAGGACAACTCTCTATTATAATTCTTTCTTACCGTCAACCGTCAGAGCCTGGAATAATGTACACGACGAGGCAAAACAATCCGACTCTTTAAGCACCTTCAAAGGTTTTCTTCACAAAGGCAGATCACGCACTCCTAAACACTTCTATGTGGGCAACAGGAAAGCTCAGATATTACACACCAGACTACGGACCAATTGTAGCTCGCTTAACTTAGATCTTTTCTTGAAAAACATTTCCGATTCTCCTTTATGCCAGTGTGGAAGCATAGAAAATGCCCAACATTACTTCTTTCACTGCAGGCACTATCAGGTCCAACGAACTGAACTCTTAAATTCAGTGTCACAGTATCAGACTCCCTCGCTGTCTCTTTTTTTATATGGTAATGATTCTTTTTCACTTGATACAAATACAGTTATATTCGAAAAGGTGCATAAATTTATTTTGGATTCTAAACGGTTTTGAGCATATAATCTTATTAACAAGCATGCGGTTGGTTTTTTTCTTGTCAGGAATGAAAATTGTTGTGTTTGATGCGACTGTCACTGCAAATCTGCACCCTCTCTCTCATCCTCAACTACATAAATTGCATATTTATATTGAAGGATTTTTTTTCGATTGATCTTTTTCTCTCCAGTTCTTTTTTTTTTTTTCCTTTTTTTTTTTTTTTTTTTGTTTCATGTACGGAAATTCTGTGTTATTATTTTTTTTTACTGATTCTATCTGTTTTTGAAAAATTATGTTATTTATATATTTACCTGATAATTTGGTTCAACAATTTTGACAAACTGTCGCCATGATGTATACTTGCTAGAAATATGTAGGGAGAGGAACTTTATAAGTACATGTGCTTTCGTTCCAATCCCATTATTTGTATTGTAACAATGTTTATGTGAACTGTAAAAAAAGTTGAAATAAATATGTTTAAACCAAACAGTATAGGCATATCAGAGATCATGTTATTCTGAGAATAAACAAAGTTGAAACGTGTTTTTTTTTCTGTTTGTTCCCATACATACTAATGATAAGCAATAGAAACCAGGCGATTTTAAGAGAATGTGAATGGGGGCCAAAAACGGCCCTTATCATACGAGGTCCTGTTGTTATTGCAACACTTTGTGAAACAGAACCATTATTTGAGAACAGTAGCACATTTACAAAGTTTGTGGAGGCAAACATACATGCCCAGGAACATGGCTGTGCTAGGAAACTGTAAGGCTTACAGGAATATATCAACTGAATAAATGCGAATGGTCGACAACAGGATAGAGAAACTTATTCTGAAATACTTATCGCAGACAGAAGCCGTTATGGACGTATGGACAGACACACGTATGAGCAAATCTAAGGATTGTACATGTATGCCCTCAGTTTTATCTGATATGGGTATAAAATGCGGTATAGTAAAAACAATGAGAATGAAATTAGCCACAACATGCTGAAAGGATCTGTATGACTAATGCGAACAGCCGCTGCTCAGACCAGTTTACGAATCATTGAAGCGCAGTCCGCTCCCAGCCATTGATATTAGCCAAAAATATAATGGACCCAGAGAAATCTACGTGCACAACATAAAGGCCGTTGATAGACTGCATGGATTCACAGTCTGCTTTAACATTTCGCAGATGTATTAAACCACCTTTTTGTGCGACACCGGCAGAATATATTTTAAACTAGCCCAAGAGATCATATACAATACCAAAACATACACTTTAGATCACATGTGGGCCAGCTAATATCGTTTGTTATCTGTCATTATCAAAACATACATCTTCTAATACGGTAGAAATACGATTTCCACATACTGCACATAGCAAAAAGTTTAATTTTTAGCAAAAAGCAGAGGCGTGGTGTATTTTATTGAATATTAGATTATGCTTAATAGCTAATAGATGGCAATGGATACTTCGATCAAATAAAATAACGGAAAACAAGAACAAACACTGACAAACAAACACGATTTTTTCCTGATTTACATTACATTTACATCGGCCTGGTGAATGATGCATGCGTCAGTTTTTTTATTACGGCAGTGTTTTTGCTTCCGAAACGGTGTTTCAAACGCTAAGAAACTAATGTGTTCCGTGCACTTTTCAAGAAAAGCAAATATGGAGGTTAAAAGGAATAAAAACATAAATTTATGACCAAACCTTCGCAATATCCTAAAAAAAAAAACACTCCCGATGCGACACATCATCACTCCACAATTGTGTGGCTATACCCGGTTTATATGTGCTACAGAAGCAATGGAAAGCTTCCATGTTTTATCACCCAACAATTCATTTTCGGATCGCGTTAGTCTAATTGCTGACGTCACTAGCAACTACTGACGTATTTTGTGACGTTTTGAGACGTTTGACGGTGTAACGTCTCATTTTCTTTCTAAAATCGCCGTAAAAACGTACATCTATCGTAGATACAGCCAAGAATATTGGCGGGAGTATGAACGCGCTGGCAGGAAGGTTGGAAGAGAATACTTTCTCAGTGTTTTTAAGTGTTAGAATCGAAAAAGTTCAACTCTAGCATTGAATTGTTGAGTAATAACACACTGTTTGTCAGTAAGTTGTAAGTATATATTACTCGCGCTCTGCTCTCGTGATATGATCTTCTTTACAACCGACCTCCAAACTGGGAATTGTTACTCCACAATTCAATGCTGGAGCTGATCTATTTCTTAAACATGCTATCTTTAAGAAACACTATATAATCACGACGGAACATGTTATCTTGAGAGAAAGTAATTGTTTTATTGCACAACCCGCAGGTTTGCACTTAGCCTGGCCCCAGTCGAATCTGTATATTACTCTGGTGGTCAGATTCCAGACCAGACCCTTTGCATAGGGTCTGTAGCCAGACTAGTTTGCACTATAATCACTGTGTGAGTCCGTCTGTCCGTCCGTCCGTTATCAGTTAGCGAAAACCGTTATCAGTTAGCGAAAACGCTTATAACTCTTGAACCGCATGGGATATTTTAACAAAATTTTGCATACTTATACATGTCAACATTGTCTAACGACTCGCATGCATAACAACCTTATTTGATGGACGAATCTTTGCTGAGCACAAGTTGAAAATTTACGGCCAACTACTGAAAATGCTCATAACTCTTGAACACCGTGGTAAATATGGTTCAAATTTTTTATGCTTATGTATTTTAACATAGTTCAGCCACCGGCATGCAAAACAGTGACGAGGCTTCACCGAGCATCAATTTGGCCGGTCGAGCTGCAAAACACTGACGAGGCTTCACCGAGCATCAATTTTGCCGGTCGAGCTCTTTAATTGAAAAATGCTCATAACTCTTGGACCGCTTGGTATATTTGCTTCAAATTTTGTATACTTATGTAATTTAACATTGCCCAGCCACTGGTATGCAAAACTTCTTATTGCACAACACGCAGGTTTGCACAAAAATCACTGTGTGAGTCCGTCCGTCCGTCTGTCCATTATCAATTAGCGAAAACGCTTATAACTCTTGAACCGCATTGTCTATTTTGATAAAATTTTGCACATTTATACATGTCAACAATATCTAACGACTCGAATGCATAACCGTCTTTTTTGACGGACGAGGCTTTGCTGAGCACAAGTTGAAAATTTACGGTCAAGTAGTGAAAATGCTCATAACTCTTGAACCCCGTGGTATATTTGGTTAAAACTTTGTATACTTATGTATTTTAACATTGTCCAGCCACCGGCATGCAAAACGGTGACGAAAGTCTAAACAGTATTGCACGACCTACAGGTGTGCACTTTAATCGCTATGCAAGTCCATCAGTCTGTTTGTCCTTCCGCTGTAGTCAGTGAGTGAAATTGCTCATAACTCTTAACCACATGGTGTAGTTTGATAAAAATATGCATCATTCTACAAGAAATGACCAATTTCATTTCCATACATTTCTTCTGGCACCAGAAACTGATTATTCTACATTCACCACGGTTTGTGCACATTACCATCAGTTGATTGTCAGCATAATAACTTTTTACCTTAAATTATATGTTGAGGTTTCTAAGATAATACATGTATAAAGAATTGATCTCCCTCCCTGAAAACCCGAACTAGTTAAGCTAACTATTTTACATAGTTAAGCCAAGTGTCCTCCTGAGGACTAAGCATTTAGTAAAAACAAGACCTGTCCCCGTACAGGATAGTTCGCCTGCAGTGCCTTGCCCATCACATATAAAAAACCTTGACGTAAAACTTTAAAGTGTGACGCCAACGCCGACGCCGACGTCCAAGTGACAACAATAGCTCTCTGTACTTTCGTACAGGCGAGCTAATTACTGACCTCTTAGTTCATTGTACTAGATGTTTAGTAGATTTTTCACTAGTTCAATTAGTAACTGTAACAAAGCAGAACTGTTATTTTAGAATATGCAAATCAAATATTTTTTATTCATGTATGATTTTGATACCTCTTTGAAGTACATCAAGTTAACCACAGCGTATTTGGATCGTGGTTTAACCTCTTCCCCATCCCCATAAGGAAAGATGGGGAAGAGAACGGGTTTGAAGTTAATTCATATTGAAGTCAATTCAAGTGTATTTCAGTTCTCAAATCGACGTCCCCCCCCCCCCACCCCGCACCTCAGCGGAACGAATCCATAGCCGCAGTAAAGGGGCGCCGATCGTCCGTCCAAGTTAATTCATATGTTTCAGTATGCAGTATTTATAATTAAACAAATATAAAAACTGTGAGGTATATTTTCAGTTTACACAAATTGTGAATAATTTAAAGATTTATGCCCTTTTTATTATTATTATTATTATTATTATTATTATTATTATTTCAAAAACGTGTTCGTGTAATACTTATACAGTAACTCCGAAATGGCCCATTTATATATTCGACAATAATTATTAAGAGCAATTTTTGTGAGTAGTAAGTTTATTTCAAGAAATTTTTTTTTTTTTTTTTTTGTAAATCGCGGTCCGCTATCAAAATCGCCTCATTGGACAGAATTAATTTGCTCTGACGTCACTAGCGCGTGCACGAATAAGAAAAATACCTAGGTATCCATATGACCGCAAGGCGTGGTATCGACTCTCCTACTGGCTGACAATTGTGTTCATTTACATTTTCAATCGCGATACTTTGTTTTAATTAAAACCGCATCAAACTGAATCACTTTTTCTGAACTTTAACAATGGATTTACAAACGATTATATATTATCTAACGAAATAAGTCATATTGATTATTTTAAAGATGGTGAAAAAAATGAGGGAGTATACTTTTAAATTTTTGATTATTTCTGTTATTTTATAAAGTAAATGTTTTATTATGTATATCATCGTATCACTGATGAAACTAGAACATACATGTGCAAACTCCACGCCGGAAGCTGCAAAGTAGCAGCAATTCATGCAAAACACAAAACAAGAAAATTAAATTGTCTTCTTATAAAAAGATACAAGCTAAATATATTTAAATTTGTTTAATGTGAAAAGTTGGAGGGACACATTGAAAGCAAAATTTATACATAAAGACTTGAAAGACTTGTTTTTTTATATGACATACTGACATTGAAATATTTGGGTGGGTTGGGAAACTTAAAGTAAAAGATCAGGTAGAGCATAAGCTGCCGATTATTTATTACAGAAAAATAGCATGACGATTTTTTTTTTTTTTTTCATATCTATAATCAAACATTCACTTTCACTTAAATTGACCTCGATACCAAAGTTCAAACAGCTTACTGTACAGTTCAATTTAGCACAGGAAGTGACGTCATCAGAAATGCGCATTGTTCCATGATTAGTCGATCTTGAAAGGTAAATCTTTTGCTTTAGCACTGCTGATATAATGTTTTTCATACTGGAATATTTTGAGTATAACAGATAATATAGGTATCAATCCAGAGCTGCTTGTATCCAAAGTTAAAAAAAATATGAGTTTGTTTTCACATAAATATTCCGCCCGTTTCTACTCAGTGTCCCTACCCTTTCAACAATTGTCAAGGCATATTTTGAAGCAAATACCAGTGATTCAAATATTTTGACTGAAGGTCATTGGGTGATATGTAAACCTTAAAGGTAAGACATAGATTTCAAAAATCGGTCAACATTCCTCGGAATGGCAAGTTCATTTACACTATTTCTGAAATGCCCCTGGTAGTTAGCTTGTTCTTGTGTGTACCCTTTCATGCCACGCAAAACCTAACCCTTTAGTACGCGCAGAAAGCGAAAATTCAGTTCTATCTGTGCAGTCATTCAGCCATACAAATACGAGTCTGTAGGACTCGCTAGAGCATACAGCAAAGAATTTTGTTCGTACACCGCTGATGTGCAGACTGATCTGAGTCGTTGACTTCATTGCCGTAAACTTTAAACAACTAACGTTAGTAAAGCTTGCACAGCATGTCTTAACACTTAGAACCGCTGCCTTTAATAAGAGCTACACTCAGGGCTACATAAAGCACCATCAGTCGATGTGCAGATATAAAGCACCGTCAGTCGATGTGCACATCGTTTACCGGCCTCGATATCTCAGTGGTAGAGCGTCCGCTTCGGGAACGGAAGTTCTTGAGTTCGAATCCCGGCCGCGCCATACCAAAGGCGTAAAAATCGTACTAGGAGCTCCCTTGGCTGACGCTCGCCTATAAAGGGTTGTCCCAAGATAAAGTTGAGTCATCAGGTAGGTATAAATTGTTACCGGATACCTTGTTTGTCGCAATAAAAGCTCTACAGAGCTTATGTTGTCTGTTTATAATACGCGACGTTAAATAAAGCTGTTTTATCTTTTATCTTAACCCTAACCCTACTTTCAGTTTTGACGAAATCGTGTCCCTTTGATTTTTCATATAGTAATTTCATATAAGCTTCGTGTCCGCTCCATGTCTCGGAAACCGTTTAAGATTTCTTCATTACAGTTTGTGTAAATATAAAGCACCATCAGACAATGTGCAGAGAAAATGACCATAACCCTGCTTTTATTTTTAACAAATTTACGCCCCTCTGTATTTTTCGTATTGTTAATTTGGTTTACATTCGTGTCCGCTTCATATCTCTTTAACCTTTGAAAGTTTGTTTGAAACTTGAGTCAAATATTCACCTTATCGAGGCAACGTGTAGAACTCGTATTCCAACAATGTCAAGGTCACACTTAGAGACCAAAGCTCAAAAGGTTACACTATTTGTCCGCTCCATATCTCGAAAACCGTATAAGATTTCTTCATAAAAGTTTATACAAATATATTACCGGGACAAGAATGGAATATTTATTAGTTTTTTTTATTGAAGTGTATGTTTTAAAAACTCAAGGTAGTGTACAGTGCATGCAAATGAGTAAGCTCGCATTAATCGTTCTTCCACACTTCTAAACTCATCAGTGCAGTAATGTTTGCAAAACCTTTGGTAATATCTTCTCGATTCTCATTGGCTATTTGATGAAAAAAATATGAAAATTAGGATGAGTTTCTATTCCAATTATTTTTCTTGTTCAAGTTTTAAAATGAACAATTTTGCTGTAGACACGGTCAAACAGTCATTGAAAAACTTTTACATGAAAAATGATCGTGTATACGGGGCTTTGCACAGTTGACTGGCAACAGCGACAATATGTTCAAACAACTATTGACAGTTGACAGGTAACAGCCGTTATATGACGTAACGTCAGATGTTGGTGACAATAAGCGTAACGTCAGAAAGCGTCAGATTTACAGCTCTGTTTCTGTTCACTGCAACTGCCCCATCGAATTTCTTCAATTGTTCCTAAATAAATACTCATTAAATGTAATTTAATTGCCAACTGCAGCTGCTAGCGAAATATATCGGAAGATATTAAATTTCGGGACAACTTACGAGCTTGCTCGATTTCTATAAGGAGCCGCGGTAGATCAGTAGTTTAAGCGCTGGTCTGCTGACCTAGCGGTCCCAGGTTCGATCCCCGCTTGAGATGAGAATCTTTTCAAATGTAAACGGGGTTTCATTGCACACAACCTTTCATTATCAACCTCTCATCGACTTGATATGACTGAACGCTGTTGAAAAGGACATAAAATCGCAAGTCATTCATCCTTCCATTGATTTCAATAAAACGTAACCAACGTACAAATACAGTTGCGGACAAAACCGCTAGATTTGCTTATTCGTAAATTACATCGGCTCTCCGAAATAATTTCCAAAATCATTCCTGGTACAGAACTATTCGGAATAGGTATTTCATGTCCGCCTGATTTAAATTTGCTTTATATTAAAGTTTGATATGATTTTTATGCTAAGAAAATACCACCCAGTATGCAAAATAAAGAAATCTGGCGTTGAGGACAAAACCGCTAGATTTGGAAAATGTGGTATTACTTTAAATCGGATCATATATTCCGAAGTCATATTTCACAGTTCGAAAATTTCATATAGGTATTGTATGCTAGTAAATTTTCTACTCTTCTTCTGCTGCGTATAGTTCTTTAGTGGTCCCTTGATCTTCGTCGGGTGTCGTTTCTTAGTGCCAAAAATCTGAAGTTTACGTTTTTCTTGAATCGCTAAATCTTAAGTTTTCTTCTAGACGGAAAGGCTTAACTTGTTGCAGTTCCGATATTAGTTTACATTACTTCACTCGCATCGACGGTGAAACTTTTGTTGGTTTTTGAGCTCTGGTTTTCAATTTAAGCTGAAATAACTAATTTGCATTGTGAGTACATTGCAACGTTTTGCAGCGTAAAAACTGGCGTTGTTTGGTATTTCAAGACGATTCACTTATTTTTATGTCACATAAATGAAGATTTTCTTTTTATCTTCCAAATACTCAATAAATAACCTTTTAAACGGAATGAAATTTATTATGTTTGCTCGTGCGTTAGATATACTGTATCAGGGGAAAATCATAAAGATGGCTTGAAAATGACATTGTTACCAACACCTTTACGTTTAAATAGCTGTTGCCAGCCGACGGATAATAGCAATTTTAACGTAAAATGGCCTTTACCAGTCAATCGTCACTAGCGATTTCAACGCAACAAATGAAGCTTTTATATATAATATTTTGGATACTTTTAATCATTTTGAGTGTATATGGGACTATTGCCCAAAACGGCTGAATTATAATCTTATCTCTCACAGCTTGCTTCTGACTGGCCAGTGAATCTTATGCCACCATAGAGTGGCCGGAGTTTATCAATAAAGTTTTGTTCTGTTCTGTTCTATTCAGTAAAGTAGGTGCTAATTACCTTTGAGTAGCACCTCGGAACCATGAATTACCAGTCAACTGGTTCTAGACCCCTCCGTTTAAAATTCGGAAATAGAGAACAGTGTCAAGCAATATTATTAGGATGGTACTAAGGTAGCGTAACGTAAAAGATTAAAGATTGAGACACCACTAATAATAATCGTAATTGTCCTAAATTCGAACACTTTGATTTTACAAATCATTTATGTGTCCGAAAAAAGAAAGATGGAATGACGAACTGTGCAAACCCTGATCAAACTTCTGGAGCAGGGTGAGCTTGGTCTGTACTGTTTGCCTGTACATAATTTATGTCCCTCTAGTATATAGAGCTTTCACGGTAGAATTCAAATTTCAGACAAAAATAATAAAATAAAATAAAACTGTGTCAGGAAATATCACCAAGGAGACACTTTAAAAACAAAGGTTTGATTGATGGATGCCTTGTAGTTTTACGTCCTTTTTAACAGTATTTCAGTTAGATCAGGACAATGGAGAGGTGTTAATTAAAGGCAGTGTGCAACGGAACCCAGTTTACGGTTTCAAAGATTTCCGCCTCTAGCGGGATTCCAAACCAGGACCGATAGCTCAGCAGGCCAGCGCTTAATCTGGTAATCTACTTGAGCTTTTAGAAATAAAATGTACTTTACATGAACGTTTTGATTGCAAGCTTATTTTTGCGCAGCACCTTAAAAATACAACTGCACGCATTTGAAAAGAACCTTAGTCCATCGCAGAAAACAAATGCCCGACCCTTGGTCAAGCGCGTCCATTATTGCTTCTGACAGACTAGTTGCTGAACTCTAATATTTTACAAGGAAGTACATATCTATATTTAATGTCATTGAGAATAATTAGAGTTCTTAAATATTTAAAAATCTGTTAAAAGGTAACCCACATCTCGTCTAAACTATACTAGTTTTCTCTATTCCATAACCTTGCAAGTCGTTGGGGGCACCAGTAAATACTGAAGGTTGAGTAGGTGGAAAAGTATTGTTGTTCAATCACCTATGGTCCACAGATGATTTTACAATACTTCCGTTCCACCTAGCCTTATCTTTAGCTGCCCTGATTGTGGTGGCAAAGTCCACCCCGGTCCACTCAGTCACGATCTCCCCACCTCTTCTTCTGTCTTCCTCTTTTTCTCTTTCCTTTGACTGGGTCATGTAGAATCGTCTTTGCTTAGCCAGAACTCACTGAGATGTGGCCAAACAACCTCAGTTTTCGTTTTCTGACCATAGTAAGGTCTTAATTCTTCCTACTTGTTATTGGCTACTTGGAACTTTCAGTGAACATCCTCATTAGTTACCAGGGTTCAAGGTTATAAAACTTGAGTATAATCTCAAACTTAAAATAAAGCACACTGATTGGCTGCTTCCGAGCATGTGCTCGGAAGTAGCCAATCAGTGTACTTTATTTTGAGTTTGAGAATCTCAATTTTTATAACCTCGGGGCCTGATCCTTTGTACGTCATGTTCAGCAACCTTCGGTAGCATCTCATCTCAAAAGATTCAAAGTATATACATGAAAAGAATAAAAGAAATGTTTCATAGGAGGTGGGAATTTTATCAGATTATTCCCATTCGTAGTATTTATCTCGGAAAAAAATATTCTGATAAAACAGTACAAAAATGCTCATATGTTTTTGTTTTCTCTGAAAACTATATGAGTCAAGACAGGAGAAAAGATACCCGACATGACTGTTTGAATAGATTTTTGATATTTTTCTCCACGCAGATATAATTCAGAAAATTTTCGCAATTCCACGCAGAGTCTCGACAAATCAAACGTTCGCAGTCAAAAATCTGCATACACAGGCTTTCAGAGAATGTGCAATTCCGAAATCTTAGCTATCCGAAATTATTGTGATAACAAAAATATCTTTGACAAAGTTCGCATACCCTGACCATTATGCGCATAATTCAACAGCACATATCCTAATCATATTGTGCATACAGCTATATAGCTACTTTCTCAAGATACAGTCTCTTATATTAGAACCGTATGAGTGGTCGCAGAATAAGATTTGAGGACGAACAAAGTACAAGCAAAAATATTCAACTTTTAAAGGGTAAAAAGTCTCACTAATTAGATCTTGTTTATTAAGAGAACTTCAGATTCTGATGAAACACCAAATCCCACATAAATGTATTAGAATTCCTACTAGATCAATTTTAAGTTCTAATTTTGCAAGTCAATAATATTACCTCTAGGTACAACCTCGCAGAATATCCTTCAGTCAAGGTTACTATTTTTAGAAACACCAATACTTAATTGCCTGTAAAACCATATTGTAACTGTCAAAGTGTAATTTTATAGTTTTTATCCTAAATTCACAGCTGCAGCTAATATTTGGCGATATACTCTATCATCATGGACACTTACACACGATTTCTTTAAAGAATCAAATTTAAGGTCTTGCTGCCCAAAATTGTTCCAAAATGTAGTTTGTTCCCTAAGGTAATATCTAGAAGTATTTGATGACGTTATATAGGGAATTGGAATGTTTAAATATAAAAAAAGAGCAATAAAGTAGTCCAGGAATGGTAGTAACTCGAGTTGATAAATCCGAAATTGATGAATTGGTCTTTTGAGGTGGCAAGTTTTTGTCACTTTAGATTCTGTCTATACAAGCCGCCCGACAACCTGCTAGGGTCATGTACAGGTTCTTCTCCGGCCTGATGTTGTAGTGACAAGCGTCGACCCGCACACACCGATCTACTCCTCTCCTGTCCGCATCATACGTCCATGCCCTTGTCATCATAGATACTCTGTGTGCCGCAGGGATCATCTCATTACCGAGAGTACATCTATCGTCGCCCTCGTATGGGCCATTGTCACAAAAATCTGGATAAAAAAGAATAAACCAAGAGTGTAAGTGAAATTGTTCAACACTGACAAAGTTTGGACACAGGCTATTTTTTTACATGGATCTCTTCAACCCGATACCGTGTGAAACAGAGGGGAAAATAATTGCTAGACACCCTTTTTAATGCAAAAAGCACCTCAGACCTTAATACATTTTCAATAACGATGTTTAGTTGTTGTTTTTTTAGAATTTTGCGCAGAAATAACCCTTAGATCTTTTTTTAAATAAACCCTTTTTAAGATCAATAAGTCCTGCATTTTGGAATTCCAAACTCCGATAAACAGCATGAAGAAGGTATCTGCAAGCTTTAAGAAGATCTGTTGTAGGTTCAGCATATTATGCAGAATTTTGTATCCACCACATATCAGTAATCATCACCAGCATAATCAGTACAACGATTGTATATCTTCACTGTCCATATCAGTTCAAGTAGTTTGAGAACAACGAAAATATAGCAGTTTGGTCCTTTTTGTTTTTCTTTTCGTTACGAAAATATAGCAGTTTGGTCCTTTTTGTTTTTCTTTTCGTTTACCGTTGCTCAGTAGCAGAGGCCAAAGTCAAGCTCTGAGTGTTAAAATGCCACTTTGCTATGGACCTTATTGTACTATTCCACAATTTTAATCTGCGGTATCAAAATTTTGCGGTTTAATGAAAATAACATATTGGCGCATTTTAATTTTGAGATACAGCGGCTCCGGACCGTAAAATGAAAAAATAAAAAAGTTATTACAATTTTTCTTAATTTTCTGTTTAACTATACATTGTGCATCTATTAGAATCGCCTCATCGAGGCGATTCTAATGAGATGCCACAAGGTATGGTTTGATGGAACTGTATAGAAAACATCTCAAATACTCACCATGTTCTCCTTTTTTATCCGCACCTTGGTAAAACTGTGCGTGTGTAAGCGTTTATAAAATCAAATAGTGGCGGACTTAACCGCCAATATCGCCAAAAATTCAGTAAGTGTTTTACAGTACATAAACAGTGGGATTATAGAGTTTTAACGACTTTAGTGTTGCAGGCTTGCAGCTGTCAACGCGTTGTCAACCCAGCCTTGCAAAAACGAAAAAATTGATATTCGATACTTGATAGTGCATCTATGCTTGAACGTCAAAATAGTATCTGCAACTTTTGCTTGAGTGTCAAAATATTATTTTATTCAGATATTGATAATCGGTTGCAGTTGCAATATCTTAAAACGAATTTTAGCAATCGGCCCCAGTCCCCGTGTCTTAAACTGAATTAATAGCAATAATCTACCTTTAAATACTCGAAGGTCAACAGAGAGTTTCGACATTCGAAGCTTGTCACTCGGCGTCAGTTCGACTTCGACGAAAGCGAAAAAAAACGCAATAAATAAAATAAATGGAAAAGGAGATGAAACAAAAGGATAATTGCTCATTCTGAGTATTTACCTTTCCTAAAATGGAACAGTTAAGCTCGCGATCGATCCAATATATTCAGAATACAGACTCTGATCAGACTTTTCCTTTGGTTTCAGCCTGATATGTGTTTGCACTGTTTTCTCAGATCTACCTGTCGCAATCCTTAGATATATTTCACGGTATATAACGCCTCTTAAAGGATAAAGATAACTTACTTTCTAAATATATGCCATTGCTTCCTCCAATTGCTACAGACAAACAAACAGCAAACAAAATTATCTTTCCTTCCATCTTCGAAATAAACACGAAATCTCGTATAATACTTTTTTACAATTGCTGCTATTAAATATGAGCCGCGTCACGACAAAACCAACAATGTCGTTGTGCGCCCCTCTCAGTCTCAGATCAGCCTGGACATCTGCCCAGTTTGATCAGACTCTTCGTTAAGAGCTCAAAGGGTAGCTAAGGGTCTAAGCTAACTCCATGCGGACAGCGAAGACTCTGATCAGACTGGGCGGATGCCCAGGCTGATCTGAGTGCGCAGACTCACATGTTTGGTTTTGTCGTGCCGCGGCTTATATAATTTCCACGTGGCCCATTGTTGTATCAATCAGCTGGTGCTTCTGTTGTTCCATGTATGACGAGCTTGAACCATACCAGAGGCAAATCATGTCATTTACTGTATAGTTTCAAACAACATCAAAGCAATATTAATTATCCCGTAATTATCCCGCCAGCGCATCCTAGCAATTTAATGTTTTCCTAGTTGTTTGATGTCTGAAAGTCATAACAAATGAGTGAAGATCCGGAATATAAATATAAACTGCCACATTGTTGGAAGTCGCATGATGCGGATCATATATAAACGACAATATTGTGCATATCAGCCGCATCATTAATGTTGAAAACGACAATATTGTTCATATCAGCCGCAACATTAATGTTGAAAACGACAATATTGTGCATATCAGCCGCATCATTAATGTTGAAAACGACATTATTGGGCATATCAGCCGCATCATTAATGTTGAAAACGACAATATTGTGCATATCAGCTGCATCATTAATGTTGAAAATGACAATATTGTGCATATCAGCCGCATCATTAATGTTGAAAACGACAATATTGTGCATATCAGCCACATGATTAATGTTGAAAACGACAATATTGTGCATATCAGCCGCATCATTTATGTTGAAAACGACAATATTGTGCATATCAGCCACATCATTAATGTTGAAAACGACAATATTGTGCATATCAGCCACATCATTAATGTTGAAAACGTCAATATTGTGCATATCAGCCGCATCATTAATGATGAAAACGACAATATTGTGCATATCAGCCGCATCATTAATGTTGAAAACGACAATATTGTGCATATCAGCCGCATCATTAATGTTGAAAACGACAATATTGTGCATATCAGCCACATCATTAATGTTGAAAACGTCAATATTGTGCATATCAGCCGCATCATTAATGTTGAAAACGACAATATTGTGCATATCAGCCGCATCATTAATGTTGAAAACGACAATATTGTGCATATCAGCCGCATCAGTAATGTTGAAAACGACAATATTGTGCATATCAGCCGCATCAGTAATGTTGAAAACGACAATATTGTGCATATCAGCCACATCATTAATGTTGAAAACGACAATATTGTGCATATCAGCCGCATCAGTAATGTTGAAAACGACAATATTGTGCATATCAGCCACATCATTAATGTTGAAAACGACAACATTGTGCACATCAGCCGCACCATTTGTGTTGGAAACGACAATAGTGTGCATATCAGCCGCATCATTAATGTTGGAAACGACAATATTGTGCACATCAGCCGCAATATGTGACTTCCAACAATGTGGCTGTTTTGTCTCAACCCACACTGGGTCTATAGGGGCCGTATGACTTTTGCCAGTTCCATAGATGGCTGATGTGACAAGTGAAGGCTCTGATCAGAGTCCAGTCGGATCAGAGTCTTTGCTTGTCATACCAATGCCACATTGTTTGAAATCACATGATGTGGCTCAATCTTCTTTCATACATCAGGAAAAAAGACTTTCGCACACATAATGTATGGACCGGAATAACCTCAAACGTGAAGTCACAGGCTGGTCTGAAAGTTCGCAGATACTTGAAGCACACTTTTTGCGTGACTCAGGTCGCATTAAGGTTATGAGCGCATGTCCTCTATTCATGGAAATTTATTTTTTCTGGGAGTGATCCCCGGGCGGTGCCTGGTATGATTGTCTCCCGGAACTACCTGGATGCTTTCTTACGACTCATTTGAGCAAACAAGTTGCCTTGTGCCCCTTTAAAGTCATATTTAATCACATAGTTTCTAACTGACGTCTGTTTGTCATGTAGCTCACTAGCTGTAACAAATACTGCGAAAGACGCCCGTTGTTGTATTTAGCTTCCTCAGTGTACCTCAACAGTTGAAGAAGAAAGATGATGGACGGGTCTCGGTAGGCAATGAACATATCTCGCCGAGCCACACTTACTGACGAATTCCGCGAGACACAGTAGCTGCAGACATCAGTTAAGAGACGCCTTCGTATAAACTCGCCAGAGCAGGCGTCCCCCACTGAACCATCTCAATCCCTATGTCTCGACAAAGTTTTTTTTTTTTTTAACTTGCAGTAGGTTTTTTTTTAAATACAATATAAATTCAAACTAACAACAATAATAATCTGGATCTGTCATCCTTCTTCCTTCACCATGGATATATTCCTAGAAAAGAAGAAGAAACAGATACATGAAAGCAACATGAGATTAAGAAAAAACCCAGATCGCGTCGACGTAACACGACGTCATGTACCTGCTGGGAAGTAACGAATCGAGTATGCTGTATACCATATACCGACACAACCCTGCACCAGCGCTGACCCATAATGTTGACTCAACCCCGATACAGGGCCGTACCAGCAATGTGCATCTGCCGAGAACTTATTGTATACTAATTATAAGAATCTGTTATAAGAATTATTACACCGGCCGGGAGTCCGCTCAGGGCGGGAGAGAAAATTTAATTAGTACCGCCATTTAGATTGACTTTAGTGTCTACGTCATTTGCCAAAACGGTGCATGATTTTCATGTGTAAAAACTGCGTTCCACGTGTCATGACTTTGTACATCCAGGATTGTTAAATTATCTGTTATATCTGACGGAATTCGCAAAAAGTTTACGGTTAAAGAACTATCTTAAGGTACGTAAATTACTAATTTATATATATATATAAAATTAGAAAACAAGAAAAAAACCTGAGCTAAAGATTAATCGTTCTGCAGCAAGAAGACGTGCTGACGTCGTGTTGGGTCGACGCGACGTAATGACGTCGCGTCGACGTCATTGTGGTGTCATTTTGACGTCGTGGGCTAGCTGTTTTTTTCTTAATCGCATGTTGCTTTCATGTATCTGTTTCTTCTTCTTTTCTAGGAATATATCCATGGTGAAGGATGAAGGATGACAGATCCCGATTATTATTGTTGTTATTTTAAATTTATATTGTATTAAAAAAAAATTGCATTTAGAAAAAAAGCTCTTTCGCTTGTTTGTTGACTTTACGCCTTAATGTCGCATGGTTGGCGAGCTAACGAAATTGGAAACAGACTTTATCAAACTGACAGTCCTTTCGACTGAACTTATTAACAATATAGAATTAAACAATTGTTGACTTTTGGTTTGTTGAACATGAAGTGTTATTAAACAGTATATTCATACTGACCTCTGCTTCGCGTCGGTCAATATGAAGTTTACTCTTCAATAACCTTTTATGTCTACCTCAACAAAAAGGTAGTACATGCATTTTTATAATCTGATAATGTCATGTCAGAACTTTCTTTTACCGGAGACCGGTTGTCAGCTTGTACCCAGTTAGCGAACATATATGTTTTGGATTTTCCCCATTTCTATTTTGTACTGCGTATATTTCTGCGACATGCCTGGGAACATTCTGAAATAAAATAAGGGATAGGGGTGGGCGGCTGGGGGCAACCTCACCCTGGTTTCTGACAGTGGTTCATATACATGTATATGAGCCGCGACCCGAGAAAACCAACAAAGTGGTTGTGCGCCCAGCGTAGACTCAGATCAGCCTGGGCATCCGCCCAGTCTGATCAGAGTCTTCGCTGTCCGCATGGAGGTAACTTAGGCCCTTAGCTAGCCTTTAAGCGCTTAGCAAAGACTCTGACCAGACGGGGCGGACACCCAGGCTGATCTGAGTCTGCGCTGGGCGCGCTACCACATTGTTGGTTTTCTCGTGTCGTGGCTCATATACTGAAAGGATAAAGAAACGCATGGTAAAATTTTGGGCGATTCAAGGTTATGTATTTGAATGTTATATTATATTTTTATACATCTATCAAAGGATATCTTAAATCAATTATTTTTGAAAATTGCACTGGATTTTGACAGTTAATTCTTGTGTTATTGAAAACAATTTGACGGTACCCCCATTATCGTAACGTGAAATCGATCAATTCATGTACTGGTCAGTATCGGGTATGCCAACGTAGGGCCGTCGACTTCGCAGACACACCTTACGCAATCGGTTCCTCACAGTTTTCGGATTAATGCGGCGATTATGAGTGCCTACCGTATTGATAGCCGTTTCAGTGGCAGTAAGGTGGCGATTACGCAGATGGGCAAGACGTATAGCCCTGTTCTGACGTTGCTTCGTTACGTGCGAAGCGTCTCGAGCGTGGTCGGTCGGTAAGCCTTCCGGTTACTCTAAGAGGACGGACAAGACGTTCTATGGTGGAAACATTCGCATCAAACTCCAACCTACTGTTGCCTTTGACTTTGCATTAGCAACGCAATACCTAGAACCCTCAGAACTTCCGTCAGCCGTACCATGATTGCAAGGGATGCAAATCGACTTTAGTGTGTAAAACTCTAGACTATCAGGTGGTATGACAGATGTGTTGACAAACTTGTTAGTATTATTCTTCAAGTGTTCTTTTGCTTTCACCGCTTGCCCTACCTGACAGGGTATGTTGCACGCTTGAGTAATTTTAGGCACCGGACTTAATCATCTGACCAATTTTCTCAATTTCAAACAAAGATGTTTAACTATTATTATTATTCCATATTTTGTTACCCTGCGTTTCTTTATCCTTTCAATGATACATAGATGCTGTTCGGTTCACATCAATATATGTTACGTATTTTTTTAGTTACTAAACGCAACAAGAAGCAAAGTGTGCAGCTATAAAGGTGACCACATGACTAGCAGACCACACGCGAAACATTCAGGAGTCGCAAGAGAAAAGCGGCCTTGGAATGGTTAGTAATAGATTAATTGCAAGGAATGGGGCGGGGAGGGGCGGCTTAAATCGGCTTTATGCCAGAGCAACTTCACCCTAGTTTCAGGTTGTTTGATGTGTTGCTTTACGTCCACGGTAAACAGCTATAATCATGTCGGGACGATTAGTTAGCCTAACCCCACTATTCCTGGGTAGGCTTAGACCCCCTAAGCGGTTACCCAGTACTAAGTGCACATACTTTCGCTTTCCACCTCTGCGGCCCGGGTTCGATTCCCGGCGTCGTCATGTGGGAGGGTAGTGGTCGCCCGTCCGAGGTCGGTGGTTTTTTTCCGGGTACTCCGGTTTCCTACACCAGTATAGGACCACAAACGCGCCAGCATCTGTGCCATCGAGAGTATTCAAATAAGTTCGCGTGAGCTTTCAATGCAATCTATGTAAAATAAATAAAGTTTACTTTCGCCAGTAGCTGACAACTGTCTTTCTTGAATCAGAGGAAGGGCCTAATTTTTCGAGTGGCTCATAAACACAAAAAAATGGTAGGTCTGCGTGAAGGTCCTGTATTTATCAAAGAATCAAACTAGCGAATCATATATCAAGAGTCATCGCTGAGATCTGCCAAGACGAGTACATCAGCAACACCTCAGCTTATATGCCGTTTTTGTCGAAGGAATTAAAATCTTAAAGAGTTCCTTCAAGAGCAGAGAATACGTTCACAAGAAGGAACATGGGCCAGACTACGTAGTTTCGGCTAATAGAGCCTCTTTAGTGACCCTGACAATATCTGGTGACGAAACCAGAGAAAAGCATACTGTTATTTCTTAATCTCAATTGGACAGTCGAGTCAAAGACTGATTAGTTTCAAAAAGGGTCCAAATAATATATAAAAAAAAATATGGTTTAGAATATGAGTATCAACCAATCTAAAATTTCAGATATCTCAGAATATATCCTCTGATCTCAAAGGACGAAAATAAGATAAAATCTGCACTATGGATGATGTACGGGGAGACGTTTTACGGCCGCCACACGGCACAACACCAGCTGCAGTGAGGTAAAATAAAAATCTTAAAGTGTTCCTTCAAGAGCAGAGAAACCGTGGACATCATTATATAGAAATTCGTGATATGATCTTGTGAGTTAAATATTTAATTCTTGTTATTCTGATTTTTTCATCATTTTTAAGGAGATTGATTACGATTACGCAGCCATATTTTCTACCATTTTGCAATGGTAAAAAAAACTTCTATGACTTCCTACTTGCTTCATTTGATGATGAAGCCTCTTCCTGCGGTTACTTAAAGCGAAGAACTTGCTTTTGAAATGGGCAAATTCTATCCATCAAGAGAAGCCGCCAATGTGTTAGGAAAAAGATTTTTTATTCTAACTAATTATCTCCCCTGGAATCATTCTAGTGCCCTTAACACATGAGCGAACCCTGAATTTGTGCCTCTGGGTTTCTGTGGTTTCGACAAGAGACAGAATTATGTTACATGGCTACTTTGTCATACTGTCATAGCACTGCTCTGGTAACAGCTTGTTGAGGACACAAATGGGAATCCTGTTCGCTGTTCGTTTCTGCACTGACGTTAACGACAACAACAGTCGAAATGGACATACTTCGGAAGTTAAGACAAGTTCTAAATCAAGAGGTCCATGATATGGGCCGCGACGCGAGAAAACCAACAATGTGGTTGTGCGCCCAGCGCAGACTCAGATCAGCCTGGGCATCCGCCCAGTCTGATCAGAGTCTTCGCTGTCCGCATGATGGTAGCTTAGACCCTTAGCTACCCTTTGAGCAATTAACAAAGAATCTGGTCAAACTTGGCGGATGACCAGGCTGATCTGAGTCTGCGCTGGGCGCATAACCACATTGTTGGTTTTCTCGTGTCGTGGCTCATATATGCTGTGTTAAGCCTATCACGTAGCAGCGCCTGCAACGCGTAAGAGCCCAAAATACAATCCTGAAGATCATTCCTGCAATGTTCAAACCTTTCAGCTTCTTGTTATTTTATCTAATAACGATATCGCTTTCAAACACAAATCTGGCGATTCGATCATATGAGAGTCATTATTTTGAATCCATATCAGCGTCCTCTCAAAAAATCTATTTTACGGCAGTGCTGCATAGCGTGTTATAGCGTTCCCGTAATATCCAATGCGTCAGACACGGAACTTAGTACTGATCATGAGGAAATGCTACAAAACAGTTCGAACCGACGTTTAGTAGTTAAATATCCAAGACACTGCAGGAATTTGATAACGTCTCGTGGGTGATTCCGTATATCCGCTTCACAATCGACGCAAGCCTTACGTATGATTCTAAGACGTGATACAAAGCGCCAGATCAAGTGACTGTAATGATAATGTGTGTTTATTATGTTGCAAACGACGACGTAACTGCGGGGTAACTGCTTTTTACGACATAGAAATTGGCCTTATAAGACCTGAAATATAGCTGACCTTCTTATTTGGTCGGAGATTACCTAAAATATTTTCTAACTTGGCCGGTAAATCTCCACAAGAATTATGAGGCAGAAAGCATTCGATGGTTATCGAGATATTTTCATTTTTATGTTTAATATTTATTTATTTATTTATTTATTTATTTATTTATTTATTCGTTTTGTTTGTTTTCACCATTTGTAGTAAAGGTGATGGTAGCCATCTTGGCATGTCAATTTTTAATGATATTTAATGACTTTTGATTTGCAGACGATACAAGAAGTAAAATGTTTGGTTTTGTGTATGTTTCAGTTGTTGAACATTACCCAAATTGTCTCATCTTAGGAATGTTTCATTCGGTGGTCTGTCGATTATGACATACTTTCTTTATTGTAGCATAAAAGTTTAGGTGTCTGCCAATTATGACATATATTCTTTATCATAGCATGAATGTTTATGTGGTCTGTCGATTATGACATATTTTCTTTACTGTAGCATAGATGTTTAGGTGTCTGCGATTATGACATATTTTCTTTATTGTAGCATGAATGTTTAGGTGGTCTGCCGATTATGACATATTTTCTTTATCATAGCATGAATGTTAAGGTGGTCTGCCGATTATGACACATTTTCTTTATTGTAGCATAAACGTTTAGGTGTCTGCCGATTATGACATGTTTTCTTTATTGCAGCATGAACGTTTAGGTGGTCTGCCGATTATGACTTATTTTCTTTATTTTAGCATAATTGTTTAGATGGTCTGCCAATTATGACATGTTTTCTTTATCAATGCATGAATGTTTAGGTGGTCTGCCAGTTATGACATATTTTCTTTATTGTAGCATAATTGTTTAGATGGTCTGCCGATTATGACATATTTTCTTTATCATAGCATGAATGTTTAGGTGGTCTGCCGATAATGTCATATTTTCTTTATCATAGCATGAATGTTTAGGTGGTCTGCCACTTATGACATATTTTCTTTATTGTAGCATGAATGTTTATGTGGTCTGCCGATTTTGACATATTTTCTTTATTTTAGCATAATTGTTTAGATGGTCTGCCGATTATGACATATTTTCTTTATCATAGCATGAATGTTTAGGTGGTCTGCCGATAATGTCATATTTTCTTTATCATAGCATGAATGTTTATGTGGTCTGCCAGTTATGACATATTTTCTTTATTGTAGCATGAATGTTTAGGTGGTCTGCCGATTATGACATATTTTCTTTATTGTAGCATAAAATTTTAGGTATCTGCTGAATATGTCATATTTTCTTTATTGTAGCTTGAATGTTTAGGTTGTCAGCCGATTATGACATATTTTCTTTATTGAAGCATAAACGTTTAGGTGTCTGCCGATTATGACATACTTTTTTATTGTAGCATGAATGTTTATGTGGTCTGCCGAATATGATATATTTTCTTTATTGTACCATGAATGTATATGTGGTCTGCCGATTATGACATATTTTCTTGATTTTAGCATAAATGTTTATGTGGTCTGCCGATTATAACATTTTCTTCAATGTAGCATAAATGTTATGGCGGGCTGCCGATTATGAAATATGTTCTTCATTGTAGCATAATGGTTTAGGTGGGCTGCCGATTATGACACAAATGTTTAGGTGGCTGCCGATTATGACATATACTCTACTGTTAATACAGCCTTTTATACTCGATTTATTTGTAGCATAAGGTGTCTGCTGTATCCAAAAAATCCATGAGATCGCGCAATGAAACACTTTCTTCAGGTACTTTCATTATTATCCTAACCCAAAAACAGATACGAGCTAAACAATTCAAAGCTTTCTGGAAGGATTATACTTGTTCCGCTCATACTGATAGTCATATTTCTGCTGCCATACTGGCAGGAGTAAAAGATTTTTTGCATGTTTTGAGACTAGCAATATGGCGTTTTTTAGCTCTATTTATGCATGGGCGCCATCTGTCTTAAAGTGGTATCAATAAAAACGTGACAAAGAGGGCCCTGCTTCAATTTTATATATTTATTTCCAAAACAATAATGCCAGGTTTGACATCAATGGTGACTTGTTTCACATGTTTAGAAATATATCATACAGCACCACCGGTAGCACCCATCATCTGAAATAAACAGGTTGTTCTTCTGAGCTATCTGTGACATGCAGTGCTGTATCTCGTGGCATGTTTCCGTCTTAACGTCAAAGGTCCAGACCGGGGACTTGGTGTCACAGTCAGCTTCTGGCACTTTGTTGCGACACAATTCATCCACTGAAATAAAACAAAGAAAACAGATTTGATAAAAATGCAAGAAAAAACAATTCAGATAAAAATATTCCATAGAAACTAAGATAACAAGGCTTAGCCCGATAGAAAACAGAAAACACGCTTTTAGTGAGTTCCTCTTTGAGCAGCAATATAAAGTACAAGGCTTTTCACGTTCCCTAGTGCAGGCTTGGGAGAAGCTGTTTTCAAATATTCCAGGTTGAGTTGTACGATCCCAAATGATCAGGTCATATAATCTGTACTATGATACAGTAGGGGGGGGGGAGGGGCGCTGAACTCCACGTATTATGTAGTGAAAAATTATACGTTCGTCAAAAAAATAATAATAATGATAATAATACGCTTCCGTACTAACAAGAAAACGAGAAAAGATGGCTCATTTTTACTGAATTAAATCACCCAATGACACAAATTATGTTTATCATAAATACTTTAGAACTTTTAAAGTAATATCTACGGTATTTGATGTGATTATGGCGTCATTAACTGCAGAAGCCTTAGAAGTAATGTTTTAGGCACTATTTTAGAGAAGGATTTTAATGCAACCACATTAAAAAGGCCCCTTTAAAAATATCACCCGTTTTCAAAGTCTGGGTGTAATTAAGAATACTTTTTCGATGACCGTTACGGATTTAGATCAGAGGATAGATTCTGAGAAATCTAAAATTTGAGATCGATTTAGACTATTATTCTAGATCATCGTCTTTTATATTATTTGGGTCCTTTTGCTATTAATCAGTCTTTGAATCGACTGCCCAATTAAAATTAAGAAATTACAGTATGCTTTCTTCTGGTTTCGTCACCAGATATTGTCAGGGTCACTGACGAGGTTTTATTAGCCGAAACTACGTAGTCTGGCCCATGTTCCTACTTCTGTATGTATTCTCTGCTCTCGAAGGATTTTTTTAAGATTTTAATTTTACCCGTAGCAGAATCCTGTATTATTCCGCAGCACCCAGTGAGGTATATTCGAACATGTACTTTGATTCCAGCTGCTTTCAAATAGGAATTCAACCTTTTTTTAAACTGGAAACCCATTTTGGGATATATGCAAATAGAGCAGACCCAGCTTATTCTGCGGCGTCTGATCAGGGCGTCTGATCACTGTTTGCTTACAGAAATTTCTATGCAAATTACAACGAAGTTAAATCAATCACCAGAAACCCCTAAATCTATGAATGGTCTCAGATGTAAAAATCCATCGCTCAAAAAGGGTAAACTAACATTGTAAATGATAAAGGTCAAAGTACCCAAACATAAGTCCGAACTCGTAGGTCAGTTAAACATAGACAATTCCGGAATAGTTTAGATACACAGACATGGACCCCAAAACAGAGGTGTGATCAGGTGCCCGCGGGGTAGTAAGCATCAGCTGCCTATTATAATACACCCGCCATATCTATGTATCTGTGGAAAAAGTCAGTGAAAGTCCGGTATTGGAAAGCTTAACTAAGCTTCGGCTGAGGCCATCAAATCGGAGATTAGTTTAGAAACGGCCACATTATAGGGATCAACAAGGTCATGGTGTCTCCCATAAAACTTTTTAACTGTCGATACAAGCTTTGTTTTATGATAACCCTGCTTCAACAGTTTCTGAGTGAGTAGCTTCCCTCTTTCAACAAAGTCTTGATATTTGAAACAGGCCCTAGCACAGCGGACTAGTTGAGAAACATAAACTCCGGTTGCAGGTGCCGAAGGGTGCTGAAGGGTGTAACTCAAGGTGCTGAGGAATAAATTAAAAACAACAAAAATAAAAATGGTTGCCGCAAAAGAGCTTATATTCTTTGCGTGACGATTATCAAAATTAAGCCTTAGCTATCTATTCTGTACCACTTAATACCCAAATAAATATTGTTAAAGTTTGTGGCATTATTGCTAAAAATGTCTTAAGTTTGGTCAGATTAGTCACTGTTGGTATGGTATAATGGTGTGCATAATTGCTCTCATAAGTTATTGTTACTTAATGTTTCCCTCCTTACTCCGCCAAGCTTCTCCGTGCACAAAGACATATACTGAAGGGATTTCAAAACCTCCACGTTTATTTTGAATGTCTCAAAAATAGATTCAGCTACGTCCACTAAATTTCAAAACACACGCACACACACACACGCACATACATACATATAGAATATATATTGTACATATTATGTCTGTATCACGATTATGAAATCGGTCGATTGAAGTGGTCAGGACACGTGTTCCTCGTGTTCTTTACAGTTTTCTGAGGAGTTTCCTCTTACAGTATCAAGTTTAAGTTGACTTAGAGATGTATTTGGCATACAGCGCCTTGATATCTCAAGCAGCTGCAGAATTTAGGGTCAGTTGGAAGCAGGATTTCCCAAAAGAGACGTCGCGGGGCAACTTTATGAATTAATTGCGGCAATCTACAATCTCAGACGACGTGGAAGATTTACAGGAATCCAAAACGCGACCGTCGGATAAGCAGACGTCATGACTTTAACATACGTCAACGCTGTCTCGGTAAAAGGTTTGACTGTACTGATTATTGCAGGCCAACGTGGCTGACGTAAGAATATTACGACAGTAAGAAATCGACTAAAACGCATGTATAAGATATCACAAGCCAAACAAAAGACTGATTCTGGAACAACGCCTTTGCCTTTTGCGTTTCAGAGATGTTACGCCTTTTTTGCTGACGTCTATCAATTAAATGATATAAAATAAACTGGGGAATCCTCGACTTTGATAGGTTTTAAGCATTTTATCGTAAAATATGCGCTGCCAGGAATGAAATGATTATCAGGCAGCAATAAGAAGTGGGAGTTTGTAAATCTTCTCAGTTTATTAGTAGAGTGTGTTCTGCTCAATGCGTTTTTACATAGCTAGTCTGTGCCGATTGGATATGGTGGGGTTTTGTGGATGGGGTCATGGCGTATATTTGTAGGGACCTTTTCTCCTAAGCATCCCAAACGCACCTTTATATGAAAATGAATCCTTGTCACTAAACCTAATCATCGTTTTAACTTTTCCATAGGATATATACATAATAATTATTATGGAAGTCTGCTTAAACCTGCCCACCGGTTCAAGGAATAACAATATTTTGGGGGAAAAAGTATTGTAACACAAGTAACTCTGTGACCTTGACTGTTTTAGAAAAATGAATGAAAAATACATAACCACAATAACTACAGTCGTCCCTTATATTGACATGGAGTTCCGCATGAAATGGAGAAGCGTCGAATGGGTTAAGTTATATAAAATTGCAGTTATATTAAAAACTGCTGCTCACCACCAAAGTTGCATTTTGCATTGCTATATCCTACACAAACCAACAGCAAAACTAACACTCCAGTGTAGACCATGGTGATACTTGTCGTTAAAGTCCAAATCTGAAAAAAAATAAGAGTAGAAGACGGTACCCTGTGTTCAAATACTTCACCGCTCCTCCCCTACATCCCCCCCCCCGCCCCCTAAGCCACTCTAGCATGGAAATTAGTTGTTTTCGGGATATTTGAATCGCTTCACATATTGGCGCTAATATACTCCCGTCGAGAGCAAGTTCTTTCCTTTAAAAGCAGTCTACTACTCTCCACCCTGCCACTTCACCCCCAAGAGAAGAGATACAAATACTTCCAAATAAGAGTGATATGTCTGGTTATATTTAAAACCCTGTCGTCTAAGAAACTGATTGTTTTACAGAATGAATTACAATGAAAATAATTCAGTTTGTAAAATCGATTTAAGCCCCCAGTAATTCATTACTGACCGTTCCAAGGCGGTAGTTCTGTTGTGGTTCTCTGTTGCCTGTTTTTGGTGTCAGAGTTTCTGTGATGTTTTACCTTATGTATGTTCTTATTATTTTTGGTTCGGTTTGGGTTGCTGAGTGGCCACCTTTTGGGAACAAGCTGCTCACTCGGTTGGCCATATGTTCTCTGTATCTTGATTATTTGTAATCTTAGTTGTTTCCAACTATGGTTTGAGGGCTGGATTTGGATTTTGATTGTTTCAGTTCCTGGTCTTTGCATACTTTTTACTTTTATTGCTGTGGGGCCGTATTCATAAAGCCACTTAAGTCATTGCTATGCGGTTGCTAAGGCTAAATATCTATAAAGGAGATTCCCTACAACTATGAAATTTGGTCTGGAGGAACAGTCTTTGTAAGACTGTTCCTCCAGACCAAATTTCATAGTTGTAGGAAATCTCCTTCAAAGAAATTTAGCCTTAGCAACAGCATAGCGACCACTTAAGTGGCTTTATGAATACGGCCCCTGGTTTACGAGCAGTTATGTAGTGTCCAACGCCGCTCAGGCCATCTAGTACCACACAGGGCTGAAGAAAACTCGTATATATTGAGAAACAATCTGCACATAATAAAACTAATATTTTTGTAAAATACAAGTATAAACGTCATGAAAAGGCAAGAAACTGCATAAATTTACCTACCAAACACTGCTTGATCCACAGAAGTCAGTCTCTAGAATGCGAACATCCGCTTTTAAAATTACTATAATTCCCAAAGTTCATGTTAATTTGTTATTTTATAGGTTAGATCCGGTAATCCAGTACTTTACATGTACTACGAGGGGTGATCATTAATAATGGAAACTAGCATTTATATTTCATTAGCTATGTATAAAAACAGTACTCCAGATATATAAAACCTAAGAAGCAAGCATATGACATATCATTAAGTTCTAAAGTAGTTTTTAGAAATATCGTCGCCATGGCAACGATGCCTTAAACGTCTAAGGGTTTAGTCTCTAAATTTTTGCATATTTCCATGTGTATTTCCTGCTGAGAAGTAACAAAGAATGGATAAAGGTTTGTGATAGCGTGAAGGCTTGATGCAAGTCGCGGATGCTAAACGAAAAATATAGTTATTCACGCCCTGCACTCAAACCTGGCAGAAATGCAGACCGTAAAAGACTTTTGTTCAAGCAAAATTAAACGTTTTTCGCCGATTTTAAGCCATAGAGACCAGAATTGTGACGTCATTGCACTTTAACAAGCAGAGTCTTGGGAGAATTGTATAGCAGAAAGAACCAAAATTATCGTGTACTTGATAACCGATCAATTAACTTTAGTACAGGGTGTTAATAAAGTTCGTAGACATTATTTAAACTTACACTGAAAGCTTAATAATGTCATGATTTTCGCAAACCTTTGTAAGTGTGATATAGGAAGCACTACCAAAGATATGCAGCATACAAATTTTTCTTTGATTTCAAAGTGACGAGAAAATCTGAATTGCCATGGACACACCCTCTACAGGGCTGACAATCGTGAAGGCAAAATTTTGATTTGCATAAGAGTTCGGCATCTTAGGAGCTTGCTTTTTCAAAACTAATTGAAATATTTAAGATTTTAAAGTACTAGTATTGCAGGAAATATTTTCGTGATTTTTTTTCTTTAGTTTTTATTAATTTTTGATGGTTTACAATGAAATTTCTGACTAAATCGAAAGGGAACCCCCATTCTCAATTGAAACTTTAAACTTTAGGGGGTAGGGATAGAATCTGTATCAGTATTTGTAAAATCAGTGGCATTTTGAAGATTTCTTTTAGTCTCTTGTTTTTAGATTTGCTCTTACATCGACCATAAACATTTGATCTGATTTTTATTTTCATATTGTTTTGCAAAATCAGTCTTAACAAATTACTCTTTAGATTTATCTTCAAATACATTTTTCGTTGAATTTTGCACTAAAACCTAGTTGTTTTGAAACAAATTTGGTAAGAATATGAAATTGTTTAGGAAACTCTTGAAATATTTTATACTGGGATATAAGCCCCTGTAAAAACAAATTTTCTTGTCATTTAGATGCATTATTGTCGTAGAAATGCTATTTTACCAACACATTTGCATAATTTGACTTTTTGTTGGTAAAATTTCAAATATATAATAATTTTCAGATACATCACAAATATTTCGAAATTTTCTTCTGGTCTCCCATATCTTTATGACCCACTCCATGATATAAATGATCTTATGTCAACTTTTGATTTCAACTTTCGTTTCAGATGTTAATTCATTACCCCCACCCCCTTTGCAAAATATAAACGCCTCATCTGCTTTTTTCATGTCAGTGAATCATCTGTCAAAATGTGCATGTTGTCTATGATTCCTTACAAACTGTAGCTAATAAAATACTGTTTGGCTTAGTCTCTATCATTTCTATTAGTTTTAAAATGATGATTCACAGAGGGATAAGAATGAATAACAGTTTAATATGCCACATCTTTATGCGTAAAATCCATCATTAATAGCAGACCACTTTGACACCTTGGGTATGAACTGCTAATTTTGTAACGGTAAAGTACGATTGTAAAAACGTTTTTACATTGTGGATCCTTTAATATTGAATAGTTCCTGAAACCTGTAAAGTTTTAAGATTTAATGAATGTTAATAAATGTAACTTCTGAAGTTATAAGCAATATTGTAATGTCTTCGAACTTTCTTAACACCCTGTATAGTTCTGGAAATTACGGAATAAAATGTCAAATTCCATAAAAATCAATTATTTCAACCCCTGCTTTAGCTTTAATTCATGCTAAATTTCAGAACATTTTCATGAAAATCATTATATGTGTGTTTCTAAAGCCACAACCTAACTATAACGGCAGGTGTTCCTAACTTTTGAATATCTCTTTACAAATCGTACATAATAAGCATAATAAAAACACCTCCTTATCAAAATGATGTCGAAAAAATTCACACGTGGTACCTGGCATGAACGTGACGTCATATGTTGCTATGGTAACACGTTAAAATTTCGATCTCAAACATGGATTCGAAAGCTCAAAAGACACTCTTTGGTGTTACATGAAGGATACTTATTTCTGTATAAAATCAAGAAATCTACGAAGGTGTTTCATTACTTAATGATCACCCCACGTATATATGTAAAAGATTAGATATTCAGACAACTCTACCAATTCTTTAATGGACTCAACCACCTTAATGTGAAAAGCTACACTTTCAGGGGAAGCAACTTGTTTGTTTCATTGTTGCCATCCTTCTTACATAGGTGCATCTTTTAAAGGAACCCAGCAGGCACATGACGTCAAAATGACGTCGTACTGACGTCGATGCGACGTCATCACGTCGCATCGACATCAGTACGACGTCATTTTGACGTTATGTGCCTGCTGGGAAGGAGTTTGCTCCTACAGGACAGGAGCAAACCCTTTTTCAAGAGTAGGCCTAATTATGAGGCATATTGTTTCTAGGTTGTCCATCCGTCCGTGCGTGCGTCCATTAGCCACGTATACTTTATCTTAGAAACCGTGTATGCTAGAGTTTTGAAATTTCACAGTCACAAAATAAGACAAAGAAAACAAACATTTCAACGTTTCCTTTTCTAGCAAAACATTGTATAGTTCAAAATATTCCCAAAACAGACGACCCCCATACTGCACCTGCTGCAAGCACAGTCGGTCCTTGCCCTACTATTCATTTTCCTGTTATTCCGGTTCTACCATAGAGTAATGCTTAAAATGCGCAGATGGAATGACAACTGTGTAGAACTTGACCAGACTGTTTCCTAAGGAGCCGTCTGATCTCGGTTTCCACTGGTTGTACATACATATCTCCCCGAATACTTAGAATCTTTACGGTAGACATTGTTACTGTATATACCCCACAGTTGACCGATTTCATCATTGACAATAACTCTTTTTGTGTTTTAACAGATCAAAAAAGAGTTTTTCTGTATCTTACTACCTTAAATAGTAATATAAAGACGCCCCCGCCCCCCACCAGAAATAGTCCAGGGGCCGTATTCATAAAACGACTTAATGCTGTTGCTATGATGTTGCTAAGGCTGAATTTCTATAAAGGAGATTCCCTACAACTATGAAATTTGCTCTGGAGGAACCGTCTTTGTAAGACTGTTCCTCCAAAGCAAATTTCATCGTTGTAGGGAATCTCCAACATATAAATTTACCCATTAGCAACAGCATAGCAACCACTTAAGTCGTTTTATGAATACGGCCCCAGTCCTACAGAATGCACACATCCGAGTCAGAAAACATTTGTCGGCTTATTTTTGTCTGTTCCATCGCACAACAGTTTTTACTGATGATATGATAATGGTGATATCCTTGAGAAACCGGTGAGTTTTATGTCTTAATTTGACTGACAAGTGACCTCGTCTCACTTCATGCAATTTAAGCAGCACGAGCAAGACTTTGTTAGGCCGGAAAGGGCGTGGCATTTCAGCAATGCAGCATGCTTTCAGATGAAAGGCATGGAAGGTTGCTTTCTGACCTACATTTGCCGTAAAGCATTCAACAGGCTAAACCAGAACCATGTGACTGTCAAAGGGTTATGATTTTTTTATTACATAAAAAAGGAGTGTTTTTGTTTGCTCTTCCTTTTGAAGTTGTGGTAAGTTATGGTTTATAATTTTGTCACATCTTGATTAACATTTTTAGGAGCTCATCGCCGATCCGAAGTCAGAGTAAACAGAAACTATAGGCAGGATCAAAATGGATTTACCGATGACTTAAGTGTGAATTTGCAATAACTAAAATACTATGCAAAATATATTTAACAATTTTTTATGATTTGCATTTTTTTCATCACTCAAGTGCAACATTGAGCAAAATTAAATTGCAAGAGAGAGAACCGTATTTGGGGGTTAAAATATCATGGAATTACAAGAGCCATCTTTAAAATCGATATTCGGGTAAAGCGATAAGCATGGAAACTCAGAAGCCAAAATTCGCACCCATAAAAACAATGCAAAACTGCCCAGTATGTGCGATTTTTGTGCCGGTTTTCTCATCATTTTGATGCGCATTTTTCTTTCCAAAGCTATTTATTGTGTAAAAGATGAGATTTAGCTTAACCACTGGCGAATCTTAGCATGTGCCATTGACGTTAAAATGTTATAAATCGGTCCAATGTGCAATGATTTACGGGTACTTCACTTCAATGGACAATCAAAACCCACGAAAAACAATAGGCTTAACGTCAAGACCACAGCTATGTTGATGTTAACTGTAGTTCCTTCCGTGAAGTGCAACGTACATGTATCTGTGAATTAACGATGACGTTAGTCTAAGACTTTTGGTTTATACTCAGTAGCCGGAAAGAATTTTCTTTCAGAACTGTTTCCGTTGGCATATTGGTAGATACAAAACAATCATACACTCAAACGGGATTCAAGAAATACTGATTAGAAACAATGTTCTAAGACGATAACGTAAAAACAAGGGAAAAGGTCAACTTTTCAGACCTTGTAAACCTTATACTCATAGCATATTCAAATGTTTTGAAGCTGTTTCCTTGATTTCAGCAGCGAAACAGCCGCGTCATTATGGTTTGGGCTTTAGTTTATGATCAAAAATGTCCTTTGGATACAATGGTCTTAAAAACTTACGTCACGGTAGTACAAACGCTGCAATTGATCATTCTTAAATTTTTAACATGGCAATCCACCTCGAGCGATCGCCGCTTGTATCTTAGTGCAAAGAAGTGACAATTTAAGCAAACAATAGTGATCTGAAACATACAAAACAATCGCTAAATTTATTTAGCATAGTATATTTACATTATCCATACATTTATTGAAAAGCCCTATGGTAAACCACTAGAACGTAATGTAGTTTATACTGCATATGAATATTATTTTCTGCTTCAACTGTAGCCCCTAACGCAAATTTGTGGTCAAATAATAGAAAAGAATGTAAGGGTATCTGCTACCGAAAACCCTTATTTTCAATGGGGAACAAGGGCTGTAACTCTTAGACAAGCGGAGAGAGTCTGATCATAACCTTAATCAGATTCGATTTTCCTCAGATAATTGTAGCAGTATGTTGATATACCAGCAAAATCACTATCCAGCCGTACAATAATAGTCTAGTAATTCTGACCCAAAAGGTACAATAACAAAATTATAACCCTGATATAATATTTTCTACTCATCTATCATTGCTTACCTTTTGAATTTGCGTAATACTATCTTGACTCTTTTAGGGAAAATCCACTCCACAGTTCAAGAGATGTCATGTAGAATGTCACAGTTTTCAAAAATTATAACCCCATATTACCTATGGATATGCATATTTCTGTATGTATGTGAGTCATTGAGCTTGACAACAGAGTTACACAAAAGCACGCAGCCTTTGAGATCAGATGTTACCGAAGTTTACTGAACATTTCGTACAAGGACCATGTCACTAATGAGGATGTTCGAAGAAAGATCTTAGCAGCCATTGGAGAATCTGACGAACTCCTGACTCCAGAAACAGAAGCTGGGATGGCTTGTCCACATCTCAAGGTTTTCTGGCTTAGCAAAGACAGTTCTTCAGGGCACATTGGAAAAAATATGAAGAGATAGATAGGAGAAAAATTGGGAAGGCAATACATGTATTTAAAAGTGAAAAGGGATGGACTTTAAAAGTTCAACCAGGGCAGCTGAAGACAGAACAAGGTGGAAAGGTTCCGTTGTCAAGACGTCTGTGGTGCCTTAACAAAATTGCAAGGCTACGAGATAGACTATACTAGACATTACCAAATTAACAGGTTATAAAGCAATCTAACATGGTAGACTCTATTTATCCTTTACAAAGATTTCGCATAAGTAATTGTTGTGCAGTGTATGGACGTTATGTGGACTGGACTTCAAGAAATTTTGATATAGATAATGGTTTCCAAACACACTCGTAGTTAATTTCAAACAAGTATTTATATTCACGATACAATTACGTTCTAAGTTCAGGCAAACGTAAATTGAGTTGAATGCTTTCGAGAGTCGGTATGTATATATGTGTATATCCTATACGTAATAACTGATCTGATTATTTCCTTAATGGTGCATTGCAAATCTGGCTGCTTTGAAATCTGACGGAACTATCTTTTATAAGATTTCCATGTATTCGTATAATGATTGATTCTGTTAAGATTACTGGAATAAGGCATAAGGAATAAACGATTCGCCATCAGAGCTAGAGATGATATCTTCTGTAATATAACTGTTTATTCTACATTCCATGGCCCCGTTAGTAGAACCACCTTATTTTCTATTTTGTTCCTTTCTCAATTGGTCTTTAAAGCACCATTTGATAGACGAGTTCTCATTTACTTAGCAGTTCCACTGATAGGGTTTAACATTTATTTATACATTGTTACGGAAAATTCTGGAGGTATCTTCAAACGCTGACCGCATTTGGTCATCTGAACTTCATTTCATAAGAGACTCACACTTTGGCAAATTCCATGCAATTCTGGTTCATCAAATCGGCACATTAGTCTGATGTACAGCAAATCAGTATACAGGTGATTTAAATGTTATCTCCCGCCGACACTTGAATTAAACATGTTAAAATAAGAAGATGAGTAAAACTTAATTGTTTCTTGTATTTATTTTTCGACTAATCTGTTAACCATTTGCTCAAATTGCAGAGACTTTAATAGAATATCAGAAAAATAAAGCAAACTTACATAGTGCGAGTTAGATCACAAACTAAGTTGGTTTAGTCACTGTTCCTTTTATCACTTGTTTCTCACATATTATATTAAATGAAAGCTTATCAAAACCTTGGTAACAAATACCGGTTCTTAAATTCTAAAGAGTTTTCAAAACGCGGGAAATCACAACTTCGGTTCAACAAAATTGAATCGGTGGTTTGTCTAGTCGTTCCAAGGATTTTCGATTGTGAACTAGTGAAACCAAACTAGAGTAGGGTTTGATTCATTTTGATTAAACCACAGTTTAGCCGCGGTTGATGATCGAACTCAGTAATTTTAGTACGACTTGTCCTTTAAGACCACGGAGAAGTTCCAGTAATTTCATTGCTGGCCGTCTCAAAGCGGCACTTCTGTTTTCGTTCTTCTTGGTTGTTTAATGTGTTGTTTGTTGCTTTGTCTGTTTTCGATATTTTGTTTGTGTTGTTAAAGCTAGGCCGGGGACGGAATGTCGCGAGCGGGAATGAAGACTCTTGCTTTCTTTATTTTCCAGTGATGTCTCCTGATCTGTACTGAAGGACCGAGACCAATAACCGCAACTTTTTTTTTACCAAGTGAGATGCATCGGCGAGTTTCGATAAATAATCGAAGACCGGGAATGCAAAATAGGTAGCAAAAATTAAAAGTTGGTTTCAAGACACTTTCTGCCAAAGTAGACAAAAATGTAGTATTTAGTTGTAAGTTACGATCTAGTGACTGGAACTGTGCGTAAATCGAACACGCTACATTTTACTTGTTTACGTTTTGCGAGAAAACGAATCGGCCTCTTGAAGACCATCGTTACGAGAACTGACTAAAAACAACAACAATGAAGTGATTCGTGCATCGATAAAAATAAAAAAAAGTTCCGAAGTTAAATTGTCAGTCCTTACAGGAGAACATGTTTTACACATATATCTTATGCCGTTATGTGACATAAACAGCTAATCAGGAAGACATAACATGGATTAGGTCAAGGAGCCGCATAATTTCGAAGGAGACTTAACTCAAATATACTAATTATTGAGTGTACGATGAAAATGGATGACTTGGCGGTTTTCAGGTATGTCAGACAAAAGAAGGGTGATAATGCAGGGTCTGTGCAACGAAGAACCGTTTAGGTTCGGACAAAATTTGGCCACTAGCGCGCCACGAGCCCGTAACCTAAGGATTACGCTAACCACTCGGCCACGCAGGTACTCCATAACTAGAAATACTATGACAGTTATTCATGTGATATTACCAATTTATTTCAATGCTTTTGGCCTTGAAAATACCCTCGATTTAAAAAGTTCAATTTTAAAGGAAATGAAAAAAATACCTAACACAAATAGAACCCAGTTAAGATGGAAACAATACAAAGCAGTTGCAGGTGCTAAAACAAACATGTATCAGTAAAATTGAAGATATTTAGATGTATGCAGGAAATATCAGAGTCATAATTAATATAAAAATATCTCAACTCTTGCAGTTCTCTTCTGAAAATCATTAAAATAGCAACATTTCAGCTACCAAAATCTTGTTGCAACAGCAACATTATTTGCCTGATTATCCCCGTGTTACAAAATACTGAGCAATTCGCTGTGAATCTACATTTAACGATGTCATAGATGCTACTTTCATGTTATGTGCATAGTATTTTGGCTTTTAGCAGGACTCGTTTCCCGCATGAGAATCATGCACATCCTTTGAAAACGAAAGTAGCAAAACAATAAACAAGTTGTACCAATCGTTTTATCCTTTTAACCTATGGTATGAGAGAAAACTTATGGTTGGTTCTTTAAATTTAACCATGCATGTTTTGCACGATTAACCTCTCTACGTCACTGCACGGTTTTTCACTTGCCCGGGAAAATATCATTCCTTACTTTGACAGCGAAGGTGACAGGTCTTACGCCTGTCACTGAAGCATTATTCATATTGGAACACCTTCATGGTTGCTTCCTCCTATAGAAATAGCCAGGTATGTTTTGCTATATTTAATTTATTTATTGAAATGTATCCGGGTATTCTCAATTTGCAAATTCTGTATTTATTGAAATTCTCAGTCCGTTTGTAATAGCCATTGTGTTCGCAGTCTGCCATTTATATTTTCATCCAAGTAAAGTTAAATTTACAGTGCTTGATCACTAGAGTGTAGTTTATTGCCCAAACATGTGGGGAGTTCCATAGCTTTGTAGAATTCGTCTCTGTGTCTTGTGAGTCGTTGTCTCATTTTCATAGTCACCCTTCATTTGGCTCGGGGTGCCATAGTGCTATATTTAGCCTGCTGTAGAAGCTCTAGGTATTGGGACAGTTAGGTTGGAGCAAAGAGTGCGGACCCGGACAGGACTGCTCCTTAGGCGCAGTCTGGTCAGGACCTGCACTGTTTGCCATTCCATTTGCATATTTGCAGTGTTGTAGTTTGAAGCAGGTTCTTTGCTTTAATAGTCCAGTCAAATTGTTGGGGAACCTAAAACAAATTGCAACAAAAGGTTTCTTTGCAGTTATAAGCTCCTAAGACCTACATTTTTAACATACTAAAAGTAGGACAAAATCGGAGAATGCGAAACTTGATTATTTTCATATGTCTTGTTTTCAAAGGGTTTAAAAACCACCGCACAGCTACTTTTGGTCGGAAAGCCCCTTCTAAACACCATTTCTAAACAAGTTAAATCCATAGAAGTCGTTGATAAAACAGTTATATACTGTTCTTTAGCTTTTGTCTACCATTAAATTTGCTGATTATGCATAACCGGTCGATCATATTATAGTATATTACTATTGGCTTACCCCACCCACCAATGCAAATTTTGCTCTTACCATAACCTCCATTCAGATGGACAATATGGATGGTAATGAAGATAGTAAACAGAATCAATGTTTTTAAATGAAGACTGTGACAGAACAATAGAAGAAAACAGCTTGATGTAACTCCTATTTATCAAATAACGGAACATCTGAGAGTGTTGTTTTGTTGCTTCACGTCCACGGTAAACAGCCATGGTCATGTCGGGAAGGTCAATTAACCTTACGACACTATTCTTTGGCCGGCTTAGACCTCCTATGCGGTTAAGCAGTACTAAGTGCACATACTTTCGCCAGTAATTGACAACTGTCCTTCCTGAATCAGCGGAAGGAGAAACGGAAGGAAGAAGCCGGACCGGGTATCGAACACAGGACCTCTGGTTCTTGAGTCAAACACGCTACCGACTGCACTATGTGGCCCGGCTAAATACTTCATGTGTTGAAAGGATAATCCACTAGAGGGTTAAATATGCAGATAACTTGGACATGCTTTGGGATATTAGGTGATGACTTCCATGACATTTTTGCATTCACAAATGGTAAAATGTTTACTTTGCTGGTTCAAAATTTACAAATTATACCTCCTTCCCGCCTAACAGCCTACTCCCCTCCCACCCACTCCTCTGGAAAGAAGTCATTGTTTCAGCTCGCCTGAACGACCTTCAGGAAGAGCTATTTTTGTCACCCCGGTGTCGGCCTCCGCGTTTGCTCCCGCGTCCATGTCCCCCTTTTGGGTGTTATAGGTTATTTAAACACCCATATCTCTTTAATCCATTGATAGCCTAAGTTGATACTTTCACTTATGCTAGATAATGGTCTTACGTTTTACGCCCTTGCCCCTCAGTGACCTTGAGGTCTAGGTCATGGAATTGGAAATTTCATGTTAAAATATGGGATGTTCTTTAAGGTTTCAGCTCACCTGTCAAGGTGAGCTTATAGTATAACCTTGGTCCGTAGTCCGTCGTCGTCTTCCACACTTAAAATCATACCTCCTAAACCATCTGCCCAATCTTGATCAAATTTTTTGTGTAGCATTGTTGGGGTGGGGGATTGACTGCATAAGGTTAAAGGGCAGATCAGATTGGAACTCTGGTTGCCATGGCAATATAAAGCTCCCATAGATTTACAATGAGAAAAACTTAAAAAAATCTTCTTCTCTGAAACCATGAGGCCCAGAGCTTATATATTTAGTATGTAGCAATGTTTAGTGGTCCCCTGTATCACTCCTGCCAACCCATCCCCTGGGGTCCAAACTGGCCCACCATAAAGGCCCATTGGTATATATAGGGCTATATAGCTAAAGAACCTTCAAAAATTTTCCACTCTGAAACCATGAGACCCAGAGCTTACATATTTAGTATGTAGCAATGGTTAGTGGCCACGTACATAAATCCTGCCAACCATGCCTCTAAGGTCCAAATTGGCAACCCCCAGGGGCCATTAGCTCCTATAGACTTATAATGATAAAACCTTCAAAAATCTTCTTCTCTGAAACCATGAGGCCCAGAGCTTACATATTTAGTATGTTGCAATGGATAGTGGTCACGTAAATAAATCATGCCAACCATGCCCCTAGGGTCCAAATTGGCCACGCCCCAGGGGCATTAGCTCCCATTGTCTTATGAAGTGAAAAACTTTTTTTAAGAATCTTCTCTGAAACCATGAGGCCCAGAGCTTAAACATTTAGTATGTAGCAATGTCTGGTGGTCCCCTGCATAAATCCTGCCAACCATGCCCATGGGGTCCAAACTGGTCCCACCCCAGAGGTCATTTGTTGATATAGGGCTATATAGCTGAGAACCTTCAAAAATCTTTTCTCTGAAACCTTGAGGCCCAGAACTCACATATTTTGTATATAGCAATGGTTAGCAATAGTTAGTGGTCACGCACATATATCCTGCCAACTATGCCCCTGGGATCGAAATTGCACCCCCGACCCAGGATCTATCATTGACTCTTATAGACTTATATTGGGTAAAACTTAAAAAATTTTCTTCTCTGAAACCATGAGGTCCAGAGCTTATATATTTATTTAGTATGTAGCAATGTTTAGTGGTCCCCTACATAACTCCTGCCAATCAAGCCCCTGGGGTCCAAACTGGCCCCTCCCCAGGGGGGTCATTTGTTTATAAAGACCTACATCGCTAAAGAACCTTCGAAAATCTTCTTCTCTGATACCATGAGGCCCAGAGCTTACATATTTAGCATTTAGAAATGTTTAGTTGTCACGTACAAAAATCCTGCCAACCATGCCCCTGGGGCCCAAATTGGCCACGCCCTAGGGGTCTTTAGCTCCCATAGACTTATATTGGGAAAATCTTTAAAAAAATCATCTTCCCTGAAACCATGAGGCCCAGAGCTAACATATTTAGTTCTTAGCAATGTTTAGTGGTCCCGTTCATAAATCCTGCCAAGGAGATTTACAAAGACTATTCATAAGTATGTTGCGCTGTTTGTGTTATTATGCATGTAGTATTCTGCTCTTTGTGCCGTTGTTTTGGGCTTCTCATGCCTTCAGAGATCAGTATTCTAAATGGAAGCATGTTTATGCTAAGCAAAGTCATCAGTATGACATATTTCTTGTTGCAGTTCAGTTACTAACCTTAAAAAATTCACTTCAGATGTTAAGGCAGAATAAAGTGGGTGGGGTAATTTATACCATTTTTAGACCTAGATGGCTTTACATTCAACAAGAAAATGTGCAAAATTCAATCTTAAGCTTCTATATTCAATTCCGGCAGAGGCAGAATAAGTTTTTAGAAATAAAACTCACAGCAATAATGTTATGTCATATAAAACATAACAAATAATTGGTATTTTTATGACGCAAATAGGCGCTTGTAAAAATGCAGAAAAAAATATATTTTGCATTATCCGATTTTATCCTACTTTGATATGTCATATGTGAATGTTGGTTCTCAACAAAAATGCAAAAAAAGCTTTTGTTGCAATTTGTTTTGGGTTTAGGGAAAAAATCACCAGTTTGCCTGGACTATAAGTACAGTTGAGGCGATTGTTTTAGGTGTCCCAATTTTTAGAATGGTTTATGGTAAATCCCCAATTCATCTGACTTGTCATGGTAGTTTTATTAGTGTTTTATTGCATATTTGGAAGTCCTAATTGCTACTGTATTTGAATGTCTGATGTGGTGCTGTTATGCATATAACAGTACAACTGGCATTGTCCGTATCATGCATTTCCTGTAGATAGTGTATTGTTTACTGTGTTTGTTATGTTGTAGGCACCCTTCATTGTAAATATACATACATAATCTCAACTACAATGGGTTTATCATCAATGCGAACCAGATGCTCTCACCCCTGTAACAACGATTTTATAGTTCACCTTGATATATTATAAATGTTTGATTATTCTCTAAAACTGTAATAACAGGGTGGATGGGTGGAGTAACATCATACTGGATTTGCAAAAGTTATAGTCCTTTGTGCCTAGTTGTGTACTTGGATAGTATATTTTTTAGAAAAAACAACTGAATGCATTTCTAACAAAATTTGAGAATCGGTAAAAGTTTTATATCCTTAAAAAGGTCAGATATTGTAGATTTCATAGTTAAGCCATGTTTAAGGGATAGGGTAATTATTGGATTACGAGGGGCATTTCAGAAAAAGTTATAGTCCTTTGTGCCTAGTTGTGTACTTGGATAGTATATTTTTTAGAAAAAGCAACTGAATGCATATCTAACAAAATTTGAGAATCGGTAAAAGTTTTATATCCTTAAAAAGGTCAGATATTGTAGATTTCATAGTTAAGCCATGTTTAAGGGATAGGGTAATTATTAGATTACGAGGGGCATTTCAGAAATAATATAAATGATCTCAAGGTAGCCTATTGGCTAATGTTTAGCAGTGGTGTTATATATCATTAAAAAGCTAAATTCAAGTGCTTTAGAATGGTATGTATTAAAAGAATTTCTAAGTCATCCATGCATGACAGCACGTGCTTATACGCCATAAGGGTGTGGATACTGGAAACTATACATTTTCTCTGAAAGTCTCTCGTGTTCTGTCGCTGTTTTCTCAGTGAGAAATGATATATTTTAATGAAGAAACACGTAATACTATCCTTTCAATGTAAGATAAGAAAGTTATACAGAAATTGTTTCCAGATTCTACAAAAGTAACATAATAAACGAGATTTTTGTCTGCTATGTGGTTATAAATGCAAAGTTATCGTAAATGCATTATATCAATAAAATTGTGATTTTTGACTTAATCACATCCAATTTCAACAAATGACAGACTTTTTATTACTGAAATGATTAGGTAACTATATTTTGTTACGACTGTCATCAAATCACTAATGAAACTGGATGAAACGTGTGCAAACCCCACGCCGGAAGTTGCAAAGTAGCAGCAATACATGTAAAATACAAAACAATAAAACGAAATTATCTCCTAATAAAAGACACATGCTCAACATATTTAACTTTGTTTAATTTCAAAAATTAGAAGGACATATTGATAGAAAAATTCATATATAAGGACTTGAAAGACTTGTTATATAATATGACATACAGACATTGAAATAATTGAGTGGATTGGGAAACTTTTCGTAAAAAATCAGATGGGCCACTGACAAAAGAGCATACCCAGCGGGCACATGACGTCGTAATGACGTCGTATTGACGTCGATGCGACGTCATTACGTCGCATCGACGTCAATACGACGTCATTTCAACGTCATGTGCCTGCTGGGTAGGGTACCATAATAGATTATGTATAACAAAAAACAAGCATGACGAACTAAATTTTATTTATTTTTTGTTTCATATCTGTCACCAAACATTCACTTTCATTTAATTTGACCTCAAAATTGAAGTTTAAACAACTTACTATACATTTCAATTAAGCGCAGGAAGTTACGTCATCAGAAATGCTCATTGTTCCATGATTAGCCAATCTTGCAAGGTAAATCTTGTGTGTTAGCAAGGCTGATACAATGCTTTTCATACTGAAATATTTTCAGTATAACAAGCAATATAGGTATCAATCTAGAGCTGCTTGTATCCAGAGTGAAGAAAATACGAATTTGTCTTAACATACATTTTCCGTCTGTTTATATTCAGTGTCCTTACCCTAACAACAATTGTCAAGGCATATTTTGAAGAAAATACCATTGCCTCGAATTTTTTTAGTGAATGCCATTGGGTTATATGTAAACCTAAAGGTTAAGACATAAATTCCAAAAATCGGTCTATATTCCTAGAAATGGCCGACTCATTTACACTTTTTCTGAAATGACCCTCGTATATCTCTCATACTACACCGTGGATTGTCTTCGTATTCTTATTCGGGTATGTCTTTCCTAATGCTCTTGTCTGTCGCGTTTCTCGAGACGCAGAGGTTGAGGTGGCTCGATGGGGAACGCCTGCGCTCGCGAGTTTATACTAGGCGTAGCTTTCCTGGTGTATGTAGCTAATGTATCCCGCGGAATGTGACAGTAAGTGTGGCTCGTTTAGGGATGTTCGTTGCCTACCGAGACCTTCCCATCATCTCTGCCCATGCGTCTGTTGAGTAAATTTGGCATGTTTACAAGAACCAGTTCACTTTTAATACCTCGTTACACTTTAGTGGCGGGCTATCATGTTTTCTCGCTTGCTGTTTGTAAGTCTCCTCGTCGGTCGTACGTACGTTTGTCTGAAACAGATATTGCTCTTGTTCTTGTCTTAGAAAGATTAAGTCTATTATTTATTTACGCTTTGAAATATATTTACACTAAGAATTAGCTTGATGAAATTTCACAGAAATGATTAAAACCACAAAACTTTCTGTTACAAGCAAATCGGTGTCTGCCAGAGTTATCTGACTCAGTCAAGAGGCTATATGCATGCATATAATCATGAAACATCATGAAAAAAATTAAAGTTAGAGATGAGAGTGATTTTCCTGAAACTTAAGACAAGTCATTCAAGCAATATAGGCTTTCTGTCATGAACAAAATTTTGTTTCCAATGATAATCTTCATTTTTTGCTGAAAAATGGATAGCCTAACATGCAGTGTATGGCCCTTTTCGTATTAAAGTCATATCAAGTAAATGGCAGGGTGATAAAAATTTCGCCTCAACCGGGAATCGAATACGGACCGCTAACATAGCAGGTCAGATCTTAACAAGCTGAAGTAAAGCGGCTCCTGCTACTGTTTTGTCTTAATACAATCCTGTAGGATTCTGACATTCTTTTATTGACTCTTTTGAACTCCCTGCTTAGCTAATGATACAGGCCATTATATAAAGACAAACAAACGTTGATCGGAAGCCCTATCTGTACCAAAACGTAATTTGTCCTTGAATTAGGAAAGTAATTTGGTGCGAGTATAGCGCCAAACTGTCTATACGGACTCTGAAAAATGACCACCCCATTACAATCATTTTGACTGGATGCAGGAACTAGGTCAGGAACCCATCTTGTCAGAAACCTGATTCAATACTTTCCTTTGACAGATTAAACGGAAGTCTTACAAAAATGTTCCTCGACGAAACGGGCAATTTGGATTGAGCACTCAATGACCGATTAAAGAAGACTTCCAGCCTATAATTACTCTTAAGAATACTCGTAAGATTTAAATGTGCCTTCTACTGTGTATTGTGACCACTGCCTAACAATTGAAAGAACATTCCATTTTTCGGTCCATTCGATTCCGGTCCTGGCCGCAACATACCAAAGTCTTTAACAAGAGTTGTCAGAAGACAACGAAGCGCGCCTATTGGGTGCCTGACTCTCACAGTTACAAAGTATCCTGACTCAAAACATTGTTAACATGGTTAACCAGGGGTGAATGTGGTAGCTAGTGCACAAATGAAGTTTGCATCAGAAGCTAGACTAAGTCAGTTGTTCCCTTTGGCATACAGGGCCGACTTGTATGCCACTATCTGGAAACTTTGCGGACATTGAGGGTCGGGTCCTCGTGCACCAGATGGAGAGATACCAACTCAGTCTAACTTATAATGCCTCATGGTGACAACGGGTGGTTCCTAGTATTGGTTTTCACACCACCTTTACCCAGTACTAAGTCGGTCTGATGACACCTCTTTACCCTTTGCAGACTTCTCAAGTTTCCTTTCGCCCTACCCCATGACCTCACCCCTAGCCTGAACCAGTTGTCAAAGCCTGGTCTCTGTATAGACTATTTCATCTGTAATCATTATGTCCAGTTTCTAACACTCCAGGGCAAGTAATGGTACCAGACTTATGATTTTATTCCCATTTTGCAAGTGCTTAATATGACCTGTTATACATTCTGACCCCTGGCCCCACCCAGGGGAACTCTACCTCGAAGTCAAAGATGTTGGTCTGGGTAAGTATCATACTACATCTAAACTTTGTAGCATATAAGATATCGAAGTTATGAGCTCGAAGAGAAATGCATATTTATATTGCATATTTAGTGAGTGAGTGAGTGAACTAGGGTTTAACGTCCCACCAACAACGAGGTGATATGGAGACGGGACCTCGGTTTAAAGTCTCATCCGAAAGACCGGAGAAGCGGGGGATCGATCTTGCGACCCCTGGATTGGTAGTCCGGAGTGTTATCCACTACACTACAGCCGCTCCTATATTGCATATTTATTAAATAGTGTTAAAGGTATAAGGCAATATCACTAAACCATGAATAAAGGTCAAGGACACAGGAGTCTGCATAAATGCTCTGCTGCTGCTGCAACCCAATGCTCTAGGAAAGGTCCTGACCAAATACAAAGCAGGTACCTCGAAGGAGTTTGGAGGTACAAGCCTTTAACTTGAACCGAAAACTTTAACATCAAGATCATCCTAGATATTGACCTCTTGCCCAACCCTGGACAAGGATTCTTACTCATAGGTGGGTGAATGAAAAGGGGGGGGGTCATAGTGATCTATAAATAGTATGAGGTCATTCGCAATGTCAGACTGATCCACTATGCCAGTAATATTGTTAATTCATCAAATAGTGTTAGAGATTTAAGGCAAAATCAGTAGACCGTGAATAAAGGTCAAGGGCACAGGAGTTATCATGGATGCTTTGCAGCAGCTGTAAATGTAAGGATATGTTTTGTGTCCAAGTATCAACTCTCTTTTCTCAAAGGTATTATTTTTTTATTTTTTTTTTTTTTTTGTCGGCTCCTCCACCCCTACACCGACACCATATTTTTTACATATCGTGTTATTCTATATATACATTATTTATAAATATTTACATTATTGAAAAGCTGCGTATAAATGTTTTTATTGTGTTTTTTTCTGATCCTTTAACACAAATTTCAGGTCAAATAAAACATTGATTAGAGAGAATGTAAGTATTGTCAGTGAACCTAACCTCTCCGGCGCCTATCGATGTACGAACCACACTGGGCCGCATGCAAAGCTCACGTGAACCCCTTCGGAGTTCACTTACTTTGCACGCGGCCCAACGTAGTCCGTACCCCGACAAACGCCAGAAAAATGAAATCCACCTCAATAATACTCACAATTACCACTGACCCTCTATTGATAGGCCTTTTAGAGCAACTAGCCTCTCACTTACGAACGATAGCCTAATACGATATCAGTCGCAACGCGACCGGTCCACACAACGCTCGACCAGCGCTAAGCCACGGCGGTGGCCGTCAAATGCAACGGCCGAACACGTAATTACTATCCTTATATTTGACACATCTCACAATACATAACCACAAAAAAAAACGGTACAGGAAGGGTCTGAAAAGTGGTGTAGTTGCAGGAATAAGAAGTTATGTTTTCAGCGTATATCGCGTGAAGAAGCCAGTGGTCGTAGCCAAAAAATCCCAAGAGAAGCGCTTCGCATCTCATGGAATTCTAGCTCCTCCAACCGGCCGCATCACACGAGGAACGCCGAAAAAACTTTCAGTTCCTAAATATATACTGTATGTATGTATGTATGTATGTATGTATGTATGCGAGTGTGTGTTTGTACTTAAGGGAATTATCAGAAATAGGAAGGTATTATGAAAATTGAAATATGCCTTCAAAACAGTGTCAAACAGCAAAATCAATCAACCGTAACATATAGGTCAAGGACATACAATTGTGTCACGCAGCTGCTGCAGTCATATGGATGTATATACGTACCAAGTTTTATGACTGTAGCTACTGTAGTTTGTAAAATACAGAGCTAAACATCGAGTTAAACGCGAAAGTTAACATAGGTTTACCTGATCACGGATGCCGACGAGGACGCTGACGCTAACGCTAACGGATACTCAGACTACGACGCCAGGGGTATCGCATAAGCCCTCCTTTGCTTCGCAAAAGCGCGCTAAAAATGGTGCTAGCTGCTTCTCACTAGGCTCGCAGATCTACAGGATGAGATAGTTCTGGTCGAAAAGACTCAGAATATTTTGACTTGATGTGGTATCATGTCATTATGAGTTCCGAGTATAGTATTTCAGTGAGGAAGCACTCTCAAAGTGAACATTAATCTCCACGTAAGTCACAAGCAAAGTTGAAGCAAAATTAAACACACACACACACACACACACACACACACACACAAGCAAACGTTGTTTATGAACTGTGATAGACTTGTGTTTAGAGGTAATTCAAAGACGCTAGGAAGGACACAGTTCCCACAGGCTCTTAATTAGTGTTAATTGTTTATATGTTTTTGAGAGACGGCCTGTGTGCACCGAGGCTGCACGTAAATGACTGTCAGTCTGTTAAGTCTCAAAGGTGGGGTAAGAATGAGCCTTTGTGGTCTTGATGATAATTTCGAGACCGCGATTGGGTAGACCGGTTGAGTAATGTTTGAACTCGGTTGAAAACTCTAATGGTTTCTGTCGATCTTTCGTGTTGCTGTCGTCAATAAGACAGATCATTGTAAACAAACTAATCAAACCTATGTTTTTAATTGGCTTCTAATTAGATTCTTGATGCATTAGAATCATCTATTAATTCAACATTACCAATTGTGGACTTGATGCACTGATGGTACTTTCTAAGTTCTGGCACGCCCATTTTTGTAAATGCTAAATAACAATTATAGATTTAATGGTTCAAAAATAAATTTTCACATAACAAATTAGTTTGAACCGAGTTATATGATCGACCTTTTATCTAAATTTGTATTTACGTATGCCATTTGTTAAATTGATGCACAGTTCCTCAGCCTTGGACTAAATTTGTCTACTTTTCAGATTCTTCCTTCCAGGCCCGGATCTAGGGGGAGAGAGGGGTCTTAGGGTTTCAGCCCCTCCAACTGGGCCTCTGTGTTAGGTATAACATGTTATGTAGGCCTCCAGATAATGAGGAGCATCTGATGACAGTTTAAGATAATTCATCCCTTCATAATTCTAATGAGATATCACAACATATATCTCAATGCCAAAAGTTCATTATCAAGAACTCTCTTCAAAGTGATCCATAATTATGTCATATATTTTTGAAATCCACTCCCCTCTACACACACGCAAACACAGTTACAGCTCGGCACCTCCCTAGCCCGCCAGGTGTCCATGGCTCCACCAGTACGTGGTGGTCTAGATCCGAGCCTGCTTTCTGTGTCTTCGGTGGGTTGTTGTTTGACATAGATACAGTCACTATGTTTGAGAGGGCAAAAAAAAAGAAATTAAAATAAGTCAGACCTCGGATTAAATTGTGACGGTTCCTTAGAATTTTCTTACCCAAGACACCATACATAGTTTACTTAAATCAAAATGTTATGCTTGCATCTATTTAAGCTTCAGTAGCCTTTTCTACGACGCTTGCAGATACTGAAGCCCACTAAACTCGCAGTAGCATTTACTACAACTCGTCCGTCTCCAAATTGTAGGTCCACACGTCTGTTACAGTTATTTTGTAACCGGAAGGAGCAGGCGAAATTTGTTTGCGACTGGTTGTCGGAGATGGCAATGGAAAAGGACACACTTTAAATATTTGAAGAAATTTTGGAATGTCTAAAGTGAAAGAAGCTGCTTCTACAGAAAACGGGTATTTACGACATTGGTATTTTATACGGATAGCCGTTTATTAGAAAAAAAAAAAATACAATACAAATTAGGTTTTCAAGCGTTTGACTGGTGATAATTGATATACTTCCAACGCGACACAGTGTAGGTTACAGACAGAAAACCAGCACTGGCACTATAAAAGGTAACGGTTTACCGAAGCTGTTGGCCGTAGGCGAAGTTAATGGTTGGTTCACCCATCGTGGTACATTGTGTATTCGGGCCGGGTAGCGCAATCGGTAGGGCACCTGACTCGTAAGTCAGAGGTCCTGGGTTCGAATCCCGGTCTGGCCACATACTTTCGTTTCTCCTTCCGCTGATTCAAGAAGGGCAGTTGTCAGTTACTGGCGAAAGTATGTGCACTTAGTACTGGTTAATCGCTTAGGAGGTCTTAGCCTGCCCAGGAATAGTGTGGTTAGGTTAACTGACCGTCCCGACATGACCTTAGTTGTTTACCGTGGACGTTAAGCATCAAATCAACCAACCAACCAACCAACCTTGTGTATTCGGCTGGATTTTTCTTGTTTCACTATTCTTAGCGTGAAGCACTGTTTCTATGGAAAAAGTACTTGAAGCTAAGAATCATGAAGCTCTGGGCCGTATTCATAAAACGACTTAAGTGGTTGCTATGCTGTTGCTCAGGCGAAATTTCTTTGAAGGAGATTCCCTACAACTATGAAATTTGATCTGGAGGAACAGTCTTTATGAAATTTGATCTGGAGGAACAGTCTTTGTAAGACTGTTCCTCCAGACCAAATTTCATAGTTGTAGGGAATCTCCTTTATAGATATTTAGCCTTAGCAACCGCATAGCAACCACTTAAGTGGCTTTATGAATACGGTCCCTGGTTTCGCGATTCACAAATTTTAGCGTAAAACACTGGCGATTCACGCTAAGATTGGTCAAAACAACCCCCACTCGCGCCTACTGTGCTTGCAGTAGGTCCTTGCCCCACTATAATCCAAACCAGTAGGACGCCCAGGCACTGAAAGCTATACCCAACACCATCACCCGACCCTACCATCCACTCACGCTAAGAATCGTGGAGCATGACACGCTCAGTCAAATACGCTAATTAATAATAAAATACTGTAATTGTACAAATGTTCGCGGTGTACTAATGTTCTCGATTTTCACGATCAATGTGCGAACTTTAAAATCCGCGAAAATGATGATTTTGCAAAGGAATACATGTAATAGGAAAGCATGACGAATTCGCGAACTTGAAAACCCGCGAATATGTCTAAAATTGCAAAACCGCGAAAGTTTATCACAGCAAACATGACGTGTACAATTACTGTACTCAACAAGGCGCTTAAGGCGATTAACCGTGGTCTATGTAAATGACCGATACCATAATATGAGGAATATGGTCTGCTAGCACATGACGTTAAAACATATTTTATCAGCGTTGAACCGACGTCATGACGTATCGTCGACGTTAATACGACATCGTCTTGATGTCAACCAACAAGTTTGCGTAGGTCGTTTAACTGGCACTATAGTCAGGACGCTGAAGCCGAAAAAATGCAACTTTAATGCCCCGGCGATTCGAAAGGAAATTTTTACCAAATTTGATAAGCACAACATTTGGGTTTATGATAGGGTATGTTGTGGTCACTGAAATAGGATCTCGAGCTTTTAATTACCCCTTTTTACTCCTACCCCTTTTCAACCTTAATTTGCTCAAAATGAAAATGCTATAATTCTGTCCATTTGGAGGTGCACTAAATTTTTCTGATTAATTCATGAAATGACGTATTTGTGTGCAAAGTATCAGTTTCTGTATTAATTTACAAACTGCATGCTTAAAATATTTAGAAAACCGGTGTATACACATATTTACACAAGGATAATTCATCCTACCACTTGTTGGTGTTTTAAGATACTAAATTTCATTTTAAATCGTTGTCTTCAAGATTCTCACCAAACTGCGCATAGAATTATAGGGCAGCTGACTCGCAAAATATCCAATGATAACGACACTGCACCCTGTACTTCATAAAACGTTTTTCTTTGGAGTCTAACCACCACAGTCCATGGATCCCGTTTTCCTCAGACGTTCATTTCAATTTGAGTTCCAATTTTAATTTTTCCCCGTGTTGTGCAGTTTTAACAAGAAATCAGCCCAGCCACTGGGTCTACAAAGACTTCCAACAACTTACGCATTCACATTATCACTGGCGTTTGTCTGTTACACCTCGTTCGTTACATACGTTACTTAATATAATTTTGTTAAAAATAATAATGAATGAAGACGAATCAGAAGATATATAAAGATGTAGAATACAAAAACAGGATCATATTTGTTTTACTGCGTTAGAATTTAGTTACTATAACTTGTTAAAACGAAAAAAAAAGTTTCGAAAAGCTTTTCATAGCAACTAATACAAATTATATATGCCACCCATGAAATGAAAATAATAAATAAAATGAAATAATATTTCAACTTTAAATCATTTCGTCGTTCAAATATGTTTTTGAAAATAGTGCTTTAAAACTCGGCATTTCTCCCTTGTCTTAAAAGCTAATTCAGTACTTTAACAAAATGAAGTTTTATACATGTAATTGGTATTTAGTGTGTAAATGAAGTATTTTGACAGCATCTGTAAATATGTTAAGTTGGATTGGCTCTAATGTAATGATAGAAGTATCAAATTTGAAAAATAAATAGAGGATCTTACATGAGTGCTCATGTATTATTGAATTTATTAAACGAGTTGGGGAAAACGATAAGATGCGAGGCTTTGCCGAGCATCTTATCGTTTTCCCCAACGAGTTTAATAAATTCAATAATACAGGAGCACGAATGCAAGATTCTATTTATCATATGACACTAAAATCGCATTTTATTAGCAAATTTTGCACTAAAACGTCTCGATTTCGCCATTAGAAAACGCGACGTTTTATGGACGTCAACGCATAACATTGCGACGTAATTTGCATATTTAATCCACTAGTGGATTATTGTTTTTAATGCATAGCTTTATTACACTCTCAGATGCGACGTCATATGATAAAATGCACTAACGAATATTTGCACTTACTGACAGGCGAAAAAATGAACGGCATTCAAATTTATGTTCAAACACTAACCAAACGTCATGGTTTGAAGAGTAGTTACAACGTAAACTACTTAGATATCAAAAGAAGCTATCCAGTAATATGCATATGGTAGATATTAGCAGAATTGTGGGATCACTGTTTCCTCCAGTAGGTGGTTAAAGCGTTATTTTGCAAGTTCGTATGTCTCTCCAGAGGATAAAACATGTTGACTATCTTAATTTGTTTCTTGCTATTTTGCTACAGTGTATTTATTGGATATGCATGCAGACCCAAGTTTACGTATATAAGATGTAGAAAACGTACGTAAAAATATTAATAAAATTACCGAGGAAAGGCCACAATTACAAAACACAGCCCATCCAAGACACCGAAAGAAGATGGAAAACATGTATACGACAAAACGGAACAATACATTTTTGGTAACAGACACTCCATTCCAACACAGAGGAACTGAACATAAGTAAGCACAAAAAGTACATTCAAACATTTAATAAATAGAGGATCTTACATGAGTGCTCATGTATTATTGAATTTATTAAACGAGTTGGGGGAAAAGATAAGATGCGAGGCTTTGCCGAGCATCTAATCGGTTTTCCCCAACGAGTTTAATAAATTCAATAATACAGGAGCACGAATACAAGATTCTTTTTATCATATGACACTAAAATCGCATTTTATAAGCAAAATTTGCATTTAAAACGTCACGATTTCACCATTAGTAAAGGCGACGTTTTATGGACGTCAACGCATAACGTTACGACGTAATTTGCATATTTAATCCACTAGTGGATTATCGTTTTTAATGCATGGCTTTATAACACTCTCAGATGCGACGTCATATGATAAATCTAATTTTACCTATTTTCTATTTTAAACCACAAAACAAAATAGAAAGCACATAGGACAGCTATACAGGCGAGCACAAGGCAAGAAAACCAACCGACTGGGTTCGCATGTAGAAGTTTTCATATTTGTATAGACAGTTGTACATAACCTACCAGGGGTTGTAACTAATTTTATTCGCGCAACCTCACACTTCCTTCTGATGCAGCAACAACACGTAGGCGTTGCGACATAAACATGGATGTTTATAGATATTTGAATACGCAACGAAAAATGAAGTTTCAAACGGCTCCGTCAACAGTCATCATAGGTATATCACATAACAGAAGAAATAAAAGCATGACTACAGAATTCAGTATCCGAATAAATAAGTAAAATGAAAGCAGTTACTAAACATCTAGTATAATTACTCAACGTAAAATCTTGCTTATCGTAGACTTAACTGTTTGAAACATTTTGAATTAGTGTGTGCTGCACTGGCTATACCAGGTGAATACTTATTAAAACTTATTTTCTAAAAAATCTAACATATGCCGAAAAACTTCAACATATGAAGAATAGATAGCCATAAATGCTACAGCCATTGGTTATATTTAAAAGTAGTGGATGTACATGCCACCATGAAAATAAAAAAATAAGAAAACGAGATTGTTAGAGGTATTTAACTTTCATCTGTTTGGCATGTATCTGAATAGACGTTATACTGCGTCACATAATTGTAATTTAAACATTGTTTCATTCCGTACCAAAGGATAATATTTGTTTGTGAATAAGCTGCTTTCAAGGCCTCAATGTCTGCATGCCTCAAGCCTTCAGTCTTTACAATTAACTTATCATGTGTACTTTATCATTATTGAGCATAAATCGCAACAATGAAGCACGAAAACTTTTATAGCTAAAATATTATGATACTTCACTCCATCTCAACTTAAATCTAAAACAAAGTCTCAAAACTGAACATGAATAGCGTACTCGACCGTTAATTACATATCCATTTAAAGAAACTGTCAGTGTTTCAATTAAGTAACAAAGTTTACTTGCTGAAATGTTACCAACGATACCAGTTTGTAGCGCTCTAATCAGTTATATGGCAAAATGTTAAAAATATTTTTGTTGTGACGAGTTAACAAAAGAAGGAAAATACCGTAACTTATTAGTAGTCCCATCATCAGCCTATTCAGGAGTTTTGTCAGTGTTTATGGTAACGGGACGGGCAATTCACAACATTTGCCACATTGTTCCTACATGGTATTACCTGCACTCAAAATGTTACAAAATGATACATTTTACTTAGTCGTAGTTGTTTTATTGTTTTCTTTGGGCAGATGTATTGTGCTTCTTGAATCAAGAAAAGTGTGTGTGTGTGTGTGTGTGTGTGTGTGTGTGTGTGTGTGTGTGTGTGTGTGTTGGGAGGGGGGTGGAGGGGGCAGTCATGACTGTGATAGGTGATAACATTCTGTATCTTATCACAGAAATGGATGCCATGCAACTTTCCAAATGAAATAGCCCGGAAACAAGGAACTTTTCAAAAACTAACAAATGGAAACCATTTTTATATGAAATAAAGTCGAAAAAGGGTCATAACTCCCAAAATGACTGACGGATTTTACCCAACATCGAACTAGACCTGTATTTTATGATTATATACCTGTGTATAAAACATGATTTCAATACACCAATGTTTTCAAAAGATATGAACGGAAACAATTTCGTACGCTACGTACGTACGTTACGTACGGACAGGGGTGATACTATATGCCCCCCCCCCCCATTTTCAATGGCAGGGGCATAAAAAAACTTTTAAAAATTTCTCCGGAACCAAGGGACCAGTGACCTTGCAACTTGCTATGTATTATTGACCCTCAAACCCTCATAGTATGTACAAATGATGACCCTCATTGACCTTGCCTTAATTTTTGGCAAGATTGGTTGATTGATTGATTTGGGTTTAACAGCCCGTTGAGATAGTATTTCAGTCTCTATCGTTCAGTCTCCCAGTGAGAGGGAGAAAGAAGAGAGAAATGAAAGACTAGAGAAAAAATGTCCAAACAACCCCCACCCGAACCTACTGCAAGCACAGTAGGCCCTTGCCCTAAGTACTATAGTCCAAATCAGTAGGACGCCCCGGCATTGGAAGTTACATGCAGCACCGTTGCGCCACCCGACCACCCCAATATTTGGCAAGGTCAACTTAAGTATGTTATGCTTTTATATCGGAAAATGCTGAAGCAGTGAATTTCGTAGAGAAACTATTTTGGTACGTTATATGGTTAACTAAATGACCAGATGAAGATATTATGATGTTAAATGTCAAGGTCGTCCTCTGAACTTTGGTCAAGGTCACTGAGATTCTGTCGAACGTCATCAGTTTAAAACATCACCTGTTAAGCCACTGGGCCAATATGGAGCCTCCTTTGAGTCATAGATTGTCATGGTCACATGACCAAGATGGCTCCAGTGCCCATACATGATAAATCTCCTTAAAAGTCTTTTTCTCCTGAACTGAAAGGCCACTGACCTTGAGACTTAATATACCGCGTGGGCAGTTTGAGCCCCACAAAGATTTGTTCAAATGATGACCCTGCACTGACCTTGACCATATTTATGACAAGGTCAACTTTGATACGTTACGCATTTGCAAGGTAAAATGCTTTGTTTAAACAATGAATTTCTCAGAAACTATTGAAGTCAAAGGGTAAAGTACTTGATATATATATATATGGCTAACTAAATGAGCAGATGAAGACATTATATTGCTTAGGGTCAAGGTTATTTTTGGAGCATTATTCTAGATTACAGAGAGTCTAATGTACAGCAACAGTTTCAAATTTAAAGGCCCCATTGCTCTATCAGCATGAAAAATTTTATCGCGAGGTATCGCTGCAAGCTACTCGCCATAGTTTCGTCATAGTAAATCAAGGCGATTGGCCAACTTTGAACCAATAAAACATCATCGAGTTTCATATAAAAAGGAATCGAAAATTGATTTGGGTCATTTTAGTTGCCAACCAAAATGACCTACTTTCGATTTCGTAAACAATGAAAAAGTGGTAAAAATACAACGTACAGCAGTGGAGTCCTTTTCACTATACCGCTTTTGATTATATTGCATCGCTCAGCGGGAAACCAGAAAAGGAAATCTGCATTTTGTAGATTGAATTTTCGTCTTTCAAAAACACGTTCTCCATACTGTTTGCTATGTATATCGATCAATCTATCCACATCACCCCTTATTCTATCACCAAACAAGAAGATTGAAGCGCTTTTCATAAACGATTTGCGTTTAGACGTTTTTACCACTTATAGGACTATGGAGACTTTAAAGAGTAACTACACTTCAGGAACTGACTGAATCAGATCCCAAACCATATCCCCAACATCAAAGGGAAAGATTGACAAAGACATCCCAACAAACAATAAATTACAAATGATAAGCCGAGTCAGCAGCTCTTTCCCAAATAGATGGCAACTCAGCTATCTTTATTGAACTAAATAATTTAGACCAACAGATGGGTTACAACGGACTAAGCAAATTATATGAAAAACATTTAACAATTATTTTTACCTATTTTCTATTTTTATGATAGAAGGATTAAACTGAGAACACAATAAATTAAACAGAACCGAACATAAAACAAATGCAACCGCAACAAAAGTACCGCCTTGGGACATCAAACATCTCCTCCCTTAAATCCACTGGGCCGATTGAATCCAAATTCCATATGGAGCCTCCCTTGATCTTGGGAAGTAAATGTTATCAGATAAACTTAATCACACGGCCAAGATGGCAGCCAGGCCCATATAGGGTAAAAATTCTTAAAAAATCTTTTTACCCAGAACCGTAAGGCCAGTGACCTTGAAACTATATATGTGGCTATGGGGACAAATTTTTTGAAAGTAGGGCACATGTGAGCTACAGGATCATTCGTCCTCTGAATAATAAATAGATGAAACAGTACGACTACAAGACTGCGGGGAGCTTTTTCCCTTGTTACTTGGGTATGGTCGGGTGGAGCAATGGTGCTGGGTAACTTTCAGTGCTGGGTCGTCCTACTAATTTTGATAATAATAGTGCAAGGGCCAACTGTGCTTGCAGTAGGTGCGGGTAGGGGTTGTTTGATTATTTTACTCTCTTCTATCATTTCTCTCTTCTTTCTCCCTCTCTCTGGGAGACACACCGACATAGACTGAAATACTGTCTCAAAGTGCCGTTAACCCCAAACAACCAACCAAAAAGTCCTCGTCTTGAAGGAACTCTTTAAGATATACCGAATTTTTATTTTCTGTGACATTTTCCACTGCTGCATAGATATGTCAGGTGTATTATAATAGACAGGTTATGCTTACTACTCGCGAGCACCGGATCACACCTCTGTTTTTGGGTCCGTGTCTGTGTATCTAGACCACTCCGGAATGGTCAATGTTTAAATAACATATGAGCTCGGACTTATGATTTTGGGTACTTAGTCCACTTTCATTTACTTTAAATTTATACCATGTAAGGTATGATATGACGTTTGGATCATTACCGCACCCAGAATGGACCGCACGCAGAAAGGACAAAAAAAATACATGATCATTCTAAATTCGTTCTATGATTCCCTTCACATTTACGCAGCCACGATGAATGGGTAAAACCACCATATATTTACCAGGTACTCATGTACTGCTGGGTTGACAGAGAGAGATAGAGGATCTTACATGAGCGCTCATGTATCATTGAATTTATTAAACGAGTTGGGGAAAAAGATAAGATGCGAGGCTTTGCCGAGCATCTTATCGTTTTCCCCAACGAGTTTAATAAATTCAATAATACATGAGCACGAATGCAAGATACTATTTATCATATGACACTGAAATCGCATTTTATAAGCAAATTTTGCTCAAAAACGTTACGATTTCGCCATTAGAAAACGCAACGTTTTTATGGACGTCAGCACATAATGTCCGACGTAATTTGCATATTTAATCCACTAGTGGACTATCGTTTTTAATGCATGGCTTTATTACACTCTCAGATGCGACGTCATATAATAAAGAGTTTTCTTTGCTCTCTGCTGGCCGACCGGCGATTCAACCTACGATTTTCTGCCACATAGTTATGGTTCTCTAACCATTCGACCACGCCCATCTCTGAGAAGACAGGCAAATCATAAACTGGAAAGTCACTTCTCTCGAAATTGTACCCATTCACCTTAATTCAGACTCGGATTTTTTTTCTTCGCGCACACGGAATACAGAAATAATTTTCTAAAAGGCGGTGCCGTTTGCTATCAATAACTGTGCATTATCCGACGCTAAGCTGTGTATTACCAACGAAATTTACGCGCTGTTGATGAACGGCTTTGCAGCTTTTCTTACGCAAAATTTATGGTAACGCTCCATCAATATAGAAGCATACGGCAAGTCTGCAGATGCAGTTATCGATAAAAGACTTGTATGCAAGACTTATACTGATGCATAAATGAAAATTTGTTTGGTCCCTCGGAGGCTAATAACAACATCTCCATCGGGGCCTGCATGAAAAACCCGTGTTTGATCCCTATATTGAAAAGTCCAGTATTACATGTACATGTATTATGTAATGAGCACACGTTTAGCGGTTTGTGGGTGCAAAATCGCTGACTGCAGATATGCTGGATGTAAGAAAGCTTAAGACATACATTTATAAGTGCATTGGCTAGTTAAATCTTCTCCTTAACGGGCGACAAGCATATCTAAAAGCCATTGAGCTGAAATAATAAATCCCTACAAAAACCAAATAACAAAGACCAACATAAAATGTTATAAACAAAATAAATAAACATTTATAGTATAAAATGCTGTGCTGAACTGTATTCGTTTTAATTTCTTGCCAAGTGATATTCCATGATACTGTGTCTCTCCCAAAATGCTTGAGAATCGTCCATGCCCAATCCTTGGAACTGTCATTAGAGATATCCATGTGAAATCCAAGAAAATGATTTACTAGCTTTATACCAGCTACTTTGGCACAAAACCCCAGGAACACATCCTCAAACCTTACTAATGGAACTTGTTTTGTCGATTCATATAAGCCTACAGCTGAAGCAAACGAAAATACATATCCCGGACCATGACAATATGGTGGGTATACACCAGGGCTGTATTCTCTGGTGTCTACATAAAACTTAGAAAGTTCATCTCTTTCCGGCAAGACTCCAGTTCCTTCTCCTTCTACATGGCAGAACAGAAATTTAGAATTGTTTGAATGGTGGTGGTCAATGTCTTGAAGAAAATGAACTAGTTTGTAAATATTGACCATAACGTCGTCATCTGTCTTTAGAACAAATCGTGTTTTATTACAGTAATTGGTCACCCAGTGAAGTCCCATGACGCTCGTATAAGTAAGATTTTTATAGCTGTCTTTAAAATTGCCCATTATGAGGTCTTTATATTTGGAATGTTCTGAATCTAGGGCTGTACCTAATGTATCATTTTTTTCACCAAGAAGGAAAACCACTTGGATGGAACAGCTGTTGTATTCTTTGACTGATCCCCAGGTATTTCTAATTGTTTGTCTTGGCCGGCTGTTTCTACGTTCAGACAAAACATAAATAATTAGAAATATATCATTTTTACATATAGGTATGTTCTCCAAGCGTAATTTATATTTGTGCTTATGAATTAGTGGATTTTCCAAGTCGGCCTTTCCAGCACGGTTCACAAACTTCATATACTCCTTTTCTGGCTGATGGAGAATTCGAAGAAAACAATGTTGATATTGTATGATTGTCCACGTGACTGTCACTATGATGGCTAAAATTGCCCCTTGTCTTTTTAAACGCAGGTTTTGGAAGCCTGAAGAATACACAAAAGCAAGATGTAAAACGTAAGTGAGCCGCGACACGACAAAACCAACAAAGTGGTTGTGCGCCCAGCGCAGACTCAGATCAGCCTGGGTATCCGCCCAGTCTGATCAGAGTCTTCGCTGTCCGCATGAAGGTAGCTTAGACCCTTAGCTACTCTTTAAGCTCTTAACGAAGAGTCTTAGTAAACTATGAAGATGTCCAGGCTGATCTGAGTCTGAATTGGTCGCACAACCACATTGTTGGTTTTGTCGTGTCGCGGCTCAAGTAACTATTAGGTATAACCGTATTTGTTCGATTATAGGACGGTGTTGTGCCTTGCAATACAATCCCAAAAAGTTTGGACCCGTCTAGATTCGTTTTAAGGCAGATTTGGACCTTTGGAAAGTTTTAGAAGAGAAACCACTCCATTTTATAGCTGAATTACACGACTGATTTATATATTCGTGTGAATTTTATAAGGACCACCTCCCACCCTAGAACCAGATTAAATCACCATACAATATGTAGTACGTTATATTTACAGATTACATGTATATTAAATGCAAGTAGTATTATTCTCTGCGTTTTCCCTAGCCTTGGTGCAAAATTGCGAACCAAATTTTAATAAAAGTCCAGTGTTTATTACCAGATACTTTAATAAATATTGTTATACCACATGCATTTATTAAACATGTTTTCATATAGTAGAATGTTCCTGCTTTTCATAATAAGCGTCGCTGTAAGTTTGAGAAATCGAAATGAATTAATCAGCCTGAATAAGCAATCCCGAAAATAGTACAATCTAGCCTTCTAGCCTTGTGTTATACTGCTTAAGATGAGGATGGCGCAGTCTTAGATTGAATCCGTTTATATAATTTTTTCTCCATAATTTGAAATCTTTCCAGACAGAATTTCAATAAATTTAAGAGCAAACTTTTGTGACTTTGTATTTCAAAGTCCTAACCAACTGCATGTTATTAAGTTACTGAACCAACGAATGCAAGCTAATCATTTAATATGAATATAATTTACAATATAACATATTGTATAGGTATCTGTCATCAGACTGTTAACTCATCAGAACAATGAATCAGATAGTTTTGTCCAGTTCCGGATATTCGCTGACTTATTCGGTAACAGATAATATGCTGAGGAGGCCGAATGGAAAAAGTATGTCCTTTATGCATGAAAATAGGTGATGCATGTTGATATAAAAAGGGTTTATGAGGCAAGATAGACTGGAAATTTGTGGCTCAAGACTCTAAAACATAGAACCGTTGGCTCTGTAACTAACCTGAGTACACTCATTCTCAGCACTCAAGGTTAAGTAAGGTTAAGGCGACTTGTATAATATTGGCAAATTTCGAATTTGTTTGAGTTTTTTTTGCCTGTCCTAGTTATCAGTAAGTTTGATGAAGTTTCGATAGAACAAAAACGAAAGAATACAGAATGTCATTTGCAACTTTTTAATTGAATGTCAGTTGCAGTTGTTCCGTTTATAAGTTTATGTGAATTCACGTTCTAATAGCAACAAAAGCACATGGGAAACGGCAATAAAAACGTCTTGGGTCGAGCAGAAAGCGGTTTAACTGCTAGGTTTCTTCTGCTATGGAATTTCAGTGTGCTATTTCTATGAGAACTTCTGCTTGTTTTATCTTAGCTTTAATCTTAATTTCTACGTTTCTGAGATATTACACTTATGAGCTAGGAATCTTCCACGAGAACCGACCAACTAAGTGTCCGATGAACCAAACCAGAAGCAAGGGTGAGGGTTGGTCGACCGAAAACCGGTGAAGCCCCCCCCCCCCCGCCTCCCCCCCCCCTTATATCTCCAAGTAATTCCACTGCTGACCGTCCCAAGGCGGCACTTCTGTTAAGGTTCTTCTTGGTTATTGTATGTGTTGTTTGTTGCTATGTCTGTTATTGATATATTGTTTGTGATGTTAAAGCTAGCCCGGTGAACTACAACACTGGAACTGGCTGTCTACCTGGAAAACGCATGTGATGCCTTGGTGGTGTCTAATTTTGTGCTGTCTTTTTCAACATTGTGGCTTGGGTGGGAACTTACAAGCTGTATGAAACATTGTAGACATCTGTCTGCTTCCTAGGTAGCTGACAACTGCGCACCTTCCGTATATGCTGAAATTTATAAATTGGTAAAGATGTTATGACCAAGTACCAATAAGCCTAACGAGCAGAATAACTTAGGGGGCTCAACCTCTATATATCCCCTTAAGGAGTATACCGTATTAATCTTATTTAACGCCCCAGGAGCGTTGCATTTTGCAAAAGTGGGCGTTATTTAGAGCTTAAAGTGTAGTAAATCAGCCACCACAAAATACCTGGAATAATCAATATAGAGGGACGGGTGTTTTGAAGAGGACGAACTCAACTTTTTGTTTCCCTTCTTAGTAAGGGTCATCTCTTAAAGGAAAGACGTTTGCTCCTCTTGGAGCAAATTCTTTTTTTAAAGAGTAGATCCCACCTGTCAAAGAACTACCGTATACAGAGAAGCAAATCGGAATTCATCCAAGTTGACATAGCGTTAATTTCGGAAAGGGACAGGGCGCGTTTATAAGAGCTGGCGCATTTATTAGGAGCTTTACTGTAACGCATGATTGTGCGTATTATATAATTGTCCTAAGCTACGCCTCAATCTGACTGTTGACCCCAGCGGGCATGCAACGTTGAATCAGCATTGAATTAGGGGATACCTGTCATCAAAATTGTCATTTGGAGAGGTAAATCGTCAGTTTTATGGCCGGAAATTTCGTGTTACATGGACGGCGACGCGCTAGCGGAGCCGCAAAACCTAATTTGTGACCACAAAACCGACGATTTACCTCCCCAAATTACAACTTGCAATACAGTTATTGCCATTCTAATGCATAATGCATGTTTTCCATCTTCACCTTTCTAAGTACACTACTTTGCATCTAAAGCTAGCGCTTTCAGACGTCGACCAATGAGAAGCGACGTTTCATAGTGACTTTAACGTTGGGTTTGCGACAGTATTTCGCAGAATATACTGTCGCAAATTTTTTACGGTATCCAATTAGTAGTCGAGTTACATTCGTAAGTGCATTAGAATCAACGTTTTTAACGGCATGACGTTGAATCATCGTTGGTTTAGTATTGATTCAGCGTTGTGTTCCTGCTGATATAGTGCCTTAAGATTGAAGTTTCACAACCAGAAATATTGACTATAATCGTCCATCCGTAATTCCGGCGCTCATAACAGCAAGGCAAGACTTAGCTATAACCTGTCGTACCGTGTTCGGAAGAAGTCAAAATTACATCCCAGCGCATGTATATTTTGTTACACGCGCAACGATGACTTTCACCGATACATCTGTAGTAATCGATGGTTTGATGGATCGTTTACTTGCATTAACATCAGCAATCATGTCCTTTTTAGCTCGCCTGAACGAAAGAACAGGAAGAGCTATTGATGTCACCACGGCGAAGGTGTCCGCGTCCGCGTCAGCGTCCGCGTCCGCGTCGGCGTTCGGATTGGATGTTTTGGTTAAAGTTTTTTAAAGACCTATATCTCCTTAACCCATTGATGGATTCTTTTGATACTTGCACTGTAGTTAGATATTGGTCTAAGGTTTAACAAGGTACCACCCCCACCCCACTCCGTGACCTTGATGTCAAGGTCATGGACTTAGAAAATTTGTAGTTTTTTTGGACTGGATGTTTTTGTTAAAGTTTTATAAAGCCCAATATCTCCTTAACCCATGGATGGATTCCTTTGATACTTGCACTAAAGTTAGATATTGGTCTAAAGTTTTCGAAGATACTACCCCCTTCCCCCTCTGTGACCTTGATGTCAAGGTCATGGACATAGAATATTGTCTTTTTATTGATTGGATGTTTTGGTTAAAGTTTTTTAAAGACACATATCTCTGAACCTACAGATGAATTCTTTTTATATTTGCACTGTAGTTAGATCTAAAGAGTACTACCCCAACCCCGCTCTGTGATCTTGATGTCAAGGTCAGGGACTTAGGAAATTTTTGTCTTTTTTAAAGTTTTGTAATTGCATACTGATTCATAATGCTTTTCAGAGATTTAGTTTATACTTGAACTGATGTTAGACTCTTTTTTGAGTTTTTACAACACACCTTATACTTACCCCACTGGATGACCTTGAAGTCAAGGTCATCGACTTAGAACTTATTCTTAAAGATTTTGGTTAAAGTTTTATATTTATGAAGACATAATTTCACAGTGTGCCACGATGATGGACTTTGTTGATACTAATACTTGGACTGATGTTAGATAATGGTTCAGGGTTTTGATACATCCTAGCCCCCCTCCCCCCCCCTCCCTCCTACCCAACAGTACTCATGGACTTTGAAATTTCATTTCATTTTTTTAATTTAAATTTAATTTTAAATTTAATTTTAAGACTTATTTCTGAGATAGCTTTTGTTTATAAATGTGTTTTTAGCTCACCTGAGCACGAAGTGCTCAAGGTGAGCTTTTGTGATCGATATTTGTCCGTCGTCCGTCCGTCCGTCCGTCGTCAACAATTTCTTCAAACGACATCTCCTCCTAGACCAGTAGGCCAATTTCAAAATAATTTCACACAAATGTTTCTGTAATGGCCCTGAACCAAAATTGCTAAAATGGTTCCGCTCCGCTGAACAAAAAGGCCGCCCGAGCTAAAAATAGAAAAAACCTTTAATCGACATCTCCTCTGAAGCCAGTGGCTCGATTTCAAAAAAAATTCACAGAAATGTTCGACTCATGGCCCTGAACCAAAATTGCTAAAACGGTTCCACTCCGCTGAACAAAATGGCCAACAGAGCTAAAAATAGAAATCTAAAAATAGAAAAACCTTAAAACGACATCTCCTCTGAAGCCAATGGCTCGATTTCAAAATAATTTCACAGAAATGTTTGACTCATGCCTCTAAACCAAAATTGCTGAAACGGTTTCGCTCGGTTGAACAAAATGGCCGCCAGAGCTAAAAATAGAAATAAATCTTAGAATGACACAGAGGGCACAGTTTTGACTCAATCTTTATGAAACTTTGTCAGAATGTTTATCATAATAAAATCTAGACCAAGTTTGAAACTAGGTCATGTGGGGTCAAAAACTAGGTCACTAGGTCAAATCTTAGAAAAACCTGGTGTACACTCTAGAAGGCACAGTTTTGACCCGATTATCATGAAACTTTGTCAGAATGTTTATCTTAATGAAATCTAGATCAAGTTTGAAACTGGGTCATGTGGGGTCAATAACTAGGTCACTAGGTCAAATCTTAGAAAAACCTTGTGTACACTCTAGAAGGCACAGTTTTGACCCAATCATCATGAAACTTTGTCAGAATGTTTATCTGAATAAAATCTAGACCAACTTTGAAACTGGGTCATGTGGGTCTAAAACTAGGTCAAATCTTAGAAAAACCTTGAGTACACTCTAGAGAGCACAGTTATGATCCAATCCTCATGAAACTTTGTCAGAATTTTTATCTTAAAGGGCTACTACACTGTTTCTTGACTATTTCCAGAAATATTCCCAATTAACAGATATTTATGAGAGAAACAGATTGCTGAAAACCCCATCAAAAATTTCCTACCCAAACTGTAATTATTGACAATTAAAGTTTATGCAAATTAGATTTTAAGCCCAGCCCACTTTTTCTTTTCTACAGCTTTACTTGCATAATGTAATTTGGATTCCAGTTATTATTACCATATTCCGATGCAAAATTTTCAAACTTTTTTCATGAGATGATATAACTTGTCTCAGTAAATCTATTTTAGGGGAAAAAGTGTAAAAAAAAAATCAAAATATAATTTTTTTAAAATTTAAATTATATGAATGACTCAAATGACGTCATTAGAGTTCTTGCATATTTTTCAGCTAATTAAAATTTAAATTGCTTATAACCTTTTAACCATTTGGAATTTTTCTTGCAGCTTTCGACATTCTTTTAGACAAAACAACACCAGTTATTTCCAGTGATTTCAATGCATGTTGAAAAACAGTACAGTTGCCCTTTAATGAAATCTAGACCAAGATTGAAACTGGGTCTTGTGGGGTCAAAAACTAGGTCACTAGGTCAAATCTTAGAAAAACCATGTGTACACTCTGTAGGGCACAGTTATAATTCAATATTCTTGAAACTTTGTCAGAATGCTTATCTTTATGTAATCTAGACCAAATTTGAAACTGGACCATGTCAGGTCAAAAACTAGGTCACTAGGTCAGATCTTAGAAAAACCATGTGAATGCTCTAGAGGGCACAATTTTGTTCCAATCTTCATGAAACTTTGTCAAAATGTTTATCTCCAACAAATTTAGACCAAGGGTGCAACTGGGTCATGTTGGATCAAAAACTAGGTCAGTAGGTCAAACCTTAGAAAAACATTGTGTATACTCTAGAGGGCACAGTTTTGGTTCAATATTCTTGAAACTTTGTCAGAATGATTATCTTAATGAAATCTAGGCCAAGATTGGAACTGTGTATTGTTGGGTCAAAAACTACCGGGTCAAAAACTACCGGTGGGTCACTAGGTCAAATCATAGACAAACTTTGTGTACACAATTCTGTGTTTATTCTGCAGTGAATCTTCATGAAACTGTCAGAATGTGTATCTTCATGAAATATAGGCCAAGTTTGAAACTGAATAATGTCTGATCAAAAACTAGATTGCCTGGTCAGATCTTAGAAAAACATTGTGTACACTCTTTCAATCTAATCCAAATGAAACTTTGTCAGAATATAGATTAGAAAGTGCAAAACTGCTCCAATTGAACCATCATCAAATAGATGATCTCCCGTGTTATTTCATCATAACTCAGGTGAGCGATTTAGGTCCATCATGGACCTCTTGTCATTATGGACATGCTTGCATGAAGTTTTATGCATAGCAGTCCACATAGCCCCCCTCCCCCCCTACCCCCCCCCCCCCCCCCCCCTACCCGTCAGTTTTTTTTTTTTTACCTCAAGCTCATGGACTTTGAAATTTCATTTCATCTTTTTTATTTTAATTTTATTTTAAGACATATCTGAGATAGCTTTTTGTTTATAAATGTGTTTTCATAATGGGCATGCTTGCATGAAGTTTTATGCATAGCAGTCCACACCACCATAGCGGCTGTGTGATGGGCAAGCAGCAATTCAGGCGAGCTATGCTGTCAGGCGACAGCTCTTGTTCGACATGCAGGGATAAATTTGCAACGCTTACTCACGCATCCTTAAAATTCCTTTACTTTGTTAGTATGTGTGTGTAATCAGTCAGTTTGTTAAATAAACACTTGTACGAGTGACCACTTATTTTTAAACAGCTCAGATAACATGAAATTATACTTACTAATATTTAAAATGTTCGACATTGTAAATCTTAACGTATTCCTCTTCATGTGTTGTTACACTTTTTGCACCTGATTTGTGTAACATCTGTAATGTAAGCATCGCAATATAATGATATGAGCCGCGACGCGTGAAAACCAACAATGTGGTTCTGCGCCCAGCGCAGACTCCGATAAGTCTGGGCATCCGCCAAGTTTGACCAGACTCTTTGTTACGTGCTCAAAGGGTAGCTAAGGGTCTAAGCTACCTCCTTGCGGACAGCGAAGACCCTGATCAGACTGAGCGGATAAGCGGGCTGATCTGAGACTTCGCTTGGCGCACATGCCACATTGTTATGGCTCGGTTATGACTACTACACATAATATGTTCATGTTTTCACGACACAAAGACACTTTATCTCTCTTACCGTATTTACAGTAAGTAATCACGCAAAATGGCAAAGCACACGAGCGCAGCAGGCATGCAACGTTGATTCAACATAGACTAAACGTTGATTCAACGTACCAACGTTTTTTTTAAAAAAAAAGCCAAGAAAAGATAATGGTGTACCCACCATATTCTTTATGTATGAAGTAGTCGATAATTTAGTATGAATTATAAAATGGACATTCAGAATATATTATACCATGTGGCTAAAATATCAAAGCATAGAGCCCGTGGCTGGTGTTGATATATGATTATAAAATCTTGTACTATATGGATGACCATCTTTTCATTGCTTATAGTACTGCATGGAAGTCAGTTTTTCGCAAGGAGTTCACTTTCGTTTGGCAGGTATGACGTTGCATTTATCTTTTGAAATAGATAGAGGATCTTCCATGAGTGATGTAAATTTTGAATTTATTAAGTGAGTTGGGAAAAAAGATAGGATGCGAGACCTTGCCGAGCATCTACTCGGTTTTCCCAAAAGAGTTTAATAATTTCAATAATACAGGAGCAGGAATGCAAAATTCTATTAATTGAGACTAAAATCGCATTTTATTAGCATTTTTGCACTCAAACATTGCGATTTCGCCATCAGAAAACGCTACTTTTAATGGACGTCAACGCATAACGTTACGACGTATTTAAAGACACATTTTGCAGCCTATATGAGAGGGGTGGCACTCCTAATCACTTCCAATAAACATATCCTTTCCCAGTTCCCAACATCAAAGGATTTTCTTATCTAAGTGATTATGAGTGTCACAAAATCCCTTCACTGTAGCCTCTACCTGTATGAAATAAAAGTTTTCTTTAGGACCCCTGCTGATTCCTTATTTCATTTCTCCATATTCCAATAAACAGTCATTAGGGTGTTATGCAATCAAAAATGTGTCTTTAAGTATTTTTAATCCACTAGTTGATTATCGTTTTACTGCAGGGCTTTATTACACGCTCAGATGCGCAGCGTTGCCATGAAACCAGCTAGTAAATCTCAGAGTCGTGTATAGCAAAACATGCTGTGCCATTCTACTGAATTCTAGGACAAAGTTGACTGAACAAAAAAGGCTGCTCCAATCTGTTCTTAACGCAGGCGTCCGGTTGGTATTTTAATACCCTGTTCACTATATCGACAGCAATGATTGTTTGAAAATTACATTAAGCTATTCATCTTTTGTGGCTGTCCTTATAAATGGGATGAGTTCATTTGTCAGTTAAGGAGTATCTGATTTATTTTATTTGAATCAATTAAAGTTTAAGTGAGCCGCGACACGAGAAAACCAACAAAGTGGCTGTGCGCCCAGCGCAGACTCAGATCAGCCTGGGCATCCGCCCAGTCTTAACTTAGTCTTCGCTTTCCGCGTGGAGGTAGCTTAGGGACAGTCCCTTAGCTACCCTTTAAGCCCTTAGCGAAGAGTCTGGCAAGACTGGGCGGATACCAAGGCTGATCTGAGTCTGCGCAGGGCGTACAACTACATTGTTGGTTTTCTCGCGTCGCGGCTCAAGTTGTCTTATGAAAATAATGAGAGAAAACACTGATCAGACGCCGCGTTTTGCGGCATCTGATCCGGATCTGCACTGTTTGCCGATATCCCTTTATAGAAAAACTAGGCATAAATTGGTAAACTGCTTTACGTGTACACATATAGAATAATTATGGTGTGTGTATAATGTCCGTCTTGAGTGTTTTAAGTAGACAATAAAGAAAGATGAGTTAACATCCGCATTCATCTGTGTAAATTTAAACAGTGCATTTTAAATTGTGTTTGTGAAACACTATGCCCCGAATCATATGTTTGCTACTAAAAGGTGTCAAACTTTAGAATGTCCATGTCCGAAAAGGAGTAAGTTCCGTTAATTCTCAAGGAAATTCTGAGAAGTTATTCAGATTATTCACATACTGATTCCATGCAATGACATTTCAAAACCCTATGACCGATGGTTCTTCAGCCTAGCAGCTGCATAACTTTTGAACATCAGGGAAAATAACTCCGTAATGATACTTGCAGAGTAACCTAAGCTTCACTCAAACATTTAACTCATCAAGGACTACTACTATGCAAAAATCAGCTTTCTAGGTCCAGCGACTCAAACATTGGAAGAATGTGAAACTCAAACAAGAGCCATAATTCTATCAAAACTCTACGGACATCGCACAAGCAGGTGACAATAAAGCTGGACATACGCTAGTCGGGATCTGCATATCCTTTTTGGAGAGAAAAGCAAAGCTGTCAGCCAAGATTGGTTTAATCACCATGCATGCAGTTTGTCGCATAACGTCACTGCTATAGTAAGCAAGTTCAATATTACGGTGATTAAAATTATTTTTCTTCAACTGATGCTCAATATGCGATGTAGTTTCATTCGGTCAAACGATCATGGGCAACACATCGTTTATAAAAGTATGGAATTGGATGCCCAACGAACAACGGAAAACTGTAGTTCTTCCAAGCCTATGCCCCGTTGAGAAAAATATGATCCACTACAAGAGGAAGGAATTTGGCTGCAAACTGAAGAAAAATCTACGCTGTGAGAATGAACAATTTGGTTTTCCTACGTGTCCGTCTACGCTCTAAATTAAAATCTTTAAAAGTTCCTTCAAGAGCAAAGAATTCATAGAAAAGTAGGAACATGGGCAAGACAACGTAATTTCGGCTAATAAACCTCGTCAGTGACCCTGACAATATCTGGTGATGAAACCAGAAAAAAATAGCCATCAGAGGAGATGGCAAATCCCCCGACCAAAGACCCCCATGGGCCTTGGTAAAAAGGGTGCGCTTCAAAACACATATTAGTAAATATATTGTCATTCTTTTAATGATTGACATTAACTGTTACCAGATGCATGATTATCTAACACTCAGACTAAAACAGTATGCTTGACTGATAAAAAGAGGTAATATCTCAAACAGCCACCATATACACAAATGTATAGCATACAATACATTCAACTTTCAAAATGTGTGAATAACATCTAAAGTACAAGCCCTACAAACCTAATTTTGAGCTCTCTAGTAAGTGAATTTGGACAAAGAATCCAAATCTGGATTTTTTTTTTTTTTTTGTGGGAGGAGGGGGGCGGGGGTGCGGGAATGTGGAGGGGTCAGAGAGAGTTAGGAACAGTGATAAGATATCACAGCATGATCATCAATATTCTAAAAGGTACACGGTTATTCAAATTCTGGAGCTGGCCAGGGTTATACAGATATGGAGCAGAGACTCAAACAGTAGCTCAAACTACCAAAGGGAAATAACTCACAGAGTATATAAGCAAGAGTTATCATTCATGTATGAGACAAATTGTCATGACCTGTTCTGCATATCTGTGAAGTATCATGAAAATATTTCAAAAGGTATTCAAGCTATGGAGCGGACACCCAAAATCATCAAAGGGAAACAACTCCAAAAGTAAGAAAGCAAGAGTTGTCATTCTTGGTCGCGACACATCATCATGACCTGTTCTACATATCTGTGAAGTATCATGAAAATATTCCAAAAGGTATTCAAGTTATAGAGCGGACACGAAATCACACCTAAAACCAACAAGGGGAAATAACTCAAAAAGAAAGCAGGAGTTGTCATTCTTGTTCGCAACACATCGTCATGACCTGTTCTACATATCTGTGAAGTATCATGAAAATATTTCAAAAGGTATTCAAGTTATAGAGCGGACACGAAATCACACCTAAAACCAACAAGGGGAAATAACTCAAAAAGTAAGAAAGCAGGAGTTGTCATTTTTGTTCGCGACACACCATCATGACCTGTTCTACATATCCGTGAAGTATCATGAGAATATTCCAAAGGGTATTCTAGTTATAGAGCGGACACGAATCTGCCAAAAAATCACACCTAAAACTATCAAGGGAAAATAACTCAAAAAGTAAGAAAGCAAGAGTTGTCATTCTTGTTTGCGACACATCGCCATGACCTGTTCTACATTTCTGTGAAGTATCATGAAAATATTCCAAAGAGTATTCAAGTTACAGAGCGGACACGAATCTGCCAAAAAATCACCAAAGGGGAGATAATTCAAAAAGTACAATAGCAAGAGTTACCATTCTTGTTCGCGACACATCGTCATGACCTGTTCTACATAACTGTGAAGTATCATGAAAATATTCCAAAGGGTATTCAAGATATAGAGCGGACAAGAAAAATGTTTACGGACGGACGGACGGACAGACGGACGGACGCCAGGCTCATCGCTATATCCCCCGAACCTTTCGGTCGGGGGATAAAAATCACGATCCTAGCATCAGGGGTTCTGGAGATATTTTGGTCACAAGGTTCCATAGGCTTACAATGCACTAAGTCGAAAAAGGGGCATAACTCGGTCAAAAATTCACGAATTTTTTTCAAAAGTTAATCAGGTCATCTACACCTTGGGCAATGTCATCCTGCAAAATATCATGATCCTAGCATTAGGGGTTCTTAAGATATTTTGGTTACAAAGTTCCATAGGCTTACAATGCATTAAGTCGAAAAAGGGGCATAACTCAGTCAAAAATTCAAGATTTTTTTTCAAAAGTTAATCAGGTCATCTACACCTTTGGCGATGTCTTCCTGCAAAAAAAATGATCCCAGCATCAGGGGTTCTGGAGATATTTTGGTCACAAGGTTCCATAGACTAAGTCGAAAAATAGCCATCAGAGGAGATGGCAAATCCCCCGACCGCAGGCCCCCCTGCGCCTTGGTAAACAGGGTGCACTTCAAAACGCATATAAATAGTATACTGTCATTCTTTTATGCTCCTTATTGACATTATCTGCTTAATAGATGCATGATTATCTAACACTCAGACCAAAACAGTCTGCCAGATTGCTAAAAAGATGTAAAATCTCAAATAGCAACCATGTAGACAATGTATTGCGTATGATACATTCAACATTTCAAAATGTGTGAATAACTTCCAAAGTACGAGGGATGATCAAAAAGTTCCCGGAAAAGTTCTGTATTCTCTTTACTGTTTTACTTTCTTCAATGAAATTTCACACTATACGACTTTAATGTAATTGTAATTCATATCATACAAAACAAATGACTTACGTCTAACCAGTTTCATGCACGCGCCACCAACGTAACGACCGGTAACGTGACCCGGCCCAGCTAACGTTACGTTGCATTTTTATCGTTTCTAATAACAATTTCTGAACGTTGTTTATCTATGAAATGTATGTAGTAACGTTAATTCATTCACCTAAACTTAGAAATATGTATCTGATCTTTATGTTCACAACTTTTTTTTGTAAGTTGGTTTGATCTTTTTAACGAAATGATGTCTAATTCTAACGTGCCCTTTAAAAATCAAATGTGTGGGGATGGGGTAATTTAATTTTGAGCTCTCTAGTAAGTGAATTTGGACAAAGAATCCAAATCTGTAAAAAAAAAAAAATTTTTTTTTTTTTGGAGGGGGGGGGGGGGGACAAACTGTCATGATCTGATCTCCATATCTGTGAAGTATCATAAAAATATTTCAAAGAGTATTCAAGTTATGGAGCGGACACAAAATCACACCTAAAACCATCAAGGGGGAAATAACTCAAATAGTTAGAAAGCAAGAGTTGTCATTCTTGTTCGCGACACATCAGCATGACCTGTTCTACACAACTATGAAGTATCATGAAAATATTCCAAAGGGTATTCAAGTTATGGAGCGGACACGAAATCACACCTAAAACCATCAAGGGGAAATAACTCTAAAAGTAAGAAAGCAAGAGTTGTCATTCTTGTTCGCAACCCATCGTCATGACCTGTTCTACATATCTGTGAAGTATCATGAAAATAATTCAAAAGGTATTCAAGTTATGGAGCGGACACGAAATTACACCTAAAACCATCAAGGGGAAATAACTCAAAAAAAAAGAAAGCAAGAGTTGTCATTCTTGTTTGCGACACATTGCAATGACCTGCTCTACATATCTGTGAAGTTTCATAAATATATTTCAATGGGTATGCAAGTTATGGAGCGGACACGAAATCACACCTAAAGCCATCAAGGGGAAGTAACTCAAAAAGTAAGAAAGCAAGAGTTGTCATTCTTGTTCGCGACACATCGTCATGACCTGGTCTACATATCTGTGAAGTATCATCAAAATATTTCAAAGGGTATTCAAGTTACACAGCGGACACGAATCTGCCAAAAATTCACCAAAGGGGAGATAACTCAAAAATTACAAAAGCAAGAGTTACCATTCTTGCACGCGACACATCGCCATGACCTGTTATACATAACTGTGAAGTATCATGAAAATATTCCAAACAGTATTCAAGATATGGAGCGGACAAGAAAATGTTTACGGACGGACAGACGGACGGACGGACGGACAGACGGACGGACGGACGGACGGATGCCAGGCTCATCGCTATATCCCACGAACCTTTCGGTCGGGGGATAAAAAGCATACTGTAATTAAGTAGCTCTTAGCATACATGTAGTTCCTATTTAACCCACTCATGCCCATTGCAATAGAAGAGACAGAACGCAGCGTCTGATTAAGGTCCACAGTGTTTGCTTAAGAAGAAAAGAAACTTATCTTTAATGGGAAATTAAAATGATAAAACTATAAACGACTCATCCGCTATGTCAGTACATAAGAGTCCACTCTGCATAAACGGGCTTTTTGACATTGTGGCGCATTAAAATCTGCTTGAAAGTGATGCAGTTTCTCGATTTGATAGACTTACGCTAGCTTGTTTTGTTTGTGTGGGCTTTGTCACAAAAGTCACTGAGGAACACAATGCTGCAAAGATTTAGTAGAAAATTAACGATCAGCTAGATTCCAGGCCCCAAGTGATTATGCCGAGACAGGTTAAACATCTGTAAGACTTACAGATACCTAAGTTTCGAAGAAATAAAAAAAACACTGCAGAAAGAAGAGCATAACATACCAATAAATATCCTTTTTCTATCGGCCATTTTCTATTTTATTTCATTAACAATAAACTATTCACTGTAGCAAAAATATCAGCGATAAGAATGTTTGCATCTTATTGAAGTGGTATGATAAGCGGCGAAACCCTGTTTTTGAACAATAAACTTGTCCATCCTTATCACCTGGATCAGTCTATATCTAGTTTTATGGGTTGTTGGTAGGCGCTGTCATTGTTATTGTATTTTGCTTATAAGTTTATGTAAGCAAACAGTGTAGACCCTGATAAAACGCGGCGTTTCCGGTGTCTGAACTTGGTCTGCACTGTTTGCATATGGACCCAAAACGGGTATCCAGACTAAAAAAGGTTAAATTAGGGTTGAAATGGGGGACTTCTGATAACAAAATAACGGCCATTTTTATTTTTATATACAATGGGCCAAAATTACTGATAAAAAATATTTCGGACCAAAAAGTATTAACAAAAGTAGTGAATATTGTAAGAAAAGCAGAAAATAATTGTATTATTCTAAATCAAAATTATAGAAAAATACCAGAGGGCCAATGGCCCTATATCGCTCACCTGAGCACTAAGGTTATGTTGGAAAAACTTAGTTGTCACAGCAACAAAACAACCTGCACAACAGCAATAAAACACACCTTTTATATAGAGGATAATATCACAAACATTTATGCAAAAAATAAGCTTTATCCCACCTTAATGGCTTCTGAGAAGATTTTTGGCAAAAAAAAAACAAAAAAAAAAAGAAAAAAAAAAACTAGAAATGTTTTTCAGAGAAAAACTGATGTCCCGCCACCAGCCCATTTTCCATCCCCTATAATGAAGTCCTACTGTGACCTTGAAAACGAGGTCAAGGTTACCAGAATCTGATCACTCTTAAGCTAGTCCCAGTGATGTATTCATGCAAGTTTTGTGAAATTCCATCTATTGGTTCATGATATATTATGGGTACAAGAAATTGCCATATAAGTCCTCCAATGACCTTGAAAATGATGTCAAGGTTGCCAAAATCTAAATCAGCTCTTAAGCTAGACCCAGTGATGTATCCAAGCAAGTTTGGTGAACTTCCATCCATTGGCTAATGAGATAATGTGGTAATAGGAAATTGTCATCTCAGTCCTCCAGTGACCTTGAAAATGAGGTCAAGGTCATCAAAATCTAATCAGCTTTTAAACAAGTCCCAATGATGTATCCATGCAAGTTTGTTGAAATTCCACCGATGTATCCACGCTAGTTTGGTGAAATTCCATCCATTGGCTCATGAAATATTGTGGTAATAGGAAATTGTCATCTCAGTCCTCCAGTGACCTTGAAAATAAGGTCAAGGCCATCAAAATCTAATCAGCTTTTAAACATATCCTATTGATGTATCCTTGCAAGTTTGGTGAAATTCCATTCATTGGTTCAGGAGATATAGTGGGTACAAATAATTCTCATGTAAGTCCTTCAGTGACATTGAAAATGAGGTCAAGGTCATCAAAATCTAATTAGCTCTTAAGCTAGTCCGAGTTATGTGTCCAAGCAAGTTTGGTGAAATTCCATCCATTGGCTCATGAGATATTGTGGTAACAGGAAATTGTCATCTAAGTCCTCCAGTGACCTTGAAAATGAGGTCAAGATCATCAAAATCTAATCAGTTTTAAACATGTCCCAATGATGTATCCATGCAAGTTTAGTGAAATTCCATCCACTGGTTCAGGAGATATAGTGGGTACAAATAATTCTCATCTAAGTCCTTCAGTGACCTTGAAAATGAGGTCAAGGTCAATAAAATCTTTCTAGCTCTTAAACTTGCCCTAATGATGTATCCGTGCAAGTTTGATGAAATTCTATCCATTGGTTCAGGAGATATAGTGGGTACAAGAAATTCTCATCTACGTCCTCCAGTGACCTTGAAAATAAGGTCAAGGTCATTAAAATCTAATGAGCCCTTAAACTTGTCCCAATAATGTATCCATGCAAGTTTGGTGAAATTCCATCCATTGGTTTAGGAGATAACATGGGTACATGAAATTGTCATCTAAGTCCTCCAGTGACCTTGAAAATGAGGTCAAGGTCACCAAAATCTAATCAACTCTTAAACTTGTCCCAATGATGTATCCATGCAAGTTTGTTGAAATTCCATCCATTGGTTAAAGAGATATCGCGCACGCAAGAAACTGTCACGCCGACTCTGACGCCGACGCCCGGGATCCGCCCTGAAAACAATATGTCCCCCCTCACCTTTGGTGGGGGGACATAATGAAAAAAATTAAAATTTGGACTTTCAATGGCAACCAATCAAAATCAGGTCTTTGGGCAAAATTCATATGGCTGATAGAGGACTACTCTAGGAACATTTCTGTAAAGCTTTTGTAATAATATCTGCAGTAACACGGAAATAAATACCAAATGTCCACTTTCCCCATTGTAAGTCTACGGAAAGTTGCCATAGCAACCAGTTCACATGGGCAATGATAATATGAAACATACTTTAGGTAGAAGCAAATGTTATTAATATGTATGCAAAGGATCAGCTTCAACCTCCTCCTGTCTTCACTTTTCTCATTATAAGTCAATGGAAACTACAAGTTGCCATAGCAACCAAAGTTCTTATGGGGTTGGGAGAAAAACTAAAATTCATGTAGAGGCTTCTGTCATCAACATGTTTGCACAATACCAGCTTCATCCCCCATATGGCTTCTGAGCAGAAGATTTTATTCATTTTTTTTTTTTGAATTTGCCATGGCAAGCAATCAAATTCAGCGATTTGGAGAAAAATCATATGAAACAAAGAGGACTATTCAAGAAACATTTCTGTAAAGAGAAAATCTAAATAAATGCAGTAACACAGCAAAAATTGCCAATTTCCATTTTCCCCATAATAAGTCAATGGAAACTCTTAGTTGCCATAGCAACCAAACTGCTGGAGTAATTGCCATGAAAAACAGTAATTCTCTAGAGGCCAGTACTAAGGTTCTTTCTGTAAAGTTTGAGCTTTACTGGCCACACAGTTTCTGCGGAGATGATTTTTTAATATTTTTCTATTTTTAACTATTCGGTTACAATGGCAACCAGCCAAATTGCGCAATTTGCATAAATTTAACAAGGCTGGTTAAAGACTACTCAAGGTTTATTTCTATGAAAGTTTTGTCAAAATATCTGCAGTGACATAGCAATAAATGCAAATTTTCTATTTTGCTACTTTAAGTCAATGGTAACTTTAAGTTCCCATAGCAACCAAACTGCTGGAGCAATTGCCAAGAAAAACAGGACTTTTAAAGAAGCTAGTACTAAGATCCTTTCTGTGAAGTTTGAGCTTTATTGGTTGCATAGTTTCTGAGGAGATGATTTTTGAATATAATTTTTATTTTTAACCTTTCGGTTGCCATGGCAACCAGCCAAATTGTGCAATCTATAAAATTTTATGTGGTTGAAAGAGGACTACTCAAGGAACATTTCATTAAAAGTTTTGTCAAAATATCTGCAGTGATATAGCAATTAATGCAAATTTTCAATTTTCCCCATACAAGTCAATGGAAACTGTAAGTTGCCATAGCAACCAAAGTTCTGATGCGATTTGGATAAAAAAAAAACAGTATTATTGGTTCCCCCTGCCTATAGATGCCATATATGAAATTTGGTAACAATGGCCCCTGTAGTTTCAGAGATGTTTGAAAATGTTGACGGACGACGGACGGACGACGGACGACAGATGCCTGCCTATACTATAAGCTCACCTGTGAGCCTTCGGCTCAGGTGAGCTAATAATGAAATAAATTATGAAACAAGAGGGCCATGAGGCCCTGAATCGCTCACCTAAGTAAAACGATCAATGGGCAACTAGGATCATCATTTGAACAAACCTGCTAGTTTAAACTGTCAAAATATGAGAGACGCTGATTGAAGCTCAAAACGACATTGACATCCATTGCTAAAATGTTAAAGTACTCATTTATTTGACTGTATTTATTAGCTTTGGCACCACAAGTTTCTACAAGTTCCATGAACTCTTATAAAAAACCATTTCCCATATAAAAGCACCAGAAAGCAAATTTGACCTTGCCAAAAATTATCAAAATCCCTCAGTCCCGGTAGACTCTCCATGAAATTTGGTTACAATTTGCCTAGTGGCTTTTGAGGAGATGCTTAATATCAAAATATGAGATTCCTTGGTCAAAGAATGGCCTTGACCTCTTCACGGTACTCACTATTCCTCATTAGGATGACTGTATATACCAGGTTTTAAACCTAAATCTTTAAAAATATTCAAGAAATCTTGTGTTCAAGCATTTTCCCATATTTGACTATGCCGTTGAAAAGGTCAAGGTCAACCCAAGGTCAGTTTTCAAACATCTTTGAAGGTACTCTAGTACCAAATGCTACATACCAAGTTTCAAGGCCATCTATCAACTGGTTCTGGAGAAGAAAGTTTTTTTACCTTATATGGGCGTTGCGGCCATGCTGATAATGTGCCCTAGACTATTTGAACAAATTTTCATTCCATCAACCCCTTGAGGTTCTTTACGATATTTGGTTAAAATTGTCCCAGAGGCTTTTGATGAGAAGTTTGAAATTGTCGAAATATGAGAATTCGGGGTCAAAGGTCAAAGAATGACCTTGACCTCTTGTTCTCATAAATCTTCATGCACTCATAAAGATGACTGTAAATATCATTTTTAGGCCTAAATCTTCAAAACTTTCCATGAAACCTTAAATTCTAGCATTTTCTCATATTTGGTCTTGTCGTCAAAAAGGTCAAGATCAACCCAAGGTCATCATTTGAACAACCTTGATGGTACTCGAGTACCCAATTATACATACCAAGTTTCAAGGCCATCAGTCAATGGGTTCTGGAGAAGAAGATTTTTAAGGATTTTTACCATGTATGGGCAGGTTGGCCATGTTGTTCATGTCACCGAGACCATTTGAACAAATTTTCATCCGCTCAACCCCTGTACCGGAGGTCTATACGAAATTTGGTTACAATTGACCAAGTGGCTTTTAGGAGGTTGAAATTGTCAAAATCTAAGAGTTCAGGGTCAAAGGTCAAAGAATGACCTTTGTATTCATAAATCTTCATGTACTCATTAAGATGACTGTGTATACCAATTTGTAGGCCTAAACCTTCGAAAATTTCCTTGAAATGTTATGTTCTAGCATTTTCGTATATTTTACCTTGCCGTAAAAAAAGGTCAAGGTCAACCCAATCTCATCATTTGAACAAATTTCATAGTACTCTAGTACCCAATGCTACAAGACCATCAGTCAATTGGTTATGGAGAAAAAAAAATTTAAAGGTTTTAACAATATATATGGGCGTGGCGGCCATATTGGTCATGTGACCGAGACCATTTCAACAAATTTTCATTCAATCAACCCCTGAAACTTTAATATGAAACTTGGTTACAACTGACCCGGTGGTATTTTGAGGAGATTGTTTGAAACTGTCAAAATATGAGAGACGTGTGTCAAAGGTCAAAGAATCACCTTGACCTCTCCTCTTATACTCACAAATCCACATGTACTCATAAAGATGCCTGTATTTACAAATTTTAGACCAACAATATAAGACAACAATATTCGAATTGCAGTACATCGATCTTTATATATTGGTCCTAAACAAGAATAATGTTATTGTCCAACATTGCACATAAAAGTAAAACGGTTTTCAGACGATGCTCTGGCGACTCATCTGCTCCCTTATAGCGCTGATTGCACCTTTACACAATCCTTATAATCACTTGCCTTATTAAACAGCTGTAGAGTCTCTAAAGGTGAACTTCCTATTTGTGATAAACCGCATATTATATCCGTGTACGCACATTTGTCAGCAATCAGCAGTTTTTCAGTTAGCAGTAGCAAGCATTAGCACTAACAAGGAAACTTCAGACTGCAATGATGATATCAAAGTTTCAACGGTGGATTTCGTAATTGTATCAAATTTTCATCTGATTTGACTGATTTGTGATTGCCTTTGAAAACTATGTCCATGTAATTTACGTTATTCTATCGTGCGACGCGATGTCATCCGGGCATATTTTGAACATCTATATAATTTGAACAGAAAAAAATTTCACTTTGTATTCTGTCAATCGAAATTGAATTACAAAATACCTTGAATATATTTTCTATAATAATGCTTCGATGAATAAAACGCAGTGGACACGGCTCGGTAAGTTAGCAAAATAGCAGAATAGCAGAATGAAATGGTAAAGTTAGCAGAATGGCAGAATAGCAGAACGAAATGGTAAAGTTAGCAAAATAGCAGAGTAGCAGAACGAAAATAGCAGAATAGAAGAACGAAATTTTTTGTTCTGCCCATTCTGCTACTTCTGCTAGCAGAATAACAGAACGAAATGGTAAAGTTAGCAAAATAACAAAATAGCAGAACGAAATCTTTCGTTCTGCCCATTCTGCTCATTCTGCTAGCAGAATAGCAGAATGAAAAGGTTCGTCGGACTTATGTCCTAAGGCAACCAGCAGATGGGCACACGCAAGCCACGCATGGAAAACATTTCCCTCCTGGTCAGGCTTCAACTAGCAAGGAAAAAATCGACAAATTTCTTGAAGAAAACAATCATTTATCATGAAATCCCGGTGTTACCAGCAAGTGGGCAGACTCATGTAATGCATGGAAATCATGTTTATCGCCGCCCGAGTTTATCTAGTAAAAATAAACTTGGAATTTTTCGTTCTGCCCATTCTACTCATTCTGCTAGCAGAACAGCAGAATGAAACAGTTTGTCGGAATTATGTTCTAAGGCAACCAGCAGAAGGGCACACTCAAGCCATGCACGGAAAACATTTCCCTCCAGGTCAGGCTTCAAATAGCAAGGAAAAAATCCACAAATTCGCTGGAGAAAAACATTTTTATCATCAAATCCTGGTGTGACCAGCAGGTGGGCAGACGCATGGCATGCATGGAAATCATGTTTATCGCCGCCCGAGTTTATCCAGTAAAACATTAACTTGGAATTTTTTGTTCTGCCCATTCTCCTCATTCTGCTAGCAGAACAGCAGAATGAAAAAAATTGTCGGAATTATGTTCTAAGGCAACCAGCAAAAGGGCACACTCAAGCCATGCATGGAAAACATTTCCCACCAGGCCAGGTTTCAACTAGCAAGGAAAAATCCACAATTTCGCTGAAGAAAAAAAATTAATCATCAAATCCTGGTGTGACCAGCTGGTGGGCAGACTCTTGGCATGCATGGAAAGCATGTTTATCGCCGCCCGAGTTTATCCAGTAAAAAATAAACTTGGAATTTTTTGTAGTGTCCATTCTGCTCACTCTGCTAGCAGAATGAAAATGTTTCACGGAATTTTGTTCTAAGGCAACCAGCAGATGGGCACACTCAAGCCATGCATGGAAAACATTTCTCTCCTGGTCAGGCTTCAAATAGCAAGGAAAAAATCGACAAATTTCCTGAAGAAATTAATCATTTATCATGAAATCCTGGTGTGACCAGCAGGTGGGCAGACTCATGGCATGCATGGAAATCATGTTTATCGCCGCCCGATTTTATCTAGTAAAAAATAAACTTTGAATTTTTCGTTCCGCACATTCTGCTTATTCTGCTAGCAGAATAGCAGAATGAAAAAGTTTCTCGGAATTTTGTTCTAAGGCAACCAGCAGATGGGCACACTCAAGCCATGCATGAAAAACATTTCTCTCCTGGTCAGGCTTCAACTAGCAAGGAAAAAAATCGACAAATTTCTTGAAGAAAACAATCATTTATCATGAAATCCTGGTGTGACCAGCAGGTGGGCAGACTCATGTCATGCATGGAAATCATGTTTATCGCCGCCCGAGTTTATCTAGTAAAAAATAAACTTGGAATTTTTCGTTCTGCCCATTCTGCTAGAAGAACAGCAGAATGAAAAAGTTTGTCGGAATTATGCTCTAAGGCAACCAACAGAAGGGCACACTCAAACCATGCACGGAAAACATTTCCCTCCAGGTGGGCAGACTCATGTCATTGCTATTCATTGACAAAATCAATTAATTGTGACTGCCGCTCATTTTAATACTCGTTTATTTTTTAGCTCGCCTGAAAGAAAGTTCAGGAAGAACTAGTGTTGTCTCCCTGGCGTCGGCGTTGGCATCCACGTAGGATTGGATTGTTACGAAATGAATCGCATCGTCGACTGTCATCAAAATTATTTTAATCCTTTCAGTCAGTAGGGCTACAGTTTTTAGGGTAACTGTGGTAATAAAACATTTACGGAAAGTGTGGCTACGTCATGCACGGGTTATTTGTGAATACCTCACGTGGCAGTTTTCACTGGACGGCGTGTTGCATGATTTTAAGGTGAATACCTGCACGCTTAGATTCGAGTCGCATGATTTCAAAGTGAGACGCATAGTATTTATACTCCTATCTTTTATTGAAAAAATTAGATCTGGCTGTTTAATTCTAATACGAAGGATGTTATATTGTCGTGTGCCTAGTTTCAGTGTTAAGACCTGAGGGGCACTTCAAGTCCGGCAGTCAGCTGTTTGGGCTAGAGCCACGTCTCACCTGGAGATTCAATATACATCTCCAGGTTAATACCAACCCGGGTAGAGGCAGTTACAACGCTGCTTGTGCATGTTTTCCTAGCCGAGGCGGGAAGCACAGAATATAGGCGAAGTCTATGTAATTACTGCGGAGGTGAAAGTGGGACAGTGTTCGTCCACTAAAGTGGTTGTTATTATATATAGACTGGTCCCTGGTACGATCCAGGGAGCGACCAGTATGTAAGCGTGCGCGATATGATATAAGTTGGTGTTCTTCATAATATATGGACTGGCCCATGGTGAGATCAAGGGAGCGACCAGTTGATGTCAACCAACATAAGGCCTTGTTTTTTTATGAGCTCAATTAACGTTTTCGTTCTTTGTGTTTTCCTTTAGTTCATGGCGCTGAGCCGAGTACGGTGTTGACGTCAGACGGTAATCTATTTGCGTATTGTACGCAAATCGATTGTAGATTTGAAACAAACACCTTGATTGGGCCAGCGACATGAACTGATATGTGTTGTATATTATTGTAATTGTGATAGTTGCGAATTGTATTGTCTGTATATAGAATATACATTACTATATATATAAACCCCAAAAATTCTAACGTTGTTAGAGTTTCCTTGTTGAAGTAATACACTGGTGGATAATCCTTTAATCGGAAGTCACCCTCCGCCGTCCTGGCGACGCATAAGGCTCTACACCCGTGTCAACCGTGTGTAAAACCTTCTGCATAACATGGATGCGTTGGTTAAAGTCTATCTCCTTAACCCATGGATGGATTCTTTTGATACTGCACTGTAGTTAGATATTGGTCCAACGTTTAACAGGGTACCACCCCACCCCACTCATTGACCTTGATTTTTTTTTTTGATGTCAAGGTCATGGACTTAAACAATTGGGAGATTTTTGAGGCGATTTTTGGGACTGGATGTTTTGGTTAAAGTTTTTCAAAGACCAATATCACCTTAACCCATGGATGGATTCCTTTGATACTTGCACTGTAGTTAGATATTGGTCCGAAGTTTTCTAAAATACTACCTCCACTCCTCTCAGTGACCTTGATGTCAAGGCCATGGACTTACAAAATTGTCTTTTTATTGATTGGATGTTTTGGTTTAAATTTTTTAAAGACACCTCTCTCCTGATGAATTTCTTTTTATATTTGCACTGTAGTTAAATATTAGTCCAAAGTTTTACAAAGAACTACCCCAACCCTGCTCAATGACCTTGATGTCAAGGGACTTAGGAAATTTTGGTCTTAATTATTTTTTTTTAATTGCATACTGATTCATAATGCTTGGCAGAGATTTAGTTTATACTGAAACTGATGTTAGACAGTTTTTGAGGTTTTACAAAACACTATATACTTTTCCCACTGGATGACCTTGAAGTCAAGGTCATCGATTTAGAATTTTGTCTTAAAGATTTTGGTTCAAGTTTATATTTATGAAAACAGAATTTCACAGTACCACGATGGACTCAGTTAACACTAATACTTTGATTGATGTTAGATAATGGTTCAGGGTTTTGGTGCATCCTCCCCATCCCCACCCCTCAGTTCTTTGACCACAAGCTCATTGACTTTGAATTTCTTTTGGGTTTTGTTTAATTTTAATTTTATTTTAAGACTTATTTCTGAGATGGCTTTTGTTTATAAATGTGTTTTGATTATGGACAGGCTTGCCTGAAGTTTTGTGCATAGCAGTCCTCACCACCATAGCGACTATGTGATGGGCAAGCACCCATTCAGGTGAGCTATGCTGTCAGATGACAGCTCTTGTTGTTTATGGACATCAATAAGATGGTTATGTTGTACAGGTCTATCAATAAAGGTTACAAAAGCATTATGTTGTATTTTGATTGAGATTATCCCCATGTTTTGTTACACCGGCTTGGTTAACAAACAGCATCGCAGTCACATTTCAAGTCCATCACATTTTGTGAACGGGTAATAAAATGCGTCTGATTAACAAAAAGGCGTTTTTACAAAAACAGATTTTTGTTACTCAAATGCATTTTGGTAATCAAAAACAAAATGTGCTGACTCTGCAAAGCAATTTGTTATTCTTTATCTTTTTTTTGACCTGTCCATGTAGTATGGTTCAAACACAGGGGCACTGACAAACACTTAAACATTTGAAAATTTGTACTGAATTGTGTGTTTTGGATGGATAGATGTTGTGGCACTGTACATTTTTTTCAACAATATTTCAGTGATTGTACAATGATAGATTTGTGAATAAAGAATGTTCTGTGCAATGTACATTCGTCTGGGTTCAGTTGAATCGTTTAAATGGATGTCAAAAGTCATTGAACTTTAAACATTTATTCTGACTGGGTAGCTCAACGCGTTGGAGATACAAATTTGGGTTCTATATAAAAACCCGAATTGTTCACCCACCACATATCGTAAACGGTTTACAAACGTGTTGCCACTGCAGCGCAATTTGTTAACCTAACGCCATTTTTTGGTATGAATGAAATAGCGCAACATATGTTCCATGGTTTTGAAGCAGATGCTTGTGGGCGACACCGGTCTATAATGTGAATCATCATACTTTTCACCTTTTTTAAAGACTGGAGAAACACTTGCTAGTCGCCAGTCATCTGGTACATCCCCTTGAGCAAGTGACTCATTGGAGAAATTTCAGAACTATATACATTCTTTAAGTACTCTGGCATTCAGACCATCAGGCCAGGATGCCTTATGAACGGTCCGCTGAAATGCAGCAAGCCACCGCAAACTACCGCAAACCACCCAAAAACCACCACAAACCAGCCCCAAATTACCACAACCACCTCAAAAGTATTTCACTGTAGGTTTTATCAGTATATTTGATACTTTTGTACTATTAACTTTACCGTATTAAGAACCTTGGAATCCTTAATTTTATCCACGAGGGCTGTTCAGAAAGTTCTGATTCTTTAACAAATTTGTCGATTTTTGCCTTGCTAGTTGAAGTCTGACCAGGAGGGAAATGTTTTCCATGCATGGTTTGAGTGTGCCCATCTGCTGGTTGCCTTTAGAACAAAATTCCGAGAAACGTTTTCATTCTGCTGTTCTGCTAGCAGAATGGGCACAATGGGCAGAACAAAAAATTCCGAGTTTATTTTTACTAGATAAACTCGGGTGGCGATTAACATGATTTCCATGCATGCCATGAGTCTGCCCACCTGCCGGTCACACCAGGAATTGATGATAAATATTATTTCCCAACAAATTTGTGGATTTTTTCCTTGCTAGTTGAAACTTGACCAGGTGGGAAATGTTTTCCATGCATGGCTTGAATGTGCCCATCTGCTGGTTGCCTTAAAACATAATTCCGACAAATTTTTTCTGCTAGCAGAATGAGCAGAATGGGCACAACGAAAAATTCCAAGTTTATTTTACTAGATAAAATCGGGCGGCGACAAACATGATTTCCGTGCATGACATGAGCCTGCCCACCTGCTGGTCAAACCAGGATTGGATGATATTTTTTTTTCTCCAAAAATATTTTGGATTTTTGCCTTTCTAATTGAAGCCTGACCAGGAGGGAAATGTTTTCCAGGCATAGCTTGAGTGTGCCCTTCTGCTGGTTGCCTTAGAACAAAATTCCGACAAACTTCCTCATTCTGATGTTCTGCTAGCAGAATGGGAGAACGAAAAATTCTATGTATTTTTTTACTAGATAAATTCGGGCGGCGATGAACTTGATTTCCATGCATGACATGAGTCTCCCACTTGCTGGTCATACCAGGATTTGATGATTAATGATTCTTTTCTTTAACAAATTTGTGGATTTTTTCCTTGCTAGTTGAAGACTGACCAGGAGGGAAATGTTTTCCATGCATGACTTGAGTGTACCCATCTGCTGGTTGCCTTAGAACATAATTCCGACAAATTTTTCTCATTCTGCTGTTCTGCTAGCAGAATAAGCAGAATGGGCAGAACGAAAAATTCCAAGTTTTTTTATACAAGTTAAACTCGGGCGACGATAAACATGATTTCCATGCATGACATGAGTCCGCCCACCTGCTGGTCACACAAGGAATTGATGATAAATGATTCTTTTCTTCAACAAATTTGTCGATTTATTCCTTTCTAGTTGAAGCCTGACCAGGAGGTAAAATGTTTACCATGCATGACCTGAGTGTACCCATCTGCTGGATGCCTTAGAACATACATGTAATTCCGACGAACTTTTTCATTCTGCTATTCTGCTAGCAGAATGAGCAGAAGGGGCAGAACGAAAACTTCCAAGGTTTTTTTTACTAGATAAACTCGGGCGGCGATAAACATGATTTCCATGCGTGCCATGAGTCAGCCCACCTGCTGGTCACACCAGGATTTGATGATAAATATTTTTTCTCCAGCGAATTTGTGGCTGTTTCCTTGCTAGTTGATGCCTGACCAGGAGGGAAATGTTTTCCATGCATGGCTTCAGTGTGCCCTTCTGCTGGTTGCCGTAAAACATAATTCTGACAAACTTTTTTCAGTCTGCTGTACTACTAGCAGAATGAGCACAATAGGCAGAACGAAAAATTCCAAGTTTATTTTTACTAGATAAACTCGGGCGGCGATAATTATGATTTCCATGCATGACATGAGTCTGCCCACCTGCTGGTCACCTCAGGATTGGATGATAAATGATTGTTTTCTTCAACATATTTGTCGATTTATTCCTTTCAAGTTGAAGCCTGACCAGGAGGGAAATGTTTTCCATGCATGGCTTGAGCGTACCAATCTGCTGGTTGCCTTAGAACATTATTCCGACAAGCTTTTTCATTCTGCTATTCTGCTAACAGAATGAGCAGAATGGGCAGAACGAAAAATTTCCAAGTTTATTTTCTACTAGATAAACTCGGGCGGCGATAAACATGACTTCCTTGCATGACATGAGTCTGCCCACCTGCTGGTCACCTCAGGATTTGACCATAAATATTTTTTTTCCAGCGACTTTGTGGATTTTTGCCTTGGTAGTTGAAGCCTGACCTGGAGGGAAATGTTTTCCATGCATGGCTTGAGTGTGCCCATCTGCTGGTTGCCTTAGAACATAATTCCGACAAACTTTTTCATTCTGCTGTTCTGCTAGCAGAATGAGCAGAATCGGCAGGTCGAAAATTCCAAGTTTATTTTTTACTAGATAAACTCGGGCGGCGATAAACATGATTTCCATGCATGCCATGAGTCTGCCCACCTGCTGGTCACCTCAGGATTTGATGAAAAATATTAGTTTCTCCAGCGAATTTGTGGATTTTTGCCTTGGTGGTTGAAGGCTGACCAGGAGGGAAATGTTTTACATGCATGGCTTGAGTGTGCCCATCTGCTGGTTGCCTTAGGACATAATTCCGACAAACTTTTTCATTCTGCTGTTTTGCTAGCAGAATGAGCAGAACGAAAATTTCCAAGTTTATTATTTACTAGATAAACTCGGGCAGCGATAAACATTATTTCCATGCATACCATGAGTCTGCCCACCTGCTGGTCACCTCAGGATTTGCTGATAAATATTTTTTCTCCAGCGAATTTGTGGATTTTTGCCTTGGTGGTTGAAGGCTGACCAGGAGGGAAATGTTTTACATGCATGGCTTGAGTGTGCCCATCTGCTGGTTGCCTTAGGACATAATTCCGATAAACTTTTACATTCTGCTGTTTTGCTAGCAGAATGAGCAGAATGGGCAGAACGAAAATTTCCAAGTTTATTTTTAATAGATAAACTCGGGCGGCGATAAACATGATTTCCATGCATGCCATGAGTCTGCCCACCTGCTGGTGACCTCAGGATTTGATGATAAATATTATTTTATCCAGCGAATTTGTGGATTTTTGTCTTGGTGGTTGAAGCCTGACCTGGAGGGAAATGTTTTTCATGCATGGCTTGAGTCTGCCCACCTGCTGGTCACCTCAGGATTTGACCATAAATATTTTTTTTCCAGCGACTTTGTGGATTTTTGCCTTGGTAGTTGAATCCTGACCTGGAGGGAAATGTTTTCCATGCATGGCTTGAATGTGCCCATCTGCTGGTTGCCTTAGAACAATTTTCCGACAAACTTTTTCATTCTGCTGTTCTGCTAGCAGAATGAGCAGAATCGGCAGGTCGAAAATTCCAAGTTTATTTTTTACTAGATAAACTCGGGCGGCGATAAACATGATTTCCATGCATGCCATTAGTCTGCCAACCTGCTGGTCACCTCAGGATTTGATGAAAAATATTATTTTCTCCAGCGAATTTGTGGATTTTTGCCTTGGTCGTTGAAGGCTGACCAGGAGGGAAATGTTTTACATGCATGGCTTGAGTGTGCCCATCTGCTGGTTGCCTTAGGACATAATTCCGACAAACTTTTTCATTCTGCTGTTTTGCTAGCAGAATGAGCAGAATGGGCAGAACGAAAATTTCCAAGTTTATTATTTACTAGATAAACTCGGGCGGCGATAAACATTATTTCCATTACAGAGAGTCTAATGTACAGCAACAGTTTCAAACATCTCCTCCCTTAAATCCACTGGGCCGATTGAATCCAAATTCCATATGGAGCCTCCCTTGATCTGGGGAAGTAAATGTTATCAGATAAACTTAATCACACGGCCAAGATGGCAGCCAGGCCCATATAGGGTAAAAATTCTTAAAAAATCTTTTTTTCCCAGAACCTTAAGGCCAGTGACCTTGAAACTATATATGTGGCTATGGCGACAAATTTTTTGAAAGTAAGGGCACATGTGAGCTACAGGATCGGGTGGAGCAATGGTGCTGGGTAACTTTCAGTGCTGGGTCGTCCTACTAATTTTGATAATAATAGTGCAAGGGCCAACTGTGCTTGCAGTAGGTGCGGGTAGGGGTTGTTTGATTATTTTACTCTCTTCTATCATTTCTCTCTTCTTTCTCCCTCTCTCTGGGAGACACACCGACATAGACTGAAATACTGTCTCAAAGTGCCGTTAACCCCAAACAACCAACCAAAAAGTCCTCGTCTTGAAGGAACTCTTTAAGATATACCGGATTTTTATTTTCTGTGACATTTTCCACTGGTGCATAGATATGTCAGGTGTATTATAATAGACAGGTTATGCTTACTACTCGCGAGCACCGGATCACACCTCTGTTTTGGGGTCCATGTCTGTGTATCTAGACTACTCCGGAATGGTCAATGTTTAAATAACATATGAGCTCGGACTTATGATTTTGGGTACTTTGTCCACTTTCATTTACTTTAAAATACCATGTAAGGTATGATATGACCGTTTTGGATCATTACCGCACCCAGAATGGACCGCACGCAGAAAGGACAAAAAAATACATGATCATTCTAAATTCGTTCTATGATTCCCTTCACATTTACGCAGCCACGATGAATGGGTAAAACCACCATATATTTACCAGGTACTCATGTACTGCTGGGTTGACAGAGAGAGATAGAGGATCTTACATGAGCGCTCATGTATCATTGAATTTATTAAACGAGTTGGGGGAAAAGATAAGATGCGAGGCTTTGCCGAGCATCTTATCGTTTTCCCCAACGAGTTTAATAAATTCAATAATACATGAGCACGAATGCAAGATACTATTTATCATATGACACTGAAATCGCATTTTATAAGCAAATTTTGCACTAAAACGTCATGATTTCGCCATTAGAAAACGCAACGTTTTTATGGACGTCAGCACATAATGTTCGACGTAATTTGCATATTTAATCCACTAGTGGATAATCGTTTTTTAATGCATGGCTTTATTACACTCTCAGATGCGACGTCATATAATAAAGAGTTTTCTTTGCTCTCTGCTGGCCGACCGGCGATTAAACCTACGATTTTCTGCCACATAGTTAAGGTTCTCTAACCATTCGACCACACCCATCTCTGAGAAGACAGGCAAATCATAAACTGGAAAGTCACTTCTCCCGAAATTGTACCCATTCACCTTAATTCAGAGATAGTTTTCTTCGCGCACACGGAATACAGAAATAAATGTCTAAAAGGCGGTGCCGTTTGCTATCAATAACTGTGCATTATCCGACGCTAAGCCCTGTATTACCAACGAAATTTACGCGCTGTTGATGAACGGCATTGCAGCTTTTCTTACGCAAAATTTATGGTAACGCTCCATCAATATAGAAGCCTATGGCAAGTCTGCAGATGCAGTTATCAATAAAAGACTTGTATGCAAGACTTATACTGATGCATAAATGAAAATTTGTTTGGTCCCTCGGAGGCTAATAACAACATCTCCATCGGGGCCTGCATGAAAAACCCGTGTTTGATCCCTATATTGAAAAGTCCAGTATTACATGTACATGAATTATGTAATGAGCACACGTTTAGCGGTTTGTGGGTGCAAAATCGCTGACTGCAGATATGCTGGGTGTAAGAAAGCTTAAGACATACATTTATAAGTGCATTGGCTAGTTAAATCTTCTCCTTAACAGGCGACAAGCATATCTAAAAGCCATTGAGCTGAAATAATAAACCCCTAGAAAAACCAAATAACAAAGACCAACATAAAATGTTATAAACAAAATAAATAAACATTTATAGTATAAAATGCTGTGCTGAACTGTATTCGTTTTAATTTCTTGCCAAGTGATATTCCATGATACTGTGTCTCTTCCAAAATGCTTGAGAATCGTCCATGCCCAATCCTTTGAACTGTCATTAGAGATATCCATGTAAAATCCAAGAAAATGATTTACTGGCTCTATACCAGCTACTTTCGCACAAAAACCCAGGAACACATCCTCAAACCTTACCAATGGAACTTGTTTTGTCGATTCGTATAAGTCTACAGCTGAAGCAAACGAAAATACATATCCCGGACCATGGCAATATGGTGGGTATACACCAGGGCTGTATTCTCTGGTGTCTACATAAAACTTAGAAAGTTCATCTCTTACCGGCAAGTTTCCAGTTCCTTCTCCTGCTACATGGCAGAATAGAAATTTAGAATTGTTTGAATGGTGGTGGTCAATGTCTTGAAGAAAATGAACTAGTTTGTAAATATTGACCATTACGTCGTCATCTGTCTTTAGAACAAATCGTGTTTTATTACAATAATTGGTCACCCAGTGAAGTCCCATGACGCTCGTATAAGTAAGATTTTTATAGCTGTCTTTAAAATTGCCCATTATGATGTCTTTATATTTGGAATGTTCTGAATTTAGGGCTGCACCTAATGTATCATTCTTATCACCAAGAAGGAAAACTAATTGGATGGAACACCCCCTGTATTCTTTGACAGATCCCCAGGTATTTCTAATTGTTTGTCTTTGCCGGCTGTTTCTACGTTCAGACAAAACATAAATAATAAGAAATATATCAGTTTTACATATAGGTATGTTATCCAAACGTAATTTATATTTGTGCTTATGAATTAGTCGATTTTCCAAGTCGGCCTTTCCAGCACGGTTCACAAACTTCATATACTGCTTTTCTGGCTGATGGAGAATTCGAAGAAAACAATGTTGATATTGTATGATTGTCCACGTGATTGTCACTATGATGGCTAAAATTGCTCCTTGTCTTTTTATATGCAGGTTTTGAAAGCCTGAAGAATACACAAAAGCAAAATGTAAAACGTAAGTGAGCTGCGACACGACAAAACCAACAAAGTGGTTGTGCCCCCAGCGCAGACTCAGATCAGCCTGGGCATCCGTCCAGTCTGATCAGAGTCTTCGCTGTCCGCATGCTATCGGAGGGAGCTTAGACCCTTAGCTACCCTTTGAGCTCTTAAAGAAGAGTCTTAGTAAACTATGAAGATGTCCAGGCTGATATGAGTCTACGCTGGGCGCACAACCACATTGTTGATTTTGTAGATATAGCCGCATTTGTTCGATTATAGGACGGTGTTGTGCCTTGCAATACAATCCTAAAAAGTTTGGACCCGTCTACATTCGTTTTAAGGCGGATTCGGACCTTTGGAATATTTTAGAAGAGAAACCACTCCACTTTATAGCTGAATTACACGATTGGTTTATATATTCGCGTTAGTTTTATAAGGACCACCTCCCACCCTAGAACCAGATTAAATCACCATACTCTATAGAGTACGTTATATTTACAGAATATATTAAATGCAAGTAGTATTATTCTCTGAGTTTTCCCAAACCTTGATGCAAAATTGCGAACCAAATTCTAAATAAAAGTCATGTCGTTTACTTACCAGATACACTGTTATAAATACTGTTGTATCACATGTACATGTATATATTAAACATGTTGTCATATACATGTAGAAGTATGTTCCTGCCTTTCATAATGAACACCGCTGTAAGTTTGAGAAATCGAAGTGAATTAACAATAAGCAATCCCTAAAATACTACAATGCAGCCTTCTTGCCTTGTGTTATACTGCTTAAGATAAAGCTGGCGCAGTCTGGGATTAAATCCTTTTTATACATTTTCTCCTTAATTTGAAATCTTTCAACTCAGAATCATTTAAATAACCTAAGACCAAACCTTTGTGACTTTATATTTCAAAGGCCTAACCAACTGCATGTTCCTAAAGTAATGAATGAATGAAAGCCTATCATTTTCATACATGTATTTGGCAAATACGAATATAATTTATAATCCAACATTTTTCCCTCTTTTTCTGCTGTTCTACAAAGTTAAAGGCTTCTGGGGCTACATCTAAAGATTATATAGGTATTTGTTATCAGACTGTTAACACTTCAGAAGAACAATTCAGGGTGTTTATGTCCAGTCCGATATATTTGCTGATTTATTGGGTAACAGGTGATAGGTTGAGGAGGCTCTCAGAATTCAAGTGTAATAGCGAGCACTCGCTCTACGCGCCTGCAATTCAAAGCTCCTCCGTAGGAGCCTTGAAAGAGCGGGAGCTCTATGGTAGAGGATTGGTAAGGCATATTTTTGCCTGTAAGAACATTGCTTTCCATGGAATTTCTTTCGTAACGACACAAAAACAGAAGTTATAATTAGACTGGTTCGAATAGAACTCAACGAAAAAAAAATAGAAATACAGGGCATACAGTCTTTCCGTCGCCACGTTACGTAATGGCGTCAAACGTTCCGTTTGAGAAAAACAAGATGGCGTCAACGTTAACCGCTACTGTGATCACACAAAATGCAAGGAGGCTGTTGGGTGAAATGTAAAGGAAGCGCTGTAGAGAAGGAACTGAAGAAATTATAGCCCGTTTTCCGAGGAGATAGATTACTACGGGGAAATCTGTTTTCTGACAGTTTCTCATCAGTTTGTAGACTGAGTTCGCAGCTGTGGAGTTGCAATGCTTTTATTACAAATTTCATACGACAAAAATAAAAGCATTGTGAAATTGAATTCAGAATCTTACAATGAGTACTGAGTAGTCAGATCAGGGTCTACACTTCGATCATGCATTTTTGTCCGAAACTTTAGAGTTAACATGGTAGCAGCCATAGAGAGGTTTTATCATACAACCCACACATTGTTAAGAGCGATGATATAGACAGTGCCTATTTTCATATCATAAACGTTTAGTGCGACAGACGAGCGTTTCTCTATTCAGCTTCTTCAGTGTCGCTAAACCCCAAAGGTTTGAAAGAAAATATACTCGAGGACTTTAAAAACGCCTCACTAGAGAAAACTTACAATATTTTGGAATTTACAAATTTTATTTCAAATTTATTTTAACACAAGGTAATTTCAACTTTCCTCTATCACTACAATATCCCAAATTAGAATATTTGCACAAGATACGTAAGCCAGGGCGTCACTATCTCACTGGTATGCACCAAAACGTGGGATTTTCAATATCGTGTGTGTCCACCGTTCTGCTGCAAACATTCTCGCGTCCTGAAGGCATAGAAGCGCATAGGCGTCGAATGGTTCGTCGCGGGATGTTGTCCCATTCTTCCTGCAGCGCTTGTCCAAGCTGCTTAACCGTCTGCGGAGCGTTTTGACGTCTGTGAAGCCGTCGTCCCAACTCGTCCCACATGTGCTCGATCGGGTTAAGATCTGGAGATCGGGAGGGTCAAGCCAAAACGTTGATACCCTGTTGTCGAAGAAAATTCTGTGTCAGTCTGGCTGTGTGAGGGCGAGCGTTGTCTTGCTGAAACTTCATCGGATTACGTTGACGTCTTATCAGTGGAACCAGTTCTGGTCGCAGAATCTCGTCAATATAGCGTCTGGCTGTCAAATTGCCGTTGATTATAAGCAGCCTTGAGCGAAAGTTGAAGATGATGGCGCCCCAGACCATGACGCTACCGCCGCCAAACCTGTCACGTTCTACTACGGCACTGTCAGCAAATCTCTCGCCACGTCGACGATACACACGGGTTCCTCCATCTGTATGATGCAAGTTGAAGCGTGACTCGTCGCTGAAAATCACTTGACGCCAATTTACTGCTCGCCGTTGATTTTGCGACCAGTTCCGTCGAAACTGCCGGTGGCGTCTTGCCAGTATGGGTCCACGGTATGGTCGGCGACAATGGATACCAAATGCTTTTAGGCGTCGGGATACTGTCCGTCGGTAAATTGGTCGACCCCGGTTTCCGATAATCATGGATGCTGTCGACTGAGCCGTTACGAAACGTTCCCGTAGATGACGTTGACGGATGTAGTTATCCTGACGTCGAGACGTCACTCTAGACGCACCTGGTCGCAGACGGTCAGAAACTGTTCCTGTCTGCCTGACACGTCTTACAAGGCGAACAACGGTCGACCTGGAGACGTTGAAGCGACGGGCAGCCTCGGCCTGGGAATCGCCTGCTTCAAGAAGGCCCAAAATCCGATTCCGATTTTCATTATTTAAACGTGGCATCTTCAAATGGAGAGCAATATTTATAAAGCAATGCGAACTGGATTTGCAGACAACTATCGACGACTATGAACAATATTTGGTCAAGTGTACATGCCGATTTGAGCATGTGGGCGAACGGACATCTTGACGTGCATGTGCTCTGCGTCACGTGGTTACGTTTCATATCATGGTTAAGTAGCCATCTGGGAAAACTGGTTTTAAGGTGTTCGGAAACTAAAACTAGGATATTTGTTATATGGTTTTATGTTTTTGAAGTTATTCATAAAATATAGGTGAGGCGTTTTTAAAGTCCTCGAGTATATATGTTGGCAGGTCTCAGTAGGCAACGGGCACCCCCCTCCGAGCCACACTTACTGTCGTATTCCGCGGGACACATTAGCTGCAGACATCAGGTAAGAGACGCATACATATTAACCCGTGAGCGCAGGCGTCCCCGATCGAGCCACCTCAACCCTTGCGTCTCGAAAAAAAGATGAGTACGGTTAAGGCGAATTGTACAATATGGGCAAATTTCGAATTTGTCTGAGATTTTACGCCTGTCCTAGTTATCAGCAAGTTCAGGAACACAGACTGTCAATTGCAACTTTTAACTTTGATGTTAATTACAAGTTTTTCTATTAAAAGTCTATGGAAATTTATGTTGCCAGAGCAATGAAATCACACGGGAAACGGTCGGGCCCACCAGGATTAACAGGTGGCCAGAATTTCACATGTTATTTCTGTGAGTCCTCGTGTTTGTTTAATCTTAGTTAAATTTTATTTTTGATTGCTATGTTTCTGAAATTCTGAGATATTACACTTATAAGCTAGGAATCTTCTACGCAAACCGAATAACGAAGTGTCTTATGAACCAAAACAGAATCAGCGAGGGTATGTCGAACCGCTAACAGGTGAAACTCCCCTCCCGGTCCCCTCCCTCCCCCTCTCCAGTAATTTCATTGATGGCCGTCCCAAGGCGGCACTTTTGTTAATGTTCTCCCTGATTGTTTTGTGTGGTGTTTGTTGCTATATCTGTTATTGATATGCATTTATTTTATTTTACTACGAAGTCTGGAGTCCATTTGCATTTATTTTAACAAAGATTTCTAAACACTGCAACTGCTTTTGATTAGAGGAATGTTATGAGAACTTCTTACCTGAAAAAAAAATCATACTAAATTTTTCAATTTTTTGATTTGAGCGAATAAATATTCCCCAAATTGGAAATGATGCTGAGGAAGTATTGGAACTTACAAGTTGTATGAAACACTGTAGACATCGACCTGTTTGCTTACTAGTTAGCTCTCGACTGCGCATCTTTCGGATATGCTGAAATTTAAAAATTGGCAAAGATTTCATTACCAAGAAACAATGAGTATAACTTTAGGGGGCTTAACCCTAAAATCTTCCCTAAATGCGTATACCGTATTTATCCTATTAAACGCCCCGGGGGCGTTGCATTTTGCAAAAGGGGGCGTTATATAGAGTTTAAAGTGTAGTAAATCAGCCACCACAAAAATACCTCGAATAATCAATAAAAAGGTGACGGGTATACTTGCAGAGGACGAACTCTACTTTTTTTGTCTCCCTTCTCAGTCAGGATCAACATTTTTAGGAAAGAATTGCTCCTCTAGGAGGAAAACTCTTGTCTTTAAGAGTAGACCCCATGTGTCTAAGAACTACTTTATACAGAGAAGCAAATAGGAATTCGTCCAAGCTGATATAACTTTATTTTCGGAAAAGGGACAAGGGGGCGTTTATTAGAGCAGGTACATTTATTAAGAGCAATACGGTAAAGCATGATTGTGCGTGTTGTATAATTGCCCCAAGCTACGCCTCTAGCGGGCATGCGACGTTGAAAAAGCATTGAATTAGGGGATAAGTGGACTCAAAATTATCATTTGGAGAGGTAAATTGTCACTTTAATGGTCGTAAAACGGATTTGTGACAACAAAACCGACGATTTACCTCTCCAAATGACAACTTTCAATACCAATACAGTTATTGCCATTCTAATGCAAGTTTTGCGTTTCCACCTTTCTAATTGCACTACTTCGCATCTAAAGCTAGCGTTTCTGCAACACAAAGCCAGGCGTCAGCAAATGAGAAGACTCGTTTCATAGTGACGTCAACGTTGGGTTTGCGACAGTATTCCGCAGAATTTACTGTCGCAATTTTTGATGTTATTCAATTTGAGGTTGTGTTACATTCGAAATTGCATTTGAATCAACGCTTTTAACAGCATGACGTTGAATCAACGTTGATTTAATATTGATTCAGCGGTGTGTACCTGCTGGGATAGTGCCTTTGCATTGAAGCTTCAGACCAAGAAGTATTGACTTTAGATTATATAATCGTCCATCCGTAATTCTGGCGTTCATAATGACAAGAGAAGACCAAGCCATAACCCGCTGGTTGGGAGCGTACAGTACATGTGCATCGTTGTCCGATGTGTATAGTGGGCAAATCTTTGTCCGTTGTTATGACCTTCAGGGTGTGTTTGTGTGATTTATTGTTTGGATGTAAACCACCTGGTAAGAGTGTTTTCTCTATTTATGTTTTCCATTATGGTCATCTTTGGAGATGGCTAGATGTTGCTTTCTTTGCTCTAAATTCGCATTTTTATATGCAAATCACTGGTGTTTGTAATCAGATCACGTCACGTGTAACCAGAAAATCGGCCGAGTTAGCGTTTTAATTCGAAAAAAATGTTAGTTAGTCCCTTTTTAAGATAGATTAATGATCTATTAAGAGATTTACCCATGATAAGTATCCTTTAAGTACGGGACGAATCCACAAGACAAGCAAAGCTGAGCATCCCCAAATTTTTCTGACTGTATGGGATGTCTCACTGACAATCGGTTTTACGACCCACGATACAGAATAGTGTTTGACCCCTCTTTTGCTTTCTTTGAAAATAATTGCCCTTACCTAGCATGATATCTAACAAGATTAATTAATCCTGAACCTAAATACACCATAAAACATTTGTAAAGAAAACACGGTTGTTTCATGTACAATTGATGGCAAAATTTGAAGAAATGGTACCGGCGCAGATTTCAAAATCGAAAGTAGAGTAGTGATTTTCTCAAATTAAATGTGAAAATAAAGCATATCATAACAATTTACAGAAAATTAAGGTGACATGTCGAGAACATCTGTAGTAAGGCTTGTCGAGCAAGCTGTTCTACCTACACTCAATGATTTTAAAACACAAAAATAAACAATTTTGAAACTTACCCGACATATTGGGACAAAGATGCGTCCACTATACAGATCGGGACAACCGGTCACTTGTACTGTACGCTCCCAGCCAGTGTAACCTGCTGTACCGTGTTCGGAAAGAGTTAAAATTACTCCCTAGCGCATTTGTGCAACAGTGACTTCACCGATAGATCTGTATTGAAATTGTATCGATTGTTTGATGGATCGTTTACTTGCATTTACATCAGCAATGATGTCCTTTTTGTATCTGTAAAGCGACATGCAGAGATAAATGTGCAACGCTTACTCACGCATCCTTAAAATTCCTTTACTTTGTTAGTATGTGTGTGTTATCAGTTAGTTTGTTAGATAAACACTTGTACGAGTGACCACTTTTTTAACATCCCAGATAACATGAAATTATACTTACTAATGTTTAAAATTTTCGACATTGTAAATCTTAACATATTCCTCTTTATGTGTTGTTACACATTTTGCAAGCTTATTTGTGTAACATCTGTAAAGTAAGCATCACATTTCAAATAATAATATGAGCCGCGACACGACAAAAGCAACAATGTGGTTGTGCGCCTAGCGCAGACTCCGACAAGTCTGGGCATCCGCCAAGTTTGACCAGACTCTTAGTTACGTGCTCAAAGGGTAGCTAAGGGTCTAAGCTACCTCCATGCGGACAGCGAAGACCCTGATCAGACTGGGCGGATGCGCGGGCTGATCTGAGACTTCGCTTGGCGCACATGCCACATTGTTATGGCTCAGTTATGACTACTACACGTAATATGTTCATGTTTTCACGACACAAAGACACTTTATCTCACTTACCGTATTTACAGTAAGTAATCAGGCAAAAATGGCAAAGCGCATGAGCCCAGCAGGCATGCAACGTTGAATCAACATAGACTCAACGTTGATTCAACGTACCAACGTTGAATCAACGTTGAGACAATGTTGTTTAAAGTTGAATGCCCAATGGGAGAATACTGAGCGGTCTGAATCTGAATCAGACTGACTGCAAACAATTTTATTAAGGTGCATGAGTACACTTTCCTCTGCCGTTTTCACTTCTTTGAGGAAATAATTTGATCCTAGATAGCTTTCACGAAGAAAACCCTCCCAAAGCACATAAATTGTTTCCTTTTTTTTTAAAGAAAAGAAGGCGAGAAAAGATAATGGTATACCCACCATATTCCTTATGTATGAAGTAAGCGATAATTTAGAATGAATTATAAAATGGACATTCAGAATATATTATACCATGTGGCTGAAATATCAAAGCATAGAGCCCGTGGCTGGTGTTGATATATGATTATAAAATCTTGTACTATATGGATGACCATCATTTCTTTTCTTCATGTTATTGCTTATTGTACTGCATGGAAGTCAGTTTTTCGCAAGGAGTTCACTTTCGTTCGGCAGGTATGACGTTGCACTTATCTTTTGAAATAGATAGCGGATCTTTCATGGGTGCTCATGTATTATTGAATTTATTAAGTGAGTTGGGAAAAAAGATATGATGCGATACCTTGCCGGGCATCTACTCGGTTTTCCCAAAAGAGTTTAATAATTTCAATAATACAGGAGCACGAATGCAGAATTCTATTAATTGAGACGAAAATCGCATTTTATTAGCATTTTCGCACTCAAACATTGCGATTTCGCCATTAGAAACGTGACTTTTTATGGACGTCAACGCATAACGTTACGACGTATTTCTGTATTTTCAATCCACTAGCTGATTATCGTTTTACTGCAGGGCTTTATTACACGCTCAGATGCGCAGCGTTGCCACGACACCAACTAGTAAATCTCAGAGTCGTGTATAGCAATACATGTAGTGCAATTCTACTGAATTCTAGGACAAAGTTGACTGAACAAAAAAGGCTGCTCCAATCTGTTCTTAACGCAGGCGTCCGGTTGGTATTTGCCCTGTTCACTATATCGACAGCAATGATTGTTTGAAAATAACATTAATCTATTTATGTTTGGTGGCTGTCCTTATAAATGGGATGAGTTCATTTGTCAGTTAAGGAGTATCTGGTTTATTTTATTTTAATCAATTAAAGTTTAAGTGAGCCGCGACACGAGAAAACCAACAAAGTGGCTGTGCGCCCAGCGCAGACTCAGATCAGCCTGGGCATCCGCCCAGTCTGATCAGAGTCTTCGCTGACCGCATGGACGTAGCTTAGTCCCTTAGCTACCCTTTAAGCCCTTAGCGAAGAGTCTGGCAAGACTGGGAGGATACCAAGGCTGATCTGAGTCTCCGCAGGGCGTACAACCACATTGTTGGTTTTCTCGCGTCGCGGCTCAAGTTGTCTTATGTAAATAATGAGAGAAAAAAAATGATCAGACGCCGCGTTTTGCTAGGCATAAATTGGTAAACTGCTTTACGTGTACACATATAGAGTAATTATGGTGTGTGTATAATGTCCGTCTTGAGTGTTTTAAGTAGACATTATAGAGAGATGAGTTAACATCCGCATTCATCTGTGTAAATTTAAACAGTGCATTTTAAATTGTGTTTGTGAAACACTATGCCCCGAATCATATGCTTGCTACTAAAGGTGTCAAACTTTAGAATGTCCATGTCTGAAAAGGGGTAAGTTCCGTTAATTCTTAAGGAAATTCTGAGAAGTTATTCAGATTATTCACATACTGATTCCATACAATGACATTTCAAAACCCTATGCCCAGTGGTTCTTCAGCCTAATAGCTGCATAACTTCTGAACATCAGGGAAAATAACTCCGTAATGATACTTGCAGAGTAACCTAAGCTTCACTCAAACATTTAACTCATCAAGGACTACTACTGTGCAAAAATCAGCTTCCTAGGTCCAGCGACGCAAACATTGGAAGAATGCGAAACTCAAACAAGAGCCATAATTCTATCAAAACTTCACGGAAATCGCACACGCAGGTGACAATAAAGCTGGACATACGCCAGTCGGGATCTGCATATCCTCTTTGGAGAGAAAAGCAAAGCTGTCAGCCAAGATTGGTTTAATCACCATGCATGCAGTCTGTCGCACAACGTCACTGCTATAGTAAGCAAGATCAATATTACGATGATTAAAATTATTTTTCTTCCACTGATGCTCAGTATGCGATGTAGTTTCATTCGGCCAAATGGTCATGGGCAACACATCGTTTATAAAATATGGAATTGGATGCCCAACGAACAACGGAACACTGTAGTTCTTCCAAGCCTATGCCCCGTTGAGAAAAATATGATCCACTACAAGAGGAACGAATTTTGTTGCAAACTGAAGAAAAATCTACGCTGTGAGAATGAACAATTTGGTTTTCGTACGTGTCCGTCTACGCTCTAAATTAGAATCTTAAAAAGTTCCTTCAAGAGCAGAGAATACATACAGAAGTAGGATCATGGGCCAGACTACGTAGTTTCGGCTAATAAAGCCTCGTCAGAGACCCTGACAAAATCTGGTGATGAAACCAGAAAAAAGCATAATGTAATTAAGTAGCTCTTGGCATAGTTCCTATTTAACCCACTCATGCCTGTTGTCATAGAAGAGACAGAACGCAGCGTCTGATTAAAGTCCTGGGTGTTTGCTTAAAGGAAATCACTCACTTAAAGGTGAACATGTTTTAAATTGTAGATCTTAATCAGCAATAAAATTTGGTGAAAATTTCATGAAAATCGGACTGAAAATAAGAAAGATATGAAGATTTTAAAAAATTAAGATGGCGGTCTCAGAGGCCGCCATTTTGGAAGTTCCTGTCACGTGATAAAATTTAAATGTAGAATAAGAGCATAAATTGCTTACTTTTACCGTATTATTTAGTTTTAATGGCTTCTTTATCAAGTAAAATATAGATTTATGCATTTCATTTATCTACATTTTGTTTCAAACTAAAGTTATTTAGGACTTTCATTTTTGACTGTGAGTTTATGACGTCATTAACTCACAGGGTTGCTGGTTCCCAGCTCAACATTTTATTATCTTTAAACTTCTATATCTTTCTTACTTTAAATCCGATTTTCATGAAATTTTCGGCAAATATCATGCTTTATTAGAATCTTTAATTTTAGTCCAACATGCATTTTAGTGAGTGCTTTCCTTTAAGAAGAAGAACACTTATCTTTAATGGGAAATTAAAATGATAAAACTATAAACGACTCATCCGCTATGTAAAGAAATAAGAGTCCACTATGCATAAACGGGCTTTTTGACATTGTGGCGCATTAAAATCTGCTTGAAAGTGATGCAGTTTCTCGATTTGATAGACTTACGTTAGCTTGTTTTGTTTGTGTGGGCTTTGTCACAAAAGTCACTGAGGAACACAATGCTGCAAAGATTTAGTAGAAACTTAACGATCAGCTAGATTCCAGGCCCCAAGTGATTATGCCGAGACAGGTTAAACATCTGTAAGACTTACAGATACCTAAGTTTCGAAGAAATAAAAAACCACTGCATTAAGGAGAGCATAACATACCAATAAATATCCTTTTTCTATCGGCCATTTTCTATTTTATTTCGTTAATAAAAAATTATGGACTGTAGCAAAAATATCAGCGATAAGAATGTTTGCATCTTATTGAAGTGGTATGATAAGCGGCGAAACCCTGTTTTTGAACAATAAACTTGTCCATCCTTATCACCTGGATCAGTCTATGTCTAGTTTTATGGGTTGTTGGCAGGCGCTGTCATTGTTATTGTATTTTGCTTATAAGTTTATGTAAGCAAACAGTGTAGACCCTGATAAAACGCGGTGTTTTCGATGTCTGAACTTGGTCTGCACTGTTTGCATATGGACCCAAAACGGGAATCCAGACTAAAAAAGGTTAAATCAGGGTTTACATGTGGGGACTACTGATTACAAAATAACGGCGGCGGCCGCCATTTTTATATAGATTGAAAAATAATTGGCCAAAAATTACTGATAAAAAATATTTCGGACCAAAAAGTATTAACAAAAGTCGTGAATATTGTAAGAAAAGCAGAAAATAATTGTATTATTCTGAGTCAAATGATAGAAAAATATACTGAAATAAATAATGAAACAAGAGGGTCTTGAGGCCCTGAATCGCTCGCCTGAGTTAAAGGATCAATGGGCAACTAGGATCATCATTTGAACAAACCTGATAGTTTAAACTGTCAAAATTTGAGATACACTGGTTAAAGCTTAAAATTACCTTGAAATCCATTGCTAAAAATGTTCAAGTACTCATTTATTTGACTGTATTTATTAACTTCTGCACCACAATTTTCTACAAGTTTCATGAACTCTTACATATAACCATTTTCCCATATAAAAGCACCAGAAAGCAAATTTGACCTTGCAAAAAATTATCAAAGTCCCTCAGTCCCAGCAGACTCTCCATGAAATTTGGTTAAAATTTGCCAAGTGGCTTTTGAAGAGATGCTTAATGTCAAAATATGAAATTCCTCGGTCAAAGAATGACCTTGACCTCTTGTACTCACTACTCCTCATGTTCTCATTAGGATGACTGTATATACCAGGTTTTAGACCTAAATCTTTAAAATTTTCCAAGAAATCATGTGTTCTAGCATTTTCCCATAGTTGACTATGCCGTTGAAAAGGTCAAGGTCAACCATAGGTCATTTTTGAAACAACCTTGAAAGTACTCTAGTACCCAATGCTACATACCAAGTTTCAAGGCCATATATCAATTGGTTCTGGAGAAGAAATTTTTTTACCTTATATGGGCGCTGCGGCCATGTTGATCATGTGCCCCAGACCATTTGAACGAATTTTCATTCCATCAACCCCTGGAGGCTCTTTACGATATTTGGTTATAATTGTCCCAGTGGCTTTTGAGGAGAAGTTTAAAATTGTCGAAATATGAGAATTCAGCATGAAAGGTCAAAGAATGACCTTGACCTCTGGTACTCATAACTCTTCATGCACTCATTAAGATGACTATAAATATCATTTTTTAGGCCTAGATCTTCAAAAATTTCCATTAAATCTTAAGTTCTAGCATTTTCTCATATTTGATCCTGTCGTCAAAAAGGTCAAGATCAACCCAAGGTCATCATTTGAACAACCTTGATGGTACTCGAGTACCCAATTATACACACCAAGTTTCAAGGCCATCAGTCAATGGGTTCTGGAGAAGAAGATTTTTAAAGACTTTTACCATGTATGGGCAGGGTGGCCTTGTTGTTCATGTTATCCAGACCATTTGAACAAATTTTCATTCCCACAACCCCTGGCGGTCTTTATGAAAATTTGTTTACAATTGCCCAAGTGGCTTTTGGGAGATTGTTTGAAATTATCGAAATCTGGAAGTTCAGGGTCAAAGGTCAAAGGATGACCTTTGTACTCATAAATCTTCATGTACTCATAAAGATGACTGTGTATCCAAATTTTTAGCCTAAATCTTCGAACATTTACATGAAATCTTATGTTTTAGCATTTTTATATATTTTTCCTTGCCGTAAAAAGGTCAAGGTCAACCCCATGACATCATTTGAACAAATTTCATAGTACTCTAGCACCCGATGCTACAAGGCCATCGGTCAATTTTTTCTAGAGAAAAAAAGATTTTTAAAAGTTTTAACAATCTATCAACATCTATCTAACAATCTGAAACTTTTATATGAAACTTGGTTACAAGTGACCCATTGGTGTTTGAGGAGATTGTTTGAAACTGGCAAAATATGAGTGACGTGGGTCAAAGGTCAAAGAATCACCTTGACCTCTTGTACTCACAAATCCTCATGTACACAAAAAGGTGCCTGTATTTACAAATTTTAGACCAAAATCTTCAACAGTTTCCATGAAATCTTATGTTCTAGCATTTTCCCATATTTGACCTTGTCGTAAAATGGTCAAGATCAACCCAAGGTCATCATTTGAACAATCCTGTTAGTACTCGAGTACCCAAGGCTACACACCAAGTTTCAAGACCATCGGTCAATTGTTTCTGGAGAAGGAGAATTTTAATTGTTTTTACTACATATGGGCGTGGTGGCCATATTGGCCATGTTACCCAGACCATTTTAACAAATTTTTATTTCCTCAACCCCTGAAAGTTCTATATGGAATTTGGTTACAACTGACCTACTGGTTTTTGAGGAGCCTGTTTGAAATTGTCAAAGTACGAGAGACCTGGATCAAAGGTCAAAGAATGAAATTGACCTCTTGTACTCGCAAACCTTCATGAACTCATTAAGATTTTTGTATTTACCAATTTTTAACAAACATTATTATGTCTCCATCAAGACATGATCCCAACGGACTAGGAAAGATGTAATCTACATTATGATGTGTACCTTGGTTGTAAACATAACATTGAAAAAAGTAGGGGAAGTTGAGTACACATACTCTATTCCAAGAAGTGTGACAAACCAACAGACGTTTCTAATACGGATCGTTAGAAAGCTACTATTTCTTTGACAGAGCACACAAAAAAGCTTTTACCACATGTTCACATTATTTACCAGGTGCAAAGCAGAAAACTCATTTGCTGTACATAGAAGCAATGCAGTATGGGGCTTTTTTTCAAATGGCGGATGAAAACACTGAAAATTTCAGTCGTTGACAGGATGAGATTTGAACCTGTAATCTTCTGCAGCAACACAAGCCTTTGTGCACCACAAACCAAAGTGTCTCTCTTACTCTCTAGAAATAAATGAACAATCGAAAAGATCTACTAGCGGAATCAGAAACAGTTGTAAAGTAAATTACGTTTGAAGTGGAGACTTCCGTCAAGTTCAAATTTAAGATGAATAGGTACACTTTTAGGGTTTCAGGGGCAGCAACTCTGAAATTTGATTTTATTTTTGCCTCCATTCTCATTGGAAGTCAACTCTTAGAGGAAAACATCTGCCCTCTCTTGACTTCTTTTCCTATTCTTCAAAGGGTTTCATTGTCCAGGGAATCCAACAGGAAGTCTTAAAATTTTGTTTCCTTTTGACAACAATGTGACGAAATAAATACCGAGGAATACCCAGACACCTGAAAAGAAGTTTTCGTATACAAGGAGGGCAGTAACCTAGTTCAAATAATCAATTGTAGGACCCGCAAATAATGATGAACAATCAACCAACATTGTTTTTATCGAAAATTGTCTCTCTATTATAATTCTTAGACTATCTGATGACTAGCTGAGTTGTTCAAGTCAGAGGTCTTTCTGAGGAAACCACCGGTTCATATTGAGTATAAGTATTTTGTCTTCTTGGTATTTCATATCCATCATTCGACGTATCTGCTGTACTATGATTTCTTTCCTCAGCACTACAAAACAAAAAACAAAAAAAGAAAACAAGATAATAACAATAAATATCAATCAATCAATCAATCTTCATCGCAAGATTGGCCTTCAGACACTAGTGCTTTGCTCCTGCCCGACATGGTCAACTTATGGATTTCTTTAAATTTAACATCGGGATTCAAATGTTGGACTTCTTTTGCTCTTGCTTTTGCTATCGATTGCTCATTTTGTTTCTTGTCAGTATTTGATTCTGATTTATACGTTTGCTGTTTTGACACACTCACGATTAAAAGTTCTTCAGACGAAATAAAAAATAAGTGTATGTTTTATGAACCCTTGCTGAATACAAAGCGAGGGTTGTGCGCGCGAAAATATCGATGTAAACTCCCCCCTCCCATATCCTCAGTGGTTACCTGTTAAGCTGGCCGTTTTCCACCCTGTTTTGTTTTATTGTGTTTAAGATATAGACAATCAGTAAAAATAGATGTTTCGTATGTTGTGATGGGCTTTTGTTTAACCTGGATGTCTGTGAATTGTACAAAATCCAGGGCGAGGGTTCTGCACTTTTATAATCAGTTTAAGTTCACCCCTACCCTACCCCACCTTCCATCTCCAGTATTTTCATTATCAATCATTCCAAGACGGTATTTCTGTGGTGATTTACCGTTTTTGCAGTTGTGTATCCACTTTCTTCGAACCTTTCACATTTTGTACATTATTTAGAATAACTCCGCGACCAATTTCTGGAGAAGAACTGACTTCTTGGATTTTTGGTTGTTTTAATTTGCTATGTATGCCGTCCTTAATTTTTCAATTCCCATTTGGTATTTAGGGCAGGATGCGCATGGCAATTGTGTCGGCTCTTGACCGTCGCCCACACATGTTTTTCATATTTTGCTATGTTCCTTTTTTTGTTGATCACTCATTTATGAGTAATGAGTAAGGCTGTCCTTATACTCACCGAACAAACCACTAACGTGTGATTCGACATGATTCATTATTGATTGATTTGAAAGGTCTGTATTTCAGAATTGAAATTTGATTTATCAACGTTCATCGTGTGGTGAAGCCAGTAGACGGAGCTAAATTTCCAAGAAGCGCGAAGCGCAACCACTGGCTTCTCCACACGTTAAACACTGAAACAATCAAATTTTTCATTTTTATATTTGCACTTTATTTTTCTACCCTTTCTCTACCGTTTTATAGTAATTTAGTATAGAATATGAGTCGGAGAAAAGTTAGAAACGACATGTCCAGCTTTTATGTGAAACAGCTGTCCCCAGGACGTTGCATCAATCGAACGTCACAGACTTTTGTTTACCGTAGACGTCGCTTGACGACAACATTGTCGTTCATCAGTGTATCAATCTAATTGCTCTAAAAGGTTTTTCTATGGGGAGTCAGTGACTAGTGTAAATATTCACAATTTAAACAAATATTTTAGTTACTTAAACGGAAAAGAATGATAAACAGTTAGAGATATAATCAGTCCGATGTCAAATAATTTTTAACTAGAAATCATTTTACGTATTTTTTCATAGTGTCTCAAAACTGGGAGATTTGCAAACATTGAAGTCCATATCAGATATCGCAGAATGAGGCGTCTGGTCAGCGTTTATACTGTTTACATAAAAATGGGCACTTCTTTTCAAGAAAAAAAGCAATAATAATAAAGCAAACCAGACACCTCCTACGTGACAAATGGACTCGTCCTATACAAAAGGATAGAACAGTCCACAAGGCATAAATGAGCTAATATTTTTTTGAGATTCTTACCCTGACACAGGTCTGCTCGGCACCTCATATGTTGTATCGTCTGAAATGCAATATGTAAATAAAATAATTTATATTGCGAACTAAATCTTCATACACGCAAGTCTCCGAAATAAAATTTGACATCCCTGTTTTCTTTCTTAACTTTATTGTTTTCCCTTTTATTTTGAATTTTTAAAGCGCCTTGTTTATTTCAAAAAGGGTTGAGCAGTTTGAACGTATATCAATCGTAAATCGTACAGTTTATGGTTCATAAACTGTAGGAAAAATACAGATCTGAAATTAAAAAAAAATGCAAATGGCGTAATTTCTTGGAAACCACCATAAAGACAGAACTACTGAAAGCAAAAACACATAAGTTTTGTTATGTCTACTGAAGTTTGCAAACGCGGTAGATCTATATTTTTCTTAAAGGATGCGTTTTAACTTCTTTGGATGAGGTATACCCTACATGTACTGAAGAATTTTACTTTAGTAGGCCGTAATTCATATATGAGCGGTCTTTGAATTTTCTTTTATCTTTGCAACTTAAAGACAATGCTCAAGACAATATTGCCCTGTAAATATCGCGGAAATTATATTTAATCTATTTCCATAACGTCCCGTAAATATATATTATCCGTATTTCATTTAATAGCAAATTCTCCCTTTCTACTAAAGTTATAATGATTTTCTAATGAAAACAAGTCTGTTAGTATTCGAAATCCTGTCAGCAAGAGCCTTTGCATCAACTAAAATCTGTCAATAAATTCAAATTAATGCAAAATATGAAACCACAACAATCTTTCAAAAATGACGTTGACGTCGATTTTAATAGCCTCATAAGTACTGTGCATTGCTTTGCAAGGAATGAATCGATAACAGTTGCCACCCTTCTATAATTAGTATGGATCTGGCTCTAACACATGTAGATCTCACAACTACATGGGAGCTACTGAAACACGCAATAACAACTACTATTATATAAATTATACAAAGCAGACATTTACAGCAATTTATATATTTCAACCTATAAAATTTCTTCTATCATTATTGTTAAGGAAACCTCAATATGGTTATTCCTTGGCTCTGACCTTTACTATTTATGGTTAAGCTTATCTGGCCTTAAACATAACTCGGTAAGGCTGCTGCTCGCATTTCTACGCATGTGTTCATTGCTTCCAACTGCGATATAACATGTACAAACTTGTGTAAATTTGGTAACATAACGGTCCTATTCCAAGAATATTGTTTAATACAATTACTAAGAATAATATGTGACAGTATTTTAAGCCTTGTGGAGGTGCGACGTTGACGTCACAAAACGTGAAATGAAAGTGACGTCATAAAGTTGGCACGTAAAGTTATTTGGGTTTTTACGCACTGACTAATAAATTTCAAAGCGTCAACTGCAAAGAGTGATTCAACATTTTTAACGGCGTCTTTAAATTTCTTCTACACCCTTTTAAGAATGTTCGCATTTTGTTTCTTTGAATAGCGATGCCGCAAACCAGAGTTGATAAAGTGTATCTAGCCAGTATGTAAAATGTATCTAATCAGTAAAATGAAAACAATAATCGGGTTGGTGTGAATTGTGTTTGCTTTTGCAGTAAACCGAAGCGCTATTTCTTTGTGCTTCTCGAATTCTGTTCTGGAAGCACTAATAAATATGAAAATATTAAAAAAAAACAGTCACAATTTTTCCGATTTTCGCCTCCAGAAGGCTCAAAATGTCAGACACTGTCAAATATATGCTATGAAGACTATACCCAGCAGGCACATGACGTCATACTGACGTCGATGCGACGTCATTACGTCGCATCGACGTCAGTACGACGTCATTTCAACTTCAGGTGCCTGCTGGGTAAGTACGTATTGGCAAATGAGGATAGAACTAAGGAGAGGAACTAAATAAGCAATCTGATTTCGTCCCAATCCTAAAAATTTCATGTTGTATTGTATATACATGTTGTGTAAAAAAACTGAAATAAATATGTTTAAACCAAATAAGAATAGAGTGTTATTCAAGGCATGGTTGAAGTCTAACAATGCTGATGAACGTATTTTTGTTTTATTTACCGCTGTACTGCACATCTTTCCTCTGTCGCATTATCATGAACGCCAAAGCTATGCCCTGAACTATAATGACAGCTCCCATTATTCCTGCTACTGTTCCTAGAGTAGATATGTCCACCTTGTTGCCTTTTCCGTCTTCTGAAAATAAGGATGACATAACGTGAATATACAAGAGAAAACTTTACTCGTCAATTTCATTCCTTCAAGAACGGTTTATTGGGATATTGTGAATAAAAAAGGTTTGCTGTTAGTTGTGAAAATGCATTCACACTCTTCATAAGGGAAAAATTACAGACAACCCCACTCATTTCCAGAGCAGGAAAACCTCCTCCCCCCCCCCCAAGAGCCCCCCCCCCCCCCCTCGGCTACAATAGGAAGAATCTTTCCTTTGTAAAGCACAGCTGCCCTCTCTTTCTAAAAACAATTCTTTACTACTGTACAGTATTTATTCGGCTATAAAACGGGTTTTCCCCTTTCTAGAGTAACCAAAAACTCCTACATAATTCTTATGAAATTTGGCTATAACATTGGTTTTTTCCCTTCCTAAACCAATCCCAAAATCTAGGTCCGTCATATATGATGGATCTAGATTTTTGAAGGAAGGAAAGACCTTCGTCTTATAAATTGAAATATGGTACACCAAATTATATCGATTAACGTGTGTTTTTAAGTACATGGAATTGTACAGTTTATATTCCTGGACACTTAGGTGCAATACACAAACAGTATCTTTTAACTTTTATATTGATGAAACTTTATGTAACCAAGAACATCTTAACTTACGAGCAATTGTCAGACCAGAGCGACATTCATAACTCAGTTCATCAGAATGTAATACCGTTGTTATGGTATCTGCATAACCCGAAGGGGCTGAAAAATATATATTGGGTTTTTAATGTATGTCTTAAATTTCCTAATTCCAACGTACTTACATGTATGCCCAAGAAAACGTTTTATTTTATTTCATTTTTTTAGTATTTTTTTTTTTTTTTTTTTGCGGCTAGGAAATACAGTTATCGCAATGAAACGTATACCGAAATAAAGCAATATAAACACGACATTGGAATATGATTTATCAAATTGGTGCAGTGCAAAGTAATTAAAAAGTAGCTATTTAAAAGCGATCAGATATTTCGACAAAAAAAACGACTCCTTTTGCTTCGTTGTCAGTGGTGAGCTACAACTTTGATGTCGGCCAAGAAACCGTAAAAATATATGCGTAAATAGCTCCACTAATCGTTCTACCAGTATCCTTTTAATTGGATTTACAGAAGCAGAGTAATTCACATTTTTGTACACTGAAAAATGCAGGTAAGTCAAATATGAATAAACATTCCGCGGAATGACGTGCCTCGCCTGTCTTTGCATTTCACAAAACAGAGCTAAAACAGAAACCTTGACCCAAAGTTTACGCCGCCGACGACAACGACACTGGAAAGATAATACGTTTGTCTCGCTTTTCCTATTTGCAGGCGAGACAAAAACAGAGAAACGTTTAGTCGCAGTCCCTCTAGCGAAAAGCAATGGAGACAGTACTAGTTAAGAACATGTATTTGAGAAGAATGTGCATATCAACTATCCCATTAACAGGTTTATCTAGGTTAGATTGCTGATCAGAAAAATTTGGCAATATCGTAATGTGTATATACATTATGCTACAGGACAGTAATAGAGAAAAATAACAACAAAAATTATCCTTCCAATGTGATGTTTCCATTGTGAATTATCTTTGCTATTGTTATCTATATTATTCCGTGTTATGTACAAATGAATGTGGAATGTAATTGTATCGGCTCCAGCACACTGCCATTTTTTGTTACAGAAATATAATAGCAAATTAAAACATACCAACTGTGATAAACACTGTTTTACTTTCTGTATGATTTTCATCAGGTAATCCATTCTTTGCTTCACAAGTATAGTTGCCAAAATCATTTAGTTGTAGGTTTTGAAGCTGGTATGAAGCACCTACCACCGCCTCGCCATTTGGTAGAAGCCATGTGAATGATGGGGGAGGATAGGCATCAGCGGAACAAGTGAGAAGCAGCTGTTCACCCTCGCTGTATGTCGAAAGTATTGGGTTAAGAGCAATAGCTGTTCGTCTTGGTGAGTCTGGAATTTTAGTTTTAATGCCAAAATTGTTAATATTTATCATATTTGGAAACTGCAGAGTTAATACATCCAAGTTAAATAAAAGTTTCTGAGATCAAAGTGAACGAAAGATATGCTGATAATGTCTCTTTTCCCTCTAAAATATGCCAGTGATACGCAAAGAACGACTTAATTTTCAATAAGATTTAATTTATTCCCATCCTGTACACAGCATGAGAAGGTCGGACGTCCCAGGATAGATCATCTGTGTGAGTTTAAAAACAAGTTACAATGGGAATGTGTGAAATATTTTGTTATCTATTTAGGTTATATTTAATACACCTCCATACTTGTATACGATTTCAAAAAGCAGCAGAAGATAAGCAGAGACCATTCTACTCCTTTAACAGCCTGATCTCTCTCTCTCTCTTTCTATACTGTGTAACGTACTTAATGTACATACATGTAATTGTAAATCTGTTTGTTTGCCTGTACTCGTCACCATCTGCAGTATAAGTGTCCTGTTGCAATGTGCATCTTATCAGAATATTATTTAAATCTTCAGTCACTGGTAAGGTTAAGGTTGACGTTTGCACATGGCTACACTCTTTTACAGTTTGAAGCGATTCCCTTACGGTCATGTTAGAGATTGAATATGCAGGTCCTGGAAAGTCCTTATAGTAAAACCACTGCAGTTGACCTTGTGGCTCGGATCCCACATCTGCCTTGCATATCACTGTAATGTTTGTATTTTCTGCAACACTGTAGCCTGGTGTTACGCTTGTAATGCCATATCCAGCACCCTCAAAAGCTCCTCTGACTGTGATAAATGAAAATTCATAAGACATCACTTATCTTAGCCCGTAGAACACCAAACAGCAAGCGAAAATGTTACGTCTGAAATTTTTTATAAGCTGTTTTGTCCAACTTGTATGTTATAGTTAGAATTCAAAGACTACAGTGCAGATCAAAATGAAGCCGCTTTATCTGTATTTCTCCTTTTTGCGCATCGGTCTTCTCTAGTATTAAAGAGGCAGGAAAGCATTGCACTCAATAATGTTTAATGCGTGCACAAGCAGCTACAGATATCTGAGGTCAGCAGCGCATGGCTGTGAAAATGATGCCAAACATTAAACTAGACGTTTGGGAAGTATTGTGTTAATCTAGAATTCTAAAGAAAGTGACTACCATATTAACCAAAGAAGTTTTAATAATGAGACTTGCTGAGTTTCCACCTATTTGGGAAAGAGCTGCTGACTCGGCTTATCACTTGTAATTTATTGTTTGTTGGGATGTCTTTGTCAATCTTTCCCTTTGATGTTGGGGATAGGGTTTGGGATCTGATTCAGTCAGTTCCTGAAGTGTAGTTACTCTTTAAATTTGATGCATTTGATCCGATTAAATTACGGTTGTAAACTTGATGTTTGCACTTACAGAAATTCTACATTTTGTCAAATAACTCAGAATAATCTTCTTAGACACGGGACTGAAAGTCGGACATATCAACTTATAAATCTGGGGACTAAACGATAGATAATTTGCGAACAAATGCTGATGTTTAATGTTTTACCATGTAGAAGACGCATTTATCTGACTAACGATAGTATGAAATTTACAGAACGTTTTTGAGTTCGCTCAACAGTTATTTTTCTTGTTTTGGCCCCAGTAATATCACGTGTTTTTATCATTTCATGTAGTGTTCGAAACTTACCTTTAATTTTCACATCTCTAGTTCGTTCTTTAAATAAAGCTGTGCCAAAATAGTAGTTAATAACCAATTGATATTCGGCAATATCATTGCACAATGTAGTGTTAAATGTTACTGAAACACTCGTTGTCGGGCTAGTGTCAGGTTTTGTTATAACAGTTCTTGCTTCTAATGATGTGTCAAGATAGTCAATAGGAAGTGTTGGACGTATTGCCAATATACCAAGGAAATTTGAATCTCCTGTCCGCTTTCTTTTAACTATCAGGCCTATCAATTGCTCTTGATTAGAATCTAATGTAAAGTTACATAGTAAAGTGAATTCAGTTTCTCCTTTTATCGGTAGTGGAGGTGATAATGATAAGTCTCCAGCTTGAAATGATGCTATTTCTGAAAAGTAGAAGATTAAAGAGAGTAATTACACAATTAGATAAAATACAATAGTTTAAAAACTCAGCATGTAATTTGTTCCTTTCCTTTCATACATTAAGATTTTCATTATAAGATTGCATGACAAAAACGATTACATTAAAAAAATTAAATTCTCCATATGCACATATTTCACTAGACAGTTAGGAATTACAGTAAAGGGTTCCTTGCATTCAAAGGATCTAATTAATGACCACTTGTCTAACAGTACTCCTCATATGTATCTTCATGATTGTAGCACTGGGGTCCCTTGGGTTTTCAAGGGATGCAGTGGTACCGCTGGTACTCTAACAACTCACCCTACGATGTAAAACACAAATGCCAAAACAGATACCAGGCCCCGAGGTTATAAAACTTTTTTTATGCTCAACTCAGCTGAGCATGAAATTTTACCAGCTAATAAATAGCAAATTACTGACAAGTCCAGTTGTTTTCTTGCTCAGTTTAGCTGAGTATGAAATTTTCTCTGCTTATAAATATGAAAATGCCAACATTAGTTGGCATTTTCATAATTATCAGCAGAGAAAATTTCATGCTCAGCTGAGTTGAGCACGAAAAAAGTTTTATAACCTCGGGGCCAGTTCGTGTATTCTGCACTAACCTAGGACCCTCTTCAAGTATATCGCAGAAAATGGTAACGACAGGACATGCATTGCTTATTTGCAAATAAATATGTAAACGTACCGCTACAAAATTTAGAATGACAGATGTGCGGTTCTATATTTAACTTATTCAGTGTAGCCATACCTCAAACGTTCGAAACAAACCAGGTGTGTGAAAGCCTCGGCCACACTTATTGAAGCATTCCGCGAGACACAGTAGTTGCAGACATCAGGTAATATACGCCTACATATTAACTTGCAAGTGCAGGCGTTACACTCTCAGCTACTTGAATTTCAGTGTTTCCAGAAAGGCGACGGACAAGGGCATCGGGAAGTAGAGGCCGTTGCAGCACCCAGTAAAACCAGTAAAAAGCCAAAATAAATCAAAAGTGTGCGAACCAAACACCGCTAAGATTCATGTCGCATGGCAAGCCAGAAATAAACTAAAACAATAATTTCGGACATTTTAGCTGATGCTTTTGCTGTCTAGCTACTCGATATGTGTTTGTCTTTGACAAGAAATTCAGATAAGTTGGCTATTTATGTATACAGCCTGATGAAATAGTACCTATTCATATATATTGGTCTATAAAGGTATCCAGCAGATTTAAAAAAAATCACGGACATGTAGAACAAATGAACACAAACGGTCTATCTAAAAGTAAAAAGTATGCAAAGACCAGGAACTGAAACAATCAAAATCCAAATCCAGCCCTCAAACCATAGTGGGAAACAACTAAGATTACAAATAATCAAGATACAGAGAACATATGGCCAACCGAGTGAGCAGCTTGTTCCCGAAAGGGGGCCACTCAGCAACCCAAACCGAACCAAAAATAATAAGAACATACATAAGGTAAAACATCACAGAAACTCTGACACCAAAAACAGACAACAGAGAACCACAACAGAACTACCGCCTTGGAACGGTCAGTAATGAATTACTGGGGGGGGGCTTAAATCGATTTTACGGGCCCAACCTCACCCTCAGTTTCTGAAGTGGTACAAAACATTTAGTTGGTTGTTCGGTTCGCATGATAACCCTCTAAAACTATTATATCACTTGATCCTCACTTAATCTGGAAATGTCATTGGGTCTGGCTACAGATTTCACAAATGTGTTTTAATCGATATAAAGTCGGACGACCAACGGCCGCAAGACATGCAACAAGCCGTCCTCTCATACTGCCAACAAATCGACTAATGTCATGCTGGGGAATGCAAAGCCACTCTTCCTACAGGACGTTAGCTAATTGTTCTTGAAGGTTCCTCAGAGCTTGTATGCGATCTCTACAGGATTTCTCCAAGTCATGCTATATCAGGAAAAGGAGGTCATGGCAATGGCATGATGCCACAGATCTGGATGTGAAGCACACTGGGCACGGAAATTGTCATCTTGGGAGAAATATCTATTCCCGTGAGTGAATGATGTGCATAACGCACAATATAAGGCCTACCAATCCTTAGACTAAGACCGTGTGGCCAGTTTTCGCCGTATGAATAGAAATCTGGACCAGTGGCCTTGTACAGCAGCCGCTTGTGTCTGGTGCTGGTTCTCAAGGCCGGTGTGACTAACATGCGGTCTTGGTATCGGGTTGTTGCACGCGTATTTTTTCACTGATGATGTTAACTTCATAATAAACCGATGACAAACTCTGAAACGGATAGTTGTTTTTTCCAAATCAGACTTCATTCTCATGCCCTGTAGTAAACATATTGCTAACCACCTTTAGGTCTCAGGTGAGAAACCAATAAAAAAGAACCCAAAAACTGCCTTAGATAATACCATTTCGTTTCACGTGGATAGCAAACGAACAGACTGACATTTATCACCCGTCGAACAGACTGACATTTATCATCCGAATAATACCTTTTTTTCCGTTAGAGATAACAATGTGAAACAGTACATGCAACCTTATAGATGAATAAGTAGCATCGTGCTTTCACCCATACGATAAACTCAATATCACCAACGACATCATGTGCATCAGTGCATTGGCTATCAATAAAAATTACTTTGTGTGTTAGACAAGGTTTTAAATATAAAATTCTACGCCAAAACTTTATCTCCCTTTTATTCTGATCAAAATATATCTAAACGCTTCGAATTAAACCTCATGCATTTGTAATGCTTTGGATGACACTGGCAAAACAATAAAAAAGATCCATGACGATTGGTTTAATGACAGTTGCTAATTTCACGGACACTTAAATATTTTAACTGTAGGATGACGAATGATGAATGTTGTTTATTCTTCTGAATTCAAACAGCATAGCATAGAATATACTGTACGTTCTTTATTACACAATATTTTGAAGTAAATTGTTACTTCGTTTTCGATGTTGTTTTGTCACACATGCTTCAGCTAGGTACGATATAGGAGTTCACGATTACGTTTTTCAGTCATTCTGTCCGTCCGTCTGTACGTCAATGCATCTGTCCAGCCACAATTAACAAGGCCCGAGCGTTACAGTCCATTTTCCTCAAAGTATCAAACCTAATCATTAAACACGGTATAAGGTAAAATTTCAAGTCTAAAATTCCTCGACTATAGTGTTTAAGTCCACTCCATGCTTGCAATCATCAAACCAGACATAAAATTTATTCTTAGAATGTTCTTGTTGCATATGGGAGATAAAAGCGTGACGTCACTGATAAGATACCTGGGGATTCCCCGAGTATGGTTGGCAGAAAGATAGATATAGTATTGTAATATACAGCTAATTCGCATGATTGTTTGTGTAAAATATGACTTTAAAACAGCAAAATTTTTTTGTTTTAGACAGATATTAAGTACGGCTTACATTTTCTTAAATGAAATTGCATTTCATGATTTATTTGCGCGCTAAGATGCTTCATATTTTTCCCTTTCTATCACACATGTTTATAGCACAAATTTATAAAAGTCTAGATGATGTAGCGTGTAAAAAGGGAAACGGAAAATACAATGAATGAACGAACGGACAAACAAACCATGAATGGATGACTGAATAAATAGCAGCGAATCGTTGATGAATGACTCAGATGCATATATTTTTCTTTTATATTTCTTAGTTTTAGATTTTGATCTTCATGTAACTTTCAAAAAGTACTGTTGGCTTAGCTCTATTATAGAATTTTATAAATTGTTTTAAAATCAATATTTTAAGTGGCATTTACTTGTTTTAGGATATAGCTAAAAGCTTACACTGAAACGAGATGAAATGCGAGAGATTAAATTTTATCACTGAATTATTGTTAGCATTTAACTGACCTTATCTTGTTAGATTTCGCCTTCACAAAATACAATATACTTTTTATCATAGATACTCTAATAAAAAGTAGTATCTTAGTCTGTATCCTATGTTAATTTTCTGAAATAAAATGTTTATTTTCTGTTGTATAATGGTATCTTCGCTGTCTTCAGTGGGTCCTTTGATCAAGGACGTATTATCATAGTTCAAAAAACGTCGCTAGTGTCCTGTGGTGACAATTTGAAATAAACATGTATCTAAAATAAACTGTTTATGCGTCGAGTGCGGCTAACTATCCGTTAACAAAAAAGTATGGCTTCCTCAATTTTAATTATTTTTTCTTTCTTTCTTTATTCATATTCTTTTTTTCTTTTTTTTCTACTTTATTTTTTTGTAAACCGAATCCTCCGACTAAATGCCAGCGTTGCATCGGCATCATTTACAGAATTGGCCAGATTCAAACTTTTACTGATGATTGCGTACATGCATTACCTTGTTAAGCATGATTATTGATTATGTTAATATATATAAACTGCATGTAATACAATGTTTTAGCAGCGTGATCTTTTTATTAAATTATAATATTATAATTTATTTCGTTAAACATCACATAAAAATCTGCAATCAGAATGTGCAAGGGTACATATATTCAGAGAGAGAGGGAGAGAGAGAGGGGGGGTTCTTTTTCATTTGTTCCGATTATTGCTATGTCTTACTCGACAAATCTAACCCTTAATTGTTTATCAAATTTTAAGATATCGCAGCCATCGATAGATATCATTTACAGAATTGGCCAGATTCAAACTTTTACTGATGATTGAGTACATGTATTCTGAAATAAAATGTTTATTTCCTGTTGTATAATGGTGTCTTCACTGTCTTCAGTGGATGCTTTGATCAAAGACGTCTTATCATAGTTCAAAACACGCCGCTAGAATTCTGTGGTGACAATTTGAAATAAACATGTATCTAATATAAACTGTTCGTGCGCCGAGTGCGGCTAATTACCCGTTAACGCAAACGTATGGCTTCCTCTATTTTATCATATTTTTTTCTTTCTTTCTTTATTCATATTCTCTTTTTTATTTTTTCTACTTTAATTTTTTCTTGAAAACGAATCCTCCGACTAAATGCCAGCTTTGCATCGGCATCATTTACAGAATTGGCCAGATTCAAACTTTTACTGATGATTGCGTACATGCATTACCTTGTTAAGCATGATTATGTTAATATATATAAACTGCATGTAATACAATGTTTTAGCAGCGTGATCTTTTTATTAAATTATAATATTATACTTTATTTCGTTAAACATCACATAAAAATCTGCAATCAGAATGCGCAAGGGTACATATATTCAGAGAGAGAGGGAGAGAGAGAGGGGGGGTTTCTTTTTCATTTGTTTCAATTATTGCTATGTCTTACTCGACAAATCTTACTCTTAATTGTTTATCAAATTTTAAGATATCGCAGCCATCGATAGATATCATTATTTCTATTATTTTTATTTTCTGAATTTTCTTGTCCCTGAATCCGATCGACATTTTATAGTAATTCCGCCTAAGTTCTCTTAGATATTCGATTTTTTTTCTTCATCTTATCCTATTTATACTAATAAATACTTTATAGTGGAAAAGATTAAGATACTAATCTACAGTGTTTTCGTTTTATTCTAATAACATTTTTTTTCAGTCGTAGTTATTAAGAAAAACAGTCCAGTTAAGTTGATGGGTATACCCAAATACGCGTTTTACCAGATGGATGCAGTTAATTAAAGATTTCTTTTTCCTATGACAGGTGAGTTAGACCTTATTTCCAATTGTTTTAAATCAGTAGCTATTTATTCGCACTTATTTTAATTATCTTTTACGCATTTTAGCGATTACACTTCAGATCATCCTATAGAAAAACACTGTCCGCTGCTAATCTTTTGCCAACCAAGCTACACACGTGATCATCCGATGACGTCACTGCGGGGATTCCCATTATCTCCTATAAACTATTTTGTACCTTTCATATATATGCCGCACTCTGCTGAGTTCTTAAAATTTTTCTCGTCCAAATTTTCGTCGATTCTATCGTTCCGGACATTCTCTCAAAGTATGATACCTACAATCATCAAACCTGGCATTAAGTTATTTCTTAAAATATCTGTGCTACCGTTGATCCATATTTGACGCTCTGCTGACTTCATAAAATTTCACGTCCATAATTGCGTTGACCCAAGCGTTAAAGACCATTTCTCAGTCAACAACTTGTGTATTACAAGTAAACTTGGGATTCAGTTTCCTCCTAGAATGCCTGTTGGGATGCTCATTTATTTGTCCCCTTGACCTATATTGGCTTTGGAATTTTTTACGTCAACCTGGAATTCGTATTTGTATAGAATGTATAATTTAAATCATTTCTCACCAACTACCCACTTACAATCGTCAGAAATGGCATAGAATGTTTCCTTAACTGGTCTCTTGGGTGGTTGACCTACATGTACTTTAAACTTTATACCTTTATTTCACACTCTGCTGACTGTGGAAGGATTTCTTTACTTTAGGCATGATTTTTTCCATAATTGAAAAGTTATACGTACATGTATCACTGCTATGAGATGGAGATTGCATGACAAATGAATTTCCATGTGTTTGTGTCTGTGTTAAATACGTTAAAGAAGCATTGACGTTGATGTCATTATTGAGATTAATTGTAAAATTATGTTCAAACTGATCATTGAAATAATGAATTATTGAATGCATTAACACTTTTTGGACTTACATTACAACGGTACAGACAAAACAGGATACATTTGACTACATGTTTCTGACCTTGACCGCATTTCAAGGTCATGGTACCAGTTTAATCCTTTAAGATCACTGTGCTACTTTTGACCATTCTTTTTCTATGGCTCACTGAGTGTCACCCCCCCCTCTCCACGTGACCCAGCTTCCCACTCATATATATTCCTCACATGCTATGCATAAGTCTGTTGCATAAAGGGAATGCTTGGGCACGGGGGCGGAGGGGGGCGTACTTGAATTTAGATTATTATGAAACGTTCCCTTTTTGCCGTTTTGACCGGAAGTATAACTATGGTTCTGCGAGTTTAAATGCCAATCGGGCGTAACAAACAGACACTTGGTGCTGTGTATTGTGACGTGCATGTATTTAGTTGGCACGTTTTTATGGCACGAAATGTTGGAATGTCTGACTCATTACACTACTTCAAATCAGGTATGAGAAAACCTTGAATTTAGTGTAGGTAAGGTCAGCCTGTATTATCTTCCCATGTCTTTTGGTCTGAATTACAAATCATCTGATTTCATACGATTTACATGTTTGTGGAAGCTCTGCTAAAGAAATTATGCACACTTCATACTTTTGAAAATTCAAACCTGTCGTGCCGGTCTAATGTGGGAGGGGCGGGGGGGGCCTCGACATATGCATAGAAGTTTTTTTACGTAGAGAATTGCATCATTCCTAGTTTGTTAGTCCAATACACATTTTTTCTCATAAATTCATTAAACTTAGCCTTCTCTGCATGCTCTCATTGTGGAAGCGCAAGTAAGCTGCGGCATACTATTCTGCGGAATTTTTGTTCAATCACATTACGTACAAATCGACTGGGACCAGAATTAGATAAAAGAAACAAACTGATCCAATGGTGTGTTTTTTTAATAAAAAAAGTATATAATAATTGGCATGAAAAGACAAAATAAAGCTGCGAAATGGCTGAAATAGGTACGGAATGTCTTTCTTTTAGCGTGACTAGACTAGCTACCGAAAGAAGTGGATATTACACAAGTACGAAATGACCGGTTACCCTTTTTTCGTGACGTTGAAATGTTTATCTGGTAAAACATGTGCTGTAAACTTATTCCTTTGGTAGCAACAAATTGCAAGGGTTGTGAGGTCGTATATGAAAACATTTTCTTTTTATGCTTTTGGCAGACAAAAAAGAAAAAAAAGAAATAAACAAATAAAACATAAAAAATAACAACGACAACAGAACCATACACTAACCTTTGCAGAATATTATAATCAAAATTAGATGGTACAAGTTAAGACTACCAGCCATTATTAGTATCACAACTTTGAATGCAGGACCAATACAAAAACTTTCAAACTTCCTCAATTCCCATCTGCCTTCTGATTAATGAATGATGTCAAAACAAGAGGTCCATGATGGACCTAAATCGCTCACCTGAGTTATGATGAAATAATATGGAAGATTATCTATTTGATGATGGTTCAATTGGAGCAGTTTTGCACTTTCTTATCTACATTCTTATCATACAAAGTTTCATGAAGACTGGATCAAAACTGTGCCCTCGAGAGTGTACACAATGTTTTTCTAAGATCTGACCTGGCAATCTATTTTTAATCAACATTATTAAGTTTCAAACTTGGCCTACATTTCATGAAGATAAACATTCTGACAAAGTTTCATGAAGATTCAATACAAAATAAAGCCACAATTGTGTACACAAGGCTTTTCTATGATTTGACCTAGTGACCTAGTTTTTGACCCTACATGACTTAGTTTCAATCCTTGCCGAGATTGTACAAGGATAAACATTCTGACAAAGTTTCATGAAGATTGGATTATAACTGTGCCCTCTAGTGTGTACACAAGGGTTTTCTAAGATTTGACCTAGTGACTTAGTTTTTGACCCCACATGACTCAGTTTCAATCCTGGCCTAGACAGTATAAGGATAAACATTCTGACAAAGTTTCATGAAGATTGGGTCATAACTGTGCCCTCTATAGTGTATACAAGGTTTTTCTAAGATTTGACCTAGTGACCTAGTTTTTGACCCCACATGACCAAGTTTCAAATTCGGTCTAGATTTCATTAAGATAAACATTCTGACAAAGTTTCATGATGATTGGATCAAAACTAATTCCTCTGTGTCATTCTAAGATTTATTTCTATTTTTAGCTCTGGCGGCCATTTTGTTCAGCGGAGTGGAACCGTTTTAGCAATTTTGGTTCAAAGCCATAAGTCAAACATTTCTGTGAAATCATTTTGAAATCGAGTCATTGGTTTCAGAGGAGATGTCTTTTAAAGGTTTTTTCTGTTTTTAGATTTCTATTTTTAGCTCTGGCGGCCATTTTGTTCAGCGGAGTGGAACCGTTTTAGCTATTTTGGTTCAGGGCTATGAGTCAAACATTTCTATCAATTTTTTTGAAATCAAGCCATTGGCTTCAGAGGAGATGTCGTTTAAAGGTTTTTCTATTTTTAGCTCTGGCGGCCAGTTTGTTCAGCGGAGCGGAACCATTTTAGCAATTTTGGTTCAGGGCTATAACAGAAACATTTGTGTGAAATTATTTTGAAATTGGCCCACTGGTCTAGGAGAAGATGTCGTTTGAAGAAATTGTTGACGGACAGACGGACGGACGACGGACAAATATCGATCACAATAGCTCACCTTGAGCACTTCGTGCTCAGGTGAGCTAACAAGCGTTAATGAGTAAAAAAAAAAACTTTGCTATCGCATACGTTTGATATCGCACTGAACCTTTTAACCGGATACTAAGTTGACCAATTTGTCACAGAAACAGCCCTATCCGGCTATTTTATTTCCATCTACGGGTTCATATCACACACTGTAGATTACTTGGTAGTAAACAGTACAAGTACAGATATTGCCATATGAAACAACAATTTACGCAGAGCCATTTTCTATTCAAGATTTAAACGAAACAGAAAACAGAGAGAGAGAGACACAGACAGACAGACAGAGAGTATGGCAAATGAAACAATGTGAAAACAACAATTTATATAGATTCATTATCGCTTCAAGATAGAAATGAAACAGAAAACAGAGAAAGAGAGAGATGAAAACAACGATCTACATAAGTTCATTTTCTCTTAAAGACGTATATCAATCAGCACAGAAATGAAAATATATTAAGAGAGAGAGAGAGAGAGAGAGAGAGAGAGAGAGTTATCTGAACTCAAGAGAAACCAAAGGGGGAATATCAATGTTAGTGATAAACATTAACTTAACCTTATCTTGGAAATGCATGAAGTAAGCGCAGGTGTTACCAATTCATAATTAGCATACTAATGTAAAAGTTCGATACTTTCATCTAAGACTAAGAATCGAAGAATTTTGCTAAATACTTCAAAATCACTTGCGGAACTCGAGAAAATGATTAATTGATGACCGAAAACATGTTTAAAATGCGTGTTTCGCGTGTATTGTAAACAGTTAAATGACCATTTTCTGGTCAGCTTGACGAAGCGGTCAGTATCATGACTCGCAGTCTGGAAATCGTGAGTTCGCGTTGTTCCATTGTTGTTGATTTCTCCTTGTTTCGATGACTTGGTAGGTTTGTTAATCTGGGGCCGTATTTATAAAATGATTTAAGTGGTTGCTATGCTGTGCTAAGGCTAAATTTCTTTGAAGAAGATTCCCTACAACTATGAAAGTTGCTCTGGAGGAACAGTCTGAAAAAGACTGTTCCTCCAGGGCAAATTTCATAGATGTAGGGAATCTCCTTTATAGAAAATTATCCTTAGCAAAAGCATAGCAACGACTTAAGTTGTTTTATAACGGCCCCTGGATATTTTTTTTACATTTACTACAAAGAAAGATTCAGAAATTCCTAAATTGAAAGGCAGATAGGTCTAAATGGCTCTAAGTCACTTACTGAGAATAAAGTGACAAAGGAGATGACTATTATACAAGCATTGCGCTTACCGTCAGATCCAACATTGAAATGATTTGTATTTGTATATATGTATGTAGCTTAACTGAATAAAATACTGTTTAAACAAAAGTGACAAAGTTCACAGCATTACAGAACAATTCTTAGTTGGCACATTAGAAGCAGGCTACTGTCACCATTGTCTGTAAGGACTACTTTTCATAAAATTTGACTGCCTGATTAAAGCACCTTGTCGAGTTGCAATGGAAACAATTGTCAAATAAAATCCTAAATATAAGGTTGAATAAAGGAAACGTCAAATAAAATCCAGAACATTAGGTCAAATAAAAAAAATCGTGAAATAAAATCCAAAACATAAAGTTAAATTCAAAAAAGAATCATCAAAAAATGCTAAGAGTTGAATATAAAATCGTCAAATAAAATCTTTACTTTAGGTTAAATATGTGAACCTAAAACATGAAAGACATGATGATCTGATAGTAATATAATGACCTTATAATAGGTGATAAGGTGTTTGTAGCGATGAAATTTGGTTGTTCTGGTTCCATAAAAACAATGAGATAAGTGCTCGCTTGATCCCCATTTGGTCACCGATGAGCAGAAATGCACGAGGGCGCACGTGCAATCGGCAAAACTGCTGAAATAGTACCCAAACCATCAAAAAAGAGTTTTATAGTCTCATAACTGCTGATGAGACGTGGGTCCACTCTTATGAGCCCAAGAGGAAAGTTGATAACGGGATATGGGTTCTGAGACATGGCAAAAGGCCAAGTTTCGCTAGACAAACACTGACAGCAAAGATTGTGATACATGCCATATTCTTCAGAAATAATTGATCAATAGGGTCAAGTCAGGTAAATTCGGACAGCAGGTAAATCGGACAGTGGCATTGTTTCCAGTATATCTTAGTTGTTTGGAATTAAAACACAATTAATCGGGGAAAACATTGAAAATCCTGATGAGACGGCTCACTGTTTTCAATGGTATGTCCGAATTTACTCGCTGTCCGGAGTTACCCGACTCGACCCTAACGAATTTGCTTTCCAAAAGAAAGGGGTGTGTATGGCAGCTTCCATGATTATGTCATTCTGAAAAATTGAGAATAAAAAGACAAAAGTACGTCAAAACACCGGTTTGCGGCATAATTTTTTCCGGAATTGAAAAAAAGACCTTACGCTTTGGAGATATAGGTTCGGAAGTGCATACGGGTCTACAGTTCACCAGTTTCTTATTGGTGTACCCAAGGAATAGTATGCAAATGGTTTCGAAAATTCGATTAAAAGAAGAAACGATGTGTTCCGGCTAAAGGGGAATATTTCGAAGGTAACAAGACAAAAAATATCCACTCTTGATTAATATCTCGGACAAACGTGTCATTTGCAAAAGTTTTCGAACGCCCCACGTACTACCCTTACCAAGAAGGATATTGCTAGGTTTATCCTATATATTATTGTGGTCACCTATATACATGTAGTTTCTTTCGATGTTTCGGGTGGGTCGATTTGTGTACACCGAAATTTCACTGTTATTTTGTTACTTTAATTTCGCTAGGCAAGCGACAAAAATATGCGGACAAGTAAAATAAAATAATTCGGTAGGTGAGCAAACCTAATAATTTTCAGAATTTTTTTATTGTGACCTGTCGAGAACATAGAAAGGGTAGGTGCTAAATTTAATTCATTCGACAAAAGATTTATTGCTTCATGCTTAGATGTTTGAGTAAAAAAGAGTGTATAAAACAAAACTTTCGCGAACACGCCTATCCCAAGGTAACAACGACCAATCGCTGAGCAATTTGCTTGCATATTTATAGTACTCTGGGTTTGGCTCAGAGTTCACGTTAAACTTCCTTCATTCCCATTCCACCGTGACTAGGCGTTTCCCTGAGAAATGTCGCGATTGGAGAACGCTTTGATAAAAAACAATGGTATGCTCAAGAAAGAAAAAAAACTGTTCGAAATCTCGGAAAAATTTTAATGTCGGATTAAATTCTTTTGCAACAGAGACTTTAATGGTGACTTAGTCTATAAACTAAAAAATTGTAAGCAGGGCTGACCTTTTTCTGATCAGTTCAGAAAAATTATCATACGTTACAAAGGTATTGGATATAACATAAAATGATATGCTGCAGTGGGCATGTTAAGTGGTTAATAACTTAGCTTCTCTTTTAAATTGCACGCCGGTTGGTCAGGCATAAGACTCAGTGATGGACTAAGGGGCCGGCTTGCCTTGTCTGTTGCTTGATCATTCGGGGTTCAGCTGGTGGTTTTCATTTGCTCCAGGGCCGTATTCATAAAGCCACTTAAGTCGTTGCTATGCGGTTGCTAAGGCTAAATATCTATAAAGGAGATTCCCTACAACTATGAAATTTGGTCTGGAGGAACAGTCTTTGTAAGACTGTTCCTCCAGAGCAAATTTCATAGCTGTAGGGAATCTCCTTCAAAGAAATTTAGCCTTAGCAACAGCATAGCAACCACTTAAGTCGTTTTATGAATACGGCCCCTGGTATTTCAGTGGTGTTGTTTGACACCCCATGGATCTTCAGGTGTCGCAATAGGTTGTTTCTGTCCTCATCTCTGATTCATCATACGTCTTATCCGTGATTATTTGTTTCCTGTGATCATTCATTGATAGGCCTGGGCCCGAGGTTATAAAACTTTTTTCATGCTCAACTGAGTTGAGCATGAAATTTTACCTGCTAATAAATAGCAAATTACTGATAAGTACGGTTGTTTTCTTGCTCAGTTTGGCTGAGTATGAAATTTTCTCTGCTTCTGAATATGAAAATGCCAACATTAGTTGGCATTTTCATATTCATCAGCAGAGAAAATTTCATGCTCAGCTGAGTTGAGCACGAAAAAAGTTTTATAACCTCGGGGCCAGGAAACCTTCATGAGGACCAAACGGCTAAATAAATGTTTCGATCCACTGCAGAAGCAGAGGGCGAGGGTTTAGATTCATTAAATCTAATTTAAGCCCCACAACACCCACCCATCCCCAATAATCTACATGTATCACTGACCGTTCAAATGTAGTACTTCTGTTGCGGTTCCATAATGTTACAAGTTATTATATCCTTTGGTTTAAACAATATTTTATTAACTAAATTTTAGTACAAAGTATACAGAATATCGACCAGGGCCCAGGTTCACAATCATTCCTTAAACTTAAGGACGACCTGAAGGTTAAGGAGTAAAATTTAATGTGTAAATAGAAGCTTACAATAACTAAATGTATTTAATTTATCTTTCGTATTACATTTCTATGACAATTGTCAGTAGATTCACGCAGCAACTGCAGTTTTTAATATTGTTTAAATATGGATTTTCTGAGGGCGAAATTTTCCACCTTAACTTTAAGGTGATCCTTAACTTTAAGAATGATTGTGAACCTGGACCCAGGATTTGATCGAAAGCCATAGGCTATGAGGAGGCTTATTATTATGTCATTTTGTCTATGGTGTCTCGCAATATGGTTACATGAATAGCAGTCCATGTTGCTCTCGGTATTGTTTTGTATTATAATTTAAAATAGAAAATAGGTAAAATAGAATTTGCTGCTGTTTTCATATGGAATAGGGGATGGTCGGGTGGCGCGATGGTGCTGCGTATAATTTCCAGTGACGGGACATTAATAGTAGGACAAGGGCCTACTGTGCTTGCAGTAGCTGCGGGTGGGGATTGTTTGGACATTTTTCTCTCGTCTATCATATCTCTTTTCTTTCTCCCTCTCTCTTGGAGACGGCCCGATATATAGACTGAAATACTGTCGCAAAGGGCCGTTAAACCCAAAACAACCAACATTTGGAATAGCTAGCTGTAAGACTGCCTGTTTGGAAAAGAGCTGTTCATTCGGTTTAACGTGCATGTATTTTGTTAACTTTTGTCTGTTTGGTGGGGACGGCGATTTAGGGTCCGGTAATGGTTCTGGGTATAACTTTCAGTGACGGGGTGTCCTACTTATTTGGATAATAGTAAGACAAGAGCTTCTGTACGTGTAGCAGATGCGGGTTGGGGTTATTGGATTTTTTTTATCTCGACTATCATCTCTTTTCTTTCTCCCTCTCTCTCTGGGTGACGATTCGATATAGACTGAAACACGCTCAAAAAGCCGTTGAATCCAAAAAAAACAAATGTCTGTTTATATGTGTATTTCTTTCCCTGATTGATTCGAGAGCAGGGTGTTGAATTTGATAGTATTAATTCCTGAACATTGCCTATCTGCGTTTACTTTTCATATACAATATTAAAAAAATCCGTTGATTTTACGGGATAATACCTGGTAACCAGCTGCCATTCCGTTTGGCGTTATTTTTACGGGCGCCCGTAAACAGGGGCAGAAATCATCGCGCAGAGTAGGGTAGAATATGGCAGGTCTTGTTTTGGTCATGTACATGTAGCCCTTCAACACTTTAAAGGTATTTTCCAATGCAGTCAGTTAACATAACTCGACCATATCGTGATTTCAAAAATGTTCTGCCGGCAGAGCCCCGTAAAAATAACAGGAAATGGACTGGCAGCTGGTTGCCAGGTATTCTACCGTAAAATCTACGTAAAGTTTTTACAGTGTATAAAAAGGTAGAAAATTAAACCATGATCACCTTTAGCAAACGAAACAACAAAACAGAGAAAGTTTTAGGATAAATGGGATTTTCCCGCCATTTCTTACAAACTGGAACAACCTTTATGCTTTATTTGCTGGATGAGAAAACACTTCCAAAATGTGGTTAGTCTTAAAGAAAAGAGCTTGTTCCTAAAGGAGGAAAGTATTTTCTTCAATTATAATTGGGTCTACTCATAATGAAAGAATTTGCTTCAAAAAGAGCAAACTCTTCCCTTTAGAGTCTTTCCCATTGAGAAGAGACACAGATATGAGCCGCGACACGCCCCAGAGTGCTAAGGATGAAAGAACTCATGTAAGCTTCTTGAACACTTATCCTTTTGTTCAAAGGACTTCTATGGTTAAGGCGAGGATTTTCCCCATTTGACCGGTGTGACAGGTCCGAATTTTCAAAAGTATAAAGTGTGCAAATTTTTCTTAGCAGAGCTTCTACAAATATGTAAACCGTATGAAATCAGATCATTTGTGATTCAGACCCAAAGACATGGGGAGATAATCCATTCTGACCCTACCTACCCTTAATTCAAGGTTTTCGCATACCTCATCTTTTGAGGTAATAATGTATTGAAAGCAGTCATTCATTCCAGACATTTTTGTCATAAATGCATGCTAAATACACGCATATCACAATACAAAGCAATGATTTTCTTCTTGTTACGCCTGACTGGCATTTAGACATGCAAAACCATAGTTACACTTCCGGTCAAAACGGCCAAAATAGAACGCTTCATTATAATTAAAGTACAAGTACTTTCCCCCCAGTGACCCAGCATTTCCTTCATACAGCAGACTTATGCGATGCAAGTACGTAATATATATGAGTGGGAAGCTGGGTCACGGGGGGGAACGATACTCAGTAAGCCAAAGAAGAAGAATGGTCAACAGTAGCACTGTGATTTTCAAGGATTATATTGTGTACCATGACCTTGAAATGAGGTCAAGGTCACATACATATAGTCAAAACTATCCAGTGTTGTCTGTTATGTAAGAAATGTAAGTCAAAAAAGGGTGAAATGTATACAATAAATTATTATTTCAACTATCAGTTTGAGGATAATTTACAATTTATCTCAACAATGACGTCAACGTCAACGTATGTTTAACGTACTTTACATAGACACAAACAGTTGAAAATTCATTTGTCATGCAAGTTACATGTCATAGTCATAAATGCAAAACAGAAGTCAGTGATCCGTATAACTTTTTCATCATGGGGAAAATTCACGCCTTAAGCATAGAAGTCCTTTGGTTTTTGGATACAGAAAAAGAAAACAGTTAAAAAGTATTTTTTGTTTTTCCCAGAAAGGTTTTCCTGTTGAATTATTCCCCTTTGTAATTTGGAAATAATAAATAAATAAGCATGTTATCGCAACTCCTTCAAAATCGTTGAACGGTTATAATCTACTTTTTCCGCACAATAAAATGCTTAAAAGCGTAGCAGGCATGATTGGAAGTCAGTCCTTTTATTTTGCGCTAAAGCCAAGAACATTTGGCGCGTTTGTCATAGATCGTTGAACGGTTATAATCTACTTTTTCCGCACAATAAAATGCTTAAAAGCGTAGCAGGCATGATTGGAAGTCAGTCCTTTTATTTTGCGCTAAAGCCAAGAACATTTGGCGCGTTTGTCATAGATACTTAGGTAAACAGAAGCTTCCCAGCAATTCATCGAGCTGCTCGAACATATGAGCGGCGACACAAAAAACAACGAAGTGATTGTGCGCCCAGCGCAGACTCAGGTCAGCCTGGGCATCCGCCCAGTCTGATCAGAGTCTTCGCTGTCCGCATGAAGGTAACTTAGACCCTTAGCTACCCTTTAAGCGCTTAGGGGAGACTCTGGTCAGACTGAGAGGGTGCCCAGGCTGATCTGAGTCCGCGCTAGGCGCACAGCCCCTTTGTTGGTTTTCTCGTGTCGAGGCTTATATGTATGATACATTTCTTCGAGTAGCCTGAGGAATACCATGGAATTGCTCGAGTTTTCCCAAATAATTAAGCCGAACGTGCCCAACATTTTCTTTATTAATTGGTACTTGTATGGTGGCTGGTTTGTGCCATTTCGTCTTTTCGTCTTTTCGCCGCGAAAAGACGCCACGCGAAAAGACGAAAAGACGAAAAGACGCCATGCGAAAAGACGAAAAGACGAAAAAACGCCAGGCGAAAAGACGAAAAGACGAAATAACGCCAGGCGAAAAGACGAAAAGACGAAACCCGCCACGCGAAAAGACGAAATTGCAGCGCGAAAAGACGCCATGCGAAAAGACGCCATTTGAAACTCTTAAATTGTCGTCTTTTCGCGTGGCGTTTTTTCGTCTTTTCGTCTTTTCGCCTGGCGTCTTTTCGTCTTTTCGTCTTTTCGCATGGCGTTGTTTCGTCTTTTCGCGTGGCGTTATTTCGTCTTTTCGTCTTTTCGCATGGCGTTGTTTCGTCTTTTCGTCTTTTCGCGTGGCGTTATTTCGTCTTTTCGTCTTTTCGCATGGCGTCTTTTCGTCTTTTCGCATCACGTGTTTTGCATTAAGATATATCAATATATCCTATTCTAAATGCAGTTAATACTCTGAATACTTAGACAGGTGTTTCTTTTTTAAACTGTGTAGACCCTGATCAGAATGCAATCTGTAAAGAAGTGTACTAATCACGGTTTGCAGCTTTTGCCGCTAAACTGTTCTTTTAAAAACATTACCAAAAAATATGAGGAAAGAAGTCATTATGGTATTTCTACTGAACGGACAGAAAAGAAAATTAGCCGTCCTAATGTTTTGGAGTAAAACACTCCAAACAAATTTCATCCTATCTTAATTTTGATCTTAAACTGCCTGAAAGATTAACCACTTGTTGACCAAGTAATCTCTCTCAAACTATGGAATACAAACATTGAAACATTGTTGTACTTCGCTGTATGAAAAAATAATGATACGGTATTTTCCCTAATTTGACATACATTTAACTGCAGCTAACCCAAAATTTGGACAAGTTTATAGTTTTCTAAAGACGTGCCAATCGCAGACAGAGCAGAGCCTGGTTAGACTTCTCTTTGGCTTATGTGTCCAAATGTTTAAGAATATTATGGTATCATTTAGCTGCAGCTCAAGCTATAACACTTTCTTATAGGAAGTATTTTTAATCTGAATGCACCTCTGTGAGAGATCCATTTTAAATTGAAAATGTGCCTCCTTCCGCCTTTTTTACAAAGGGGCACAACTACTGTTACTTCCTCTTCAAGTCTTCTTTAAACGGCAGGGATGGATTTTGCTAGCTCAAATAGGGCAGCTGAAGACAGGACTAGGTGGAAAAGGAGTGTTTTAGAGTCATCTGTGGTGCCCCGACGACCGCACAAGATTATGGGATAGGCTAGACTAGACCAGCGGTTGCAGTCAGTTCGACCGCCCCCCACCCCTCCACACACACACACACACCCTCGCCTCAGTGGTCCTTCAGATGTGACTCTAAACCGCGAGGTCCTGTCTTCATATGACCTTAGCATTGGTGGGACGTTTTGCCCAATTCTGTCGATCCCTCAGTTTGAACAATAATATTGTAACACAGTTTACTAAAAAAATACATTACAAGCAAATAGTAGATTAGGTGCCAGCATTAAGTAATAAATTTGGACCATGTTACCATCATGATCCTAAATCCTAGGACATATGTGTCCTGGGAAAAGAGTGGTCTGGTCAGGCTCTGCATTGGTAACCATTCTGCGTATGTTATGATACAGCTCGAGATATGAAAATCTACTTGTTCAAACTTAATTAAAAAAAAAAAAAAACGTTTATTTTTACGTAGGATGCATGGAGACACAGGTTTCAACATATTTGCATCTGTGCTTAAGGTGAACGGGACCACTCTCAGGGGAAGCAATTTTGCATTTTTGCATCCTTTCTTAAGGAGGGTCAGCTCTTGAAAGTAGAATTTGGTCCTCTAGGAGCAAATTCTTTCCTTTAAAAGTAGACCTATTTAAGAATCTATTTTTTCTGTTTGCTTCACTTCCCTATCTTGGAAAGCAAATAGAATGTCACAAAAGTTGACCCCCTTTGTAAATATGACAGAAGGGGACAGAATGTTCAGTATTAGAGATATCTTTCTTGGAGGTGTATACATTCAGCTATACAGTCAAACCAGCTTATGTGGTCACCTCTATTAAGGGATCACCTGTCTTGAGCAGCCACCTTGGTCCTTTGAACCAAAATACAGTGTAAATGAAATGTATTATGGGGTCATCTGTCTTAAGTAGCCACTTTTTGTCCTTCCCTTGGGTGACCCCTTAAGACAGGTTTGACTGTATTTCTCAAAAATGCTTGCTACAACAACGTAATAGGTCTGCCTACGCTCCTGAATGAGTAAATTTGCGTCTGCTAATTTTTAAGTCAACATGGCCCAGATTATTTTAATCAATAACTGTAATTATTGCCGACCCCATACTAATACTTTTAGCTATCCTTTTCACTTTTAACAACTTTTATTTTTCTGTCGGATAAAATAAATCCATCCTAATTTTCATAAGACTGCTGCTAGATACTGATTATCTTGATTAAATCTGTGTTTGATCTCAGTCAACAAGGCACAAATTTGTTATTCAATCTAAACGGTACCATAGTGACCCAAAATGTTGCCGACCCCACGTTAATTTTATAGTCTATCCTTACAATTTTTAGCTGTCAAAAAGATATATAAAAAAGCATTTCAGTGGCAAATTCTGTGATCAGACTGCTTCTGTAGCTGCGTTTGCAGTAGTCTGATATGAGTCTATATTGTTTACTCAGACAAATCTGTCTTAGTATTAGGAATCAATACAGTTATCAATGAAAGGGTATTTGTGTGTCGTTATTTCGTCTTTTCGTCTTTTCGCCTGGCGTCTTTTCGTCTTTTCGCATGGCGTTATTTCGTCTTTTCGCGTGGCGTTATTTCGTCTTTTCGTCTTTTCGCCTGGCGTTTTTTCGTCTTTTCGGCGCGAAAAGACGAAAAGACGCCATGCGAAAAGACGAAAAGACGAAATAACGCCACGCGAAAAGACGAAAAGACGAAATAACGCCATGCGAAAAGACGAAATAACGCCATGCGAAAAGACGAAAAGACGAAAAGACGCCAGGCGAAAAGACGAAAAGACGCCACGCGAAAAGACGACAATTTAAGAGTTTCAAATGGCGTCTTTTCGCATGGCGTTTTTTCGTCTTTTCGCGCTACAATTTCGTCTTTTCGCGTGGCGGGTTTCGTCTTTTCGTCTTTTCGCCTGGCGTTATTTCGTCTTTTCGCCTGGCGTTTTTTCGTCTTTTCGTTTTTTCGCATGGCGTCTTTTCGTCTTTTCGTTTTTTCGCGTGGCGTCTTTTCGTCTTTTCGCGTGGCGTCTTTTCGCGGCGAAAAGACGAAAAGACGAAATGGCACAAACCAGCCACCATATACTTGACTTCGGCCAAATATAAAAGGATTGACGGCCTGTCATACCAGGCATGGCGTTTTGATTGCGCACAATGCACAATAAGACATTTAACGAATGTACACTGTAGAGACGAACTGATCAGAGTCATTACTTTATCATGTTTATGCCAATGTTTCAAAGACTGTATATGAGACAAAAACGGACTGATTAGACTTCGGTGAAGCGCAGGCTTCTCTGACTCTTTAAGTATAATGCTTTTTTAAGCGGTGTTTATCATTAATAAAACGGACTGATTAGACTTCGGTGAAGCACAGGCTTCTCTGATTCTTTAAGCAAGATACCTTCTTAAGTGGTGTTTGTCATTAATAAAATGGCTCATCACATCTCCTCACCAAAGATAACAATTAATGCTGAAGATAGATCCTCTGGAAGAAAGGAACTCATAAAAAAGAAAATATCAGACCTAGTTTCAGTTTTATGTGTCTGTTCGTGAGCAAAGGAAACGAAAAAACAGTGGCAAGTTTCCTTTAATTTCGAAACATTTACACAAACTGTTTGACAGCATGCTCCCCGATCGTCGGAAAAAACGGCAACGCGTTTACTCTAAACATTTATACAGTCCGCTGTCTTAGACGGGCTCCCGTCATTAAATCGATTCTTTTTGTGTAAAAGAAAATGTATAATTAGTGTATTCTATAACAGTATTTGTTTAAGTGTTATGGTCTAAGAGAAACAATACCAAAGGCTTAACAAATCTACTGAATCATACATATCTATAGTGACTTTGTTTCCAATACAAAGCACAGAACCATTGGAACACCCGATTAACTATGGTTTCAAGGATGTTACGAAACGAAAAAGGGCTGTTATGAAATAAAAAGAGAGTCATTGTTACCAAACGACCTGGTCATATCAGGTCGTTTGGTAACTGAATGTTTCGTCTCGTAACAGCTCTTTTTCGTTTCGTAATAGCCCTTGTATATTGATAGTTAACCAGGGGTGATTGGGACTGCTAGTAGATTTTTTTCGCGGCATTGCCCCATATAATTTCAGTATTGTTCCACATTTCAAAAGATTTCTTTGGTCAAATAACGCGTATGTCAAAATTTAGCCAATAATATCAAAGGTTTTGTCAAAATTTAGCCAATAATATCAAAGGTTTTTTCCCGTCGTACTGCACTGCGTGAATACTACTACTCTGTCAGACATTAATTCAAAATGTTTCTCTTGTTTAGAAATTTTATCGAAAACAGACGCAGATATTGAAAACTTTCTTCTTTCGTCGTAGATCTACTTTCGATTTCTACTTTCGGTTTAATACATACAAACATCCAGTGCATCATATTGGTAACTGTTTCGAAATCAGGTCAGTTTCAAGATTGACCGCGGTCCATTTTGGAATTCAAAATTGGACTGCTCAATTTTGAGATACGAGGTCATTGTCGCTACCCTGTGGCAAAATTACGGTTGTGGATGCCTACCGCCTCACTTGAGTCATATTCATGAAAGTTATTGTCTCTCCTTCCGCTGATTCAAGAAGGGCAGTTGTCAGTTACTGGCGAAAGTATGTGCACTTAGTACTGGTTAACCGCTTAGGAGGTCTAATTAAAATCTTAAAACGTTCCTTCAAGAGCAGAGAATACATACAGAAGTAGGAACATGGGCCAGACTACGTAGTTTCGGCTAATAAAGCCTCGTCAGTGACCCTGACAATATCTGGTGACGAAACCAGAAAAAAAAAGCATACAGTAATTTCTAAATCTTAATGGGGCAGTCAATTCAAAGACTGATTCGTTTCAAAAGGATCCAAATAATATAAAAGACAATGATCTAGAATAAAACTCTAAATCGATCTCAAATTTTAGATTTCTCAGAATCTATCCTCTGATCCCAAAGGATGTAAATAAAATATAATCTGCACTATGGATGATGTACGGGGAGACGTTTTACGGCCGCCACACGGCACAACACCAGCTGCAGTGAGGTACAATTAAAATCTTAAAACGTTCCTTCAAGAGCAGAGAATACATACAGAAGTAGGAACATGGGCCAGACTACGTAGTTTCGGCTAATAAAGCCTCGTCAGTGACCCTGACAATATCTGGTGACGAAACCAGAAAAAAAAGCATACAGTAATTTCTAAATCTTAATGGGGCAGTCGATTCAAAGACTGATTCGTTTCAAAAGGATCCAAATAATATAAAAGACAATGATCTAGAATAAAACTCTAAATCGATCTCAAATTTTAGATTTCTCAGAATCTATCCTCTGATCCCAAAGGATGTAAATAAAATATAATCTGCACTATGGATGATGTACGGGGAGACGTTTTACGGCCGCCACACGGCACAACACCAGCTGCAGTGAGGTACAATTAAAATCTTAAAACGTTCCTTCAAGAGCAGAGAATACATACAGAAGTAGGAACATGGGCCAGACTACGTAGTTTCGGCTAATAAAGCCTCGTCAGTGACCCTGACAATATCTGGTGACGAAACCAGAAAAAAAAGCATACAGTAATTTCTAAATCTTAATGGGGCAGTCGATTCAAAGACTGATTCGTTTCAAAAGGATCCAAATAATATAAAAGACAATGATCTAGAATAAAACTCTAAATCGATCTCAAATTTTAGATTTCTCAGAATCTATCCTCTGATCCCAAAGGATGTAAATAAAATATAATCTGCACTATGGATGATGTACGGGGAGACGTTTTACGGCCGCCACACGGCACAACACCAGCTGCAGTGAGGTACAATTAAAATCTTAAAACGTTCCTTCAAGAGCAGAGAATACATACAGAAGTAGGAACATGGGCCAGACTACGTAGTTTCGGCTAATAAAGCCTCGTCAGTGACCCTGACAATATCTGGTGACGAAACCAGAAAAAAAAGCATACAGTAATTTCTAAATCTTAATGGGGCAGTCGATTCAAAGACTGATTCGTTTCAAAAGGATCCAAATAATATAAAAGACAATGATCTAGAATAAAACTCTAAATCGATCTCAAATTTTAGATTTCTCAGAATCTATCCTCTGATCCAAAAGGATGTAAATAAAATATAATCTGCACTATGGATGATGTACGGGGAGACGTTTTACGGCCGCCACACGGCACAACACCAGCTGCAGTGAGGTACAATTAAAATCTTAAAACGTTCCTTCAAGAGCAGAGAATACATACAGAAGTAGGAACATGGGCCAGACTACGTAGTTTCGGCTAATAAAGCCTCGTCAGTGACCCTGACAATATCTGGTGACGAAACCAGAAAAAAAAGCATACAGTAATTTCTAAATCTTAATGGGGCAGTCGATTCAAAGACTGATTCGTTTCAAAAGGATCCAAATAATATAAAAGACAATGATCTAGAATAAAACTCTAAATCGATCTCAAATTTTAGATTTCTCAGAATCTATCCTCTGATCCCAAAGGATGTAAATAAAATATAATCTGCACTATGGATGATGTACGGGGAGACGTTTTACGGCCGCCACACGGCACAACACCAGCTGCAGTGAGGTACAATTAAAATCTTAAAACGTTCCTTCAAGAGCAGAGAATACATACAGAAGTAGGAACATGGGCCAGACTACGTAGTTTCGGCTAATAAAGCCTCGTCAGTGACCCTGACAATATCTGGTGACGAAACCAGAAAAAAAAAGCATACAGTAATTTCTAAATCTTAATGGGGCAGTCGATTCAAAGACTGATTCGTTTCAAAAGGATCCAAATAATATAAAAGACAATGATCTAGAATAAAACTCTAAGCCTGCCCAGGAACAGTATGGTTAGGTTAACTGACCGTCACGACATGATCATAGCTGTTTACCGTGGACGTAAAGCAACAAATAAATCAATCAATTCACCTAGAGACATATTACAAAACACACTTCCATTTATTATGCGCCGATTATCTTTTTTTTTTAGATTTTTCTTGTTTTACTTTTGATCGCATCCTTGAGACACAAGATCCAAAATCCAACAGATGTATGTGCTGAGCCCAACGTAGGGATTTGCAATTCTTCTACTCTCTACTGAGAAAAAGAAAAAGAACGACAGAAGCCAGTTTACATCCTCTCTGAGCAGGCCCGTATCCAGACCACCAGGCACTGATGGAGCTCTGATGGGGCATGTATGTGTGCGTGTGTGGTAGGGTGGGGTGAAAATATATGACAAAATTAGGGATCAATTTGATGAAAATTTTGTGTCTCTTTTACCTTCAAATATACTCAGTTCATTTTAAAACGCAGCACTTAGTTTTTCGGAAATAACTCTAAGAATTTTTAAGACAAACGATTGAAACTTATGAGATATTTAGATTGATATCTTTTCCGTCACAGTGCTAAAATTCATGGCAGTTTATTGTGTTTTCCATTAAGATCACGTTCATTGTGGAGCGTTACGCCTAAAATCAAAATTCACATAATTTTACATACTTTTCTTGATCCAAATATTATGCATTATGCAAAAATGGAAAACCAAAAATGTAGCGTTTTTAAATGAACTTAGTATATTTGCTGTGATATCTCATAAGACTCGCCTCACCGAGGCGATTAGAATCGCCTTACCGATGCGATTCGAATGCAATGTCACAACATATTTCAATCTAGCTACACGGATAAATTATCTCTGTTATCAGATACTCATAATCTGGAGGCCTATATACTATACATAACACAGAGGCCCAGATGGCGGAGCTGAACCTACAAAGCCAACCACCTAGATCCGGGGTTGCTGAGTGTTTGGCTTAGTCTAAGAATGTTCAGTCTGCTCCTTAGACATAAACAGAAAAAAAAAACAGTTCCATCAGTGTCTGCGCTCTTTGCCATTTCGCCAACGAGTTTTGGACATATAGCCGAGTAGTTGATGCATATGTTCAACTTTCAATGACACAGTAATAAGGCCAAGGTGTTCCGATAGTAACAGTAATTAAAGGATACGGCTTTCATACATATTCGTAGAATACTTTAAGATTTTGTAAACTCTATCCCATATTCTTAACCAACTTCTAGGAATACACGCATACATGTAGGTATGACAGGCTCATGCGAACGTTAGCTCCACGCAAGCCATTTCACACATACGGTATGCGCTTAAAAATACATTGTGTGTGTTCACACATAGTGTATATAATGCATATATTTAAGCCCGTCGACTATAACTCATAGTGGTTTTACACGGCTATTGACAGTATATATTAGCGTATACCACACACCCTTTTTTTTAATAATTTGTGTCTTCGCATATACTGCATTATTTATTTTTTGTGGCTTCCACACATAGATATGTTGTGCTTTTCACCGGTACATACATACATCCATACGTACACACATACATACATACACTGTAATGATATTAAATATAGCTGCTTGTATCCTTGTCATCAATGCGCGTCTTCCACACATAAGCTGTATTACGTTATTTTGGTTACATACATACATACATACATACAAATAATGTTAATATTATTGTTTTGTTATGAAACGTAAAATTTAATGTGGTGTCGGTGTAGGGGAGGAGGAGCCGACAAAAAAAAACAGTAATGATAGGCCCCAGTATTTATCCATTTTATGCCGAATGGATCTCTAGCCTTATGAATTACATGTCTATTCATTATTTAGGTATATCTGGCGTGAGGTTTTTCTTAGCCATGTTTTAAATTGCTGCAAATTTTATGCAAATAGTGTAGACCCTAGTCAGATGCCGAGAGCTGCGGCGTCTGAACTTGATCTGCACTGTTTGTCAATGTCTTTTTTATGAGATGCTAGGCATAAACGGTTAATAGCAAGAAATGATAAAAGTCAACACCCTTTTTGAGGTTTTGTCATTCCAAACTTTATGCTCGAGCTTCAGCCCTGCATATATAGGGTGGCGGTCTAACAGTAATAGCAGACGAGAAATTTCTTGCATCTAACTGCACCAGACGACTTTTCCTCGGTGGAAGAAACTTGAAATGTTGTATCAGTGACGTCACATAAAGGAACAAACGTGATCTCGCCATGACTTCGCCAACACAATTACGCCTACCCACACCGAAAAGAAGCCACGCTTGACGGAGTCTATGCTCCGGCGGCAACAAGTTGTCGTCTGCATCAAGGAAGCGCTCCGGGCGGAAGACGTCGGGATCACCCCAGATGTATGGATCTCGATTGACATACCAAAGGTTTGCCAGAATTCTGGTATTTTTCGGTATTTTGTAACCCTCAAACTCGCAGTCTTCCAGACAATTATGCGGCATGATAATGGGAACTATGTTGGCTAGTCTCAAGCATTCCATTATTGCCGCTTCGGTGTATGGCATCTTACCTTTATCGTTCAGATTTGGTAGTCTGTGGTTTCCGACCACTGACACAATTTCTTGATATATTTTTTCAGTGCAGGAAACGTTATTTATAAATGCAAGAAAAATCGAGGTCAGAGCAGAGATTGTTGTTATGAGACTAGCACCAATCGCAGCATTTATCATTCCTTTCAATTGATCATCATCAAACCATGTCCAACCTTTTTCTATTGTCTCATTCTGTAATTTGATAAAAGCATCAACAAGACCTCTTTCGACACCAGGATCATATGTTTCTTGATATTTTTTTAAGTATCGTTCAAAAAGCGCTTTATTTGTCCTTAAAATGGAACGATAAATGCGTTTATATTTCCCTGGCACAAAGCGAAGAAATGGAAGGTTGAATAGAAAGAATTCTACAGTCGGATTTAGCGATTCATTGGAAGCTTTGACGAAGTCCCATACGATTTTAGCATCGCTGTCTGACATTGTTTCTCCACAAACAAGAATGGACACTAAATTCCCAAGAGATTGTTCAAATACTGGACTAGGGTCAAAATCCTTTCCTCCGAGGTTGTGTATTCGTTGGATTAAATGTTCAATTTCTGATCGAACTGCATTTTCGAATTTAGGTACTCCATCCCCGTACAGATGAAGAGCAGTGTGGAACACTTTTCGCATTTTGAATAAAGTTTCACCATACCTTGCTACAAGCATTCCTGAATAATTATAAGAACAATATTTCCCTATAAACGATTCGGGTCTGTCATTGAATATTTTACCATATTTTTCACTTGCAAAAGCCTTCCGTATCAGATCTGGAGAACTTAATACAACCATGTTTGTCCTCATAATATTGCACTTAAATATTGGCCCAAACTGTTTAGCCCATTCCTCCAGATTGAAGTGGAACTTCGCAGGGTTCACTTGGAGAGTGTTTCCAATTAAGGGTAGTCCTTTGGGCCCATTTGGCATACAATTGTTTCCATTTCTCTTTAATATCCAGAACAGTAACAGAATTGTGAGAACAAATACGAGTATAAACCACATAGTTTTTATTATAAGATTTCCTGTAGTACGCTATGTATTCAAATACAAACTTATCTAGTCAGCATGAATCATACAACGATTTATGGAATTATTGTATTAGAACAATCACGTACTATACGATCTTTGCCAATGATATCGTAGATATATCGATAGAATAGCTTCTTGTCCCTGAACACATGGATCACATTCAAAGTACTGTCGATCGTTTCTATTTACGAGGCAATGGGTACACTTTCAGGGGACGCAAGTCTGCCATTTTCATTTTCACCTTCCTCCTAATTTAATAATGGCTCGACTCTGAAAAGAAAGAATTTGCTCCTCTGGTGGCTTATTCTTTCTTTTAAGACTAGACCCACTTGAAAGAGTGAATTTCTCCTCTTGGAAGAGATTCTTTTCTTTAATTTTCATTTGGAAGGGGATTCATCCACCGGTGTTGCGAAGAGGGAGTCACAAAAATTGTTCCCCTTTGTAGAAATATCGGAAATCGCAGAGGAGTACCCATTTAACTTACAATTCAAATGAGTCGCGACACGAGAAAACGAACAATGTGGTTGTGCACCCAGCGTAGATTCAGATCAGCCTGGGCATCCGCCCAGTCTGACCAGAGTCTTCGCTATCCGCATGGAGGTAGCTTAGACCCTTAGCTTCCTTTTAAGCGCTTAGCGAAGAGTCTGAGCAGACTGGGCTGATGCCCAGGCTGATCTGAGTTTGCGCTAGACGCACAACCACATTGTTGGTTTTGTCGTGTCGCGGCTCAATTTTATTATTATGTTCAATCGTCTGTCAAATTCCACATGTGTCCTTTCAAAGAAACTCTAAAAATTAAGTTAAATACATGTATCCCGTTTATACGTATTTCGCTGTTATAAGGTCATACAAACAACATATGATATGTCCGATAAAGTCTTGGTGTGACCTACATACACAATAAAGTTTACTGACATTACCTTTAAAGCGATACTCCTGCTTAAATTAGATCGGCGGTTGATAAATCGGGTAATGACAACAAAAAAACTGTTATGATCTGTTTCTCATATACTGATTCGAGTTTCAAAAAAGATGTACTGAAAAATAGATGCTAGAAGTCAACATTTGTTGTTGTTGGAAACCCGCTCCCACTGCCAAAAACTGTGAAAGGGAAATCTAGTAAAACACAACAGCAGAGACGCCCGAGAGTGATTGTAATATTTAATTGTCTAACCCATTGCTTTCTGGGTATTTTTGTCGTCTGCTAAAATTGTCGTCTGCATCAAAAATCAAGAATATTTTGAGTATACACGTATTGGCCTAACTAACTCTTGTAGAAATGATGTCCAGGCAGCAAACAGTTTTGATCTCAGATCAGGCCCCACGCTAGTGGGCCTGATCTGGATCCAAACCGATTGCCCATTTAAAGGGGTTATCCCGAATGTAATGTGTTTATGAAACGAGGCAGGCATCTTTGCCGAAACTACGTAGTCTGGCCCATGTTGCCTCTTCTGAATGTACTCTCTGCTCTTGAAGGACCCCTTTAAGATTTTTGTTTTACGATATGTGCGTTAGTAAAACCATATAGCCAGCTGAAATCTTTCTCGGCAAACCATCTCCTAGCAATATTGCCATTTTGTTGCCAAACAAAAAAGTCAGTCATTTCATATATAGTTCGATACAAACGTGTTCATTGTGATTTTATTAAGAAAAATGAGTCCTTTGTGTCTATGATAGATAATAAAAGATATATGCTCTAAGAGTATGACATTTGTTTTCTATTTTGCCACACCACATTCGCAGTGTCTCACGCAACGTCGTTGACATTAGTAATAGACTGCCGGGCTGATACAAGAGTTGTTTACCGGACCGGGAGTGGGGGCGGGAGAAAGGGTGCAGGGTTAAGACTCTGAATGTTCAGCTTTATCAAACATGCAAATTGCTTCTTGGACAGTCCAAAATTCAGTATCTATATGATAAAAAGCACTTAAATACTAGAAGTAAAATACTTATTGTGTAAGAGGTCTGGTGGAAATGGAAATCAGAGCAAAAATTGTGTAACCAGCATAAAACTGGCATACAATTTTAGAAAAAAGTCAGTTTACTTCTTATATTTTCTTAATTTAATTTGTATTAAATATGTTCAGAAATGTGTGTAAATATATTGAACCAAAAACTTATGTCAGTAGGTACAGAGGAAAATGCAAAATCTCAGAATTCTCAATGGGCGCAACATTTAAATCAATCTCTCTCACCGGAAGCATAAATTCGAACTAACCTTAATTCAATGTTTCCGACTTTATGCGCCTGCAGTGATAAGTCTCCTACTCATCCATGAGGGACAATGACGGGATCATAATTTTCTTCTCAAGGGAATAAACCGCTTAAGTGGGAGATTTTAAACCATAAAACAGTGCTGTATTGCGAACAGCATTCCACTGCCATCCTTCCATCAGCTCGGTATGACTGAAAAACTATTGACAAAAATCATCCATCTTATTCCATTATAATAGCTTCTGCCTGAGCATGTATTCATGAACAGATCAAAAGAAAATTTGAGCCGCGACACGAGAACACCAACAAAGTCCAGCGCAGACTCAGGTGAGCCTGGGCATCCGCCCAGTCTGATCAGAATCATGGCTGTCCACATGAAGGTAGCTTAGAGCCTTAGCTACTCTGGAAAGACTCTGATCGGACTGGGCGGATGCCCAGGCTGATCTGAGTCTGCGCTAGGCACACAACCACTTTGTTGGTTTTCTCGTGTCGCGGTCCATTTCAATTACGATAACAGTTTAATAAATTGTTTGTTTACCCAAGAGCTCAAGTCACTTCAGCTCTTTCCAAACTGAAACCAGTTTGGAGAGATAACAACATATCTCTTGGATCAAAGGTGAAACTTATGTGCTCCCCTATCATTTCCAGATTTCTGTATGCCTGTGAATCGTGAACCTTAACAGCAGAGTTAGAGAAAACAACGTAGGCCTTTGAGATGAGATTCTACCGAAGGTTACTGAACATTTCGTACAAGGACCATATGTGACAGTGTCTGGCATTTTGAGCCTTATGGAGCGAAAATCGGAAATTTCGTTTTTAAGATTTTCATATTTATAAGTGCCTCCAGAATAGATTTTGAGAAGCACGTAGACATTATAGCGCCAAGGTTTACCGCATAAGCAAACGAAATTCAAACCCACCCGATTTTTTGTTTTCGTTACAATGATTGGATATAATTTACATCTAGCTGGATAAACCTTTATAACTCTGGTTCGCGACATCTCTTTTTCAAAGATCTATAATGCAAACATTCTTAAAAGAGTGTAGATGAAGAAAATTAAACACGCCGATAGAAATGTTGAAACACTCTTTTGAGGATACTCGATTTGGTTGGTTGATTTGATTCTTAACGTCCACTGTAAACAACTAAGGTCATGTCGGGACGGTCAGTTAACCTAACCACACTATTCTTGGGCAGGCTTAGACCTCCTAAGCGGTTAACCAGTACTAAGTGCACATACTTTCGCCAGTAACTGACAACTGCCCTTCTTGAATCAGCGGAAGGAGAAACGAAAGTATGTGGCCAGACCGGGATTCGAACCCAGGACCTCTGACTTACGAGTCAGGTGCCCTATCGATCGCGCTACCCGGCCCGGCTTTTTGAGGAGACGCTTTGAAATTTATTAGTCAGTGCGCAGAAATACAATTAACTTTACGTGCAAATTTCATGACGTCACTTTCATTACACGTTTCGTGACGTCAACGTCGCACCTCCACAAGGCTCAAAATCTCAGGCACTGTCACATATAACCAATGAGGAGGTTCGATGAAAGATCCAAGCAGCAATTGGAGAATATGATGAACTCCTGACGCTGGTCAAGAAACGGAAACTAAGGTGGTTAGGCCACGTCTCAAGGTCTACCTGTTTAGCAAAGACGATTCTACAGGGCACAGTGAAAGGAAAAAGAAGAAGAGGTAGACAGAAGAATAGGTGGGAAGACAATATAAAAGAGTGGAGATGGATGGATTTTGCCAGCTCAACTAGGGCAGCTGAAACGGGACAAGGTGGAAAGGGATTGTTTCGAAGTCATCTGTGGTGACCCTACGACCTAGTAAGGTTATGGGATATAACAGAATAGTATAGAATGGCGCAAGACGGTAGTAATGTTCTCGAGCGTAGCGAGGACCTCGGTGGTTCAGTTATTCATTAATGCTTAGCGTCTTATAAATAGGACATAGAGACGCGGCGTCTGATCAGGGTCTAAAATATTTGCCAAATACCGGGCCCAAGACAAATGAGTCTTACACCCCTTACTTGAAAAATGGACTCACTCCTTTGAAAAGATCGGAATAAATCTCTGAGCATAAATGGGTTGGTTTAAACAATTCTTTCTTCATAGAAATTACATAATTTGCATGTGATACAATAGTACAATATATAATAGGACAGGATCTGACATTAAGCAAGGGTCTTATAAAAACTTTTCAACCGCAAACGGGGTGACATTGCACACGGCCTTTCATTATCACACATCGTCCGGATATAAATGTTGATTCCTTGTCGTGCATCCTCCCATCGGGAGTTGATAGTACTTTTGATACTTTTTTTCTAATTTGGCGTTGTGTGAAAAGATACCTTTGATATTGCACACCGCGAAAACGCAGCTGAGTCTGCGCAGCAGCACAAACTATTCAGAGGCCTCCCTTTTGGAATTTAGAATCTCTGAATCCTGGAAATCAAAAAGCAAATGCTCAGTGCTGCCAGGTTCGCATATGCCGTAAGTCCCTTTGCACACAACATCGCTCGCTTTGCTCCAAAATTCGTTTCAGTTGTATAAGCACCTTTCTTATTTCATCAGTTAGAGAGCCATAGGGTGTGACCCGTTTGATCGAATTAACTAATGAGAGGGAAAGGCTCACAAAGTTCATATTTTGTATGAGGTTGAAGATCAATATTAGCCGAGAAAATTTGTTCAAATTTGTATCGAAATTGGCTGAAAATTAAGAAAGTTATGACTGTTTGAAGACTTCAAAAATGCTGTGATGGATGCCGCCATTGTTGTGAGAATTTGCATAAATGGAATAATATATTTATGCAAAAATATCTTGTTACATTATCGCATATGTCTTCGTTGGTGCATGTGAAAGTTATTTCCCTAAAATTGCATCGTTATCTGTATAACAGAAGGTTTTATTGCAAATTAAGAAATGTTCATTCCCTCATTAAATATTCAAAATGGTGGTACCAACGCTTCAAGTTACAGAAGCTACGAAGTTTTATAACTTCCTTATTTCTTGATTGGATTTAATTATTCAAATTTGTACTGAAATATTCGGTTTGTAAAGACCTTACTTTTATTTTGTAAGCGTTTGTATTAAATAATTAGCTTGATGAGACGGTCAAAGATGCTTCAATTTTGGCTGTTTGAAACAAACATGTACATGGCGTACAAGCCTAGAAAACAAGCGGGTCATGAGTCCATGAATCGCTCACGTGAATAAAAAGGTCAAAGGTCAAACTAGGGTCATAATTTGAACAAACCTGTTAATTTGACATTGTAAAATGTGAGAGATAATGATAAAAGTTAAAATAATGACCATGATCTCCATGTACCCGATGCTACACACCAAGTTTACAGGTCATTTGGGCATTTTTATTAAGAAGATGTTCAAAGGTGTTCACCATATTTGGGCGTGGCAGCCATGTTAGTCATGTAACCTGGACCATTTTAACAAATTTTCGTTTCCACAACCCCTGGAATCCTTTTATTAATTTTGGTTACCACTGTCCTTAATGGCCTTTGAGTAGATGTGAAAATGTCTGTATATGAGAGATCTAGATCTAAGAATGCCCACGGGTGGCCTCTTCTCTTCACAAATCACCATGTACTCATTTAGATAACTGTATACACCAATAATAAGGCCAAAATCTTCAAACAAATGGCCGTAAAATCTAATGTACTAGTATTTTCTCATCTGAAGCACCAGAAAGCAAATTCGACCTTGCCGTAATTACGGTCAAGGTTAACCCACGGTCATCATTTGAACAACCCTGATAGTACTGGAGTACTCAATGCTACATACCAAGTTTCAAGGCCATTGATCAACTTGTTCTGGAGGAGTTTTTAGAGGTTTTTATCATGTATGGGCATGGCGGCTAGGTTGGTCATGTAACCCGAACTGTTTGAAGAAATTTCATTTCCCGTTACCAGTGGGGGCGCTTAATAAAATCTGTTTACAATTGGCCAATTAGCTTTTGAGGAGTCGTTAACTTTGAAATTGTCAAGATATGAGAGTCCTGGGGCAAAGGTCAAAGAATTTAAGACCTTTACCTCTTGTACTCACAAGGGCCGTCGCCGCCAATAAAAAAGAGGTCCTGCTATGTAGGATGTTCGTACCGAAAGAACGAGAGAGAGATCCCCCCGCCCCCAAATAATTCATAATAATAGTTTATTTCCTAATGCTCCTGTCTGTTTCAGATAGCCAAAATAACATCACAAAACAGAGCTCCAGATAAGGACGGGTATTGAGGATAATTTTATAATAAGTTTGCTTTTTTTCCACCTTATTAGAACCTTCTTGATGAGACGACCCTAAACAGGGGTAACAACTATGTTGAGATACTAAAATTATCTCTAAATTACCCCTGTTACCCCTTCGTATCTGGAGCAACTATTTCGACCCTGGTGTTTCATCAAGCTAACCCTTTTATAAGTTAATTCGATCAAACAGTTATCTGTTTTATGATGGCAATGTTTGTACAAGAAGTGTGTTGATACATTGCTTCACACTTTCATAATTATAAGTTGGTGACATTTTGCCGCATCATTACCCACGTGTCATCGATTATTAACGGGTTGGTCCGATGAATCTTAGTTTAGGTCGAAACAAGAGAAAGAGAGAGAGTAAAACGGTAAAATGAAGAGAAAAACCGATATGTCTCATATTTTGACGGTTTCAAACTAGTATGATGTTTGTCATTTTTGCTCAGGTGAGCGATTCAGGGCCTCTTTGCCCTCTTGTCTATCTTAAAAACAACAGGAAACACTATGACAAAATTTCAGTTTGGGGTGTAGCGACACAGAAGAAGTTAAATCCAGAAAATCGGACTAAAATTGGTATAGGTATAGGAAAGTCGGGTAAATTCGGACAGCGGATAATTCGGACAGTGACATTGTTTCCTTTAAATATCAGTTGTTTGGAATCTAAACAAAGTTAACTTGGCAAACAGTGAAAGTCCTGATGAGCCGTCTCATCTGGATTTTCACTGTTTGCAATTGTATGTCCGAATTAACACGCTATCCGAAGTTACCCGACTCGACTCTATGTTTATATTGGAAAAAATCTTTAAGGAAATATTTGTTTGCTTCCCTTAGGATTTGAAAGCAAATTATTTTACAAGTAAATCAGTTCATACCTTTTTATGGAGATCAATAGTCTTTGGCTACTTTCGCCGCTATAATGTATATTTCCATAAACAATGTAGGCCCATATCCAGCACCACAGGACGTCTGATTTTGGTATAGAGGATCTTTAATGGGTGCTCATGTATTATTGAATTTATTAAACGAGTTTGGGAAAAAGATAAGATGCGAGGCTTTGCCGAGCATCTTATCGTTTTTCTCCAACGAGTTTGATAAATTCAGTAATACATGAGCACGAATGCAAGATTCTATTTCTCATATGACGCTAAAATCATATTCTATTAACAGATTTTGCACTAAAACGTCACGATTTCGCCAGTAGAAAACGCAACGTTTTGATGGACGTCAACGCACAACGTTATGACATAATTTGCATATTTAATCCACTAGTGGATTATCGTTTTAAATGCATGGCTTTATTACACTCTCAGATGCGACGTCATATGATAAACATTTGTCTTACATTTTAATTTGCTTTTAGCACAAAATGCCGGAAAATAGTGAAATTGACTCGTTCCATTCGTAAGAAAGACAAAACACTTACAGAGATAAAATTAACTTGGTAAATATTTAATTTTCTGCACAATTGGTGTTTATACTTCACACTAACAGGGACTCTCTAGCTTGATCTATCAAGAGGCTCTAGTGAACAGAACTTCTTTTCAAGGTCATTATACAGGTGTTGTTTAAAATTTGGAAAAGTTTGGAATGGAATGATTGAGATAACCTAGATGCAAATTGCCAAACATGGGATGGTGCACTTGAGGGAAAAATGTGCTCCCTCAGAGGAAACCTTCACATAAAGCAATATTTTTCATTGTAATTGTACCATTTCAAATCCACAAAAAGAAGAGAAGATTATCCCCGCCAGTCCATTCCCTTGCTTTCCATTCCATTCCATTCCCATTTATAAACTATGTCCCTAAGACAAGGTTATCTATATGTAGACATGTGACTTAAAATTCCTTTATAGCACAGTTTTTAACAATATCGTTTACTGTATTTTTATTGTTGTTTATTACACAGTCTTTATCCGAACTTCAGCCCTGCAATTGTAGGCTGGCGGCCGCATAGTAATAGAAGACGAAAAATTTCTTGCATCAAACTGCACCAAACGACTTTTCTGCGGAGGAAGAAACTTAAAGTTTTGTATCAGTGACGTCACATAAAGAAACAAACGTGATCTCGCCATGACTTCGCCAACACAATTACGCCTGCCTACGCCGAAAAGAAGCCACGCTTGGCGGAGTTTATTCTCTGGTGGCAATAAGTTGCCATCTGCATCAAGGAAGCGCTCTGGGCGGAAGACGTCAGGATCTCCCCAGACGTTTGGATCTCGATTGACATACCAAAGGTTTGCTAGAATTCTGGTATCTTTTGGTATTTGGTAACCTTCAAACTCGCAGTCTTCCAAACAGTTATGCGGCACAATAATGGGAACTATATTGGCTAGTCTCATGCACTCCATTATTGCAGCTTCGGTGTATGGCATGTTAGCTTTATCGTTCAGATTCGGTAGTCTTTCCTTACCTACCACCGTCATAATTTCTTGATATATGTTTTCAGTGCACGAAACGTTGTTTATAAATGCAAGAAATATCGAGGTCAGAGCAGAAATCGTAGTTATTAGACTACCACCAATTGCAGTTAAGATCATTCCTTTCATCTTATCATCATTAAAATATGTTGACCCTTTCTCAATTGACTCTCGCTGTAATTTGATAAAAGCGTCAACAAGACCTCTTTCGACACCAGGTTCATATGTGTCTTGATATTTTCTTAAGTATCGGTCGAGAAGAGCTTCATTCGTCTTTAACTTGGTATTATAAATGCGTCTATATTTCCCTGGCATAAAACAAAGAAAGGGAAAATTGAATAAAAAGAATTCTACAGTCGGATTAAACAATTCATTGGAAGCTTTGACGAAATCCCATACGATTTTAGCATCGCTGTCTGACATTGTTTCTCCACAAATAAGAATGGACACTAAATTCCCAAGAGAACGTTCAAATACTGGACTGGGGTCAAAATCTCTTCCTTCTTGGTTGTGTATCGTTTGGATTAAATTTTCTATTTCTGATCGAACTGCATTTTCGAAATTAGGTACCCCATCCCCGTACAGATGAAGAGCAGTGTGGAACACTTTTCGCATTCTAAATACAGTTTCACCATATCGCGCCACTACTATTCCTGAATAATTATAGGCACAATACTTCCCTATAAATGATTCGGGTCTGTCATTGAATATTTTACCATATTTTTCACTTGCAAAAGCCTTCCGTATTAGTTCTGGAGAATTTAATACAACCATGTTTGTCCTCATAATGCTGCACTTAAATATTTGCCCAAACTGTTGAGCCCATTTCTCCAGATTGACGTGGAACTTCGCTGGGTTAACTTGAAGAGTGTTTCCAATTAAGGGTAGTCCTAGGGGCCCGTTTGGCAAACGATTATTTCCTTTTCTTTTCAGTATCCAGCACAATGACAGAATGGTGAGAACAAATACGAGTATAAACCACATAGTTCTGTTTCTGATTAGCACCAACCAAACAACGGTTTATGGAACTATCTATGAACAATCGTGTACATCTACTTTACGAATTTAGCGTGTCTTTTTAGGCAAAGAAATGGCCGAAAAACTGATTGTTCTTAATTTGACAGATATGTATCTATTTAGGTTAAAGGGTACACTGTCAGGGGACGCAACTCTGTCAATACATTTTCATTCTCATATCCCTTGTAAATAGAAAATAGACTATGAAACGAAATAAATTGCTCCTCTATGCATAAAGCTTTTCCCTTGAGACTTGGCATTTCTTAAACACACTTCTCATTTTCAAAAGCACTTTCGCCACTTGACAGCCATAATTTCTCCGCCTGAAGCCAGTTCTTTTCTATAATCTTCGAGTAAACCTCCTTGAAAAAGGGATCTATCCTTCAGGGAAGCAAACCGGGAGTCACGACAGTTGGTCCCCTTTGATAAAATGACGCCGAGGAGTACCCATTTACCGTATAATTCGAAGGTAGTCTCTGAGGGATGGTTGTCCTCAGAACTGAATTGCCTTAAGGTCTTTATAATATGTTCAATCGTCTGTCAAATTTTCACGTGCGTTCGAACAAAGAAACTCTAGAATTTGAATTTAATATCCCGTTTATATATTCCTGTTAAAATGTTATCCATATTGTAGAAAGTCATATAAAACAACATATGACATGACTGATAAATTCTAAGTTTGCCCTACATAAAGAATCAGGTTTGCTGAGTCAGACGTCGCCTGAAAAGCGATATTTTAGCTTAACATCACACTTCCTATTCGTGTACAATTGAAGTAAACGTGCAGAATATACTGGTATGGGCATGGGTAAAGAGAAATGAGCCGCGACACGACAAAACCAACAATGTGGTTGTGCGCCCAGCGCAGACTCAGATCAGCCTGGGCATCCGCCCAGTCTGATCAGAGTCTTCGCTGTCCGCATGAAGGTAGCTTAGACCCTTAGCTACCCTTTAAGCGCTTAGGGACGAGTCTGATCAGATTGGGTGGATGCCCAGGCTGATCTGAGTCTGCGCTGGGCGCACAACCACATTGTTGGTTTTGTCGTGTCGCGGCTCCAATGCAGAACATGAGCTTATATCATCTTACAGGTGCATAACTTTGAATCAACCTTGAGTATATCAAAGGGCGCATACCTTTAAATGCGAATGTTGCCTTGACCTGTCTGCGCTGTCTAAGTGCAAATGCATGTTTTACGCTATCGGAAATTTTTCTCGTATGATTCCGTTCCTGTCTGTGAAGAGTAGCCGAATTATACGAAGTTTGCCGAGTTCATATTCTGTCAGGTACACTTTATTTTCATGCAGGCCTCACAAGGAATATATACCTTCAAATCATATATATATATCATATATATAGGCAATCCAAGATCAAATATCTTCTGCAGTCTGATCAGAATCTACACTATTTTCCATTCCATCTGCATCTGCATCTTAAAAACAAAACGTATAAAACGCATTGCTGCATTTAAAAATACTGTCGGACAGTTACTGTGATTAATTAAGGTGCTTCATCTTTAAAATGTTAACGGTAACAAAAGTAATTTACACTGCTGCTAAGTAGGGCAAAGATGTTTTACTTTCTACAGCTGTTAAAACTGAACCCATCAGATGCATGTGCCATTTGTAAAATTGTCGGACTGACATGGATTGCATAAATCATGTTTCTGAAAGATTCCATCAAATCACTGAATGGCTGAAGTTGCTAAGAGAAGTTTACATATTAAGAAATTAAACTGGCTAAAGTGTGTACAATTACAGAAGCATGTGGTTAATATTCGTATTTGTTGTTACCATTATCTCAATTTACAGGATATGGAAGAGGAACGGACACGACCGTATGCCAAATGGACCCCGCGGACTGCCTGTAATAGGGAATACTCTCCAAGTGAACCCTGACAAGTTCCATTTCGCCCTAGCTGAATGGGCTCAACAGTTTGGGCAAATATTTAAGTGCAGCATAATGAGGACAAACATGATTGTATTAAGTTCTCCAGAACTGATACGGAAAGCTTTTGCAAGTGAAGAATATGGTAAGATATTCAATGACAGACCCGCATCTTTCTTAGGGAAGTATTTCCATAATTGTTTCGGAATATTAGCGGCACGACATGGTGAAACTTTATTCAAAATGCGGAAAGTTTTTCATACTGCTCTTCATCTGTACGGGAATGGGGTACCACAATTCGAAAATGCAGTTTAAACAGAACTTGAAGCTTTGATTCAAAGGATACACAAGTTGGAAGGCAAGGATTTTGACCTTTGTCCAGTGTTTGAACGTTCTCTCGGGAATCTAGTGTCCATTCTTCTGTGTGGTGAAACAATGTCTGACGGCGACGTTAAAGTTGTATGGGACTTCATCAGAATAACAAACGAATCCCTCAACCCGACCATAGAATTCTTTCTCTTCAATTTTCCATTTCTACGTTTCATGCCTGGAAAATACAGTCGCATTTATCGTACCCTTTTGAAGACGAATAAACAGATTTTTGAACGATACTTATATAAATATCAAAAGACATATGAGCCGTTTCTAGAAAGAGGTCTTGTCGATGCGTTTATCAAATTACAGCAGGAGTCAATAGAGAAAGGTTCAGCTTGGTTTGATGACGACCAGCTGAAAGGGATGATCAGTGTTGCAATTGGTGCTAGTCTCAATACCACGATCTTTGCTCTGACTTCGATATTTCTTGCACTTATCAACAACGTTTCATGCGCTGAGAACATCTATCAAGAAATTGTGTCAGTGGTAGGTAAAGACAGACTGCCAAACCTGAACGATAAAGCTAACATGCCATATACCGAAGCTGCAATAATGGAGTGTTTGAGACTGGCCAATATAATTCCCATTATCGTGCCGCATAATTGTATTGAAGACTGCGAGTTTGAAGGTTACAAAATCTCGAAAGATACCAGAATTCTGGCAAACCTTTGGTCTGTCAATCATGATCCAAACATCTGGGTAGATCCTGAAGTCTTTCGCCCACAGCGTTTCCTTGATGGGGATGGCAACTTGCTTCCACCAGAGTGTAAACTACGCCAAGCTTTGCTTCATTTCGGAGTAGGCAGACGTAATTGTCTTGGCGAGGTCATGGCAAAATCACGTTTGTTTCTTTATGTGACGTCACTTATACAATATTTTAAGTTTCTTCCTCCGATGAAACGTCGTCCGGTGCAGTTTGATGCAAGAAATTTCCCGTCTGCTGTTACAGTGAGACCGCCACCCTATGCTTGCAGGGTTGAAGTTCGTGTATGAAGTGTCTTTGTCATACGTAACACATTCAGCTTTGTGCGGGTGCATCACTGAGCCCCATGTGTGTGTGTGTGTGTGTGTGTGTGTGTGTGTGTGTGTGATTTCTTGCTTTATATTATGGTTGCTTGTGGAAACACCAATTATCTTGGGGGGTTTTAATTTGATTTTACTATCGGCGGTGTGAGAAATGACAAATGGCGTAGACCTGATCAGGCTGTTATATTACTCTACGCCTAGAGATTATTAATTCGAGCATCAAATTGTGACAAATATGTTAAGGCGACAACTTTAGACCCTTAAAATAGCAGTCTGATCAGGGTCTGCGATGTTTGCAATTCCACCAAATTTATTTAGGGGAATTTATCGTGAGATCAACGCTACGCTGTCGTATCTACCTAGTAAATGATAAGGAAATAAATTATTTAGACATTTTAGCTTCTTTGTGTACTCTTTTTCGAAAGAAAAAAAACATTGACGCATCGATTTTCTATAAACTTTAGAAACCAGAATGATTGCTACTTTCAGAAGTTGAATGTTTGATTCCATGTCAAGATGTTCGGCCCATTTTCTCCAGGCAAAATGTCTGCTGCAAAGGGTAAAACAAATCCAAACAATCCGGTCTTGCGTTTCAGAGAAATAACCCGTTGAAAGTTGACAGTGAAAAGAGTGACAATTGCTTATTATTAAATTTCCCATAGACTTTTTAACACCCTGTATATTTAGTCAAGACTACATATAAATATGGGTCCAAGTTTTTTATGTAATGCGTTTGGTGTTTTAATTGCTTACTGATGAATATAGAATCAATTATACGAGAAATAAAACTTAAAATCTGTCTGTAACCTGTCTCATGTAGATAACAGTTACTAATAAAATCGTGAAGCTACTATAGCTGCGCAATTAACAACGGAAATGCAGTACTTTGGATTCGGTCAGTAGAAATACCGGAATGAGAAGGGAGAATAGACAAGAAGTGTAAGCCGCACCCGCGTCCGCGTAACCATAATGGATTTTTTATGAATGGCTAAAAACGTTTGTAGCAAAAAATAAATAAAATGTACATTCATTGAAATAGTTACATATAGGACTAATGAGTTCAAACCCACCAGGAAAATACGTAAGTCTGATCTGGTTGAGATTATGAACGCAAAAAAAATGAATTCAAAGTAGGTAAAATGTGTAATCCACACAAGCGATAGAATACCTGCATTGGGAATTAAAATCCCTAAATTTTCTGACTCTGAATCATAACCTCATGAGGAATCCAAGAAAATACAGTTTGAAAAAGAAGTGTTTAGACGATCATTTGCTGTTGTACGTCATTTTGATGAATTGCATATGAAACTCAAACAAAAAGGTCATATTCTCGTATTCTGATCAAATGCTTAAAAAGAAATATTCTTGTTTAATGGGTGTCGTAATCCTATTATGCAACAGTCCAGTGACATTGCTATTTCATCGAAGGATATATTCGATCTCGCCTAGGTAATGACATAACAGGGTCATAAAACCAATAAAGACTGCGGATGTGTTCTATAAAGTAGATAATATTTGCCTTTAAAACATACTATGCATAATATGTGCCACCTAGGTGCACATGGTAATTCCCGAAAATCCTTCCTTTTTGTCTAAGGACAGAATGGTACTACAAAAGAATGCTTAACGTCTACTATTTTATAAGGTAACCGCTACGTGCCTCTAGTGCCCGATTACCCTAAACTCCTAGGCAGTCAATATATATTGTATTCAGATTGTCTGCGTACTGGTATGTGTACTTGATTGCGTATGTAGGTACGTCCCCAATCTTGTTAGACTCAAGTTTAGGTTTTTGTAAGAGATAGATAATAGACTGTTTACTACGTAACAACTTGATACTTGCATGTTTAGTACATCAGCGATGTACCATTACCGATATTACCAGTTTATTTTGACCCATATTTCATGGTCCACTGACTTCGATTTTCTGCTACTTTAATAAAATTAACATATTTGTAGCTATTATACGTTTTAGAATTTGACGAAAAAAAAACCCATTAAAATCTCCTTAAATAGACCAAAAAAAATAATAACAAAAAACAAACTTAAGTATTTGTCTCGACCGTAACATGTATTAGCTTCTGAAAACTTATTAAACCTCTCTAACAAGGCATCGCAGGCGATACAAATCCCCTCGCACAAGACCACAGTGACCTTGACTTTGAGCCCAGCACCCTTTAAGACGAACTTGCCCGAGATATTGTCATAATCTACATTTGTGTGAAGTTATTTAAAATCCATGGAGAAATGTAGGCGGCGCTAGAGCGATGACAAAGATTTTCTAAAAAAAAACCACAGTGACCTTGACTTTGAGCCCAGCACCCTGAAAGTCCAATTTGCTCGAGATATTGTCATGCCCTACATTCATGTAAAGGTATTTCAAAATCCATTGAGAAATGTAGGCGCTAGAGCGCTGACAAGTTTTTCTAAAAATAGCCACAGCGACCTTGACCTTGCGCGCAGCACCCTGAAAGTCAAACTTGCTCGAGATATTGTCATGTCCTTCATTTGTGTGAAGTTATTTTAAAATCCGTTGAGAAATGTAGGCGTTAGAGCGCTGACAAAGTTTTTCTAAAAATAGTCACAGTAACCTTGATCTTAGGCGCAGCACACTGAAAGTCGAACTTGGTTGAGATATTATCATGCCCTACATATGTGTGAAGTTATTTTAAAATCCGTTGAGAAATGTAGGCGCTAGAGCGCTGACAAAGTTTTTCTTAAAGTAGCCACAGTGACCTTGACCTTAAGCGCAGCATCCTGAAAGTCGAACTTGCTTGAGATATTGTCATGCCCTACATTTGTGTGAAGTTATTTTAAAATCCGTTGAGAAATGTAGGCGCTAGAGCGATGATAAAAGGTGAACATACGTACGTACGGGACAAAACCTATATCCCCTCGCCACTTCGTGGTGCGAGGGGATAATAACAGCCCAAACAGTGCAATGTTTTACATTGCTGATACATAAATCGACTGTAACAAGTATTAGCTTCTGAAAACTTATCCAACCTAGGTGCATCTCTAATAACAGCCCAAACATTGCAATGTTTTACATTGCTGATACATAAATGTCGTTCCAGAGATGGACTGCCCCAACGTGGCTTGACTTCTCTGACGACATTTCGTCAGAACTAGCTTGTTTTTAACGAATAGAACAGGCCCCGAGGTTATAAAACTTTTTTCATGCTCAACTCAGCTGAGCATGAAATTTAAAATGCCCATTAATATGAAAATACCAAGAAATTCAGCATTTTTCAGGCTCAGATAAGCCAAGAAGGCTATTTTTTCTGCTCATAAATATTAAAATGCCAACAATTGTTGGCATTTTAAAATTTATGAGCAGAAAAAATTTCATGCTCAGCTGAGTTGAGCATGAAAAAAGTTTTATAACCTCGGGGCCTGGTTCATATGGAGATTGTAAATGAATAAATACGAGAAAAACGAAATGATCTGCATAAAATTTTGTCTTAGCACTGCAGAACGCTTGATGTTATTAGACTTCCTAATTCACTCTTTGTTTAACTGCAAGGGAGACCATTGCTTGATTAGTGTTCAACTTTAGATTGCTGTCATATTCTCAAGAAGAAGTATATGGTAATAATTCCGACTTTTATTTTCATAGCCATACATTACAATTTAAAAGACAGGCAATTATCATCAGTAATCATTACAATCAAATTCTACATACCGCTCTCAAAATCTAAAAAGAAAGGAGCACAAACCAAAAAAAAATGACAAAAGTTAACGAAAGACATGCACAACAAACCCCGAACGAGCACCTCTTTCCCAAACAGATGGTCATTCAGCTGCCCTAATTAAAACAGCAGCAACATCTATTTCACTTAACTTTTTTAGTTTAAATTACAAAACAAAACAGAAAGCAGAATGTGCAGCTCTTGAAGTTACCAGACTTTGATATCAAAGAGCCGTGTTTCGGAAACAATTCGTTTCACTGCCTACTGGAAAGAAAACTCATACAACCACTTCGAATGATTCACGATACACTGAGAAAACTCTTTAATCAATCTTATATTTTGCAAGAAGCTAAGTTTATATCGTGGCAGACGTCAGGATTTTTTTTCTGCTATACATCTTTTAGAAATGTAAATTAGATGACAGAAAAAAAAATGAAATTTAACTTTTTAGCGTTTCTGTTCATAGAAAGTAACATAGTTCGTATCCCAAAATTCAATCAAACTTAGTTTAGAGCTCTGCAAAAAGAGGCACATTTAATCTGCAATTATATTGTTTTGTATTATTCCGCAATCTTAACCATATACTATAATGGCTCGTAGAGGGACTAAATGTTTGATGACTATTTAACGTTTCCTGACATCACGGAGCACAGAAATGTTACGTACACGGACATGCCTTTCATCTTCAGTCGATTTGTAGTAGATTTTACCATCCAGAGTCCAGAATGCATGTAATTGATTCGCTGACCGAAGTTCAAGCAGTCTAAACACTGTTGAATGGTTGATTTTAGTAAGATCTTCCGTGAGGAAGATTTTCTTCCCATTCCCTTTTAATTGCGACTTTGCAAAGTAGACACAGGCTTTGGGTTGGTACGATTTAAACTTTACAATGATTGGACAATTACCATGAGTATTTAGCTTCCCAAGACGGTGCGCCCGCTCGATATCGTCAACAGAAATTGGAACTTTAAGCATGTTCTTACAGTATTAACAATAATCTCATCACATGTGAGAGCCGGATCAGCTGGAACATTAAACAACCGGAGCGAAGACCTTTTAAGGTCGTCATGTTTAATACTGAGATTGTCCACCGTTTCAACAAGTTTGGCTATTTCAACATTCTTCAGGGGCAATAACTCGCCCTTCTCCTTTATCAACTGCTCTTTCTCTGAAGCCTTTTTGTGAAGCTCATCATTTTGCTGCTGAAGTGGCTTAAGAACATCTCTTTCAAGTTCAGTCACAGCACTTGGTACAGCATCATTTATTGCCTGTGTCACAAGTGGCTGCATTATAGCACGAAGAGATAGAGTTATATTATCTATAAATTGCTGATCCTGAAAAGCAGCTGCAACACTATCAAGTACAGACCCAGAAGCAGGACGGGGCGACGCCCCAGATGCTTGAATATCTGTGAGAGAATTAGTTTTCTTTCAACTGGGCGATACCCCAGAAGAGCCCCCTTCTTGTTTCCGCTTTCTGCTCTCATTATCAATAACCATGACCTCTTCACACTCACTAGCCATTGTTTATTTGTCTAAATGTACTTTAAATCACTATATATCACAATTTACTCTCTATATTTGCTCTCTAATTATATATAAAAATCATACATCAGGGCAGCTGAAGACAGGACAAGGTGGAAAGGGATTGTTTTGAAGTCATCTGCGGTGCCCCAACGACCTAGTAAGGTTATGGGATTGAATAGAATAGAGAATACTGATGAGCCCGTTTATTGTATTTCACTTTTCCACAAAGAAGGCTCGATATCTAGTCTCAACGAAGGCAAAGAACTTCATCTGAGTTTACTCAGAACATTCAAACAATATATTGTTGATTGTTCAAAACTTTACCATAGTTAATATAGCAACTTACGTAAGCTTTTCCATTGAATTTATTCCATATTTTTCATATGAGCCGCGACACGAGAAAACCAACAATGTGGTTGTGCGCCCAGCGCAGACTCAGATCAGCATGGGCATCCGCCCAGTCTGATCAGAGTCTTCGCTGTCCGCATGGAGGTAGCTCAGTCATTTAGCTACCATTTAAGCACTTAGCGAAGAGTCTTACCAGACTTGGCGGATGTCCATGCTGAGCTGAGTCTGCACAGGGCGCACAACCACATTGTTGGTTTTCTCGTGTCGCGGCTCATATATACACCATATCAAACCCCCAGTCTATAAAATCAAACGTTCACAATAGATTTAAGCTACCCGGCATGTTGGCCGCTTGCGTAAAAAACATGGCTCCTGTATACTGCCTTCTAACGTAACTTATTTTCTCACAACTTTGGATGGATGGATGGATGGATGGATGGATTACATTTTGAGTCTTGGGCAAAAGAATTTCAAAGAATTCTACCAGAAACGATTCTGGTGGCAATGCTGTTCTGGTAAACACAGCTATTTGAACGAACTTTAAAAAGGCTTCTTTTGAATGTATTTTTAATTTGCTCAGTGAATTATGCGCATAGTGCTAGGCCCGAAATTTGTAGCTACGCTGGAAAATACTTTCACTCTCCCTAAAGAATAAAGTTTGGCACCAATGTGGATGTAAGAGCCTGTGTCCTTCTGGACATAATAAAGCCCCGACACATCCTGAGAAATCCATCTGGGGCGCTAGAGGAGGGAAATGGTAAAATGTCATAAAACGACTATTTTCCCCCTTCTTTTTTTTTTTTTTATTTTTGAGAAAAAAAAAATCGCTTGTTTTAATTTTGTATTAAATAACACTCATATGTTCACTGCCACATATGTGCTCTAATAATAAAAAGACCTGTAAATGTAAAGTAAGTATCACCAAAAGGGTCCCATGAAGGGAGAATTACCAGTTGTATAATTTTCGTAAATTTGACCAAACCCTATAAAAATGCTATGTTTTGATTCACCGTTAAGAAATTTTGATATTATGTTAGTATGGTGGGTTTGCTTATGCCCTTTGACAGTTTTTGAATGCATAAATAACGTGCGTACCACGGTAAAACGTGAAATTCTCTTAAAGCTATGACCGAGCTATTTATATTTAAGCTACAATATTGACATGGAATGACATTTGCGTTTGAAATTTGTTGATGAAACACTGAAATTGCATAGATAAATATAATAATGTCTTATTTAATGGCACGCATGTTAGTCATAAATATTAATGTTTTACAACCCTAAAAAAGGCTGCTCTTAGATTGTTCTCAACCCTGTTTTACTTTGTATCAAATTAATGCAGTATATATAGATTTTAAAAGGTTAAAAACACCAAAGCACCCTTCCAACGACAAGGTGGTAGCTTGTTAAGAGCTAATGTATACAGATTTATATGTGATACTTAATATCTATATATGTTGCAAATTTTGTATATGTTACATTTGTAAATAAATATATGTTCAAATACATTTCATACAAAATATACAGTATGAACCAATTATACGGTATAAGACAAAAATTCATTTAAAATACTTGTTTGGGGAACAGGGCTATTTCGAATTTAAAAGTGTTGGCATAACCTCTGTCACTCAACATCGGCAACGACTATCAATCAATATCAATATCTTTATTTCAGCATTAAGCTTATATAACAATGCTTATAGCCTACAACAACGATATACAGTAGCGAGGACAATATATAAATTATTAAACTAATAGTTTTACAGAGGAGCTTGATCCAAATTCAACAATTTGTTACACAGGCTTACGAAAAACATACAAAGTTATCACCATGACAGCGTAACGGCTTACTTTCTATGATTCAAGAAGAACAGTGAGAAACAAAGAGAGGGGGCGAGCGAAGAAAGCGAAGAGAGCAAAAAAAAAAAAAGAAAAATCGAATAGCAGACAGAACAATATGTTAACACAAGCTTCACCATATATATTGAGCCTGTACCTGTCATTTTTTTCAAACCTTAACTTAACATTGATTATAATCTTTTTGTTTTAATTAACCCCTGAATATCACAATTGATTAACTCTCTCTCTTTGAGTTTGGACACATAAATCCTAACGAGCTATAGAATATTTACAGGTAAATGCCGATGAACTTGTACGGTAGTTCATTCATTAATAGTGTCTATATATAACGTACTTGTGGGGGTTTTTTTTCAGAATGAAAGTCTCACGCATCGCTCGACACCCGTTTCTCGAAAAAGGAACAAAAAATTTTACTGAATTTATGGCATATTCAAGAAATGTTTAAAATAAATTTTAGACTACAGCGACCATGACAAAGCATTGGAGAAACTGATATTTAGGCGGGCTGCAAGCCCGCCTTTAGTTACGGTTGACAAAAGTTTAGGGAGAGCTAAATAAATTAATTATTATTTATATTTGTTTATTTTTTATCTGCCGAAACAATGTATGGTGCTTTTCACAACGTATCGACCTGTCTTCACCACAGCCTGTTTAACTAATGTTTATGGCTTCTTTTTCCCTTTTTTCCTAATGCACTATAATACAATTTTAAACTTTACGGTCACCTGAGATCATTAACCATTTTTTGTCAGTTTGAAAAAAGATAAAACCTAAATTTAGGCTACAGAGCATGAGTATGCAATATTTAATTCCAAAATTTGTATTACGGGTCTTATGTTTAATGTCTGTGCGATGTTCTACCCATGAGACAATCCACGCTGCTTTTAAGACTGCGTCACTTAATTGAATTTGGAATGCAGACCAAGGCCGAGAAATTTTATTTGCAGATCTCTGCACTTTATCAGCAGTTGCAGCACAAAAGAATATTGCCATTTGATATCTTCGCGTCGCTTTGGATTTAAACAACTTGATTTAAATTGATTTTGATTTAAAAAGACAAATTTATAGACAACTAATTTTCCTGATTCTGAAAAAAGTAATGATATAATTGAGTTTCTTGTGGCACTGTATCTACTGATAGCTTTTAAAGTCTCCATAGTCCTACCAATGATAAAAATCGTCAAAATACAAATCATTATGAAACCTGTACAGCCTTCAGAATTATTAAAAATATTTCGGTTGATGTGCTTTTTTGTATCATATAACTGGCAAAAGAGAAGGAACAATGAATTTTGGAAAAATGATAAGTTTCGCCATAAAAATACGGTTTTCGTCTCTGGTTCCCCGTTAAGCAATGAAATAATGCAGCCGCGGCACAATTAATGGAATCCTTCCTTAAAATCGTTTTACGTTGTATTTTTATCAATTGTAAAACGCCTGTATCTTGTATTTTTATCTCTTGTACCTTGTGTTTTTACCATGAAATATAGCTTGTGAAATCAAAATTAGGTCATTTTAGTTCTCAACTAAAATGACCTAGTTATTTTTTTCAAATCTATTTTATGGTAAACTCAAGGACGTTTTGATTCTTCAAAGCCGGCCAATCACGATAATAACCAATGGCGAAACTGTAGTGAGAAGTTTGCAGCGATACCTCACGATAAAATATTTCATGCTGATAGGGCTATGGGTCCTTTAAAGCATGCGTATATAGAGGAGGGATAATAGCAAGGGGCGGCGCGCATGGGGTCAGTTGTATAGTGATATACCAACCACGAGGCTGTTTTTAAAGAAGGTTGAATAAGTTCCGATTCCATTTAGATTAACAGCTGCTAAAGTTCGTATCGACAGACAGCAGTTTTGATTTGATAACAACAAAGCTATAAATGACGGTTGATCACATTGGAGAGGAGGAACTCAGGCTGACTTGACAACGTCCCATGTAAGTTATCAGTTGTCAAAATTCCCATCAAAACTTTCGATTTGATACCAAACATGACTATAATTGGAGATTGACCCCATACGACCGCTTCTGAGGGTGTCTTTAGGACAGAATGATAAATGTAGACTAACAGCAGGTTTGATTTGATAACATAGCTATAAATGGCCGTCGATCACCTTGGAGAGGAGGAGCTCAGACTGACTTGACAACGTCCCATGTAAGTTAACAGTTGTCAAAATTCCGATCAAAACTTTCGATTTGATACCAAACATGACTATAATTGGAGGTTGACCCCATACGACCGCTTCTGAGGGTGCCTTTAGGACAGAATGATAAATGTAGACTACGGAGCAGACTGGCCCCAAGGTTATAAAACTTTTTTCTCATGCTCAACTCAGCTGAGTATGAAATTTTGTTTACTAATAAACTGCAAATTACTGATAAGTAAATTGTTTTCTTGATCAGTTTAGCTGAGTATGAAATTTTCTCTGCTTATGAATATGAAAATGCCAACATTTGTTGGCATTTTCATAAATGTTGGCATTTTCATATTCATCAGAAAGGAAAATTTCATGCTTAACTGACTTGAGCATGAACCTTGAGGGCCTGGGGCTGTATTCATAAAACGACTTAATCGGTTGATATGCTGCTGCTAAGGCAAAATTGCTTTGAAAGAGATTCCCTACAACTATAAAATTTGCTCTGGAGGAACAGTCTTACAAAGACTGTTCATCCAGACCAAATTTCATAGTTGTAGGGAGTCTCCTTTATAGATATTTAGCCTTAGCAACCGCATAGCAACGACTTAAGTGGCTTTATGAATACGGCCCCTGTCGAACTAACTCTACCAATATCTTCATGCGCCTATGACAAGAATAAGTCATCTACTACTAGGCCTCCCAATAAAAACCTTCATCGACACACTTGATTCATTATAGGTCTTATTCGTGATTTGTTTGTTTCCTTTGATGATTCATTGATAGTTTAGGGAAAACGACAAACAGAAATGGACTGAACTGTTTGGCGCTATTTAATTTATTCAAACGAGAAGATGTGTTTGTAAAACACTACCCCCCCCCCCTCCCGCCCCCCCCCCCCACCCCACCACCACCACCACCACCCCAAGTACATGCCTGAACCTAACAAAACAAAATACAGGTTTTCAAGAATTGTTTATGGTCTTTTCACCTACGAATCAACATCAAGGTCGCAGCAGTTGCTGTTCTTGAGTAATAGATCATCGCTACAATGTTTTGTACAAACAAGAAAAGGGGAATAACCATGTCATTAATGAATGCAACATAACATTAGAATGATCAACACATCAAACACTATTAGTATATCATAAAACAGGTCTCTAGGTCAAATGGATCTAAAGTTTAAAATTTCCTGCAATGTAAGTAAAAATTATTCAGACCAAGTATATGTAGAAGTTGCACTTCCGTGTACGACCATTGCCAGTTGGGCTCGTCTATTAATGGGTGCCAGGGAGATAATTAATGATATGCCCCGTCCTGGCAGAACAACGGCAACTTCATCAGAACAAGAGCACCGCATGCGGGGCAATATACGCCCATTTCTGACAGAGGTTCAGCCCTTGTCAGTACCTTGGGCGGATCTATTGAGCAAACATTCTCATATGACAAACACTGTTTTTCATTCTCGACTCATTTGCTATAGAGTTTCATTAAGATATTCCAACTGTTAGGATTCTCACAAGAATGGCCTTTATAAACTAATCTTCAGGATGTAACTCCGAAAATAAGGAATGGGAAGTAATTATTCTTTTATAAGACATTCTGTTTCAACCTAATACACATTGCTATCAAGTTTCAACAAGATATTCCAAATGGTTACCTAGTAATGGCTCGCACATGAACAGCCTTAAAAATGTATCAAAGTTATGTAGTAACTCCAAGAATAAGGGAGGATGAGCAATACTTCTTATAAAAGACACACAGCCTCAACCTAATACACATTGCTTTAAATTTTCATCAAAACATCCAATACGGTTGCATACTTATGGTTTGCACAAGAATAGCCTTAAATATTATTCAAAGGGAGGTAGCTCCAAAATAAGTTAGGAGAGGCAATCATTCTATAATTATCAAGCGTCATCACTTAGTCCAAAGGATTACATAGTTATGAGGTGTAAATATATAATCTAACAAAATAATCAAAGGGACGTAACTCAAAAAACTAAGTAAAGGAGAGGAACCATTCTTGTATGAGACACGTTGTCTTAACCTCATATACATTGCTTTAAGGTTTCATTTTGATGTTCCAAAGAGTTCAAGTTCAAGTTCAAAGTTTATTGAGCATACAGGCACAATGTGCCCCTCGCCCTAACAGAATACATATGAGAAGAGCAAATATATGATCAAAATACATATACAACATCAAAACATACAAATTATACAGCAAGATAGTTAAATCAGTACTAACGTGCATACATTTCTGTTAATTCATAATAATAGTACATGTGTCACTTTAAAGCAGACCTTACAAAAATCCTTCTAACATATTTTTTCTCTTTTCCATAGCAAAATATATAAATTTTGATAGGCGCTTTATCATGCTGGTTTGGCAATCCTTTAACAAGTTAATAAATTTATTTTTACTTGGCCACCTGCAATAATGCGATGGTAAGTACCGTCGCCTTAAGTCATTATAAACTGGACACACTAATACAAAGTGATATTCATTTTCAATGATATTCATATTACATAGTTTGCATAATCTATTTTGTCTATCTGTTCGATTATAATGATATCTCCCAACTTCTATTTCCAAATTATGGGCAGAACAACGTAAACGTGTAAGTGCAATCCTATGTTTTTCATTAATAATACAAGTTAAGTACTTTTCAACAACGAATTCAGATTTAAAAACATTATATGTTGAAAGTTTTGGCATAGTTCTCAGTTCACTAAACCATTGCTGTAAATATTGGTCATATAAACGTTCAATAACCTTCTGTAATTGTATATTAGTAATAGTGTCCGTATTCCAAAGATAAGCAAATCCTAAATCATTTAACATGCTTTTCAATTCTGACACCCAGTATTTTACTCTATATGGACTAAGATCATGTTCTACAATATGAAACTCGTTTAAATATGCATTACTTAGAACAATATCGGAGGAATTCTTAATTTTAAACCAATATTTTAATATACGCTCCTTTCTTTTAACAATTAACGGTACTCTACCTAATTCACCGTAAATTGCAGCCGAACTAGTTTGCGGCTTTACCATCAAAATTTGCTTTAAAAATTTTAAATGTAATGCTTCTATATTAGGTGCAGGGTGGAAACCCCATACCTCACACCCATAGTTTAAGATTGGTAATACCATAGAGTCAAAAAGCTTAATTTTTTCCGTTACATTTAGGTCAATTTGGTCGAATAACTTATTCAGAGAATAAAGAGCTTTGTTTGCTTGTTCGGCCAGATACTTTTGAGTTTGAAAAAATTTACCATTAGATGACAGTGTAACTCCAAGGTACGTAAAAGACGTTACATGTTCTAAAAGTATATTATCAAAATAAAGATCAACATTGTTACGCCTGTTTCCGCTTTTAAAAACTACTACTTTAGTTTTCTCAGTGTTTACACTGATGTTCCATTTATCACAATACACTTTTAAACCATCTAACAAACCTGCATATCACCGGGGGATTCAGCAAATAACACAGTATCATCTGCAAATAACAACATGAAAATTTGAATTTGATTTAACGTAAATGTTGAAATATTATCTGACGCGATATCATTTACTATATCATTGATGAATATAACAAATAATAACGGTGAGAGTGGTTCCCCTTGTTTTAACCCGATGTTACTGTCGAAAAAGTCAGACATTTTATTCATAGATTTAACACATACTTTAACAGACTCATACATTTTCCTTATCATATTTACAAACTTATTAGAGACGCTGCAAGATAATAACTTAAACCAAACTGCATTCCTGTAAACCAAATCAAAAGCTTTACGGAAGTCTACAAAGGTAGTATACAGTTTTTTACCTGCATTGATAAAACAATCAATCACAGATTTGAAAATAAATACACAGTCAATGGTGCTTTTACCTTCTCTGAAACCATACTGGAAATTTGTCAAATGGTTATTATCTTCAACAAATCTACGTAGACGTAAATCTAAAACATGTGAAAATATTTTAGAAAATATGCTAGTCAAAGTTATGCCACGATAGTTATTAACGTTTGTTTTGTCCCCTTTCTTGGGTATCGGAGATGTTCCAAAGAGTAACCTAGTTATGGAACGCAAAAGAATTGCCCTACAAACTGCTTTATGCGCGTTTTTCCAAAGGGCTGTAACTGTTAAAAATCATTAGAGCGAAACCTCCAAATAATATGCGCTACCGTGGTCTTTCTATTGACGAAGTTCCAGGATCAAAAAACTGTAGGAGAAGTAAAGGGCTGTAACACCTCTAAAATCGTTGGAGCGTAACCTCGAAACGATATGCGCTGGTCTACCTCATAGTCTTACTATATACCAATTTTCAGCTTTATCGGATGTAAACTGTAGGAGGAGTTTTTCGGAAAACGAAAAATTTACAACGGACGGATGGACGGACGCCATCGTCATAATATAATACGTCCCGTTTTTCAAAAGGGCGTATAAAAATATGTCGCGACTTTAAAGACACTCTTGGTATACAGAAAATATCTTCGCAAACAAAGGGTACTACGTCCACCTTTCGATACCCTTGGCTGACGGCCTATTCGTAAATCGCATTTCCCACTGCGCAATTTCATTGGATGCAATCAACTTCTTCGAATCAAATCAAATTATCCGAAACTAACAGTTTACGCATAACAGGCGCCTTTGTCGATAGAAATATTGTTTTTCACCTTGAACAAGTACCGACAAAGAGAAGACGATCAAGATTTAGCCAATTCATCAGTGTTTTCGGCAAATAAGCGAATTCGAAGTTGTGGGACAACTGTTCTTTGCACGCACCAAGGGAAATAATTCGCTGCGGGAAATTCGATATGCAAATAGGCCGTCAGCCAAGGGTACAACAGGAACGAAGTGGACTTAGTATCCTTGGCTTGCGAAGTTAACAGTGCAAGAGTCAGCTTGAATTTTTCGGCTGTTTGTTCAATCTTAAAAGAAAACCTCAGACTTACGAAGGATTGCGCTCATTAGGCACCCCACACGATAATTTCAGAGCATTATCTTAATTGCAGAGCAAAGGCTCTTGCATGTTGAAAAAAAAAGTTTCAAAGCTTCGAGCAATGTTCAAAGACAATGGCTTAAAACGATTTAGAGACGGTATCACGAGTAACGAAACATGGGAGCATTTTATGAACCTGAGAGCAAAGAGAACTAAAAACGTGCGGATAGGTGAATATGATCAACGACCCCATATTGCTCGCAGAAGTAGGATTTTGCGGCGGGCTATGTTTGCCTACTTTTTGATAGTGATGGAATTTTGACCAGGGTCTCTTTGCCTGAGCACTTCACTGATGTTGGTGTTCTGTCTTGCGTTTATCAATACATACTGACGATGCTTCCACGAATAGGGATGTGTTGTATTCATTTGTTGCATGATCATGCCGCAGCTTATCTTTCAGCCGTTGTTCTTGATGATTTGAGAGAGCAGCATCTTGACCTTTTGAAACATCCTCCCTAAAGCCCCAACTTGCTTCATGTGACTTGTGGCTGAATCTTTGTATCCAGCCTTATTTGCGCGATCGTCGTCTCTAGTTAACGTAGTAGTTGGCAGTGTATTATATATCAGTGTTCTATACCACCCTTACCAGAAAACGCCAACTTTAGCACGAAATATTTCGCAATGAGCAAGGTCTACACAGGTAAGGGTGGTATGTAAAAGTTATACCCAGCCTTGTCCGCCTGTACGGGAGATATCCACTCGCTAAACCTCGTGGATTATCTCCTGGTATAGGCGGACAAACCATGGTTTAACTATTATATATACTCAAAAGCAAAAATAACGCATATTTTTCTTTTTGGTATTTTTATGTCAAAATGAAAATCTGCTGAAATTGGCAAAACAGGGAAGACATTATCAATGCATGGAGTACACTTCGTTGCAAACTTATTGAAATTTCATTTGTTTATTCATGCGTAACGAAAGCGTAAACAATCAAGGGGTCAATTTCAAAATTCACAAATACTGATCAGTTAAATCAGTGTCCTGAACTGAGTTGTGCCTGGCTCCCAAACTGATGCCCTCTTTATCTAGGACGCTACAATGTCTCACAAACAACATCAAGAATTTTTCAGCATTGGTTACTTGTTACAAACAAAGTTATGCCCCTTTCTGCAAAACCAGTAAAGTAGGCAAGTTTTGCGAAAGCAAAAGAAAATTTTGTGGATTTTTCAGCAAACCAAATTAGAATCCATTTCCAATTCGGGTTAAATAAAAGGGTAAGTGGTCACAATCAAATGGAGTATGTAACGAAGGGAAGTAACTCTGTACGTCCTCCCAATAATGCAAACACACATTGAACTTTTGGGCGCTGGATCCTTGAAATCACTGGGCAAAATTGAATGAAAATCATACAGCATCTTTATCATAAAGAGCATTCTACGGTAAGCGATTCGGAAGACAAGGTTTTTTCCAGGAAAACATTTTTAACGACTTTTAAATTTCGTAACTCAAACCGGAAGTGAGCAAAATACGTGCTGATTTCAAACCAAAATTTGTTTTAAACGGGTTCTTTCCCCATAGCCCTACTCATTTTGAATCCCAAATTACCAGATTTTTCTATAAATTTGATGAGTCAGACGGTTTTCAAAAACTTCGAAAAACTTTGGAAAAATGCAGATTTTTTCAGGTGCAATTTAACTGTATAAGAATCAATTTTTTAAAAGTTTTATACCGTTTTCCAGTTGGTTACATCATGCTGAACTTACTTTGAGCAAAATCGTATCGATAATTTATTTTTTTGCCACTGTAAGCTAGAATTTTGTGATTTTTGCCTTTTTGACAAAAATCTTCACATCTTTTTCGAAGAATTGCACTGTGACAAGAAAATGCTGCAGAACTTATGGCCACGTTAAGGCAAATCCCAGTATTAAGTTAAAAGTAAAATAGCATTACATTTAATGAAGCAAAACAAGACACTAAAAATTTGCGTTTCTTTTGCTGTTGAGTATACATACCAGTCGGAAAGAGGATACATGTTCATGAACATTTCACCAAATTAAGTTTGAAATGAGCATGCATTATAGAATCTTAGCTGGTATAGTTATGAGATGTCTTGCAAAATGATTATAGAGCTGCTCCCGATGAGTACACGACGCTGATACCACACTGATTCAACGTTGTTTCATCGTTTTGTGTCCACCAGGGGCAGAATTCATAAAGTCACTTAAGTCGTTGCTATGCGGTCGCTAAGGCTAAATGTCTATAAAGGAGATTCCCTACAACTATGAAATTTGGTCTGGAGGAACAGTCTTTGTAAGACTGTTCCTCCAGAGCAAATTTCATAGTTGTAGGGAATCTCCTTCAAAGAAATTTAGCCTTAGCAACAGCATAGCAACCACTTAAGTCGTTTTATGAATACGGCCCCAGTACTAGTATGTGACCTCGCCAAAAATTTAGAAAAGTAAATTAAGGTGGTGATTTGTGGTAATTGCAAAAATCTGAAAAAGTATAAAATTTTAAGGTATATCCCTGAAAGCTAGCAGATTTCTATACTCAAAGGATTTAAAAACTTCCACCCTAAACTTTTGAATATCTCAAAAATGAATGCAGCCACGCCCAACAAAATTTCACAACATGTATATTCATTTATACCTGATTATGTCAGTATCATGAATTTGAAATCGTTCAACCGAATCGGCCAGGAATAAGCACGCGCTCCTCATGTTTTAGTAGAGTTTTACAGACAGATGTACAGAGTTTTCTGAGGAAACATTTCTCTTACATTAAAAGTTTGAGTTAGTCTGTGGCTTTATTTCGCATAACGCGCCTAAATTTCGCAAACGGGTACAGGTTTTTGGGCCAGTAAAATGCTGTAATTTCAAAAACTGACGTCGGAGACAATTTTATAAGTTAATTCCGGCAATTTACAATCTCAGACGACGTGCACGGTTTACAGGAAGCTCTATAGACCGTCAGAAAAGCAGCTAACTGAAACTAAAAACCAGAGGCCATTACGTTACCTTACGTTGACGCCATCTCCGTAATTGGTTTTGAGCGACAGCATCGGCTGCAATCATAATTGCAAACAAACGTGGATGACGTAACAATATATAGACAGTTAAATCGTCTAAAAGAATGTTGAATAAGATAAGAACGTCATCTTTATATGCATTTCAGAGACGTAACGCTCTTTTACTGGCGTTATTTAAGAAAAGGGTTCGAAAAAACTGCATAATCTTTAAATTTAATGAGTTTCAAGCATTTTGACATAAAAATTTCAACGCTGTCACTCGTGAAAGGATCTTCAGCCAGCAAATAAAAAGAGGAAGTTTTTTAATTCTCTCAGTATATTTGTTCTCTATAATTTAGAAAACAAAAAAGAGACATGCTGGCTTTAAAGGGTATTTGTAAAGAAAAGATAAAAGGAAATGTGTGTGCAAAATTTAAAAAAGTAGCATAGTTATTGAATATGTGCTAAGGTCTGAAGGAACTTTAAAGCATCGATAATAGTGTCCTAGCTATTATTTGTTCCAACTCTTTCTCAGATTTTAAAGTAGACCAGATTCAAACAGATGCTTATTCTCGAATATTCCGCCATGTGTATGGTCCATGTATACTAGATGCATTCATTATATGATAGGCACGTATACCTATACCTTACATTCTGTAAAAATACTACATTACTGTGACCAAGACAGATGTGTAAGTGAAATTGTTCAATCTTGAAAAGTTTCAAGGTTCCAAAGGTAGCCTCTTCCCCGTTCCGGCTCAAGTTCGAAACATACTTGCAGTATATCTGTCAAACATTTACAAAAATCTGCACAGCAAGCACGTGTTCGGAAATAACTTGAGCAAGCAATCATTGAAATGGATTTATAAATGAAACAAAGTGTTGCGAAGTTTCTGTGCAGGTGTTTTTATTCCTTGTTTTTTGTTGTTGTTTTTCTTTTGTATGGCAGTTTTCCAGACCGCAAAGTAAATAAAGACATTTCTGCATATAAAGCAATACAGAGAGGTTTACGCCCAGTCAAGAAATACCTGCAAAACTAATAAAAGTAGTATTGTATTTACCGTTACAATCCAAAGGCCACCAGAACATCACAATCATAATGTTTCACTATTTATAATGGACAGTTAACATCAGTTTGCAAATTTCTACTTTCAATAGAGAGCTCTGATCTAACACAGCTGGCACTTGACGTCTACATAACCATAACCGTCGATGGGAATTAAGCACAAGATTTCATAATAACTTCCATAAATTTAGAAAGACGATAGTTTCATTTGTAATATTGAGAAATTGTTTGGTATACGAAAGTAGTATGGGTCAATTAACTGTTTGCATTCGCAGAGAAAAACGTATATTCAAGCAGGTAATGAAACATATCACCAATTTGATTTCTTTGACATAAAGGACTTAAAAAACAACAATAATAATGGCCTATTTTCAGAGGGTAAACACATTTAGCATACAAAGCCAAACTTCCATAAGGCCCTCAATTATTTACAGTATATACAGAAACGTTTATATGAAACTGTACAAGCACATTAGTATTAAAAAAGATATATATGACATAAAAATTAGCATATCTACGTATACACACATACAAACATTAATTTTTAGTGTCCAAACACACATCATGGACTGCAAAATAGTTAAAACAAAGCAGAGAAAACAAACTCTCTTTGTACATATTAAACAAGAATATACACATTTATTCATTATAAGCGATACAGAAGACTGATTAACAAGTATACACCTGGAAAAAAATAAGCACCCCCAAAATATTGTTGCCGATAATTAATCTGATCTGTACACAACTTTTCACTGACAGTATTGCAAACCATTTCTTTTCTTCATCATTAAGCCTTGAAATACTGCTTTTCGATATCCGAGTAAATGGGCATCAGTTGGAAGCATAACTGAAAGTGCCCGATGTGTTTTGAACGAAAACTGGGGCTAGTTTAACTTTGGGGCTGCAATCAAGGAACTCCTTGTTTCATTGAATGTTTATAGCCAGAAGTGACTTATTTCAAAAGCACGTGAAGTCTAAAGCTAATAAAAGGTATGCACCTCAACGAGTCCGTGAATAAGAGTGTCAACCTCAACCCCTTCATAAAATATTACCGTCTTGCTATTCCAGAAAAAAAAATATCATCATTCTGACAAAAAATGGCCCCCATTCATACGTAACGATGTTTGAATGACATTTAAATTCAATTTTAACATCTGTGTTTTTTAGCTCACCTGAGCCAGAGGCTCCGGGGGAGCTTATAGGATGGTAAGGCTCCGGCGTCCGGCGTCCGTCGTCCGTCCGTCCGTCCGTCCACAATTTCAAACTTCTCCTCTGAAACCGCTGGGCCGATTGTAACCAAATTTCATATAGAGCCTCATGGGACCTTAGGAACGAAAAGTTGTTCAAACGGTCCTGGTCACATGACCAACATGGCCGCCATGCCCATATATGGTAAAAACCTGAAAAAATCTTCTTCTCCAGAACCAATAGGTCGATGGTCTTGAAACTTGGTATGTGGCATCGGGTACATGAGTACTACCAAGATTGTTCAAATTATGACCTTGGGTTGACCTTGACCTTTTTTACGGTAAGGTCAAATTTGCTTACTCATGCTTTTATATGGCAAAATGCTGCAACATAAGATATCTTGGAAACTGTTGAAGATTCTGGTCTAAAAATTGGTACCTACAGTCATCTTAATGACTACATGAAGATTTATGAGTACAAGAGGTCAAGGTCATTCTTTGACCTTTGACCCAGAACTCTCATATTTTGACAATATCAAACAATCTCCTCAAAAACCACGAGGCCAATTGTAACCAAATTTCATATAGATCCTCCAGGGGTTGAGGGAATGAAAATTTGTGCATACAGTCGAGGTCACATGACCAACATGGCCACCACGCCCATATATGGTAAAAACCTTTAAAAATCTTCTTCTCCAGAACCAGTGGACCGATGGCCTTGAAACTCGGTATGTAGCATTGGGTACTCAAGTACTATCAAGATTGTTCAAATTATGATCCTGGGTTGACCTTGACCTTTTTGACGGCAAGGTCAAATATGGGAAAATGCTAGAACATGAGATTTCATGGTAAGTTTTGAAGATTTTGGCCTAAAAATTGGTACATAGAATCATCTTAATGAGTACATGAAGGTTTTTGAGTACAAGAGGTCAAGGTCATTCTTTGACCTTTGACCCAGAAATCTCAAATTTTGACAATTTCAAACAATCTGCTCTAAAACCACTGGGCCAATTGAAACCAAATTTAATATAGAGCATCGAGGGGTTGATGGAAATAAAATATTATCTAACGGTCCTGGACACATGACCAACATGGCCGCCACGCCCATATATGGTAAAAACCTTTAAAAATCTTCTCCAGAACCAATTGACTGATGGCCTTGAGACTTTGTAAGTAGCATTGGGTACTTGAGTACTATCAAGATTGTTCAAATTATGACCTTGTGTTGACCTTGACCTTTTGCAGTAAGGTCAAATATGGGAAAATGGTAGAACATAAGATTTCATTGAAAGTTATGAGTATTTTGACCTAAAAAATTGGTAAAAACAGTTGTCTTAATGAGTTCATGAAGAATTATGAGTACAAGCGGTCAAGGTCATTTTTTACCTTTGATCCAGATTGCTCATATTTTGACATTTTCAACCATTTCCTCAAAAGCCAAAGGGCCAATTGTGAACACATTTCATATAGAGCCTCCAGGGGTTGACTGAATGAAAATTTGTTCAAACGGTCCAGGTCACATGACCAACTTGGCCGCCTTTACCACTTACGGGATAAATCTTTAATATTTTTCTTCCCCAGAACCAATATACCTATGGCCCTGAAACTTGGTAAATAGCATGGAGTACTAGAGTACCACCAAGACTGTTCAAATGGTGACCTTGGGTTTACCTGGACCTTTTTTGCGGCATGGTCAAATATGGGAAAATGCTAGAACATAAGAAATTATGGAAAGTTTTGGAGATTTTGGCCTAAAAATGGTATATATGGTTGTCTAATGAGTACATGAAGATTTATGGGTACAAGTGGTCATGGTCATTCTTTGACTTTTGACCCAAAACTCATATTTTGACAATTTCGGACATGATAAGTATAAGCCACCTTGCCAATTGTTCAGGTGAGCGATTCAGGGCCTCATGGCCCTCTTGTTTCTCTATTCTGCTCGATGAAAAAAAAAATGAATTTTTAGTTGACGGGGGGGGGGGGTGCTTAACATTTAATTGGGCATGATCCCTACCTATAAGCAGCCAGCCTTCTGTATTTTTTATCAGTAATGACATGTTTAATTCTGAATTAAACAAAAAGAAATCAAACAACCCCTTTTATCCACCTGACTCAGTTTTATGAGAAACAATGGCAGTTCCATTAATCCGTCAGGAAAATTGTTCCATATCATTGGCCCAGAATAGATCAAGCTTTCTTCGAAGATTTCTTTTTGTAGTCTAAGCAGTCAATAATTTTTGGTACTTGCAGATCTAAGCGACTGAAAATTATCATATCTTGGTCTTAAGTGAAATATTGATTGATGTATTGTGGTGTTAATGAGTTGGAAATTTGGAACATTAATTTATCTTTTCTAAGAAATATACGTTCACAAATGCTTAAAATTTTAAGCTCTTCCATACTGTCGACGATATTTTTAAACATATTATCTAAAATAATTTTGCAAGCTCCTTTTTGGAGCCTATAAATTCTGTCCGGGTTTCCTTGAGATGTGCCTCCCTAAATGTATTCACGGGGTAATACCAAAATGACTACTCGTGCTTTCGACCGAGGCTGTACTATACAAAGTGGCTTTCGACTGAGAATACGATCGTAAGCATTACCAATAACAGTAAATGGTACTTTGTTAATGGCTGTCGACCGAGCTGATACTGTTGAAGCCTGTCTCGTTCGACAGCCACTTTTGAATGTATGATTATTAATTGACTCGGTCGAAAGCACAGATAGGGAAAGTGATATTATCGCCGTGGTATTGCAATTATCAATATTAGGTTGAATATATGACTAATAAAACTGTAGTCTGTTATCAGCGGTAAGGTGTGTTTTATTTTAGATAAGAGCAAAAGATTTGAAGAAACTTTTTTCTCGGAGCAGCCGAATGTAATTTCACTTTTGTTCCACATTACACAAGATTTCATTTGTCAAATAACAAATAACGCGTTGTCAAAATGTAGACAATAATATCAAAGGTCAATCAGTATTTAATCATCTGTCTTTCTCCCGTTGTACTACACTGTCTGAATAGAAGCACATTGCCAGATGATAATTCAAAATGTTTCTATTGTTTGTAAATTCACAATGAAAATGTATCGAAAACAGACGCAGATATTCAAAACTGTCTTTTTTATGTGAAGGTCTATTATCGATTTATATTTTGGTTCAATACAGTCACATAAACAAGCATTGCATCATATTGGTAAATATTTTGGAATCAGGTCTATCTCAAGATTGACCGCGGTCCATTTTGGAATTCTAAATTGGACAACTGAATATTGAGATAGGTCATTGTCGCTACCCAAGGTCAAAATTACGGTTGCGGGTGGCTACCGACATGGCTCACTTGAGTAAGATTCATGAAAGTTATTGTCAACTCTTCACCTGGAGACATATTACAAAACACACTTCCATTTAATCTGTGCCGATTATCTTTATGTAAAGATCTTTTCTTGTTAACTATAACATCAATATAATTCATCCATGTTAGGTTGTTATCTACATATATGTCCAGGATTTTTTTCTTTCCCACCAAATTTGAATTATCACCCTTTTAGGTCACCTGACTTGTATCTTCATTTAAGTGTGCACGTTTTTGATGAGTGGTAATTAGCATAACTTTTGTAAAAGGCCTTTTCTGTCTGATAACTCGGTGTAAGTCCACTGATTTTCTCCCACTGGTGAGGACCTGGGGCCGTATTCAAAAAACGACTCAAGTTACTCTTTAAATTTAAGTCGTTGCTATGTTGTTGCTAAGGCTGAATGTCTATACAACTATGAAATTTGCTGTGGAGGAACAGCCTGAAAAAAACTGTTCCTCCAGAGCAAATTTCATAGTTGTAGGGAATCTCCTTTATAGAAATTGAGCCTTAGCAACGGCATTGCAACGACTTAAGTGGTTTTATAAATACGACCCCTGGTATTATGTGGGCCGTTTTAGGTCCCCATTCAAATTTACTTAAGATTACATGGTTTCTGTTGCTTATCATCTCAGTAAACGGGCTCATACAGAACTAATATGTTTCTTATTCGTTTTTGTTGTTGTTATTTTATTGTTTTATGTCCACGGTAAACAGCTATGGTCATGTCGGGACGGTCAGTTAACCTAACCTTACTGTTCCTGGGCAGGCTCAGACCCCCTAACCGGTTAACCAGTACTCAGTGCACATACTTTCGCCAGCAACTGACAACTGCCTTCTTGAATCAGCGGAATGAGAAACAAACATATGTGCCCGGACTGGGTATCAGACGCGCTACCGACTGCGCTACTGACTCAAGAGCCAGAGGCCCTAGGTTCGATACCCTTTTTTTTATTTGTGTCGGTTGAAAGAGGCTTGACGGTAAAACGACACAACTTAAGCTTACATCTGTATCATTCGCTTGGTCCTGAACAGAGCAGTCTGATCTCGGTCTACAATGCTTTGGAACAATTTGATGTTTAAATTTATAGGGTAGTAAAATCAGATTGAAATGGAATGCATGATTTCTGTATCCATAAGCAATTATAATCTATAACATGAAATCAGACATACACTGTAGGCGCAGCCATATCCCTGTAAAGCTAAATTCGTTTAAAAAGGACAGGCTATACTCGAACCTCAACCCTGCAAGCATAGGACGGCGGTCTCAATAAAATAGCAGATGGAAAATTTCTTGCATCAAACTGCACCAAACGACTTTTATTTGGAGGAAGAAACTTGAAATTTTGTATGAGTGACGTCACATAGAGGAACAAACGTGATCTTGCCATGACCTCGCCAAGACAATGACGTCTGCCTACTCCGAAGTGAAGCAAAGCTTGTCGGAGCTTATTCTCTTGTGGAAGCAATTCGCCATCTGCATCAAGAAAACGCTCAGGACGAAAGACGTCAGGATCTCCCCAGATGTAAGGATCTCGATTAACAGACCAAAGGTTTGCAAGAATTCTGGTATTTTTCGAGATTTTGTAACCTTCAAACTCGCAGTCTTCCATACAGTTATGAGGCACGAGGAAAGGAACTATACTGGCTAGTCTCAAACACTCCATAATTGCTGCTTCAGTGTATGGCATATTAGCTTTATCGTTCAGGTTTGGCAGTCTGTTGTTTCCTACCACTGACACAATTTCTTGATATATATTCTCAACGCATGAAACGTTGTTGATAAGTGCAAGAAATATCGAAGTCAGAGCACAGCTCGTGGTACTGAGACTAGCACCAATTGCGTTATTGACCATCCCTTTCAGTTGGTCGTCATCAAACCATGTCGAACCTTTCTCTATTGACTCCCGCTGTAATTTGATAAAAACATCGACAAGGCCTCTCTCAATGCCAGGCGCATATGTCTTTTGATATTTATATAAGTATCGTTCATAAATCTCATCAATCGTCTTTAAAGTGGTACGATAAATGCGACTATATTTGCCTGGCATGAAACGTAGAAGTGGAAAGTTGAAAAGAAAGAATTCTACGGCCGGGTTGAGGGCTTCGTTGCTAATTCTTATGAAGTCCCATACCACCTTAACGTCGCTATCTGACATTGTTTCACCACAAAGAAGAATGGACACTAGATTCCCTAGAGAACGTTCGAACACTGGGCTAGGGTCAAAATCCTTGCCTTCAAACTGATGTATCTTTTGAATCAAAGTTTCAAGTTCTGTTCGAACTGTATTTTCGAATTTAGGTATCCCGTCTCCGTATAGATGAAGAGCAGTGTGGAACACTTTTCGCATTTTAAACAAAGTTTCACCATATCGCGCCATTAATAATCCTAAATTATTGCGGAAATAGTACTTCCCTAAGGAGGATTCGGGTCTGTCATTGAATATCTTCGCATATCCTTCACCTGCAAAAGCTTTCCGTATCAGCTCAGGTGAACTTAATACAACCATGTTTAACCTCATTATGCTGCACTTAAATATTGGCCCAACTGTTGAGCCCATTCAGCCAGATTGTAATGGAACTTATCTGGGTAGACTTGGAGCGTATTCCCGATTATAGGCAGTCCTCGGGGTCCGGTTGGCATACGGACGTGTCCATTCCCCTTCCATATCCAGTAAATGGATATAATGGTAGCAACAAATACGAGTATTAACCACATACTTCTGTTATTGTAATCACTGTAGCACTCTATAATTTCGAATGTAAACTTCTCTGAGCAACAACTTTCATGTCATCTTTCAGACCCTTGTTTTATACAATCCATGCGACCAATATACAAACTGCACACGCATCTCTTGAATTAAAATGTAAAACAGCTAACATTTAGCAGCAGTGTAAATTTACTATATAAAACAAAACAGCACGTATCATAAATATTCTAAAAATTGGCACACAATAAATATTTACCGTAACCGTCCTAAGTTGGTACAGTTTTATGTTTGTTTGTTGTTGTTCATTTTTGTTGTTTGCTTTTTTTTTGTTGTTGTTTTTGTTTTTTGTTTTTTTGTGTTTTTGTTGTTGTTGTTGTTGTTGTTTTTTCAGTGCAGCGATGCGTCTCAGAGATGGAGATGGAATGACGAACAGTGTAGACCTTGATGAGGCTGCAGGAGAAGATTGAACTTGGTCTGCCAATATATAGATTTTTACGGTATAAAATTCTGGTGCGGCCCATATGACAAGAGCTTTGCAAGCGGCGCATAATACGCCCGTTTTAGTGTCATGAAGGAGTGACAGAATAAACAAAATTGTTTACAAAAGGATGGACAGGCAGACAAACAGGCGCAACAACTTTGTAATTAATGACTGCAATATTATTTAAACATTAAACCAAAAATCAGCTCCCAAGGTAAAGGAGCTCAGAAGCTCAGAAATGGCAGTCAAACAAGGGAGCTAATTCATACACTAGGTAAACTAGAGTTCCCATTCTTGGTCCTGACACATTCCCTTGCAATATACACATCGCCAATATGTTGTCTTAAGATATTCTAAACAGTTATGGAGTTACAGAGTAAACCGGAAATTTATGGAAGGACAGATAATTCAGGAATTAAGTAAGCCAGAGTTGTGGTTCTTGCTCAAGATACATTGCCCCATTATTATACACATTTCTACAGCTTCACCCAACTATAACTGTAAAATAAAGGAGAGCAGCCATTCCTATATGTGACACGTTGTCTTGTGATCATGCATAATGCTAAACAGTTTCATCCAGGTTTTCCAAACGGTTACCAAGTTTTGGTATGCACAATATAAGTAAACACAAAAAAGATTGAAATAACTAATCTAAGAAATGCAACTCCAACATGAAGTAAGGAAGAACAACCATATACATACACATTGCTATGAACACGGTATGTAGGCAAATTTACGTACACGAAAGTATTACTTACGAGACATTGCGGGAAACTGCGCGTGACAAGTAAACAACTTTTTACTCTGACAGTTTTTCTTGAATATATATGCACTGACTTAATATTTTACAGATCTGTTTTTACAGTGATATTGCGCCAGGAAGCAGCATTTAATTTCTTTATTCCTTTATCATTTGAAAACTGAACCCATCCGCGGGTGGCCTATTTAGTGCTCTTTACAACCACGGTTATGTCAGATTCCAACTTTATACAGTTCAAGAATAAACAACCATGTTTCACAGGAGGGGGTCTACCTTTTCGCATTTACGACCATCTCAGCATTTCTTTTAAACATTTACTACCATCTGCGCAACATTAACACGAATCTTGACACGACCATCGACAAAACTCTGGTATGAAATCATCTGTATCAGAAAGTTTGCATTTAGTCACGTCTTCTTCTCAATCCAGATATGCTGTGAAGCGTTCCAAGACTGTTTTGCCGAACTTCCATGACTAAAATAAGCATAATCCTCCCTTTAATACAAATAAAACCTCACTCTAAAGCTATTCGATCGTCTTATAACTATGTTAGTCATGGTATTTCGGTAAAACGGTGTTTTGTAACGTTCGACTGCATATCTCTATCGAGGAGAAGACATGATTTAATGCAAAACTTCCAATATGTACGATACAATACAAAACTTTTGTCGATGGTCGTGTCAAAATTTGTGTTTTGTTGCGCAGATGGTAGTAAATGCTTAAAAGAAATCTTGAGATGGTCGTAAATGCGAAAAGGTAGACCCCTTCTGTGAAACATAATTGTTTATTCTTTAAATGTATAAAGCTGGAATCTGATTAAACACTGGTTGAAAAGAGCACTGAGTAGGCCACCCCTGATGATATCGGTTTTGCAAACGGTAAAGGAATAAAGACTGTACATGCTGCCTTCCGGCGAAGTAACAGACTAATGCAAAAATCTACATGTTTTTCTCAAAATTAGGCTTAACACGGTGAGTGTATCTTCAGCGTTTATATGTTACTAGATAGAAGGAAATATGTCCAATATCATTGTAAAAACAGATCTGTAAAATATTTTGTCAGTGCAGATATATTCAAGAAAAACGGTCAGAAAGTAAAGTTGTTTACCTGTCACGCGCAGTTTCCTGCAATGTCTCGTAAGTAATACTTTCGTGTACGTAAATTTGCCTACATACCGTGATGAAGTTTCATCAAAATATCCTAAATGGTTACGTAGTTACGGTGCACACAAGACTAGTCGGGAAAAAAAACAAATTGGCATTACTTGGAAAAATAAGAAAGGGGGAGCAACCATTATTGTACGCGACATATTGCTTCAACCTAATACATATTCCTACAGAATTTCATGATGATATCCCAAACGGTTTCTGAGGTATGACGCGCACAAGAATGTTGCCGGACGGGCGGACAGACGGATGGACAGCGCCATAACATATTTTGTTTTTCAAAACTGACACATAAAAAATTAATGGGACCTGGCATAACATGAAATCGGCAAACTTCGTATTATTTGGCTACTCTTCGCTGAGGGACAAGAACGGAATCATACAAGGTTTACCGATAGCATAAAATATACGAATGTACCTAGATAATGTAGACAAGTCAATGTAACATTTGTTACGCTGAAACATTGAATCAAAGTTTATCTGAAGTACACACCCACTGAAATAATCATGGTTGATTCAAAGTTATGCACCACTGAGATAATCAAGGTTGATATAAAGTTTTGTGCCCTCTGAGATAATCGATGTTGATTACAACTTATGCGCCCACTTAGATAATCAATGTCGTTTCACAGTTATGCGCCAGTGGTCTGCCTGGCATAATTTGTACGACGCTTAAAAACAACGTTTCGTTGCAGTTTCTGAATGCTCGGTATCCATGCTAGAAATGTCCTTTTGGTATATCAAATTGCGCAACAGTCTATCTGACATAATTTCTACGATGTTTAAATAACTTTTGATGGCAATTTTGGAGAGTTTATGATATACCCCCGGCGTAGTAGTTCGAGTATGCGTTTGCATTTGTGTTCTCGTTTCCGTTCGTGTCCTTGCTCGCGTCCGTCTCTGTGAGCAGTTTAATCTATGTTATCCATTAGCGTCTAGGACTTTTTCTAACAATGTATGAGAGCTAGAGTAATGAAACTTGGTACACACTTACATAAACGCATGGTCACCTGAATGCTTGCTCCATTTATGAGCCTAACCTACTTGTCATGGTACACTGACTTTGAAAATAATAGTTTAACATGTGTTAAGCATTTGTGAGCTTCACAGTAGCTCTACGGATTGGAGATATGATATTTAGCCAGAGCTTGCATCTGGGTGAGAGCACCTGAATGCAACCAACCATGTGGAAAACTGACCTAGATTTTCACGCTTTACTGACTTTAGATATTTCTCAGCCCCCATATAAGTAACAGTCTTGATACTTTCACATGCTAACATATAGACAATAGCATTTAAACATCATCATTCATGCATGGATTTGACAAAAGATTTTGCTTCACTGACTCTATGACATGCTTCACTGGCTTCATGATATATCTAAGTCCCTATACGGGCCACAGCCATGATACTTGGCACACACTGAAATATTCACATGATCATTTCAGCAGTTTATCTATGTATGGAAAGGTAAGGATGAAAATTCTCAGGAACTGAAATAATTCAAATCCAGATCCAACCCAAGATACCATGTGGGAAAGAGACAACTCAAAACTAGTCATCACGAAAGACAACACCCGCGGCAGCCATGTGAACAGCCGTTTCCCATGTAGGTGGTCAACGGGCTACCCTAAACACTACTACAATATATCAGTAATGAATATAGCAACTAACAACAAATAAAACAACTATGAAGAACCAAACCAGAACTGCCGCCTTGGTCCAGCAAAAACAACCAAAGCCCACACAACAGTCTTACAAAAGTACCAGCCCTGACATTAAGAACAAATTATACGTAAAACATTAAACATCTATTTTACCTATTTTCAATTTTTCAATGTCAGGGCTAACCTTTCCATAAAAGTCCATATATCAAAACAGTCAAAGCGACAAACAACACATGAAACAACTCAATACAACTAAGAAGAACTAAAACAGAAGTGCCGCCTTAGGACGGGTCGAGCCCTGGGCCCTACTTTGGCTTATCAGACACTTAGTTGTTCGGTTTGCGTGGAAGATTCTTAACTCGTAAGTGTAATATCTCTGGAACATAGAAATCAAAATTAAAACTTAGGTTAAAAAACATGACATGATGAGGACTCATAGAAATAGCAACACTGAAATTCCGAGGCAGAAGAAACCTACCAGTTAAGCCACGGTGGGCCCGACACGGTGAGCCCGACACAAGACGTCCCGGAACGGGTGTCAGACGCCAACCGTCTGTGTTACTAAGCTAGGTAAGATTAGCGCCGTCATAAAGTCTGAGGCCCGACCTACCGTCGTGCAGTCGAAAAGGTTAGCAAAGTTGTTAACCTTAATTGGGATTTGACCTATAGTTCATACGTCATTGTTTTTTATACGCTTCACTGGTTTTGTCGAACCTGCTTTAGCAAGGTGCGATATAGGCGTCCGGTTTTCCGTCCGTCCGTCCGTCAACCCGTTCGTCCGTCCGTCCGTTCACATTTACGTCGACCCTTAATTTAAAGTCCATTCAAATGACTATTTCTCTGAAACCACTGCACCCATGGTTCTCAAATTTTACAAGCTGCATGATCAGACTGCAGGGCTTCTGAATGACAAAATTCAGCTTGGTCCAGAATCCAAGATGGCCGCTGTTACTAAAAATAGCAAAAACAATAAAATCACTGTTTTCCCCAGAACCACTGGGTATATTTGGCTGAAATTTTTGTTGGAGCATTAATGGGACCTTGGTGTTTAAAATCATCAAAATGAAAAAAAAATCTGTAGCGGAATTAGGTCACGGTGACCTACTTTCTGTTTATGAGTCCGAGTTTGCAAAACTGCCAATGTCTCAAAACAACTTGAACAGATTTAGGTCAAATTTAGTCAGAATGGTCCTTAAATGGAGTTCTTTGAAATTTAAGCGAATGGAGGCCATCCAAGATGGCCACCAGCCACCGTTACTAAAAATAGAAAAATATGAAAATGACAATATCTCAAGAGCTCCGGAATGGAATTAGACTAAATGTGTATCAAATTGATCCTTGCATGAAGCTGTTTCATGATTTTTTCAAATTGACCATGCATGATAGCAACCATCCACCATTACTAAAAATAGCGAAAAACATGAAAACGATAATATCTCATTTACTACTAAATGGATTTTGACCAAATAGGTTTCAAAATGTCACTTTTATCAAGTTTTTAAAGTGAAGGTGCAAAGCAGGTGCGACATAGCGTTCCGCGGAATTCTTGTATGATATTTCTCAGACTCTGTATGAGTGAGGGTCATGATGCTTCGCACATACTTATATATGGACAAGATATTTCACCAATGCCCTTCATGTATGAATTTGACCTACGTGTTTGGTTCATTGACCTACGTTTCATGATACAATGATTTCAACCAATATCTCTAACATTATTTCATTGACATGTAATATACTTTATGTAAAGATACATTTAGATTCAGTGATTAACCTCATGAAACTTCTAGGTCACTGTGACCTACATTTCACATTTCATTTATATTGTCTTATCTTTGGCAATATTTCAGATGTTTGAATTATTTTTAGTAGAACTGTTTATTCTAACACTGCAGTTGCTCTCATTTCACTTGGCCAATACTGCCAATATTAAATTTGTTCTTGTTCAGATCAGGCTCCCCTAAGTCGCGCTTTATTGTCTTTTGACAATTCTGTATATGAGCCGCGACACGACAAAACCAACAATGTGGTTGTGCGCCCAGCGCAGACTCAGATCAGCCTGGGCATCCACCGAGTCTGATCAGACAATTTGCTAAGCGCTTAAAGGGAAGCTAAAGGTCTCAGCTACCTCCATGCGGACAGCGAAGACTCTGATCAGACTGGGCGGATGCCCAGACTGATCTGAGCCTGCGCTGGGCGCACAACCACTTTGTTGGTTTTGTCGCGTCGCGGCTCATATACTCTGTATTCACAAGAGCCCTGGTAGCACAATGGGTTAGGCGCTGGCCTACTGATCTAGCGTACCAGGGCTCGAGCCCTGCTTGAGGCGAGGAAATTTTCCTGCAGCTAACAGGTTTCCATTGCGCACAGCCTTTCATTATCACCCTCCCAGCATCTTGATAGAACACTGAAATACTGTTGAACTTGACGTAAAACACAAGTCATCTCCGTAATCTCTGTATTTTCGAAGATACATGTATAAGGTAGTGAAACTTTGCTGATCTTAAATAGTTACGAACATTACTTCCCTGCAAATATTTGTGCAGTTGCAGTAATATCTTTAACTGAACCTTATCCTTGGAGAAATAAGAAACGCCACATTTTTTACGGTATCAGATGAGTGAATTGTTCTGTCTGACTAGTGCTTTTTTCTAATCAAAGGGTGTTTTGTTTATTTAGTTTATTTTCTTTATCTTTAAAAGAGCCCAGTAATTAAGGTAAAGATCTGAATATCTGATTTAAATGTGGTACTTTTTAAAGGAATTATAAATATTATTATACAAATTTACAGTCTTGTAGAATATTTGCTATATCATCATAGCTTAGTGTGATGTGATTCTCAGATCTATTGTACTTTTGTTATTGCTCTAGATAGGATATGTTTAAGGACACATCTTATGTCTCAAAGAGCCATATGTTGTACCTCTCATTAGAACTGTCTTGGCAAGACGGTTCTATTGATGGGTCACAATATATGTTTCTATGGAGTGATATAGAAAATCATCTTTAAGTTATTCCTTTTACTTACCCTTATGTGGGGCATTGTGAGTCGTCTGAAGAAATGTTGGCAAGGGCCAGAAAACTATACCTGCGGACATAGGCAGTCATCAGTAAGTTCATACTAGTCTCCATATCCCTACTGTCTGATCAAGATCTTCACTGATTGCTGATTAAATTTTCGGTTAATCTGGGAATTGTACAGTTTCAGGGGAAGCAATTAGCAATTCTGCCATTTTCATTTGTGTTCCCTTCTCAATGAAATCAACTGTTAAAGAAGAGAAATTATTCCTAATTGAGCAAATTCTGTCCATTAATAGTAGACCAGTGCTCAAAATAAGAAGGGGTATCAGAGATAATTTAGAAATAATTATCCATATTTCTCCATAAAAACATATGTTGTGACCCATCATCAGAACCGTCTCGCCGAGACGGTTCTGCTGAGCGGTCACAACATATGTTTTCATTGAGAAATAAGAAAAATTATCTTTGAATTATCCTCAATACCCCCTCTTATCTGGAGCTCTGTAGACCTCTCTTTTTTGAATGGTTTGTCCTTCATTGAAACCATAAAAAAACCACAAAAATTTGTCCCATGTGCAAAAATGGTGAATCAAAGACGGAAGTGAACCTTATACCTACATCTGAAAGTGTGCCAACATTTAAGGTGATAATGGTTAAGTGTCTGAGAGGTACACTGTACCAGGCATGCACTCAATATTGATTCAACATTGAAATTTGTTTGAATTCTTCTATCAGGTTGATGAGCCTTTATTCAAGCTAGATTCAACGTTGGTATTTCAACATTGAAATTTCAAAATAAACTCAATATTTATAAAACATTGGCCGTTCAATGTTGAATGGCAAAGATTGATTCAAAATTGAATCCCACTTAAGTATCAATCTCGCAAATCATTTCTTCCCACAGTGCATTTAAAATCTAGAAATACATCGCAGGCCATTATCCTGTAACACGCCTGCGACGAAGGTTCTATATTGTGGTAGTAACACGTCTTTTTATGTTATGCGGTAATCAGCAATTAATATTCCCAGCCAAAGTTTAAAACATCCAGTGGATTGGAATAGACTGGCAGAGACGTATCCCTCACTTCATTTTACTGATTTGTGATAGCATTCTTGCATAAACGCATTTACCCCCTCGGAGGAAACAAATTCCTTCTTATAAGAGAGCCATCCTCTAAGAGCCAATAGTTTTTCGTCTTGTTCATGTAATTTCATTCCAGCGCGTTCAGCTCCATCTTTTTAACAGCGCTATATTCCCACGACTGACTGCAGTATATGTAGGTCACAAAAGTAAAGGTCCATAAGCGATGCTGACTGCAAGGTTATGAAGCCAGAAGAATAAAAAGCGGAGTGAAATCGAATTATCTTTGATGGATTCTCAAAGTGTGGCTAGTGGCTAGGTGGTTACAAATTCATAGCAAACACGCACGCACCTTAAATAGCATATTGCCACTTGTATTCATTTATTTTAGATTTTTTTTAATCGTGGACTACGTATGCAGTAGGTGGAGTCTAGAAATCTCCAGGCATGCACCAGCCTTTTGATAGGCTGTCAAATGATGATATGGGCATAACCATATATCGAATTCATTTTATTTTATTTTTTCAGACACAGCCAGCCGACTGCCCACGCATATACAGTTTCGCGAAATAACTAGAAAAAGGATAAAACTGACTACTAATCGCTGAAATGAAATTAAAGGGCTAGTGAATTTGGTTAACGAATTTTCCGTTTTCGAGTCATTCCATGGTATACACAACGCATGGCTATGATGTGGCCTCATGGTTGAATCAATTTTCACATTTAAAGTAAAAATCAACATTGATTCTAGACCGAATGACAAACATTGATTCATTATTGAAGCCTTAAGGTTGAATCAGTGTTTCAGCCTCGAGGTTGAATCAATAGTGAAGCCTCAATGTTGAATCAATATTGAGGCTTCAATGCTGAATCAATTTTCAAATTCAGGGTATAATCAGTTCACATTAAATGCCTGCTGGGATATGGCAACATGAACGGTCATTGGCTGGATTTGTTTTCAAAAGAAGTAGAAACATGGAAAATTCCTGTTCAGTTGCAAATGATATGTTGATACCATACCATTTCGCTATATTTTTTCCTCTTCTCTAGAACGACTCCAGATATGTCAACCAGTACTCGAAATTGTTTATATATGGCTAGAATTGTTTCGGAAGGGAAAAACCTACATCTTGAAACCGAAGAAATTCGGGGTTTTCATACAGATCCTGTCTGACATGCATATGGACCTGTCCAAATTTACAGATGGAAATATCCATTACAGGGTATGGATGCATCTACAGTTGTTTTTTTTTTTTTTTTTACATTTTTGTTTTCATTATTTTTACAAAGGGAAGCATATTTTGTGACTTGCTTCTTGCTTACTTGGAAGAAGAAGCCCTTATTTAAGTGAGGTTTACTTTAAAGAAAGAACATGCTGTCGAATTCTTTCTTTTAAATATCGGACCCCTTTCCTTTAAGAGTAGACCACAGTTTGAAAGGTCTACCTTAGACATCAATAAAAGCAAAGCAGAAGTCACTTAATTTGTTCAGCTTTGCATATGCATAAATGAGCCGCGACGTGAGAAACCAACAATGTGGTTGTGCGCCCAGCGCAGACTCAGATCAGCCTGGGCATCCGCCCAGTCTGATCAGAGTCTTCGCTGTCCGCATGGAGGTAGCTTAGACCCTAAGCTACCCTTTGACCTCCTAACAAAGAGTCTGGTCAAACCGGGCGGATGCCCAGGCTGGTCTGAGTCTACCCTGGGCGCACAACTACATTGTTGGTTTTCTCGTGTCGCGGCTCAAATGGTTGGTTAACATGGAGGTGTACCTACATTGCTAAAAGTACATACAGGCGTTTGACTTGGATCACACTTTGAAAACATCCTGTACGCACATGCCTATTTTTGTTATGTTTTCGTTATGGTTTATTTACATTTTTTAAATTTCCAAATAAAAACGAGTCCATGGTCCCTGAATGTGCAACAAGAAATGACTGAAGTAAGCCTCTTTAAAATGCCGTCTGGTCAGTCTTTTACTAGATTAACATATGATATATATTCTGAAGGGCTATCATAAATAGGGGAAAAGAGGGAATCATCATCTAAAAAGAAAGACAGGAAGATTTAAAATTTAAAATAGGAAGATCTATGTAAAGATAAAACGTAAAAGTTTCCCAGAGAAAAGAGGCCATAGAATCAGTGGGGATTAAAAGTGCACTGTATCTTGGCACAGGATATAAAAGGCGGAGGACGTCCATCTACTTCCACTGCCTTATCTCTTCCTGATTCAAAAAACGAGGTATCCATTTACTGCTGAGTTGCCAGAGCTTTCCTGATACTGGCTGCACAATTAGCAATAAGCCGAGCGTCTGGATATTCTATTCGGAATACCCCTTTAGGGGTATCTGTGCAAACAGTTTGGATCCAGATCAGGCCCCACAAAGGTGGGGCCTGATCTGAGATCCAAACAGTTTGCTGCCAATACATCATTTCTACAAAAGTTAGTTTGACCAATATTGTCAAAATATTCTTGATTTTTGATGCAGACGACAATTTCAGCAGACGACAAAAAATACCCAGAATGCAATGGGTTAACCTTTTGACCACGTGCCTTTCATATAGATAAATTAGGAAATATGTTACCTCTTGATAGTGAAATTCCATCTTAGACAGGAGTCTTGTCTCCCAAATGGAAATATATCATATGTAGGCATAGATTGTATTGTACTGAAAGACCAGTTTTTGCTTCTAAGTTTGTTGAGATCGGATTGTGTTATAGCTGTATCAGATGTTTTAGGGTACTTCAGGTGGCTGCTAATTGAAATCTCTTTATGTTGAACTCGACTCAAATTTAACAAATTAAAAATAAATCTTTAGAAAAGTTATCTTTGTTGAGTATTAATGCATTTCCCCTGCAGTAATTGTCTGTGATAATAGGATTCAATAATGTAATTCTCCAAGTGATTAAGGTTTACTGATACTTTTTTAGTTGGGAGGGGGAGATTGTCTGTAATATGAGGATTCAGTACTGTAATTCTCCAAAAGAATAAGGTATACTGATACACTTTAAGTCTGGGAGAACTCTGTCATTTTTATTTTGGCCTACCTTTGCAATAGGGATCAAATCTTAAAAGACAGAGTTTGCTCCTGTTAAAGGGTTTTTATTCCAATAAGGGTAGACTCGGTTTTTAAGCTCACATGAGCCAGCCCGTCGTCCGTCGTTGTCCGTCCGTCCGTCCACAATTTCAAACGACTTCTCCTCTGAAACTGCTGGGCTAATTGTAACCACATTTCATATGTAGCCTCCTGGGGTCTTAGGAACGAAAAGTTGTTCAAACGTTACTTGTGACACGACCGAGATGGCCGCCACGCCAATATATAGTCAAAACTTTTAAAAAAATCTTCTTCTCCAGAACCACCAAAGCCAAATGGCCTTGAAACTCGGTATGTATCATTGGGTATGCAAGTACTACCAAGATTGTTCAAATTATGACCTTGGGTTGACCTTGACCTATTTTACGCTAAGTTCAAATTTGGTCGTAGGTGCTTTTGTATGGGAAAATGCTAGAACATAAGATATCTCGGAAACTATTGAAGATTTTAAGCTAAAAATTGTTATTTACAGTCATCTTAAAGAGTGCATGAAGATTTATGAGTACAAGAGGTCAAGGTCATTCTTTGATCTTTGACGGGTGAGTAGCTTCCCTCTTTCAACAAAGTCTTGATAGTTGAAACAGGCTCTATCATAGTGGATTAGCTGAAAGACAAAAAGACACATTTCATATAGAGCCTCCAGGGGTTCGTTGAACAAAAATTTGTTCAAACGGTCCAGGCACATGACCAACATGGCCGCCATACCCTTTAATGGCATAAGCCTTTAATATTTTTCTTCTCCAGAACCAATACACTAATGGCCTAGAAACTTGGTAAGTAGCATGGAGTACTAGAGTACTACCAAGACTGTTCAAATGATGACCTTGGGTTTACCTTGACCTTTTTTGGGCACGGTCAAATATGGGAAATGCTAGAACATAAGATTTTATGGAAAGTTTTGAAGATTTTGGCCCTAGAAATGGTATATATGGATGTATTAATGAGTACATGAAGATTTATGAGTACAAGAAGTCACGGTCATTCTTTGACTTTTGAATCTAGACTCATATTTTGGCAACTTCAGACATAAGAAATAGCACTTTGCAGGTGAGCATTTCAAGGCCTCATAGCCCTCTTGTTTTGTAAAGGTTTCCTCCTCCTGGAAAGGAAATGGTAGGTTACGTACGAAAATAGTATTTTTGTAAAAAAAAATACTGTTAGGAGTTTTTGCACTGAAAAAGCTCCTCACAGGTTTTTTTTCAGAAAGAAGGAAAACAAGACAACAGGGGACCAATGGTCCTTCAGCTCACCTGAGACCTAACTGTCAACAGACACAATTTGTCGCTTTGAGGAGTGCATATTTTAATTTTAAAATCTCAATGACCTTGAGCGAAGGTCAAAGATTAACCTTGACCTTTGGTGAATCTATGTCTTCGTGTAGTCTTCAGGCAACCATATTTCCAATCATTTTATCTAGGCATTTTTTGTGAAATCCACTTTAAAACGATTTCCTATATAAAACATAAGGTACGTAAGCTTACCTTGCCATAAATTAGGTCAATGTCAATGCAGGGTCATTCTTTATGGGGACCGAGGCACTGTACCAAAGTTCAAACTCCGAGCTGTAGCAGTTTCTGAAATCTTTGAGAAAAATTTAATTGGAGAAGAAGAAATATTGGACAAACAAGGGGAATGATAAGCAGGAGGAGGCTGATCCTCTCTTAACACAATACAACTGATCATGTCTAACGTTTAAATTAAATTTAAAAATCCTAGCTGTAGTGGTTTCCGAGAAATCTTTGACAGAAAAAGTAATTTAATTGGAGAGAAAGAAAAAATGGACGAACATAGAAAAAGGTAAGCAGGAGGAGGCTGATGCTCTCTTACACTATACCACTATATAACTAGTCATACCAATTTTCAGCTGTAGAAATTGCTGAGAAATCTTTGACAGAAATTTAATTAGAAACGAAGAAAAATGGACAAAAGAAAACGGGAATGATCAACTGGAGGAGGGTGACGCTTTCTTCCACCATACAATTAGTTATACCTACCGTTTGAACCAAATTTTAAATACCCTTACTGAAGTGGTTCTGAAAAATCTTTGAGAGAAAATCAATTTGAGAGAAAGAAAAAAAGGTCTAAAAAAGGGTAACGATAAATAGGAGGAGGCTGATTACCTTTTACACACGACAACTGGTCATACCCAACAGTTGTACCAGTTTTTAAAGTCCTAGCTGTAGTGGGCCTGGGAAATCTTTGACGGAAAAAATTTACACACACATATATTTAAGGTTCAGCTATACACTTCTGCTATTTTGGACCAGCTTTCTGCATAAAATCACATCTCATCACACTCGAATAAAGCAAAAATCTGAAATATAAACAGTTGTATTGCCTAGATATAATAAATTTTAAAACTATATCTCCAAATTTACAGAATGCTGTTGTAAAAGGTGTCTTTGAAGAGTTCTCATTTTTTTCGTTTTTCTCTCACATGTTCAAAATATGTCTTAAGTCCATTTTATCCTAGTAAGAGTTGAAATGTACCCTCTTTAGGCCTACACCGAAAAACGCTGTGTGTTTCAGGCAAGTCAGTGATGTCTTGATTTTATCCACTGCAACACCAAGTCTGATATACTGACTATATTTGAAATCAAATGTAAATGAAACTGGTCGAAGTACCCAAATCATAAGCCCGAACTCGTAAGTCATTTTAACATTGACAATTCCGGAATATTCTAGATATACAGACATGGACCCCAAAATAGAGGAATGATCAGGTGCTTGCGAGAAGTAAGCATCACCAGCCTATTATAATGCACCCGCCATATCTATGTATCGGTGGAAAAAGTTAGTGAAAATAAAAGTCCGGTCTTTGAAAGCTTAACTAAGCTTCAGCTGAGGCCATCAAATCTAAAATGAGTTAAGAAACGGCCACATTGTAGAGATCAACGAGGTCATGCTGTCTCCAATAAAACAAGCTTTACTTTATGATAACCCGGTGTCAACAGTCTACGGGTGAGTAGCTTCCGTCTTTCAACAAAGTCTTGGTAGTTGAAACAGGCTCTATTATAGCGGACAAGCTGAAAGACAAAAACTTCGTATGCATGTGCCGAAGGGATGTTACTATTCAAAAACGGAAAATTAACGATGGGAAAATTGAAGTCGTCACTCTTGTCATAAAGCCTAGTATCAAGCTTTCCATGGTCGCTATGGAGATGACAATCTAAGTATGGAGCAGATGAACTGGACTCTGTTGTATCTTTAAATTCAAGTTAACATGGATAAATGAGGTCAATATACGCCGAAATCTTTGGATTATTCCGAGACAAACAATATCTATGTACCTGTAGGTGAAGTTGAATTTCTGTGCAAGGTGTTTATTAGTATTATTTTTGCAACTGAAAACACACAAAAGTCATGTATCATTTTATTGGCTTTATATTCAATCTCTTTTCACCCTTTGAATTTACCTGCAATCTGTCACCATATTTACAATCTTATAAAATCCTATACCGTACAGCATCTTTTCTTCTTATGTCAACATGCATGTCTCTGTCGAAGACTGGGTGTGTGAGTAGGTATGTGGATTTGGTTGTGTGTGTGTGTTTAAACATACTGTATGTTCTGGAAAAAAAAACTGCAAAATATCTTTGATATGCAGGTTGAATGTGCCATATTTACAGGAGGATAAAGCAAGAGTAGAATAACGATTTCCCTATCTGTGCTATCGACCGAGTTATTAAATACGTGCAAAAGTGGATGTCGACCGAGACAGTCGACAGCAGTTTCAGCTCGGTCGACAGTCGCTTACAAAAGTATCAATTACCGTTACTGGTAATGCTTGAGACAACATTCTCGGTCGACAGCCGCTTTGTATATTACCGTCTCAGTCGACGGCATAGGTAGCTCAAATGGTATGACCACCATATTAATTGCAGCATTATTTTGCCTGCCGCAGCACATTTGACTGTATTCATACGTCGATGATATGATATTGAATGAGTGATATTACTAGTTTTTTTCAGTTACAAGGCAGATAAACAATCGAACAATCTAGAACTGTCTTATCAGATGAATTTAGAGTTTTTGGATTGGTTAAAGAGGAAACACCACTCGCATGGCGTAATACCATAAGAATGATTGGTTGATTTGATGCTTAACGTCCACGGTAAACAACTAAGTCATGTCAGGACGGTCAGCAGACCTAACCACACTATTCCTGGGCAGGCTTAGACCTCCTAAGCGGTTAACCAGTACTAAGTGCACATACTTTCGCCAGTAACTGACAACTGCCCTTCTTGAATCAGCGGAAGGAGAAACGAAAGTATGTGGCCAGACCGGGATTCGAACCCAGGACCTCTGACTTACGAGTCAGGTGCCCTACCAATTGCGCTACCCGGCCCGGCTCCATAAGGATGATTTTTGAAATGTTAGGGTCATTGTAGAGATGAAAAAATAAAACAAAAAAACGTCTTTATATAGCCAAATAAATATGAATCGGTGAGGAAGGTTTACAGATATGTCAAAAGCTTGATAAGCATCACGAACTGGTTATGACCTGATATCCTTTGTCGACTATTCAGGTTAGTGGTCAGTGAGTTCCAAACACCCTGTTTGCAAAGGGAGTTTAAGCTTCCTTCCCCATGTACATGTACTAGCCCGTATCAAGAAATGTCAAGGAATAACCAGTGCATTATGACTTATGATAGCTTAATATTTATACAGGTAGGAAAGCCGTATTTATTATTTGTTGTTGAAATTATGCACGATACTAGCTACACCTATTCTGTTTCACCCACGCGTTTGTGACCCAAATTGTAACAGGAGATTTTCAAGCAAGTATATGTATCACAGCAAATGCTCTCGAACACACCGGATATCCAGAAGTACCACAGAACACTTGAAATAAGGAAGAATCTATGAAAACATTCATTCTATGGACAGTCTAAAAACACAATGAGATAATTGGGACGTCGAAGATGCAACGATTACCTTCAGCATTCGGGAGTAGTACTGATACTTGCCTCTGGTAGGACAAGGTACTTTATTGGGATTGTTTTTGGCTGATTTTTCTCATTCAGTCCATTTTCTCTTTCTATCTCTATCTTTCTGGGTAGGGGTATATAGGTAGTAAAGTTGCAAGTTAAAATAATTGCACATGAACAGATTCTGCTAATTTCGTTTTTGATTCCAAAATCTCATTCATCAGATTTTTTTCACTGCAACTGGTGTTGAATGCCTTTTCAGGGCCACAAAAACCTCCCCCTGCACGTATGAGAGATTAGACAATTTTATATGAAAAACATCGCAGCTCAAAGACCCTTCTGTATTATTTAGTTCAATAAGGATACCTGAGTTGCCACCTATTTGGGAAAGAGCTGCTGACTCGGCTTATCATTGTAATTTATTGTTTGTTGGGATGTCTTTGTCAGTCTTTCCCTTTGATGTTGGGGATAGGGTTTGGGATCTGATTCAGTCAGTTCCTGAAGTGTAGTTACTCTTTAAATTTCCATAAGTAGCTATCCATTATAGCACCTTACTTAGAAATATACTACCTTATCTCAATAAATGCCAGGGGCAGTGCTAGTTTGAAACTCTCTAGACAAAATATGTCAATGGATAACAAAACTGGTGGTCTGGAGCCAATGTCACTGTTATTTGTCATTATATACAGAAAAAGAGAGGAGGGGTTTATTAGATAGGTGATATTTATTGGAAGAAATACAAAAGGCTTTAAATTTGCTAAATGCATGACAGGATTAATATTGATTATAGTAGTACTTGTATGTGCCAGGGGCCGTATTTATAAAACAACTTAAGTCGATGCTATGCTGTTGCTAGGGCTGATTCTGTATGAAGGAGATTTCCTACAACTACGAGCAAATCTCGTAGTTGTAGAGAATCTCCTTCATAGAAATGTAGCCTTAGCAACAGCATAGCAACAACTTAAGTTGTTTTATAAATACGGCCCCAGGGCTTTTCCAAGTTTTTTGAAAATGTTGCCTTTTTCAAAACCTTGGATGAAAATTTAGATGTAAGTTCTAAGCCATTGCAAATTCTGCATGAATTTAAAGGAATTTCCATTGGCAATAGGTCCGGTATTCGGCGCCTGTGAACAGAAGTGAAATTCCTCCAGGGTTTTTAATAGAATTTTGAAAATTAGAGCCGCTTAGAGACATCTTGAGATAAAGTAGACGTCCCATAATGTAACTTTTAAGATACAGTTAAGTTAACCCTTGTTATCTCAAACAAAGATATTTCAAAGTACCCTCTTATATCAAAGAATTTATTTTGGACATATTTCCTAGTTTTCTTTACATTTCATTTCATATTATTAAAAACTACTGGTATCTCACAAAATAAATTTCTGGGATCAGAAATTTTCTTCTGAGCTGTCGGTAGTTTGAGATGAACTTTGAATTTGATTTGATTTGATGCTTAACGTCCACGGTAAACAACTAAGGTCATGTCGGGACGGTCAGTTAACCTAACCACACTATTCCTGGGCAGGCTTAGACCTCCTAAGCGGTTAACCAGTACTAAGTGCACATACTTTCGCCAGTAACCGACAACTGCCCTTCTTGAGAGATGAACTTTGACTTTCAGATATCGAGAGTAAATTAGTCTCTGAAAAAAGGACTGCCCACCCCAACAAATGCAGTACAGGGGCCAGTTTCATGAACATATCTTAGATTTGTGCTTAAGTTACAACTTAAGTTATAACTTAAGTAAAAAAGTAAGAATGAGTTAAGTGCGTACTTAAGCCGTTTCACAAATTCATCTAAGCAAAAACTTAATCTGTTTTGACTTAAGTCTTGTCTATTTTTAGGAGTCTATTTTTAGCTGTGTTAAAGTCTGCAATATACTTTTATGTATCAAACAACGTGATGACGTATCTGAGGCGGTGGTGTGGTGGATAGCGTTTTGCGCTCTAGCACAGACAGTTACGGGTTCGAGTCTCTGCATTTCGTTTCATTTTTTGTCAGTTTGTTTTATTTTTTTTTTTATTTTTTTTTTTTAAATTTGTTTTCGGTACTTTAATTTAATATGGTACTGCTTCGAATGTGTTCCTAATTTTTATGCATTCTAAAGTTAAAGGGAGTATAAAAGTTTCCTGACCCGCATGTCGTTATGTTTTAAGCTTCTCCATCCTTTTGGGGATGGTCGTGGTCGGAAGATGATGCTGGGTAACTTTCAGTGCTGGTGCGTCTTACTGATATGGATAATAGTGGGGCAAGGGCCTACTGTGCTTGCAGTAGGTGCGGGCGGGCATTGTTTGGACATTTTTCTCTCTCCTATCTCTTTTCCTACTCCCTTTCTCTGAGAGACGGTTCGATATAGACTTAAATACTGTCTCTAAGAGCCGTTAAACCTAAAACGACTAACCAACTAGATCTCCAACCGTTTATGCCTCGTTCAGTTGCGGCAGACACAGTAAGTGCGGAAGTGATAGAGTTGTCTGGTCGAAAACTTGATCAGTGGAAAAGAAATGTTTAGAACTGCTGAGATCTTTAGCCGTTATTAGCAGTGTGTACAATGGTCAGTGCCAAAAGGAGGGTCCCTCTTTCAGTTCATCAGATAAGAGGGGGAAGCACGGATGATTTAGGGATAATTTTTTTTATTTATCCGTAAAAAAACATACGTTTTGACCCCTCATTAGAACCGTGTTACCGAGACGGTTCTAATAAGGGTCACAGCATATGTTTTCCTTCATAAACGATGAAAATTATCTCAGAATCATCCCTGTTACCCCTTCACTAAACATGCACATACACGCAGATGCACGCTTGTCGGAATACAAAGTTACACACGCGCACACACACACAAGAGCGCATGCGCACACCGACACATACACACATTGCATGACTGACAGGCGCAGAAAGACGGAGATAATATTTCGATAGCAGTTTTCACATGAGCAAAAATAAAACATACGGACACACACTTTCTAGTTCTCCATTTTTTTCTCTCTAATGTTTGATTCTGCTTTTGTAACTTTAGAGTAAAATGTTTCCCGATTGTCTCCAGGTGTAATGAATATAGAAAAGGGGACTATATGATGGAGTACGATCACATGATAAAGTCATTTCCATTCGCTGACGCTTTTACGCTACCAATATCCCAAAACCACACCCCTTCCAGAGAGAGAGAGAGAGAGAGAGAGAGAGGGGATGATGATGTATTTTAATTGATTATTTCATAATTAATAAAGAAGAGACACACATCAGTGTGTACGTATAAGGCTTTCATAAACTTATCGGCCGTGTCGTGAGAAAATGTCCTGAACGTACAGGCCTGGGCTGCCATGTACATACCGTTTTACCTGGTAAGCACTCAGTGCCGCAGGGAATGGGTCCTGTCCGAGCCCTGTCTTTACCACCTTAAAAAGTACTCGTCTAGGTGAATCATGTAAACAGTTTAAGTAGCTTTGGTCAGCTGTGGCAGAGCTGTGAATTTACCCAGAAATGGCCACAATCACAGAACAGAAGGTTTTCGGAGCACGAACAGTAGAAGACTAAAGGAGGACGAAATCAAACCCTATCATGTACAGTGTCTACTAAATGAACAAAGAGAAATCGGAACAGAAACCACATATTGGGCGTGCAGTAGCAAAACTGCTTATGTTCCGAACCGCTTATAGGTTACAATACAACATATAATACAAGTTAGAATTCGAGGCGCATAATGAATGAACAAAACAGTCTTCATTTATCAACGCATTTTGTGGCATATCCTGAATTATGACAGCCTATCATCAGCATATCTACCTTACACATTTTAACTTAGAACTTAAGTCACCTCGCTGGTTGACTTAAGTTTATAGCAAAATCTAAGCAAAGAGTTTCAACTAAGATTTTTTGTGAAACCACATAAGTATACACTTTTGACTTAAGTTGTAACTTAAGTCAAAAGTTCTTGCTTAGATCGTTTGTGAAACTGGCCCCAGTTCTCCAAGTAACGAGTAAATGAGACGTCTGGCCTTTTTATCATTTGTTATAATATGATTTTTGAGAGACAAGTAAATCACAGAGATTACCTTGTGTTTTGATAGACGTTTTAATTATTATAATGAATAGATTATTGAGAACATTTTTGTGAGAGACTGCAAGACAAAATAAGCAATTATAGAAGAAATGATTCATGACTGATATAGCTTCACATCTAGCTCGCAGCCCCTACAGGGTAGATTGAGAATTTTCAATTACTTGCCCAGGCTAAGCTGTTGGAACTTGCTGCCTTCAACATTGATGACACATGCGTAGCACTGCTGTAACAACACACAGAATAATAACAGTAGCATGCACTTCAAAAAGAGTATGTTCCCACATAAACGTACATAAGCATGTTTCGAACGGTTACCAACTTGTTGCATTTAGGTGAACAGTGCGTTTAGGAGGACAAACTCAGTAATGCTTGAATAATATCATGTGACATCGAGGGGAATTTCAATACTTTCTTTTATAGAATGGACTCAGACAAATTTTGAACATGCGAGAAAAAAAACGAAAACATTGAGAATTCTTAACAGGTACCTTTTACAATAGCCTTCTGTTCGTTTAGAGATATATAGTTTCATTATATCTATGCACTACAACTGTTTTTATTTCAAAATTTTGCTGTATTTGGGATGTGATTTTTATGCATGCATCTTGGCCAAAATGGCCGAAGTGTCCAGCAGAACCTTAACAGAAAAGACAAAAACTACGAGTATATACCCGCTATATACTTCATATTCCGGGGGTATAAAAACAAACAGAAGAGTGATTTAGTTTGTTTCAGGAGTAACTGACTGACGCGCGAGGCCACGCTAGTGTTGACACCATAATGGCTTCGTGGCTGGTTTTCAACAAATGTGCAGCATATTTCTTAGAACCGTGACTCATCGAATGGACAAGTCAGCGTTTAGGGTAAAAAAATCAACCCCATCCTCCTTTCAAGTGACTTTCCGAAAACCTCTGGCCGTCCTAAGGATATCGGAGTTTTTAAAAGCTATCAAAGCGCCCTCTGTGGTTTAGACATTCATCCCCAACAATTCTTCTCACCTCGATATAGTCACGCACGGTACTGAAAATTCAGTTTTTGGATGTACGGTAGTATTAAGTTTGTAACAAAAAAACGCACTAATATTTCTTTGATTTTCCTACAAAATATATCAAAAGATTTGTAAGATAGTGTAGAATACCAGGATAACAAAACATTTTGACTTAAGATCCGTGCTTTAAGAAAACAACGTAGAAAACTGAGTAATTTATTGCTCATTTTCTCTATTTTCCCTATATACTATTAGGAAATGATGGCCATATTAATCAGAGCAAAAATGACCGCATTAAATCTAAACTTAAAACTTTGATAAAAATATCTATGTGCAGCTAAAAAAAGTGCACTATATTGACCTAACACAACTTTTTTATTTTTATTCAAGGAAGAAAGAAAAAAGAGAAAAACTGTCAATGCCCTGTATAATTTAATGCTATTTCAAGCTCACGCGATATCGTCGTTTACTAGTAGATTATACGGGGCTGAGGAAAAAAGTTGCCCATTATGGGGCGAAAACTGTACACAAATTCTTGCACTTAATGATATAGATAGTGTTTAATTCAGAGCCGTCAAAAAAGGAAAATATTTACTTTGGATAAACAAAGTTAACCTTCTGAGTTTGTCAGTTTGGCAAAACCTACGCTTTAATCAGTTTGAAATGCCAAGTGTCCCATAAAATGCCGGGCATTGCAGACCCAGATTAGGCTCTTCACTGTTTGCATAATATTTACAGCAAAATAAACAAAAAAATATCCATAAATGATGTATGGACTTGTCAAATTTATTAGAAGAGTATTCTAGGCATAAATAGGTTATCCTCTTCAAAGACCCCTGTGCTACGTTTGGCGTTTATAAAAAACTGACATCGCACTGCATGGTACAGTCAGTAACAAATGAAGCCGACTTGAAGTCAGCTGCGAAAACAGCCAGATGAGTAGAGACTTGTATCTCTTGTGATGCCAGGTTTGTTTGTGAGGCTATGCAATGATAAAAATTTAACCCAGGAACGCTAAAACCGATAAAACAAAAAAAAAAAAAGAAGTCAAACTCACCACCAAAAATGATATATGCACCACCAACTCGACAGCTTTCTGTGTGCATACAAAATTTCAATTGTCTATAACAATGTGTGTGTGGGTGTTGTTTTTCTCATTCAAGTCTCCATAGTCCTATAAGTGGTAAAAACGTCTAAACGCGAATCATTATAAAGAGTGCATCCACCTTCACGTTTGGTGATAAAATATGAGTTAATATGCATATATTGATCCATATATCTGGCAAAAAAATGCCGAACGTTTTCTTGCAAGACGACAAATCGATCAACAAATTTCTGGTTCCTCACTGAGCGATGCAATATAAATAAAAGCGGTACAGTGAATGGGACTCTACGGCTGTACATTGTATTTTCACCATTTTTTCATTGTTAATAAAATCGAAAGTAGGTCATTTTAGTTGGCAACTAAAATGGCTCAAATAAATTTTCAAATCTTTTTATCTGAAACTCGACCCTGTTTCAATGCTTTAAAGTTGGCTAATCGCGGTCATTTACAATGATGAAGTTCTGACGATAAGATTGCAACGATACCTGACGATAAATTTTTTACAGGCTGATAGAGCGATGTGGCCTTAAAAGTGACTGTCAATATAATAGCAGGTCAATTCAAATTCAGATAATTTTCTGACAGTTTACAATAATATTTACATAATTATGCAAGTTAAGCTGGAACCAGGGTATCAGATGCAATTCAAACTTCTTTACAAATTGTCACACTTTCAGACAACTATTTCTACGAAATTCAAATAGGACCAAATCCTTTGTAACGGTAGCTTATGACAGGTGCAACCTATGTCGGTCTATGTAGAACGGTCGCCGCATGAATGTTGTATGACGATGTCAGCATCATTTGCTTCTATCATGCTACATATACCACAGGGTATAATTGATTCCGCTAATTTTCGCTTCCTGCAGAGACTGTACATCATATTTGGCTTCCGCCGAGACTGTCCACGAACTTTTGCTTCCTGCCTAGACTGCTGTACATGATAAATGGCTTCCTGCAGAGACTGTCCGCGAGATTCTGCTTCCTGCCGAGGCTCTCGGCAGGAAGCAGAGTCTCGCGGACAGTCTCGGCAGGAAGCAGAATCACGCGGACAGTAGTCTCTGCAGGAAGCAAGAGTTCGCGGACAGTCTCGGCGGAAGCCAAATAATACGGACATTCTCTGCAGGAAGCGAATATTGGCGGAATCGATTATACCCTGTGTATACCGCCTTATCTTGATAATCGGATGCACCGGCTTGAGGTGAATTGACACTCTTTCAGATCCTTGTAACGTTTGCCTCCAATCTCAGCCAGGGTCAACTCTCAAAATAATTTGCCTCGTGTTCCTTGATTGCTGCAACAGCTCAGTTACCTTGGACTGATTTCAATCCAAAAAATGTTACGCGACATTATTAATACTGAAAACGTCAATTCTCTCTGAAATCTTTATTATATCAATCTCTGGATTCCAACATATTTGGTAGATTGTGAAGACAAATATAATAGTATCAAAGAGGCGAGTGAGATTTAATCATGTGAATTTCTAACCCCTTCGACTGACAAAAGTGTATGATTACCGTAGCAATGTTACGGCTTTAGGCTCGTTATTTCTTTCGTTTTGTAGGTTCTTCAAATCTCAAAGCCCTTCTTAATATTAGGGTGATTGAACTACGAACATTTCTCGAGTATTTAAGTCCGGTATGCAAGGGCATAAACTGCAAAACCCAACCCCGCGAAATAAGATCAAATCTGTTGGGATCTTTTTCTCTTTTAAGTGACTGTCAAAATAATAGCAGGCCAATTCAAATTCAGATAATTTTCTGACAGTTTACAACAATATTTACATAATTATGCAAGTTAAGCTGGAACAAGGGTATCAGATGCAATTCAAACTTCTTTACAAATTGTCACACTTTCAGACAACTATTACTAGGAAATTCAAATAGGACCAAATCATTTGTAAGGGTAACCTATGACAGGTGCAACCTATGTAAATCTCAAACGGTCACCGCATTAATGGTGTATGAGAGTATGAGCGTTATTTGAGCCGCGACACGAGAAAACCAACAATGTGGTTGTGCGCCCAACGCAGACTCAGATCAGCCTGGGCATCCGCCCAGTCTGATCAGAGTCTTCGCTGTCCGCATGAAGGTAGCTTAGACCCTTAGCTACCTTTTGAGCACTTAACAAAGAGTCTGATCAAACTGGGTGGCTGCCCAGGCTGATCCGAGTCTTCGCTGGGCGCACAACCACATTGTTGGTTTTGTCGTGTCGCGGCTCATTTACTTCTGCTATGTTATACACCGCCTTATCTCGAGATTCGACTACACCGGCATGAGATGAATGGACACTCTCTAAGATCCTTGTAACAATTGCCTCCAATCTCAGCCAGGGTCAACTCTCAAAGGAAATAATTTTCCTCGTGTTCCTGGGGTCGTATTTATAAAACGACTTAAGTGGCTGCTATGCTGTTGCTAAGGCTAAATTTCTTTTAAGGAGATTCCCTACAACTACGAAATTTGCGCTGGAGGAACAGTCTTAAAAAGACTGTTCCTCCAGGGCCAATTTCATAGTTGTAGAAAATCTCCTTTATAGGAATTAAGCCTTAGCAATAGCATAGCAACCACTTAATGGAATTTATATTTGTTTGCTCTTGAAATTTCTGTGTATGTATTCGTGGTAGTATGAGAGTTTATTAGAGGGTATACGGTATAATATATAGTAGGCTTACTAAGTTATAAACTGGTTTTGTAAAGGTATGTAATCACATGATGGCAATTTTCACGTGGAAAACGAAGTTGAATTATAGTACTGAATCATTCGAGCCAAAGCCAGCGACAAAGAAACACATACATTTCCCCCCACCCACCCACCCCAAGCAATGGGTGAGTTCTGAGGAAAAAGCCTTAGAAACCTAGAGTGCATACTTTTTCTGGAATTCTGAGTATTTTAAAAGGTAGGATCAGTTCAGGCAAATTTGAAGTTACGTAAATTTATCATTACACAGTCATTTGCATTATAATATCAGCATGTGAAAGGCCAAAACCATTGTTAACCGTTTTGTATAGTTTACTGAATAATATACATGTATGTTCATTAATGTTAATAATTTAATATTTATAGCAAAGAGAAGCCATAGGAGCTATAACTTATCATAGCTACAGGAGGGTAATACCCAGATCCGTGCGAAGTGGTAATTATGACTGACAGAGGCATCTGTTCTACAATCCATACACAGGAGGGTAATATAACGTAAGGTATTTTAATATAGTTTCATAGAATAATAGCAGGAATTTTCTTTCTCTATGAATATGTTTTATTTCTACTGATACTGCTACTACTTATGATAAATAGACAGAATAGTGTTTAGAATTCGAATACTGTGCTGACAGTGCAGATTTTGCAGTTCAGTTAAAATTCATTTTAGAAAACAGATCAAGCATGTATACAAGATACTTAAGAAATTTTAGTCTGTTTCAGAGTCAAATGTCGTCACACAGTTTCACTATCTAGCTGTTGCTCTGGTTTACGAGATGTTCGGGTGGTTCATTGGGATGACAGGATGTTCTATGGGCAGAGATTGTCTTTCAACAATCATTCTATTGCTAATTTCTTGTCACTGTCATTGAATCAATACACTAGTCAAGCAGCTGGCTGTTGGCACATCCTAAACTTGTATGTTTGTTGTCACTGATTAGGAAGTTTCCAGGCTCGTGCTGGAATAGCAAAGTGGTTGCGGTAGTGAGTTGTGTATCCTTCTTTTTAAGAGAAGTGAGGTGAGGGGCTCTCAAGGCAATAAAATATAAATGATTTATGTTCGGATGAGACGGAGTCGAAGGAGAACATAAGTCGTTTTATGAATACGGCCCCTGGTTTGCAATGGCATTGCTTGGACATTGCAGTTATTAGTGCTGTCGCATCTCAGTTACCTTGGACTGATTTTAATCGAAGATAAACAAACAATTTTTAAATTCTTAAGCCACATTACAAGGGTCATCCAATAAAGAGTGGGATTTGTTTGAAATTAAACGAACCTACCCTATTTCTTATGATCTTAAGAATTATACATTCATTTACAAGACCAATATCTAAGCTTCCCCAGCCCCCCCCCCCCCCCCCGCCCCCGCCCCCGCCCCCTACATTTGGACTATACTTTAGACATTGACATTGACGAATGCTTGCCTAGCGTTTCAGGAAATATGACCTTAAGAACTTTGCGCGACTGTCTGTTGTAAGCAAAACAAAGCAGATCAACCGTGTGTTGCTTCAATATGTGCAATGTAATTAGAATGGTATATCTCACCGTTTTGAGTTGAGTGCTTACCATTATGTAAAGGGGGGGGGTATCAATAAGGTGGTTTTTCTGCATCCTACCAAAGTTTTATTTTTTTAACTGATGGTATACTCCGATGTGTCTAGTTTATTTGACCATACGTGACTTTGGTCGGAAAGCCCTACTTACTGAGCTATGGGTCCATAGAAGTGGGTGGGGTAATCCAACATGGTTTTAGCCTGTCTTGTAAACACATTCTTATTTGGTAGAAGAGTACAGCAGACAGACAGGATTTGAGAAAATGATTAACAGAACATCTAAACTATATTTCCATATCATTTTATTTGGTTTAATTTAAACATATGTTGTCAAAAAAAGACTTCCTTTTGACATTCAGCTTTTTTTTATATTTTTGACCTCAATTTTCAATATTTCTTGGCCTTATTGTTAAATAAACACACATGTTATCATCAAACTCATGTCAAGGAAGCACCTTGACAAGGACATTTGGATGATGTGACCAGAATTTCACAATGGCATAGTTTTCATGGTCGACTGAACACATAAACTTGCTTGGAAGATGGTTTTTGTTCTATTTTGACCTAGAATTACGAACCTTTGGTCAAATTACTATTTTAACTGCTATATTATGCCCTACGCCCCCGCCACTAAAGGAGAGGGAATACATATTGGCTTAAGTGTGGATCTCGCTGGCATCTGCATTTGTATATGTGTCACATATTAAGTCCTTCTGTGACCTTGGAAACAAGGCCAAGGTCATCAAAATCTGACCTTGACCTTGTCAAAGTCTGTGACACAGACACAGATGCAGACGCCAAGGAGATCCGATCTGAAGCCAATATGTATTCTCTCACCTTTAGTGGCGGGGGTGTAAGGCATAATATAGCAGTTAAAATAGTAATTTGGCCAAAGGTTCGTAATTTTAGGTCAAAATTAAATGAAACACCATCTTCCAAGCAAGTTTGTGTGTTCAGTCGACCATGAAAACTAGGTCATTGTGAAATTCTGGTCACATCATCCAAATGTTCTGGTCAAAGTGCTTCCTTGACATGAGTTTGATGATAACATGTGTGTTTATTTAACAATAAGGCCAAGAAATATTGAAAATTGAGGTCAAAAATATAAAAAAAATGCTGAATGTCAAAGGAAGTCTTTTTTGACAACATATGTTCAAATTAAACCAAATAAAATGATATGGAAATATAGTTTAGATGTTCTGTTAATCATTTTATTAAATCCTGTCTGTCTGCTGTACTCTTCTACCAAATGAGAATGTTTTTACAAGACAGGCTAAAACCATGTTAGATTACCCCACCCACTTCTGTGGACTCATAGCTCAGTAAGTAGGGCTTTCCGACCAAAGTCACATATAGTCCAATAAACTAGACACATTGGAGTATACCATCAGTTAAAAAAATAAAACTTTGGTAGGATGCAGAAAACCTACCTTATTGATACCCCCCCCCCCCCCCCCCCCCCCCTTTACTTTGAAGTTATTACACCTTTCTCGCCGACCCCCAATTAAAATGCTCGTGTCTTGCATTTTTTAACCTATATTCCTAGCATCTTTGACAATGTTAGTCCAAAATGAGTTGTTGTTTTTTTTCATAAAGTATGATTCAAACGTAGTAAGGTGTGAAAGAAAGTTCTTTGAAAGGAAAATGATAGTTCCAGTAGCCATGGCATCTATGTTTTACAAACCTGGCCTGGAGCTTCTCCTCTGCCTCCTGTCGTTGCTAGACAGAAAGATAGAAGTATTTGGGATACTTTATTGTGTGCGCTATAAGATATGCCACGCAGTGATCATATTTTCGATATGAAACATATGAAAAAAAATATAGTCACATATTATAAATGAAATCTCACTCTTAATTGGGTGACCATCGAAATACTGAAAATTCACTTCTGTCTGAAACCTGTATCATATCAGACTCTGGATTATTAGTATCAGAGAGGCGAGTGTGAATTTTATTACCCCGTCGACCAAAAAAAAAAGTGTACCATTACAATAGCAATACTACGACTTCAGGCTTGTTATTTCTTTTGTTTTGTTGGTTCTGCACATCTCAAGGCCCTCCTTAATGCTAAGGTGATGGAACTATGAACATTTCTCGAGCATGTAAGTCCGGTATGCAAGAGCATTTGCAGCAAAACCTGGCCCAGCAAAAGAAGAGCAGACGGAACTTAACAACACATACAGGTACATAAAGTGTTATGTTACATGTTCGACGTCTGCCATTGAATCGAAGTTAACTCCTAAAGAATGATCCGCGACACGACAAAACCAATTAAGTGGTTGTGCGCCCAGCGAAAACTTGGATCAGCCTAGGCAGCCGCCCAGGCTGGTCAGAGTCTTTACTGTGCGCTTAAAGTAAAACTAAGGGTCTAAGCTAGCTCACTGCGGACAGCAAAGACTCTGATCAGACTGGGCGGATGCCCAGGCTGATCTGAGTCTTTGCTGGGCGCACATTCCATTTTGTTGGTTTTGTCGTGTCGCGGCCCATATAATTTTTGTCCCTAGGTGTATTTGTTCAAGTAGACTCCTTTCTCAAACGATTTCGTCACACTGAGAAGCAAACAGGAAGTCAAAAACCTGTTTCCGTTTATATAGAGGATCTTACATGAGTGTTCATGTATTATTGTATTAAACGAGTTGGGGAAAAAGATAGGATGCGAGGCTATTCCGAGCATCTTATCGGTTTTCCCAACGAGTTTAATAAATTCAGTAATACAGGAGCACGAATGCAAAACTCTGTTTATCATATGACACTAAAATTGCATTTTATTAGCAAATTTGCACGAAAACAACACGATTTCGCCATTAGAAAACGCGACGTTTTTATGGACGTCAGCGTATAATGTAACGTCGTAATTTGCTTATTTAATCCACTAGTGTATTATCGTTTTTACTGCATGGCTTTATTACACTCTCAGATGTGACGTCCTATGATAAAATAATGGACATAATAATAATAAAACATAGAATACCCTTAACTTTTAAAAGAAGGACAAATGCATTGAAACGGCATCCATGTACAGACTTCTTCACATTGAATAAAATCTCATAGGTTCCGATAAAACTGAGTCTACACACGATGCATTAGATGTAGGCAAAATATGTTTCTAGTGTTTCATTATTCGTGTAATTATTAACAATGTACTAAGTATTGAATAAATATCCCTGGAAGGTTGCTTGTAGTTTTGACTAATTATGTAAATAGTGCAGATCCCAATTCCATGCTAAGGGAAGACTTCTTAAAATATGCATATTCCGATAAAAATGAATGTACCCAATGTTTCTAGCCTGATCTCTTTAACGATAAATGAGTGAGATTTTTTTTTTCAATCAGAATATATAAATTTGGTGCTTACGGATGGCCCAATAAGTTTACGAATGGAAATGTTATAAACAGATGAACAGTTCCTCAAATTATCATCTTAAAAAACGCCACCAATTTTCTATTGCTCTATAGAATTATTTTGCTTCAATTACGCCAGTGTCTATATACCTATCCATTTCGAACATGCACTGCATGCGCACATAAAGTACCATTTAGACGATGTACAAAACATCCTGTAGCTGATGCACTCTTTTTTTTCTAAAATATAAACTGTGAAAGTAGCCCTGAAGGTGGTATAATCGTGGATATAAGAACTAAATCACGTGATAATAACATGTCAAACAATTTCTTGATATTTTCTAATGACATAATTACACCACAACACTGAAACAGTTTTCGATGAAAAGCAATATCGTTTCAATGTTAGAAAATTCATCTGCATGTGATTGGGTGATCTATTTATAGCAAATGTCACTGGGTTGTAAATTCGTGGATGTGTTACGCCCCGTGATAAAAAATCGATGTACTCACGTCAGGTCACTTGTTTATTATTTTCTGTTGCATAGATGCTTTTGAAAACTTCTTTAGTCATAAACAGATTATAGATAATCCAATCTATATCAGATATTAATGATTAAAGCAGAATATTTTCTTATCCTTTTAGAGTTGAAAACCGCAAATACAACCGTAGTAATTGCCCGCTATATGGTGACCAACCTCTTCAAAACTATTCGCACGAGATTTAAAAAACGTCAAAAGATACCCTAGAAAGCTAAACCCTCCGCTTAAAACTGAATGATTTTTACACTCCATGATCTGGTAGAGATGTTATTTCGGGAAAATCAACGACACTGCATATTTAAATACCACCTATTTTTTTTTTTTTTTTTTTTTTTTTAGCATTATCGCCGCCATTTGTGTCCGCAAAAAGTCAGGTTCCTAAGAAAAAAAGAATACGCCATCATGTAGTCTGTGCATGATCAGTAATGCAATATGCAACACGGGCCTCGCTTATTTGTCCCTTAGTAAAGAGTACATGTAGTCGAAGTAAACGCAGTTAGTCGATTTTATATTATATTTCAGTTGCACTTTATTCTTTATAGAGGCCGCGCCAGGAATTTATACCGTAAAATTTCTGAGCATTGGCAGACTAAGATCAGAATACTCCTGCAGTCTGATTATAGTATTCTCTGTTTGACAATTCATCTGCATCTTTTACATGCATTACTCCATTGACAAAAAAGCTGTTCCAATTTACTAAAGTTACGGTAATGTTTTAAGATGTCCGAATTTTTAGAAAATTTAGGGTTGGTAATGTTTTGTATTATGTAATAGTAGTATTATGTAATAGTACAAAGACGTTTTACATTTTAATTCAAGGGACACCTTTGCAGTTTTTACGAGGGGTGATCGATAAATTCGAGAATTTTCTAAATAAGGTAGACACTGTTAGAGGTACTTACAATTAAAGTTTAATCCTTTTCATTGTAAGACCCCTTTGCTTGAATGTACTTGTCAAATCTTTACCCCCATGTGCGGAATACGTACTGGAGGTCGTCACGTGACACCGTTAGAAGCACCTTCATTATTGCAGTACGTAGTTCCTCTCTAGACTCGAATTTCCTTCCGCGAAGGTGATCTTTCACAGTTGGAAATAGAAAGAAGACGCAGGTAGCCAAATCTGGACTGTTAGGTGGGTGTTGCAGTGGTTCTGTATTTAAATCGCTCATACTTTGCTTTACAACATTACTTATCGCTTATCTCGAATTGCTCTTCGGGGTTGAACTCGAAGTTTATTGGAATAGTAGTCACCAGTGACAGTGGGTTTGGCGAGTACCATATGATTGAGAACCATTCCCTTCGAATCCCAAAATATTATTGACATTACTTTGCCAACTGACTTCGAAAGACGTGCTTTTACAGGCGAAGGGGACGAAGTTTGTTTCCACATTGAGCTTTGTTGCTTACTTTCGGGCTCAAAAAAATGAAAACACGTTTCAGGGCACCGGGAACCAATTCCTTCAGGAAACCGCGAAATTCAAAAATTGGTGCAGGGAAACTCGGGACTTTTATTGTCACATGGTGCTCTTTGATTGGTTAATAATGCTGATGAGGTTCCAAATGCTGTTTTAGTGATATGCAGAAATCAATTTTGTTTGCTATTATGGATATTGTAAAAAAAAAAAAAAACAAGTACTTTTGATTTGGTCTGTGGAGCCAAAATTAATGACTGGTGATTTTTAGCAAATCTTCTGCGCTTTTCTTCGTGATAGGTAGTTGCTGGCTATCAACATCATGTAGAGCTAGAAAGTGCAGGTTAAGGTGGTGTTTCTTCTATTTTATCTTATTGAGCAACATTTTAGCTTGAAATAAGAGCAAATCAGGATAGTGAAGTAATAGTGTATAAGGCACACTGTCACAGGCAGTAGGGGTCACTAAAGAAGTCTATGGGAGAAACAAATTAGTTCATGCTGCCCTTCATCACATGCTATCACTTTATTAAGAAAGACATCATCTCTGTTTAAGTTCTTTGCATATTTTTACCCTGACCATCTTTTGTTCTGGAACAAGCAACCTAGACAGCCAACGTTCACAAACCCGCCGCATTCCGAGCACATTTGTCAGAATATCTTGTACAGTTCCATGACCAATGTCAAAGTCCTCATCTGCCAGCCGAACCTGATTCACCTATCTTTTCAAACATATTCCTATATTGCAGCAACCTTTTCGTCCGTACTAACAGTTACTTTTCGCCCGGAGCGGGGGTCATCTTTCAGACTTTCTGCCGTCACTGAACCGATGAATCCACTTGTGAATACAACTGAGCCGCGACACGAGAAAACCAACAAAGTGGTTGTGCGCCCAGTACAGACTAAGAACAGCCTGGACATCCGCCCAGTTTGACTAGACTATTTGTTTAGTGTTCAAAGGGTAGCTAAATGTCTAAGCTACCGCCATGCGGACGGCGAAGATTCTGGTCAGAATGGGCGGATGCCCAGGCTGATCTGAGTGTGCGCTGAGCGCACAACCACATTGTTGGTTTTGTCATGTCGCGGCTCAACTATTTGAGAAACAAGAATCCTTGTAAACTCTTTGCATGTCGTCTCTAATTTCTGGCATATTCTTTCTTAATTTTACATAGAATTTTATAACAGTACGCTGTAGTGTAAAAATTACTTTCACGTGAATATTCTGGATTCATTGCTAATTAGAAGACACCCCCATCTCCAGAATCGAATAGAATTATGACGATTCTCAGGCTTGGTTGTACAGCAGATCATATTGTACCGCTACGCAAATGATAACTTTACTTAGACGCAATGAAGTATGACCAAAGTAGACGTTAGAAATCGCCTAAAAATCTTTTATTTTCATCCTTGAAAGTTGACGGACCTTTTTTGCCGTTTCCCGGCTTGCTTTCAAATGGTTTGATGTTGGGGATAGGGTTTGGGATCTGATTCAGTCAGTTCCTGAAGTGTAGTTACTCTTAAAATTTCCAGTTGTCGATTTGGTATAACCCAGCACCAACCTGTTTCTGGCAGTAACAACTACTACTGCGCTTGTGGCTTACAGGAACGCTATTTTAAGCCATTTTTGGGAGGCTTTTGGCCATTTTTCATGATGTGGAGGTACTCTAAAATGGGATGTATCCACATTTCTATATATAAGTAACTAAATGCATGGGTTTTCAATAGTGTGACAGTGTAAAAAGATACTAACGATAACAGATACAAGTTTTGAGTCATTTCTCTACAAAATATGGAAACATAACTATATAGGGAAAGTAAAAAGATAGGCAATGATCAGGAATTAATATAATTAAATCCCACATTCAGCTCCCAAAACCAATAGGGAAAGAAGCACATACACACAGAAACCGACACAAGTTTGCGAAAGACACGCACAGTAACCCGAATGAGCAACTCTTTCCCAAATAGATGGTCAATCAGCTATCCCAATAACAGCACCAACATCTATTTTTACTCATTAACAGATGGCAGATTTGGCAACAAACAGGTGACCAAACCACCAGAGACTATAGACAAACGGACACAGCACAATATAACATCAAGGAATCGCAACATAAGTACTACCTTGGATCGGTCAGCAAAAGATTAATGGGGGCTTAAACTAGTTGACTTGGCCCAAACCTCGCCCCCTACTTCTGCAGTGGTTTGAAACATTACTCTATCTGTTTGGTCCGCATGAAGGTTTCCTAACTTATCAATGAATAATCACCGGGAACAAACAACTCGCGGGCAATGCCTATGATAAATCAGAGATAAGGACTCCACGGAAAGAACGTATTGCGGCCCTAGGAGACCCCTGGGGAGTCAGACAACACCACTGAAATACCAGAGCAAAAGAAAACTATCCGTTGAACCCCGAATAACGGAGTAACAGACAAGGCAAACTCCGGCCCCAACCACCTTAATTAAGTAGTTTTGGGAACAAGCTGCTCACTCGGTTGGCCATATGTTCTCTGTATCTTGATTATTTGTAATCTTAGTTGTTTCCAACTATGGTTTGAGGGCTGGATTTGGATTTTGATTGTTTCAGTTCCTGGTCTTTGCATACTTTTTACTTTTATGTCGGGCCCATCATTGAGTCTGATGCCTGACCAACCGGCGTGCAAATAAAGAGGGAAGCAAAGTTTTTAACCATAATTGGGTTAACCACTAAACATGCATACATATAATTACAATTATATTATATCCAATACGTTTGTAACGAACGATAATTTTCCTGAACTGGTAAGAAATATCAGACTTACCTACAGTGTTTTGAATTTATAGACTAAGTCACCATAAAATTCTGGTTCCGATAGGCCCTGTTGCAAAAGCCTTTTAAATCCGACATTGAATCTAGACACCAATTCATAGTGTCGGCGAAAGAATTTTGAAAATGCTTTTCGAAGTTTATGATATCTATAGCCCTGTTGGAGAAGCTTAGCAGTTAAAATTTCAATACGGGCATTGAAGTCAGTCAAATGACTAGACACTCTAGCAAACCGAATGAGTTGAGAAATGTAAACCCCGTAAGAGGTAGAACGGGGAACATCACCATCCAAAATGTAAAATTTACTATGTCAAAATCAAAGTCATCGCGTTTATCACAAATTTTGGATGATCCATCTGAAACAGATAAATATAATTTCAAAAATGGGGCTTCAGTATCGGCTGCATTACCTTGGCTGAACTGCAGTTCAGGTGGATAAATTTGATTCACCATGCCTTTATAGTAAGGATTGTCAGTATTCAAAAGATCATCTAGATGTAGAGTTAAAGTAAAAAGTATGCAAAGACCAGGAACTGAAACAATCAAAATCCAAATCCAGCCCTCAAACCATAGTTTCAATAATTTCAGATTGTTTATTTATTAGAATGAGAAGCCATGAAATCACTTTCATAGCAAAATAAAAAAAATCCGCTACATGAGGAGCACAAATAGTGCCCATCGAAATACCAACAATTTGTCTGTATAACTTAGTACAAAATCTAATGTAAATATTATCTAAAAGGTATGTTAATGCTTCAGACATATTTTGACATGACCAAAGTTTATATCGTTTTCGATGTTCAGAAGTAAAGAAAGCGTTTCTTTCGTTACAGGCAAGAAAAGGCGAACCTTCACTTTGGAAGGCCTACTCAATTAAATCTATAAGTTTGTCCTTGATCAAATTATGTGGCAAAGTAATAGAGTGAAGAAAACTCATGTGATGACAAACTGGTCGTACGGAACCCTCTCAACTTCAATTTCGTTGATTTTGGTTAATTTGGGGGGAAATGTGGAAACATTTCTATGTAGGGTCGTTGTACATTTGTTGATTTTAGTAGTTATCGGCAAAGTGTGGAAACATCTTTATAAAGGAATTTTACAGATTCTGTAGATTTTTAGTCATTGCATAAAATATGGAAACATCAGTAGGTCGGTGTATTTATCATCATTTGTATTGCACATTGTCCTACTAACAGTGTTGGATACTAAGGATGATAGGTACTCCAATTCGGACCATATAGGAGTATTTCTCATCGTTTTCATTGTACCCTATTAGGGGGACAGTGTGGAATGCTTATGCCGACAGGTACTCCAATTATGGACAAATCGGTGTATTTATCATCGTTAGTATATCAATCTGTCAGGAAGACAGTGTGAAATACTAACGATTACAGGTACTCCAATTTGGGCAAATTTGAACATTCATCATCTCTAGTATTCCTCACTGCCAGTAGGACAGTATGGAATACTATCGATGACAGGTACTCCATTTATAGCCAGATCGGAGTAATTACTATCGTCAGTATTCCACACAGTCAGTAGTCTCTATCTGACGTTTCCACATTTATTGATTTAGATTGTTTTTTTTTTTTGCGGAAAAGGGGGTAATTTCTATTTATGGAGACTATTTGGGAAAGAGCTGCTGACTCGGCTTATCACTTGTAATTTATTGTTTGTTGGGATGTCTTTGTCAATCTTTCCCATTGATGTTGGGGATAGGGTTTGGGATCTGATTCAGTCAGTTCCTGAAGTGTAGTTACTCTTTAAATTTACCATAAATGTCGATTAGATCTTTTTGGGGGGAAATGAAAAACGTATCTTCAAAGGGACGTTTCAATATTCATTGCTTTTGGTCCATGTGGAAAAATGTGGAAAATGTGGAAGTTTCTATATATAGGGACGTTTCCCCTTTGTTGATGTCGATAAATTATCGGGAAATGCAGACACAGGGACGTTTCTATATTTGATTTTGGTCAATTATTGGGAAAATTGGATACTTCTCTATAACTGGGACGTTTCTAGACTGTTGACTTTTGTCAGTTTTTTTTTTAAATGTGGAGAGGTTGTTGGGTGTTAAGATGGTTCTGGGTATATCTTCCAGTGCCAGGGCGTCCTGCTGATTTGAAAAAAAGTAGGGCAGGGGCCTACTGTGCTTGCAGCAGGTGCGGGTGAGGGTTGTTTGGACATTTTTCTCTCGTCTACCATTTCTCTTTTCTTTCTCACTCTCTTTGGGAACGGCCCAATACTGTCTCGAAGGGCCGTTTAACCCAAAACAACCAACCAACCAAAAATGTGGAAAAATCAGTATTATATGGGCAAAATTGGTATATATCAACGTTTTTATTCACATTGGCAGTAGGAAGGTATGTGAAATACTTACGTTGATAAATGCACTGATATAACCGAAAATGAAGTACAGATCATTGCTGTTACACCATAATGATCTGGCCATAATTAGGGTACATATTATCGTTAGTGTTCCACACTGAACTGCTGGCAGTGTGGAATACTAACGATGATATGTAGTCTAAGTTTGGCCGAATACTAACTACGATAAATAGTCTGACTTGGCACTATTATCGTTAGTAATCCACACTGTCCTACTAGATTTTAGGAATACTAACGGATGATACATACATGGATCTGGCCATAATTGGAGTACCAATCATTGTTAGTATTTCACATTGTCTAAATGGCAACGAGGAATACTAACAATGATAACTACTTAGATTTTCCCATAATTGAAGTACTTATCATCGGTAGTACTACATACTGCCAGAAGGACAGTATGGAATACAAACTATGATAAATACATGTATATCAATTTAAGCCTTTTAATACAGATGATTCCACATTTTTAAAAAATGGTCATAATCAACAGATATGGAAAGGTACTATATAGGAAATTTTTCATATTCAACAGATATGGAAAGGTACTATATAGGAAATTTTTCATATTTTGCCATAATTGAGTCACAAAATAGACCAAAATGGATAAATGTTGAAATTCCGTATATCGAGACGTTTCCTTATGCTCTTCCAAGAGGACCAACATTAATACATGTGGAAACGTCAGAAAGGGACTACTGACAGTGTGGTATACTGTCCATGATAAATATTCCGAACCGGTCATAATTGGAGTACCTATCATCGTTTGTATTCATTCCACACTTTCGTACTGGCAGTGTCGATTTTCAACGATGATAACTACTCTGATTTTGCCCAAACTGGAGTACCTATCATCGTTAGTATTCCACATCATGATAAATCCACGTATCTGACTATAATTGGAGTGTTTATCATCGTAAATATTCCACACCATGATAAATCCACAGATCTGACCATAATTGGAGTACCTATTATCGTTAGTATTCCACATCATGATAAATCCACGGATCTGACCATAATTGGAATGTTATCATCGTAAGTATTCCACACCATGATAAATACACGGATCTGACCATAATTGGAGTACCTATCATCGTCAGTATTCCACACTATGATAAATCCACGGATCTGACCATAATTGGAGTGTCTATCATCGTAAGTATTCCACATCATGATAAATCCACGGATCTGACCATAATTGGAGTGTCATCGTGAGTATTCCACACCATGATAAATCCACGGATCTGACCATAATTGGAGTGTCTATCATCGTTAGTATTCCACACCATGATAAATCCACAGATCTGACCATAATTGGAGTACCTATTATCGTTAGTATTCCACATCATGATAAATCCACGGATCTGACCATAATTGGAATGTTATCATCGTAAGTATTCCACACCATGATAAATACACGGATCTGACCATAATTGGAGTACCTATCATCGTCAGTATTCCACACTATGATAAATCCACGGATCTGACCATAATTGGAGTGTCTATCATCGTTAGTATTCCACATCATGATAAATCCACGGATCTGACCATAATTGGAGTGTCATCGTGAGTATTCCACACCATGATAAATCCACGGATCTGACCATAATTGGAGTGTCTATCATCGTTAGTATTCCACACCATGATAATACAGGGATCTGAACATAATTTGAGTATCTATTATCGTTAGTATTCAACACTGTCTCCAGACGATGATAAAGGAGCCGCGACACGACAAAACCAACAATGTGGTTGTGCGGCCAGCGCAGACTCAGATCAGCCTGGGCATCCGCCCAGTCTGATCAGTCTTCGCTGTCCGCATGTAGGTAGCTTAAACCCTTAGCTACCCGTTAAGCGCATAGAGAAGACTCTGATCGGACAGGGCGGATGCCCAGGCTGATCTGAGTCTGCGCTGGCCGCACAACCACATTGTTGGCGTGTCGCGGCTCATATTTGCCTATAATCAGAGTACCGATCATCGTTAGTATTACACACTCCCAATACACAGGTATCATACCGTTTTCTAGGATCGGCTTCTTTCATTCTAATCCTGGCTCGGCGCAGCTAATAAAGGTGGAACTGTTTAGGGGTGCTGTTGACAAATAGTAAATTATAGATAATCAGGCTGTTTTGGAAAATAAAAAAATCATGCAAACAGAACAGTTTTGAAGCACCTTTGCTCTCGAACGATCGCTATCTTAGCAAAACATTCTGTTCATTTGCAAAACGAATAGTAATAAACGGCAAACAAATGCAGTCGACTCAAATGTGGTAAATAGTTTGTCAGTATTATAGAATCTTTTATAGTTTTGAAGTTAAATTAGTGGTAGATATTTTATCAAAATGTCAGATTGATCTGGCCGAGCATTCTGTATAAATCGCCACTACAACAGGATGCCTATAACTCCAAATGTTGGTCCGTACCGCGGATGTGTGTTTTACAGACCACGGTGCATGTATTGTTTATGCTCATCCTGACCCTGGCTAAAATGCTAATAATCACGTCGGCTAATCGCATGTTAGATGCTAATACTTTTCCTCGGAGCGGCTGTTTAGAGTTGATGTCATTCAAAAAATCTGATTTTAGTTTACAAGGTTGCATTGAAAATTGTAAAAACGTTTTCTATATACAATGAATGCAATTATCTTCTATTTATACCACCCTTACCAGAAAGTGCCAACTTTAACACGAAATATTTCGCAATGAGCAAGGTCTACACTGGTAAGGATGATATAAAATAGTTAAAGCTCGTGGATTATCTCCTCGTACAGGCGGACAAACCGTGGTATACATGTAACTATTACATACAATATATGCAAGCATCAACATAACTTCCACAAGTGAGAGGAGCGGCTGTAGTGTAGTGGATAACACTCCGGACTACCAATCCAGGGGTCGCAAGATTCTCCGGTCTTTCGGATGAGACTTTAAGCCGAGGTCCCATCTTCTCCTTGTTGATGGGACGCTAAACCAGAGTTCACTCACTCACTCACTCCAAAAGTGAGTCGTGTCCGAGGGAAGTACATGCTGGGGAGCACTTCAATTAGACATTATATAGCAGACTGTAGGTAATTAAATAAACTGTAAGTCGTTTTTATATACTTTGTAGGGGTAGGGTCCTGGAGTGTTTGTTAATTGAGTGAATCAGAATTAGAATCGTTTACTGTTGATACGTCTAAGGACAATCATTCACCAGGACCTGTGATCAAGGAAACTAGTCACTAGCCCTTACAAGAGAAGTAAACTTAGCTACTGAATCCTCTGCACACTCAGCAGAAGAAATAAGAGAATCTTCCGGGGAATTCCAATCTCTAATAGTCTGAGGGAAGAAACTGGACTTGAAAATTTTGTCCCAGCCAATGGGGTTTGAAATGCCAGGAAATGATTATTCTTGGTACGCCTACTTGGGGGAACAAGGTCATTTATGGGTATACTGGCTGCACCCTTCAGACCTTTGTAAAGCATTATGAGTCTACTATCTTTCCTTCTCTTTTTCAGAGATTCCCACTTAAGTTTCTCAAGAATGCAAGTCATACTCCCAATTTCATATGTGTAATTTCCCGTTATAAATCTAGCTGCCCCTTTCAAGTTTATCTTGAAGAAGTATATTTTGGGGGTCCCAAACTGAACTACCATACTTCAGGACTGGACGCACCAGTCCCTTGTATGCTCTTTAACGTCTTGTGGAAATGCTGCCAAGTTACGTTTGAGAAAGCCAAGGGTCCTGTTAGCCTTTGTGCAAATATTGCTGACATATGTGCGCCATTTTTAAGATCATTGGTTATGGTTATGCCGAGATCCTGCAGCACTGGAGTGTACAAAAGTACACCTGCTCGTAATACTCTGAAAAAGAGGGTGTAGCAGTATATATAGAAAGAAAGAAAGATACTTGATAGTTTCTAAGTTATTGAGGACCGTTTCCTCTAAGGTATATTCTTGATCCGTTTCTTTGTAATTTGCATTATATTGCATTTGAATTTGACCGGTTGAAAAATCATGCCCCAACTCCTTGCCCAACACCCTAAGCGATTTTTATCCTCCTGAAGTTTCACCGTGTGTTCACTATCTCTGATTTCACGATAGCAAACACAGTCGTCAGCAAAAAGTCTTAATTCCGAGTCAATGTTTTCTGTTATATCGTTAATGTACAACGAGTACAACAGTGGTCACAGCACGGTGCCCCGGGGGGACACCTTGCAAGACTCGGGCCCAATCTACTTTACCGTCATTTACTACTACACGTTGCTGCCTTTAACAGAGAAAACAATCTATCCATTTCAGAGTCTTCCCACCAATACCATGGCCGTATAGCTTACATTTGAAGGCCCCATTGCTCTATCAGCATGAAAAATTTTATCATGAGGTATCGCTGCAAGCTTCTTACAATAGTTTCGTGATTGTAAATGACCGTGATAAGCCAGCTTTAAAAAAATTAATAATCCTTGAGTTTCACTTTAAAAGGGTTTGAAAACTATACTTAGTTGGGAACTAAAATGACCTACTTTCGATTTCATAAAATGGTAAAAATACAATGTACAGACGTGGAGTCCCAATCACTATCCCGCCTATGTTTATATAGCATTGCTAGACGGGAAAACACAATAGGAAATTGTATTTTATGGAGCGACTTGTCATTTTTCAAAAACTAGTTTCTCTACTTTTTGCCAGTTAAATGGCTCAATATATGTACACCAATCCACATTTTATTACCAAACGTGAAAGTTGAACCGCATTTTACAATGATTTGAGTTAGGGCGTTTTTGCCGCTGATAGGACTATGAATACTTTAATGAGTACATGAAGATTTATGAGTACAAGAAGTCATGGTCTTTAACTTTCGACCCAAGACTCATATTTTGGCAGTTTCAGACATAAGAAAAAGACAAAGAAAATCCAATCCATTTCCACGCCGAGGACAAGAAAACAGCTTGAAGAGCGCCGCGGACTGTAAAACATAAACAACTTTCTAACCCGATACCGTATTAGCATCACGGTTTTGCGCCTTGGTACAGCTTAGCATCTAAATCTGTACTGAAGCAGTTTTAATACCGTCAGAAGGTGATAATCTGTGGAAGATCATAAAATTACTTCTTTCTAAGACAAAAAATGGACTCACTCAGCTTGTTTTCTGAGTAAATCGATTTCTAAATAAAGCACTGCGCCGCGGGCAGGAACGCAAACCTCCGCGCCCATGAAAACATTATCAAAGAATTCTCCGCGGTCATTATTAGCACTAATTGAAGGGTTCGTGCCCCCAAAATGATATTTTTTCACTATTTGTGATAGATTTCTGAAAAGAGCTCCAATATGGAAAGTTAAAAGTGATTTTTTTCTCAAAAGCCAAAAGGCAAACCACCGTCATTAACGCAAATGGGAGTTATTGCTGGCCAAACCCAAATTATTGTCATTTTAATGTTTTGATTCAGATATTTTGTCCCGATGCAAAATTATTTCTGCTTGCAACAAATTTTAATCGTTTTAACCTGACGGAGAAATCATTTTAAATAACATTTATCATATGACGTCGCATCTGAGAGTGTAATAAAGCCATGCATTAAAAACGATAATCCACTAGTGGAATAAATATGCAAATTACGTCGTGACGTTATACGTTGACGTCCATAAAAACGTCGCGTTTTCTAATGGCGAAATTGTGACGTTTTGGTGCAAATTTTCCTAATAAAATGTGATTCTAGTGTCAAATGATCAATAGAATCTTGCATTCGTGCTCCTGTATTATTGAATTTATTTAACTCGTTGGGGAACATGATAAGATGCTCGGCAAAGCCTCGCATCTTATCATTTTCCCCAACTTGTTTAATAAATTCAATAATACATGGGCACTCATGTAAGATCCTCTATGTATGTCTTCATTGTTCTGTTTACTGATACTTAAACTGACCGCCTATACTAACTCCGAACTGAAAAAAAACTTACGACGATCCAAGACTAGCATGAAATCAACCGATCCTAGAAAACGGTATGATACCTGTGCAATAGGACAGTGTGGAATACAAACTATGATAAATAAAGAAACTTGGTCCTTGTAATACTGCTGTTAAATGACCATAATCAACATATATGGAAACGTTGCAATAAAGAGAAAGTTCTTACTTTCCCAATAACTGACCAAAATCAACAAATGTTGAAACTTCCCTTCATGGAGACGTTTCCACATTTTTCAAAACCTTGATCAAAAAGAACAAATGTGGAAACGTTCCTATATATAGACAATTTCAATTTTGTTAAGAACTAATACAAACGATTGTAAGTACACCATTTTGGCCCTTATCATACCGAGGTTTCTTAAAAACAATTTAAATAAATGACCAAAATCAACAGTTATGGAAACGTCCTTATGAAGAGAAGTTTCACACTTAACCAATAATTGAGACTTTTCCACATTTTCCCAAAACTGACCAAAAGCAACAAATCTGTAACGTCCCGTAATAGAGATGTTTCCACATTTTGTAGAGAAACGACTCAAGGTTGAGTAGCTATCATTGTTTTTCACACTGTCACACTTTTGCAAGCCCAGGTGTTCCGTTTCTAATATCTAGAACTGTGAAAACATACTTTATAGAGCGGCTCCACATCAACCAAAATGGCAAAATAGCTCACAAAACTGGCTTTGAATTGTCCTCTGGTAGCTGCAGTAGGATGTTCTTGCTGCCAGAAACAGTTGGTGCTGGGTTTAACCCACATCTATCCGTGTTAAGTTCCAGTCTGGCCAGCAGCTAGGAGCCAGTTCCTAAATGACGATAAACCAGAAAATACACGTAAATGTAATTTTTCCCGCTGTCCATTTTCAACGTTGTCCGCAATTTCTCGACGATGCATGTTCACCGTGACGTCATAACTGTGACGTCACAGAATCAGTTGTGATTAAAAACTACGTGACGTCGTTAAAATGTCACTAATTCATACTTCAGCACGTGGCCGAAGAAGATTCTCGAATTTATCGATCACCCCTCGTATATTGCTAAAACGGTTGGATTATTATCGCTGAATGACATGTTGTTCAGAAGTGTTTACATTCGTACGTATAGAGTGCTAATGTGAGTAAAATAACAAAACTATGTGGTTTATACTCGTTTTTGTTTCTACCATTATATCCATTTACTGGATATGGAAGAGGAATGGACGCGATCGTATGCCAAATGGACCCCGAGGACTGCCCATAATCGGGAATACGCTCCAAGTCAACCCTGCGAAGTTCTACTTCAATCTGGAGGAATGGGCTAAACAGTTTGGGCCAATATTCAAGTGCAACATTATGAGGACAAACATGGTTGTATTAAGTTCTCCAGATCTGATTCGGAAAGCTTTTGCAAGTGAAAAATACGATGAAATATTCAATGACAGACCCGAACTTTTCTTAGAGAAGTACTATTTCCGTAATAGTTTAGGAATATTAGCGGCACGATATGGTGAAACTTTATTTAAAATGCGAAAAGTTTTCCATACTGCTCTTCATCTGTACGGAGACGGGATACCTAATTTCGAAAATGCAGTTCAATCAGAACTTGAAACTTTGATTCAAAGGATACACAAGTTGGAAGGAAAAGATTTTGACCCTTGTCCAGTGTTCGAACGTTCTCTTGGTAATCTAGTGTCCATTCTTCTGTGTAGTGAAACAATGTCAGACAGCGACGCTAAGGTCTTATGGGACTTCATAAGAATTAACAGCGAAGCCCTCAACCCGACCGTAGAATTCTTTCTTTTCAACTTCCCATTTCTACGTTTCATGCCAGGCAAATATAGTCGCATTTATCGTACCATTTTAAAAGCAAATGAAGAGGTTTTTGAACGATACTTATATAAATATCAAAAGACATATAAGCCCGGTCTTGAAAGAGGTCTTGTTGATGCTTTTATCAAATTACAGAGGGAGTCAGTAGAGAAAGGTTCGACATGGTTTGATGACGACCAGCTGAAAGGGATGGTCAGTAACGCGATTGGTGCTAGTCTCAGTACCACGATCTGTGCTCTTACTTCGATATTTCTTGCACTTATCAACAACGTTTCATGTGCTGAGAATATTTATCAAGAAATTGTGTCAGTGGTAGGAAACAACAGACTGCCAAACCTGAACGATAGAGCTAAGATGCCATACACCGAAGCAGCAATATTGGAGTGTTTGAGACTAGCCAGTATAGTTCCAATTATCGTGCCACATAATTGTATGGAAGACTGCGAGTTTGAAGGTTACCAAATACTAAAAGATACAAGAATTCTAGCAAATCTCTGGTCTATTAATCGAGATCCTAACATCTGGGGAGATCCTGATGTCTTTCGTCCTGAGCGTTTCCTTGATGCAGATGGCAACCTGCTTCCGCCAGAGAGTAAACTACGACAAGCTTTGCTTCATTTCGGAGTAGGCAGACGTAATTGTCTTGGCGAGGTCATGGCAAGATCACGTTTGTTCCTCTATGTGACGTCACTGATACAAAATTTTAAGTTTCTTCCTCCGAAGAAAAGTCGTCTGGTGCAGTTTGATGCAAGAAATTTCCCGTCTGCTATTAACGTGAGACCGCCACCCTATGCTTGCAGGGTTGAGGTTCGAGTATAGGGTGTTCTTTTTAAAAACAGATTTAGCTTCATACAGGGGTATGGCTGAGCCGTACAGTGTGTGTCTGATTTCTTGTTATAGATTATGGTTGCTTATGGATACAACAATCATCCTTTTTTTTCTTATTCTGATTTTACTATCCGTCAGTGAGAGCGACACCTATTACAAACCAGTATTTTAGTAGATGCTAATCAGACTTTTTATTTCTTTAAGGTGGTGATAATCACTGATTTGGGACAAAGACAAAAATCTGCATAGAATACTCAAAATAACACTGATCTTTCAAAAACTTAGCAGATGCCTTCTTTATGTTGTTTCTCATGATTTAGAATCCCAAAATGCAGCATTTGTTAATGTTAAAAAGTGTTTTATAAGAGAAGATCAAAGGGTAATTTTCTGCGAATAAATCTGAAAAAATAATGTCATTATTGAAAATATACTTAGTGCTTAGAGTACCTTGTTGCATAATGGAGAGCGTCCTAGCAATTATTTTTTCAAACTCTTTCACACATTATTAGGCTGAGCAGATGAAAAAAGATGCAGTCTGTGTCCAAATGTTTTTGTCAAAACACACAGGTGAGACAGGTGAGACTATTTTAACAAGGTTGAACAATTTCATCTACACACCACTGATCATGTCAGAAATGTATTATTTAAAGTGTAGGTGTTAACATAGGTATGCTTGCCTACCCTATATTTAATAAATGCATCCAGTGTACATTACCTTGTACATGGTTGAACATTGAGAAAAAGCTACCGTTTTCATCTGGTCTACATTACAATTTGAGAAAGAGTTGGAATAAATAATTGCTAGGACGCTCTTCATCATGCAATAATGCACCTTCAGCACTACGTAAATTTTCAATAACGATATTATTTTTTCAGATTTATTCGCAGAAAATTACCCTTAAGGTGGTGATTTATGGTAAATGTAAAAATCTGCATAAAACCATAAAAAAGTAAGGTATCTCCCTGAAAGTTAGCAGACTTCTTATTTTTGTTGTTCTTTACAGTTCAGAATACAAAATAGACGTACATGGTGCTTATAAAAGTGTTTTTTGTAAGGAAAGATCAAAGGGTAATTTTCTGCGAATAAATCTGAAAAATTAATATCGTTATTGAAAATTTACGTAGTGCTGAAGGTGCATTATTGCATGATGAAGAGCGTCCTAGCAATTATTTATTCCAACTCTTTCTCAAATTGTAATGTAGACCAGATGAAAACGGTAGCTTTTTCTCAATGTTCAACCATGTACAAGGTAATGTACACTGGATGCATTTATTAAATATAGGGTAGGCAAGCATACCTATGTTAACACCTACACTTTAAATAATACATTACTGACATGATCAGTGGTGTGTAGATGAAATTGTTCAACCTTGTTAAAATAGTCTCACCTGTTTCACCTGTGTGTTTTGACAAAAAAATTTGAACACAGACCGCATCTTTTTTCATCTGCTCAGCCTGATAATGTGTGAAAGAGTTTGAAAAAAATAATTGCTAGCTCGCTCTCCATTATGCAACAAGGAACTCTCAGCACTAAGTATATTTTCAATAACAATATTATTTTTTGAGATTATTGCACACAAAATTACCCTTTGGTCTTTCCTTATAAAAACACTTTTTAACATTAACAAATGCTGCATTTTGGGAGTCTGAATTGTCAGAAACAACATAAAGAAGGCATATGCTAAGTTTTGGAAAGATCAGTGGTATTTTGGGTGTTTTATGCAGATTTTTATCTTTGCCCCAAATCAGTGATTATCACCACCTTAAAGCCTACTTGAGTGTGAAAATGCGGAGACTGTAAGTTCAAAATAGTAATGGGAAAGATGTTGATTATACTAGCCTACTGGAGTCTGAAAATGCTGAGACTATATATTCGAACATCTATTTTTGAGAACCATTGTAGAACAATCTGATCAAGGTATACACTGTTTGCAATTCCACTAAACAATTTTAGGGGTGTTTCCGAAGAAAGTGTGATGTTAGAACAGTTACCGTACTATTCATACAAAAAAAAGCCTCGACCCCCCCCCCCCCCAAAAAAAAAATGGTTATGCGCCCAGCGCAGACTCAGATCAGCTTGGGCATCCGCCCAGTCTGATCAGAGTCTTCATTCTCCGCATGGAGGTAGCTTAGACAGATATATAAATTCGACACCATGTTACATAATATAATTGAGCCGTGACACGACAAAACCAACAAAGTGGATGTGCGCCCAGTGCAGACCCAGATCAGCCTGGGCATCCACTCAGTCTGATCAGAGTCTTCACTGTGCGCTTAAATGGTAGCTAAGGGTCTAAGCTACCTCCATGCGAACAGCAAAGACTGATCAGACTGGGCTGATGCCCAGACTCATCTGAGTCTGCGCTGGCCGCCCAACCACCTTGTTGGTTTTGTCGTGTGGCGGCTCATATATCCATGAAAAACTGTTTCAAATTTCAGTTAGTAGCATAAATGAAAGGAAGTCGTGTATCATATGAGGACATGCATTATGCACAATAACCCTGCATACTGCATGATTTTCGGGGAATGTGAATAGTGAAAACCCTGATCAGTCTCCTCAGAGACTCAGGCGGTTACAGAGCATTTTATATGCTGCCTAAGGCGAGTTACAGAGAATTGGTATATATATCTCGTTGACCAGCATTTGCATTTCCAGAGCTAGCATAAGAGGTATCGCGCTAGGACGTGACTGGGTGCATGCATGACATTGACCGCCAGATCTGTGATGAAATCAATTCCCTATTACTATATTCAGATAAATTCTTGACTGACAAAACTCACGTATGCAAGAAAATATATATTTATACAAGAAGACATATACAGTGGAATTTCAAAGGCTCGAACCCTTATGGCCCGTTGACCCTGTCTGGCTAGAACTGTTTCTTTGGTCCCTAGAGGTCACTTTATATAGAAACTAACCCTGGATGGCTAGAACTACCCTTGGCTAGAACTAATTTCCATGGTCCCAATCCTGCTCGAGCCAATGAAGTTCTACTGGTTACAGTTTTACTGTAATTAGTATATAAGTTAGGAACTCAAGTGTTGCCATGTAACTCTTATATGTATACCCTTATTCTTCATTATCTGTATCAGGTCGACTGTCAATCAGAAGCCATGTTCGAACAAACCCGATAAAACAAGAGTTCCGAATAATGAATATGAAGTTTCAATGCTATGGGCCAATGAGGTTTTTTAACGCTTCCACTATATCATCCGCGACACAACAAAACCAACACAGTGACATGTGCGCCCAACGAAAACTCAGTTCAGCCTGGGCATCCGCCCAGGCCGACCAAAGTCTTCGCTGTCCGCATGAAGCTAGCTAAACCCCATAGCTACCCCTTTAGTGCACAGCGGAGACTGATCAGACTGGGTGGATTCTCAGGCTTATCGGAGTCTTCGATGAGCGCATATGCCACTTTGTTGGTTTTGTCGTGTCGCGGCTCATGTGAAGTCATAACGGCACTCTTGGTCATTCGAAATAATATAATATTTCCTTTTAAAAGGAAGGCTTGTCCAGCTAAGCCAGTGAAATTTTCATGAGTTGTTATGGAAGTGAACCCGATTGTTAGTGCACTTTCTGTTGCTAACTTTTATTTAGCAAAGTATTTAATTTCTCACTTATTGAATGGTGGCATTATCTACGGGTGTAAGGTAAAAACAAGTGTAGAATTTATTTGAAAAACAAAATGAAGAAATATTTAAACACACACACACAACAACAACAAAGAAAAACAGTTTTCCAACGTTTTGGCCGGCCGTTTTAGGCATGTCTCAAGGAAAATAAGTATATGGACCTATTTCAAGTCTTTTCTTCACGGCTGTTGAGTCACATTTAGCCTGAATCGAAATTTTAGGAATGACTGTTTCAAACCTATGTCTATGGAATCTTGGCACATCTGAATTTGGCATCAAAAGAAGACAATAAATTTATACTTACAGAAGTTTATTTTTGGTTTAAGTGGCTGCAGTGGCAGTGACTGGAACAAAATGTTGACACTCTGAGAAGAAAGTGCATGCTGCTGTTTTTTTGGAAAATAACTTGCTTTACACCATTTGGGAACAACAAAGCACGGAGCCCATTGCGTTCATATTTCCATGAACTCCCAACAAATGAAATTTATCTTTTATATTTATGCTATGTTTTTACATCAATATTCTTACTCATTCGTGAGGTTCTGACTTATTTAACGCCAAGCAAAGGACGAAAAATAGTTATTAACCAACGTGTTTGGTAATGAAGTACAGCAGCCGTCACTATGATATGACATATGTCAAACGTTACGTCGGCCAATCATCTATCTGAATTATCCGTGACGTTGCTTACGCGTAAGATTGCATGAATGTGTGTTGTTCGTGAATGTATGTACAACGTCAGCCCAGTATAGGTTCATCTAAGAAAATCGTCGAAGAGTGTAAATATTTCTCTGTACATTTGTATAGCTGAAGTAAGAAGGCAACATTAGAGAGTGTTATAAAAGCAAGAAAAGTGTCCACACAACCCCCACCCGCACCTACTATAATCCAAATCAGTAGGACGCCCCGGCACTGGAAGTTATACCCAGCATCATCGCACCATCCAACCAACCCCTCCATTGTCATAAAGCTGTCAATGAATCCCTTACAGTTTCAAATTTTAACAATTCTGAATTGTCCCCTTTTTCTGTACCTGTGTCATTGTAAGAGGCTTTCAGTTCATGCTATTCATGAACATGTTGATGTCCAATAGAAAATTTTTCAGATGCTAAAAATGGGTACATAATATATCGCTTTGTGCCATGGAAATGCCTGTTGCAATGCGTATGCGTTAATTATTCACCGACATTACCGACTTTTACTTACATAACATGGTCCGTTGTACATATAAGCCACACACACAGTTACATGGGATACATTCTTTTTCAGTAAATGTTATAAGGGAAGAAAATCGTCAAAAGCGCTTGTTTCTAATTTTTAAACAATAAATTTTGACTCTGCTCTTTCAGATTTTACACTGATACACAGATCAGCCCACTTCCGCATAAGCGCAGTCTGATCAGTCTTGCCTCAGCATGAAAGATGAAGAATATATATATATGCCGAAAAAGAATGATCAGATCCAACGAATGCATCGGCACTGGACAGTGTACCGGCTGCTCTGACTAGTCAGATTATGCGATGCCCTAAGGCCTATTTTTCGCGAAGCCGCTGCATGATTAATGCTTTGCGCTAAGCTATATATAAACACTGTTTCTTACACAAGTTTTGGTATATTTCTTAGGATGCAAAGCCAAATACTTTGCATTGCATTCAGAGTTTCATTTTTTATGCAATCACTTTATAAAAAGCAAAAGAAATGTGGCCAAGTTCAAGGCACTTGTATAAGAAAAACGTGCTTTTTAACGGAAATATTAAAAAAAAAAGTACATGCACTATCAAAAATAGAATACAGTTTCTATCTGTTATTTTTAGCAGATGAGGCAAATCGGATATGGATAAAAATAGACAAAATCGGATGAGGTGTTTGTTTGTTATGTCTGTGAAGAAAATAATGAAGAAATGCTGTTTCAAACCGGAACGAACTTTCCGATCTCTTTGGCTTAATTGCGGCCCTAAAAAAAGTTTAGAACGAATCGTTGCAGTCATTTACTGCACGAATTTGGCGCAAAAAATTAACAAGACTATTTTTGTAAGCTATAAACATTTGGTTACATGGGTACGAAATAACACACGTGCCAATCAATAGACTATTCAGTAGACTAGTACAGGCAATATAGTTCCAACAGCTGACTTATAAAAATATATCTACAACCTATATACATAACTGTTACATATTAACAAATTGGCACACGCCATTTTTGATGCCTAATATTTATTATTGTGCATCTCAGAAAACATACCTCGAAATATGTGATTACACCGCGCACAATGCGTACAAAGTACAAAAAAGAATACGGAATGATTTGAAAAGGCTATATACATATTATACAGCCTATCTACAAAAGAGTACAAAGTGGTACACGCCTTACTTGATGTCTTCTGCTAATACTTTATATTGTGCATCTCAGAAAACCTGGGTATACTGCGTACATTGCTTGCAAGTGATATATAGCGATTATAGATAATATTCTTATCAATTACCTCGAAATATGTGCTTACACCGCGTACACTGCGTACAAAGTGAAAATATAAGAGGGCATGTTTTGAAAAGGCTATATACATTTTATACAGCCTATCTACTTAAGGGTACAGGGTGGCACACGCCTGTGTTGATGTCTTCTGCTAATATTTTATATTGTGCATCTCAGAAAACCTGGGTACACTGCATACATTGCTTACAAGTGAAAATAGAATCGGCCACCTTTTGTAATGTCTATGTACATCGTCTAAAACCTATCTACATAAAGGTTACAGGTCGGCACAATCACATACTTGATTATTATAGATAATATTCTTATCCAATACCTCTAAATATCTGCATACACTGCGTACACTGCGTACAAAGTGAAAATTAAGACGGGCATGTTTTGACATGGCTATAAACATATTATACAGCCTATCTACATAAGGGTACAAAATGGCACACACCTTACTTGATGTCTTTTGCTAATATTTTATATTGTGCATCTCAGAAAACCTGGGTTCACTGTGTACATTGCTAAGAAGTAAAAATAGAAATGGCCACCTTTTGTAAAGTCAATGTACATTGTCTACAAGCTATCTACATAAAGGTTACAGGTCAGCACAATCACATACTTGGCGATTATATATAATTTTTTTATCCAATACCTCGAAATATGTGCTTACACCGCGTACACTGCGTACAAAGTGAAAATATTGGAGGGCATGTTTTGAAAAGGCTATATACATTTTATACAGCCTATCAACTTAAGGATACAAAGTGGTACACGCCTAACTTGATGTCTTCTGCTAATATCTTATATTGTGCATCTCAGAAAACCTATGTACACAGCGTACATTGCTTACAAGTGAAAAAAGCAAAGGCCACCTTTTGTAAAGTCTATGTACATTGTCTAAATGCTAACTTCATAAAGGTTACAGGTCGGAAAAAATCACATACTTGATGACTATAGATAATATTCTTATCCAATACCTCGAAATATGTGCTTACACTTGATGTCTTCTGCTAATATTTCATATTGTGCATCTTAGAAAACCTGGGTACACCGCGTACATTGCTTACAAGTGAAAATAGAAAAGGCCACCTTTTGTAATGTCTATGTACAGTGTCTACAACTTATCTACATAAAGGTTACAGGTCGGCACAATCACATACTTGATGATTATATATAATATTCTTATCCAATACCTCGAAATATGTGCATACACGGCGTACACTGCGTACAAAGTGAAAATTAAAGAGGGCATGTTTTGAAAAGGCTATTAACATAGTAAACTGCCTATCTACATAAGGGTACAAAGTGGCAAACACCTTCCTTGATGTCTTCTGCTAATATTTCATATTGTGCATCTCAGAAAACCTGGGTACGCTGCGTACATTGCTTACAAGTGAAAATAGAAATGGCCACCTTTAAGAAAAGTCTATGTACATTGTCTACAAGCTATCTACATAAAAGTTACAGTTCGGCACAATCACATACTTGGCGATTATAGATAATACTAGAAAAGAGCCCGCGCAAGCGCGGAAATATTTCATGACGGTCAAGTTTATGTAAAAAAGCGAGTTTTAATTTTTCAATGTAAATGGCCTTAGGCCCAGGAGAAGATATGACCTTTACCATGAATACTCACTAAAGCTTCATTTACCTAATTAGTTGTCTGCATCTACAAACTTTCAGGTAGCAGACTGCATTGTTTCTAAAAAAATCAACTTTTTTCACTTTTTCCTATAGAAAAACCTAAGTGACTCAAAAGTTGACCTTGCCGTAAAACAGATCAAGGTCATCCCAGGGAATCATTTATATAAATTTTGTTGAGCTTTTGAGTCCTTGACGCGACATGCTAAGTTTCAAGATCAAAGGATTTGTGGTTCTGGGGGAGAATTGGTTGATTTGATGCTTAACGTCCACGGTAAACAGCTAAGGTCATGTCGGGACGGTCAGTTAAGCTAACCACACTATTCCTGGGCAGGTTTAGACCTCCTAAGCGGTTAACCAGTACTAAGTGCACATACTTTCGCCAGTAACTGACAACTGCCCTTCTTGAATCAGCGGAAGGAGAAACGAAAGTATGTGGCCAGGCCGGGTTTCGAACCCAGGACCTCTGACTTATGAGTCAGGTGCCCTACCGATTGCGCTACGCGGCCCGGCGTGGTTCTGGGGGAGAAGATTTTTTTTTTTTTTTTTTACCATAATAAATGTTTGCCATCTTGGTTATGTGACCTGTCCTGGGTATTTTTTTTTTTTCTGGAAAAATTGGGTCCTGGAACGTTTTGGGGGAAAATATTCAAGCCCTCTGAAGACTAAAGGCTTATTTAGCTTCGTTGAATCATTGAAATTGATTTGTCTGCTTCGCTGGAAAAAATGCCCTTTCTTACCTGGCGTATGTGTGTTAACCTTAGACAGTTTTAATTTTTGTCTTTTGGAAAGTTCAGTTCAGTTTGAATTCTCCTAACGACGTTCCCCAAGTGGCTCAGCGGTACGTAACCATAGCCGCACACACTTGGCGCCGTGTGTCCGTCCAACTTTTCGAAAGACCATGTTCTTCAATGGGCGAGTTCGATTGGCTACTCGTATTGACTATCGTTCTGGAAGAAAATGGGTCATTTCGAGCCAGGGCCGTCGGGACTATGACCATTTAGTTCTTCATCCGTTTAGACATATGAGCAAAAATACAAAAAATAATCGTTATTTATGGGGAATGACGTACGTTCATGGGTCGGATTTTTGCATTAGAACCTGCTAAATTTGGACTTGCTAAGCAGCGCACCGATATAACGACGCAGAACCGAAACGACCGGATAAATTTAAAACGTGTATTCGAGTACACGATAATTTCACTCGAACGCACCCATTGTTGACAAACCAATAGTCGAACTTTCTAGAAAAATACTTGGGAGAATTTAAAATGAAAGACGAATTTAATTCCCAAATTCTTTAAATCTACGTGAAACTAAAACACACGCTAACCGAAATTATCAATGATAGCAATATGCGAAAGAACCAGTATAGAAATTACGCTTGAAAATGCCACCAATTTTGCAGTTTATGCGTTACTTCGTTTATTTAGTATTATAGATTCTTATCCAATACCATGAAATATGTGCTTACACCGCGTACACTGCGTACAAATGGAAAATATATGAAGGCATGTTTTGAAAAGGCTATATACATTTTATACAGCCTATCTACATAAGGGTACAAAGTGGCACACGGCTTACTTGATGTCTTCTTCCAATATTTTATATTGTGCATCTCAGAAAACCTGGGAACACTGCGTACATTGCTTACAAGTGAAAAAAAGAAAAGGCCACCTTTTCACAGTATCCGAACGCACTGTACCATCTCTTCCGGTTTCCATAGCGTCGAATCGAGAGTACAATCATTCGCTTATAACCAGTAGTCGGAAATCATTGTGTTTTGAGATTTTATCCTGAATTTGCTGCGTCATTTATGCTTATTCAGCTTTGGAAAAGTAAAGAGGTAAGTTTAATATAATTTGTTCTTTGGTCTTTTACTTCATTGCCCTGGACAATGTCGTGTATGGGTGGGTAGTAAATGGTACAGTATTCAAATTGCCCTTGGCATGATTCTAAAACCATTTTGAGCCTTTCCTTACTTGCTTTTTTAAAAATCTTTAAAACAAACGGAAGGCGTTATTAATCTACAGTTTGTTAGTTTTGATAATAGGATGATTGCTAGGTTTTGCACGACACAAACTCTTGTTAAATTATGCTGTTCGGAATAAAATTTCTGTGGCGGCCATGAGTTTTTCATTGTACATGGTAATAAAATAAAAGACCGAGGAGCAAATTATATTAAACTTACCTCTTTAAAATTTCAAAGCTGAATAACTATAAATGACGCAGCAGATTCCGGATAAAATCTCAAAACATAATGATTTCCGACTACTGGTTATAAGCGAATTTTGTACTCTCGATTCAACACTATGAAAACCGTAAGAGATGGTACAATGCGTTCGGATACTGTGCCTTTGTAATGTCTATGTACATTGTCTACAACCTATCTACATAAAGGTTACAGGTCGGCACAATCACATACTTGATGATTATAGATAATATTCTTATCCTATTAAAGTAAAAAGTATGCAAAGACCAGGAACTGAAACAATCAAAATCCAAATCCAGCCCTCAAACCATAGTTGGAAACAACTAAGATTACAAATAATCAAGATACAGAGAACATATGGCCAACCGAGTGAGCAGCTTATTCCCAAAAGGTGGCCACTCAGCAACCCAAACGGAACCAAAAATAATAAGAACATACATAAGGTAAAACATCACAGAAACTCTGACACCAAAAACAGGCAACAGAGAACCACAACAGAACTACCGCCTTGGAACGGTCAGTAATGAATTACTGGGGGGCTTAAATCGATTTTACAGGCCCAACCTCACCCTCAGTTTCTGAAGTGGTACAAAACATTTAGTTGGTTGTTCGGTTCGCATGATAACCCTCTAACTCGTCAATGAATCATCACGGTAAACACATAAATCAAATTTCAACACCATGAAGAAGCAAAGACGAGGACTCAACAGATACAACGGGCCGTCTGACAGGTGGAGATCCCTATCCTGCCAAACAACCCCACTGGAAATCTGAAGCAAAAGAAGGTCACCAGTTGAGCCCCGGTGGACCAAGCAACAGACAGAAAGGCTCCGGTCCCAACCAACTAAAATATATAGCTTTAGGTCGGGGCCATCATAGAGTCTGACGACCGATCCCCCGGTGTGCAATTAAAGAGTGCAGCAAAGTTATCAACCGTGATTGGGTTAATCACTAAGCATGCAGACTGTCGCATAACATTTAAATTATAGCCAATACGTTTGTGACGTATTATTATTTTTCGGAATTGATCAGAAAAATCAGTCCTATCCTTAATCTTTTTGAATTTGTATACTAAGTCACCATAAAATTCTGGTTCCGATAGGCCTTGGTGTAAAAGAAATTTTAATCCGACATCAAATTTTGAAACCAATTCATGGTGTCTGCGATAGAATTTAGAAAAAGCCTTTCTAAGCTTATGATACCGATAGCCCTGTTGAAGAAGTTTAGCAGTTAAACATTTATTACGAGCATTAAAGTCATCTACATGACTACACACTCTAGCAAATCTTATAAGTTGAGAAATATACACTCCATAAGAGGGACGACGTGGAACGTCACCATCCAAAAATGGAAAATTAACTATATCAAAGTCAAAGTCATCACGTTTATCATAAATTTTAGAAGATACAAAACCGTTAGAAATAGATAGATGTAAATCCAAAAAGGGGGCCTCGGTATCTGAAGTATTAGCTTTATTCAATTTAAGTTCAGGTGGGTAAATTTGGTTAACCATGCTTTCAAAATAAGGATTATCAATATTCAGAAGATCGTCTAAATATCTAGAGGTTGAGTTAAATGCCTCAATGATATCAGCTTGATTATCAACAGAAAGAGAAGTCATGAAATCTCTTTCATAACAAAATAAAAACAAATCGGCCACAAGAGGAGCACAATTTGTACCCATCGGAATACCAACAATTTGTCTGCATAACTTATTACCAAATCTGATGTAAATATTATCTAAGAGATATGATAAGGCGTCACATACATTCTGACATGACCAAAGACTATATCCTTTATATATTTTACGGTCAGTAGAAGTGAAAAACGCTTTCTTATCGTTACAGGCAATATAAAGGGTATCTTCATTTTTGGAGAACTTTTTGAAGGCCCTCTCAATCAAATCAACAAGTTTTTCCTTTATTAAATTATGGGGTAATGTGGTATAAAGAGTAGAAAAATCATAAGTGGACAAACTAGTCGCACGGAACCCTCTTGACTTCAGTTTACTAAGTACCTCACCAGAATTTTTTATAGACCAAAACATATTTTTCCCTGACCTCTCATACACTGTCTCATAGTACCAAATGACACGAGATTTCACAGCAGTGAAATAAATATCTATACCTCTAAATATCTGCATACACTGCGTACAAAGTGAAAATTAAGAAGGGCATGTTTTAAAAAAGGCTATATACATCTTAAACAGCCTATCTACATAAGGGTACAAAGTGACACACGCCTGTGTTGATGTCCTCTGCCAATATTTTATATTGTGCATCTCAGAAAACCTGGGTACACTGCGTACATTGCTTACAAGTAAAAATAAGATCGGCCACCTTTTGTAATGTCAGTGTACATTGTCTACAACCTATCTACATAAAGGTTTTAGGTCGGCACAATCACATACGTGATGATTATAGATAATATTCTTATCCAATACCTCTCAATATTGCTTACACTGCGTACAAAGGGAAAATTAAAGTGGGTATGTTTTGAAAAGGCTATATAATTTTATACAGCCTATCTACATAAGGGTACAAAGAGGCACACACCTTACTTGATGTCTTCTGCTAATATTTTATATTGTGCATCTTAGAAAACCTGGGTACACTGCGTACATTGCTTAGAAACGGCCACCTTTTAGAAAAGTCTATGTACTTTGTCTACAAGCTATCTACATAAAAGTAATAGTTCGGCACAATCACGTTCTTGGCAATTATAGAAAATATTCCTATCCAATACCACTAAATATATGCATACACGGCGTACACTGCGTACAAAGAGAAAATTAAATAGGGCATGTTTTGAAAAGGCTATAAACATATTATACAGCCAATCTACATAAGGGTACAAAGTGGCACACACCTGACTTGATGTCTTCTGCTAATATTTTATATTGTTCATCTCAGAAAACCTGGGTACACTGCGTACATTGCTTACAAGTGAAAACAGAAATAGCCACCTTTTAGAAAAGTCTATGCACATTGTCTACAAGCTATCTTCATAAAAGTTACAGTTCGGCACAATCACATACTTGGCGATTATAGGTAATATTCTTATCCAATACCTCGAAATATGTGCTTACACCGCGTACACTGCGTACAAATGGAAAATATAAGAGGGCATGTTTTGAAAAGGCTATATACATTTTATACAGCCTATCTACATAAGGGTACAAAGTGGCACACGCCTTACTTGATGTCTTCTGCTAATATTTTATATTGTGCATCTCAGAAAACCTGGGTACACTGCGTACATTGCTTACAAGTGAAAAAAAGAAAAGGCCACCTTTTGTAATGTCTATGTACATTGTCTACAACCTATCTACAGAAAGGTTACAGGTCGGCACAATCACATACTTGATAATTTTAGATAATATTCTTATCCAATACCTCGAAATATGTGCTTACACTGCGTACACTACTTACAAAATGAAAATAGAAGAGGGCATGTTTTGAAAAGGCTATATACATCTTAAACAGCCTATCTACTTAAGGGTACAAAGGGGCACACGCTTGTGTTGATGTCTTCTGCCAATATTTTATATTGTGCATCTCAGAAAACCTGGGTACACTGCGTACATTGCTTACAAGAGAAAAAAATAGAAACGGCCCCTTTTGTTAAGTCTCTTTACATTGTCTACAACCTATCTACATAAAGGTTACAGGTCGGCACAGTCACATACTTAATGATTATAGAAAATATTCTTATCCAATACCCCGAAATATTTGCGTAAACTGCGTACAAAGTGAAAATAGAAGAGGGCATGTTTTGAAAAGGCTATATACATATTTTACAGCCTAACTACATAAAGGTACAAAGTGGCACACGCCTTACTTGATGTCTTCTGCCAACATTTTATATTGTTCATCTCAGAAAACCTGGGTACACTGCGTAAAGCAACTGTACTATGAAATATAGGTGATGTCAAACTGAGTTTAATGCAACATGTAATAGTTTTTTTTATGTTCAATCAACTTACAGCTATGTGATAAAACAACAGGGTTTCTGAATGATTTTTATTTTAGGTGAATCGCACTTTTCGTTTTTGAGATATAAGCCAGTGACAGAACTTTTTGGATGACCCCCGTTTACATGCAACCGAACAAAGGTACTCACACTGTGTTGTCTAATAGATCGTGACAATTCCTAATTTCTTTTACCGTCTGATGGACATTTACTTCAAGATCACAGCCCACATCAAAGCAGTAAGCGGCAGCGGATTGCTTCTTCGGCGGCAAAAATGCTATAAGGGGCTTGAGGGGCACTTGACGTTTCGAAACCTTCACGGAAATAGTTCCAGAAATCAAAGAAAAAACTTATCACAAACCAATTATCTGCAAAAAAAATTGTTTACGCTACATTTAGATCATCACGCTTGTCAAGGGTTGACCTTTTAATACAGCCCACATGAACTTCATGAAGTCAATACCATATGCATACTTACCAGTCTTAATTGAGTCTATATTAGTCTGTTCAAGGTTGAATTAAATAAGCCCTGGAGTGCGTAACATATACTATTCATATGAATACATGTCGGTCTTATAACTTGCGTTGACAACGCCAAACATGATAAAGGGCATTTAGACGACGAGTGCTTTTAGATATGTTACATAAACAATGAGACAATGTATACTACCAAAATTATGTTTTGTTTTGTTTTATTATTATTTCTTTATTTATTAATTTCCTTGTTTGTCCACTTACTTGGTCATTATAAAACTCTAAAGGTCACGGTCAGAATTTCGGAATTTGTAAATTTCAATTTAAAAAATATATATATACAACCGTCTTTTTATGGTGTTTGAATTTTGTTTTTATTGTTGTTGGCTGTTGTCGATGAAGGAATGACGACGGTTGTTAGGTTTCATCTCTTTACACAGAGTCTTTTTGAAAGATAAACATTTTTCGGTCGACTTGGTTTAGAGCTGTTAATTATCGTCTGACGAATATAGTTATCAAACACGTTCATAAATTATCCACCAGGATAGTAGGGATTAAGTGTAATTAACTGGGTTTTTTTGTTGTTGTTGTTTTTTTTTTTTTTCTTTGTTGTTGTTCTTTTATTGATTTGGTTGGTTGATTTGATGCTTAACGTCCACGGTAAACAACTAAGGTCATGTCGGGACGGTCAGTTAACCTAACCACACTATTCCTGGACAGGCTTAGACCTCCTAAGCGGTTAACCAGTACTAAGTGCACTTACTTTCGCCAGTAACTGACAACTGCCCTTCTTGAATCAGCGGAAGGAGAAACGAAAGTATGTGGCCATACCGGGATTCGAACCCAGGACCTCTGACTTACGAGTCAGGTGCCCTACCGATTGCGCTACCCGGCCCGGCGTTCTTTTATTGATTTGATGCTTAACGTCCACGGTAAACAGCTATGGTAATGTCGGGACGGCCAGTTACCCTAACCACACTATTCCTGGGCAGGCTTAGACCTCCTAAGCGGTTAACCAGTACTAAGTGCTCATACGTTCGCCAGTAACTGACAACTGCTCTTCTTGAATCAGCAGGAGGAGAAACGAAAGTATGTGGCCAGACCGGGTTTCGAACCCAGGACCTCTGACTTATGAGTCAAGTGCCCTACCGGTTGCGCTACGCGGCCCGGCAATTAACTGATTGTGGTTTCTAATAAATAAGATTATATAATCACACCTTACGCGAAACAATGCTACACCGTCCATGAAAGCATGTTTTCTGTTGACATGGTTGAGAAAATTGTAAGTCGAATGTGGCAGTCCCTGATCATTGCCTTCTCATTTATATTCCATTTTTATCTGCGAGAGATAAATACAAAGATTTGGTTTTCTTGCCCACCGGATAAGGATATCCGCGTGCTTCCCCTGTACCAACAAATCTTATCTCACCCATGTTATCTCAACCAGGACCGGATAAAAATCACAAGCACCCAATGCAATGGTTGTATTGGAGGTCACGTATCTGCGTCGTCAAGTGACGTTGGCTTTTCAGATGATGACGTCGCGAAGACGGCAAAAATGACGTCAGTTTATGCCTGCCGTACGTTGACGTAAAGAACCGAATGGCCGTCGTTGAAAGCGGCGCATTCTTTCAAAATTGAGTAGAAATCTCCCAAGCGCTAAAATTACGCATTTTAACAAGTTATAAAGTTAAAAGAAAACGTGGTGTGCAAGAAAAAGTATCTTCCACGGGTGTGAGGTGTGGATAGAAAATTCCGTCACTCGGGATCACTGTTCGGAATCACTCGGCAAGCCTCGTGATGCCGAACAGTGACCCTCGTGACGGATTTTTCTATCCACACCTCCCACCCATGAAAGATACTAATACTCTCATAGTCCATTCAATATGAAAATTTACGAAAGTCACCGAATGCTCATTTCATAACTTTCAGAATATTCATGAATTTCCTACCCTTCGAAATTCTCTAATCATCATTCGATACCGTCCTGTCCTACAGTTAAGCAAGTTCAATATATGAACTTTGTTATAATAACTCGTTGCATAATACGTAACTTTTTCGGTCATACAAACTCTCTTTAAAATTCGACAAACTTCTCTTAAATTCTATATTATCCCATAACCTTGCAACGTCGTTGGGGCACCGCAGGTGCCTTTGTTATAATATCTTTTCACCTTGTCCTCTTTTCAGCTGTCCTTGTTGTCCTGCCTTTTATTGTAGTGACCTTGAAAATAAGGTCAAGGTCATCCAAATCTAATCACTTTTTTGTCCTTTCCTGATAAAATATCTGTTCTAGTTTGGTCAAAAGCCTGTCATTTGTTAAAGAGATATTGTGCCCACAAGCTTTTTACTGCCTTTTATTGTAGTGACCTTGAAACTGAGGTCAACGACACCAAAATCTAATCACTGCTTTGTCTTGTCCTAATAATGTATCTATGCTAGTTTGGTCAATTTCACTATATTGTGCACACAATCTTTTTACAGTACCTTAAGAATTCTTCAAGGGGCAATTATTCTAAGAGAATTGGCCGCTAGCCCTTACTTTTTCTTATGTAGGTACACCTCATTGATATCAATGCGTCTGCAGAAATGGACGGACACCGTGAAAACAGTATACCCTATCGCAAACAAAGTTTGCGGGGGTATAATGAGTGATGAAAAATAATCAGTCGCGCAAAATGATTTTAGGTTCGATATAATAAATTCCATATACAAATTAATATACTGTATTCACTTACTCCATGATAAGATAGAGAGTTACTTTAAAACTTACAAAAAAAAGTTTTCCAGGAAATGACATAAAACAAAACACTACCCACCCAAGACACTAAAAGAGGAAAAATGGTGAAGTGTAAGCGACAAAACTGAAAAAAGCAATATCGAAATCAAACACAATCAGCATAGCATAAAGAAATGGACTATTAAAAATAATAAATTCGCAAAAACGTCTAGACCCGTTTCCAGAGCGCACATTTTCGCAAAACAACCCTCTAACGTCAAAGAAAACAATTTGGACGCTTTTCCTATTTTTCTTTACATTACAGTTACTATTATCTCGAGCTACTGATATCTCAAAGTAAATGTTCTTGTTCCAGAAAATTTACTTTCAGACATCAGTAGTTTGCGATGAATTTCGATTTTGAGATATCTAGAATTGGCTGTAATTCGCGAGAGAATATAAAGGTGTGCCATACATCTTGAAACGAACAAAAGTTACAATGATCAGAATATACAGATTTACAGGATGATTTTGAGTCTTTACTGGTCGCACAGGCTTTATGTTCACAAAAGCACGGAATACCAAGATCCTGACAAAACAAAACAAAAATATAATTGACGATACCCAGAAAGAAACCCATAAAACACAACCCACCTAAGACACTGAAAGAAGAAGAAAGAAACGCAGAACATTAAATATCTGAAGCATCTTTTTTTACTAACTTGCCATTTTTTCCGCCGAAACAAATCAGGAAGCAATGATTACAACTATTCTGGTGACCACCGTCCTAGAAATACACCAAAAAGGGTCTGCATCAGAAGTTTCCGCAACGGACAGTAGATTATCAACCTTTTGAACGCCAAGAAACAGACGACAAAATTTACGTCTGCAAAATTTCAAAAAATGTTTCATCCAAACTATATCACATGGAGAACTCAAAAACTAGAGGGCAAACAATGTAGATATAGATGCAGCGACTCAATATGAGCCGCCTCAGCAGGATCTACGCTGTTCGTCTCTTGTGCTGAAAGTGTCAAGTAACTGCAGGATTGAACAGGGTCCGAGGTTATAAAACTTGAGTATAATCTCAAACTCAAAATAAAGCACACTAATTGGCTGCTTCCGAGCAAGTGCTCAGAAGCAGCCAATCAATGTGCTTTATTTTGAGTTTGAAAATGTACTCAAGTTTTATTAACATCGGGGCCAGGTTTCTATGCGTGCGGTATCACCGTGATCTTCCGCGCTCATTGACTGCCATAGCGTACAGTGCAAGTGTACAGACAGCGTGTTCATGGTGCTAGTACACCGAATCAACCGTATATCAATGTTCAATGTGTTCAATCGAAACTGTTGATGTCATCAAGAGCCATTTACAAGTCGTACAATTTCCGCTTAACTTCTCAGTTGCATGAAGTAAAGGCAGTAAATCATAAACTGACAACGTAGCGTCCTAATGGAAAATGTGATTTTCTGACTTACAGCACCATAAACCCTGAAAGCGCAAAAAACGCAGACGACAAAATTAACGTCTGCAAAATTTTCAAAAAGCGTTTTGACCCAGCTGTGTCATATTGAAAATATGAAGAATAAAGGGCAAAACAGTGTATATCAAGTCATCATGAGTCGCCTCAGCTCGATCTACGCTATTTGCAAAGTCTATTAATTTATTTCACCTTTTTTTCTTTTCTTTTTATTTTATATATTTATATTTTTTTCGCCGTGAGAGTTAACTTATTATTCAAATGTAATTGTCATTGTTCGGAGCTCGTAGAGACAGTTTGACGCTTTGTTTGCACCTATTCTGCTTCTTAAAGGTATACTCCCTCATTTTTTCACCATCTCCAAAATAAACAATTTTACCAATTTCGTTAGATAGTATATAATCATACCTAAATCCATTGTAAAAATTCAGAAAAAGTCAGTTTAACGTATTTTTTAATGAAAATAAAATATCGAAACAGAAAATGTAAATGAACACTATCGTCGGCCAATCGGAAAGTTGTTACCACGCCTTACCGTCATATGACGATACCTAAGTATTTTCTGATTCGTGCACGCGCTAGTGACGTCAGAGCAAATTAATTCTATCCAATAAGACAATTTCTGTCGCGGTCCGCGACTGTAAAAAAAAATATTTTATTTCTTATTTTAAAATTACTTTTCGCAAAAACTTCTTCTAATTTCTATTGTCAAATGTACAAATGGTCATTTCGGAGCTATTGTGACAATATTTCATGGAAACGTTTTTGTAATCATAAACAAGGTCGTAAATCTTTAAGGTCATTGCTAGAATTATGGAGAAAATTGAGAAATTCAGATCGCTTTGACGTGTGTTATTTCTTTTTTCTTTTTTATGGAAACCATGTACGTCTTTTACACCGGGGGGGGGGGGGGAGGGAGTCACTCGGTCTTTAAAGGGGTACAGATGTGCCGCTGGAACTCTGAAAACCCACCCTATTCATGTATAATCCAAATACCAAAATATACACCTATTCAAGTATTTTGTATCAAATTTGGGCCCTATTCATGTATAGTGCAGAAAAGCTCATGAATTTGCCATTAAGCCTTGATGCCTTGTATGTCCTTCATTATAAATTATACTAAACACTAGAAATGTTTTTCAGAGAAAAACTGATGTCCCCCCACCAGCCCATTTCCCATCCCCTCTAATGAATAAAAAGCCCGAACAAGTAAAATATCTAGACAAGTTTGGAGAAAATCCATCCACTGGTTCTTAAGATATCCTAGATAGATGACTATAACGTTGAAAATGAGGTCAAGGTCACCAAAATCAAATCACCTCTTAAACTTGTCCAAATGATGTATCCATGCAAGTTTGGTGAAATTCCATCCATTGGTGGGTACAAGAAAATGTCATGTAAGTCCTCAGGTGACCTTGAATATGAGATCAAGGTCACCAAAATCTAATCAGCTCTTAAACTTGTCCCAATGATGTATACATGCAAGTTTGGTAAAATTCCATCCATTGGTTCAGGAGATTTTAGTGAGTACAAGAAATTGTCATCTAAGTCCTCCAGTCCTTGCAAATGAGGCCAAGGTCACCGAAATCTGATCAGCTCTTAAATTTGTCGCAATAATGTATCCCTGAAATTTTGGAGAAATTTCATTCATTGGTTCACGAGATATAGTGGTTACAAGAAATTGTCATCTAAGTCCTCCAATGACCTTGAAAATAAGGTCAAGGTCACCAAAATCTAAAAACCTCTTAAACTTGCCCCAATGATGTATCCATGCAAATTTGGTGAAATTCCATCCATTGGTTCAAGAGATATCGCTGGTACCAGAAATTTTCATCCAAGTCCTCCAGTGACCTTGAAAATAAGGTCAAGGTCACCAAAATCTAATCACCTCTTAAACTTGTCCCAATTATGTATCCATGCCAGTTTGGTGAAATTCCATCCATTGGTTCAGGAGATACAGTGGGTACAAGAAATTGTCATCTATGTCCTCCAGTGACCTTGGAAATTAGGTCAAGGTCACCAAAATCTAATCAGCTCTTAAACTTGTCCCAATAATGTATCCATGCCAGTTTGGTGAAATTCCATCCATTGGTTCAAGAGATATAGTGGGTACAAGAAATTGTCATCTATGTCCTCCAGTGACCTTGAAAATTAGGTCAAGGTCACCAAAATTGAGAATTGTGGTCCCAACTCCACAAGATTACTGTGATGATAAACCGCTATCAGATAAGATATACATAATATATCATTATACAGCACCACTGGTAGTAAGCAAAGTTTCTGTATATTTGGCATTCTCATACCATCATTTTGGTATACTAAATTGTTTATCTACTGAACTGCAGTGACCGAATATTTTGACTTACTTTGAGTTGAGGGATAATTTTTTCATAGTAATTAACTTTTTCGCATAATCGGAATGAACCAAGTTACCTGATTTATGATGCTTGTCATATTGTTGGGTAGCTGGTGCACTCTTGTGCTAAGGTGTGAGTAAAGCGGTACACACGTAATTATCCTTCAAATCGGGTAACAGTTCAATTTTAGATAGCGCTATCTTTTGTATATAATTTGAATGTTTAGTTGGATATAGTTAATTTAAAGTATAATGATTTAAAATATAATAGTGGTATAATGGGAATGTTGGCGGCAGAAAAGATTGAATTGACTGCAGTTCTGTACCTAACACTCTGTCGCAAATTCCCAAATAGACTATTCAGTTAATACAGTTTTAACTATAGATAATTATCCTACGAAATATTAATAATGTAATATTAAATAATGTAAGATAAATTAAATATTGACAGCAGAAAAGGGTTGAATTGACTGCAGTTCTGCACCTTATTTTCTGTTGCAACCTCTAAAGTAAGTTTATCACTAATTATTTAGTTTTAACAATCGATAATCATCCAAAATATATGAACCATATAAGGTCAAAGTTTAATGTGAAAACAGAAAAAGGTTGAATTGACTGCAGTTCTGTACCTTATTTTCTGTTTAAAATTCATAAAGAAGGGAAATATGTTAGTTCTGTACCTTATTTTCTGTTTTAAATTCATAAAGAATGAAAATAACCATATAAGGTCAAAGTTAATGTGAGTACAGAAAAAGGTTGAATTGACTGCAGTTCTGTACCTTATTTTCTGTTTTAAATTCATAAAGAATGGAAATATGCTAGTTCTGTACCTTATTTTCTGTTTTAAATTAATAAAGAATGAAAATAACCCCAAAATAATCAATATAATGGACATACTGCAGTACGGTATCCACCTGTGAAGGCGATATCGTCGACAGCAATAACCCTATTATAATGGACATACTGTAGCACTTGGCACGATGTCCACCTGGGAAGGCGATATCGGTGACCGCGAGGTACATGATCGGAACAACAGATAAGATTTTGAAAAAATTATTTATTTTTTTCATAAAAAAATTAAAAAATTATTTATTTTTAATACAAAAATTTCAATGGCATTTTCTTGAGATAATAATATAAAATATAATTTGATATAAAGAACAATAAACTAATTTACAGCTTATCTGTTTATTCCCAGATCATGGGTCTCGGTTCCAGTCTATTTATTCAGGTGTACACTGAGGACACCAATAACGATTATTTCAATCGTTAGTGGCCATATCATTGATGAAGCATCTGCATAGTGCCTAAGGCATGTGCATTTGCTTTGGCTTTGAGGCGGTCATCATACCTACAAAATATGTTGCCAGCATTTGCCGGTTCTCAGTTAGCCTACAGATTGGGTGCGAATACTAGACTGTACAGACTGCAAAAGACATACTGACCTAGTATACTGAACTATCATATCAACATGATATCGTAATGGTTCTAATAGAATACTAGTAACAACATGATATCATAATGGTTCTAATAGAATACTAGTAATAACATAGTACACGTATGATAATACACTCACAAAGGCATACCCCCGTCTGCACTAAGCTCCGCCGGAGACCCAATCAAGATAATATAGTCCACACAGTACTTACAATGGCATACCCCCGACTGCGCTAAGCTCCGCCGCAGACCCAATCAAGATAATACAGTCCACACACTAATCTACCAAGGCATATCCCCGGCTACGCTCAGCTTCGCCGGGGACCCAATCAAGTAATAACATAGAACACGTATGATAATACACTCACAAAGGCATACCCCCGGCTGCGCTAAGCTCCCCCGGAGACCCAGTCAAGAAAATATAGTCAACACAGTACTCACAAAGGCATACCCCCGGCTGCGCTAAGCTCCGCCGGAGACCCAGTCAAGATAATATAGTCCACACCGTACTCACAAAGGCATACCCCCGGCTGCGCTAAGCTCGGCCGGAGACCCAGTCAAGATAATATAGTCCACACAGTACTCACAAAGGCATACCCCCGGCTGCGCTAAGCTCCGCCGGAGACCCAATCAAGATAATATAGTCCACACCGTACTCACAAAGGCATACCCCCGGCTGCGCTAAGCTCCGCCGGAGACCCAATCAAGATAATATAGTCCACACACGACCCAATTAAGATAATACAGTCCACACCGTACTCACAAAGGCATACCCCCGGCTACTCTAAGCTCCGCCGGAGACCCAATCAAGATAATATAGTCCACACCGTACTCACAAAGGCATATCCCGGCTGCGCTAGGCTCCGCCGGAGACCCAATCAAGATAATATAGTCCACACACTACTCTACCAAGGCATACCCCCGGCTACGCTAAGCTTCGCCGGGGCCCCAAACAAGGTAATATAATCTATACACTACTCCCTCAATTATTTAATAGGCTCCGCTAGGGCCCCAGTTATGATTATACAACCTAGGCACAACTTAACTACCCCGGTTATCCATGCACGACGTCTGTAGCGTGCACGACGTCTGTATAAAGTAGAGTGTTGTCTTTTACACTACTGCTGTATTTTACCCAACTATCGTCTGCTACAAGTGGTTGAATTGAACGAAAATCTGTGTTTTTATACAAAATGAAAGCAAAAGAGAGGTTCCAGCATATTAAATAGCATTGAGAAAGGTAAATTGCAGAGTGTTTTAAATCTTTTCTGTCGAAGTAAACTCAGTGAAGCATTTAATACTGAATAATCAGCCTCGCAAATGTGCAAGAAGAGACAGGCTTCAAGTACTGGATAAAAAGAAGGTTAAGATAAGTATGTGTAGATTAAATATCCAGCATTAACCGATGTTGAAGTATTCGGCTCGTTGTACCAGTGTTTTCCAAACAAATAATAAATGATTTCGGTTATTTACATTTACAACTGCACGGTTTTAACATCATCACTGGTATCCTTACTCGAGGGTTCGTCGACGGCAAAATGCGTTCAACAGTAAGAATTCTCAATTGACTACTACAGTTGTTTAATTGAGAATTGTGGTCCCAACTCCACAAGATAACTGTGATGATAAACCGCTACCAGATAAGATATATATATAATATATCATTATACAGCACCACTGGTAGTAAGCAAAGTTTCTGTATATTTGGCATTCTCATACCATCATTTTGGTATACTAAATTGTTTATCTACTGAAGTGCAGTGACCGAATATTTGGACTTACTTTGAGTTGAGGGATAATTTTTTCATAGTAATTAACTTTTTCGCATAATCGGAATGAACCAAGTATCCTGATTTGTGATGCTTGTTATATTGTTGGGTAGCTGGTGCACTCTTGTGCTAAGGTGTGAGTAAAGCGGTACACACGTAATTATCCTTCAAATCGGGTAACAGTTCAATTTTAGATAGCGCTATCTTTTGTATATATTTTGAATGTTTAGTTGGATATAGTTAATTTAAAGTATAATGCTTTAAAATATAATAGTCAAGGTTTTCCCTCGGCCTTGTATTTAAGGAGTTTTTGGGACCCACATACCAATTTTTTAAGAGTCCAATGCCAAAAGTAAAGGGTCCAAATCAAATATCAGAATTTCATAAATACTTTATTTTGAAAATCATTACTTTGTATTGTGCCAAGAATAATATAATTTTTATAAGAATTCACCACTTTGAATTGGGACTTGGATTTTGTTTTGAGAGCCCAGTGGATGCAGAGTCTCTATTTCTGGGAGTCCCAGACACCATTTTGAGGGTCTGAGACTCTCAATCTTGAGTCCGGGAAAACCCTGATAGTGGTATAATGGGAATGTTGGCGACAGAAAAGGTTGAATTGACTGCAGTTCTGTACCTAACACTCTGTCGCAAATTCCCAAATAGATTATTCAGTTAATACAGTTTTAACTATAGATAATTATCCTACGAAATATTAATAATGTAATATTAAATAATGTAAGATAAATTAAATATTGACAGCAGAAAAGGGTTGAATTGACTGCAGTTTTGCACCTTATTTTCTGTTGCAACCTCTAAAGTAAGTTTATCACTAATTATTTAGTTTTAACAATAGATAATCATCCAAAATATATGAACCATATAAGGTCAAAGTTTAATGTGAAAACAGAAAAAGGTTGAATTGACTGCAGTTCTGTACCTTATTTTCTGTTTAAAATTCATAAAGAAGGGAAATATGTTAGTTCTGTACCTTATTTTCTGTTTTAAATTCATAAAGAATGAAAATAACCATATAAGGTCAAAGTTTAATGTGAGTACAGAAAAAGCAGTGCTGGAAACGGCCAGTGGCCTGGTGGCCAAATGCTCCTAATTTTTGTTTCGGGCCCCCAGAAATCTCCAAACTATGACTTTTAGTGGCCCAAATTTATCTTTTTGGCAATGCTAAATGAATGGAAACTTGAGCTAGTAGATAATTTGGGCCACTGCAAGATAGGCCTGCTAAGCTTTTGGGCCACCACATTAAACTTGCAAGTTTCCAGCACTGAAAAGGTTGAATTGACTGCAGTTCTGTACCTTATTTTCTGTTTTAAATTCATTAAGAATGGAAATATGCTAGTTCTGTACCTTATTTTCTGTTTTAAATTAATAAAGAATGAAAATAACCCCAAAATAATCAATATAATGGACATACTGCAGTACGGTATCCACCTGTGAAGGCGATATCGTCGACAGCAATAACCCTATTATAATGGACATACTGTAGCACTTGGCACGATGTCCACCTGGGAAGGCGATATCGGTGACCGCGAGGTACATGATCGGAACAACAGATAAGATTTTAAAAAAATTATTTATTTTTTTCATTAAAAAATTATTTATTTTTAATACAAAAATTTCAATGGCATTTTCTTGAGATAATAATATAAAATATAATTTGATATAAAGAACAATAAACTAATTTACAGCTTATCTGTTTATTCCCAGATCATGGGTCTCGGTTCCAGTCTATTTATTCAGTTGTACACTGAGGACACCAATAACGATTATTTTAATCGTTAGTGGCCATATCATTGATGAAGCATCTGCATAGTGCCTAAGGCATGTGCATTTGCTTTGGCTTTGAGGCGGTCATCATACCTACAAAAGAATTGGCCGCTAGCCCTTACTTTTTCTTATGTAGGTACACCTTATTGATATCAATGTGTCTGCAGAAATGGACGGACACCGTGAAAACAGTATACCCTATCGCAAACAAAGTTTGCGGGGGTATAATGAGTGATGAAAAATAATCAGTCGCGCAAAATGATTTTAGGTTCGATATAATAAATTCCATATACAAATTAATATACTGTATTCACTTACTCCATGGTAAGATAGAGAGTTACTTTAAAACTTACAAAAAAAAGTTTTCCAGGAAATGACATAAAACAAAACACAACCCACCCAAGACACTAAAAGAGGAAAAATGGTGAAATGTAAGCGACAAAACTGAAAAAAGCAATATCGAAATCAAACACAATCAGCATAGCATAAAGAAACGGACTATTAAAAGTAATAAATTCGCAAAAACGTCTAGACCCGTTTCCAGAGCGCACATTTTCGCAAAACAACCCTCTAACGTCAAAGAAAACAATTTGGACGCTTTTCCTATTTTTCTTTACATTACAGTTACTAAAATTTCTAAAATTTGAGATCGATTTAGGCTATTATTCTAGATCATCGTCTTTTATATTATTTGGATCCTTTTGAAATTAATTAGTATTTGAATCGACTGCCCAATTAAAATTAAGAAATTGCAGTATGCTTTTTTCCTGGTTTCGTCACCAGCTATTGTCAGGGTCACTGACGAGGTTTTATTAGCCGAAACTACGTAGTCTGGCCCATGTTCCTACTTCTGCATGTATTCTCTGCTCTTGAAGGAACTTTTAAGATTCTAACTATTATCTCGAGCTACTGATATCTCAAAGTAAATGTTCTTGTTCCAGAAAATTTACTTTCAGATATCAGTAGTTTGCGATGAATTTCGATTTTGAGATATCTAGAATTGGCTGTAATTCGCGAGAGAATATAAAGGTGTGCCATACATCTTGAAACGAACAAAAGTTACAATGATCAGAATATACAGATTTACAGGATGATTTTGAGTCTTTACTGGTCGCACAGGCTTTATGTTCACAAAAGCACGGAATACCAAGATCCTGACAAAACAAAACAAAAATATAATTGACGATACCCAGAAAGAAACCCATAAAACACAACCCACCTAAGACACTGAAAGAAGAAGAAAGAAACGCAGAACATTAAATATCTGAAGCATCTTTTTTTACTAACTTGCCATTTTTTCCGCCGAAACAAATCAGGAAGCAATGATTACAACTATTCTGGTGACCACCGTCCTAGAAATACACCAAAAAGGGTCTGCATCAGAAGTTTCCGCAACGGACAGTAGATTATCAACCTTTTGAACGCCAAGAAACAGACGACAAAATTTACGTCTGCAACATTTCAAAAAATGTTTGATCCAAGCTATAACACATGGAGAACTCAAAAACTGGAGGGCAAACAATGTAGATATAGATGCAGCGACTCAATATGAGCCGCCTCAGCAGGATCTACGATGTTCGTCTCTTGTGCTGAAAGTGTCAAGTAACTGCAGGATTGAACAGGGTCCGAGGTTATAAAACTTGAGTATAATCTCAAACTCAAAATAAAGCACACTAATTGGCTGCTTCCGAGCAAGTGCTCGGAAGCAGCCAATCAATGTGCTTTATTTTGAGTTTGAAAATGTACTCAAGTTTTATAACATCGGGGCCAGGTTTCTATGCGTGCGGTATCACCGTGATCTTCCGCGCTCATTGACTGCCATAGCGTACAGTGCAAGTGTACAGACAGCGTGTTCATGATGCTAGTACACCGAATCAACCGTATATCAATGTTCAATGTGTTCAATCGAAACTGTTGATGTCATCAAGAGCCATTTACAAGTCGTACAATTTCCGCTTAACTTCTCAGTTGCATGAAGTAAAGGCAGTAAATCATAAACTGACAACGTAGCGTCCTAATGGAAAATGTGATTTTCTGACTTACAGCACCATAAACCCTGAAAGCGCAAAAAAACGCAGACGACAAAATTAACGTCTGCAAAATTTTCAAAAAGCGTTTTGACCCAGCTGTGTCATATTGAAAATATGAAGAATAAAGGGCAAAACAGTGTATATCAAGTCATCATGAGTCGCCTCAGCTCGATCTACGCTATTTGCAAAGTCTATTAATTTATTTCACCTTTTTTTCTTTTCTTTTTATTTTATATATTTATATTTTTTTCGCCGTGAGAGTTAACTTAACTTATTATTCAAATGTAATTGTCATTGTTCGGAGCTCGTAGAGACAGTTTGACGCTTTGTTTGCACCTATTCTGCTTCTTAAAGGTATACTCCCTCATTTTTTCACCATCTCCAAAATAAACAATTTTACCAATTTCGTTAGATAATATATAATCATACCTAAATCCATTGTAAAAATTCAGAAAAAGTGTTTCAGTTTAACGTATTTTTTAATGAAAATAAAATATCGAAACAGAAAATGTAAATGAACACTATCGTCGGCCAATAGGAAAGTTGTTACCACGCCTTACCGTCATATGACGATACCTAAGTATTTTCTGAATCGTGCACGCGCTAGTGACGTCAGAGCAAATTAATTCTATCCAATAAGACAATTTCGGTCGCGGTCCGCGACTGTAACAAAAAATATTTTACTTCTTATTTTAAAATTACTTCTCGCAAAAACTTTTTCTAATTTCTATTGTCAAATGTACAAATGGTCATTTCGGAGATATTGTGACAATATTTCATGGAAACGTTTTTGTAATCATAAACAAGGTCGTAATTCTTTAAGGTCATTGCTAGAATTATGGAGAAAATTGAGAAATTCAGATCGCTTTGACGTGTGTTATTTCTTTTTTCTTTTTTTTATGGAAACCATGTACGTCTTTTACACGGGGGGGGGGGGGGCGGGGGGGGAGTCACTCGGTCTTTAAAGGGGTACAGATGTGCCGCTGGAACTCTGAAAACCCACCCTATTCATGTATAATCCAAATACCAAAATATACACCTATTCAAGTATTTTGTATCAAATTTGGGCCCTATTCATGTATAGTGCAGAAAAGCTCATGACTTTGCCATTAAGCCTTGATGCCTTGTATGTCCTTCATTATAAATTATACTAAACACTAGAAATGTTTTTCAGAGAAAAACTGATGTCCCCCCACCAGCCCATTTCCCATCCCCTCTAATGAATAAAAAGCCTGAACAAGTAAAATATCTAGACAAGTTTGGAGAAAATCCATCCACTGGTTCTTAAGATATCCTACATAGATGACTATAACGTTGAAAATGAGGTCAAGGTCACCAAAATCAAATCACCTCTTAAACTTGTCCAAATGATGTATCCATGCAAGTTTGGTGAAATTCCATCCATTGGTTCAGGAGATATAGTGGGAACAAGGAAATGTCATGTAAGTCCTCAGGTGACCTTGAATATGAGATCAAGGTCACCAAAATCTAATCAGCTCTTAAACTTGTCCCAATGATGTATACATGCAAGTTTGGTAAAATTCCATCCATTGGTTCAGGAGATTTTAGTGAGTACAAGAAATTGTCATCTAAGTCCTCCAGTCCTTGCAAATGAGGCCAAGGTCACCAAAATCTGACCAGCTCTTAAATTTGTCGCAAAAATATATACCTGAAATTTTGGAGAAATTTCATTCATTGGTTCACGAGATATAGTGGTTACAAGAAATTGTCATCTAAGTCCTCCAATGACCTTGAAAATAAGGTCAAGGTCACCAAAATCTAAAAACCTCTTAAACTTGCCCCAATGATGTATCCATGCAAATTTGGTGAAATTCCATCCATTGGTTCAAGAGATATCACTGGTACCAGAAATTTTCATCCAAGTCCTCCAGTGACCTTGAAAATGAGGTCAAGGTCACCAAAATCTAATCACCTCTTCAACTTGTCCCAATTATGTATCCATGCAAGTTTGGTGAAATTCCATCCATTGGTTCAAGAGATATCGCGGGTACAAGAAATCTGTCACAGGGACGCCGACGCCCGACGCCCGGGATCCGCACTGAAAACAATATGTCCCCCCTCACCTTTGGTGGGGGACATAAATACAGTTAAATTGTAAAGTCACTTCGGACTAAGTTTTGATAGAACATGTGAGATAATAATACTGGAAACTAGATGATTATGAAAGGGTATTTTCATTATTACTTGGTGGGAGGGGTTGGGGGAGGGGGAGGGGGGACGTGGCATGGGATTTTTAATTATCTGTGCACAAATTCTTATTGTTTTTTTTTTTTCATAACATAGTCACTGTATTTAGCTGTAAATTGAATTGTAAATAAAGCAGACATGACACAGAATAAAAACATATAACAGGAATCAAAATGATCATAAATGATTGCTTTTATTTTCTGAACTCTTGAGTTTGCAGTGGACCAGCCCCGCTGTCAAAACATCATGTGTAAACATTCTTGGCAATTTGTTTATAATAACAGATCATTAGGTCAGAATTCTGTGAGTTATTGAGCCATTAAGATAATTCAGAGCTCATGCATGCTGAGACAGTGCGCTGAGAGTATTTCAGCAGGTGCACCTGTTGATTTGGTAATTGATATTTGTTTCTCTCTGGTAATAAAAATCAGATATGCTAACTATTTATGTATAGAGCCTGGAGAAATAAGACCTATTTCTGTATATTGGCCAATTAAACCATACCTATTGATGTATCTGGGAGATCAAAAAGGAGGGCTATTCCAGCGGCACATATGTTCCCTGCTTTATAATGGAAGTGACCCCCCCCGCCCCCCGTGGTCTTTTAGCTTATAGATCTGCACTAAAAGTGCCTCAAAGCACCGATATACAACATAAATGGCTTCCAGTAGCAACAAATCACGTCTAATGAGATGAATTGATTTAAATATTGATTGATTAGATGAATTGGATAAATAGTATTAATCAAATTTTAGCTCATCTGAGCAGGACTTCCGGGGTGCTTATAAAAAGAATTTCCGAACCATCAAGCAATATTTGAATATCATCAGCGTACAGCGTATTAACTTGGTTTAGTTCCACTATTATAAATTTCATACCGCAGCTTCTGACGTAAATGAAGAGGACTATAGTAATGGGTTCCGACAGTCCGCCCATCCGTCCGTAGTTAAATTGTGTGTCCTCCAATCCTCCTTCAGTTTCAGTCGATTTTCATTAAACTTTCAGGAAATAATTATCACCACCTGACATGGATCTTGTTTATTGGGGTGTGATCGGACTCTTTCTGTCAGAGGTATAGGTCTTTATCTGTTAATCTGTTTCAAATCTTGTCATGAACTCCTCCTTCAGGTTTCATCTGATTTTCATAAAAAATTCAGGATATTATCATCATCACCTGATGTGGATTAGTCTTAATTGCGCCATGATCTGACTTTTTCTGACAGATGAACGGCCCTTTATTCGTCAATCTGTTCACAAAAATACTTGTGGTCTCAATTCTTCCTTCAGTTGTTGGTCCATTTTTATAAAACTTTCAGGATATTGCCATCACCACCTGATGTGGATCATACATATCCCATTGGTGTTATGATGGGACCCTTTCTGGCGGAGTTACGAAAATTATCGGTAATCTGTTCATAAACAAATCTTATGCCCTTAACTCCTCCTTAAGTTTTTTTATCCGATTTTCATAAAACTTTCAGAATATTGTTATCACCACCTGACGAGGATCATATTTATTGGCATCATGATCGAACTTCTTAGGCCAGTATTATGACCCTTTATCTGTAAATCTATTGTCAAATGTTGTGTCCTCAACTCCTCCTTCAGTTTTCAAACGATTTTCATAAAACTTTCAGAATATTGTAATCATCACCTGACGTGGATCATATTTTATTGGCGTCATTGTCGAAACTTTTCGGCCAGGATTATGGCCCTTTATCTGTAAATCTGTGGTCAGATCGTGTGTCCTCAACTCCTCCTTCAATTGTCACCTGGTTTTCAAAAAAACTTTCAGGATATTATTATCACCACCTGATGTGGATCATATTTCATTGGGGTCGTGATCGGACCCTTTCTGTCAGAGTAATGGGTCTTTATCTGTAAATTTGTTGTATGCATGAAACTTACCAGATATTGAATTCAACACCTGTTTTTTTCAAATGATAAGATTCTTGTCAGAATTATGGTCTTTGATCATACCTCAACTTATCATACCTCAACTTGTGGCCATGGTTCCTTTTAAAATCAAATGTCCCAGTCACTGACATAGTCATACGTCGAAGCCCAAGACCTTCAAGACGCATGGTAGAAATGAAAAGGCATATTGGGTCTCCCTGTCGATTGCCTCTCTGATCTGATGACGCTATAACCATATAAATTGTTATATAACCAAAGGTAATAACAAAATTTTAGAGTTTCAAGACTTATACGTTACATAATAAACAAGAAAATCGGTGGAACCGATAGATGCTCTCCGAAGGCCTGTAATAGGAGAATGTGTATCCTGGTGAAGGAGTGATTTTCTGTGTAAACTAAATGCAATACAAAATGAAAAAAAAATCTCTTCAATACTTTAGAGCAAGCTGTAGACATGCATACCATTGAGGAAAAAATAAGAAGGGAGGTAACTCCAAAATAACTTGGGATACAGTTATGATTCTTCTGCCCTGCACTTCTTGTCATTGCCCTCTATTATCAATATTTGAAGTATCATTCATATTCTCTTACATATGTACAGAGATATATACCGGACAAGCTAAATAACTGAAAAAATTAGGAAGGGCGCTAACTCCGTAATTACTATAGGTAATGTTATAGTTCTTAAGCTCTGCACTTCCTTTCATTACCCACTATCAATGTGTGAAATTTCATTTTGTTTCCTTCAATACTTCCTAAGATATGCTCCATACAAGCGTAATAAAGCAAAAATTAAGAATGGAGCTAAATATGTAATTTCTTATGACAGGGTTATGGTTCTTGTGTTCTGCACTTTCATTCGTTGCCCTCTATTAGTGTGTGAAGTTTCATTAATGTCTCTTGTATACTTTCAGAGATATGCTCTGGACATGCAAAATACTGAAAAAATAGGGAAGGGAGCTAACTTTGTAAATATTTAAGACTCGGTTATAGTTCATGTGCTCTGCACTTTCTCTTATCGTCCTCTTTCAATGAATGAGGTTTCATTAAGTTCCCTTTAATACTTTCAGAGATATGCTCCGGACAAGCAAAATATTGAAAAAACTGGGAAGGGAGCTAACTTCGAGAATACTTGTGACAGGGTTACGGTTTTTGTGCACTGCACTTTCCCTCATTGTCGTCTATCAATGTGTGAAGTTCCCACTTATACTTTCAGAGATATGCTCCGGACAAGCAAAATATTGAAAAAGGTGGGAAGGGAGCTAACTTCGTAAATACCTGTGACAGGGTTGTGATTCTTGTGACTGCACTTCCCCTTATTGTCCTCTATCAATGTGTGAAGTTTCATTTAGTTCCTCCTTATACTTTCAGAGATATGCTCCAGACAAAACTGTGACGGACGGACGGAAGGGCGGACAGACGGACGGACAAAGCGGCAACTATATGGTCACCCTTCGGGGAGCATAAAAAATCATTTAACATATCGATTTCAAGCTAGAGGAAATGATTTCTATTTATATTTTATAAGACCATAATATTTTTTAAAATGTTCTGCAGGTGAAATATTTAACAGGCTGTAAGTCATGAACACCCAACTCGACAGCTGGCATAAATAGGGAAATCCTCTACAAACATAAGGCTTTCAGAAAATTGGGATTCACAAATTCCCTGGGGAGAGCACACGCCACTCCGGCCAGCAGCCTAATAGGAAAAGTAACATCCAGTAGCTCCCATTCTGCAACTACTGAAAACAAAGCAAACCTATGCCCTACCATAAGTCAAATATTGGTAGATGTAGTTATATATCACCATTACATGTGCGAGATGGACTTGCCATGCCAAGATCCCGAGGTTATAAAACATTTTTTATGCTCAACTCAGCTGAGCATGAAATTTTAGCTGCTAATAAATAGCAAAATACTGATTAGTACAGTTGTTTTCTTGCTCAGTTTAGCTGAGTGTGAAATTTTTTCTGCTTAGGAATACGAAAAATGCCAACAATAGTTGGCATTTTCATATTTATCAATAGCAAAAATTTCATGCTCAGCTAAGTTGAGCCGTGACGGAAAAAAATTTATAACCTCGGGGCCTGGAAGCATTTCTCTGCTGCTAAAAGTATATTTTAACTGCATGTTACAGAAGAAAAGTCAATGCCACATTGTCTAACCAATTTAATAACTGAATTCTGCTATGATCTATAATACGTTAACCACAGCAATAAACGGTTAGACTACTGGTTGGATTAAATTGATTCCTATCGGCCGAGCGGTTTTTGCGGACAAATCGTCTGTTAGTACCAACGGTCGACGTATGGGAGGAACACGGAGCTTATCGGGAATTAAATATATGGTTTGATTTTGTAGATGACAAAAAGAACGATTTATTTATTTATTTATTTATACAGTTTTAAAGAGGCCAGCACATTAAGCTTTGTTAACTGGACCCTAAATGCGTAACTGAGTTGCGCCAATACTAATCCGTAGTCGAACTCGATACAAGAGAACTTTTTCTTACCTACGAGACAGAGTTTGTTCTATTTTTAGCGGTGCTGGAAAATTCTGTCTTGCCCATGGGCTGAGACAGCTCACACGAGCTTGAATTCTGTGTATCACTACTCGCTCAATGAAATGCGATAAGCCCGACTCGGCGATTCTATACTTTCTGCATTATTTTTATAGCAATGAGTTTCCTCAAAGAAATTCATTCTTTATAAGTCCATCATTATCTGTTTCTATTCTTAAAATGGGAAAAAGCTCCAAAATAGTCAATGCTTCACATAAACACTGTCGAGGGTGTCGCCATTTTGAAGACGTTTCCAACTGACGTTTGAAATAACGTTGACGTTACGTCGCAATACTACTTACACTTGCACACGTTCGCATGAAATAATAGTTCCCCGTTCAATTTGAAATATATAGTAGGTAAGAAAAATAATCAAACATTGGTCTCCGATGCGGACAAGGAAATCCCAACCCTCGGGCACAAAGGGTGTGTCGGAAACTCGGCAATTCTCGTTTCCGACACACCCTGTGTGCCCTCGGGTTGGGATTTCCCTGTCCGCATCGGAGACCAATGATAGATTCTATTTGTCTCGGCGCAAGGAACGTGTGGCGAAGCCAATGTCCAGACATCAGACCACTTCGCCGAGTCCCTCGGTATTCAACTCCCAGACAAGCCGATACGAAACTGATACCGCTTAAAAATTTATAGGGTAAAAATGGGGAACCCGCAGATTATATGAATCAAAAAGGTCTTAGTCAATTTAAATTTATTCTGCAGGTAAACTACGAGTTGAAAAGCAGCTTTGTGTATCAATACGATGATGGACAAAGTATAAACTGCTAATCTTTACTTTTAAATGGTTTATACCATAAACATTCTAAGTGTTATGACAGGTAGGTCTGAACAAACAGTGCAAACCCAGATCAGACTGCTCCCAAAGGAGCAGTCTGATCAGGGTCTACACTGTTTGTCATTCCATCTGCATCTTTTGAACTCATTACTGAGTTGTAAAAACATTTAGGACAATTACGGTAATTAAATTAGGGGTCCATTTTTTATACTTTCACGGTAAATTCAATTTCTAACTTATATGGGTGTTTCAGCTGAATAATCTGCATTCAATGATACGAGTACACAGCTGCACTTTAGTTACAGTGGTTGTAATCCAAACATGTTCATAGTTTAGGAAATATTTTAAGACAACAAATGCCGAAAACTCTTAAAAATTGTAAGTATACTACCATATTATCAATGATGCACAAGCATCTTTTCTGCATTTTCAATTAAATATGTCCCAGCAGGCACATGGCGTCAAAATGACGTCGTACTGACGTCGACGCGACGCAAAACAGTCCCATCGTCGTCAGTATGATGTCATTTTGATGTCATGTGCCTGCTGGGTGTATCATTTGTAAAGCCCAGTCCCACTGTCACGTATTCAGGGCTAGAATTTACTACGTTTCCCATTCCTACGTTTGGCCAAAATTTTGCGCTGTTTTGTAGAAATTTACTTTTTACTACTTTACTACATTTCTAGTAATTTTCCAATACGTTTAAAGTCTCCATAGTCCTATAAGTAGTAAAAATCAACGAAACACAAATCATTATTAAACCGATACAGCCTTCCGAATTCATGATAAATTTTCGGTTGATGTGCACTTTCGCGTCATATAACTGACAAAAAAGGAGAAACAGAGGTTTTTGAACAAAGTGAAAGTCTCTTCTTTGTTGCTGTTTCCCTGTTGAGCAATGAAATTACGCAACAGCAACACAATGAATGGGATCATTGTATTTAAACCATCTATTAAATACCTGTACCTTGTATTTTTATCTTCTGTACCTTGTATTTTTACCATGTAAATGAAGTTTGTGAAATCGAAAGTAGGTCATTTAAGTAGGCAACTAAAATGACCTAGATATTCTTTAAATCGTTTTAATGAGAACCTCAAGGACGTTCTAATATTCTAAAGCCATCCTATCACGATTATATACAGCGACGAAACTGTAGTGAGAAGCATGCGGCGATACTTCACATTAAAATATTTCCTGCTGATAGAGCGATGGGGCCTCTAAACTGCGACTTTGGGGTGGTTGTGGTCGGGCGATGGTGCTGGGTAATTTTTAGCGCTGGGGCAGCCTACTAAGTTGTATAATAGTAAGACAAGAGCTTGCTGTGTTTGCAGTAGGTGCGGATGGAGGTTGTTTGGATAGTTTTTCTCGCCTGTCATTTCTCTTTTCTTTCTCCCTCTCTCTGGGAGAAGGCTATTCGACTGATTGATTGATTGTTTTGTGTTTAACGGCCCTTTGAGACAGTATTTCAGTCTATATCGGGCCGTTTTCCAGAGAGGGAGAAAGAGGAGAAATGATAGACGACAGAAAAAAAAATCCAAACAACACCCACTCGTACCTACTGCAAGCACAGTAAGCCCTTGCCCTACTAAGTTCCAAATATGTAGGACGCCCCGGCACTGGAAGGATAGATTTTACCGGCAATGTACGAACTAAAACTTAGTGAAAACGTATTGCATACGGCCATATACGACTATGTGATTCGCCGTGCTACCTTTTAGTTGGACTGTTCAACTCAAACGCAGCATTTCGTACTTCGCACTAGAAATGTTTTTTGTTGTTGTTGTTGTTTGTTTTTCAGGAAAAAAAGCAGATGCCCCCAACCCACCCAACCACCAGCCCATTCCCATCCCCTCTAGCCCCCCATGAGTGTGTTCCAGCCCACTTGTTGAATTATCTGTCGATATATCATGTTCGGTCTAAATATGCCAATACATTCAAAAGCATTAAAAATCCATCGGCGACCTTGAAAAACAAAGTTTTGTCCATAAAAGTCTGATTACACTAGTTCCAGGAATGTACTCTTAGAGAAAATTACTAAGCGTTACCATATAACCCTACAAATGGGATCAAGGTCATGCAGCTCTTAAGCTTGTCAAAATGATTGTCTATGCAGGTTTAGAAAAAAGTCCACCCTCTGGTTCAAAAAGATATTCGTCATACAAGCCTATGACCTTAGAAACTAAAGATGTTTTAGACCTGTAACAACGATATACACATGTAAGTCTGATGTATATCCATCAATTGGTTCAGGAGTTGCCTCATTTTTAGGAAAAAGTTAATCTTGCTAGTTGGCTATTGACCTTGATAATGGGCCAAGGTCACCAAGTCACACTCAACTCTTATAACTGTCCCGAAGCTATATCTATGCAAGTTTGGTGGAAATTAACCCAAAGATTCAGGAGATATATCAATTTCAGTGGAATTTTCACATATTTCAGTCGTACTGTGGCCTTGAAAAGCAAGTCGAGGTAACCAAAATAAGATCGGCTGTTAAGCTTGTCTCCATGATATATCTATGCAAGTTTGGAAAAAAATCCGTTCACTGATTCAAACAAAAGCCAACAAATAAGAAGATGACCTTAAAAAAATATGGTGATATTCCTTAGAACAATAATAACATCTTGACAGAGGGCAATGTTTTGTCTTTGATACCGTAAACATACTTCGCTATTATTTTACGTATCTCTCAGCAAAATTGAAATATTTACAAGCGTTCTGAACTAAGCTAAGGGATCCTTACAGACGACTAGAAGCCACCGCTGCACTCCTATGTGAATATTCTTCCGTTGCCTAGCAACGGCATATGAAATCTGGAAATTGTTGACTAGAAAGAAACAATGCTGCAATGGAGGAATGTGGGCTGTTTGATTCACTTTTGATTATCATTTGGCTGAAACTTAGCCGTTTGCAAGACTTATTGGATGACCCTCGTAGACATTGCAGCAGACTTTTCTAATGAATTCTTTTTAAGGTGAGGTGGGAGTAATTGACAAAACACATGATTTTATTTATACTCCCCTATATTATACATTTTTAGCTCCTCTTTCAGAAAATGTAATAAAAAGGGGGTGTCGCCGTTGTCGTTTTCAAGATATCTGACCTCGGAAATGTCAATTTTTCCTCATTTTCGACACGACGTTATAATGGCGTTCTATGGAAAACGTACTTTTTTGCACGTCTCTCTCGGATAAAAACCTTCATTCTGAGAAAACAAAACACATTTTTTTCTTTAAAAACTAACACAGTATGGCCAAATGATAGAAGTTTACATTAAAGCAATAAAAATGGTAGGTCGCCGACTTAACTTTTGAGCTAAAGTGCATAAAATGCCCAGCGTGCTGTCTCTTTAGACTGAAATGTTAACGTCGCGCATGGTGACGTTAACGTTACTTTACTTTTCGCGCCACGTATCAACCGTAGCTTATTGTAGGATCCCGGCATTTGTCTAGGAATTTCGTCACTCATGATTGTCATCCACGGGAAAGCGGATGTAGTACATTTTTCTCTCAATGCATTAGCCGTCTTGGCTGACTTTTCTTAAATAATGACAGAAAAAAAGGAATCGAAAACATTTCCATTATGCCCTTCCATACAATTTACGGGCACCCGAGTTGACAAACTCTCTAAAGCAACAAGTTTAGGTTGGGTGTCCACGTGTTATGACATTTGAACAGTTCCCTTGTCCCTTGTCGTCTGTACAGTGTTAGCGAGTCAAGTTTTCCAGTACATGACCCGACCCAGGAAAGGAACTTATAATATTTCGCACTGCGACTGGACCTTGGCGACTCTCTCTCTCTCTCTCTCTCTCTCTCTCTCTCTGTAAAATGACTGTGAAAATGCAGCTTGAATTCATTTAGCGTTTAGGAGGTTCAGTGAATCGATTCTTTGATATACACTTTAAACAAATGAAGAAATGAAAGACAGAAAAATAAAAGAAAGGCAAGAAAAAAGAACCGCCACATTGCTCTCAGTGTATTGACAGAAAAAAGCGTTTAATTACCATATCAACGTTGATAAAAGGTCCTGCTGATATTGCATCGACGTTGATACGGCTGCCTGGCGTTGTTCAAACGCTAGGGTCAGTCTGAGAATTTTTAATATCACTGCAATGTGACCTTATTCTAACTGATTACCCGGTAGTATTTTAAGTGTGTGTGGTATGATAACGATAACACCCCATTGCACACAGCATATCATTATCACACTACCATGGTCCTAATATGACTGAATTACTGTTAAAAAGGACGTAAAATCTTCTTCCACAAATCACACATCCATCCATCCCTCCATCCCGATCTATCTGATAACACCTGAGGAGCCCCGATAGCTCAGTAGGTTAAGCGCTGGCCTGCTGATCTAGCGGTTTAGGATTCGAGAACCGCTGGAGGCGGACATCTAAAATGTGTGGTCGAAGAGTAGACAGTGATCTGACTTCTCATTTCAATTTCATGAGGCGGTACCGTATGGAATTTGTAATAGCATTATTGCAACAGCAGTTGCGAACTCCATCTAACAAGCTGATGAGAAACCGCCCGAGACAAGCTTTCCCGCTAGTAGTAACTAGCTATACTTTTTGCAGTTTCTTCTCTACGACACTTTCTATTTCCATTTAATTTCACCCAGCGCTCAGCCTCTTTGCATTTTTGTAATCAGACCATGTAGTACATATAATCACAGAAGCGGATAATGTTGACGCCATCTTGTTTTTCTCAGACGGAACGTTTGACGTCATCACGTAACGTTGCGACAGAAACTGCCGCACGGCGGCGCTGAATTACTCCCACCTCACCTTAAAGAAGCCAACTTGTAGCAATTTCAGTTAACACGATTTACGAGGGACGATTGAAAAGTTCTGAGCCCAAGATATTTCTAGTAAATCTGCGCATTCGTGCTTAACATGAATGTAATTAGTTGTCATTCTCTATATAGCTCTCTGTGAAAGGTAAAAAAAATCTGGCGAAATGTTTCTTTTGTACAGCGCCTTAAGCACAAGAGGGGTTGCACAGTTTTAAAGTAACATTTAAAATCTATTTGTCTTGCATTACCTTGAAAATCATTGTTCACATTCTACAAGTTTAAATGGTTCTTATTCTTGTACATGCAAATATGATGATTTGTCAATGGTTTGATGGAAATGCTATGTTTACATCTGGCGGCTCTACCGTGAACCCTTTAAAGTTTGCAACCCTGAAATTAGGAAGCCCATATCCTACTTTCGTGTTTGTTAGGAACATTGTGAGCAGACCCAAACAATATTTACACACAAATAAACATTGGCATCTTACATATTTTTCGTCAAAAAGAGTTTAAAGATAATCACTCCGGTGCACGCACAGCATATGACTTCGATTGTGTGCACTATCTGCAGAAACTCTCAAAATAGACACCTCCTGACAGTATCTGCATTTAATTCTGAAATGGAATAAATATATATTTGCATATATCATCATATGACATATATTTGCAAAAACAATTGCAAAATGATAGACTCTGCTAAAAGTTATGGTCGGTCAAAGAGTTATACAGTGCACTCATGGGAGTAGCTGTCAAAAAAAGAGAAGAGTTATCCGATTGATACAGAAGATAAAGGACTTCTATGATAAAAGCGAGGATTTTCCCCAATAGACCGGCGCGGCAGGTCCGCATTTTCAAAAGTATAAAGTATGCATTTTTTAGCGTGCTTTCACAAATATGTAAACCGTATGAAATCAGATCATTTGTGATTCAGACCCAAAGACATGGGGAGATAATCCATTCTGACCCTACCTACTCTAAATTCAAGGTTTTCGCATACCTCATCTTTTGAGGTAATAATAGTATTGAAACCAGTCATTCATTCCATACAGTTTTGTCATAAATGCATGCTAAATACACGCATATCACAATACAAAGCACCGATTTTCTTCTTGTTACGCCTGACTGGCATTTAAACATGCAAATCCATAGTTACACTTCCGGTCAAAACAGCCAAAATAGAACGCTTCACTATAATTAAAAAGCCAAAGAAGAAGAATGGTCAACAGTAGCACTGTGATCTTCAAGGAATATATTGTGTACCATGACCTTGAAATGAGGTCAAGGTCACATACATATAGTCAAAACTATCCAGTGGTGTCTGTTATGTAAGTAATGTAAGTCAAAAAAGGGTGAAATGTATACAATAAATCATTTCAACGATCAGTTTGAGGATAATTTACAATTTATCTCCACAATGACGTCAACGTCAGCGTATGTTTAGCGTACTTTACATAGACACAAACAGTTGAAAATTAATTTGTCATGCAAGTTAGATGTCATAGTTATAAATGCAAAGCAGAAGTCAGTGATCCGTATAACTTTTTAACCATGGGGAAAATTCACGCCTTAAGCATAGAAGTCCTTCTCGTCAGTTGGTGATTGCTGCTCTGTAGAATGGCTGTTTAAAATCAATAACTAATATCCGCTACATGGTGGGACTGAAAATTTTACAATCGTCCCTCGTATGAGGGTTTGTAGTTTGTTGGCACTGAGTAATAAGCCCTCCCAGCGAACACATGGCGTAGAAATGACACCACACTGGTTTTCATGCGATATCATTATGTAGAATTGACGTCTTTACGACGTCAGTGCGATGTCATGTGCCTGCTGGGCTGCCTGTTACCCATTGTAACTAAAAAGATTACTCCATTGTCTTGAAAGTTTCGTATGTTATCACTCCTTAAACAGCATGGATTTTATTCCCAAATTAGTGAATAGTCGGGTCGTGCATTTGTGCTTGGTATAACTTCCAGTACCGGGGCGTCCTCCTAATCTTGATGATAGTAAGACAAAGGCCTACTGTGCTTGCAGTAGGTGCGGGTGAGGGTTGTTTGGATATTTTTTTCTCGTCTATGGCAGCTCTTTTCTTTCTCCTTCTCTCTCAGAGACAGCTCGATATAGACTGAAATATTGTCTCAGTCGTTAAAGAGCCGTTAAACCCAAAACAAACAACCAACAATTTCGAATATTTACATTTTCGGTGCAGTTATTGAAAAGCATTAGAACCAGAACATAATATAGTTTAAACTTCAGTAACTACATCGGTTCACGCGACGTTACATGAGGGTAAATGATGTCGAAATAAACCAGGATTCTCTCCAATCTGATTGGACGTAGGCAACGTTACGACGCCGTTGACGCTGTTCCACTGTTATTCGAAAAGCTGCGTATAAATGTTTTTCTGCTTCAACTGTATCCCTAACGTAATTTTGTGGTCAATTACTAGACAGAAAAGAATGCAAATATAAGGAATGGGCTTATTTTTTCTGGTCTTTATCGAAGTATAAACTACATTGGGTCGCGTGCAAAGTAAGTGAACCCCGAATGTAGCGACCCAATGTAGTTTATCGAAGTATAAACTACATTGGGTCACGTGCAAAGTACGTGAACCCCTAGTATAAACTACATTGGGTTGCTAGCAAAGTTTACATGAAACCCTTCGGGGTTCACTTACTTTAAATTCATTCCTTAAATAGGTGTTTCGGGATTTATTCAAAATTACTATTTATTTGCCTATGACGTTGTATTCAGCATATCCTGTTGAGAGGTACAACAGACTCTGGCGTTTACCCAGTTCGGAACTGGGTAGAAAACTGTAGAATAAATGCTTTTAAATAAATATTTTCTGTATTCCCAGGTTGCCAAAACATCCGTGTAAAAAGACATGCAGTATTTGTTACCATCATAGTGACAATCACGTGGACAATTATACAATATCGACATTGTTTCCTACAAGTTTGGTATCAACCAGAAAAGGAGTACATGAAGTTTGTTAGCCATGCTAGAAAGGAAGATCTGAGAAATCAACTAATTCACAAGCATGCATACAAACTACGTTTCAATAACACAGCTGTATGTGAAACCAATGTATTTCTTGTGATATATGTTCTGTCCGAACGCATAAATATAATACAAAGACAGACAATTAGAAATACCTGGGGATCTGTTAAAGAATACAAAGGCTGTTCCATCCGAGTTGTTTTCCTTCTTGGAGAAAAGAACGATAACTTAGATGCCGCCTTAAAATCAGAAAATTCTAAACAAAAAGACCTCATAATGGGCAATTTTATAGACAGCTATAAAAATCTTACTTACAAGAGTGTCATGGGGCTTCACTGGGTGACCAATTATTGCAATAAAACACGATTTGTTCTGAAGACAGATGACGACGTTATAGTTAATATTTTCAAACTGATTCACTTTCTTCAAGACATTGATAGCGGCCATTCACACTATCCCAAGTTTCTGTACTGTTACTTCGATGGAGAAGGAACGGGAGTCTTACCAATTAGAGATGAATGGTCTAAGTCTTACGTGGACAATACTGAATACAGCCTTAATGTGTATCCGCCATATTGCCAGGGTCCGGGATATATATTTTCTTATGATGTAGCCATACGTTTATATGAATCGACAAAACATGTTCCATTTGTAAGGTTTGAGGATGTGTATATGGGGTTTTGCGCAAATGTAGCTGCAGTGCGGCCAGTGAACCATTTCTTGGGGTTTTACATGGATATCTTCAAGAAACATTTCAAGTCATGGGAATTGACAATACTAAAACATTTTGGAAGAGATAAAAAACTATGGAATAATGCTTGGCAAGAAATGAATGAAAATAAAGTTCATCATAGCATTGTATACTACAGAAGTTTAGTTATTTTGTTCATAACATTAATTGTTTGTCTGTGTTATTTTGTAGTCATTTGCTCTTTACGTTCATGTTGTTTGCTACGAGGAAGATTTGGCTAAAAATGCGGTTGTATCATATATATAAGTTCATGCTTTTAGTTTGTAGCAGAGCATCCTAACAAAATCTTCTTTGAAGTTAGCCTGACTTCACGAGCAGATACAATTCGCAATGAATGGATGGATGATTTGCTATTTTACATCCTTTTAAACAGTATTTCAGTCATATCAGGACGATGGGTGAGTGATAATGAAAGGTTGTATGCAATGGAACCTACTGAGCTACCCACACCTGGTTAACTTCGTTTTCAAGGGTTCGACGACTTACCGAAATAACCGGAATAACCGAAATACCGAAATAACTACCGAAATACCGGAATAACCGACGATTTACCGAAATAACCTTAGAAAATACCAAAATAACCATTATTAATGTATAAAGTTGTCATTTTTATGATATATATATAAAATTACTTTGTATTCATGACTTCTGATGATCATTTTTATTTCAAAAATATTATAAATAATAGGCTTAAATAATTTTAACCTTGTAAAATGGTGGCAAGATTTTGTGCGACCGTTAGTCAATACCGGTGACCTATATATATGTATTTATAGGTCACTGGTCAATACTGAAAACTCCATTCGGCTAAACCCATATTGTCAATACAATACAGGTTTGTTTTTTCAATGGTTTTTTCCGCTTCTCAATGTAACATCGTATGAATTTCAGACAAAATATGAGTATTGTCCAGCTCTAGCGACGTGGACGCCGCCCCTGGACGCCGCCCTACTCGAAGAGCCACGCGTGAACGAAGGTTAGCTTGTTTCGATGCATTAGCATGATATATACGAACCATTTTTAATTGACATTTGTAGACAAATATAAAGTTACAATAAGTTTCAACAACTCCACACATCTCTAATATTTTTCTTATGGTACACTATTGTCTGATGCACAGACTGCTGTTTCCCAACTCACATCATATTTTTGTCTCATGTACAACAGAAGTCCATGTACCTCAGTGGGTTAAGCGCTGGCCTGCTGATCTCATGGGCCCGGGTCCGATTCTAGCTGAAGGCGGAAATATATTTAATCGTAAGCGGGATTCCATTGCATACAGCCTTTCATTATCACCCTCCCATTGGCCTGATATGACTGAAATACTGTTGGAAAGGACGTAAAATCGCAAAACATTCATCCATCTCATGTACAAAAGGTTGTGTCAACCTATCATGCGCTCAACTGTTACCGAATTCATTTATTCATGTTCCTAGATTTTACGATAGAATAAATGGCATCTGACTGCCATCACATTTGCCATTGATTTTACGGGCACCTGAAACATTTGCAGGCATCATCACGCAGAGTGGGATAGAATATGATAGGTATATCGTTTCATCATCAGCCCTTCAACACTGTAAAAGTTTTGTTCAGTCAGCTATCTAGCAACATAACCGTACCGTATCGCGATTTCCACAAATGTTCTATTGACAGGCGCTCGTAAAAATGACGGTAAAAGAAAAGGCGTCCAGATTTCAGTTTCTTTACTGTAAAATCTGCGTAATATTTGTACAGTATGTAGCGTTTAATATAAAACTTTTCTGCATGTGATAACAACAAGGCTAACCATATTCACGTGTCCTATCTTCAACTTGTGTTCTTTTTTCTTTTCTTTTTTGGCGATTTCAAAGTTTATATATGAATATTTGTTATTGCATTAAACCTTTAACTAAATTTTCAGTCAAACGTATTTTTTTTTTTTTTTTTTTTTTTTGGTTTAAAAAAAAGCTGCATTTCTGTAGTTAACTTATTCACTTAAATCATAAACAACAGCATTAGTTGAAAATAAGAAGAACAGTGTTTATAAAACAGTTATTAATTATATATTTTTTCAAACATGAACCGCGTCTCGAGAAAACTTTCCACATGACCAGCGCTAAAGCGTTGAAGAAACATCAGCCAAAGTATGAATACAAGTTGATCAAGTTCTTCTCTCTTCGCTGATGAGACCCATAGGTAATATATTCAATGTGCAAATTTCTTTCTTTTTTTTCTTTTTCCGTTAGTTCTCAGTTGTCATATTGGCCGAAATTTAAAGATGTGCTAATTTGATTAACGGATTAGACTGATTGGTGTTATGTACGGTACTTCAGAGACAACAACAAGAGGCTAGCTGAACAAGGACTACGTTTATTTGCATAAAGCTGGCTCTTATATAGCTACTAAGAATATACACATCAAATATGATAAGCCCTAACAGTGTATAACTTTCTGTAAGATGGTTAACCTAAAATACATTACATCTTCCCTTTTTTCAAAGAAAAGAAACCATGAAACTAATCTATCTTTAAATTCGGCCTAATTCAATGTTGAAATAAACATATCAGCTGATAACACCTTACAGAACACATTATTGGTGTAATAACTGTCATTCCACTAATTTCTGTTATCTAAACAATAAACCATGAAGGCGTTGCAGTTAATGGTCACTTAAGAAGCATCAAATGTAACTGATAGCAGACTTGATATCTGTAATAATAGCAGTTCCCAGGGATAAGTTTCAATTAATGAAGTACAGTCCCGATAAGAGTCTATCAACTTCAGATAATTGTCTTAGCGGAGTTCTCTTTACCGTATTATTCCAGATTAATCTGTTAAAATCTCAAAATGTTCTATTCTGGTTTTGACTTATTAAAAGTATTTTAAATCATATTTAAGCATATAAGATTTAAGCACATAAGCTAAGAAACGCACAAAAACATTTAGCACACAAAATATATGAAATATATTGCTAAAATGTAAATGAAAATTTCTCATCAGTTTAAAATTTCGGTAATCTTCTGCAAGTCTACGATTTTCTGAGTCATACTTTCAAGCGGTATTTGTACTATAATCCAATTTTACTGAATATCACAGAATAGAAATAGAAAATATTATTATTCCAAAACACTTTGAATTAATTTTAAGCACTTAGTAAATCCAAACTTTAGAATAAAACTGAAGAATTTTAGTAGTATATCCAAAACACAAATACTTAATTAATACTGACACAAATAATAACTAATTATGGACACTCCCTATGTTACAGCCCTTAAACACATTTTTATGATCATTTAGGTCTCACTGTAACGAATAGGAGGTTTGCTGATTCTGCCAGATCTCGTCTTGTACGGAGATTTCTCAGTAACTTCTGGCAGTTTGACTTTCAATTCAGGCAATTGTGACGTTTCGTCCTGTTGTGTAGTAGGTGTTGCCTGATTTTGATAGCTTGTTGATTGATTCGTAGAACTGTCCCTGTATGTTGGAACGATTATTTCCCCTTCACTTTCCTCTTGTAAGGGTACCGATTTTGTTGGTTTCAAATGCTTACGATTTCTCCGGTATTTCCGTCCGTCCGGCGTTTGTACAACATACGATCTTGGAGACTCATGTTTTCTCTCAACTGTCCCGTGTTTCCATTTATTTTCATGTCTCATTACAACATTTTCACCCGATTCTAACGGCTTAAGGTCTTCTTTGCTAGCATGTTTATCATAATAATGTTTTTGCTTTAATTGTCTTTGTTTGAGACTTTTCTTGATCTCATCAGAATGATGAGGTTTCAACAGCGGCGTTGCTGTTGGCAAACTGGTTTTCAAACGACGTCCCAGAAACATCTGCGCTGGCGATAAGCCTGTGTCATCTATCGGAGAATTACGATAGTCTAGTATCGCCATATAAGGATCATTGGCTTTCTTCAGTAGATTTTTAATGGTCCTTATTGTTCTTTCAATTTGGCCATTGCTCGAAGCAAATTCTGGTGATGAGGTAACTCTTGAAAAGTCATATTCATGTGCGAACTTTCGAAATTCTGCACTGGCAAATTGTGGTCCATTGTCACTCATAACCTCATCAGGTATTCCATATTTAGAAAACTGACCTTTCATGTACTGTATGACATTTCTAGATGATAAATTGTCAAGTTTATTGATTTCTGGCCATTTCGAAAAATAGTCCACAGATATTAGATAATGTTGTCCTTTGAATTCGAATAAATCTACCCCTATCTTACTCCATGGCCTGTCTGGAATTTCAGTGGGTATTAACGGTTCTTTCGGATTCTGTGGCTGATTTACTGCACATATTGCGCATTGCCAAACTTTTTCTTCGATGTCGCTGTTCATTGACGGCCAAAATAACACTTCACGTGCCCTGGATTTGCACTTCACCATTCCAAGGTGAGAAGCATGTATTTTTTCAAGCATTTCATTTCGTAATGCTTTAGGAATTATTAACTTTAATCCCTTGAACATCAATCCGTCGATACTGCTAATTTCATCTCTATAGTTCCAGTATGTTTTTAGCTCAGGATGTAGTTGGTCTTTTGTTTCAGGCCAACCTCTGATCGTAACATCTTGTAACAATGTCATTTCTCTGTCTTCCATTGTCGCGCGTTTTATTTCTTCACGTTTTTGCGGTGAAACGGACAAATAGGACAGTAAGTGAATTTCATTTACAGTCATGTCCTCTACTAGCGCGTCATTTGTCTCTTCTAAATAGAATCTAGACAGATAATCGGCCAAAAACATTGATTTTCCAGGCTTGAACACAATTTCCAAGTCATATTTCTGTAACTGGAACATGAAATTTTGTAGTCTAGCCGGCATTTCGTGTATTCCTTTCTTGAATATCGATTGTAGCGGCTTGTGATCCGATTCTACGACCACTTTTTGTCCATATATGTACTGGTGAAACTTTTTACATCCAAACACAATAGCCAATGTTTCTTTCTCGATTTGCGAATATCTCTGCTGTGTTTCCGTTAAAGCAGATGATGCATACGCGATCGGTTTGCCCTCTTGCACGATGGCTGCGCCAAGTCCTTTGGAGCTACTGTCCACCGTAAGCACTATTGGCTTTGTTTCATCAAAATACGCGAGCACTGGCGCATTTGTACACATTTTTCTCAATGTTTGGAAACTTTTTTCCTGTTCATTTTCCCAATGCCACTCTACTTCCTTATGAAGAAGTTGTCTCAATGGAGCTGATACGTCTGACATATTTGGTAGAAATTTTGCTAGGTACTGAACAAAACCAAGAAATGTCTGCAATTCTTTCTTGTTTGTAGGCGCTTTCATTTGCTCTACGGCTCTCAGTTTTTCAGGATCAGGTTTGAGTCCCTCCGAACTTAATGTATGCCCTACATACGTAATTTCTGATTTCCTGAATTCGCACTTACTTGGAGATAGCTTCAAATTATATTCCCTAGCTTTGTCTAAAACTCTTTTGAGCCTTTGGTCATGCTCTGCCATTGTTCTGCCCCATATCAAAATATCATCCATGATGACTTCTGTACCCTCTATATCTTCAATCATTTGCGACATTATTGATTGATACAATTCACTTGCACATTTTACTCCAAATGGTAATCTGAGGTAGCGATATCTTCCGAATGGAGTATTGAAGGTACATAACTTTGAACTTTGGTCATCCAACTGGAGTTGCCAAAACCCTGACGTAGCATCGAGCTTTGAAAATATCTTGGCATTCGGGATTCTTGATACGACTTCATCAATTGTCAATAACGGAAAATGTTGTCGCTTGATTGCCTTATTCAGATCTCTTGGATCAATACAAATTCTTATGGACCCATTTGGCTTAGTTACAACAACCATACTGTTGACCCAGCTTGTAGGCTTTTTTACACGTTTGATGATCCCTTCTTTGACCATTCGTGACAGCTCATGTTTTACTTTTTCTCTCATGGAAACCGGTATGCGCCTAGGTGGATGTATGACTGGTGTGATAGAAGAGTCAATATGAATTTTATGTTTACCTGGTAAGCATCCGATACCTTTAAATATATCAGAATATTCTCTTTTTATGTCACTGTTATCAAAGTTTGTCACTGGAGAATCCAATTTATACATACGCTGAATTAGTCCTACCTGTTGGCTAGTCTCTGAGCCTAGAATTGTTGGTGCACTCTGTTCAATAACTTGAAATTCAATGTCAAACATGTCATTTTTGAATTTACATGGTAATTTCACGGATCCTATTGGCTTGATTGAATGTCCACTGTATGATCTTAGTTTTGATTGAGTCTTTTTCAGTGCTGTCTTAATTTTCAATTTGTTAAGAATACTTTGACTTATTACATTGCACCTGGCTCCTGTGTCGATTTGCATCTGAACGTCCTGGTCAAAAATTGAACTGCTTACCATCCACTCATCTGATATTTTGTTTATTTCCATTTCATCGAAAAGCATAGACACATACAGATCATTTTCGTAAAACCTGTCATCATCACTCTCCTCACTGCTGGAATAGCCATAATTTTCCAATTGATTGACACCTCTCTGTTGCGTTTTACTTTTGCCTTTTCGCGACAAACACATTCGCGCAAAATGATTCATCTTGTGGCAAAAGTTACATTCTTTTCCTTGTGCAGGACACTGCTGACTGTCTGTGTGATGATATCCACATTTTTTACATTTTATTTTCTTCTTTTCAGCTTTGTATTTGTCAGACTTTGACTTGTCACCCTGCTTTTTCTGTCCGAATTTAGACTTGCTTTGTTTTGATGGACGCTGCTTTTTTGAGGATTGCTGTTTGACCACGCACACATTTGGATCTTCACCAGAATTCATGGTCTTTAATTGCTTTTGTGAAAGTTCATAGGTTCTTGCAATATCCATACATTTTTCCAGTGTTAACTCGTTTCCTTCATTTATTAATTTTTCTCTGACTTTTGTTGATTTTACGCCAAATACGATATGGTCCCTGATCATTTCATCCTCAACTCCTGCCCGATATCCGCATTCTTTGAATAACACTTTTAAGTCAGTTACAAAATGCTCAAACGATTCTTCCGATTCCTGAACTCTGGATTTAAATTGATACCTTGAATAGATATTGTTGGATTTTGGTTTGCAATAATTTTCAAATTTCTCAAAATGTACAGCAAGTTGTTTCTTTTGATCGGCTGTTAAATCCCATGTTGAATAAATATTTCTTCCTTTCTCACCAGACCAAATCATTAAATAGTTACACTTTTCTTCTTCTGATTTTCCTTTAAGTGGTCCACCAAACATAAATTCACAATGTCCCTTGAATGATTTAAAAGCTGCTGGTAAATCCTTTGCCTCCCAGTCAATTTTCGGATATTTCACTGTTTTGTCATCCATTTTTATCCTTTTCTTTTCTTTTTACAAAAAGAAAGTTGACAATTTAAATCTATCTTTTCACAATAGACTAACTGTCATTTTATTTATCGTGGACGCAAGTGCGCTCTATCTGACACCATGTTATGTACGGTACTTCAGAGACAACAACAAGAGGCTAGCTGAACAAGGACTACGTTTATTTGCATAAAGCTGGCTCTTATATAGCTACTAAGAATATACACATCAAATATGATAAGCCCTAACAGTGTATAACTTTCTGTAAGATGGTTAACCTAAAATACATTACAATTGGTTCATACGATTGTTGATTGCCTTTAATGCCATTGTAACACGTAATCCATCAACAAATATTTTACCCTTTGATTGATATATACCGATATCTTTTTGACATTTTCAGTTTAAGAAAAAACAAATATTAATATCTGTAGTGTTATATAAACACAAATAAATAAACAATATTTGGATGCATTTTTTGTGTTAAAGTATGGCGGCGTTGATATGTGTGGTCTTAGCATAATTTCCCTAACACTGCTAAAACAAAACTTAAAATCGTTCATACTTAATTCATATCCATGTTCAGTGTTATGATATTTTATGCTCCTTTGCTTATCCTATGCTCATATTTCTAAAAAAGATATTGGCTGTTATGGTATTTTCAAAAAGTATTGGTTATTTTGGTATTTTCTTGGTTATTTCGGTGAATCACCTTATTTTCATAGTCATTATATATCAATTTATGACAGGGGTGATATATATTTTTGCTAGAAATTTTAATTTGAAAACAAATAAATTTAAACAAAACTGAAAATGGAATGGAATTAAAACATATTACTCTAATACAACTCTCTATATTTGGTTAAGATATCGCACAGAGAATAGCTAGTACGGGTTTCAAATAGTATACATTTAACTTTTTTATATCCCCTCACGTCCATCATCTTTTATTAACCAAAAAGATATATTTTATATATATTAAACAACCAAAAATATATAGATTATGTACATGTGGGATAGATAAATAAATGAAACATTATGCATTTAAAGATACGGAATTCAGGTTTAAGGAACTTTAAAAAAAAAGGAAACATTATACCAGCTCAATCCAAAAAAAGTTCTAATATAGTACAAGTCTAACGCAATGAATTAATTTAGAGTTATAATCATTGATCTAGTATATTCTTAGTAAATAATATGATAATTATGGTTATTTTGGTATTTTCCAAGGTTATTTCGGTAAATCGTCGGTTATTCCGGTATTTCGGTAGTTATTTCGGTATTTCGGTTATTCCGGTTATTTTGGTAAGTCGTCGTACCGTTGTTTTCAAGGCTGTCACGAAACAAAAAAAGCTGTTACGAAACGAAAAGAGACATCGTTACCAAACAGGTCGTTTGGTTACTATGACTTTTTCATTTCGTATCAGCTCTTTTTTCGTTTCGTAATAGCCCTTGTATATTGTAACATCCCAGCATATTTAATCAGAGTTCTTCAGGTTAATTTTCTCATGCGATGTCGAGTTGAAATTAGGTCAATGTTTTGAGTTGGGAGTTTCACCACATTTCTCTTTCAAATCCATTTACCTTGACGAATTACTACCCTAACGCAATTCTACAGTCATTGTACTTTATTCTTCCAACAATAATTGTTGTTGTTACGTCTTCGTATCGTCATATTGTTAGATAATTGCTCCGGCATCGTGGTCGTTTTCACTGGAGAAGCCATGTTTACAATTATTCGGAGTCTCTCGGTGTTTGCCGCTTATGCGCACGCGCGCGGGTGTGTTCGATTGGCGCACTCGGACTGGTAGGGCGAGTCACCGTAAATACCGAGTTACTCCGACTGATTGTGACGTAAGGTGATTACATCACGATGCGCGTGCAAATACACTATATAAGGCGATGAGCAGACACAATCGAGCTGGTCATTGTTGTATTGCTACAAGGCCCAGGGAGCTTGTGTTCCTTCTAGTGTCAGGTTAAGTCAACCTGGACATAGCTCAACCTAGTTTCAACCTAGACAATTTCACCATGTCCAATAGACATCTATTTGGAAAGGTTATTATCTTTAATTAGATTTTATATATTAATCTTTAAGTAATCTCAACCTGAAGTTAAGCAACCTAAGGTTGATTTCCCCACCCACTTAAGTATCCTGTTTGTTGACCTGATATTTATAGAAGTCAGGTGGTGAAACTCTCTCTCTCCTCTCTCCTTAAGTCTATAAAATTAAATAATACATCTCATTCACTTAGAAATAATTTAAAAGCTCAACCTGTGATTATTTTATAATTTCAACCTGGGTTGATCTCATATGAATTTGCTCCACCTGGGTTGAATTCAGAATCTGAAGCTTAAGACCAACTAAGGGGCTATATCTGCTTTAGGTTTCTAAGTAAACAGGAAGCATATAGCAGTTTATAATTTTATTCAAGACACCTGAAAATTGAAGTCTATCTCTAAACACATAATAGTCATTCTAACATGTATAATTAAATTAGAATCAGAAATATAACACATATATTGAATTTTAAGATACTTTTCCTGACTTTTATCAATTCGGCATCGCATACAATTTACAATCAAATATGTTTTCACATTCATCTTTGACAAAACATATCTTCACCTATCAGTCGAGCCTGTTCTAAATTCTAACTGTATTCAATTGACTGTATTAAGCAAATCTGTATACTTCTGAAGTCCACAGTTTTTGTCCTACGATTTATAACAGGTTTGACTGTAATGATTGTTGTTAAATTAAACACTTAAAACTGTTTTTGTGGTAAAATTATAGGGCTAGTCTATATTTTAGCATCTCGGTCTGTAATTTCATCTTGGAAATAATTTTGGGTAAAATTATGAAATTGATCCTTTTGTTATTTATCTTTTAAATTCCTACTGCACAAATCGGCCAGCACCAAGCGAACCCACAACTTTGTGATCCTCGCCCAACCCACATTCTGCTAGTAGGCCTGAATCCTGACGAAACGGGCTGGAGGGTTACAATTGGTGTCAGGCATTGGGATTTAAACCTTTTTGACGAGCAAATAAAGTGTGAGAAACAGCTTTATTCAGTCTATACTTGTTTTACATGATATAAATACTAAATCTGTCAGATTTCTAGTATTGATTCATAGTGTTTGAACAAAACTACAAGTGCACTGTCCCAGACTGTAAAAATTATTTTTTGTTCTGAGTGTAGTTTAGCTCGAAGACATTTTTACGAGTTGTTTATGATTTTTTTTCGTCTCTCATGCTGATATCTGTTGATCACTTTTGGGATTAAACCTGAAAGTAGAAAGAAAATAGTATACAGAAAGTTGAAAAGATCTTGGTGTTTGGTTGTGCTACAGTAGGAAGCTAAGAGAAGATAACTTGCATTATTAGTTGTTGTTTTTTTTTTTCTGACAATACATCTATTAAATCAAGATGGCTGAACCTGATCAGGATGAACCACAAATTTTGAGAAATATGGCAGATGAAAATGAGGAGGTTCATGAGAATCCCCTCGATCAATCCATGATTAGATTAGAATCTGATATCAAAGAACAAATGTCATCTATTGCGTCAGAAGTAAGAGATAGCATTGTAGGGTTAACTGATATCATGCAGCGAAGATTTCTTGAATTTGAAACAAAAATGAACCAAATAGAGAGTAAATTAAGGGAGCAAAATAATCGGCAATTAAACAGCCTTAACGGTCATTCAAATGAAAATTCTAATAATTTCAACCTGGTAGAAAGTCAGACACCCCAAAGAGCAGACACTTCATCTAGTACCCTGAACCAAACTTGTGAAATACCTTTACAAGGCTCTTCAAATTTAACTTTAGGGTCAAAGGGAGATAACCTCATTAAACTTAAACCACAGACTTTTTCAGGAACAGATGATTTTGAGGATTTTCTGGCTCAGTTTGAAATCACAGCAGAAATTAATGGCTGGGATTACAGAGCGAAGTCATTATACCTTGCCAATAGTCTGACTGGCACTGCTAGGTCCTTGTTAAATGAAGTTACTTCAGAACAAAGACGGGATTACAAATCTCTGGTTCAAAAACTTACTGCACGCTATGGTTCTGAAAACAGAGCGGAAGTATACCGGTCCCAATTAAAATCTAGATCTAGAGGAAAAGGGGAGACAATCCCAGAGTTGGCTCAGGCTATCAAAAAGCTGACTCGTCAGTCTTATCCAAATGCTACTACAGATGTTATTGAGGCATTGTCCTTGGATTATTTCATTGATGCTTTGTCAGAATCAGAAATTAGACTTCGTTTAAGAGAGGTAGGGCCTAAAACTTTGTGTGAAGCCGAAAAGATAGCAGTCAGAATGGAGGCTCATAGAATAGCAGACAAGCAAAGGACACGTTTAGTGGGTAAGGTGGAGCTTGAGAGTCCACCTGATCAAACGAGCCAGAAAAACCTAGAAAATCATATTTCTGACTTGAATAAAAATGTGGGATCCTTACAAAAGACAATGCAAAATTTCATTTCATCGCAAAACAATCAACAAAACAGAAAAACAAATGGTAATTACTACCAGAGTAATCAGAACAGTGGTAATAGGTCACAAGGTTATAATCGTGGTTGGAATGCACAGTATAGGGGAGATAATTCAAGACAAAATAACAACCAAAACTATCAGGCTCAACCTAATAATCAAAATCACTCTAACAGACAGGGAAACTTCCGTCAGTCGAATCAGGGGTCCGGGTTCAGACTGAGGCAGAAGGGCCCGAATTGGTAGCTATGAGACAGAGTTGGGGCATTGAAGAGGGTTATTTTGTTAGTACTAAAGTTGGAAATTTACCTGTAACTTTTCTTGTAGACACTGGTTCGAATGTTTCCATCCTCAGGAAAGGTCTGTTAGAACAGTTTTCACCACAAACAGGCTTGACAATACAACCTACAAATACAAAATTAGTAACTGTAACAGGGGAGGTAACTCCATTTCATGGGAAAACAATTTTAGAGGTAGAGCTAGGGTCTCAAAAGATCTCCCATCAGATATTAATAGCAGACATAGAAAATGATGGTATTCTAGGGACGGATTTTCTTACTGCTCACAATTGTGACCTCATGCTCAGCCAGCAATGTATGAAACTGAACGGTGAGAAAATCAGATGCTTCCCTAACAGCAGGAATGTGAAAGGAACATGTTGCAGGGTTGCCATCTTGGAGCATGTGGAGATACCGCCTGAAACGGAGATGGTGGTGGCAGGTTTTACCACAGATGTAATAGATAAGAGAAGTACTGGTTTCATAGAGGTTGACACAAAATTTCTGCATAAAAGAGGACTTCTTGTGGCGAAAGCTTTAGTTTGCCCGGAAACTGGTATAGTGCCCATTCGCATAGCTAATCCACACAGCCAAAGCTGTGAGTTAAACAAACATACAGTGGTGGCCACTTACGAACCTTTAGATTCTGCAGAAATTTTGTCTGTCAACTCTGCAAACACAGTTGAAACGAGTCAAAACACATGCTCAGGGACTGGCATCCCTGATCATCTTGCAGACCTCTACTCTAAAAGTTGTGAAAATTTAACTTCTGACCAACAACAAATTTACAAGCAATTGCTCATTGATAACCAAAATATCTTCTCAAAATCATCTCATGATCTGGGGAGGACTGATTTAGTACAGCATAGGGTAGATCTAGTACCCGGTACAAGACCAATTAAACAGCATCCTTATAGATTACCGTTAGCAAAAAGAAAAGAGGCAGAAGACGAGATAAGAGCAATGGCTGAAAAAGACTTAATCGAGCCTTCTACCAGCCCTTGGTCTTCTCCCGCAGTTATCATACCGAAAAAGAATGGGGGCATTAGATTCTGTATTGATTATAGACGGCTGAATAAGGTGACTATACCAGACAGTCAACCTTTACCTCGAATAGATGATTCTCTAGATGCTTTAGGTGGTGCTAAGTGGTTCTCCACCCTAGACCTGAAAAGTGGATTTCATCAGGTAAGCGTAGCTGAGGAAGACAGGCCTAAAACAGCATTTTGCATACCCGGAGGGGGGCTGTGGCAATTCAAAGTTATGCCCTTTGGTGCTGTAAACTCGCCTGCAGTCTTTGAAAGGCTGATGGAGAGGGTATTTATAGGTTTAACTTATGTTACCCTGCTCATATATCTAGATGATATCATAGTATATGGTAAGACTTTCGAAATTCACCTCGAAAACTTACAGGAAGTATTCAAACGCCTGAGGGAAGCAAATTTGAAGTTAAATGCTGAGAAGTGTTCATTTTTCCAGACACAAGTCACATTCCTTGGTCATTTAGTTTCTCAGGAAGGAATCAGTACTGATCCCCAAAAGATCAAAGCAGTGCAAGATTGGCCGACCCCTAGAAATGTATCTCAGGTACGTTCTTTTATTGGTCTCTGCTCCTACTTGAGAAAATTTATCCCAGGTTTCAGTACAATATGTAAGCCACTGCATGTACTTACTGAGAAAAATCAGAGATTTGAATGGACTGAGAAATGTGAGATTGCTTTTACCACCTTAAAAGATGCTTTAACTGCAGCCCCAATCCTGGCATTTCCTTCTGAAAATGGCGAGTTTGTGGTCGACTGTGACTCTTCAAATGTTGCTTTGGGAGCTGTTTTATCGCAAATGCAAGAAGGTCAAGAAAGAGTTATAGCATACTATAGCAAATGTTTCTCCAAAGCAGAACGCAAATATTGCACTACCAGAAAAGAACTGCTGGCTGTAGTTAGTTCAATTAAACATTTCCATCATTATTTGTATGGTAGGCATTTCACAGTTAGAAGCGATCATGGATCTTTACGATGGCTGATGAATTTTAAGAATATTGAAGGTCAGATTGCCAGGTGGCTCGAGACCCTGGCATCCTATGACTTTACAATAATACACCGCAGTGGACTCACCCATTTGAATGCAGATTCTATGTCTAGACGGCCGTGTATAGATGAAAAATGTGAGTATTGTGATAGAATTGAGACTAGGTATTGTAATAAAGACTCTGGATTGATCACCAGAGCAATTGGGGATTATGTAGAGAGTACCGATAAGGGGGAATGCATGTTAAAAGAAGGTTTGTCAAGTAAGCATATCAAAGAAAGTTATGGGCGGGTCTCATACGCATACAAGGCAGGCAAGAGTGATGATTCTGTAAAAGTGCACGTACAGCAATCGGACTCTGTGAAAGATATACCAGAAAGAACTATAAACGGGGGGATCAGTGAGGGTACGTCTCCACACAAGGTAACTACGAGCCAAAGGTTGTCACCACAGGTGTCAAATCTGACAAAGGACAGAGCAAGTGACGATCAAAATGAATGTCCTTCAAAATTTATCTACCTCTGTACGTGTTCGCCTGACATTGGTAATTGTGTGTCTCATTGTTCGTGTTTATCCGACAATGATGATTTTAGGAATAGTCAGGTAAGCTCGGTAAGTAATGATAGTCAGTGTTCCAGTTTAGGCGGCAAAGGTGAGTTAGAAGAGAGTACATGTACCAGTAATATTACTAACGAGACATCAGCAATCAGACTTATAGAAAGCTTTGACATTGACTGTTTGAGTCCACAAAACATACAATCAGAACAAGACATGGATCCAGTGATCAAATTAATTAAAGAGTGGAAAACAGAAGGTAAGAAGCCAGAGTGGCAAATAGTGTCAAGTTATAGTGCCGAACTGAAAACCTACTGGGCTCAGTGGGAATCACTCATAATTATAGATGGTATTATTTACCGGAAGTGGGAGAGCAACGTAGCACTAGGTGATTGTGTGCATCAGATAATACTTCCAACTAACCTTCGTAAGAAGGCGTTTTCTTTATTGCATGAAAGCATAACCTCAGGCCATCTTGGCCAACAAAAGACTTTACATAAAGTCAGACAGAGATTTTATTGGTATCACTGCAGGGAAGATATCGAATATTGGTGTAGAACTTGTGATGTGTGTGCTTCCAGGAAACAGCCCTACCGAAAAGCTAAAGCACCCATGAAGCAGTATAATGTAGGATATCCGCTTGAGCGAGTTGCTATTGATCTTATGGGTCCTTTACCTTGTGCTGAATCTAGTAATGCCCGATACTTGCTACTGATTTCTTGCTATTTTACAAAATGGCTTGACGCAATACCAATTAGTAACATAGATGCTAAAACAATCGCAACCAAGATTATAGAGAGGTTCGTATCTGTTTTTGGGGTACCAACTTACTTACATTCTGACCAAGGTAGCAATTTTGAAGCACAAGTATTTCGAGAGGTATGTAACCTTTTAGGAATAAGTAAAACCCGTACAACCCCAGGACATCCTCAATCCGACGGTATGATTGAAAGAGCTTGCAGAAGCGTGCAAGCTATGTTGTCTGCATATGTTGCAGAGAATCAAAAAGATTGGGACGTATACATACCACTATTAATGATGGCCTACAGATCATCTGTACATGATACAACTAAGTGTACACCCTACGCCATGATGTTAGGCCGTGAAATAAGACTACCTATAGACTTGGCTCTCGGGATACCTGAAACGAGAATAAGCAAGTGTGAATGTGATTTTGCTTATGAACTAGAAAAGAAATTAGTTAAGATACATGACTTTGCTAGAAAACACATGCAAGTGTCCAGTGATGGAATGAAGCAATATTATGATCGAAAAGTAAATTTTACAGAGTTTTCAGTAGGAGACATATGGCTGTATTCTAAGACCTCACTCAGCTGTGAGTGACTCAACTTTGTAGCCAGGGGGAGGATTATCCCATTGAAATTTGAGCAATATTCAGGATTAACTCAATGAGTGTAGCTGGAGTGATGTTCTAGAATACAGGCGATAGTGTGGTTTCATAACCCTGTAAGAAAGCAAGGTCTTAGTCTAAAATTTCAGAGACCATGGAAAGGCCCTTATGTTATCATTGAAAAACTTAATGACATACTGTACAAAAATACAAGAAACACCACGGGGTAAACCAAAGGTAGTACATTACGACAGACTTAAAACATATAATGGGGAAAACAAACCATCCTGGTTTAAAATCAGAACCTAACCTATGAGAGAGAAGAGAGAGTAACCCATGAATCTGGTCTGTAGTTGTAAAACTTGTATGATAACATATTATGTTGCAAACCTGTCTGAGAAATAGTAATCTACTGTACATCTACTGTAACTTGTCAGCAATGGTTTGTGTCTTCCTGAAATAAACCACATAGGAATTTGTTAGTGAATGGCACAGTTTGACTTTCTATAGATACATCTTACTAGTTAACTAGTCAGATTTTGGTTAGTTATAGGTTAGTTATTGACTAGCCAAATTGCAAACAGTAATAGGTTAGTTATTGACTAGCCAAATTGCAAACAGTTATATAAATTAACTCAATATTTGAGTGTAGGTTTGGCAAAAGTTTGACTGTTTTGCTTAAAGTAGAATGCTGTTTCAAGTGAAATAGACATCCAGTGAATTGAGCTCTGAGCATATGTCGTCTGTCTGTTTGCCTTAGTATGGATGAACTGAAAAAAAAGTTCATGTTGCGGACATGGTATTTGGCTGGCTGAAAAAGCTGATTCTCCAAGACATCTGGAATGTATGCTTTTATCTTTAAATAGTAACCTAAGCAAGACTAGTGCTAACCTGAATAAAGCATGCAGAAAAGAGTTTGTCACTAACAGTGTCCGTTAGCTAGTCTGATCCTTGAGATATTATCTGTTTGCTCTTTCTGGGCAATCATTATAATAAGCACACCACGCAAGTACTCTTATTGCAGATTCTGAGTGGAATTGAGCTAGCCTGTAGTTGCTCTGTGGAATGCCTGTTTTGGTTGCTAGTTTTAAATAGAAAAGCCACAACCTGTTAGAATCTGTTGATATGTCAGCAAATATTCCGTGGCTGAAACTAACAGCGTTAAACAGTTTGTGTCAACATTTTTGTTTACTTAAATCGAATACATGCATGAAGTATACATATGATGATTACCAGAGTGCTTGAAGATGCGTAACAAAACCTTAGAATCAGAAAAATGAGGACAGCATTGTGACAGCTTCAAACAGATTTCTCTAAGAAATCAACCTAGTTTCAGGGTTTAACCTGTATATAGTGAGCTCATATGTCAAACTTTTTCAAAATACGAGTGAGCAGAAAAACAACCACATGCACTCATGAAAGCAGCGATTATTTGACACAGACTGTTGACGACTGTCCGAGAGTATTCCTTTCCTCTTGGTCCTGGCTTAATTTACCCCTTTTGCTTTCAGGATTCACAATTCAAATGCAACGTATGCTCCACTGATGACTTCCAGAAATTTTTCCGCCAGAGATGGGAGGTGTTGCGGCATATTCAAGAACAACACTCTGGATTTGCTTACCTCTGTTCAGTGTGTCAGAGAGTGCTCCACAGGACAGGACCTCATAACAGGTGTACCGCCAGATATCCCCCACAATTAGTGCTCTTTCACCGGGAAAGTGGCGCCAGAGGAGAAAAAGCAGAGCAAATGCTGGCAGTTTATAAAAAACAGAAGATGCCATTACAGTGGGAGGAGTGTTTAGGATCGACAACCTTGTTAGACATGCCACAGCTGCTTAGTCCACTTCCAGATTCCCCCAGTAGACGATTTGATGATAGCAGCAATAAGAGGAAACCCAGTCTGCCAACTCCTACCTTTCCTCCTACAGAGGAAACCCAGTCTGCCAACTCCTACCTTTCCTCCTACAGAGAAAAGACAAAAACTATTAATAGAGGAACCCTCTGATGATTGTGAATGGGACCATGACCCGGTCAATATTGAGATCCTGGAGCCGTTGGAAGAGACTTACATGGAGACGGAAGAGTTCGATAACTTGACTAAGAATGTGTACTTTCCGTCTCCTGTAAGTTTTCTTTCAACAGACTCTGAGGATTCTCCTAAGCAAGTCAAAAGCATATGTCTTAAGATTGATTCTGAAAAAGAACTCAGGAAATCAGATGGCACCCAGCATAAGGAAAAAGAAGTGAAAATATGTAAGAAAGAAGAATGTGAACTAAAAACAAGTAAAACACAGGCGAGTGAACTGAAAACAAGTATTAAGAAACAAGAAAGTGAAGTGAAAATCAAGGAAAATAAGAAGCAGGGAAGTGAACTGAAGACAAAAGAAAGTAAGAAAGAGGGAAGTGAACTGAAAACAAGTATTAAGAAACAAGAAAGTGAAGTGAAAATCAAGGAAAATAAGAAGCAGGGAAGTGAACTGAAGACAAAAGAAAGTAAGAAAGAGGGAAGTGAACTGAAAACAAGTATTAAGAAACAAGAAAGTGAAGTGAAAATCAAGGAAAATAAGAAGCAGGGAAGTGAACTGAAGCCAAAAGAAAGTAAGAAAGAGGGAAGTGAACTGAAAACAAGTAAGACCAAAGAAAGTGACACAAAAATAACTGACAGTGAGAAACAGAAAACGGCTGTGAAAACAGAAGAAAGTAAGAAAGAGGAGTGTGAAATAAAAACTAGTAAGACTCAAGAAACTGAAGTGAAAATATGTCAACAACAATCAGAAAGTGACACGAAAACAAAAGAAAATAAGCAGGTAGATAATGCAACAACATCACAAAGTCAGACAGGGAAAGATGAAGACAGACATGAACATGAGAGTGAAGTGATAATAAAAGAGAGTCAAGGATATGAAATTGAAGTGAAAACAAATACGGCAAGGGAAAGTAAAGAGGAAATAATAGACAATTATATACATGAGAAGGAAGGGAAAACAAATACGGAAAAAGAAAGTGAAAAGACAACGGAAGACAGTCATATTCAAGACAGTAACTTGAAAACAATTACGCAACAGAAAAAAGAAATAAAACAAAATGAAAACACAGAAAGTATAAACAAGTGTAAGGATGTAAGAACAGTAAACCCCTCAGAAAAGAGTGAGGACAACAATGACGATATAAATAATTTAGAAACTTTAACTTTCAAGACCCAATGCCTGAAGTGAAAATTAAATACGATGACAATGTTTACAATTTATTACTAAGGCAACATTTACAATTAAGACATGCTGAGACGACACCTACCGGAGATACTGCAGGAGACCCACAAACAGATGAAAATATGGAGGCCTTCCTCCATCGGACATTTAAGCAGTATCAAAGAGTGCAGGAGGAACGTGTGGTTCTAAATGTGGGAGGCCAGTGTTTTTCTACTTCTAGGGTGACGCTTGGGGCAGACCCTTCCTCAATATTTGGCTTATTGTTGAGGAAGAACTGCCCAATGCGTCCCCACAGGAACACGTATTACTTTGATAGGGATCCAGGTCATTTTAAAATTATTCTTAATTACTTGAGGAACGGGGCACATTTAGATATCTGTTTGCTTCCTCATGAGAAGCGTTATCTGCTAGAACTTCTGACGGAGACAAGGTTTTACTTCCTTGCTGGATTGGAGAAGCTTGTCCTTGAGAAGTTGTTCAAGTTTAGCAGACGTGATTATTGACTTCCACGGCATGAAGCTCAGCTTGAGATTTATGCCTGGGAGGCCAATTTCAGGTCTGGCTGGCTGGCAGATATAGTTTCTCATGAACATGATTTCTTTTGGAGTATAACCAGTCAGAATTACTTTGTACTGTCAACTCTTCATAATTAGATTTCTTGTACAGTGGAATCTCGTTGTCTCAAACTCTGATATCTAAAATTACTTTAAATTTGGTGGAGCGAATTTGTGGAAAATTAGAATTATTTCCCCTGATTCTCTGCACTAGTTGTTCCAGGGCTAACGCATTCAAGTTCTACCCGGTTATGAGGTGACGAGATTTGACTGTAAGTGTCTTTAAAGTCAGAACTTATGTACCACCAAGTTACTACTTCAATTGACTTCTCTCTTGTATAAATAATTTAAGTTTGTGTTCCTCAAGTATCAAAACACTGGCATCCCAACTTCATTGATGTTAATACTTACTTTCTTTGACATAATATGTACAAAGGTCACCTTAATATACTAACCTATAAGCAAATTCTGCTGTCTGTCTGTCTGAGGAAACTTGCATCTGCATCCTGAAATAAAAAATGTTTTTTTTAAAAAAAAAAAAAAAAAAAAAAGATCGAGGTAGTAAATATGTTCACAGTGGTTTGATCTGTCATGTGTGGTTTTGTTTGACTAGTCTGATGAACCTGAGTTACCGTGTCAGCTCAGTTTCTTCAGATTATTCAGCAGAGATTTACATCTCTGTAATGGACTGTGAACCTGTTTGCATTTAAAAGATAAATCATTGTTAAATTTGTGTGTGTGAGTTAAGTCAGGTTTCGTTGGTGCACTGGTGAAATGATTCAGAGGTGTATATTGCACTGGTATGATTGAATAGTTATTCAAGACGAGATGGCCGTGTCATCAGTCATCAACTGGACCTATTATATTAATAGAGGTGCATGAACACTAAAATGTTGGTATCTAAATAGTGAAAATGCTATAAAAGTCATTTTAATTTACCATGAACTTATGAAGTGGTATTTCTACTTCATTTTATTTGTCTGTTGGCAACACAGTGAACAGACATTTTAGTAATTCAGATGATTCTTTTATCAAGAAGAGACTGGTATAGTTTACCTATAATACCATGCTACTGTGACACTTGTTAATCTCTCTTCTGGTTGCAGAGGCATCTGTTTTCCTATAAGAAGAAAAAGGAAAAGATTATTTTACTTTGATTGATCATATATTACATGTTGGTTTAACTTTTCCTTGGTAGACGCAAAGTCCAAACTATTTGTTGACAAGTAGCCCAAAGGGCAACAATTGCTCACCTGAGAGACACTGTAAACCTATAGGGATATTTAAGATGCTCAAGGGCAGCTAACTCCACAGTCAGTGGTCCAATCAGGCTGAAAATTAAACTCATCCAAAACATTATGTATGCCCTCATTTAATATATGCAAGTTTAAAAAGTATCCAATCAAGAGCACAATAGACAGAGCTGTCAAGGGCAGTTAACTTCGTAGTGGTTGGCCTGATCTGGCCAAAATTTGAACTTGTTTAAGATATTCTGCATTTCCTCATTACCTGCAAGTTTGAAAAGGATCGGATCAGTAGAAACCAAGAAAAAGTGGCGACATTGATTTTTTGGATGCTCAGGGCAGGTACTCCATAGTCAGTAGTGAGATCTAGCCAAAATGCTAACTAATCCAAGCTTTTATGCATATCCTCATTACCTGCAAGTATGAAGAGGATCCCATGAAAAATGAAAATGTGATGACATTGTTTTCTCCATTATAACACTATGGGATTTTTTTTTCAAATGCTCAAGGGCAGCTAACTCCGTAGTCTGTGCTTGAATCCGGCCAAATTTCTAACTCATCCAAACTCTTATGTATGTCATCATTACCTGCAAGTATGATAAGGATCTAATCAAAAACCTTGATTGCAGCACCCTGAAAGTCAAACTTGCTCGAGATATTGTCATGCCCTACATTTGTGTGAAATTATTTTAGAATCCTTTGACAAATGTAGGTGCTAGAGCAATGACAAAGTTTTTCTAAAAATAGCCACAGTGACCTTGACCTTGGGCACAGCACCCTGAAAGTCGATCTTGCACGAGATATTGTCATGCCCTACATTTGTGTCAAGTTATTTTAAAATCCATTGAGAAATGTAGGTGCTAGAGCGCTGACAAAGTTTTTCTAAAAATAGCCACAGTGACCTTGACCTTGGGCGCAGCACCCTGGAAGTTCAACTTGCTTGAGATATTGTCATACCCTACATTTGTGTGAAGTTATTTTAAAATCCATGGAGAAATGAAGGTGCTAGGGCGCTGACAAAGTTTTTCTAAAAATAGCCACAGTGACCTTGACCTTGGGCACAGCACCCTGAAAGTCGAACTTGCTTGAGATATTGTCATGCCCTACATTTGTGTGAAGTTATTTTAAAATCCATTGAGAAATGTAGGTGCTAGAGCGCTGACAAAGTTTTTCTAAAAATAGCCACAGTGACCTTGACCTTGGGTGCAGCATCCTGAAAGTCTACCTTGCTTGAGATATTGTCATGCCCTACATTTGTGTGAATTTATTTTAAAATCCATTGAGAAATGTAGGTGCTAGAGCGCTGACAAAGTTTTTCTTAAAATAGCCACAGTGACCTTGACCTTGGGCGCAGCATCCTGAAAGTCGAACTTGCTCGAGATATTGTCATGCCCTACATTTATGTGAAGTTATTTTAAAATCTGTTGAGAAATGTTGGCAATAGAGCGATGACAACGTTTTTCTAAAAATATGTGATGACGTTGTTTTCTCCATTATAACACTATGGGATTTTTTTCAAACGCTCAAGGGCAGCTAACTCCGTAGTCTGTGCTCGAATCCCGCCAAATTTCGAACTCATCCAAGCTCTTATGTATGTCATCATTACCTGCAAGTATGATAAGGATCTAAGCAAAAACAGTTGAGAAAACGTGATGACGCCATTTTCCCCATTATAACCCTATGGGATTTTTTTCAAACGCTCAAGGGCAGCTAACTCCGTAGTCTGTGCTCGAATCCGGCCAAATTTCGAACTCATCCAAGCTCTTGTGTATGTCATCATTACCTGCAAGTATGATAAGGATCTAATCAAAAACAGTCGAGAAAACGTGATGACGCCATTTTCCCCATTATAACCCTATGGGGGCTATCTGTTGCCATGGAAACCAGAGTTCTGAGCTGATCGGCACCAAAACCTAATGCAGCCTTTCCCCCACCCAAATGATGCTTCAGATAAAATTTGATTGCGATCGGCCCACTGGTCTCTGAGATATTTATGTTTGAAAGTGTTGACGCACCCACGGACCCACAGACCCACGGACGGACGACGGCTCGACTCCCATCCTATAAGCTCACCTCTGAGCCTTCGGCTCAGGTGAGCTAAAAATATTATGGTCTAAGGGAGACAACTCAAAGTAAAATGACAAACTTCTCTGTAATCAGTTGTTGTGCCTATAAACTTAACTAGTTGATTTCTCTGTGCCATTTTTACTAGACTTCCTCTTTCAATTAGGTGAATGTAGCCCAAAACAGATAGAGAGCACGACGGTTTTTGTTTGTTGTGGGTGTACCATTCGCTTATAAAAAAAAAAAACTTGGAGAAATTGACTGAACATCAATAAGCAGTTTCGGTTTATGGAATTTGTCGAAGAGTCTCATGGATGGTTGTCTATCCCAGGATCACTTGTTGTCGGCAGATTATGTCCCAGTAAATGGTGTAAACCTGGAACAGCTGTTTCAGTCTAGACAATTTGCTATGCACTAGATGGTCTTGTGTGGCAATCTTTCTGATTTAGGTGATGTAAATGGGTTTGTTCTAATATTTGGATGGATTTGTCCATTACTGAAAAGGTTTTGCAAATTCATGTAATAGTTGGAATGTTAGCTGGCAAAGATCGTTTGGAGGTTGAACAACCTGATGTACCTTTTACCTCAGCTTTGACAGATCTTTTAACTGCACCAGTGACCATCTTCGATTTCATCTGGTAGATGGAACATTTGGGTTGGCTATACCATTGTGTGCTTGTTCTGAAAGTAGTATAGCAATGAGAATGTTACTAATCCATGCAGTTTGAGGAATATCAATACTATTTTCTGGACACAGTAACACAGTATAATATCCTATGATTTAAATGTTGTAAAAAGAGTATTTTGACTAATTATATAGCTGAGTTGAGTTAGCAGACTTGAATATAATTGTTATTAGTGTGTAAATTTTAAAAAAAAACGATTTGTTGTGGAGGTAATGTTTCACTTCCTTGTGACATGTGACTCAGCCAGTACTTACTTTCTTGAGGTTCACCAGCTCTTGTTGTTCTCATCTAACTTTGGTACACTAGGTTGAGCAAGCTGGATTCTGAGGGCAGTAGGATCTGGATGACACTTTTATTGGCTATGTCACATGTAAAAGGAATTTGCGTGTTAACAAACTTATTTGCGTGTTAACAAACTTATGTGTATGCCAAATATAATGTTATCTTATTGCCTTGGAAGGCCATTTTTGCAGCAAAACCAAAATGGCATGTTCTTATTATTACAGTGTTCTAAATAAGACTCAAATAGCAACTCGTCCGCGGGAGCAACCTGATGTTGAATTGTCCAATGGAATCTTGTGTTGGGCAATCGAGCTGTTGCTTATTTCTAAGGCTGTTATTATTATCTCCATGAAATAACTCAATGTTTGAAATGTAAAGAAGTGTGAAAGAGGAAGAGTGAGTGTGGTTTGAATGTGACCCTCTAGGTCAACATTCAAATGTTCACACTTATATTGCATAATTATCTAGATTGCTGAGCAAGTTTTGAGGCTGTGCTGCATTACATGATAAATATATAATATCTTATTGGTTGGACTTACCTGGATTTCAACATTGCCAAACTCTGCTCTCGTTCGGAGAATCTCGGTAATTAAATAATATAAATGTAGAGGGGTAAATCTCAGATCACCCGATTTTATGATCATTTGGCTGATTATCTAGTGACTTAATGTGTATATGAAAAATTTCTGTATGCTTGTATTTTGGGCTATGCTTATGGCCTACTATGGCAGTGACTACCTTTGAGCATATCTGAAATTCAGTGATTGTTGTTGTTAAATTTGTACTGTTCATTTTGATAACTGATAATCAGCTATATGATGGGGGAATTTCATCAAATGCACACAGTATTTGCTCAAATCAGATCAGTCTGATCAGGGTTTTCATCTAGATTTCCCTGGATTGACTGGTTTGGTTTGCGAACAGGTATGGTTATGATCAGACTGTGCAATTTTGCTATAATTTGACCCCTTTGCCTCATCTTTAAAATTACATGTTGTTTTGTTGTTCAGATATGTGAAGCCAATTATTTCTAGAATCAGAAAATATGGTCATGTTTACTTGTCAGGTAGCAGCTGAATGGCTTTCACTCTCATACCTTTGATATTTTACTTAAGTGATTTTATGTCACATTTCAAATTTTTCAGTCTCCAGATCTGAGGAAGTTTTTATTTACCTGGATCTTGAAGCCCTTTTATAACTTTAATTTAAAGTGACTTCTTTCCCTGGTTTTCATCAAGGGTGTTGAGGGTGGCTAGTGGCAGCTGTGAAGTGACATCAAATGGTGGCAAAATGAATGTGTGATTCAGTTATGGACAGGTTAGGGAGAAGCTCAAATGGAGCTATATAGCCCGATCGAGCTATATAGCCCGATCGAGGTATAAAAATGAGTGGAAATTAAAGCATTATTGCTTCTGCATTGCACTGAAGCTGAACTGCAGAATTTGATATGAACAACAGTATAAAGGGTGACAAACCTTTTATGATTTTGTAAAAAAATTGAAATTCCACCGTTGCGTTTTATGCAAATTGAGGAAAATTTAAATAAAAGAATATCTTTGAGATGCCCCCTCAAACTGGACAGATATATCCACTTCTGTGTGATAGTTTACATGCCTGCTACGCTGGGATTATCTCAGAGGTATCATTGGACTGCAATTATACTTAATTACTTATAATTTATAGAAATGTCAGGGGAATGGGAAGAAACATGTTTACATAAACATGTGGTTCTTTCACAAAAACGCAACGGCAGAAAAGTCAAATTACTTTGCATTCCAACATGATTTTCATCAAAACTGAAAGCACAGTACTCAAAATTTTGCAATTATATTCAAAATGGATTCAGGTGAAGAATCTTCAAATGATAATGCAATTTCTATACCTCGATCGGGCTATATAGCTCGATCGGGCTATATAGCTCCATTTGAGCTTCTCCCTAACCTGATGGATCTCAAAATGAATTGTTTCAACCCTGAAGAACTCAGTTATGGCCTCCTGCATGTCACGTGGTTTCCACGTGTTTCCTAGGTCAAGCACCTGCTAACCTTAATTGACCGTAATTTACTCTTTCTTATTCCGTTCAATCGGGATTTTGCAAATCAAATTTTGGATTATCTTACCAAAATTTCTTTCCTATTTGGGGACCAAATCCTAAGGAGGGGGGCATTGTAACATCCCAGCATATTTAATCAGAGTTCTTCAGGTTAATTTTCTCATGCGATGTCGAGTTGAAATTAGGTCAATGTTTTGAGTTGGGAGTTTCACCACATTTCTCTTTCAAATCCATTTACCTTGACGAATTACTACCCTAACGCAATTCTACAGTCATTGTACTTTATTCTTCCAACAATAATTGTTGTTGTTACGTCTTCGTATCGTCATATTGTTAGATAATTGCTCCGGCATCGTGGTCGTTTTCACTGGAGAAGCCATGTTTACAATTATTCGGAGTCTCTCGGTGTTTGCCGCTTATGCGCACGCGCGCGGGTGTGTTCGATTGGCGCACTCGGACTGGTAGGGCGAGTCACCGTAAATACCGAGTTACTCCGACTGATTGTGACGTAAGGTGATTACATCACGATGCGCGTGCAAATACACTATATAAGGCGATGAGCAGACACAATCGAGCTGGTCATTGTTGTATTGCTACAAGGCCCAGGGAGCTTGTGTTCCTTCTAGTGTCAGGTTAAGTCAACCTAGACATAGCTCAACCTAGTTTCAACCTAGACAATTTCACCATGTCCAATAGACATCTATTTGGAAAGGTTATTATCTTTAATTAGATTTTATATATTAATCTTTAAGTAATCTCAACCTGAAGTTAAGCAACCTAAGGTTGATTTCCCCACCCACTTAAGTATCCTGTTTGTTGACCTGATATTTATAGAAGTCAGGTGGTGAAACTCTCTCTCTCCTCTCTCCTTAAGTCTATAAAATTAAATAATACATCTCATTCACTTAGAAATAATTTAAAAGCTCAACCTGTGATTATTTTATAATTTCAACCTGGGTTGATCTCATATGAATTTGCTCCACCTGGGTTGAATTCAGAATCTGAAGCTTAAGACCAACTAAGGGGCTATATCTGCTTTAGGTTTCTAAGTAAACAGGAAGCATATAGCAGTTTATAATTTTATTCAAGACACCTGAAAATTGAAGTCTATCTCTAAACACATAATAGTCATTCTAACATGTATAATTAAATTAGAATCAGAAATATAACACATATATTGAATTTTAAGATACTTTTCCTGACTTTTATCAATTCGGCATCGCTTACAATTTACAATCAAATATGTTTTCACATTCATCTTTGACAAAACATATCTTCACCTATCAGTCGAGCCTGTTCTAAATTCTAACTGTATTCAATTGACTGTATTAAGCAAATCTGTATACTTCTGAAGTCCACAGTTTTTGTCCTACGATTTATAACAGGTTTGACTGTAATGATTGTTGTTAAATTAAACACTTAAAACTGTTTTTGTGGTAAAATTATAGGGCTAGTCTATATTTTAGCATCTCGGTCTGTAATTTCATCTTGGAAATAATTTTGGGTAAAATTATGAAATTGATCCTTTTGTTATTTATCTTTTAAATTCCTACTGCACAAATCGGCCAGCACCAAGCGAACCCACAACTTTGTGATCCTCGCCCAACCCACATTCTGCTAGTAGGCCTGAATCCTGACGAAACGGGCTGGAGGGTTACAATATACATAGTTAACCAGGGGTGTACCGGGGCTCCAAATTTGCAATGACTCAGAAACTGACCGAGTAAAGGTAGCACTCCACAGGTTTCGGTCCTCCGGTGGCACCGCAGCCGGTCGAAAAATAAAGTGACATTCCAGCCAGTTTGAATGAATAAATATTTCCCATTTTCTGTTTGAATGGGTTTTTCGTATGTCTAAATGCCTTTTTTAGACATTTATAACAACTAAAATGGTCATATCGCGGAGTTCTCATGTATTCCGGGAAAGTAGCACCCATATTAACACAAGGCAGATTAAAAGAAGAAAAACGCTGAATAGGACGATTGTGATTTAAACAGAACCTTCACAATTTAACTGTATGTCCAAATTAAGTAGTTAAGTGCAGACATGTTAAAACGTAATGTAAATTTGAGCCGCTACACGAGAAAACCAACAAGTGGTTGTGCGCCCAGCGCAGACTCAGATCAGCCTGGGCATCTGCCCAGTCTGATCAGAGTATTCGTCGTCCACATGGCGATAGCTTAGTCCCTTAGCTACCCTTTAAGCGCTTAGTGAAGACTCTGATCAGACTGGGCGGATGCCCAGGCTGATCTGAGTCTGCACTGGGCGCAAAGCCACACTGTTGGGTTTCTCGTGTTGCGGCTCTAAATTCTCAAAGACAGAATAAATGGAACCATTTCTACTATCGTGAAAACATTTTTCCAGTCGCTTGCTCATTCAAATTACAGTTTAATGTGTTCTGCTTTTAAATTCGCTGATTTGTCACAAGAAATCAATATAGGCCATGAGCCAGATATGGTTTACCCCCCCCCCCCCCCGCCGGGGGGGGGGGGGATTTTGTAGACCATACTTTTCTTAAAGCCTAGCATCTTAGAAGTATTTTGCAGCATGTTAGTCCTCTGGCGAGTGGAGCGTTAAGCTGTAACAGCCTGTTACAAACGTTACCCATTAAAAAATAAACATAAAATAAAAATTATCAAAAATTCTAAAAAAAAATAGAAGCCACTTTCTTATCTTTAAAATTTTATTATAGTCTAATAGAACAATCCAGTAGCTAAAAGTTATGATGTTTGAAAGGTCACTTTAGCCTACATGGTGTTATATACGTGACATTTGTCTTTACACTCCATTAAAATTGCTATTTCCATCCAAAATACTTTCTTTTTGTAAGTTATTCCTTTAGTATTTGACCATATGTTTGTTACTGTATTAAAGACAATTTATTGACCTTTTCAGATCTGCAAATATTATTATCCTATCTAGTATACTTTGGGAGAAATAGGATGTTGAAAACAGTACCCCCTTATAAATGTTCCATATTACAATTATCACTTTCTGTATAATTCAAGTGCTTGAACTACACTGTATGAATTAAAAACAACATTAAAAGGTAATATTGAATATGCCAGCCTATCTAAACAGCAAGGAACAGTTCCTCAATATTTTGAAAGCATTTTAGTAGGCCATAATGATCGATTATATACGTTACCGAGGGCTATTTTTGTTAAACTCATACATTTTGAAGATAGAACCATTTCATTTTCGTTGGTAGCAGTTTCTTAATGAAAGAATCTTTCAATATAAAAGAAAAAATTCATTCTGGTTTATTTCTATGATAAGCTATTACTAGTGGTAACGGAAATAACATTAACATTTAAAATAGCTCATTATAATACCTTTAATCAGGTTTTTTCCCACTGTCACATAAAAACAATAACACATATAAGTCTGGGTGTTCTTATGATATTGTGTACTTGGACCTAGCAACACTTCTCTCAGTTATTACTTTTAGGGATTCATGAAGTGTGTTTTGTACGTGATTAAACACAGTATACTTCTAATTGTAATGTTAAGGGCATTGACATATTCTGCACATGTAAAACGGTTTTTTTTTTGCTGTCTTTGTTATTATGTATAAAAAAAAGGATTTTCATAATGGCATTGCCCAGTTTGTTTCTTTTACAATTTGTACATTTGAGTTCTAAAGACAGTAACATACGTGAAATTTTGTAATATACAACTAAAAATAAAAAATAAAAATAAGTAAATAAATTTAAAAAAAAATAAAAAATAAACAAAATACCACATCAGAAAAGATAAAAAAGATAAAGCCGCAACTGCCAGCATAGATATTGCATATAGGGCTCGAATAAAATGATATACAATCAGTTTGATAACATTAAAAGCTAAGCGCTTTTGGCGTGTTTAGTATAGAATTCTGAAATAATCAGTAATTAACAATGCCAAGTGGAGTACCACCTTGTTTATTGACAGGATTTGGTATAGTTTTTACGTGCACACTGAAAAAACTATAAAGCAGAACAGTAAACCTGAAGTTTGAAGTCTTAAGCCAAATACAGTCTTGCATCAAAGCTAATGTATATATTTGCTGGCAGCGTATACTTACTTTGTAAGACTATCGTATATTTTACGTTACCAAGGGGAACAACATTGCTGAGTTACAGTTAAGAAACAAACTTTTGAAAATAATTAATGGTAGTGTCAATACATTGCTTTATATAGTTCATTTATGTAATTAACAATAATGTGTCAACCAGGTGTTTGGGAGAATAGTATCAGAAACATTTAATACAGAAAAGACAGACTGGCAGTTTACCAGTATACTGTAGCAATCTATAAATGTTATGTTTAAGATGATCTATATTTCTATGCTTTTGTTTCTTTCTCTTTAAAGTCTAACTACATACAATCATCTCTTAAAGTATCTAACTACGTTCAACCATCTATTAAAGCTTCTATTCACCAAAAAACATAAAGATACGTTTAGTTGGACAAAAAGAAAAAAATTCCAGGGACAGTGTTTCAGTAGCTCTGCACACATAATGAAATGGCAAATGAAAATGACAGAATTTATTAATGTTGGTCATCGCTGTTCAGATATTTATGAGCAAATCTTAGGTGTTCTCCTACAGAATATATTCGCCTACACTGTAGCTGTGCTTTGCAGCATAATACTAAGAAGGAAAGAAAAAAAGACCGAACAAGTAACGTATACAACGTATTCATTGCGAGTTTATGGATTCTTCATTTCCGATATCCTTAACTAGTTATACAGTATTTCTAAAGAGCAAATAATCAAACAATAGAGATACACGTAGTGTATATCTTTACATGACAAGCAAGGGCTTACCTAAATAACTTACTGCATTTGATCTCTGTGACCATGTATTACCATATTGTTTACTTTTTAGCAATAAATATGGTTGGAAACTGCTTATTTATGATACCGTACTGCTTATCTAATCATCTTTTTCCAAATATGTTAAATACTGTTAGAGAATACAGCATTTTGGCAATATCCAAACAACAATTTTAGTTGCTTACATATTGAAAAATTGTCTGACTGAAATGTGTATTTCGTAACACCTTTAGTCCTTAATAGTAACAACAAGTGGGAATAAAACCATGGGGTTTGCAAAATTACCTGACCAGTTAAATATTTGTACCAACATAACGAAAAATAGAACTCTGAACAGGCTGATGACAGAATGTTGTATGCGTTATAAAGTATGTCACTTTCTATCAACCTTAAATTTTCACATTGATACAGATAACATTGAAAATAAAATGCAGCTGATGTTGGCTGTCTTAGCTTTTCTCGTCATTTTGTAGGTTAAATTCTTCAAAATCAAGATTCTTTCCACATTTAATATATCCACTGCTAACTGCTGCCTAACTTATCTAAGCTGGGCATGAAACAAAGAAGATTGATGGAGCATGTTTAAACTTCAGTCCAACAATTCAGCGATTTAGTCTGGGGTTTTTTTCCGAATTTGTGTTGTGGTTATATACGTTACATATTTATCGTGACTTCTGGCGCGTTTTGTAAGACTTTAGTTTGTTTGTTTATTATACTAGAATATTGAAACGGTCATATATATGACAATAACTTTTCTCTTCTCTTCAATTCTTACAATTTGCTCCCTATATTACATGTATTTAGACACTGGAGGGGCAAAACGTCAAATACAATATAAACTACGTTATACGGGTTAGTCAACTTATCCTTGACAATGTCAATTACATTGAAACAGCGATTTATGTACTAGCAGACAAAACCCAACATTATTTAGGGCGAATAATAACATGTGTATACCAATGTGTATTTTCTATTATAATGTGAATATGTAAATTTGGGTAGTGTAATTGACGTTGACGTTACACGTTAACGCCCCAACGAACAGAGGGCTAACATGTGTCATTTTGTTTCTTATATAATGTAGTTACAGAAAATCATAGGGTACAAAATTTCCCGTGGGGGGGTCTATGGTCAGCTCAAGGTCTATAAATTCGTAGTGGATTCCAAACGTTTTTGAGCACAAGTCATAACTTCTGATGCACATGTCAACTTACATAAACCTATATTAGCGGACATACCTGAATGAACCTGAAATGCTGCGACCCTTTCCCCTCTCTCAATCCACTGGTTCATACATTTTGAGCATCTCTCTCTCTCTTTTATCTCTCTCTCTCTCTCTGTCTCTGCTCTTTTGGTTGCTCATCGTTCATTTTTTCTTTAGTTTTTGCACTGTATTGTGAGATTGTGAGATGCTTTATACCTTTCTGTTTCTTTTTCATATTATGGTAAAGCTTCCTATTAGTTAATTTGGTTTAATATTTTGTACTTTACACAAATATCCGCCATACTGTATACAGATGTATTATATTAGGGAGAAGAACTCTATAAGCGTCCAGCTTTCGTTCTAATCCCAAGCCTGTATTGTATACTATATATGTATGTATGTTACAATTTCTAAAATGAATAAAATATGTTTAAACCAAATTCGCTGATTTGCATTTTGCTGAATAACACATATAAAATAGCAAAACAAGCAGTTTAGAGCTAAAGTGAGTTTCGTCTGAAGCTGTTCTACCGTGAAACATCTGAGTATTGGGATACCAAAAAATAATTACCGTAGTTGTCCTAAAATGGAACAGTTCGGTGTTACAATGCAGCCATACGTAGATGTGAAGCCCAATTTTGTTGGTTTATACCGTAACTCACTCAGTCCATTCATTAACCGTTTAAATTCTATACATTTGGACACCTAAAATAACTGAAATAATTACGGTAACTATGCTAAAAATGGAGCAGTTTGGATTTACAATGCAGTTATGCTTCCATACGATAAAGATAAAAGGGCAAACATACTAGGCACTTATCAGACTGCTCCTCATATAGGGACAGGGCTCGTATTTATAAAATGACTTTTAAGTGGTTGCTATGCTGTTGCTAAAACGACTTTTAAGTGGTGGCTATGCTGTTGCTAAGGCTCAATTTCTATGAAGGGGATTTCCTACAACTATGAAATTTGCTCTGGAGGAACAGTCTTTTTCAGACTGTTCCTCCAGAACAAATTTCATAGTTGCAGGGAATCTCCTTCATAGAAATTCAGCCATAGCAACAGCATAGCAACCACTTAAGTCGTTTTATAAATACGGCCCCAGAATTTTTTTTAAAAAATGGAGCAGTTTCGTTTTACTTTTGTGGTAATGTTTCCAAGCGATGCAGATAGAACGGCAAACATACTAGGCCCTTATTGGACTGCCCCTCTTAAAGGATCAGTCTGATCTGGGTCTGCACTGTGTGCTAAGAATATCTATCTCAAGACTTAGAATCCTTACGGTATAATAATTCCGAATGGGGGTCAACTCTAAAAGAAAGAATTTGCTCCTTTAGGGAAAGGTTTTATCCTGTAGGAAATTAAACAGAAAGTCCTAAAACCTGTTCCCCTTTGCAAAAAAATTGTAGAAAGCCATTAATCATAATTGACACTGGTCGTCGAAGTATTTGACATGATATACGCAGAACAAGGGCTTACTGGGCTTGCAGTAGGTGCGGGTGGGGTTATATAGCTAATTTTCTGTCGCCCGCCATATCTCCTTACTTCTCCCTCTCTCTTTCTCTGGGAGACGGCTTGATATAGACTGAAATACTGTCTCAAACAGCCGTTGAACCCAAAACAACCAACCAGCCAACCAACCGACGGACGGTCAACTTCTACAATGAGCAAGGCTGCTCGATTAGATCTTCTGATTTGTATGGCTTTTCAAACAAATGCTGAATTTGTTTGTGCGCAAGAAATATCTGCCCTTCTTATTTACTGTTGCCTTTTATAAAAGTACAAAAACGAGACACGACCGAAAAATGAGTCTTACGACAAGGGCAAATAATGCGGGTGCAAATCAACCTTCACAGCTGCGCAGCCTGATCAGGCTATTTGCTGTTTGTGTCATAAAGATTGCTCATGGACCATAGAGCGTTTAAACGAACAGGAAAGACTCTCATGTGAGAGCTGATTTAAGTGAAGAAATACACTTTCAGGGGAAGCCACTCTACCATTTCTGTATTTTGCCTCCCTTCTCAACAGGGGTCAACTCTTAAAGAAAAGAATTTGCTCCTAAAGCAAATTCTTGCCTTTAAGAGTAGACCCTGTTTGAAAGCTCTTTGTGCTCCCGTTTGGAAAACAAAAAGTCACGAAAGTTGTCTTCCCTATTACCTTTGTACAAATGGCTGAAAAACACCGAGGTGTACCAATAAACCTAAAAGCTTTGCTCGCCGTAAGGTGATCTTTTTCTTCTGACGCAAAGTAGATAAAATTTCCTTTTAAAAGGAAGGCTTGCACAGCTAAAACAGTGAAATTTTCATGAGTTGTTATTGAAGTGAACCACTTTCTGTTGCTTACTTTTATTTAGCAAGGTATTTAATTTCTAACTTCTTGAATAGTAGCATTATCCACCGGTGTAAGGTAAAAACAAGTGTAGAATTTATTTGAAAAACAAATTGAGGAAATACACACACACACACACACACACACACACACACACAATAACAAAAAAAACCAGTTTTCCAACGTTTTGGCCGGCCGTTTTAGGCATGCCTCAAGTTAAATAACTACATGGACCTATTTCAAGTCTTTTCTTTACGGCTGTTGAGTCACATTTAGTCTGAATCAAAATTTTAGGAAAGACTGTTTCAAACCCATGTCTATGGAATCTTGGCACGTCTGAACTTGGCATCAAAAGAAGAAATAAATTAATATTTACTGAAGTTTATTTTTGGTTTAAGTGGCATCAGTGGCAGTGACTGGAACAAAACTTTGACACTCTGAGAAGAAAATGCATGCTGTTATTGTTTTGACAATAACTTGCTTTACACCATTTGAGAACAACAAAGTACGGAACCTATTGCGTTCGTATTTCCATGAACTCCCGACAAATGAAATTTATCTTTTATATTTATGCTATGTTTTTACATCAATTTTGTTTACTCATTCGCGAAGTTCTGACTAATTAAACGCCAAGCAAAGGACGAATAATAGTTACGTGTTTGGTAATGAAGTACAGCAGCCGTCACTATGACATGACGTATATCAATCGTTATGTCAGCCAATCATCTATTTGAACTATCCGTGACGTTGCTTACGCGTAAGATTGCATGAATGTGTGTTGTTCGTGGATGTATGAACATCGTCAGCCCAGTATACACACCGTACATTCGACCTTTAACATTTTGGTAGAATCCGGTCGGGTACGGAAAATACAGATGTTTACCGAGGCACGTGCCTTTTCGCGGGTGAGTTATTTTCTTTATTTTTTCTACTTTATGCATGTATTTTGTGGCAGATAGATAGTTGCCGTTTTTGTATGTAATCATGTATATATTTGCATGCCATCGTTCTCGTTTTTTTCTGCGTTACTGACGAGAAATTTCACAAGAATATGAAAAGGATGGATTTTGCCATCGAATTTTGTCTTTGTAATCTTCGTTTCTCCTAGAAGTAAATAATTTATAAAAATATTTTGATGTTTTTTGGTAGCCAGATATCTTTAGCAAATATAAATTCATAAGTAAGATCACGTTGATTGATGACACTTGAGCAAAAGCGGCGTCTTTCATACCATATGGAATTTTCACGTATACGGGTCATGGCAGTCGCTTTCTACGGAAGAAAACGGACGGATGAAATGCATTTCGATACGGGGTATAGCAGTCATATTGAAGTAAAACGTTTTGCAGTGTTGGCCGCAGGTGTTGCACAGTTCGCTACCATTTCTGTAGTGTACTTGTTTTCTTCAACATTTTGAATTGATAAAGCACTATTTTATGTCATAGCACATCTTCGCAAGCCAAGGATGCCTAAATAAGCCTCGTTCACACGGGAAAAATTCCTGTGACCAAGTAGGTTTGTCATAGAAAAATGTGCTCGTGTGAATGAAAAAAATATGCCAATTTAAACTTTCTTTGTTAAAGTTTCTGTGACAAAGAAACTTTGATCGTGTGAATGAGGCTTTACGTACCCTTGGCGAAAGGCATATTCGTAAATCGAATTTCCCACTGCGCCATTTCTTGGGTGCGAACAACATCCATCACAGCCAATCAAATTATCCGTTACAAAATATTTTCCGCATAATAGGCGCTTTGTCAATAGAAAATATCGTGATAGACGGACACTCGGCGCCAGATGTGTGCAACTATAGTTACGCACCGCTGAGCCATTTGGGGAACGTCGTTACGAGAATTGAAACAGAACAGAACAGAAAACATCGTGGATACCGTTAACAGTTACTAAACAGGACGGCTCGATAGAGCTGTTAAACCCAAAACAACCAATCAACAACCAAACAGGAGTAGACGGTCAAGATTAACCAGTTCATCAGTGTTTTTGAACGATCATGCGAAGTTGTGCAAAAACTGTGTTTTGAAACAGATCTTCTTATCTAAAACTAACACGCCGGGGGAGCAACTCGCTGCAGCCAAAGGGCGGCGCTGTGGGCAATCTGATTAGCGAATAGGTCGTCGGCAAATTGTAAGGAACAAACTGGACTTAGTACCCCTGGCTAGCAAAAATGATCATAGCGGAGTTTTCCTGTATATATCAAGAGAAATTTGTTCTTGATGACGCGTTTAGGTATCGCATCACTGGTTGGTATCAGCAATGATCATTTTATACCCCCTTCGAAAGATGGGTCATATTATGTGGTGGTGATATCCCTCCGTCTCGTTGTAGTTCGTCCGTCTGTCACTTTAACTTTCATGTCCGCTCCACGTCTCCTTGATTATTGCTAGAATTTTTGTAAACTCAAGATTACCCTCCTGCCAAGAGCTTTAGCGAGACCCAGTGTAGACCTTGCACGTTGCAGGGTATTTCATCGGCCCAGTTTGATCAGAGTGTTCGCTGTCCGCCCGGAGCTAGCCGAGACCCTAAGCTACCCTTTCAGTGCAGAGCGAAGACGCTGATCATACTGGGAAGATGCCATGGCTGATCTGAGTCTACGCTAGAGGCACATACCACTTTGTTGGTATTCCGTCTTTAGGAGCGTTGAACTAATCCCGCAGGCACAGAACGTCGAACTGGCGTCGTATTTACTTTGATGAGACATTTTGACGTCGCATCGACGTCAGTTCGACGTCATTTCGACATCCTGAGCCCGCTGGGAAGGCTTATGTATAGTCCAACAATCGCCTTTTATCTTGGATTTGAGCTGCAATGTTAACTGTCATCTGCCATCATCTCAGTGCGCACGTACTAAATTTGTATAGTCTTAGAATAACATTTGAGAGAATTCCACCTTCTAGCACCTCAAACACACCTGGTTAAGTTTGTTTTCAAGGATGTTACGAAACGAAAAAGAGCTGAACATTATGAAACGTAAAAATCATAGTTACCAAACGACGCGATCTTCAGGTCGTTTGGTAACTATGACTTCTTCGTTTCGTAACAGCTCTTTTTCGTATCGTAACAGCCCTTGTATATACATAGTTAACCAGGGGTGTGAAAGGTACGCGACTCGATAGGTTACCTTTCACATACTACAAGGTGGATTCGGCGATCTCTTGATCTTTCAACGGTTATCGTAAGACTTAGTGCGAGCGCACTGAGATGATGGCAGATGAAAATTAAGGTGGTGATTATCACTGATTTGGGGCAAAGACCAAAGTCTGCATAAAATGCTGAAAATACAACGGATCTTCCCAAAACTTAGCAGATGCCTTCTTCATGTTGTTTCTCACAATACAGAATCCCCAAATCCAGGACTTATTGATGTTATAGGGGATTTATATAAAGAAAGATCAAAGGGTAATTTTGTGCGAATAAATCTAAAAAATGACCATCATTATTGAAAATGTAACTAGGTCTGAACTTAAATTAATGTATTATGAAGAGCGTCCTAGCAATTATTTTTTCCATTTTTGCTGCGCGTTATCAGGCTGCGCAGATAAAAAAAAGGTGTGGCCTGTGTCCAAATTATTTTTCTTAAAATACACAGTAGAGTCTATTTTCATGATTTTCGATGTTGAGTAATTACAATAACACGCCTGGTTTGGTCATTGTAATGTAATATTTATACTGTGAGTATGATATAGGTATAACTGACCTACCTGTATTAATGAATGCAATCACTATACATGCACTTATATACATGGTCAGACATTTGAGAAAAAGCTACTGTTTTTATCTGGCCTACCTTACAATTAGAGAAAGAGTTGGAACAAATAATTGCTAGGACGCTCTTCATAATACATTAATTTAAGTTCAGACCTAGTTACATTTTCAATAATGATGGTCATTTTTTAGATTTATTCGCACCAAATTACCCTTTGATCTTTTCATATAAAAACACTTTTCTAAACAGCATGTCCCTCTATTTTGTATTCTAAACTGTAGAGAACAACAAAAATAAGAAGTCTGGTAACTTTCAGGGTGATACGATAATTTTTTATGATTTTATTGAGATTTTTGTATATACCACAAATCACCACCTTAACATTGCATATTTTATTTTTGTGTCGAGACCGAATATAGGCGTTTAGTATAAATAAAGCTAACAAATAAAGCTAACGCTCATAGTACAAATAAAGCTACAAATAAAGCTACAAATAAAGCTACAAATTAGTACAAATAAAGCTAACGCTCATAGTGCCAGGAATTTACGTCGTGCTTAGTCTTTTCTTCTATTTCCACGTGTCCAGCAGGCAGGCACATGACGTCTTAACTACGTCAAGCTGACGTCGATACGACGTAATAACGTCGCATCCACGTCTGTAGGCGCCTTTTCGGCGTTTTGTGCCTGCTGGGTGATATATAACAAAGTTAGAACTGACTCCTACTGTGTACTAATCAACTGACTGATTTAAAGAATCATTTAAACTAATAAGTATGAGATGATAATGAATGAATGAATATTGTATTTTCCTCAAAATTACAAAAACCAACTCCTGTTAGAAAACTTACCCAGCAGGCACACAGCATCATTCACTCAAAATTAATCATCGTTGAGTCAATGTCATTCCGTCAAATCAACGTTGATTCTATGTTGATTCAACGTTGTGTGCCCAGTGCATTGGTTGGTAAATGGTTGTAAATAACCTAAACTGGCTATATGCAAAACACCGGAGACGTTCAATCTGATGAGTGGACTCTAATGCATTCTGACCACGAACTGATCGGGAACTGTTCTGTGGGCCATCCTGAAGTCTTGAATGCTGAAGACCATAATTGAGCAGGCTGGTCTGGGCTAGAGGCATACTTTTTTTCTTTTGCGATAACAGTACTTCAAGTAGGAAAATTACCTGCCAGTGCAGCTGGGCGTCCTTGGTGAAGTCTTTACTGCTCCCCGGTGTGTCAAACGAACAGTGACTTCCAGACATGAGCGGTTGTGCAGACAGGTCTGACTCCACACCCAAAAGTGCAGTTAGGTATACATGTAAAGCTTCATGTTCAGCAAGAATATAGTATTGTTCTGACATATACGACTAAATTTAAAAACCGTGTGTGTTTGGTTACTGCAGACTGGTCTTGGCACTCTCAGCTTTTTTTTCTGACTTGATGTAAACATGGACGGACGGACGGACGGTCGGACAGATGGATGGATTGCAATTTTAAATCAAAAGGTTTGCTATTAAATGTGAACGATTGTTGTATATGCACAACATCGGATTAGTGGACTCTAATTTGCATTTTGTAAAATTTTACAACGATTGCGTTGAAAGCTCACGCGAACTTATTTAAATACTCTCGATGGCACGGATGTTTGCGCGTTAGTAGTCCTTTACTGGCGGAGGACCCGGAGTACCCGGAGAAAACCTCCGACCTCGGACGGGCGACCACTACCCTCCCACATGACGACGCCGGGATTCGAACCCGGGTCGCACAGGTGGAAAGCGAGTGCTCTATCCACTACTCTATCCGAACCCCAATGCATTCTGACCACGAACTGAATGCTGAAGACCATAATAAGACGGTATAATTGAGCAGGCTGGTCTGGGCTAGAGGCATACTTTCTTTTTTTTTTTTTTGCGATTTCTGTAATTCGAGTAAAAAAATTACCTGCTAGTGCAGATGGGCGTCCTTAGTGAAGTCTTTACTGCTCCCAGTGTGTCAAACGAACAGTGACTTCTAGACATGAGCGGTTGAGCAGACAGATCTGACTCCACACCCTAAAGTGCAGTTATGCATACATGTATAGCTTTATGTTCAGCAAGAATATAGTATTGCTCCGACATATTCGAATGAATTAAAAACCCTTGTGTGTTTGGTTACTGCAGACTGGTCTTGGCACTCGCAGCTTTTTTCTGACTTGATGTAAACATGGATGGATGGATGGACGGACGGACGGACGGATGGATGGATTGCAATTTTAAATCAAAACGTTTGCTATTAAACGTAAACACTCATGTCAAGAAACGGAAACTGAGGTGGTTTGGTCGCAACTCAATGTCCTCTGGCTTAGCAAGTACATTTCTACAGGGCACAGTGAAAGGAAAAAGGAGAAGAAGAAGGAGATGGGAAGACAATATTAAGAAATGGACTTTGCTAGCTCAACTAGGGCAGCTGAAGATAGGACTAGGTGGAAAGGGATTGTTGTAAAGTCATCTGTGGTACACCAACGACCTTGCAAGGTAATGGGATAGATTAGACTAGACTAGACCAGCTCATATCAGCTTAAGCATCATCAGTAACTTAGTTATACCGGGTTGTCATAGTTGTGATTTCTTAACACACGAGAGGAACTCCGAGTTAATGCATATCCAGATCATCATGTGGACATAATCAGATAGTTCAGGCTTTGCTCAGATCGGCTGTGTATGAATCACATCGTCCTTTTACCTTTTAGAAGTTAGAAGCTTGTCATTCAGTGTCAAAACCGAGATGTCCACATGAAAAATCGGTAAAGTAGCATGCGCGTGAGTCGTTACGCATACTTGTAAGATTGAAAATGCCTAGTAAACCCTATTGGTCATCACAAATAATGAGACATTTCGTTCTGACACATTACGTCAAGACAACGTTGTAACGACGTGGATGCAAGGTTATGGCGCTTTATTATTATCTATCCAGTACAAGGTTGTTGCGATGTCATAACGTTGCATTGACGTCATCACAAAATTTTTTAGACGTTGTATGCATGCTGTGTTAAAGAAGAAAATAGAAGATTGTTGTGCAATATTCGATCTTTTCATACAGAACATATTATGCCCTTGTCATGTAGCAGAAGAGAACTGCGCATGACGTAACAGCATGCACACATTCTCAATTCAGAGGAAAACACCTCTGTCCTTTTCAATTGGAGTAAATCTTTTCTCTAGGGAGCAGAAAAATTCAAAAAAAATTAAAAACCCTGTAAAACGGCGGGAAACGTTGATAATAAGCAGGTTAAGCTATAGCGACAGCTTTAAGTCTTTCAAGTCGGTTACAGTCTTTAAGATTTAACCAGGCCCCACGGTTATAAACTTTTTTGATGCTCAACTCAGCTGAGCATGAAATTTTACCTGCAAATATATGGCGATTACTGATAAGTACAGTTTTTTTTTGTTAAGTTTACCTGAGTATGAAATTTTCTCTGCTTATAAATATGAAAATGCCAACATATTTATCAGCAGAGAAGTTTCATGCTCAGCTGAGTTGAGCATGAAAAAAAGTTTTATAACCTCGGGGCTTGGTTCTCCTGGTGTCACAGACGTTGATGAGAGCAGTTCATTAGTACTTTATCGGAGCTTGATGGTTCAAGATGGCATTATGTTACTGACAGTTATAATTATGTTAACCAATTATTTGGTTATCTAAATACAGTATAATTCTGTCCACGACAAATGTATGACCAATTTAGTACATGTAAATAACTCCGGGTCTTTAAGATATAAAATAGGGAATGAAAATGGCATAACATAATTGAGCCGCGACTCGACAAAACCAACAAGGTGGTTGTGAGCCCAACGCAGGTTCAGATCAGCCTGGGCATCCGTTCAGTTTGACCAGACTCTTTTGTTAAGTGCTCAAAGGGTAACAAAGGGTCTAAGCTACCTCCATGCGGACAGCGAAGATTCTTATCAGACTGGGCGAATGCCCAGGCTGATCTGAGTCTGCGCTGGGCGCACAACCACATTGTTGGTTTTGTCGTGTCGCGGCTAAATTATGAATTTGCAATTAGAATTTAGTACTTAGTCCCGTCTGTGACAGAACCGTATCATAAAAATGAATAAAAACGACCGTGTCTTCCGTATTTGCCGTCTGTTATATTCCTTACCAAATCAAGAGATACCGACTGTCATTTCCCGTATATTTAGCGTCACCTGGCAACCGAATAAAAAGATAATGGCCCAGAATTATTTTCATCTATTTGCACCGTTTCAGAGAATGAGACAAAATATGAACTCTCGCTATGAAAATTGAAGAAAAAGTCGAACTAGCTCACCAGAAAATAAGAAAATGACTTACCCGCGAAAATGCACGTGAGCACATAAACAACTGCTTTATTCCGTACCGCCTGTCTTTTTACAAAATGTTAATAATCGAATGTACGGTGTGGTATAGGTTCATCTAAGGAAATCGTCGTTGAGTGTAAATATTTCTCTGTACATTTGTATAGCTGAATTAAAAAGGCAACATTAGAGAGTGTTATAAAAGTAAGAAAAATGTCCACACACCCCAACCCGCACCTACCGCAAGCACAGTAGGCCCTTGTTCTACTATAATCCAAATAAGTAGGACGCCCCGGCACTGGAAGTTATACCCAGCATCATCGCACCAACCAACCAACCCCTCCCTTGTCATAAAGCTGTCAATGAATCCCTAACAGTTTCAAATTTTAACAATTCCGAGTTTCAAATGTTAACAACTCTGAATTGTTCCCTTTTTCTGTATCATTGTTCATGCTATTCATGAACATGTTGATGGCCAAAAGGAAATTTATCAGATGCTAAAAATGCGTACATAATATATCGCTTTGCGCCATGGAAAGGCCTGTTGCAATGCGTAAGCGTTAAGTACTCTCCGACATTACCGACTTTTACATACATAACGCGGTCTGTCAGATTTTTTTCCCACATAGTAGACTTTTTTTTCCAAAGTGTTTCCCATTTTCATCCTCACGGAGCATGTATTACGGTGCACAAAGTCGGTGCAGGGGGGGGGGGGGCATTCTGTTTGGACATTGATTTCCGCCACATGTTTCTCTGTACCCGACTGTGCCGCTTTTGGTAAATTCATGCGCCGTGTGGCTGAGGAGGGGGAAACCATTGATTCCAGTGTGCAGTTTTTAGGAAGTGACTGTACTCTGGCACCATGGATGCAGTGCCACGTAAGTGGAAAAAATATTCAATGTTCGCTGTATTTTTTTATTATTACTATATATATATATTTTTTTTTTACCTCTGTGGAGCCTTTATCCGCGGTGATAAGATAAATCTATATGTAATGCATGATTTACATAGTCTCTTATAATTCTGTACAAAATGGTTTGGTGTGTTTTTATATGTCTGTATATAAACATGTATGTACTGTGATGTTGTACACCAAAATGAGACTTTAGACTATAAACTCTAGATAGATGGAATACATTTTTTCAGTTAATGTGATAAGAGAAGAAAATCGTCAAAAGCGCTTGTTTCTAAATCTGAACAATAAATTTGAACTCTGCTCTTTCAGTTTTTACAGATACACATATCAGCCCACTCCGGCATAAGCGCAGTCTTATCAGTCTATCTTCAGCATGAAAGATGTTTGCATCATGGATCATCATGAAGAATATTTATGCCGAAAAAGACTGATCAGATCCCATGAAGGCACCGACGCTGGACAGTGTGCCGGCTGCTCTGACCAGTCAGATTATGCGATGCCCTAAGGCCTATTTTTCGCGACGCCGCTGCATGATTTTTGGAAAAGCTAATGCTTTGCGCTATTGCTATATATAAACACTGCAGTACACACTCTCCAGGTATTTTCCGACTAAGTATGACGTATCGTTTCTTCCGAAAATAACTCGGTATCACTAAACCACTTGAATACTGGCTTGCCGCCGAAACGGCAAGCCAAAAAAGTGAATTTCAGTTAACAGCACAAATATACGTTGATTGCTTATATTTCCAGGGAAGATCGTTGGTTGGTTGATTTGATTCTTAACGTCCACGGTAAACAAAGGGAAGATCGTTATTTAGATTAGTCGTAATTGTTTCCTTATCCAGTGTCGTGTAAACAACTGCAGTCTAAATAAAAATTCAGTCTAAATAAAGATTTGATCTTGTAGGCTTTCTTTGCATGCTTTTATAATACATCTTGTTTCATGCAAACTGCTATCTGGTGTATCAGTATGCAATAGAAGAATTAAGCCGCGCCACGCGACAAAACCATGACAAAGTGGCATGTGAGCCACGCGAATACTCAGACCAGCTTGGGCATCCGCCTAGTATGATCAGAGCTTTCGCTGTATGCTTAAAGGGTAGCTAAAGGTGTAAGCTACCTCCATGCGAACAGCAAAGACTCTGATCAGACTAGGCTGATCTGAAACTTCGCTGGGCGCACATGCCACTTTGTTGGTTTTGTCGTTTCACGGTACCTAAATAAGAATGTACTGGCACCGTGCTTATATTTTCCACATCACGAGGATTATACCAATTTCCCTACCCGTGCTGTCGACCTAGACAGTCAGTTACATGTACAACACAATATCATACATGGAAAATGGTTGTCGACCAAGACAATCAGCAGCAGTATCAGCTCAGCCACAAGCCGTTAACAAAAGTGTCATTTACCGTTATTGGTACTGCTCACGACCGCATTCTCGGTCGACAGCTTCTTTGTGCAGTACCAGATCGCCAGCACTCGACAGAACAGGTAAGTGAAATGGTATTAAACAACGTGCACAAGCATTCAAAACAATAAAAAAAACGCTACATCGAAAATTTAAATCTTAAAATTTGGACGCTGTTTTTTATGTGTGTGGGTTTTTTAGCTCACCTGAGCCAGCGGCTCCGGGGGAGCTTATAGGATGGTAAGGCTCCGTTGTCCGTCGTCCGTCGTCCGTCCGTCCGTCGTCCGTCCGTCCGTCCGTCCGTCCGTCCGTCGTCCGTCCACACTTTCAAATGACTTCTCCTCTGAAACCGCTGGGCCGATTGTAACCAAATTTCATATAGAGCCTCCTGGGACCTTAGGAACGAAAAGTTGTTCAAACGGTCCTGGTCACATGACCAACATGGCCGCCATGCCCATATATGGTAAAAACCTGAAAAAATCTTCTTCTCCAGAACCAATAGGTCGATGGCCTTGAAACTTGGTATGTAGCATTGGGTACACGAGTACTACCAAGATTGTTCAAATTATGACCTTGGGTTGACCTTGACCTTTTTTACAGTAAGGTCAAATTTGCTTCCTTATGTTTTTATATGGCAAAATGCTGCAACATAAGATGTCTTGGAAACTGTTGAAGATTTTGGCCAAAAAATTGGTACATACAGTCATCTTAATGACTACATGAAGATTTATGAGTACAAGAGGTCAAGGTCATTCTTTGACCTTTGACCCAGAACTCTCATATTTTGACAATATCAAACATCTCCTCAAAAACAACTAGGCCAATTGTAACCAAATTTCATATAGATCCTCCAGGGGTTGAGGGAATGAAAATTTGTTCATACGATCCAGGTCACATGACCAACATGGCCACCACGCCCATATATGGTAAAAACCTTTAAAAATCTTCTTTTCCAGAACCAGTAAACCGATTGCCTTGAAAGTTGGTATGTAGCATTGGGTACTCAAGTACTATCAAGATTGTTCAAATTATGACCCTGGGTTGACCTTGACCTTTTTTACGGCAAGGTCAAATATCGGAAAATGCTAGAACATGAGATTTCATGGTAAGTTTTGAAGATTTTGGCCTGAAAATTGGTATATACAATCATCTTAATGAGCACATGAAAATTTGTGAGTACAAGAGGTCAAGGTCATATTTTGACCTTTGACTAAGAAATCTCAAATTTTGACAATTTCAAACTATCTGCTCTAAAACCACTGGGCCAATTGAAACCAAATTTCATACAGAGCCTCGAGGGGTTGAGGGAATGAAACAATTTTCTAACGGTCCTGGACACATGACCAACATGGCCGCCACGCCCATATATGGTAAACACCTTTAAAAATCCTTTCTCCAGAACCAATTGACCGATGGCCTTGAGACTTTGTATGTAGCATTGGGTACTTGAGTACTTTCAAGATTGTTGAAATTATGACCTTGTGTTGACCTTGACCTTTTACAGCAAGGTCAGATATGGGAAAATGGTAGAACATAAGATTTCATGGAAAGTTTTGAAGATTTTGGCCTAAAAAAATGGTACATACAGTTGTCTTAATGAGTTCATGAAGAATTATGAGTACAAGAGGTCAAGGTCATTTTTTACCTTTGATCCAGATCGCTCATATTTTGACATTTTCAACCATTTCCTCAAAAGCCAAAGGGCCCATTGTGAACACATTTCATATAGAGCCTCCAGGGGTTGATTGAATGAAAATTTGTTCAAACGGTCCAGGTCAGATGACCAACTTGGCCGCCATTACCACTTATGGTATAAATCTTTAATATCTTTCTACTCCAGAACCAATACACCTATGGCCTTGAAACTTGGTAAATAGCATGGAGTACTAGAGTACCACCAAGACTGTTCAAATGATGACCTTGGGTTTACCTTGACCTTTTTTGTGGCATGGACAAATATGGGAAAATGCTAGAACATAACATTTCATGGAAACTTTTGAAGATTGTGGCCCTAAAAATGGTATATATGGTTGTCTTAATGAGTACATGAAGATTTATGAGTATAAGTAGTCATGGTCATTCTTTGACTTTTGACCCAAAACTCATAATTTGACAATTTCAGACATGATAAGTAAATGCCACCTTGCCAATTGTTCAGGTGAGCGATTCAGGGCCTCATGGCCCTCTTGTTTTCAAATACGATGCTGCGCATATCTCATGGCTTCCATTTAAGGAGTATTTTCTCACTTTTTTCATATAGATATACAAAATTGGCTGTCAGCTTTTATAAGAAACTTCTGTATAAGCAACAGAGCATTTTCGAGGTTTTTTTTTTTTTTTTTTTTTTTTTTTGTAATATTTCAATTTTAAATGAAGATGTTAGGCACGCAAGCAACTAGCAGGACGTTTGATAGCAGACCAAAGAAAAACTTAATGACATCACCGGTTATTAAAAGGTCGCTAGCAGGGGGATGCGCGCGATGTAAGAGGAATAACTGCATTTTTTTCAATCTGGACAGTAGGAGAGAATAGTGGCCCAGCTAACAAAATCTCAAAACTTTTTTCTCTCGAAAAGGTTCGAACGCACTAAACGGTTAGCAAGCAGTCCGTACCCCTCTTAGACTGGTGTCAGTCCATTAAATAAAACAAGACCATAAAAGAATACATGAAAATGAATATACATATCATACTCTATCACTACAGGATTTTTCACACACCATTAGCATGGTTTCTAGGAGTTATAAATAAATACGTTCAGCTGTGCATACCGTTAGGCAATTTTATGCTTTGAGCAAGTTCCTCAGCCCATTAAATCCTGTAGTGATAGAGTATGATATGTATTTATTTTCATGTATTCATTTATGGTCTTGTTTTATTTTATGGACTGACACCAGTCTATACCCCTCTCTGCACTCTATTTAGCCAATAAGTGGTCAAGAACTAGTCAATATAATCAACAACAACAAAAAAAAGACAGAAAATAATCCCTTCAGCGGATGCTCACAAAAAATCAAAACATTGGTTCCTGCCTAGTTACCATTGAACTGGGAAGATAAACTACCGTAGTTCCATCAACAACAAGGACCCGTTTAAAGACCCAATAGTTAATTCTCTCTCTCTCTCTCTCTCTCTCTCTCTCTCTCTCTCTCTATTTTATCCAATTTGAGGTTTTTAAGTTCGCAATGAGTCAGTATATGTAGGACAGGTAAATCTCACCCTCGGGTCGAAATAGGGATGCCTCGTCCCTGGTTACAGCGGTAAGAGTCTTTGATTATTGGTTTAAACAGTATTTTATTCTTCATTAAATACATACATATACATAATATTCAAATCAGTAGAATATAGGATCTGACGGTAAGCGTGTTGCTTATATTAAAGTCATCTCCTTATACAAACTATATTGTACATTGTAAATAAATGGCTAAGAGCGTAATTGTAACAAAACCAAAAAGAATACATTTCATAAACAGAGAGAGAGAGAGAGAGAGAGAGAGTACATACTAATTACATTGTCTCTGTAAGGAGACAGGAGCTAAGAGGATATTAGGAAATGGAATACATGTATTAGCAAATCATTCGTTGTCGTAAGTAGAAACAGTTAATTTGAAAACATTCATTAAACGAATGCAACATACATTTTATACAAAAAAAAAAGGTTACCAAAGTACTAGCAGGTAACATTGATGACCAACCCCCCAATCCAAGCAACAGATATCAACGACCGAATACAATAAGATATGTGATCACAAACGTGCAGATAGTTACATATCCTGGGACTAGGACAATATGTTTTAAATGCATTAAGAGGAACCCACAAACCTCCCTGATTTGATGATAAAGTCCTGGACCTGTAAAAAGAGCGTTTCATTTACATGAACTGGTTCGCCATCTTTCCCAAACAAAAGGTCGTGAGTAGAGTAATTTATAAGGTTATGTGGTAAGTACAAGTTCCTAGCTGTCTAGTATCTACGACAGACAAAGAGAAAATGGTATGGGCTTTCAAAGCCACCGCATGTACAAGAGGGACTAGGAACAATATTCTTTCTATAAAGGTGTGCATTTAGGGCACTACACTCAAATCTTAGCCTTGCATGCAGTATCTGCCCTATTCTCGTACCAATATGATAATATCTAGGTGGTTTCTTTAAATCGCGGTTTAGTCGATATTTGAAGGCGGAGACTGATAAGGCTGATTTGATATCATCAGAAAGAGAATTCCAAGCTCGGATAGTAGAAGGAATAAAAGAGTTAAAGAAAAGATTTGTGTTCGCGTGGACAGTCTGAATATGATTCGCATTTCTAAGATTATATGTAGTGGTTTCGTGAACTAAGGGTGGTAAAAGATCTCTGAGATCTGAGTCTTTGATTATTATCATTATTATAATAATTCTTATTATTTCCTTCTTGTTTCTACATTTTCTCTGTTATTTAGTTTCAAATTCTATCGTCCTGTTTCGAAACATGAAATTGCATATTTGTATTTCTCAATTATTACCATGATTGTAGGCACTTAAAATACTAGTACTTTCTTTCGTTCTAAATCTTTATTCGAACGACAGTGTTTGGTTTTAACTGAAATATATCTAAACCAACTGCACGTATGATTTGCTTGCAAAGGTTCCAGCCCTCATGCAGTGTCCAAAGTATTTTTATCTGTTTTTTTTTTTTTTTTTTTTTTTTTTAACTTTCCGGCGCCTGGAAGGCCCCGGTAGTTCAGTAGGTTAAGAGCTGGCCTGCTGATTTAGATCCTGGGTTCGAGACCCCCTTAGGGCGAAAATAATCTTTGTTAACAGGGTTTCATTGTGCTCAGTCTTTCATTATCACCATCCCTTCGTCCTGATATGGCTGAAATAATGTTAAAAAGGACGTAATCCAGTGTCAGCCATTCCATCCAATGCCTGATAATTATGAAAAGACCAAATGCCCATTTGAGCAAAGCGGGGTGCAGTCTTCGATTTATCAGAAAACGAAAACGTTCATTTAATGTTACGTGCGTAGAAACATCTGAAACATAAAAAGTTACGTCACTGGCGTCAATGTAACCTGATACTTACGAGGGATGATCAAAAAGTTCCCGGAAAAGTTCTGTATTCTCTTTACTGTTTTACTTTCTTTAATGTAATTTCACACTATCCGACTTTAATGTATTTGTGATTCATATCATATAAAACAATTGACTTATGTCTAACCTGTTTCACGCACGCGCCACCAACGTAACGACCGGTAACGTGACCCGGCCCAGCTAACGTGACGTTGCATTTTTATCGTTTCTGATAACAGTTTTTGAACGTTGTTTATCTACGAAATGTATGTAGCAACGTTAATTCATTTACCTTAACCTAGAAATATGTATCTTATCTTTATGTTCGTAACTTTTTGTAAGTTGTTTTGGTCTCTTTAACGAAATGATGTCTTATTCCAACGTGCCCTTTAAAAATCAAATGTGTGGGGGTGGGATAATTCAAGGGCAGATAATTTGCATTACGTTATAAAATGGAATTGTTATGATCAAGTTTCATGAACCTTAGATAATGACAATTCGTTAGATATGTGATGTACCCTTTCAGTCGAACTATTCTAGCAATGCGACAACGCAATCTGATATCTCCAGCAGCATTAGCTGTCTATCAAAAGTCTTAAATCAAGCAGCAGCAATGCTACATCAGAAACTTTGTCAAAATTCACCCATAGTCTTGAGATAAGTCCTTTTGTATAAGTAGCTTCATGTACCACACTCTTCTAAATGCTGCACATAGTAATAAATCAATATGATCTTAATTATAAAAAGATGGCCGATACATCGTTGCTGCTGGGTGAGATGGGCATTTGCTGGAATTTCATTATGCTGCCGATTTCAGGTTGTGTTGCCGTATTGCTGGAATGGTTCAACTGAAAGGCATAAATCACATATCTAACGAATTGCCATTATCTATAGTCTATGAAACCTTATCATAACACTTCCGTATTATAAGGTAAAGTTAGTTATCTGCCCTTGAATTACCCCACCTCCACATATTTACTGATTAAACGTTACGTTGGACTTAGCAGTCATTTCGTAGAAAGAATAAAAACAACTTACAAAATTTGTGATGAACATCAAGATAAGATATACATTTTTCATTTTATGTAAAGTAATTCATGTTTACATCAATAATTTGTGAGTAAGCAACCCTTTAATTTTCTATTACAAAAGATAAAATGAAACGTAACGTTAGCTGGGCCGGGTCACGTTATCGGTAGTTACGTTGGTGGCGCGTGCAATAAACTGGTTAGACATAAGTCAACTGTTTTGTATGATATGAATCACAATTGCATTAAGGTTGCCTGGTATAAAATTATATTGAAGAAAGTAAAATAATAAAGGGCGTACAGAACTTTTCCGGAAACTTTTTGATCATCCCTCGTACGTTATCCGCTTGCAAGCTTCCAAACAACGGCTTAAATGTGAATTAAATTAAAATAAATTGAAACACACACACGAAATACATGTACTATGGTACATGTATTTCGTGTGTTTTTGTTTCAATTTAGTCACAACGGAGCATCTAAAGGGAGGCTCAGCGGAACGAATCCATGGCTACACCATCTGGTGTCAGGGAGTCGTGATCGTGGTATTATTATTATTATTTTCGTTCATTCAAGCTCTGCTGCTGGATTGCATACATACATAGAGGAGTGCATTTGCAGGCTCCCGGGGATGAATATATCTAACATATGAGCCACGACACGAGAAAACCAACAAAATGGTTGTGCGCCCAGCAGAGACTCAAATCAGCCTGGGCATCCGCCAAGTCCGATCAGACTCTTTGCTAAGTGCTTAAAGGGTAACCTAGGGTCTTAGCTACCTCCATGTGACCAGCGAAAACTCTGATCAGACTGGGCGGATGCCCAGGCTGATCTGAGTCGGCGCTGAGCGCACAACCTCTTTGTTGGTTTTCTCGTGTCGTGGCTCATATTACGAATATAGCTGACAGCATCTCTGCAGTACAATTGATATTCATTTAATTTGCAATGCATGCAATGAGTGCATTTAAGACAAATTTATAAAGAAAGCACACAAATGGGAGACACAGTGTTTTGACGCAAAAAAAAAAAAAACACTGAAATTAGATCATGAAAGTTTTACGGAACATAGTAAATCACAAAACAATGCAAATCAGGACATTTTCAAAAGCGTGTCTGTATCTGTTAACCCCAATACTGGAAAAGGTGTTATGTGCATAGACTTTCCTTCTTCTATTCAACAGCAAAGCGCCAAAGTATGCAAATGATAGTAGTTTTATATACATCAAAATATGTCTGGTATGATCTCGCAAGCAACAGTTTTTGCTGTCATGCAATTTACGTCACCTAAGTTTTAAAGAATATCACAGCATGATCACAGGGTATAATCGATTCCGCTAATTTTCGCTTCCTGCAGAGACTGTACATCATATTTGGCTTCCGCCGAGACTGTCCGCGAACTCTTGCTTCCTGCAGACACTATTGTCCTCGAAAAATGGCTTCCTGCCGAGACTGTCCGCGTGACTCTGCTTCCTGCCGAGAGCCTCGGCAGGAAGCAGAATCACGCGGACAGTCTCTGCAGGAAGCCATTTATCATGTACAGAAGTCTCGGCAGGAAGCAAGAGTTCGCGGACAGTCTCGGCGGAAGCCAAATATGATGTATGTTACATCTTAATCTTGACTTCATGCGCAGATTCAAACCATGCAGTTGGCGCTTATGGGCAAGGCATGTTATTGCAGTTTGCCCTTAGAAAGTGAATTGCATGCGCCCGTGCCAAATCCGCACATGCACAGTTGGTCCTGACAAGCATACCCACCGTAAGGACACACAACGTTGAATCAACTTTGAATAAACGTTGATTCAACGTTATGGCATTGAACCAACCTGATTCCAAATGCTGATCGAACGTTGTGTGCATGCATGGAGTGCGGTTTCAACGATTTTAACATGTGTATCTAGAATTGGATTTCGGTATGTTTTGCATTGAATCAAAATTGGCCATTTAAAATAAATTATGAGTTTCTTTGGCATCATTTAGAAACATTGTAGATGCGTTTGGGTCATATTCTGATAGATCGCAGCGACAAATCAAAAATTCTTTCGGCTGAAATGAAATTCAGACCATAGATGCCATAATTACCCCAAAATATTTGGAAAGGAATCCATGCAACAAGATGTTAAGCCAGCTCATACATTTTTCTAGTGAAGCAGTATGATCAGGCTTCCGTTCCACTACCGTTTTACATATCCACCCAATGATCTCGCGACGAATAAAAGTCAGATAACTATCAGCCTGGGTTTCAGTCTCACGCATTTATTTCTTTTGTTGTTGTTGTTGTTGCTTCAAATTTATGTTGTTGTTGTTTTGTTGTGTGTGTGTGTGTGTGTGTGTGTGTGTGTGTGTGTGTGTGTGTGTGTGTGTGTGTTTTATATTATTTTATTCATATATATTAATATTGACGACTGGACCCAGGCTAGTCATTCCCATATTGGATAGATGCAAATGACCCCTGGCTTTATAAATACTGTCAGGCTTATTTACATAATGACACTAGATTGACCTTTGAACTCTGGCGTGCGATTCTGGGCCTCATGTCCCTCTTGTCCTCTCAAAGTTTTGGGCCCTCCCAGGGGTTTTGGGACGCTGGAGAGAAAGGCCATTTATCTTAAAGGAGCTATAGGGAGCACTAACAATTGGCATGTACTATTCTCTAGCCTGGCCTGGCCTGACCTGGCCTGGCCTGGCCCGATTTGGCCTGGCCCGATTATACAAAATGACATGAGAGCTTAATTGATGATATAACACTTTGGGCCAGATCAGGCTAGGCCAACAAATATACCCTTTTTGACACTCAGGAAAAAATATTAAATAATGCATAAAGTATAATTCTTCAAAAGATATTTTGGCCTGGCTTGGCCTAGTCCTATGTATCATGTCATCAGATAAGCTCTTATGTCATTTTACTTAATCGGGCCAGGCCAGGCCAGGCTAGAAATTAGAACATGCCCTAGCAGATGTGGAGGAAGCTCTTAATTCTGGGGACCACTGACAAAATGTTGATTTAAAGTGTTTTGACTGCTGGAGGCTTTGACCATTGTTGACACGGTCGTTGTCAATGACGTTACGTCTACGCGCCAAAGCGTTATTACACGTGTGGTCATACGATGATATCCACTGAATAACAGCGACGTCATGTTCTGTTCAATGACCTACTTATTAGACCTACTAATCAATGTTATAGACCTCTGATTCAGAAAAAAATGAAACATTTTAGGGAGCATGCCTGGATATTTTGTAGTAGTTAGGGAGGATTCATGGAGGAGAAAAAAAAATATAGGGAGCCTGAGGATACAATTTCATCGACCTGCGGAGATTTTGGCCAATACTTTAAGGGAGCAAAGAGTTCCCCCACCCCGAATCTGACACCCAAAACATGCACTCATCCCAGTTTTGAGGTTTAGCGACTCTTGAGCCGCGACACGAGAAAAACAATAAAGTGGTTGTGCGCCCAGCGCAGACTCAGATCAGCCTGGGCATCCGCCCAGTCTGATCAGAGTCTTCGCTGTCTGCATGGAGGTAGGTTAGCGCTCAGCAAAGAGGCGGATGCCCAGGCTGAACTGAGTCTGCGCTGGGCGTATAACCACTTTGTTGGTTTTGTCGTGTCACGACTCAAATATATTGTATGCAAGTGCCCTTTGCCCTTGTTTAGTGTTTCTTTTGTTACCCATTAAAACGGGTTCCACAAATTCCTGCGTAATAGCGCAGGTGAGCGATAATATAATTGTCATACCAATGCTACCGACGTAGCGTCGTGATTCAATTTTTATGTTTTACAATATATATATATTTTACTTATTATTTTTTTAATAGGTTTTTGATCTGCATATCATAAATATCTTTCAATTTTACAATTATACTGATGTTATGCACTTATTCAGCAGATAACAATCCAAATAATGTAATTTAAGATAGTTTACAGTAAGCTTGTCACTGGAATCTCACAAGTAATGATATTTGATGCCGAAAAAAATACGTTGGACTCTATAAAGGGAGGTAATATAAATACTATATCACCCTGGTAGACCAAATCGTACTAAAGTCGGTTACATCTTAAATGTGCCGGTTCCATAATTTGATATTTCATGCTGTGCCTAGTAACTGATAAGACGTCAGTCGTGTGGGTATATGAAATTTATGAAACTCGCCGAAGGCTCGTTTCATAAATTTCATATGAAATGCCCACTTGTGAAAGATCCTCTTTGTATGTTTACTCAGTATAGTAAGGCAGAGACAGAACTCAGTAAACTTAGACGAAGAAGAAACAGAAAATCATGATATTAAATAAGTACTGGGCGGCAAGCTTTGACGGATATTATTGTTTGTTGTTCTTTTTCCGGATAGTAAATAGGATTACATGTACAAGACGGCTAAGATTCGTTGCCACGCTTTGATGTATGGATCCTTTTCAACAAAATTTCAGTCATATCAGGACGATGGAATGGTGATTATAAAAAGATGTGTGCAATGGAACCCCTTTTACGGTTGAATTTTTTTTTGCCTCTAGCCGGAAATGAACCCAAATCAGTAGCTTAACAGGCCGGTGCTTTACCCACTAAACTACGGGGGCTTTGGCGAACTTTGAAAGCAAATAATCAGAGAGATCAAAGTGTAACTAATGCATTTCACACTGTTTCATGTTGCCAAGCATTATCGTGATTATGGTTCCCTATTTCTGAGTCAGTTGTTTAAGGCCTTCGGTGCTTTTTTACAAGCCAACCGGGCGTACGTAGTCAGAGACAATTATTCCGTGGCACGACAAAACAAACAAAGTGGCATGTGCGCCCAGCGAAGACTCAGATTAGCCTGGGCATCCGCCCAGTCTGATCAGAGTCTTCGCTGACCACATGAGCTAGCCAAGACCCATAGCTACCCTTTAACCGCAAAGACTCTGATAAGACTGGGCGGAAGCCCTGCTAGGCTGCTCCGAGTCTACGTTAGGCGCACATGCCACTTTGTTGGTTTTCCTTGTGTTGCGGCATATTTATTGATATGCACAATCATTTTAATGTATCCCTTATACCCATGGAAGGGAGTAGTATAGGCTTCACATTGCTATGTTCGTGTGTATTTGGTTATGACATCTTGTCTAAATTTACTAGAAAATTGCAAATGCGCAGATGCGTGTTGAAATTGTCAATGTAACAAAATTCCAATACCACGGTATGTAGGCAAATTTACGGACACGAAAGTATTACGTTCGAGACATTGCGGGAAACTGCGCGTGCCAGGTAAACAACATTTTTTCTGACAGTTTTTCTTAAATATCTCTGCACTGACAAAATATTTTACAGATCTGTTTTTACCATTATATTTGGCATATTTCCTTCTATCTAGAACCGTTGAGACGCTTAAGATGCACTCACCGAGTTAAGCCTGTTTTTAAGAAAACCGTGTAGATTCTTGTACTTCGTCACAAAGCAGCATGTACCGTCTTTGTTCCTTTATCATTTGCAAACCTGAACCCATCAGCGAGTGGCTTAGTTAGTGCTCCTTACAACCACGGTTAATTCAGAGTTCAGCTTCATACGTTACGAGAATAAACAGCCATCTTTCACAGGAGGGGTCTAGCTTTTTGCATTTACGACCATCTCAGCATTCCTTTTAAACATTTACGACCATCTGCGCAACAAAACACAAATCTTGACACGACCATCGACAAAAACCGTCAGCTGTTGACTATAAGCTTTTGCCTAATCCATATAGGTCATATTTCCTGTGTCATTCTACTGCTTTGAGGGTATGCCGTATGTTGTCTTATATATGAGTCAGGCCTGTTTTAGTCTCTTAACCGAATTTTCGACTGCGCAAACGATAGTATATTAACTTCACTGGCAATGAGACAAGTATCCCTTATCTTGGCTATTTTGTCTTTTTATGCCCCCAATTTCGGAGAAATTGTGGGGGCATATTGGTTTGGGCCTGTCCGTCTGTCCTCTAACTCAAGAACCCTAAGAGCTAGGAGCTTGAAACTTTATACACATGATCAGTATGAAAATTAAGCGAACACGTGTTTTTTTTCTTTTTTCCGCGGGTCACATATTTCAAGAGTTATGCCCCTTTTTCGACTTAGCCTGTGGAACCTTGTGAACAAAATATCTCAAGAACCCCTGATGCTAGGATCATGAGGTTATGCAGGATGAGAATGCCCAAGGTGTAGATGACCTGATTAACTTTTGAAACAAATTCGTGAATTTTTGACCGAGTTATGCCCCTTTTTCGACTTAGTGCATTGTAAGCCTATGGAACCTTGTGAACACAAATATCTCAAGAACCCCTAAAGCTAGGAGCATGATTTTTTGCAGGAAGATACTGCCTGTAGTGTAGATGACCTGATTAACTTTTGAAAAAAATTCGTGAATTTTGGATTGAGTTATGCCCCTTTTTCGACTTAGCCTGTGGAACCTTGTGAACAAAATATCTCAAGAACCCCTGATGCTAGGATCATGAGGCTTTGCAAGATGAGAATGCCCACGGTGTAGATGACCTGATTAACTTTTGAAACAAATTCGTAAATTTTTGACTGAGTTATGCCCCTTTTTCGACTTAGTGCATTGTAAGCCTATGGAACCTTGTGAACGAAATATCTCAAGAACCCCTGAAGCTAGGAGCATGATTTTTTTGCAGGAAGATACTGCCTGTGGTGTAGATGACCTGATTAACTTTTGGAAAAAAAATTGTAAATTTTTGATCAAGTTATTCCCCTTTTTCGACTTAGTGCAATGAAGCTTATGGTACAAAGGTACCCTTACATATAGTCATGAACAATAAGAGCTAGGAACTTGAAACTTTATACACATGATCAGTATGGAAAATAAGCAGACCTGTATTTTTTTATTTTTCCGCCGGTCATGTATTTCCAGAGTTATGCCCCTTTTTCGACTTAGCCTGTGGAACCTTGTGAACAAAATATCTCAAGAACCCCTGATGCTAGGATCATGAGGTTTTGCAGGATGAGAATGCCCAAGGTGTAGATGACCTGATAAACTTTTGAAACAAATTCGTGAATTTTTGACAAAGTTATGCCCCTTTTTCGACTTAGTGCATTGTAAGCCTATGGAACCTTGTGAACAAAATATCTCAAGAACCCCTGATGTTAGGAGCATGATTTTTTGCTGGAAGATACTGCCTGTGGTGTAGATGACCTGATTAACTTTTGAAAAGAAATCATGAATTTTTTATTGAGTTATGCCCCTTTTTCGACTTAGTGCATTGTAAGTCTATGGAACCTTGTGAACAAAATATCTCAAGAACACCTGATGCTAGGAGCATGATTTTATGCAGGAAGATACTGCCTGTGGTGTAGATGACCTGATTAACTTTTGAAAATAATTTGTAAATTTTGGATTGAGTTATGCCCCTTTTTCAACTTAGTGCATTATTTGCCTATGGAAGCTTGTGAACAAAATATCTGGAGAACCCCTGATGCTAGGATCATGATTTTTGCAGGTTGATATTGCCCAAGGTGTAGATGACCTGATTAACTTTCGAAAACAATTCGTAAATTTTTGACTGAGTTAAGCCCCTTTTTCGACTTAGTGCATTGTAAGCCTATGGTATAAAGGTACAAGCATTATTGGATGAACCTTCTCTAGAGACAAGCATATGGTTGGGGGCATAGTGTTTCATAAACACATTTTCTAGTTATTTCTGTCTCTCTAGTTCTCTAGTTTTGCGAGTCTGACGGCAAATGTTGCCTGGGTTGCTCCTTGCATAGCACAGTGTCTGCAGTTGCATTTATATCCAGCGTATTAAACGTGGAAGAATTATCTTGTATTGATCATTGTAGTCTTACGTGGCACGACTTACATGTACATACTAAAAGCCTTCCACTTTACACACTGGTAAGAAGCTTCTAAACCAAGTCGTTTGCGCGCGCGCGCGCGAGAGAGAGAGCAATGAGATATACAAACGGCTACTTCTGCAAACGGCGAATCATCAAAATTCTGCTTCCCTTCTCAGTAGGGATCAAATCAAAAAAGAATTTGCTCCTCAAGGAGCAAATTCGTTCCTTTCAGAATTGACCCTTTTTGAAAGGGGTCCGTTGTACATGGGAACAATACCATGGTCGCACCTGCACTGCACTTCCACAGTAAAAGATGTCATGGTGGAACATTTTGATAAAGTTATGCATAAAAAATTGAGAGAACTGAATTGTACGATTCTGGACGCAAAACATTCTGACAAAACTTTTGTCAAAATCCATTGGCAAGATCTTGAGATATTGACAGTTTCATATTTTTCGCTATCAGAGGCTAGATCTGGCTGAATTTCACCATTTCGAAGCCCTGCAGTCTGATTATGCTCCATATGAAATCTGGGAACCATGGATGCTGTAGTTCTGGAGAAATTAATTGAAAAATCTTTAACGCCAGGGTTGACGCAAATTTTTAACAGTATGATTGACAACTCGACACAAATGTGAACGGACTGACGGACGACGGTGCGGAAAACCGGACGCGTATATCGCGCCTTGCTAAGCAGGTGCGACAGTAACGGAGAAACATGGATGTGTACCCATACACCTTAAACAAGCTCTATATACATGACAATTCAGTTGGCGGAGCATAGGCATGGTAATTTTGAGTTCGAGGCTCGATACCTTGCTTGGCCCTCAACTGTAATGCTGCACGTTCACTCATATTTTCATGCTGCTCTCTCTCTCTCTCTCTCTCTCTCTCTCTCTCTCTCTCTCTCTCTCTCTCTCTCTCTGTGTGTGTGTGTGTTACTGAGAACCCAGAGGCCGTGTTCTCTGATCATTTTAATGCCTTATTTTTTGCTACTTCATCCTCCTCTCCAACTTCTTGAGGGATGAATTCGCACTGTAAAACCTCTCACACTATAAAAGACGTGATAAAATGTGTTCCGCGATACAACTTGGACACACTACACGCTGGCATTCATAACAGACAACGACTGCAACGTTTATCCCAGTGAAAATGTTGGACTATAGAACTCGGTCGGGGTTTTTTTTTTCGCATCATTCCTCCGGTGGGGGGCACAAGGTGTTAGAATGACGTCTTATTGATATCGTTACGACGTCACTTTGACGTCGCAACAAGGTCAGTAAGAAGTCATTATGAAACAAACTTAAAAAGGTTATAGTTTTACAGACCCGACAGTTTGTTAGAATTCTAAGCCAGACCAGTTTTTCGAATGAAAACTGTCATACTTATGGATTTATTAGCAGATGATCAATGAACATATCGCTTGTATCTTTACATGAAAATGGGGAGGCCTGTCGTTGCTCGTGGCATGTAAGTTGGAAGGGTGCGCTTCTGCGCTTCAATATCTTTTTTCTGCCTTTTTCTTAAAGAGGGTGACTTATTGTGACTTCCTGTCTGCTTCCGTAACTGTCGCAGCCCTTCCCAGGTGTGTGTGTGTGTTTGTGGTGGTGGTGGGGGGTGGGGGTCTGCTCTCGGTGGAGGAGTTTGTTCCAAGGGGGACAAATTCTTCCCATATGAGGGAATAGGCTTTGGGAGGGGAGGCAGCTGTCTAAATGTTAAAGTTTGCCCCCTGAAAGTGTGCCCTTTCTCCTCAAACTGTAGTTGTATTCCATAAGTGTGCATGTGCGTCTTTTTGTTCCTGTTATGATCTGTCATTTGAATATATTTAGTTACTCTACTATCTATTACCTTCTGTAGGTACTCTTGCATATTGTTGTATCTTGTTTTAGGCGGGTTCGAGAACAGCAAGCACATTTTGAAAAATGACAATATGCATTTGTAATACACAGCAATAAGCATGAGCATGTAAAATTATGTCGCAAATGCGCACACGATCTTGCGCAAAGTACTCAGAGTCTCTCATTTGTCACTCATGTTCATATACCCAGTGTTCGTTGACTGTTTATGCTAGAAAGAATGCATTGCATACTTGCAACATTAGGTCTGAATGTTTCCTGCTGGGACAAGCCTTTTCACGCAACCCCTCACATACTGATATGCATACTTGTGATGCCGAGTGACGAAGGGTTCACAAAGCTTATAGAGGGCTTGAAAACATTGCGGTTCTGCAGTTTCAAACAGCCGCCTTGCCACTTCCGGGCTGGGGTCAGGTCGTACATTGAAGTTGTGACGCAAGTTAAGGGGCGACGACTAAGGGCGGGCAAACTTCAAAACGTCAGTCCTGACGTGTCTGCTGTGGCTGAGTACCTGATACTTACCTAGCAATCCCCATCCTTCCGTTTTATAAATAAAATCTCATTCGAAAGTTAGTCGACCATCTTACAACTAATATCACTGGACTGAAAAACTAGATTGAGAAGACACGATTAAGTGCAAAAAATCCAAATATGAAGAATTTCGTACATGATTTTTGTCGATAGTCGTGTCATGATTTGTGTTTTGTTGCGCAGATGGTCGTAAATGTTCAAAAGGAATGCTGAGATGGTCGTAAATGCGAAAAGCTAGACCCCTCCTGTGAAAGATGGCTGTTTATTCTCGTAGCATATGAAGCTGAAATCTGATTTAACGGTGGTTGTAAAGAGCACTAACTAGGCCACTCGCTGATGGGTTCAGGTTTGCAAATGATAAAGGAACAAAGGCGATACATGCTGCTTTGTGACGAAGTACAAGAATCTACACGGTTTTCTAAAAAAAACAGGCTTAACTCGGTGAGTGCATCTTAAGCGTCTCAACGGTTCTAGATAGAAGGAAATATGCCAAATATAATGGTAAAAACAGATCTGTAAAATATTTTGTTAGTGCAGAGATATTTAAGAAAAACTGTCAGAAAAAAAAGTTGTTTACCTGGCACGCGCAGTTTCCCGCAATGTCTCGTAAGTAATACTTTCGTGTCCGTAAATTTGCCTACATACCGTGAATACGCTTATGCATATATGTAGCTATGCCCGTAGGCATGTTGTTTAGACTGCTGACCAGCATATTATGTATTTATTTTCGGACGATAAAATGAATTGTTAATTTTGGAGACTCAGCATCGAAATAATTGTCCGGTTATAGATCCACATGGGTAATACCAATTTGGTTACCTGTGCTTTCGACCGAGTCAGCCAATTACCATACATGCAAAAAGTGACTGTCGACCGAGACAATCGACAGCAGTATCAGCTCGGTCGACAGCTTTAACAATAGTACCATTTACCGTTATTGGTAATGCTTACGATCGTATTCTCGGTCGAAAGCCACTTTGTTTAATACAGACTCGGTCGAAAGCACAGGTAGCCAAATTGGTATTACCCCGTGAAGTCGTAAGGTTGTTGCTGGTCTAAGGGAAATAAGTCAGAAACGCGAGCACTGTAGTCGACGAACGAATTATCTTCAACTTTACGGGCTGCGCGGGAGAGAGGGAGAGAGAGAGAGAATAAACAAATAAAGTAGACAAATGATTCTATCACGGAATTTGTTTCCCGACAGTGAGATGTGTAGATGTACCGTCTAAATAAATGCTCCAGGTTCAACATTTAATAATACACAGAACTAGAAGCTCATTTCTTCTACAGGACAGACCATTTGATCACAGGCACTCGACGAAAAATTTGTGAAATTCTCATATATTATGAAATGTTAGTCTGTCTCCCACCTCTCTATCAAATTTCAAGTCGATCGGTTGCGATATAAGAAAGTTACTAAATATCCCACTTCGTAGTAAACAGACTCTGTTTACTACGAAGTGGGATATTTAGCAACTTTCTTATATCGCAACCGATCGACTTGAAACTTGATAGAGAAATGTGAGACAGACTAACATTTCAATTTCACAAATATTTCGTCGAGTGCCTGTGCATTTGATATTCAGTACTCATTTCATATACAGATCGAAAGACGGGCAACTTTCTTAGAATATATAAAGACTATAAGCATTATCTTTTCAATCAATTTCAGGCCTTACAATTTTTTATGATTTCCCAAGATTCTAAGGGACCGACCATTTGATATTCTGGGGGGGGGGGGGGGGGGGGCCTGGTATTCTTGATGGAGACACAACATTTTATTTCACTGGCCTCTGGAAACAATTTCTTTTTTTTTCACCTTGGGGAAGCTAATTTATTTTTTTTACAAACTAACTCAAACAGGTTATTTTTTATTATTATTATTTTATAGCTGAACTATCAGATCCTTGTTTACTTGATCTTAATATCCTTTTATTTTACCCTGTGACATCAGTATTTTTTACACCTTTTTTTCTCACAAAAAGAACATGGTGCTGTCTTTAACCAGGCGAAGGGGATGGCTTAGCTTGCTTTTGCAAACCAGTGCCTGGAGCATGTTACTCTTTTCATCTAATGTACAGATACAAACATCCCTGTATGAGTTTGGCAAAAAATTAGGCCTTAAATTAGGGATATTTTGGCCAAATTTAGGGCTATTTTGGCAAAGTTTTAGGGCTCATGCTGCTCAGTGCTTAGCCTTGGGTGCCTTTCGTCTTTCGTGATAGGGATTGTTGCTGCGCGGGGTGTGCAACAGCAATACCTATCTCTTTCACTTTCGGCCTAAGGTGTTGTGCTGAGGTGCATCTATCAGAAATCAGTCGTTTTAAATTTAAATTTCTTAACCTATTATAAATTATAACCTTGTCGTATGGGTGTCTGCTGGTCAAACACCTCCGTCCAAAATTTCCTTTTAAATTTTTAATATGTAAATTATCTGTGATACTCTTTTATAAAATTGTTATTCATGTAGCTATAGGTACTGTGATATTTTATGCATGTTAGTTAGTCGGTCGTAAAAGCTTCTAGGAGCTTGTGTTAAATTGTTTGTAAAACTTACCGACTTTAAATAAATTTTACTTGACTTGACTTGACTTGGCTAACATTAAGTTTTTTTTTCTATCCCAATATATGCCCAAACATGCTTTATTCGTCCTTTAGAAAGTTTGATAAATACTTACTGATCGAGTCACATTATACATGAATGGCAATTAATAAAATGGCTGAAAATATGTGCTTAGAAGTTAACAAAGGGGGGTCTGGGGGGCGTTGCCCCCAGAAGCTAAAGCAATTTCCCAATTTCAATGGCAATTTTAAGACTGGAAACAAGAGGAAAAACTAGGAATGATGGTAAAAATAAGGGTTTTTATATTGGGACTTTTGCCTTTTAGAGTGTTTATTTTGCCATAATGGTTCTGTCTCCCATAAGCTAGTGACTCTTTTGCAATTCAGTTTTAGTGGAAACATTTACTTAGTACTGTGGCAGATCAATGATACATGTATGTGAATGTTGTATAGGATTTTTTTGTAAAGGTATGCACATGCGGGGCCTGCTGGTGTAAACCAGTTGTAGATAATATTAAAATGTAACTATAAGTATGGGGGTCTGGGGGCGCAGCCCCCAGAAGCCAGAGAGATTATAAAAACTCAATTCCAATGGAATTATCAGCAGACTATATTTTTTTTTTGAAATTTTGGGTGGAGACAGGTTATTTTTTTCTCTTACTTTTGAAGCCAGATTATTTTTTTGAACCCCCTTATGAGCCAGGTTATTTTTTTCTTGCATATCCAAAGACAGGGAATTTTTTTGATAAATGTACCAGGCCCCCCCCCCCCTCCCCCAGAATATCAAATGGTTGGTCCCTAATTGGCAAACCGTTGCAATGAAGGAGCATTTCGAGTACAGGATGGCATTCATTAGATCCCACTGACCGCAAGCTCTTTTGCAAGCATCTATATATCTAACTGGGCGGGATGAATATAATGTTCGTAAGCTTGTCTGCAAAGAACGTTTTTCATGTGGTGTGTATGGTTTTAGTTTGAATGTTAAGGTGTCAGAGTTTTGCAAACCACAGGCATTATTATTTAGCATATCTGAAAGACATTTGAGCCGCGACACGAGTAAACCAACAATGTGGTTGTGTGGCCAGCGCAGACTCGGATCAGCCTGGACATCCGCCCAGTCTGATCAGAGTCTTCGCTGTCCGCATGAAGGTAGCTTAATGCCTTAGCTACCCTTTAAGCACTTAACAAAGAGTCTGATAAAACTGGGCAGATGCCCAGGCTGATCTGAGTCTGCACTGGGCGCACAACCAGTGTCAACCACACTGTTGATTTTCTCGTGTCGCGGCTCATTGGCTCATTTGGGGGCGGAGAGAGTGATGAGCGGGAAGAAGCAGATCTCCTGAGAGTGAGAGTATAGGTTGGTAAATACGCCCTCAAGAAGCCGAAACATTTTAGAAAAATCATGTTTTGGGCAGTGCTCCCTAGCTCCCCAAAATTTAAAGCCTTGCTCCCCAGCTCCCTAAAAATAATGGCCAGTGCTCCCCCGAATCTTGAAAACGATTGGTCTTTCTCCCCAGCTCCCTAGAACTCCTGATAGGGTCTCTTCAATGTATTAGGTCTCCGTGAATGTTAATGTTGCTCCAAAACTGGGGAAGACTTTAACATGAACCATATAAATTCTGCAAAAACAAGTGATTATCTGTCCTGGATCTGCTGGTAAAACCACAGCATAAAATATACTCTGAGTAGGGGAAATACACGCCCACTTTTTTCTAAATTCTGCTGTGAGTCTCTAAGGTATAAACAGTGAGGTCATAATCAGCTCATACAACCCTGCAGACCGATCAGAATCCCGCCATCAGGACACCCAGCGAAACAATCACTATTATCATTAATTTGACTCCGAGGGTGAGACCACAACCACATTCGGACTAAGAATAGGTAAGTTTCTCATTCGCAGTGTAATTTTGTTTTTACGGCATGGAATATCTAAATAGGGAGAATGTAGTTCAATGCTCATGTCTTTTAGCTTCTTTTCTACGCTAAGGCAAGTTGTCATATACGTACGATTTTGTCTGAATCATTTGTGTCGTGGGGTGGCAGTAGGCTAATTTACAGATAGGCAGCTAACAACTGAGTTGAAATTTCTGTTAAAATGATATAAACGTGAGAATTTTGGTGGTCGAAGAGCGTGCACTTATTGTCTGATCCTTCTCCATTCGCAAAAAGTAAGAACTAAAAGCAAATAAGAGAAATTGAGAATAAATAAACCGAGGCTCTGATTATGTCGAGCGGCTCTGATTATATCGGCCGGCTCTGACGTAGGACGGCCTTTTTGTAAGAGTTGGTTACTACTGAATTAAATGTTTTGTAGTAGTGCTATTTACTGTATGAGGGTTGTAAAACAAAACTGTATTCTACATCACGTTCAGGGACGTGTGTTTGATTTTTATTTTGGTTTTAAAGGCCCCATTGCTCTATCAGCGTGAAATATTTTATCGTGAGGTATCGCTGCAAGCTTCTCCCTACAGTTTTGCCATTAATTGTTATCGTGATTGGCTGGCTTTGAAAAATCAAAACGTCCTTGAGTTTTTCCATAAAAAAGAATTTAAAAAATAACTAGGGTCATTTTAGTTGCCAACTAAAACGACCTACTTTCGATTTCACACAAGGAACAGGTGATTAAAATACAAGGTACAGAAATTTAACAGGTGATAAAAATACAATGTATAAAAAGGTAAGGCAAGGTTCCCCTTGATTGTGCCAGTATTGTATTATTTTATTGCTAAACAGGGAACCAGAGACGAAAACCGTATTTTCATGGAGAGAAATCATTTTTTCAAAATACTTTGTTTCTTCTTTTTTGCCAGTTATATGATACAAAAAAGCACATCAACCGACATATTATCATCCATCCTGAAGGCTATACAGGTTTAATAATCATTCGAATTTCGACGATTTTTACCACTGGTAGGACTATGAAGACATTAAGGGCCGACAAAATTAGTTGCAGTGTTTGACAGATGCTTGATTTCCCAATATCATTAAGGCGAGGAAAGGGAGGCTTTAATAAATGCGTTAGATTTCAAGTTGAAGGCCCTATTGCTCTATCGACATGAAAAATTTTGTCGTCACGTATCGCTGCCAGCTTCTTACCATAGTTTCTTTTTTTTTATTGTAAATGACCGCGATTAGCGAATTTTAAACAAATAAAACATCCTTGAGTTTCACGTAAAACGGTTTGAAAAATTATCTGGGTCATTTTAGTGACATTTAGTTGGCAACTAAAATGACCTACTTTCGAGTTCATTAATTCAAATAAAATGGTAAAAATACAACGTACAAGCTTGGGCCCCAGTCACTGTCTCGCTTTTGTTAATATTGCATCACTCAACAGGGAACCACAAAAGGAAAGCTGTATTTTGTGGAATGATTTGTCGTTTTCAAAAACATGTTTCTCATACCTTTTGCCAGTTATATGGATCAGTATTAGCACATCAACCCACATTTTATCACCAAACATAAAGGTTTGAGCGTTTTCCGTAATAATTTGTGTTGGGGCGTTTTTACCACTGACAGACCTATGGAGACTTTAATGGATGTTGTTGTCCATAGCATACATCTTGTACTGCATTATATTTTTGCGTATTTTAGGTATGCTTTAATGTCGCACCTGTTTTAGCAAGGTGCGATATAGGCGTCCGGTTTTTCGTCCGTCCATCATTTCGTCCGTTGTCATATGTGTACGATTTTGTCTGAATGTTTGTGCCCTGTTTTGTACCAGGTATTAAGCACTAATTTTGTCGGCCCTTAAAATCAAAATAAACGTCAAAGACACGTCCCTGAACGTGATGTAGAATACAGTTTTGTTTTACAACGCTCATACAGTAAACAGCACTATTACAAGACATTTACTTCAGTAGTAACCGACTCTTACAAAAGAGGCCGTCCTACGTCATAGCCGGCCGATATAATCAGAGCCGCTCGACATAATCAGAGCCTCGGTTTATTTATTCTCAATTTCTCTTATTTGCTTTTAGTTCTTACTTTTTGCGAATGGAGAAAGATCAGACAATCAGTGCACGCTCTTCGACCACGAAAATTCTCACGTTTATATCATTTTAACAGAAATTTCAACTCAGTTGTTAGCTGCCTATCTGTAAATTAGCCTACTGCCACCCCACGACACAAATGATCCAGACAACATCGTACGCATATGACAACTTACCTTAGCGTAGAAAAAAAGTTAAAAGACATGAGCATTGAACTACATTCTCCTTTTTTTGAGATTCCATGTCGTAAAAACGAAATTACACCGCGAATGAAAAACTTGCCTATTCTTAGTCCGAATTTCTGCCGGTATAATCATAGCCGCACGTGCTCCGGAAAACCGCCATAGCCTTTCCTTATCATAGCCATTGGCTCTGATTATGGAGTTTCCCACCCGTGACAACGGTACTCATTCCGAGGAGGAAAATACACAAAGAAGAGATTTCCCGCCAGCTGTCAAATTGGCCAAGGAAAATGAAACAGTATACTTTGATATTAATTGGTATGTTGTTCTATTTTATTGTATACCATTATTATGTAGACTCTATTACAGTTTATTGCTTTCACTTCATTTGAGCCATGACACGAGAAAACCAACAACGTGGTTGTGCACCCAGCGCAGACTCAGATCAGCCTGGCCATCCACCCAGTCTGGTCAGACTCTTCGCTAAACACTTAAATGATAGCTTAGGGTCTAAGCTACCTTCATGCGGACAGTGAAGACTCTGATCAGACTGGGCGGATGCCCAACCTGATCTGAGTCTGCGCTGGGCGCACAACCACATTGTTGGTTTTGTCGTGTCGCGGCTCATTTAATAAACAGAATTCATAGATGGAGAAAGAAAACAAGAGAAAGAAAATCATGCGTATTGCAACACAGTCGTGTCAGCACATTGGACTCGACAGTATTTGATTTTCGACAGTAGGCTTGCCCGGATCTTTATCCATTTATTTAAATCCCATGAAATAAATATTTTTACTGTCACCAAGGTAGAAAGAATAATCTTACCCTGCCAACTGTGACTCCCAGCAGGTAAGGGAAGCATCATTGTTCATGAGCTTGGAATATGGTTCGAAGGTAATATTCAGTTAATTTGTGTCTGCTTCGTATCTTTGTATCGTTTAAGATTTTTTCATGAAAGTTGGTACAACTACAGGGCATCATAAGAGGATGTGCAGAGAAAAATGGGCATAACTGTCTTACAATTATGACAGAAGTATGTCGCTTTGTAGATTTGATCCCTAACTTCAGAAGTATACAGGGATCAATTTTGGCTGAGATTTTGAGAGATTTGCTCCCAAAAATTTCACTGAAATCTGCTAAATGGATGAAAAAATCCCATGCAAAGTTGTAAATCAGTTACAGAATACTCTTAAATCTCTTAGGGACCGACCATTTGATATTCTGGGGGGGGGGGGGGCCTGGTATTCTTGATGGAGACACAACATTTTATTTCACTGGCCTCTGGAAACAATTTCTTTTTTTTTTCACCTTGTGGGAGCTAATTTATTTTTTTTACAAACTAACTCAAACAGGTTATTTTTTTTTTTTTTAATTTTATAGCTGAACTATCAGATCCTTGTTTACTTGACCTTAATATCCTTTTATTTTAGCCACATCAGTATTTTTTACACCTTTTTTCTCACAAAAAGAACATGGTGCTGTCTTTAACCAGGCCAAGGGCATGGCTTAGCTTGCTCCTGGAGCATGTTACTCTTTTCGTCTAAGGTACAGATACAAACATCCCTGTATGAGTTTGGCAAAAAATTAGGCCTTAAATTAGGGATATTTTGCCAAAATTTAGGGCTATTTTGGCAAAGTTTTAGGGCTAACATTAGGAATTTAAGTTTTTCTATCCCAATATATGGCCAAACATGCTTTATTCGTACTTTTGAAAGTTTGATAAATACTTACATGATAGAGTCACATTAATTACATGATAGAGTCACATTATACATGAATGGCAATTTTATAAAATGGCTGAAAGTTATGTGCTAAGAAGTTAACAAAGGGGGCCCCCCAGAAGCTAAAACAATTTCCCAATTTCAATGGCAATTTTAAGACTGGAAACCATAGAGAAAAACTAGGAATGATGATAAAAATAAGGGTTTTTATATTAGGACTTTTGCCTTTTAGAGTGTTTATTTTGCCATAATGGTTTTGTCTCCCATAAGCTAGTAACTCTTTTGCAATTCAGTTTTAGTGGAAACATTTACTTAGTAATGTGGCAGATCAATAATACATGTATGTGAATGTTGTATAGGATGTTTTTGTAAATGTATGCATACACATGCGGGCCCACTGGTGTAAACCAATTGTAGATAACCTTAAAATATTACTATAAATATGGGGGTCTGGGGGCGCAGCCCCCAGAAGCCAGAGACATTATAAAAACTCAATTCCAATGGAATTATCTGGAGACTATATTTTTTTTTTGAAATTTTGGGTGGAGACAGGTTATTTTTTTCTCTTACTTTTGAGGCCAGATTATTTTTTTTTACCCCCTTATGAGCCAGGTTATTTTTTTCTTGCATATCCAAAGACAGGGAATTTTTTTGATAAATATACCAGGCCCCCCCCCAGAATATCAAATGGTCGGTCCCTTACTGAGAGCTGAAAATTTCACTCTCATTTTGGCCTCCTGACATTTTTCTCTCATAAATTTATGAGCGAGATCACCTATTTTATCTTGCACTATCACACTTTCATTTCTCACTATTTGAGCCAGGGACAAATCTAACATGTGCGCCCAGCAAAGACTCGGATCATACTTGGCGTCTGGCCAGTCTCGTTAGTCTTAACTTGCACTTTAAGGGTAGCCAAGGGTCTAAGCTAGCTCTATGTGGAGAGAGAAGACTGATTAGACTGGGCCGATGCCTAAGCTGATCTAAGTCAGCACTGGGAACACATACCACTTTGTTGGCTTTGTCGTGTCGCGGCTCATTTGCTGTCCCTTTATTCTGTCTGATACTAAAACAGACACTGCCGACACCTGTCTAGAATGTCCGCGACGGCATACAGCAGTGTAGAGAGATAGAGATTTATCCTTTAGTATGTAAGAATGTACTTTGAAACCTTGTACACAACTTTGTACACAAATAAAAAGCACTTTCAGAGAAAAAAATTATAACCATCCTGTAATTTTCACAAACTATTTGTAAGATTGTTATAGAGATACCATAACTGCCTTCAAGTGCCTTGTTACTTTCATTTCAAATGAAAGTAACAAGGCACTTGAAGGCAGTTATGGTATCTCTAGACATTTCAGGTACTGACAAACTTCATATTGCCAGATAAGCCCCACAGGTGCCCAGCAGGCACATGACGTTGTACTGACGTTGATGCGATGTAATATTTACACTTGCGACTGACTTCCCATAGGTGAACTGTATAGAGCTACTGGCTCCATACACCCATGAACGACAGTCGATCATGTGACATTGTCATTCAGGGACGTCTAAGGTAAACAAACGTCTTGATTGGTCCATGTAACGTTTGATTGACGCCATGTTATGGCGATGGCTGTTTAACGCAATGGCCGAATACGTCGTTTCTGTCTTTTCTTTGACGTATATTTTGCATATTCTACATTAAATTATTACGAAAACAGCATAGGAAGGGTCTAAATATAAAGAGTAAATATAAGAATAGAAGTTTGATTTTTCAGCGTTCATGGTGTGAAGAAGCCAGTGGTCATCGCTAAAATTCTACAAGAAGCACTTTGCATTTCATGGAATTTTAGCTCCGCCCACCGGCTTCATCACACGATGAACACTGAAAAATCAAATTTCAATTCTTAAATGATGTCACATCGACGTCAGTATGAAGTCATTGCGATGTCATGTGCCCACTGGGTGTATATTGCCGTGCTCAGCAAGAATTTTGTTTTTTCTTAATACTATAACAGATAGTGGACTTTACAATTCTATATTGTGATAGCTTGCACAAACCAACATATTTTTTATTGTAGTTGATCATTGGTCGATCACTATATTTGCAAAACAAAAAATACTTTCACAAAAATTACCCAGTTTACTACATGTAACCTGGCTCAAGTATGACTGACATAAATATGACTCTATAAATAGAGCCGTCTGGTCGACATTGACTTCGCATTGTATGAAGTTATTACTGATCACTTACAGTTAGTGGATTATCTACTTATCATTCAGGTTTAAATTTTAAAGAATAGGTTAAGAGCCGTGACATGTAAAAATTGCTTAATATACTTTCAAAAAGGGATGACTCTGTAACCAGTCTTTTAAGTCCGTGAAACCAGTCTGTGAAATTTCAATTATTTCACAGACTTCACAGATCTATACTCTTCCCAGTTTGTGAAGTCTGTGTATTAGAGTAGCAGTCTGTGAAGTCTGAATTCAGTCTGTGAAATCTGCTTTCACAAACTTCACAGATTGGTATTAGAGTACCAGTGTGTGAAGCCTGTGAATTCAGTCTGTGAAATCTGCATGATTTAACTGACTGGTTTCATGAACTTCACAGACTGGTTAGAATCTTTCTACCTCCATTTTATGCCTGGTTGGTGTTTGCAAACAGGAGAGGCTCTGATCAGACTGCAATGCACAGATGTGCAGGCTGATCTGAACCTTTGCAGTTTGCGCTTGTCGCAAGCACCCTTTATATTTTACATTCACTGCTCACATAATGTCCTAGAGATTAAGTAATTATAAACAGGTAATATTTTGCCACTTCATTAGTATGACTATATGTATACATTTGACAGAATGTCGTGAGCTTTGTTTCTAGAGTGTGGTAAGATGGATTTATTGTATTAAAAGGTAACTTAATGTTTTTGTCCAGCTGAGCTAATGTTTTCTCGGGCTACATTAGCTTTGCTACAAAAGAGTAGCAAGCATATTACCCCAGAGTGTGTTGTATTTTGCATTTACAGAAAGTTTTGCTAGTTTGTTAACTCTTTAAGCCCCAGTGACGCAATAAGCAAAATTTGCAAACAGCGTAGATCCTGATGAGGCGGCTCATAATGAGCCGCCTCATCTAGATCTACACTGTTTGCCCTCTAGTCTTTGAATTCTCAATATAAAAAGTCTTGGACAAGGCATTTTTTAAATTTTTGCAGACGTAAATTTTGTCGTCTGCTTTTTGGTAGTGAAAGAGTTAAGGCAAGTGCTGCCACCACTGACGTTCATTTACATTTCAATCACTGACCGCCACTGTTATACCACTTCCTCCAGTTAAGGGCACATTAGATGAAGCTTTCCAGGTCTGTTGGTCAATTGGCTTAAAATTAAAATCTTAAAAAGTTCCTTCAAGAGCAGAGAACACATTCAGAACATGGAACATGGGCCAGACTATGTAGTTTCGGCTAATAAAGCCTCATTGACCCTGACAATATCTGGTGACGAAACCAGAGAAAAGTGTACTGTAATTTCTTAATCTTAATTGGGCAGTCGATTCAAAGACTGATTTGTATCAAAAAGGGTCCAAATGATATAAAAAATGATGACCTAGAGTAGGAGTCTAAACCAATCTAAAAACTGGATGGATAATATTTGTTGCCCACTGGGGATCGGACCCATGGTCCCTTGCATAAAGGCAAACACTCATTACACTAGGCCAGGCCCTCTGCTAGAAAAGGTAAATAAAACAGTTTGCTTTTCCTTTTTACACCCATAAGCCTAGCTAAATTGTGTGCCTTAACAAAGTGCTTTTAACTCAGAAAACGGCGAAAAGCAGACGACAGAATTTACATTTGCAAAATTTCAAAAAATGTTTTGTCCAAGCTATATCATAATTATTGAGAATTCAAACAGGGTAAATCCAGATGAGGTGGCTCTTTAGGAGCCACCTCATCTGGGTCTACACTGTTTGCAAATTCACATTTTCTCTGTTTCAGGCATTTTAACCCTTAGACTGCTGAAAAAATAATTCACCTGACCCTAAAATGGGGGTAGGGGTATCTCAGAGGCCATAACTTGCACACACTCTGGTCGATTTGCTTGAAAATTTCACTCAATATGGCCGATGTGTGAGCTGCCATTTTCTGGAAGTTACCAAGGTCACGTGACTTGCCATATTTGGGTGTCACATGATATCAGCGGGAACCGATGTAGACAAAAAAGAAAAATAGTACAAGATATTAGCGCCAATGATATGCTTTGTATGACAAAAGTAATTGCTTGTCTGAGGGCCGGAGTTATTGCTGAATATTTATCAAGAGAGAAAGTTTGGAAGGATGAAGTCTAGTTGTCAGAAAATCGGGATCAAGTAAGTAGGGGTAGCGACCTGAAAAGCTGATGTTGAAAATACCATAAATTTTTTACGTTTTCTCCGAGTTTTAAAGGTCAACAAATCAATTAGGTGGGTAAAACCTTGCTCTAGTAGAAAGCAGATTCCCTCCTGCATAGGACAACCGCAAATGATGGGGGAGTACTTGATGTCTAGTGTGCCTGACATGCTCTCAAAGTGACCTACCCCTCGAGCTCGACTATAGTCGCGCTTAGCAGTCTAAGGGTTAAGAGTTAATTTATTTATATCAGTATATTCCAGGAGCCTGACTTGTCCAGTTCAGTCAAACAGATGATCTTTAACTCCTTATATATAGAAATCAAGATTATTGCAGGTAATTATTTATAATTAATAATAATCAATACATGTAGTTTAGTTTGCTAACATTGTAAAACCTGCAGAAAGGATGGCAGGGATAACTTAGGGATAATTTTCCTATGATGACTTCATAAAACTGGTGTGATTCCTCATTAGAACTGTCTTGCTGAGGTAGTTCTAATGTCAGAGGGGTCCCAACATATGTTTTTGTTAAGAGATGTTGTTTTATTGTTTCCCTATCCCTTGATAATAAATTAATAAAACGCGAACTTAATCTAAAGAAATTAGAATAAAAATTGACGAGAGACACTAATTTAGCGTCTTCTCAACCTTAGTATCGAATGGCGAAGTCCACGAAAATCCTACAGCTTTCTTTATATAGTCTACAACCCTACATCCTACGTTCATACAAAAATCTACTGTAAAATCATACATTCCTACAAGATTTGAGTGTAAAGTCATACGATCCTACAAGAAAAGTTTGTAGGATCACGTGATCCTACAACGTCTCCTTGTAGAATGAAGACAACAACATAGCGGTAAAGTTCAATGGCCGCCAAAATACAAACGAAAACTCGGACAGTGCCTGCAGAAAACGACGGATATCTCAGTAAATATGAATGGAATGTATGGTAAAAAAAATATGAGAAGATGCAGAAATGAATTGTCTAGAAGACTCTTGCAATTATATGAGAATAATAATGAGGGTTCTTTGATTAATTTGAATGAAACTGCGAAAGTTTCACTTTGACAGTTCGGTGACTTCTTACAGCGTTCCGACAGCCTCTTTTTCACTCAATATTGTATACTTACACAAAACAAATCAATACACAAAAACGTGTTGACAATAATTGATACAGAATTTGGGACACTTTACGTTAAAAGATGGGTAAAACAGACATGACATGTGGACATATCATGTGCAACAGGTAAGTTAACATTGCTAGTCATGGCAGACTAAATGGATTTGTATGACAAACAATTCGAGCAATAAAATACACATAAACTGTCCCGTTACAAACTTGAACCACATGGGATTCGAGCGATCCGGAGTTCGGCAGGCTAAAACACTGGCTCATTACAATACTTTACATTCAGCACCCAGCCCCCCACCTCCCACCCCCCACCCTCTGCCCCAGTCCCAAATCTTAAGGTCTATATTTCTCTGATTTCTTAACAGGACAAAAGAATTGAATGGAAAAGTTTATTATGAAATAAGAAAAGGTAGGGGCTACATGTAACTACCTAATATAATGCCTTTGTTATGCTCCATGAGGATAGTCAGGGCGCGTTAAGATTTGCTCCTAGTGTCTTGTCTTTCCGTCCATCTGTCTGTAAACAGTGTAGGTCAAGATGAGGTGGCTGATTATGATCTACGGATCTGCGCTGTTTGCAAACCTGACTGTTTCATTTTGGGACCTTTAAGTGTTAAAATGAAGACCATCTGACATAAACTTAAGATGGCCTTGAATCAACAATTAAACCATCACATTTTTCTGTCGCATAGTTCTTATCTGAAACTTGATTTCATTACTTTCAAGAGCATCCTCATTTATTGTGAGTGTTTATCAGGATCTTAATGACTGGATAGCCTCTCCTTAACCCTTAAAGTGTCAAAAATTAAGATTGTTGAATTGGCAAACAGTGTAGATCCAGATGAGGTGGCTCATAATGAGCCACCTCATCTGAATCTACACTGTTTGCCCTCTAGTTTTCGAATTCTCAATATGATATCGCTTGGACGAGACATTTTTTGAAATTCTGCAGACGTAAATTTTGTCGTCTGCTTTTTGGCGCATTAAGGATTAATGGCTGAATAGCCTCTCCTTAAGTGTTAAAGGTATTGTAACTGTCGGTATTAAACATGTTAAACTTCATTTAAGGCATGATTTTGACACAATTTTTTGTTTAGAATGTGACTTGGACCTTTAGTTGAACTCCAACAGAAAATTTAATATTCCTTACTGCTACATCTATGTTTTTGAGTACGGTAATTCTTCTAAAACTTCGCACACTCTAAAATTTCGGACACCAAAAATTATTCCCGAAAATAATTTCTGAAAGGTCTCCAAAATTTCGATCAGTGGAAAGGTGAATTTCTAAAATTTCGAGCAAAAATATGGGACCTCGGTTTTTACTTATCTCGGCTATCTTTTTTTTACATATATACTTTAAAGTCTGAGAACTGTTGCTTGTTATTCTGCACGTGCGTTAAAGCGCGGGCGGCGAAAGGTATGCGAGTCGGGATTTATTTGGGCCGTCCATCGGAAAATGTGCTTTACACTTAATGCGAACAGCGAAACCCGGATCAGCCTACACATCTGTGCAGTCACATTAACGTGGTATCTGTCCGCATCAACAATCTATCATGGGAATCTAGAAATTAACCCGAGAACGAGGTTGCGGGGGTGCGCAGGCTGAAGTGGGTCTTTGCTTTTCGTACATGCGATAAGGCGCCATTTCTCAAAGCAATTCATTTTTTTGGCGGGAAATGTGCACGTGCGCCTTTCTTTTAACTTTTGTTAAAGATGCATGAACGTAAGATGAGAAACCAGGGTTGCAAAAGAATATAAACTGCCAGAACGAAAAATTCGTCTTTATCGTATCTTGTCTGTGCGAACGCATGCGCAAATGCTCCGAGAGCACCGACCAGCTGTGTGCACGGTCTCTGCATTCAAAGTTCGCACTTCCACTGGCACATTTGGCCCGAGTCCTTGATTTGACCATAAACAGTTTCAGCTTCGAGTTTCTGCGACAGCAATCGTATAAATAAACAGACAGTCCGTGTTGAAATGCGGCGTCTCAAAGACATTAGAACATATTCGATTAGCAAATGATATAAACATTTGCGAACACTGAACAATCTTACAAATCTCCGGAATTCACTGACAGTTTTCAACGCATAAACTGTGGCTTCCCAGATCGTTTATGTCAAAAGAGAATCACAGATCAGCCTGTGCCGACATACAAGCTTTTCTTGTCATGCCGTAAGATACCTCTGATCTATGTGGGCAAATTATTTAAAATTACACTTGCGTATATATTTTACAACGGCGCATGCCCAGGATAGCCTGCGCACATGCGCAGTGTGTATGGGACATTTTGCACTGATCAGCCTGTGCCGACACACAGGCTTTCCGTGTCATGCCGTAAAATACTCCGATCTATTAGGGCAAATTACGTTAAGGTAAATTTCATCGACTTTTCTTTTTCCTTATTCAATTACCTTGTGTGAATAATAATTGTCACCCGACGTAGGCGGAGGGGGACTATAGAAATGACCCTCGTCCGTCCGTGTGTCAGTCCGTCCGTCCTTCCGTCCGTCCTTCCGTCTGTCCGTCCGTCCATCCGAAATCTTGTCCCCTAGGAACTAGGAGACGATGTCTATAAGCTAGTTAGCTTGTTATCGAATCCTTTATATTATTCATGTATGAACTGATTGTGTATGTTTATATGTTGAATAAAATACTGTTTAAACTAAATCTTGTCCCCGCAACTCCTCCTACGTCTTTCATTGGATTGATTTGAAATTTTACAGATTGTATTCTTATGATATGAAGATGTGCATGTGGTTTTTGATTTTTGTTTCGGCCATTTTTAATGGAGTTACGGCCCTTGCTGACTTAGACCTATCCGTCCTTCCGTCTGTCCGTCCGTCCGAAATCTTGTCCCCGCAACTCCTCCTACGTCTTTCATCGGATTGATTTGAAATTTTACAGATTGTATTCTTATGATATGAAGATGTGCATGTGGTTTTTGATTTTTGTTTCGGCCATTTTTAATGGAGTTACGGCCCTTGCTGACTTAGACCTTGTCCCCGCAACTCCTGCAACATCTTGTATCAGATTGACTTGAAAATGTGCAGAATGTTTCATCATGATCTGAAGATGTGCATGTGATTTTGGAATTTCAATTGCCCAATATTTTACAAAGTTATGGCCCTTTGTCGTTTTTGGCAATTTTCCAACTTTTGAACCGTTTGACCGAGAGAGCTGAAATTTAGTATGCTATTAGCATTTGGTAAATTGAGTATTCTGATTATTGTTAGGATATGCTAAATTTATTGGTGACAGAGTTACTCCCCTTTCATAGATAATAGACATTCACTTCAAGGTAAAAGGATAACTCAAGAACTATTCATATTAATGGGCTGAATCTTCATAAATGCAATGTTCATTTTTCATCAGATTCATATTAGGAGGATTATGGCCCTTGTTATTTTGTTATTGGGTATATGGTCTTGATGTTTAGGCATTCTGTAAGGGCCTAAAGTTTCAGTAACCTGATTTTACACACATACGCCCAGTCCTGAACTTAAGTATTTTGTAACCCAAAGAGGCCCAGTAATTGGGTATATGTCTTTGCTTACAATTTTGTTATGCTTCAATTATTATTTCCTTACCAGATTCTGTTGTACACATATTTTCTGGTTTTGGCCATACAGTTACTCTGAAACGGAATAAAGGGCTGCAGTTTGTGACACATTTCAAACGTCGGGTGACACTTGGCCGATGGCCTTTTATTAGCTCACCTGAGCCGAAGGCTCAGAGGTGAGCTTATAGGATGGGAGCCGAGCCGTCGTCCGTGCGTGGGTCCGTGGGTGCGTCAACACTTTCAAACATAAATATCTCAGAGACCAATGGGCCGATCGCAATCAAATTTTATCTGAAGCATCATTTGGGTGGGGGAAAGGCTGTATTAGGTTTTGGTGCCGATCAGCTCAGAACTCTGGTTTCCATGGCAACAGATAGCCCCCATAGGGTTATAATGGCGAAAATGGCGTCATCACGTTTTCTCAACTGCTTTTGCTTAGATCCTTATCATACTTGCAGGTAATGATGACATGCATAAGAGCTAGGATGAGTTCGAAATTTGGCCGGATTCGAGCACAGACTACGGAGTTAGCTGCCCTTGAGCGTTTGAAAAAAATCCCATAGTGTTATAATGGAGAAAACAACATCATCACATGTTTTTAGAAAAACTTTGTCATCCCTCTATTGCCTACATTTCTCAACGGATTTTAAATCAACTTCACACAAATGTAGGGCATGACAATATCTCGAGCAAGTTCGACTTTCAGGATGCTGTGCCCAAGGTCAAGGTCACTGTGGCTATTTTTAGAAAAACTTTGTCAGCGCTCTAGCACCTACATTTCTCAGCAGATTTTAAAATAACTTCACACAAATGTAGGGCATGACAATATCTCGAACAAGTTTGACTTTCAGGATGCTGCGCCCAAGGTCAAGGTCACTGTGGCTATTTTTAGAAAAACTTTGTCAGCGCTCGAGCACCTACATTTCTCTACGGATTTTAAAATAACTTCACACAAATGTAGGGCATGACAATATCTCGAGCAAGTTTGACTTTCAGGGTGCTGCACCCAAGGTCAAGGTCACTGTGGCTATTTTTAGAAAAACTTGGTCATCGCTCTAGCGCCTACATTTCTCAACGGATTTTAAATCAACTTCACACAAATGTAGGGCATGACAATATCTCAAACAAGTTTGACTTCCAGGATGCTGTGCCCAAGGTCAAGGTCACTGTGGCTATTTTTAGAAAAACTTTGTCAGCCCTCTAGCACCTACATTTCTCAATGGATTTTAAAATAAATTCACACAAATGTAGGGCATGACAATATTTTGCGCAAGTTCGACTTTCAGGGTGCTGTGCCCAAGGTCAAGGTCACTGTGGGTATTTTTAGAAAAACTTTGTCATCGCCCTAGCACCTTCATTTCTCTATCGATTTTGAAATAACTTCACACAAATGTAGGGTATGACAATATCTGAAGCAAATTCGACTTTCAGGATGCTGCGCCCAAGGTCAAGGTCACTGTGGCTATTTTTAGAAAAACTTTGTCAGTGCTCTTGCACCTACATTTCTCAAAGGATTTTAAAATAAATTCACGCAAATGTAGGGCATGACAATATCTCGAGCAAGTTTGACTTTTAGGGTGCTGCAATCAAGGTTTTTGATTAGATCCTTATCATACTTGCAGGTAATGATGACATACATAAGAGCTTGTATGAGTTTGAAATTTGGCCGGATTCGAGCACAGACTACGGAGTTAGCTGCCCTTGAGCGTTTGAAAAAAATCCCATATTCTTATAATGGAGAAAACAACGTCATCACATTTTCATTTTTCATCAGATCCTCTTCATACGTGCAGGTAATGAGGAATATGCATAAAAGCTTAGATTAGTTAGCATTTCGGCTAGATCCCACTACTGACTATGGAGTACCTGCCCTGAGCATCCAAAAAATCAATGTCGCCACTTTTTCTTGGTTTCTACTGATCCGATCCTTTTCAAACTTGCAGGTAATGAGGAAATGCATAATATCTTAAACAAGTTCAAATTTTGGCCAGATCAGGCCAACCACTACGAAGTTAGCTGCCCTTGACAGCTCTGTATATTGTGCTCTTGATCGGATACTTTTTAAACTTGCATATATTAAATGAGGGCATACATAATGTTTTGGATGAGTTTAATTTTCAGCCTGATTGGACCACTGACTGTGGAGTTAGCTGCCCTTGAGCATCTTAAATATCCCTATAGGTTTACAATGTCTCAGGTGAGCAATTGTTGCCCTTTGGGCTACTTGTTTTATTTGTATTAACCATGATATCGTTTTTAAATATATTCTAACAAGTGCGCATGTCCCGGATTGCTTGCGCACATGTGCATTCACAGCCCGTCCAGCGAATGACGCCCGGTCTGCGCATGCGTAGGTTGCATCCGTACGGGCTGGTGAAGGCAAACATACGCCTGTATACAATTTTTCTAAGAACGCGACACTCACTTGCGTACATGAGATTGTCAAATTCTAGTGCCGGTATAAAAGGTGTGTATTGCAAGACTGGCACTAAACGAGATTTCGCCACATGTCAAATTTGTCTCGTGGAGGTCTACTGGGAACCGGTAGTCAGAGGCGCTAGATACAGAGCCTAGGAATGATGGCGAACTACATGGAGACAATAAATAGAGATTATTACATGGGTTTTTCATTATCACCCGATTTATCAGCCCGAGACTCCAATATCGGACCGAGGGCTTGCCCGAGGTCCGATATTGGTCGAGGGCTGATAAATCGGGTGATGACGAAAAACCCATGGTATGATCTGTTTATCATATAGATTCTAATTAAGAAAAAAAAGTACCAAAATAGTTGCTAGAAATCAACATTTTTGAAGTTGTGAAAACTTGCTACTACCGCTGAAGGCCAAGGCCTAAAAGGGCATCCAGCAAACACAACGGCAGGGACACCCGAGTTTGAGTGTAATATTTTATTGTATAATGAAACAAGGCAGGTAACTAATGAAACGAAGGATCTTACGATAAGTCTTACTAACACACAGCATTCAACGCGCCATCTGAAATGTTTCCTGCCCGTCCAGTCTTGAAGCGCTTGCCGTGTTGTAGCGAAACAAAAAATTCAGCCATTTCATATTTATTTTGACACCAACGTGTTTCTTTCGATCTAACTAAGAAAATGAGTGGTCACTCTTTATGTCTAAGATGGATAATAAGAGAGATAGAAGCTCTGAAAGGATGGGAAATTTTCTGTTCTGCAACATCGCTCTCGCCATTTTAACGTCGAAGTATCGCACGTGATGTCGTTGACGTTAACGACGGGCCAATAAACGTATCGGACCGGGAAAACCTTTATCGGACCGATGGGCAAGATAAAAACTCTGAAAGCCAAGCTTTATCAAACATGCAGATTGCCTCTTAGGCAGTCCAAAATTCTGTATCTATGTGATAAAAAGGGGCATGATGACTGTGATCATGTTCCCAAAGAGATATCATTGCTGGTAAATACTTTATCAGAAGTTCAGAGGCGGCTTAGAGGTGCCATGCCATTATATACTTTCAAGATAAATGGAAAAGACGTAAAAGCAAACTGAAAAAAAAAAAAACGTTTCTAAATGCGGCAGACGGTTCTGTTACATACAAAACTGCCTTTTTTTCAGTGCAACCTCACACTTTTGAAAGAAAACCTTTATGTTATGCATGTTGGGTGCAAGATATTTTCCCCCTGATCTGTCGTTAGTGGCACACGACTGCTTCTGTCCTTCTATTGAATATGTAACGGTCTGCCGATTATTAAATAAACGGTCAGATTTAATTAGGCCACATTAGACTGACATGATTTTCTTTCATTTTGGGATTACACCTGCTGTGAAGATAAGTACTTCTTAACAAGGTTCCCGCTGTGACCTGCCGGGAGATATGATTTATTCTCGCACAGTGCACTGTGATATAACCTGTTCCTGCAGAGTCCGAAATACCGCGGTAATGTACAAACTCTAAAATTTCGAGCACTGACAAAAATGCGAAATCGTAATTTCTAAAATTTCGGACAGCAAATGAAATAATTATTTTTTTCTGTGCGAAATTTTAGAAGAACTACCTTAGCTATTTTTTTCTAATTTTGGACCAGTCCCATATTGTTCAGCTGCTCGTTTGTGTGACTGAATTTCTTATGAGACTTCAGGGGAGGAATACATAACAATTAATTGAATATCAAGGTAAAACTCTATCTGCTCATCATGAGATGAGACATATTATGTTGTGGCATCAGTCCATTTGTCTGTTAACTTTTCATGTCCACTCCATATCTCCTAAATTGCTTGAAAGATTTTCTTTAAACTTGGGTTAAACATTTACCTTTTCAAGACACTGTGCAGAACTTATACCTAATAATAATAATAATAATAATAATCGACTTTATTTTCAGAGGGTAAAACACATTTAGTACAAACTAATCTTCCATGTGGCCCTCTACTAATAACATATTTACAATAGTCATGCAACAAAGGTTTTGTTGAAATAATAATAAAAATAAAAAAACAAAGCAAAAAAAAAAGCACTTCCTTGCACACACTATTTCACACATATCCATGCACATGCCTTCACATATCTAATATAGAAATTACCAAAATAACCACAACTATCCCAGATATTGAAACAGAAAGTGACAAAGACTGCAGAACAAGTATCATGGATCAGTATGATCTTGGTATGCAGCATTTGCCACTCTGCTGGCAGTATACATCAAACCACTGCATTATAAAGCAAATAAAAAAAAAAAAAAAAAAAAACTGCTAAAATCTCAGCACCACTGAAATGATCTGTCATGGCGTCCCATTACCTAGGGTAGCTATGGTACACAGCATTAATGAAAATATTTGAGCCGCGACGCGACAAAACCAACAATGTGGTTGTGCGCCCAGCGTAGACTCAGATCAGCTTGTGCATCTGCCCAGTCTGAACAGACTCTTCGCTAAGTGCTTAAATGGTAGCTAAGGGTCTAAGCTAGCTCCATGCGGACAGAGAAGACTCTGATCAGACTGGGCGGATGCCCAGGCTGATCTGAGTCTGCGCTGGGCGCACAACCACTTTGTTGGTTTTCTCACGTCGCGGCTCATTTCTATATACATAGTACACTCTGTCAGGTGAACCATCATACCATATATACATGTTTACAAATTTATTACTCTAAAGACTAAACAGTGGCTCATATTAATGCTTAAGCCATTTTATAAAATAGTTATGGAAAGAGTTTACAGTATTTAAATTTTTAAGTTCAGTAGGCAAACTATTCCAAATAATAGGCCCTGAATACATTATACTTTGTTTGAATATTTCCTTTCTGGGTCTGGGTGGGATGAAATTTGAAGATGCTGTTGATCTTAACAAAGGCAAACTTTCATTCTGATTTCTATGATGAAACATTTCACATATATATGGAGGAGTTAAAGATCTTTCAACTTTAAACATAAATTTGGCTTTTCTCAGAAATAATCTTTCAAAAACTGTGAGTATTTTTAAATCTTGCATGCTATCAAAAATATTGTCAACGTTGTAATCTAAGATTATCTTACAGGCACGCTTTTGAAGACGAAATATTCTGTCTAAATTACTTGGAGAGGTCCCACCCCATACTATATTACAATAATCTATATGTGGTTGAATATATGTTTTGTAGAACTGAATCCTATGATCAACTGACAGGTATTCCTTGATTCGTGTTAAGAGCCATAAATTTGATTTTATTTTTTTGCATATATTATCAATGTGACTTGACCATGAAAGGTTATTATCCACAACAACTCCAAGAATCTTGTCATTTTTTATTGTATTTAAATTTTCATTATTTAGATTCAAAAACAAAATATCTGTATTCATAGCTGCCCTCTTTTGATGAGTAGTAATCAGCATTAACTTAGTTTTTCCAGTATTTATGACCATTCCATTCTCTTTGCACCATTTAGAGAGACTGTTCAAGGCTATCTGTAAATTACTTTCTATTGACAAGCGTGAAATTCCAATGTCAAAGAGAGTTGTATCATCTGCATACAACTCTGTATTTATTGGTTCTGTGTAAAGAGGCAGGTCATTGATGAACAATAAAAACATTAGTGGCCCCAAAATTGACCCTTGAGGAACTCCATTAATAATCAATTCATCTTCTGATACAAAGTTGTTAACACTTACCCTCTGCTTGCAATTGAGTAAATAGGAAGTAAACCAAGTTAGTGTGTTATCAGAGAATTTGTATGTTTTTAATTTATTTAATAAAATTTTGTGATCAACAAGGTCAAAGGCCTTTTTGAAATCTACCATTACTACTCCAATCATTGAGCCATTGTTAATTGCATCAAGCCATTTATTAGCTCACCTGAGCCGAAGGCTCAGAGGTGAGCTTATAGGATGGGAGTCGAGCCGTCGTCCGTCCGTCCGTGGGTGCGTGGGTGGGTGCGTGGGTGGGTGCGTCAACACTTTCAAACATAAATATCTCAGAGACCAGTGGGCCGATCGCAATCAAATTTTATCTGAAGCATCATTTGGGTGGGGGAAAGGCTGCATTAGGTTTTGGTGCCGATCAGCTCAGAACTCTGGTTTCCATGGCAACAGATAGCCCCCATAGGGTTATAATGGGGAAAACGGCGTCATCACGTTTTCTCGACTGTTTTTGATTAGATCCTTATCATACTTGCAGGTAATGATGACATACACAAGAGCTTGGATGAGTTTGAAATTTGGTCGGATTCGAGCACAGACTACGGAGTTAGCTGCCCTTGAGCGTTTGAAAAAAATCCCATAGGGTTATAATGGGGAAAATGGCGTCATCACCTTTTCTCAACTGTTTTTGCTTAGATTCTTATCATACTTGCAGGTAATGATGACATACATAAGAGCTTGGATGAGTTCGAAATTTGGCCGGATTCGAGCACAGACTACGGAGTTAGCTGCCCTTGAGCGTTTGAAAAAAATCCCATAGTGTTATAATGGAGAAAACAACGTCATCACATATTTTTAGAAAAACTTTGTCACCGCTCTATTGCCTACATTTCTCAACGGATTTTAAAATAACTTCACACAAATGTAGGGCGTGACAATATCTCGAGCAACTTCGACTTTCAGGATGCTGCGCCAAAGGTCAAGGTCACTGTGGCTAATTTTAGAAAAACTTTGTCAGGGCTCTAGCACCTACATTTCTCAATGGATTTTAAAATAACTTCACACAAATGTAGGGCATGACAATATCTCGAGCAAGTTTGACTTTCAGGGTGCTGTGCCCAAGGTCAAGGTCACTGTGGCTATTTTTAGAAAATCTTTGTCATCGCTCTAGCGCCTACATTTCTCAATGGATTTTGAAATAACTTCACACAAATGTAGGGCATGACAATATCTCGAGCAAGTTCGACATTCAGGGTGCTGCGCCCAAGGTCAAGGTCACTGTGGCTATTTTTAGAAAAACTTTGTCATCGCTCTAGCATCTACATTTCTCCATGGATTTTGAAATAACTTCACACAAATGTAGGGCATGACAATATCTCGAGCATGTTTGACTTTCAGGGTGCTGCGCCCAAGGTCAAGGTCACTGTGGCAATTTTTAGAAAAACTTTGTCATCGCTGTAGCGCCTACATTTCTCAACGGATTTTGAAATAACTTCACACAAATGTAGGGCATGACAATATCTCAAGCAAGTTCGACTTTCAGGGTGCTGCACCAAAGGTCAAGGTCACTGTGGCTAATTTTAGAAAAACTTTGTCATGGCTCTAGCACCTACATTTCTCCATGGATTTTGAAATAGCTTCACACAAATGTAGGGCATGACAATATCTCGAGCAAGTTCGACTTTCAGGGTGCTGCGCCCAAGGTCAAGGTCACTGTGGCTTTTTAGCTCACCTGAGCCGAAGGCTCAGAGATGAGCTTATAGGATGGGAGTCGAGCCGTCGTCCGTCCGTCCGTGGGTGCGTGGGTGGGTGCGTGGGTGGGTGCGTCAACACTTTCAAACATAAATATCTCAGAGACCAGTGGGCCGATCGCAATCAAATTTTATCTGAAGCATCATTTGGGTGGGGGAAAGGCTGCATAAGGTTTTGGTGCCGATCAGCTCAGAACTCTGGTTTCCATGGCAACAGATAGCCCCCATAGGGTTATAATGGGGAAAACGGCGTCATCACGTTTTCTCGACTGTTTTTGATTAGATCCTTATCATACTTGCAGGTAATGATGACATACACAAGAGCTTGGATGAGTTCGAAATTTGGTCGGATTCAAGCACAGACTACGGAGTTAGCTGCCCTTGAGCATTTGAAAAAAATCCCATAGGGTTATAATGGGGAAAATGGCGTCATCACGTTTTCTCAACTGTTTTTGCTTAGATTCTTATCATACTTGCAGGTAATGATGACATACATAAGAGCTTGGATGAGTTCGAAATTTGGCCGGATTCGAGCACAGACTAGGGAGTTAGCTGCCCTTGAGCGTTTGAAAAAAATCCCATAGTGTTATAATGGAGAAAACAACGTCATCACATATTTTTAGAAAAACTTTGTCATTGCTCTATTGCCTACATTTCTCAACGGATTTTAAAATAACTTCACACAAATGTAGGGCGTGACAATATCTCGAGCAAGTTCGACTTTCAGGATGCTGCGCCCAAGGTCAAGGTCACTGTGGCTAATTTTAGAAAAACTTTGTCAGGGCTCTAGCACCTACATTTCTCAATGGATTTTAAAATAACTTCACACAAATGTAGGGCATGACAATATCTCGAGCAAATTTGACTTTCAGGGTGCTGTGCCCAAGGTCAAGGTCACTGTGGCTATTTTTAGAAAATCTTTGTCATCGCTCTGGCGCCTATATTTCTCAATGGATTTTGAAATAACTTCACACAAATGTAGGGCATGACAATATCTAGAGCAAGTTCGACTTTCAGGGTGCTGCGCCCAAGGTCAAGGTCACTGTGGCTATTTTTAGAAAAACTTTGTCATCGCTCTAGCATCTACATTTCTCCATGGATTTTTAAATAACTTCACACAAATGTAGGGCATGACAATATCTCGAGCATGTTTGACTTTCAGGGTGCTGCGCCCAAGGTCAAGGTCACTGTGGCTATTTTTAGAAAAACTTTGTCATCGCTGTAGCGCCTACATTTCTCAACCGATTTTGAAATAACTTCACACAAATGTAGGGCATGACAATATCTCAAGCAAGTTCGACTTTCAGGGTGCTGCACCAAAGGTCAAGGTCACTGTGGCTAATTTTAGAAAAACTTTGTCATGGCTCTAGCACCTACATTTCTCCATGGATTTTGAAATAGCTTCACACAAATGTAGGGCATGACAATATCTCGAGCAAGTTCGACTTTCAGGGTGCTGCGCCCAAGGTCAAGGACACTGTGGCTTTTTAGCTCACCTGAGCCGAAGGCTCAGAGGTGAGCTTATAGGATGGGAGTCGAGCCGTCGTCCGTCCGTCCGTGGGTGCGTGGGTGGGTGCGTGGGTGGGTGCGTCAACACTTTCAAACATAAATATCTCAGAGACCAGTGGGCCGATCGCAATCAAATTTTATCTGAAGCATCATTTGGGTGGGGGAAAGGCTGCATAAGGTTTTGGTGCCGATCAGCTCAGAACTCTGGTTTCCATGGCAACAGATAGCCCCCATAGGGTTATAATGGGGAAAACGGCGTCATCACGTTTTCTCGACTGTTTTTGATTAGATCCTTATCATACTTGCAGGTAATGATGACATACACAAGAGCTTGGATGAGTTCGAAATTTGGTCGGATTCAAGCACAGACTACGGAGTTAGCTGCCCTTGAGCGTTTGAAAAAAATCCCATAGGGTTATAATGGGGAAAATGGCGTCATCACGTTTTCTCAACTGTTTTTGCTTAGATCCTTATCATACTTGCAGGTAATGATGACATACATAAGAGCTTGGATGAGTTCGAAATTTGGCCGGATTCGAGCACAGACTACGGAGTTAGCTGCCCTTGAGCGTTTGAAAAAAATCCCATAGTGTTATAATGGAGAAAACAACGTCATCACATATTTTTAGAAAAACTTTGTCATCGCTCTATTGCCTACATTTCTCAACGGATTTTAAAATAACTTCACACAAATGTAGGGCGTGACAATATCTCGAGCAAGTTCGACTTTCAGGATGCTGCGCCCAAGGTCAAGGTCACTGTGGCTAATTTTAGAAAAACTTTGTCAGCGCTCTAGCACCTACATTTCTCAATGGATTTTAAAATAATTTCACACAAATGTAGGGCATGACACTATCTCGAGCAAGTTTGACTTTCAGGGTGCTGTGCCCAAGATCAAGGTCACTGTGGCTATTTTTAGAAAATCTTTGTCATCGCTCTAGCGCCTACATTTCTCAATGGATTTTGAAATAACTTCACACAAATGTAGGGCACGACAATATCTCGAGCAAGTTCGACATTCAGGGTGCTGCGCCCAAGGTCAAGGTCACTGTGGCTATTTTTAGAAAAACTTTGTCATCGCTCTAAGGCCTACATTTCTCAACGGATTTTGAAATTACTTCACACAAATGTAGGGCATGACAATATCTCGAGCAAGTTTGACTTTCAGGGTGCTGGGCCCAAGGTCAAGGTCACTGTGGCTATTTTTAGAAAAACTTTGTCATCGCTCTAGCGCCTACATTTCTCAACGGATTTTGAAATAATTCACACAAATGTAGGGCATGACAATATCTCGAGCAAGTTCGACTTTCAGGGTGCTGCACCCAAGGTCAAGGTCACTGTGGCTAATTTTAGAAAAACTTTGTCATGGCTCTAGCACCTACATTTCTCCATGGATTTTGAAATAGCTTCACACAAATGTAGGGTATGACAATATCTCGAGCAAGTTTGACTTTCAGGGTGCTGCGCCCAAGGTCAAGGTCACTGTGGCTTTTTTTAGAAAAACTTCGTCATCGCTCTAGCACCTACATTTCTCAATGGATTTTGAAATAACTTCACACAAATGAAGGGCATGACAATATCTTGAGCAAGTTTGACTTTCAGGGTGCTGTGCCCAAGGTCAAGGTCACTGTGGCTATTTTTAGAAAAACTTAGTCATTGCTCTAGCACCTACGTTTCTCAACGGATTTTGAAATAAATTCACACAAATGTAGGGCATGACAATATCTCGAGCAAGTTTGACTTTCAGGGTGCTGCAATCAAGGTTTTTGATTAGATCCTTATCATACTTGCAGGTAATGATGACATACATGAGAGCTTGGATGAGTTCGAAATTTGGCCGGATTCGAGCACAGACTACGGAGTTAGCTGCCCTTGAGCGTTTGAAAAAAATCCCATAGTGTTATAATGGAGAAAACAACGTCATCACATTTTCATTTTTCATCGGATCCTCTTCATACTTGCAGGTAATGAGGATATGCATAAAAGCTTGGATTAGTTAGCACTTCGGCTAGATCCCACCACTGACTATGGAGTACCTGCCCTGAGCATCCAAAAAATCAATGTCGCCACTTTTTCTTGGTTTCTACTTATCCGATCCTTTTCAAACTTGCAGGTAATGAGGAAATGCATAATATCTTAAACAAGTTCATATTTTCGCCAGATCAGGCCAACCGCTACGAAGTTAGCTGTCCTTGACAGCTCTGTCTATTGTGCTCTTGATCGGATACTTTTTAAACTTGCATATATTAAATGAGGGCATACATAATGTTTTGGATGAGTTTAATTTTCAGCCTGATTGGACCACTGACTGTGGAGTTAGCTGCCCTTGAGCATCTTAAATATCCCTATAGGTTTACAATGTCTCTCAGGTGAGCAATTGTTGCCCTTTGGGCTACTTGTTTATCATTCCAGTTAAAGCTGTCTCACATGAATGTGATGGTCTGAAACCAGACTGAGTTTTATGCAGTAAATTGTAAGCAACCAGGAAATTCATTAATGAGTCATGCACATGTTTTTCTAGTATTTTTGACAGAACTGGAAGAACTGAGATAGGCCTATAATTATTAACATCATCCTTGGGGCCAGTTTTGTGTAAAGGGGCTACCTTTCCTTCTTTCCATTTGTCAGGAAAAATTGAATTCTTAATACTATGATTGCAAATATGGGTAATACAGTCTGCTATGTATGGAGCAGATATTTTGAGAAGGCGGGGACCAATTTGATCACAGCCAGTTGCTTTTGATATATCAATGTTAGCTAAATATTTTTGAACTTTATCTCTGGAAATTTCAGGAATTGTAAATTGAACATTATCTGGAATTCTGCTATCACAGAAATCTTTAAGTTTATCAGAATTTGAGTTTTCAACAGGTTCCTTTATTTTTGAAGCTACTGACACAAAAAATTTATTGAATTCGTTTGCAATTTTGCCACAGTCTTCAATTTCATTACTTCCAATTTTTAGCAGAGGAACACTATTATTGTTATTATTTCTCTTATTCACACCAATTTCTTTAAATAATTTCCAAATGCTTCCAGGCTTGTTATTATTTTCAGTAATAATAGCAGAATATTGTGCCTTTTTATACCCCGCCACACTTTAGTGGCGGGGTATTATGTTATACCTTTCGGTGTCCGTCCATCCGTCCGTCCGTGCTCACCATTTCCGATCGATAACTTGAGTATTTATTCACGGAATTTTTTCAAATTTTGCATACATATTGTTATCGGCGATGAGTGGTATGGGATTGTTAATGGGCAAAATCCGTCCATTTTTAACGGAGTTACTGCCCTTTTTCGTATTGGAAAAATGGTTTCTGGCCTGTTATTCCTTTACTGTTCAAGATATCTGAATGAAACTTCACAGATATGTTGCACATCAAAGGTTACATATTGTGACTAAGGACCGTCACTCTGACCTTCCCAGTTTATGAGTTATCCGCCCTTGATAGGTCTGAAAAAAGGTTTTTGACCTATTGTTCCTTTACTATATGGAATATCTGAATATAACTTCACAGATATGTTTCACATCAAAGGTAACATATTGTGACTAAGAACCGTCACTCTTACCTTTCCCGTTTGTGAGTTATCCGCCCTTGATTGAATTAAAAAATGTTTTTTACCCGTAGTTCCTTTACTATGTGGAATATTTAAATGAAACTTTACAGATATGTTTCACATCAAAGGTTACATACTGTGACAAAGAACCATCACTCTTACCTTTCCAGTTCATGAGTTATCTGCCCTTGATAGGTCTGAAAAATGGTTTTTGACCTGTAGTTCCTTTTCTATATGGAATATCTGAATAAAACTTCACAGATATGTTTCACATCAAAGGCTTCATATAGTGACTAGGAACTGTCACTCTGATCTTTCCGGTTTGTGAGTTATCCGCCCTTGATTGATCTGAAAAACGTTTTTTTATCTGTAGTTCCTTTACTATATGGAATATCTGAACGAAACTTCATAGGTATGTTTCACATCAAAGGTTACATATTGTGACAAAGAACCATCACTCTTACCTTTCCAGTTAATGAGTATTCCCCCTTGATAGATCTGAAAAATGTTTTTTGACTTTAGTTCCTATACTATATGGAATATCTGAATGAAACTTCACTGATATGTTTAACACCATAGAATAGGAAACAGAGTCTCTCAGCTCAAAGAAATGCTTTACAGCCTGATCTAAATCTACACTGGTCAGAATGCTCCACGTTGTTGGGTGGTTTATATTAATATTTATTTACAGTAAGGACATCATATCTCTGTCTATCTCAGTTCTGTGGCTCTTTAGCTATTATATATCTCAAAAAATAAGTTAGGATGCACAGCAGTGGCGGGGTATCATGCAGTGCCTGCGGTGCTTTTATTTGATTGTTTTATTAGCGTCACAACCTTATTACGCCACATTTTATAGTGTATTTCATTACCTAAAGATTTATGTTGATCTCTGGTTTTTATACCATCAATAATTTCTGGGGTCATCCACTTAGGCTGTTGTTTACGTTTAACTGTGTGATTTTAATGGTAAGTGTTTATCTACAATATTTAGGAACATAGAGGACCATGTATCAACAATATCATTTGTGTCATCGAAAACTTTAATAATGTCCCAGGGAGCTGACTGCAAATCAGATATGAAGTTCTGTTCATCAAAATTTTTGTATGACCTATAGGATATGGTGTGATGGGACAATTTTGGCATAGAGCAGTTAGTTTTATGAGTCAAAAATATGGGAAAGTGGTCACTTAACCCAATCTGTGGCACATCAATAGAGTTTATGTTTTCTTGCATGGTACAGTATATATGGTCTATAAGTGTCTCAGAATTAGATGTTTTTCTGGTTGCTTGATTTATTTTCTGTATGAGGCCAAATGGCTCTAAATATTCTAGCCATGATTTCTTTATTTGTTCATTCAACAAATCCCTATTAAAGTCACCAAGTAAATATAATTCTTTCTGAGTTTTAAGTGCATTATCAATAAAATTTTCAAATAGTTCATTCCATTTTATTGTTTCATTAGGGTGCCTATATAGGATACCTACAAGAAAGCTTTTTGCCTTTTCTGGAAACACTTCTAACAACAAACATTCTATTTCATCTATTTCTATATCACCCCTTCTCTCAACTTTCACATCATTTTTTACATATACAATTATACCTCCTCCCACTTCTTTACGCTCAGCTGAAATAGTTCTGTCTTTCCTAAATAACTGATAGTTGTCCAAACTAAAATAACTGTCATTATGATAATATTTAAGTTTCGTCTCACTGAGTCCAAATATGTGAATATCATTATTAGAATGATTAAGCATAACGTCTATCTGTTCAAACTTATTCTGTATTCCCTGAATGTTAATATGTCCAATTTTGAGACCTTTACTTTTCAATTTCAAATTAAGAGAATTTTGGGCACACATGGAAGAACTTAAATTATCATCATGCGTTACATCACTATATACATTATGTAAACAATGATCAACATTACTACTATCATATACTGTTGACAAGTCATAGTTGTCATTATGACTTGCATTTTGATTGTTCGTTGTTTCATCAGTAATCGTTTCGTCATTATAAGCACTAGTTTGTGATAGTTCAGTTACATATTGAGTTATATCCCTTTGCACTGTTTCATCAGTAATAGTTTCGTTATTATAAGCACTAGTCTCTGATAATTCAGATACATTTTGAGTTATATCCCTTTGAACTGTTCTATCACTTTGGTCACAAGAATTAATGAATGAATTATGATTAATCTGAGTAAATCTTGTTTCACTGAGTGACATATTAAGTAATAAATCTTCCGACTTGCAACTACCTTAACAGTGTCTGACAAAGGTCAAGGTCACACTTAAATAGGGAAGTTCAAATGGTAATATTTTGTCTGCTTCATATCTCTAAAATCATTGTATTATTTTCTTCATGAAATTTGTACAAACATAAAGCATTATCAGATGATGTGCAGAACTACCAGAACCCTACTTTACGTTGTGACCGAATTATGCCCCTTGTATGTAGTAATTATGTATAAGCATTGTGTCCACTCAGTAAATGTTAACCATTTAAGATTTATTTGTGCAAATTTGTACAAATATAAAGCATTATATCAGATGATGTGCAGAGAGAAAAAACATAGCCCTACTTTAAGTTTTCACAGTCATGCCCCTATATGATTTTCCTTTTGCATAAGTTTTAAAAGTGATACCATAATATGCCTAAATTTTGGGACACCTGAAATAATTAATTTTCCATTTGTCCCAAATGGAAAATTAATTATTTCAGGTGTCCCAATACTTACACACATTACGGTATTTTGTGCATGTCTGCTCCCTGTCTTTAAAACAGTTTAAGATTTCTTCATGAGAGTGTGTACAAATATAAAACACCACCAGGAGATTTTGCTTTGACATGTGCACTTTAAGCACTATCAGACAATATGAAGAGAAAAAGAACCATAACTCTGCATGGCTTTTGGACAGAATTACTACCCTTGGTATAATTACTATAGTGATTTCATATCTGCTTTGCTACAGAAGATTTCAGTACTGACAAACTGTTTCCTTTTCTGTTATAAACCCATTTGGGTGTATAGTGCCCCACTGAGCGAGGCTTCTTTTTTTTCCACTTTTTTTTCAACAGAAAAAAGCTGATCTACTTCACTAAGATGACCTATATAATATTGAAAACTTGGTCATTCATGATTAACAAGATAGATTTTCTAATCCAGATTATCAACTTTAAATTGTGAATTTTTCATGAATGCTTAGTTTTGCAAATTAGATTAACACTTTAAGTGCCAATAATGAAACAGGTGAGGCCGGGCCGAGTAGCGCAATCGGTAGGGCACTTGACTCATAAGTCAGAGGTCCTGGGTTCGAAACCCGGTCTGGCCACATACTTTAGTTTCTCCTTCTGCTGATTCAAGAAGGGCAGTTGTCAGTTACTGGCGAAAGTGTGTGCACTTAGTACTGGTTAACCACTTAGGAGGTCTAAGCCTGCCCAGGAATAGTGTGGTTAGGTTAACTGACCGTCCCTACATTACCATAGTTGTTTACCGTGGACGTAAAGCATCAAATCAATCAATCAATCAATGAAACAGTTGAATTTGCATATGACCCTAAAATTTCGGACACCTGAAAGTCGGACAATTATTGTTCGAAAATATGGGTTTTACATGTTAATGGATTCAAACCATGCCTAGTGAAATGCAAATGTTGAAGATCCTGGTCAAAACCTGGGTCTGCAATGTTTGCTCAGACCTGTCTGTCTGAATTTTTATGGTCATTATGGTAGATCAAGGTGAGGGGGCTCATAATGAGCTGCCTCATGAAGGTCTAAACTGTTTACCATTTGTTCTTTGAATCATTAGATCAGCAGGCCAGGGCTTTAACCCACTGAGCTAATGGGGCGCCTATCAGGGAATGGCAAAGAAGGGGAAAAGGGCATGACACTTCCCTTTTACAGAACACCCTGATAACAAGTGAACTTTACCAAAGTCAAATGTGGAACAGTCCATAACAGAAATGGGTAGATTAATGGTTGAAGTGGCCTTATATACAGAGTTATGGTACTTTGGTAATCTTAAGGTGTATGGATACACCTCCATGTTTTTCCACCGTTTTTTCCAAAGGGAAGCAACTCTTGTGACTTCTTGTTTGCTTCCCTGGGTGACGAAACCCTTCCAAAGAAGGGGTCTTCCTTTAAGAGTTGACCCCCTTGAGAAAGGAGGCAAAAATGAAGCTGGCAAAGTTGCTTCCCCTGAAAGTGTATCCATTCACAATAAGGTAATCCTCAGGGTCAAGAAATTATTAACATATAGTTAATACCCAAATAAGGCAATAAACTTAGATTAACTCATCAGTATTGCACATCTTTATTTGCTGATCAAACGTAAGAATGATAAAGCAAATTAGGGATACCAGAAAATCCCTTTGATCTAGGATGCCAAAATTTGGTATTCTATTTGAGGAGCTATGTTGTTGTATTTATATTTTTCTAAAAATAGAAAAGTTAAGGGCTTCTTTTTTTACAACTACATGTACTTCTGAACCTCTTCCACAAAGTAAACTTCATGTTGGACTGTTAAGTTTTTGAGAATGTTATAGCTTCCTAGAGTTTCAGGGTCAGATTGATTGATGGATGACCTGTTTACGTCCTTGTCGACAGTATTTCAGTCATATCCGGAACTTGTGGAGGTGATAATAAAAGGCTGTCTGCAATGGAACCTTGTTTACGGTTGGAAAGCTTTCCGCCTTCAGCCGGTTTTGAACCCAGGACGGCTTGATCAGCAGGCCATTGCTTAACCTACTGAGATACCTTCTTACAGGGTGAGTGATTCTTTCAGGGTGAGTGATGAATGGGAGATGTTACAGGTTCTACCTTCTTTCAGGGTGAGTGATGAATGGGAGATGTTACAGGTTCTACCTTCTTTCAGGGTGAGTGATGAATGGGAGATGTTATAGGTTCTACCTTCTTTCAGGGTGAGTGATGAATGGGAGATGTTACAGGTTCTACCTTCTTTCAGGGTGAGTGATGAATGGGAGATGTTACAGGTTCTACCTTCTTTCAGGGTGAGTGATGAATGGGAGATGTTACAGGTTCTACCTTCTTTCAGGGTGAGTGATGAATGGGAGATGTTATAGGTTCTACCTTCTTTCAGGGTGAGTGATGAATGGGAGATGTTACAGGTTAATGGGAGATGTTACAGGTTCTACCTTCTTTCAGGGTGAGTGATTCTTTCAGGGTGAGTGATGAATGGGAGATGTTACAGGTTTCACCCTGGAAAGCTTTCCGCCTTCAGCCGGTTTTGAACCCAGGACGGCTTGATCAGCAGGCCATTGCTTAACCTACTGAGATACCTTCTTACAGGGTGAGTGATTCTTTCAGGGTGAGTGATGAATGGGAGATGTTACAGGTTCTACCTTCTTTCAGGGTGAGTGATGAATGGGAGATGTTACAGGTTCTACCTTCTTTCAGGGTGAGTGATGAATGGGAGATGTTATAGGTTCTACCTTCTTTCACGGTGAGTGATGAATGGGAGATGTTACAGGTTCTACCTTCTTTCAGGGTGAGTGATGAATGGGAGATGTTATAGGTTCTACCTTCTTTCAGGGTGAGTGATGAATGGGAGATGTTACAGGTTCTACCTTCTTTCAGGGTGAGTGATGAATGGGAGATGTTACAGGTTCTACCTTCTTTCAGGGTGAGTGATGAATGGGAGATGTTACAGGTTCTACCTTCTTTCAGGGTGAGTGATGAATGGGAGATGTTATAGGTTCTACCTTCTTTCAGGGTGAGTGATGAATGGGAGATGTTACAGGTTAATGGGAGATGTTACAGGTTCTACCTTCTTTCAGGGTGAGTGATTCTTTCAGGGTGAGTGATGAATGGGAGATGTTACAGGTTGTAACATCTCCTTTTCATCACTCACCCTGAAAGAAGGTAGAACCTGTAAGGTGAGTGATTCTTTCAGGGTGAGTGATGAATGGGAGATGTTACAGGTTGTAACATCTCCTTTTCATCACTCACCCTGAAAGAAGGTAGAACCTATAACATCTCCAATTCATCACTCACCCTGAAAGAAGGTAGAACCTGTAATATCTCCCATTCATCACTCACCCTGAAAGAAGGTAGCTCAGTTTACAGGGCAGTAAGTGAATCAAAGAATCTTCTCTTTGGGGAGTAATTTCTTCTTGCACTTCAGAGTTGAATCCCATTGAGAAATACATGTAAAAAAAGAAAGTTGAAATAGTTGCTTTCCCCAAACAGTGTATCCATTCACATTACGAACAGTAGTCCTGTCATGTCTTAAATTACTAACTACTGTCACAGTTTCTTATAGATGCTTATTGTAGGATTAGATGTGAATGTGGATGAAGGGACTTAGGGAGCTTGGACTGGGACTGGTTAGATTTAATATACCTGTTACAGTGAACCCTATTTACCAGGACAGCATTATTTTTTTACATTAAACTGAATTTGCTGTTATAAAGAGTACATATTTGGAACAATAATGCCATTCTATGCAAATCAAAATGACATAAATAATTTTGCTGTTGTAATGAGTGCCGTTATAAAGAGGGTTGACTGTATATGAATAGAGACAGGATTCAGTCCCTTTTTCGTGATTAAATCTTTTTTAATGTTTAATTTATTAGACAGTCAGACAAAAATATGTTTATATAATGTGACCTTGCCATACTACCTGCAGCCAGGTGAGAGACCTGGACACATATTTGTGGTACAGGTATGTCATTACAGTTACCATAGTTAAACAAAATATTCAGACAGAAATCCCTTAGCAAACAGTGTAGACACAGATCAGACTGCTCCAGGGAGCAGTCTGATCAGGGTCTGCAGTGTTTCCCTTCATGTCAAAATTTCAACACATTTATGAATAGTAAAATCAGCTTGTTCCAATTTTACGATAATTGGGGTAATAGGTTACGTTATAACAATATTTAGGGTGATTACGGTACAATATTGATGTGATATGATATCCCGTATTTTTCTGAGTCACTTTGTCTGAAGGAAATTGGATGTATAATAAGTGATATTACCGCAGGTAGATATAATTTTCATTCAAGTTTAAAGTTTTTATGAATGTCAAAAAAGATCATTTACAGCTGAGGACATCAGTAATGCAGCATATAAAAGAGGCATTGAGTCTTTTATTTGAATCAGATCTGTTGGTTTATGTTGATGATATTCTGGGCATATGCTTTGACCCCTTTATGATATTAGACCTTGATTGGGCAGTTCTGCAGATGAAGTATTACTGTTTTTTTTTTCAGCTCAGTCACACAGTAATCTAGGGTAGATAACTTCAGTAATGAAAAAAGATAGCAACTGATAAGCAGTTTTTCCCCCTACTTAGAAAAAATTGGCAGAATAACAGCTTGTGCATACCCAAATCAGACCGCTGCTTTAAGACTGTCACTATGGAATATGTGACCCTGTTACTATGGAATATGTGACCACACTCTCACCATGCATATAGTTTTGTTTCAGCATTCTGCACTGACATTATTTCGACTTGGTGTGGTGTTCCTGAACTTGGGCTTTGGGAATCTTGCTAGACCGATAACTAATCTTTATCTTCTACAAGTTAACTCCTGATATTTCAAACACTGAAATCTCAAAGTATCTTCTTATATCAAAGAAAGTATCTCCTATTCTTATTTACATTTCAACTCCTGTTATCTCAAACAACTGATATCTCAAAGTAAATTTTCTGGTACCAGAAAATTTACTTTGAGATATCAGTAGTTTGGGCTGCAGTTCAACTTCGAGATATCGAGAACTGACTGTATAATGTAGGCAAAAATGAACCATATTTGACAAGTTTAACCACTTTGATTTATTGTCCTTCAATTAGAACAAGTCAGATTGTCTATAGAGCAAACGTTGATAGGGGAATAACAAGAGTGCGAACCCTGAGCAGACTGTTTCTGATCAGTGTCTACACTGTTTGACCACAACTTGTCTCTATATTTTGGGTTTATAACAGTGCTGTAAGTGACTGGAACAAAATCTCACTAAAGTTTTCCCTTCCCCTAGCCCACATAAAATTGCAAATATCATATTTTCACCAAAAAAAATAAAAAATTTATATCTTGCATTAAAACAGCAAATAATTTTGTATCTGTATTAAACTCCAAGCTACTATTTGAAAGGCCCAGATTTTTCTCCCCAAATTTTGACTTAAGATTGCGATGTCTAATAAAGTAAGTTTTATTGCTATGTGTTGCATTTTAGTCTTGCTTCTTCTTTTATGTGTATTTTGGGTTTTTAGCTCACCTGAGCCATAGGCTCAGGGTGAGCTATTGTGATCACCCAGTGTCCGTCGTCCGTCGTGCGTTGTGCGTTGTGCGTCGTGCGTCGTGCGGCGTCAACAATTTGCTTTAAATGACATCTTCTCTGAAACCACTAGGCCTAGGGCTTTGATATTTGGTATGAAGCATTGTCTAGTGGACCTCTACCAAGTTTGTTCAAATGGTGGCCCCAGGGTCCAAAATGGCCCTGGGGCAGGGGGTCTTGGGTTCGAAACTAAAATATACTTAAAAATCTTCTTCTCCAGAACTGCTTGGCTCAGATGCTTGAAATTTGGTATGTAGCATTGCCTAGTGGTCCTCTACCAAGTTTGTTCAAATGGTGGCCCCAGGGTCCAAAATGGCCCTGGGGCAGGGGGTCTTTGGTTCGAAACTAAAATATACTTAAAAATCTTCTTCTCCAGAACTGCTTAGCTCAGATGCTTGAAATTTGGTATGTAGCATTGCCTAGTGGTCCTCTACCAAGTTTGTTCAAATGGTGGCCCCAGGGTCCAAAATGGCCCTGGGGCAGGGGGTCTTGGGTTCAAAACTAAAATATACTTAAAAATCTTCTTCTCCAGAACTGCTTGGCTCAGATGCTTGAAATTTGGTATGTAGCATTGCCTAGTGGTCCTCTACCAAGTTTGTTCAAATGGTGGCCCCAGGGTCCAAAATGGCCCTGGGGCAGGGGGTTTTGGGTTCTAAACTAAAATATACTTAAAAATCTTCTTCTCCAGAACTGCTTGGCTTAGATGCTTGAAATTTGGTATGTAGCATTGCCTAGTGGTCCTCTACCAAGTTTGTTCAAATGGTGGCCCCAGGGTCCAAAATGGCCCTGGGGCAGGGGGGCTTGGGTTCGAAACTAAAATATACTTAAAAATCTTCTTCTCCAGAACTGCTTGGCTCAGATGCTTGAAATTTGGTATGTAGCATTGCCTAGTGGTCCTCTACCAAGTTTTTTGAAATGGTGGCCCCAGGGTCCAAAATGACCCGGGGCAGGGAGTCCCAGGTTTGAACCATAAAAATACATAGAAAAGTATTCAAAAATCTTCTTCTCCAGAACTGCTTGACTCAGATGCTTGAAATTTGGTATGTAGCATTGCCTAGTGGTCCTCTACCAAGTTTGTTCAAATGGTGGTCCCAGGGTTCAAAATGACCCAGGGCAGGGAGTCCCAGGTTTGAACCATAGAAATACATAGAAAAGTATTCAAAAATCTTCCTCTTCAGAACTGCATGGCTCAGATGCTTGAAATTGGGTATGTAGCATAGCCTACTGATCCTTTACCAAGTTTGTTCAAATGGTGGTCCCAGGGTCCAAAATGGCCCCGCACCAGGGGGTCCTGGGTTTGAACCATAGAAATACATAGAAAAATATTCAAAAATCTTCTTCTTCAGAACCGCAAGGCTCAGAGGCTTGAAATTTAATATGTAGCATTGCCTTGTAGTCCTTTACCAAGTTTGTTCAACTGATGGCCCCAGGGTCCAAAATGGCCCGGCGGCAGGGAGTCCTAGGTTTGAACCATAGAAATACATAGAAAAATATTCAAAAATCTTCTTCTTCAGAACCTCTTGGCATAGATGCTTTAAATTTGGTATGTAGCATTGCCTGGTGGTCTTTTACCAAGTTTGTCCAAATGATGATCCCAGGGTCTAAAATGGCCCCGCTCCAGGGGGTCCTGGGTTTGAACCATAGAAATACATAGAAAAATATTAAAAGATCTTCTTTTTCAGAAGCACTTGGCTCAGATGCTTGAAATTTAATATGTAGCATTGCCTTGTAGTCCTTTATCAAGTATGTTCAAATGATGGCCCCAGAGTCCAAAACAACCCCACAGCGGGGAGTCCTGAGTTTGAACCATAGAAATATTTAGAAAAATATTAAAAAATCTTCTTCATCAGAACCACTTGGCTCAGACGCTTGAAATTTGGTATGATGCATTGCCTTGTGGACTCCTACAAAGAATATATAAATGGTTGCCCTGGGATCCATAATGGCCCTGGGGCAGGGAGTCTTGGGTTCAAAATTAAAATATACTTAAAAATCTTCTTCTCCTGAGCCCCTTAGAGCAGATGCTTGAAATTTGGTATGATGCATTGCCTAGTTGTCCTTTACCCCGCTTATTCAAATGATGGTGCCAGAATCAAAAATGGCCCCGCACCAGGGGGTCCTGGGTTTGAACCATAGAAATACATAGAAAAATATTAAAAAATCTTCTTCTTCAGAACCACTTGGTTCCGATGCTTGAAATTTAGTATGTAGCATTGCCTAGTGGTCCTTTACCAAGATTATTCAAATGATGGCCTCAGGGTCCAAAATGGCCCCACCCCAGGGAGTCCTGGGTTTGAACCATAGCAATACATAAAAAAAAAATATTCAAAAATCTTCTTCAGAACCATTTGGAAATTGTTGCAAACTATCAGGTTTGTTCAAATGATGACCCTAGTTTGACCTTTAACCTTTTTGCTCAGGTGAGCGATTCAGGGCCACTTGGCCCTCTTGTTTGTACTAATTAGTATCTGGATGAGACAAAATTATGCTAAATGTTGACATCTTTTTCCACCTGGGCGGATTCACCCCACCAGGTGCGTAAAGTGTACAAAACTATCAGTGTCAAACGTAAAACCTTCACATTCTTTTCGGATCTTGTGTCGGCATCATTTTATAAGATTACAAAATTTTACCTGGCGATGTTTTAATGGAAAACTCAGGTATGTGGTTTGTGAGGCTCTGGATAACCCATTTTTTGGGGGAAAATTTTGCAACATTTTGATACTTTTTTTACTTTTCTACAACATATCCTATGGAATCTCATTAAATTGCCTCATGGAGTCAGTTTTAGTGAGATCGGCAATATGTTTTGATGGAATACTCAGAAAAACACTTACAAAAATCAACTTAGAAGAACAAAATTACTGTAAAAAGAGACATTTGAGCAGCGATTCGAGAAAACCAACAAAGTGTTTGTGCACCTAGCACAGACTCAGATCAGCCTGGGCATCCGCCCAGTCTGATCAGACTCCTCACTAAGTGCTTAAAGGGTAGCTAAGGGTCTAAGCTACCTCCATGTAGAAAGCAAAGACTGATCAGACTGGGCAAATGCCCTAGAGGCTGATCTGAGTCTGCACTAGGCACACAAGCACACAACCGCTTTGTTGCAGCTCATTTAATCTCACTGAGACTTGGCATTGATGCCTGCAGTGGTTTGCAGAGCTGTAAAATTAAGTTTTTTTGTTTCTCAGAAAACATAATTGAGCCGCGACATGACAAAACCAACAATGTGGTTGTGCATCTAGCGCAGACTCAGATCAGCCTGGGCATCCTCCCAGTTTGATCAGACTCTTTGTTCAGAGTTCGAATGGTAGCTAAGGGTCTAAGCTAGCTCCATGCGGACAGCGAAGACTCTGATCAGACTGGGCGGATGCCCAGGCTGATCTGATTCTGCGCTGGGTGCACAACCACATTGTTGTTTTTTTCGTGTCGCGGCTCATATGTTGTAGAATTCTTATCAAAATCACACAGAAACATATTTTGGGTATTGATGTTCTTCTTTTTGGTAGGTGATTCGACAATTGACCTGCCACCACTTGTCAGTCAAAATATGCATTTACCAGTCAAATTAGGTCAAAACCTGGGACAGACAAATGCACATGCCTTTTTGTGACATTAGTTCCTTTTGTAAAATATACTCAGACAGATTTTAAAGGTGGATCGATAAGTGCTTCTTTGGCATTTGGTCAGTTGCCTCAAAGAAGCAATTTTAGTAAGATACATGCTTTAACCCTGAAAATGACAAAAAAAGCAGACAACAAAATGTATGTCTGCATTTTGAAAAAAATGTTCAAGCCAAGCTGTACTAAATTGTGAATTCAAAGAGTAGAGGTCCAGATGAGGAGGCTTGATGAAGAGATGCATCATCTGGATATAGGTTAATTGTTTGTAAAAAAAAATGAAATTTTAGGTATTGAAAACAAATGAGCCGCAACACGACAAAACCAACGATGTGGTTGTGCGCCCTGCGCAGACTCAGATCAGTCTGGGCATCCGCCCAGTCTGGCCAGACTCTTCACTAAGCGCTTAAAAGGTAGCCAAGGGACTAAGCTACCTTCATGCGAACAGTGAAGACTCTGATCAGACTGGGCGGATGCCCAGGCTGATCTGAGTCCGCACTGGATGCACGACCACATTGTTGGTTTTCTCGTGTCGCGGCTCAAATGTTGTAAAAATCTCATCACAATTGCTCTGAAACATGTTTAGGATCTCATCATGAGAATTTTTATGCAATTTCAAAACATACAATAATGCTATTGAGATTATTAAAACTCACAATTTAGTTTTGGGGGGAAAAAATGTGTGCCCCAATTATTTGCTTATATGCAGCTTTATAGTTACTTTTATCCATTACCATAATTGCAGTAAATACAGGGAGCTGTAATTATCCTAAAACTGAAAGATCTTTGAATTATGTCAAAAGTTGTTGGCAGTATTGGCAAATAGTGTAGACCTTGATCAGACTGCTCTTTTGGAGCAGTCTGATCAGGATCCACAATGTTTGTTCAGGAACTAATTTCTGTCCAACTTTATTTGGGACATAATTTTACATTTATCTTTCTTATATGTTGTCATTCAATGAACATTTTTCATCCTTATGTCATTTTCTGTCTGTTAGAATATAACACTGTCCAAAATAATTGGATATTTATTTTAATGTTGTCGATAACAATTAATTTTTCCGACAGTTTCAATTTCAGCTTTCTGAAGTTTGTCAAGTTTTGATGCGTTATGACAATCATCTGCCACTTATTAGAATAATTTGAACATTATAAAATTTATTACATTCTTTTAAAAGATAAACATAGAAAATAAAGTGGTGACAAAAATGATATAATGGTTTGTTTATTAAAGATATAGAGGATCTTACACGAGTGGTCATTTCATATGAAATTTATGAAACGAACCTTTGGTGAGTTTCATAAATTACACATGAAATGACCACAAGTGTAAGATTCTGTTTATCATATGATCATTTAAAACGGAATTTTACGCCTTCAAACTGAACATTATGTCAATAAGAAAACGCCTTTGTCAATGATGTTATTACACATGTGGTCATATGATTTTTATGACACGACGTTATCCACTGAATAACAGCGACGTCATTTGATAAACAGAAATAATTAAAGGCAAGTGGCAAAATAAGTCTTAGGACTCTTCTGTCAAGAGTAGAAACAGTAGTTTACTGTTAGAGGTTGTAGGATGGAGTGAGCCTCGGAGTAAGGTTCCAGATAAGAAAGGGTAAAGGGATATTGTAGGATAAATTTCCTTATTTTTCCTTGAAAACATACATTGTGACCCCTCATAAGAATCCTCTACTCAGGACAGTACTAATGAGTGATCACAACATATGTTGTGAAAAAGAAAAAAAATGTCTCAGAATTATCCTTTAGAGGCCTAGACCCCGTGCCAGTCGGCAAAGGATTAAACTGCCTGCTTGAGGCTGTAAGTGGGTGGTGCTATTGTGTTGCTACTGTTCTATTGATAATAAATCCCAAGGCCCAAGGCCACTGGTCACCAAGATAGTAAGAGCTGTCAATCATTTCCCAGGTAAATCCCTCCACACAAGCAACAACCATTCAGATCAGTTGTTAAAGTTTCATGACCTGCTGGAGATAACTACTTTCAGTGTCCAGAAAATTACTGATAAAAGTTGTTCATTTTGTCCAATCCTGGTTGTTTAACTAGTCCCTTGATATGAAACCATAACAGGCAAATTTAAAACCTTGGTGTTGTGTTTTGCGTGTACATATAGAGTTTTGCTGGTTCAATAAGGCCCACCACTTTGGCCTTTAGATGAGAAATATTAAAACTTCCATGCTAGCTCACCTTGTTGTCAGTATTGTCAAAGCATGTGCACATATAATAGTTAAAAATTCTGAAATTTATTTCTATGAAGACCAAGTCTTAAAGAAACTCTCTTTTCTTTCAGATGAATTCCAAGTACAAGACATAACAACAAGCCATATATCACATCAGGTGGGTTCCAGTTCATTTTGAGTAAGAAAATTGATACCTTTCTTAGTTTTTGTCTCACCTGGGATTAACTGAGCAGAAATGAGACACCAGTATTACTTTTCTAGTACCCTTGTGTAAACATTGCATTGAGTTTTCGAGTTCAGCTCAGTTTTGTGACAGTGCATAGACCACAGGGTATAATCGATTCCGCCAATTTTCGCTTCCTGCAGAGACTGTCCGTCATATTTGGCTTCCACCGAGACTGTCCGCGAACTCTTGCTTCCTGCAGAGACTACTGTCCTCGAAAATTGGCTTCCTGCCGAGACTGTCCGCGTGACTCTGCTTCCTGCCGAGAGCCTCGGCAGGAAGCAGAATCACGCGGACAGTCTCTGCAGGAAGCCATTTATCATGTACAGAAGTCTCGGCAGGAAGCAAGAGTTCGCAGACAGTCTTGGCAGAAGCCAAATATGATGTACAGTCTCTGCAGGAAACGAAAATTGGCGGAATCGATTATACCCTGTGTAGACAGGCAAGACACCACACTCAGAATTCTTGTTCTGTTCCCTGCCCTCCCCTCAGTGGATCCAACTTGCTTCGGTTAGGGAATTCTGAAAAGCTTTACAGACTTTGTTTCTTGGGGTTCTAATGATGGACCGTAACAATATGAGCTGGTCAAAACAAGTTAAGCCTCATGTGAGACAATGAGTGACGTTCTTAAGAGGGTTGACTGTATTTTAATGGCTGTCAACCAAGCTGATACTGCTGTCGATCTCAGTCGACAGCCACTTTTGCATATAAGATAATTGACTTGCTTGGTCTATCAGCAGCACAGGTTGGGAAATTGGTATTGCCACCTTGAGTGGTCTAAACTTTTGTAGGACAAATTAGAAAGAATATCTCAAAAAAAGGGGAGAGCACCATGATTAACAAGGTAAAGCAAGTTTATCCTGCAATTAAAGAAGATGGTCCAAGATATACATAATTGTCAGGTGCAAGCTAGATGTAATACTAAAATTTTCTGCTGCAATGAATACCTGTTATACAGTGCTGTTTTATACTTATAAACCCTCTGTAACACCTAGAGTACAGTACAGGAGCTATTTAATGTCAAACATAAGTACAGCTTTACAGTTGACATGAAATGGTATTCCACTTTCTGACAGCAAGAACTCTAAAAATTCTGACAGAATTGGGTAGGCAAACAGTGCAGACCCTGATCAGACTGCTCCTTAGGGAGCAGTCTGATCAGGGTCTGCCCTGTTTGCCAGCATCTTTAGATCAACTGAATTGTTCGAAGTAGAAGTGGGGACATGGGAGAATCCATTACAGGTATGGTAGAAAATGCCGATATATTAACGGTAAAAAAACATGATAGTCATATTGTGTAATGCATAATGATAGATGAGATGTTTTTCCTCGGGTCGAATTATTTACAGATGCATTTCATTAAATCATTACAGTGTGTGGTCGGGCAACTAGGAGCTCATGAAAGTGTAAAACTAGATTTTAATGATGTACTTTAAAGGGTTTCGGTGACTTTTGTGTGAATATTTCTACTTTAGCTGTATATTATTAAGAGCTATCTTGTCACTTAAGTTGACATTTTAAACACATAAAGGAGCTCATGTGTATGGAGGGCTTAATATTTTGATATATGCTTTTTACATAGGCTATTTGTCTGTGTACAACAAAATTCCATGGACCCACAAAATTTAATGGTCATTAGTTTTGTTTATATCCAGTATACATGGAATTCCATGTATGCCAAAAATCATTTTCATATGTACAGCATGAAATTCCATGGACCTCGAATATTCATTTGTATATGTACAACACTGAATTATGTTCATGGTCATTTATCTGCTTACAACACAATTCCATGGACCGTAAATGGTCATTTAGGTATCGAACAGTTTATTAAAAAGAAATTCCCAAATGGTCAGTTGTCTGAGGACAATTAACATGAGATTCTGTGGGTCCCAGATGGTCTTTTGTCTCAGTACAACATGGAATTCCATGGACCTCAAACGGTCATTGTTTATGTACAACACAGAATTTGAATTCTGTAGATCCAGATCCCAAATTGTTCTTTTATATATATGCCTAAAACAATTCCATGGACCCCAATGGTTATTTGTATGCAATTCAGTGGACCCCAAATGGTCACTATTCCATGTACAGCACAAAAATCCATGGATCCTACATGGTAATTTGGTCAGTTGACAACACAGAATTCTATAGGCCCCAAATGGTCAGCTAATACGAAATTACATGGATCTGATTGATAGTTTGGGATTCCAGAATTCAGTGAAACCTTCAAATGGTCTTGTTTTTGTGCTTATTTTGTTGGAAATTCTTGTTGAGACAAAGGAGCAGGATGAATGGATGAATGACTTTGGGTTTTAAAGCCTTCCCAACAATATTTAAGTCAATATTGAGCTGATGGAAGGGTGATAATAAAAGGCTGTGTGCATTCACCTCCAGCAGAACTTCATACCCACTCCACCAGCACTTACGGTAGCTCACTCCCTGGGTTGGATGGAGAACTAAAAGCTGAAAATTAATTTAAAGTTGTTAAAAGCAGAAAAGATGTGCCTTTGACTATTACAGCATGCATGGAGCAGTTGAGTGCAAATCTTGTGTCTTTTGAGCTTTTAAGGCCAATGTAAGGGGCATTTGTGTACTTGTTTACATTTATTGTTTATGATTGGATCTGCCTAAAGCCTGCTATTAGCTAGGGCTATTTTTCTCCTCTTCCTTCATTTGTGTGTAATGATCAAACTAACAGCATTCTGACATAAGAACATCTGTTTATAGTTAGTGTTTATAGATCAGCAGCCCCCCTATCTGATTATCTATCACTGCAGTGGAATGCCCTTCAGACCAACATCTTCAGCACATCTACCGTAAAGATTCTAAAAATTGGGACGCCTTAAATAATTACCTTAACTGTCCTAAAAATTAAAGAAAAGAAAAAGAACAGTTTGTTTTTTGTCAGTGCAGTGATGCATGATAGTAAGGCAAACAGTTAAGACCCTGATCAGACTGCTCCTTGAGGAGCAGTCTGATCTGGGTCTGCACTGTTTGCACAGCCTTACCTGTCCTAATATATAGAATTTTATGGTTATTCTGGATTACATAGGATTGGCTCATTAATTATTTCAGGCTGATCATATCACTACGACTTTTCTTTAGGAACAGTTTGATCTTGTCTGTCTGTGTGTGTGTCTGTCTGTCCAGTTTTCTGACCAGTAGGAAAAGAAGATATACAGAACAGGTAGGAATTTAGGAGTGTGTAAATACAGAAGTTTAAAACTCAGTGAGAGATATCTGATTTCACTGAGTTTTGATAAATGAAGTTGTTCAGATCATTCACAGTAGCTGTGTAGTTCATTTCGGCCTCAGTATAAACTGGGAGTATTTGGTTGAATTCTGGATGTCTGGAGGTTAAAAGGTATTTAAACATTCTAAAATTTGTGTGAAAAATATAATTTTGTTTTATTTATTTTCATTTATTTTGGCCCTATATCATCAGAGATGTTGCCATTTATTGTGAATTCCTTAATGGATGTGTTTGATTTGGTAATATAGTGTGCTGTTGATGGGAATTGAAATTGGGATTTGAAATTAACTTAATACAATAGAACGCCTTCAAAGGCTTGAGAAGGCCTAGGACCATGCAAATTAGATCCAGCCATCCATTGTTAGCTTTTATATAAACTGAACTTTAGGGACCCAAGAACAAGTTCTAGTCAGACAGGGTAAATGAGCCATCAGGAGGGTTTGAGCAAATGAAGTTCTGTATTTGAGGTGAATGTGTATACTATTTTTTGTCCTGTTTCTCATTAGGCTTAGCTCTAATAGGAAAGAATTTGCTTCTCTAAGAACTTTTTTTCTATAAGAGTAGACCCTTTTGGAAAGATTTAGTTATCCTGGAAAGTAGTCAGAGGGTCACAAAAGTTATCCCCCTTTGTAAAAATGGTAGAGTATATGGAGATGTACCCATTCATAATTCAGTTTATATTGCATTCAGAAAGAGATGGCTGGATGATGGATGACTTGCGATTTTACGTCCTTTTCAACAGTATTTCAGTTATATCAGGACGATCACCAGGGACAGTGATAATGAAAGGCTGTGTGCAATGGAACCCCGTTTACAGTGGGAAAAATTCTTTCGTCAAGCAGGTCTCAAACGGGGTCAGCTAGATCTGTAGGCCAGGGCTTAACCCACTGAGCTACCAGGGCTTCTCATTCAGAAAGAGAGTACTTCTACCTTTGAGGCTCTGTGTTTTCTGGCAAATTGGTGTTGAAAAATTGCCATTATTGTCATACAGTCAACTCCCTATGTCTCGAACACTGATATCTCAAATATCTTCTTATATCAAAGAACGTATTTCCTATTTTTATTTACATTTCAACTCCTGTTATCTCAAACTACTGATATCTCATAGTAAATTTTCTGGTACCAGAAAATTTACTTTGAGGTATCTGTAATTTGGGCTGTAGTTCGACTTCAAGATATGAAGAGTTGACTGTATAATATTTTGTATATAAAAAAATATTGAAGACTATATCAGTCTGATTAGGGCATGGCCTGCTCAGTGTTGGTAGTCTAAAGATACTGTACGTATTAATCCTAATAAATGCCCCAGCTTTACTGAACACCCCCTTCCCCTGCCTCTTTCCCAAAAATTATGTTGTATTAACTTGCTTTGCTTTTCTGGATAAGGTAGCTCTTTGAAATGGGGTCTACTCTTCTAGGGAAAAATTTGCTCCTAGAGGGGCAAATTCTTTCCTGTGAGAGTTGACCCCTGCTTATCATAGGTTTTTTGACAGTGACAGCTGGGCCGCGTAGCGCAATCGGTAGGGCACCTGACTCATAAGTCAGAGGTCCTGGGTTCCAAACCCGGTCTGGCCACATACTTTCATTTCTCCTTCCGCTGATTCAAGAAGGGCAGTTGTCAGTTACTGGCGAAAGTATGTGCACTTAGTACTGGTTAACCGCTTAGCAGGTCTAAGCCTGCCCAGGAATAGTGTGGTTAGGTTAGCTGACCGTCACCGACATGAATTTCACTGTTTACCGTGGACATTAAGCAACAAATCAATCAATCAGTTGACAGTGACAGATTTACTACACTTGAGACTCTTAATAATGTGCCCCCCCCCCCACACACACACACCTTTCGCAAAATGCTACGCCCCCAGAGCATTTAATAGGATTAATATGGTACATGGAATGGTACCTGTATGTGATGTAACTATGTGACAGTTTAATCACTTTCTTGCTTTCAATATCAGACCCTTAGACATGCATTCTATGCTAAAAACTAGCAAATTTCTCTAAAGGAGCTCCGGTAGCTCAGTGGGTTAAGCATTATCCTGCAAACTAGTGGTCTGGCTTTGAATCCTACCAGAGGTGGAATTCTTTCAACCTATAGACAGGGCTCACACGCACCCTTTCATTATCATCCCAATATAAGATGAAAGTTGAAAGAGACTCAAAACGCAGTATTGTCCAGCTATGGTCTGTCTAAAAAATTGGGAGACTTGAATGTTCCTCCTCCAGATTGCAAAACTTTTTCAAAAGGTCAAAGTTAAGGTGAGTCTGGAGGTTATTCAAGGTCAGACTCTGTAAAAATTAGATCCTCAGGGTGTTTAGATTACAAACACTAGGGACTATAGTGTTACTCTTTTGGTATGTAGTGACTATTGTTATGACCAGTAGGTGTCCTTGTTTCTAGTCTCCGAAAAGGATAAATGATGTTGGTCATTTTCTCAAAACTGTTTAAACCTTTTGTGAAAATTAGGGTGTAAACAGCTTGTCTAGTTTCTCCATGGATGACCAGGTGAGTGGATGCATTCAGCGACTTGTTATCTGTTCCTTGATGACCTGTACCAGGCTGTACATAATTTTATGAACAACATGGTACCAGTACATTGCACAGCAGGCACTCATGTTGTTGAACATAATGACAAACCTCAGCAGGAGACAAGGACAGCTGTTTTGCACATCTTCTTGTCGATCATTCCATTGGCATCAGGGCTGGCATCAGATTCTGCATAGCTTCTTGTCTGCACTCAATCTCCTGAAGGGATGGATGGATTTTGACCAAACTTGCACAGATATATCATTGGGTGGGGGGAAAGACCTGATTTAAGATTGTGACCTTGCTCTTATTTTCAAAGTCACAGGAGATCAAAAAATGTTTAAAAATGGCCTGTTTGCACTCTATCTCCTAAATGGATGGATGGATTTAACTAAACTCACACATATACCGTATAATGGATAATTTTCGCGTCGCCAAATTTTCGCGGATTTGCCCCAAAAACATGATGATTAATTTTCGCGGTTTTTAATTTTCGCGGATGTTAATATCCACGAAAATTAAAATTGTGTTTGTCCTGTTGAAACTTGGCCTGACTGATTAAGACGTACAAGGAGAGAGAAACGTAAAGAAACTGTAACCACTTTATTTATGAACACATTTGTTTAGATAGAATCGGCTCCTTTTGTTTGAATGATACCCATCATTTTTTCGCAAAAAAATAAGGTAGACATTAGTACAAATATATTTCGCGGAGTTTAATTTTCGCGGATCTCTACCGGCCGCGAAATTCCGCGAAAATTAGGCGACGCGAAAATTTCCCATTATACGGTATCACTGAGAGATGGAAAAAAAACTGATTAGGTCAGAGAATGTTGAAAAATGCCATGTCTGCACTCTGTCAGATAGATTTCAAACTTACACAGAATCATTAGGAGATGGGAAAGAACTGATTAGATTTGCTGACCTTGACCCCATTTTCAAGGTCACAGGAGGTCAGAGAGTGTTGAAAATACATTATCTGCACTCTGTCTCCTGAATGGATGAATGGATTTAAACCAAAGGTTCACAGATATATCCCTGGGAGATGGAAAAGAACTGTTTCAAGGTCACAGAAGGTCTAAGAATTTTGAAAAGTGGCTTGTCGGCACCAATCTCCTAAGAGGGTTGGTGGATAATATGACTAAACAAGTGTATAGTCTAGAGGTTGAAAAAAAAACTGGTTAAATTTTGGTGACCTTGACCCTATTTTCAAGGTCACAGGAGTTCTTATTTTGGCAGCATTAGGGAAAAGGATACTGCTAGGAAAGCACAGGCAGGGGGACATCCGGTTTTGTCAAAAAAAATTAAAAGCCCTTGAGTGTATTTGTGGTGGTGAAGGGATTGGGATAGTAGGATGTAACAGGTAATAAATGTAAATGTGTGTGACGGTAGGTGTTTAATAGGTAATAAAATCCGGGGTAGGGGAGGCAACAAGTCGGTGGGGAAGGGAGGGGAGGTAAAAGGTAACTCATTAACCACTGAAATTACAGTGCATGCTTTGTAATTGGCAGGCGAGACATTACTATTTGGAAGATTCTGATTAACCATTAATGAATCCCATTTGGCATTCTTGATGCCTATTAGGAAACAGTTGGCAGCTGTATTAAACAATGCTTACCGTATTTGTCCTAATTATTAGGACTAACTAGTTTAGCAAACAGTGTAGACCCTGATCAGACTGCTCCTTTCAAAGGAGCAGTCTGATCAGGGTCTGCGCTGTTTGCTGTTCCTCTACCAATTTTCAGCACATTGCTGGATAGTGAAACCAAGGTGTTCTAATTTAGGATAATTATCTTAATTGGTTAAGATGCTCCAATATTCAGGGTAAAACCAGTGATGTCTATCGCTATGGATACATGCAACTTCCATGTCTGTTTCTGCAGATAAGAAAAATTGAAGCATCTTGGTAGAGAAAGGAGACATTCTGCATACTGTGTTCGACCCAGTTAGAGCACTCACCCCAATATGCACTCAACTTGGGCATTTCTGCGGCATTTCTTCTAATAAAGCCCCTCTCTCAAATAATTGCCCCCACTCATACTTTATGTGAAAAAAAAATGGCCAGATTCCACCTAAACAAAGTTTGTTAAACATTGCCCAAAGCAATGAACCAGGGCCATTTATTAGAAGATTCCTGGAAAGGAAGAAGACAGTCTACTGTTATCACCATTGCAGTTTCTCACAGTACAGCCCAAACATAAAAAAAGTAGTTTTTAGTGTTAGTTCAAATGAATAAAGTACTTCTGAAGTAGGCTTCTGTGAGTTTGTAACTTTTTTGCTCATTAGATTATTTTGTTGGATGTCTCTCAGAAGAAAATACAAGTTTTAGTGATGATAAGAATTGTTCACCTACCAGCTGCCACACTGGTCATCTGAATAATGGTATAATAAAGTAAAGAGGCCCAGGTGAGATGAGTATTTGACAATAATTCACAGATTATTTCCCTTAGTTCTCCATAGAAACATAAGTTGTGACCCCTCATTAGGACCGTCTCACTGAGATGGTTCTGTTGAAGGGTCAAAATATGTTTTTATTTAAAATTGTCAAAAATTATCCTAGGATTATTGTCAAATTCTTACCTTGTCTGACCTGGTAAGTAGAAAAGTGGCCTAAATGTTGGTGGGAACAACAGCAGGTAGGGTAAGGCTGGGGTAACCAATAGTAAATACACAGTTGTTCGTTCAGCTTGTCATCATCGTTCACCACAGCTAGGGCACTCACTACTACATATATGGGAGCCCCAGTAGCTCAGTAGGTTAAGCGCTGGCATGCTGATCTAGCAATCCCGGGTTCAAGCCCATCTGGAGGAGGGAATCTTTTCAATTGTAAACAGGGTTCCACTGCACACAGCTTTTCATTATCACTCACCCATTTCCAGGGTTCCACTGCACACAGCTTTTCATTATCACTCACCCATTTCCTGATATGACTGAAATACTGTTAAAAAAGATGTAAAATGGCAGGTCATCCATCCATCCATCTACATGATGCAAATTTGTTTGAATATTTTACTGCAAAACCATAACTTTTCCGTAACTTTTCATCTCTTTTTATTGGTTACTGAGGCTTTTGCCCAAAGTGTCAGCTGAAAAAGCGTATCTCTGACCAAATCTCACCTTGGTCATGTAAATACTTGGCACGCTGACACTTAACATGATGACATAAAAAACATTTATCTGTTCAACTTGTCATAAAAATTTATAAAAGGATCTTTCATGAAGAAAAGATGAATTACAATGAGTTAGTGTTATGAACATAAAAATTGTAGATATTGGGACATCGAAAACAATAACCACAATTGTCCCAAATGCAGTAAGGCATCCAAAAGATGCAGATGAAATGGCAAACAGTGTAGCCCCTGATCAGACTGCTCCAAAAGGAGCAGTCTGATCAGGGTCTGCACTGTTTGCTCAAACTTATCTGTCCCAATACTTAGAAATTTTACTGTAATTCATTTGATATAGCATCAAAATTTTCACATTTTGTGTTTATGATCAAATCTGTTTTTGCAAGTTCACTGCTTTTATTGTTGTTTTAGATGTAAAATTTTTGAAAAATAAGACATTTAGGATTTATGGGATAAAGAAGAGATATATGCAGTATCTTCACATAGATAAAACATTTGCTTGAATTTTCAGCGAACCGTGATAATATGGTTAAAAGATAGGGTTTTTTCCCATCTAGAATGACCCCTGATATCTAAATCTAATTCTGCTATAAAATGGTGTTTCCCTTACAAAGCAACCTCAAAAATCTAGGTCCATCTTAAACCACCCTCAAAATCTAGGTCCTTCATATACATGTATAACACAGATCTAGATTTTTGGGTTGCACTGAAGAAGATATAGTCTTATAACAAATTAAATGGGGATGTTCTGTGGTTGTAAATGCACACAAAGGTCTGGTCTTTAGACTGGAATTGAGTGTATAAAGGATATCTCTTTGGACTGGCATTGAGTGTATAAAGAATTGATCTTTAAACTGGCATTGAGTGTATAAAGGATTGCTGGCCTTGAGTGTATAATGGATTGCTCTTTAGACTGGCATTGAGTGTACAAAGGATTGCTGTTTGGACTTGCTGGCATTTAGTGCATAAAAGATTGAGCTTTGCTCTGGCATTGAGTGCTTATAGGATTGCTGTTTGGATGGCATTGAGTGTATAAAGGATTGTTGGCCATGAGTGTATAAAAGATTGCTCTTTGGACTGGCAATGAGTGTATAAAGGATTGCTCTTTGGGCTAGCATTGAGTGTATAAAGGATTGCTCTTTGGACTGGCATTGAGTGTGTAAAGGATTTCTCTTTGGATGGCATTGAGTACATAAAGGATTGCTCTTTGGACTGACATTGAGTGTGTAAAGGATTGCTCTTTGGATGGCATTGAGTATATAAAGGATTGCTCTTTGGACTGGCATTGAGTGTGTAAAGGATTGCTCTTTGGATGTCATTGAGTATAAATAGGATTGCTCTTTGGACTGGCATTGAGTGTGTAAAGGATTGCGCTTTGGATGGCATTGAGTATATAAAGGATTGCTCTTTGGACTGGCATTGAGTGTGTAAAGGATTGCGCTTTGGATGGCATTGAGTATATAAAGGATTGCTCTTTGGACTGGCGTTGAGTGTGTAAAGGATTCCTCTTTGGATAGCATTGAGTGTATAAAGGATTGCTGGCATTTAGTGCATAAAAGATTGATCTTTTTTCTGGCATTGAGTGTATAAAGGATTGCTGTTTGGATGGCATTGTGTGTATAAAGGATTGCTCTTTGGACTGGGAATGAGTTTATAAAGGATTGCTCTTTGGATGGCATTGAGTGTATGAAGATGGCATTGAGTGTAAAAAGAATTGCTCTTTTAACTTGCAATGAGTGTATAAAGGATTGCTCTTTTGACTAGCATTGCTCTTTTGGACTGGCATTGAAAGTATAAAAGATAGCTATTTGGACTGGCATTGAGTATATAATTGATTTCTCTCTTTGGACTAGCTAGTGTGTAAAAGTTTGCTCTTTGAACTGGCATTGAGTGTATAAAGGATTGCTTCATGGACTGGCACTAAGTGTTTTAAAGCTTTCTCTTAAAATGGACTGTCACAGATTGCAATATGATTGATGAGGACCGGATGTATTTTTATCTTCAAAATGTATATGCAGAAATTTGCTGGTAGACATCTTACAAGAGAGGATATACATGTAGGTATAGATTACAGGTGCTCCTGTTGAGATAGTGCTTATGAGATTAGTGCTGGGGATGCTGCTGGAGCTGCTGTCTCGCCTGCCCTCTTCTCTACTCTGGAGTAGGGACTGTAATTGAGATTTCAACCATTACATTTTCCATGCACAGAAGAATTTATCTAAACCCCTTATTTGGGCTACATAGCAAATGGTATGATAAACAATGTATGGAGAATTCGGTTTATTACGGTAGACCATAACTTTTTGACAAATTTAAAGGTATTGCAATTCATTCAGGTGTCCCTACATGTAAAGCATAACTTGAGATTATTTTGAAACCTCTGGCACTTTCATATTATAAAGAATTTTCTTGCTACAGTTAGTCTGATAAAAGGGTAACCCTGGCCCCCATCCAAACTGCTGTCTACCAACAGAGAAAAGATTATACCCATCAATACTTGTCACTTCAAACTTGAGGAATATTTGGAGAATGTGTATCCAGATATTGATAATATTGTCAGTTTGAACTGGAATTTTGGAGCAACATCTTGTGAAAAATCAGCATTTCTGGGAAACTCTATCGCAAGCATTGGCAAGTAAAAAGCTACATGAACATGGAATTTTAGTGCTGGATCCTAGTTCAACCAGGAGAGCTTCTGATGACATCTACAAACCTTATAATGAAACATATAACTGACATACTGTATTCAACCTAATTAGCGCAAATGCCCCAATAAGTGCACGTCATGGGAATTCCTGAGTCATATAATTATTAGCACACATATTTTTACCAGTTTGTTCCTTTCATTGCTTGTTTCCAAGAGCTGAACTTTCAGTTTTCACTTACAAAGCTTCTCCGCCCTTCATGACTATAAGCAGCTTTTCTCTGATGCTTGAAACATTAAATTCTGTATCTAATAATTCTTTGCAATGTGCGCTTATCAGGAAGAAAGTTGATGCCATTTTGAAAATGTTTAGTGTACAGTGTGTTAAAAGGGTTGAATAATATGGTATTTCTATGTTTATGTTTAGAAACAACAGTTATAATTAAAACTCTCCTGATATCTGTTTCCAGTGGATTAGTCTAACTGACAACACAAACTGGATTCATCTCAGCATTGCTAGAATGTTCAGGCACAAATTTAGGATGCATGGCTGACATGTTGTCATACCCCTCATTGCTCAAGCATTTCTACAAGTAGGTAAGGCACACACCATAGCTTTCATGTGTTCAACTAGAATTATGCTTCTCCAGGCAGTATTTTCAAAGGGGGAGGTAAACAATGGACAATGCCTAAGAGTGCCCTACCTTAGATAGAGTAAATACTAAGTAGGCATAGATTAACTGTATGCTTTCCATGCCTGTTTTAGAAGGAGTAAAAATAGCTTGAAAAAGGAGGCAATTTAGTTACAATCTTTTATAGACTGCCCCCTATTCAAAAATATTTAATCCCCTTACCTATTATGGTGAACCACGACACGAAAAAACAAGAAAGTGGCATGTGCGCCCACTGAAGACTCAGATCAGCCTAGGCATCTGCCCAGTCTCATCAGGCCTTCGCTGTCCCTCTAAGCACAAAGCAAAGACTCTGGACAGGCTTGCTGCTGCCCAGGCTGATCTGAGTCTTCACTGGGCGCACATGCCACTTTGTTGGTTTTCTCGTATTGTGGCTCTTGTATTGATTACAATCAACACAATGGACTATTTCATCTTTTGAATTTTGACAAGTCTGCTAGCCTTTTAAGGAACTAAAACAAAGAGTAAAGTACAGAACCGGCTCAGGATCAGTCTTCCATGGGCCTAAGTAACTCCATTTGCTGCAGCATACTTCTTGTTGGGATTTTACAGTAGATGGTGGATTAAGATTAAACTTTTAATATACCTTGAAGAATTTCTCATTTAGTAGCTAAAAGCATTTATGGCTTGACACACCTGCACCAAAATACCGTTATTACCCAATATATTGGACCATTTTAACTAATTGCTGTTTACCGGTAAACATGTTGATCTTTTGGTGTGGTGTCTTAAGTAAAATAGCTGGATATATCTTTAAATTTTGAGTAGAACTGCAAATAGTACAGACCTTGATCAGACTGAGAGACCTACACTGCTAGCTTAGACTCTTGTGTCCCATGTTTTAGGACCATTAAGGTGTATGAGTACACTGGCATGTTTTACTCCATTTTTCAAAGGGAGACAACTTTTGTGACTCTTTCTTTGCCTGTCCAGGCAACTAAAACTTGTCGAAAAAGGGGTCTACCCTTAAAGGAAAGAATTTGCTCCTGGAGGAGCAAATTGTTTCCTTTAGGAGTTGACCCCCAATGAGAAGAAAGGCAAAAATTAAAATGGCAAAGTTACTTCCCCTGAAAGTGTACCCATTCACCTTAAGGTATCATTGAAGGTACAAATTAGAGTTTAATGTTACAGTCTCTATTTCAAAAATGTCAATCAGAATCATCCAGTTGAACAGTAAGCTATTGTGTCAAGTGGTAAAGTGTTTACAAAACTTTTTGTTGGGGAAAATTATGGCATTTTGCTTAAGGCAGATGGGCACACTTCCATATTTTAATTTTTCTAGCATTTTTACCAAAACAGCTTTAAATTCTGCTTGCATCCTCAAACAACAGTCCTTCCAAAATGCGGCCTTCTCATAAAGGTCATGGAAGATTTTCTTCCATGAAAGTGTACCAACTCTTTCCTGCATAAGTTGACTCGTACTGAGACCTGATTTGGTACACTTTCGAGGAAGAAAATCTTCTATGATCATTTTTGCCTTCCTCTGATTTGGTACACTTTCGGAAGGCAAAAATGATCATGGAAGATTTTCTTCCCCTGAAAGTGTACCAAATCAGGGTAATGATTTAGGAAACAAAATCCTTTTATGCACTGCAAACATCTATATTGCAAGTGTTAAGCTGGCATTTTTAGTTCACCTGAACGAAAGTTCAGGAAGAGCTATTGTTGTCACCACGGCATCGGCGTCCACGTCCGCGTCGGCGTCCGGATTGGATGTTTTGGTTAAAGTTTTTTGAAGACCTATATCTCCTTAACCCGTGGATGGATTCTTTTGATACTTGCACTGTAGTTAGATATTGGTTCAAAGTTTAACAGGGTACCACCCCCACCCTACTCTGTGACCTTGATGTCAAGGTCATGGACTTAGAAAATTGGGAGTATTTTTTGACTGGATGTTTTGGTTAAAGTTTTATAAAGCCCAATATCTCCTTAACCCATGGATGGATTCCTTTGATACCTGCACTGTAGTTAGATATTGGTCCAAAGTTTTCCCAGGTACTACCTTCACCCCCCTCAGTGACCTTGATGTCAAGGTCATGGACTTAGAAAATTTTCTTTTTATTGATTGGATGTTTTGGTTAAAGTCTTTTAAAGATACATATCTCCTGAACCCATAGATGAATTCTTTTTATATTTGCACTTTAGTTAGATATTAGTCCAAAGTTTTACAGAGTACTACCCCAACCCTGCTCAGGTACCTTGATGTCAAGGTCAGGGACTTAGGAATTTTGGTCTATATTAATGTTTTCTAATTGTATACTGATTCATAATTCAGAGATTTAGTTTACACTTTAACTGATGTTAGACACTTTTTTGAGTTTTTACAAAACACTATATACTTACCCCACTGGATGACCTTGAAGTCAAGGTCATCGACTTAGAATTTTGTCTTAAAGATTTTGTTAAAGTTTTGTATTTATGAAGACATAATTTCACAGTGCCACGATGGACTCAGTTGATACTAATATTTGGACTGATGTTTTAGGTAATGGTTCAAGGTTTTGATACATCCTAGTCCCCCCCTCCCCCTACCCCCACCTCTTAGTTCTTTGACCTCAAGCTCATGGACTTTGAAATTTCATGTGGATTTTTTTTTTATTTTAATTTTATTTTAAGACTTACTTCTGAGATAGCTTATGTTTATAAATGTGTCGTCATTATGGACATGCATGCCTGAAGTTTTATGCATAGCAGTCCACTCCACCAAAGCGACTGTGTGATGGGCAAGCACCTATTCAGGCAAGCTATGCTGTCAGCCGACAGCTCTTGTTTAATTTTTTTTTTTGCATGATTTAGTTAATTAATTAGCAGCAGCAAGGTTCAGTTGAGTTAGCTGTGGAGAAACAAAGGAAACAAGTTTGATTATAAGAAGCAGTTTTTTGAGTTTAAAATCTTCACACGACATTAGTCTAATTATTAGAATCTGTTTTCTTCATAGGGATACCTAAAAATTACATGACCCTCACCTAAGAAATGTAAACAAAAGGCTGTCACAAAAAAGTACACCAGTAAGGTTTTTTGGAAGCAGACTGTTAGGTAGATATAATATCCTGTTTCTTGGAATCAGATATGAGTAACATGGGTGAGCCTATGAACTAATTCTTTTGCTACAGTATATATGCAACCCAAGCCGGGCCACTTAGCGCTGTCGGTAGGGTGCCTGACTTGTAAGCCAGAGGCCCTGGGTTCGATACCAGGTCCGGCCACTTACTTTCATTTCTCCTTCCACTGATTCAAGAAAGGCAGTTGTCAGTTACTGGTGAAAGTAAGTGTACTTAGTACTGGTTAACCACTTAGGAGGTCTAAGCCTACCGAGGAATAGTGTAGTTAGGTTAACTGGCTGTCCTGACATGACCATAGCTGTTTACTGTGGACGTTAAACAGTAACACAACAACAACAACAACATATGCAACCATTTCTCCCTCATCCTCCCTCTTCCAGCAATAGTCTGGTGAGCAGTCCACCTGGATTTCATATGGCTTTAACTCTCGAAGCAACAAAGAATAATTTTGGAAATGAAGAAAATTAGTCATATGGCCGATGAAGAAAATTTGAAGACCAGTTACTCACCTCCTTGTCAGCTCGTTTTTTTTTTTGTTTGTTTTTTTTTGAAAATTGGGGAAATTATTTAAAACCAACAGAAATTTTTAGAATGCATTTTTATCATTTTTGTGGCAAGACTGTGATTCACACATTTTCATTGTCAGTGCATTTCCTTTTGCAAAAGTAATTACCTGAAATATTGAGACACATAAGCTCAAAAAAGCAGACGACAAAATTTTAAGCAGATGACAAAATTTACGTCTGCACTATTTAAAAAAATGTTCCATCCAAGCTATATCATTTTGAGAATTCAAAGCCTAGAGGGCAAACAGAGTAGATTCAGATGAGCCACCTCAACTGGATCCACTCTGTATGCAAATTCAGCTATTTTCATTTCGTGGAATTTTAAGTTTTATTTTACTTTGAACAAGACGATTTTGAGAAGCTTGTGAGTCAAAATGCTGCTGACTGAATGACATTCTTCATAGATCCTGATTAGACTGCTCCAGGGATGTACACTGTTGGCTCAGGCCTGTTTGCCCCAATATTTATGGCTATTTGCATTCTTCCATACTGAATCATTTAAATTTTTTCAAGTGTTTCTTTCAGGTAAGTACAACTCATCATTCAGACAGACAGACAATATGTTCATTCATACACAGGTAAAAGTAATTACAGCATGTGTTGTAGAACAGATGTGGTTGCAGCAGCCATTAATTAAAACAGTTTAATAATCTGGTTATTGAATGAGTATTTACTTGCTTTTAAGACAGTGTACTTGATTGTAAGGCAGATTAATACATAGTTCTGAGCCACACCCAGAAGGTCGTTCAAAAGTCACCTGATAGTGTATAACTGGCTATAGCAAAGACAACTTAGCACATTACATAATGCTGAATGTTCAATGTCCCACATAAGTCTGTAATTTTAGATCACTGACTTAGGCTGATTACTTGCTTGTAAGGCAGATTACTTGTTGGCAAGGCAGATTGCAAGCTTGTAAGGCAGATTAATGGATTACTTTATGGTCAGGTAGATTGCATGTCTGTAAGGCCGATAATATTAGATTACTTCATGAAAAGCAGATTGCAAGTTTTTAACGCAGATAACTGGGTTACTTTATTGCCAGGCAGATTGCAAGTTTGTAGGACAGAATTGGCCAGGCAAATTGCAAGTCTGTAAGACATATAAATGGATAACTTTATGGCCAGGCAGTTTGTATGGATTAATTTATGACAAGGCAGATTGCAAGTTTGTCAAGCAGGTAATAGATTACTTTATGGCCAGGAAGATTGCAAGTGTGTAAGGTAGATTAATGGATTACTTTATGGTTAGGCAGATTGCAAGTTTGTAAGGCAGATTTTTGTTACTTTATGACAGGGCAGATTGCAAGTTTGTAAGGCAGATGACTGGATTACTGTATGACCAGGTAAATTGCAAGTTTACCATTTTGTAAGACAGGTTACTGGATTACTTTATGGCCAGGTAGATTGCAAGTTTGTAAGGCAGATTAATGGATTAATTTATGGCCAGGCAGATTGCAAGTTTGTAAGGCAGATTAATGGATTACTATATGGCCAGGCAGATTGCAAGTTTGTTAGACAGATTACTGGATTGCATTATGGCCAGGTAGATTGCAAGTCTTTAAGGCAGATTTTTCTTATTACTGTATGACAGGGCAGATTGCAAGCTTATGAAGCAGATTACTAGATTACTTTATGGCCAGGCAGATGGCAAGTTTGTAAGGCAGATTACTGGATAACTTGATGGTCAGGCAGATTGCAAGTTTGCTAGGCAGATAACAGGGTAACTTTATTATGACATGGCAGATGGCAAGTTTGTAAGTAAGACAGATTACTGGATTGCTTTATGGCCAGGCAGGTTGCAAGTTTGTAAGACAGATTACTGGATTATTTTATGGCAATACAGTGTGTGAGTTTGTAAGGGAAATGACTACCTTTATAAAAGGCATTTTATTTGCTTGAAAAGCAGATTACTTTGCTGATTAGTTGCTTGCAAGACAAATCATTTCTTGATTATCAGGGAGATTGTTTGCTTCTAAGGCAGATTCTTTGCTTGTCTGGCAGATTACTTGCATGTAAGGCAGATTGCAAGTTTGTAATGCAGATTACTTGCTTTAAATACAGAAAGATTTTTTGCTTGAAATGCAATGATTTAGCATTACTTAATTGTAAGACAGATAACTTATAAGATAGATACTAGTGTGTAAGGCAGACTACTTTGTTCAGCTTTTCGGTTGGTGTGGTTGGCCTTCTGATAGCCAGTACTTGATCTTGCAGATCTAAAGCTAAAATTGTGTTTCTGGGGTCAGTTGCGTGACAGAAGCAGTTGAGTTTTCATCTCTTCGCAACAAATATGGGTCTTCACAAGAAAAAGCCTGTCAGGTGCACACTGATTGAAAGGGTTTGTTACTGTGGATATAGGTTGCCCTGACAATAACATCTTTTAGCTTGACATGTTGTTATCTATTTTTCCACTTTAAAAAGGTTATGGTCTTTTGATGTAAAACTGTTTAAAAGATAATGAAATGTTATGCTGATGAATTAGGTACTGTTCAGGTCAGTAGGTTTGCATAATATGGTTACTGTGTAGAGTCTCTGTAGTAACATTGCACAGTTGCCAAGGTTATGATGGTTCACTTAGTTTTTAGGATATATTAGAATAAATAGTTTTTTTAAGGTATGTAAAACACAGATATATCATTAATTATTCAGGTGATTGAAAATTTAGTTATCACATAAGCACAAGAAAAGAAAATAGTTGGTTTGCAAACAGTGTAGATCCAGATGAAGCGGCTCATAATGAGCCGCTTCATCTGGGTCTACGCTGTTGGGCTTCTTGGTGAAGTCTTATTTGAGACTGTATGGATTATAGATACTCAGGATTTTGGATTATTTTGTTCTTTGCGATTGCCAGTAGGCATGCTCTGTGCAATACATGAAAAGAATGGTTGAAATGTTACAGGAGTCTGAAATGCTAGCCAGATGCAATGGGATAATTTTCATTTCTTTAGAATTAGTTGCAACCAGTGACTGACTCTAAGTGGTTGCACTTCAGATTAATAATTGCTTGCTTTCATATAGTTTGATTCTAGTTCCTGTTGGAATCTTTGTAGTGATCTAAAGATTAGGACATGACTGGATTATAATTCATGTACCAGCTACACAAATGGCAATACTATCAAATGGCAAAGGTCCTTATATTCCAGACTGGTAGATGAAGTTCGATTTGATGGTAATTCAGAGTTCAAAGGTGTAGGAAGGTTCTCCATATTGTTTCGGGGGTGGTAGGGGGGAGGGGACAAACCTTAGACAACCTCAATTTTGAGGGGGGAGGGTCATGAAGTGGGTCACCATACATTTCAAAATTAATTATTGGGGGGACAGGGGCCCCACCCCCCTCTTCCTACACTAATGATGTTGTGACTCCTCAATGGAACTGTCTCACAACTGTGGAAAATATTCCAAGATTTATCCCTGTTGATCTTCATATCTCTGTATATTTAATATTGAATTGGATGGACAAATGGAAATGGATGAATGACTTGCAATTCTACCTCCTTTTCCACAGTTCTTCAGTCATATCAGATCAATGGTTGTGCAATGGAGCGTTGTTTACAGTTGCAAAGATTTCAGCCTCCAGCAGGAATCTGACCTGGCCCCGAGGTTATAAAACTTTTTTCGTGCTCATCTCAGCTGAGCATGAAATTTTTTCTGCTGATAAATACGAAAATGCCAACTGATGTTGGCATTTTCATATTCATAAGCAGAGAAAATTTCATACTCAGCTAAACTGAGCAAGAAAATATTTGTACTTATCAGTAATTTGCTATTCAAACCCACTGAGCTAACAGGGCCCCTTTTCAGCCGCATATGTCTGCTTGTTTCTTGAATTGTTGGACCTCATAAAAAGGCCAAGTAAAAAGACCCTGTTAAAGTTTTGGCTGATGCTGCACTAATGTGATAAAGTCCATTTTTCCAATCCCAAACTATTCCTGGTATGTGAGGTTATTGAGAGCTTATCTTTCTTGCAAAAATCATGATTTTTTATGATCTTGTTAAGGTAGTTGAATTATCAGAAGCTGATCATTTCAACAGGAGCTTTTGATTAGTGTTCTGGGAGTTCAGTTGGGGATATTAGCTAGATGGATTTTTAGTACAGTTTGTATTTTTGTAAGTTTTTGAATATTTGTCTTGCTTGCATTGAGGCTGATAATTTTAGCTACTTCTTGGTAATTTTTGAAATTTTCTTTTGATTTTATGCATTTACATTAGTGGGAAACTGTTCATTCTGTAACCTTTAAAAAATGCACTGAAATTAGTTCCTGTAAATCTGTTTCAATATCATCTAGGGGACAGTGTTCAAACTTGTTGCACCTCTGTAAGGTTTCCATTTGCTTCTGTGGAAACTCTCCAACAGTCTTAATTAGGTTGAAAAAGAGATATATATGGCAATGGTTTAAGTCAGGGATTGTAATGCATAGGCTAGCACAGACCTGGGCCCAGTTGTTCAAAACATCCTTAGCCTAACAAGCTCGTTAAGAGGTCAACTCGTTAAGTGTTTTACAATTTTATAGCCAAATATACTGATATTTTTTGTTGAATAAAATATGAGAAGCTTTTGCAGTGCGAAAGCTTCTCACATTTTTTCAACAAAAAAATAATGGCGTATTCGAGATATTTACGTTTGAAATTTTAATGTCTCGTTAACTAACGATGTTAGTTTTGAACAACCAGCCCTGAACTGTATTTTAATACTGTTTGTCATTTACTTTGACTCCTAAAATTATAAATATCAGTGAAAGTGTTCATGAATATAAATTATGATATAAGAACATCCCAGTATGATAATTTATTTTCTTCCTTTCATCCATGTCACTTTATGACAAATTGCCGTAACCACTTGATGCATTGGGCAACTCAAAACATAGCCATGCTGTACCAATGTCTATCTGGAACATTTTATCTTTGACTTTTGAAAATCAGGAGATGTTACGTAGAACTCAGTGGTGACTGAATGGCAAACAGGGCAGAACAGAGTTGCCCCAGATCAGACTGCTCCTTTAGAGCAGTCTGATCTGGGGATACTCTTTTCTGACAAACTTAGGAATGACTATGGTAGTTATGAATAAAGGACCTGGTATGATAAGGTGCGTTTTTGGCCCCCATTCAAATTCTCTTAAAATTGCATGGTTTCTATTGCTTATCATTTGTGTGTATGGGAACAAACAGAAATAATATGTTTCACTTTTATTAATTCTCAGAATAACATGATTTCTGACATGCCTATATTGGTTCAATAATATGAAGGAAAATTGCAAGAAAAACTGAGTTTAATCATATTTCCTTTAAAGAAATAAGTCATTTATAATAGCTTTTGAAAGCTCTTGATAAAAGGCTTTTGATGAAATGCTTATACGTTGGGTACCACGGCTAATTACCTGTGCACTGCCTGTGCACTGCACAAGGCCTGTCAAGGTACCCCACCCACTCAAGTTTGCAAGTCCAGAGACGCTAACTAGAAAATTCCAACAGATCAAAATGAAATGTGTACCAAATTATTCCTTGTGGTCTAACTAAGAAAATGAATACCCACAACATATGTTTATTTTGTCTATGAGCGGAGATATGGGCATTTTTGTGTTGAGAAAACAGGAAAAATGTTCCAAACGCTGCCAGTTTAGTAACAGAAAGTTGAAAATAAACATAGAGCCCGGTCTCCAGCACATTTAATATTTTCATGGCATGTAAATATATCAAAATTATGTCTGCATATAAAATATAAAATGTGCTGGAGGCCGGGCTCATATATTTTGAAAGCTGCAAAGGCTACCAAATTAGTCATTTTCGTCAGAATCCGCTGGGGGTATGGGTATGTTGAAGATTAAAAACACAAATATTTTATGCAAGAACTGGTTGATTTTGTATTTACTGTTTCATTTTAGGTTAGAACTTTCCTATGAATGCATTTTAGGTATCGAAATAGAACTTTTGAAAAATGAGTTTTCTGGGGGCCAAATATGGGCCTTATCATACCAGGTCCTTTCTTTATCACTTTAGAGAGAGGGCTTAGATGTTCAAGATACTGTCCTCTTTTGATGTTGCAGAGATTTTTTGTCTCTTTTGATGTTGCAGAGATTTTTGTCATCTTAGGCTTACCTAAATTGAAATATATTGTTACAGAAGGATGGATGACTTGTGACTAGGGATGTAACGATAGTCCAAAAATGACTATTGCGATAGTATTGACATTGCAAGAAGTACCATTGCGATACTATTACTATTGTGGACTACTATTGCAATACTATTGCGATACTATTGTTTGAAAAATATATTCTTGTTTTAAGGAGGAAATAATGTATATGGTATCATTCCCATTTTGTTTACTGTATGTATAAAATGTGTACAACAGAGGTTAACATCTGCAAAGTTTAATCTATCATTGTGTTTCATAAACACAGTTTCTAGTTATTTTTCAAATGTGCACTGGTTTGGCATAATTATGCATAAAGCCCTACATTTCAGACCTTTCATTTCAATCATTTGTAGTTTCATCTGATTGGCCAAAGAGATCAAATGTGTTCTAATGGCCAACTGAATTCTCCAGGGCCATGAACCATTATCTGTCTATAGCAGATTTTGCCTTCCCTGAATGGTTTGTGCATCTGGAGATATTGAACAATCAGCTGACAGAAGCTGAAACATTTTTGTTCATAATATTTTTTCGTAAATATTACTTGCCACTTGTATAAATATCATATGTCACCTATGTGTGACCAGACATGTTTACCTACATGAATAAAGTTTTGTTCTGTTCTGTTTGTATGTACAAACCATAAATCCTGAAGATTCTGAAAACTGAGGATTTAACAAGTTTCTGCGGTTGCTTATTAACGGTAAACTCACCCCGTCCATTACCACTGGGAGAAATGAGCCGCATTGTTATGGGAGCGCGTGAGGGCTTTAATTTACTGAATATATTTAGTTGTCGCTAGGTACAGAGCTCATGATTACTGTTAGATGTGAACAGGAAAGACCGGTTTGCGCAGGCTGATTTGATTTATCGGTGTATGCAACCAGGTACCTTTAATACCCGTCTGATACACTGCACGTGACAATTATAGTCAATTTATAGCGGCTCTTTTGATCTCTACAATGTCTGACCCATAAATGAGCAGGTTATTGCACATCAACGCTGCCGTTAGTATTGTGCTCAATAATTGCGTAGACCTGATCAGAATGCATTATTTTCGCACTGTTGAAATTAAGTAAGATAGAAAAAAAAATAATAATTCCGATCAGCCATCAGCGGAAAACGGCTGTCAAGTCTCAGTAGTCTGATGGAGCAAGAGGCTAAGTGTACATGCGACTAGCTCTTGCTACCGTATTACGTCAGCGCAGCCTTATCGGGGAACGCACATTGTGTATATTCGAAAAGCGTTGAACATGATACCGGAAAACGTCTGCGCAGTGTGAACGCGGAAAAAAGTATATACAAATAGCATATAGACGCGACTGGCCGGTTGATTACGCCATGCGCAGATCGTCTGCTTGATAACCACGTGGTAATATGTGAGCATCGCAAATCTTGAAACGGGAAAACATGTACGCTGTCTCATCAAAAAAAAAAAAATGGTTTCAGAAAGATAACCGTACATTCGCGGGCCAGCAGAAACAATTTTCGATTATCTTGTGTGTTACGATTGAGACATTCGCAGCTGGACCGAGTGGTGCACATATTGCAAATTCGAATACTATGGGACGGACAGACAGACTCAGTACCTAGAGTGTGCAACCACGAATTCGTTAAGCTGAGCCTCCTGGGGAACATCGTTAGAGGATTTGACAAAAATGTAAGGGCGAGTCATAAATAATATCTGCGCAGCCTGATCAGAAAATACGTATAAAATGACTGTCTTCTGATTATTATATAATTCGTCTGTCCAGCGGTATTCGGCGGAATAGCTTCATGCGAAAATACTGTACCAAAACCGGACTGCACAGCTAAACAAATTATATTTCATATTTCAAATTATTCGTATATACATGTGTGTGCGTACCCTGATCAGGTGCCGCGGACACGCAGGCTGAGCCGAGTCTATCTTACAGACTTTAACGTATAATAAACACATGTTCCGAAATTGCATCAATGAACCTTTCGGCACGTGCCGTGCCGTTATATCTTTGACATCAAAAGCTGATCGAAATGCTTTGATCTTTGTGACCTGTTTCGGCACTGGACTATTATCAGTGGCGGCTGAGCGAATTCATTTTTCTGGAATTTAAAAGAACTCCTATGCCTAAAATGACGCTTCCATTTTTTTTTCATGATACGTCAGTTCCTTTTTCGGTGGGAGTAACGTTATTCTTGAGGAATTAGTTTGGGACTGCAGGCGTTTTACCCATTTTCTTTGCATCGAAATCGCAAAAATGCCCCTTATCTGGAGCTCTGTACATCAGATTTATTTTGACACGTGTTAACGTTTTATAGACAGAAGGGAGTTTTATACGTCGGGACAACATCAAACGGCCGTATGTAACACTTATCAAATGTATGCCAGACGCCAGAGGTGAAATTTCTTGATGTATGGAAGCAAAACCCAGACATAATATACAGCCATACGTCGGCTAACGGAAGCCATGTTTGTACAAACAGTCTGCCGCTCACTTTCGCTTTAAAGAAAGAAGGCAACAGCGGAAATTATCTGAAAAAAATTGTAATGTAGGAGACTATCGAAACTATCGATAGTCCAAAAAACTATCGGCGATAGTCATCGATGTCTCACTTTACTATCGATGCAGTACTATTGGCCGAGTTACTATTGCAATACATCGATAGTCCGATGTATTGTTACACTCCTACTTGTGACAACAGTATTTCAGGCATATCAGTATGATGGGAGAGTGATAATGAAAGGCTGTATGCAATGGAGATAAGTTTCCAGCTCTAATTGAACCGAGGACCGCTAGATCAGCAGGCCATTTCTTAACCCACTGAGCTACCAGGGCTGTGTTGTTACAGGTGACCAGTGGGTGATGTTTATCATCCTCTTTGCATCTAGCCATATGTAATTGCCTTGTGAATTTAATGCATTTTAGTTCTGCTCCCCCATCCCCCACACACACCACAACCAAATCCTCTTCTCCACAAACAAAACATATTTGGCCCAAATTGAAATTGGTCCTTTATTAGCAGTTACTGCAAGTAGTGACAAAGCGTTAAGCAGTAACTGATTCCCTGGGATTGCTGGCAGTGTCAGACTGCTAGTGAATCACAGTGATTAATAGCAAGCAGTAATTGTTCTGCAATCACTAAGCAGTAAATGTAAGGAGTGAGCAGTGACTTCTCATCTATAAAATGACTTTATTTTCCATCTCTTTTCAGGCTTTTCTCCTTTTTCGTTCCAAGACCAATAACTTCTAACATTCGCAATGTCTTTGGAAGAGAGGCGAGCTGAGCGTCGAAGAAGACGGCAGATGGAGGAGGAGTAAGTGAGCTTGAGACACATTTCAGTAGCAACAGAACATTGTAACAATGTTGTATTAAGGTGTAAGGATACACTTCATTGTTTTTTTTTTGCCATTTTTACAAAGGGGGTAACTTTTGAGTTCCTGCTAGCGTTTCTGAATGGCAAAGCCTTCAGAAATGGTGTCTACTCTTTAAGGAAGGCAATTGCTATTTGCTCCTAGAGGAGCAAATCATTTCCTATATTAGTTGACCCTCTTTGAGAAGGGAGGCAAAAATGAAAACAGAATTGCTTCCCCTGAAAATGTACCCATTCCTCTTAGTGTTTAAGCAATAGTTTGATATTGCATCAAAATTAATACAACATTGGTTCTTTGTTGTCAGTTGCTTAAGATTAACCAGAGTTTTGAGGAATGAAAATAAGGATACATTTTCTCCACAGAAAACATGTTGTGGGGTCTTATAATGTGGATGGCTGAGTTGGGACTTAATAGCCTTTCAGTGGTATTTCAGTCAATTCAAGTATAGTCAAGATTCTTACATGGGCCAAACTCAAACTGGTGAACACATAATGATACATCCAGAGGAGAAAGCCCTCAGACAAATTCAGAGCTCTAGATAAGAGGGAGTATTTGGTGATAATTAGGGATAGTTTTTGTTAATTCTCCATAAAAACATATGTTGTGACCCTTCATCTGAACCGTCTCAACAAGACGGTTCAGATGAGGGGTCACAACATATGGTTTGGATGAGGGATAAGAAAAATTATCCTTAATTATCATCAAATACTCCCTCCTATCTAGAGCTCTGAAAATGATTAGACCAGAACACAGTCTTATTAGAGATTCCACAGCATACATCTAGAAATGGCTGCATTTTCATTCCTAAAATTTTACAAAACCTGGTGCTCAAAAATATTTTGAGGTTTTTTTCAACATATGAAACAAAAAACTCCCATTAACATGAAAACTCTTTTGATGTGCAATAATAATTATGCATGAGTGCCTGTGTGTGTTTTGTTTTCATGCTTTTCTAGAAGATTCATTCTGCGTTTAAAAACAGAAAAGGTTGATGTGGAAAACAAACAGTAATCAGGAAGAAAAAAAACGGTACTTTTACAAGTTGATTATTATCTGTTAAGTGATCAGACAGATCAGTTTGGCATGTCTTGTAGTTCACTAAGTGCACTTTAGAACTACCATCATGCATCACTGAATTTTAGCCAATCAGGTGAACTGTCTCAGACTACTTATCCAATCACAGAAGTTGTTACAAATGAACTCTGAATCAGTCTCTGTAATAGGTAATGTCCTTGATGCCAGATGGAATATTATTTTCTGTTTTTCTGACAAACAAAAACAATCACACATTGTTTTTTGTGAGGCACCTTCAGGGTTTATTGGCTCAGGAAAAAAGCATCAGTCCATCATAAAGATGTATTTACAAATATTGCAGAAATCAAGAAAAGCAGGAGGAAATAACCAGCTTGTCTTAAACAATAGTGATAATCATTTTGATGCCAAATATCAGTGCTTCAGCTCTCACTTCTAATTACCAGAGATGCATGTCTAGATAGTCAGTGCATGTTCCAATAATTGATTTGACAAAAACATACCCTATACCAGACCCCCAGACATCATGGAACTAGGCATGTATTTGTCATTATTGTTATTATTATGACATGTACAGCTTCTTGCTGGCTAGCAGAAGAATATTCTGGCATTTTGTTCACATTTTCGAGAATCCTCCATTAGTGCACACTTGACTTTGAGTGTTGGTATGTTTTACATTTTCTTAGCAAAGCTGGATATTTTATTCTATTTCATCTTTTGAGACAAGAATTCATTTAGTGGATACATTGTCATATGTTCATATAAATAAGGATTACATTGTGCAAGTTTTGTTAAGAATTACCGAAAAGGGAGGAAACTCCAATAAGGGGAGTATTTAAGATGTATGAGTACACCTCAATGTTTTTCTGCCACTTTTACAAAGGGAAACAACTTTTATGACTTCATGTTTGCAACGCCTTCAAAATGGGAGCTGCTCTTCAAGGAAAGAATTTGCTCTTTGGGACCCCACAGAACTCCAGATAAGGTGGGGTATTGAGGATAATTCAAAGATAATTTTTCTTCTTTCTCAACCCGTTTCACCGAGACGGTTCTAATGAGGGTCACAACATATGTTTATATGGAGAAATATGGAAAATTATCCCTAAATATCCCTGTTACCCTTTCTAATCTGGAGCTCTGCCCCAGTTAAGAATTGTCCCCCTTTGAGAGGATTACAAAAATGACAATGGAAGAGTTGCTTCCCCTGAAAGTGTACTTATTCACCTTATGCGATAAATTTGTATAAGAAAATAAACAAGTAGGTTTGCATACACATACATGTATGTAAATATTAGCTCGGCAACTGGGATGCTGGACTGCAGATTTGGAGTTGTAGGCTATGATCGTTTGTTGCACCATCTGAATTTCTTCTGACGTATTCTAATGGGCTGGTGCTAAAACTGGCCCAGAGTTTGTTATAAAAGGGGCTTAAATGGGCTTATTTGGTGCTGCAACATCAAGTCCTGAAGCTTTTTGTGCATGTGCATGCATATCTAAATTCTGACTTCATAGATAGTGCCTGTGTTACAGCATGAAAGGACCCTGCAATTTCTCAGCAAATTAACATAACTGGACAAAGAACTACATGTTAGAAAAACATGAGACATTAACGTAGTTCTGTTAAGTTTTGTAATTTGGCAATTAATCTTGTTAACATTATGATCCTAGATAATGGGTAAGAAATGCCTGGGCAAATAGTTCAGACCCGATCAGACTGCTCCTAGAGGAGCAGTCTGATCGGGTCTGCGCTATTTGCTGTTAAGCCAACCATTTTATATCTGTCTGACTGTTTTGGGAGGAGTTTTTTGTGCATATATAGATGTTATGGCCCTATTACCTGTATAAATAAGCAAAGGTTTGACAAAAATTGAAGCTACCAGTGAAAAAAACACCAGACCTCCATAAGCAGAATGTGGCTTTCTCAGTTGTATGCTAGAGCTCGAAACTGTAGCATCAAGAGACCTAATGTTTCAGAGTCAGTTCTCTAAACCATTAGGCCACTGAGGCCCATTTACATCGGTTTGAGCTTCTTGTCAAGATTCAAATATGTAAAAGCTTCCTAACATAACAGCAGTAACAATGATTTCTGTTTTTGCATGTTTCCTTGCATGTCTAGAAGCCTTAGAAATGGAACAATGTCCCCTGAAGAGCTTCAAGCTGATATACAGGAAAGGTTGGCACGACGACGTAAAGAACGAGAAGAGAGAATGGCAGCCATGTATGCATGTATTTAATTTGCTTTAATTTTATTAACAGTAAGATATTTGTCTTCCTGTGGAATGACTGACTGTACTCATTTTTGTATAAATGCCTTTGACCCAATTCTTGGTCGACAGCCTTTTTGTATAGTGCCTTTTACCCAACTCTTGGTTGACAGCCGTTTCGTATAGTACCGTCTCGGTCTACAGCATAGGTAGCCAAAATGGTATTACTAACATGAGAAGTTAATAATTGATATGCATCCTTTTTGTAGTGAGTCAACTCTGGTTTAACATCCCACCAACAACTAGGTCATATGCAGATTGGACCTCGGTTTAAAGTCTCATCCGAAAGACCAGAGAAGCGGGGGATCGATCTTGTGACCCCTGGATTGGTAGTCCAGCACGTTATCCACTACACTACTGCCACTCCTGCATGCTTTAGTAAGAGTTATTCAAGGGAAGAGCACATCCTGGGACAGGACCAAAATCTTCTCAGGGTTTCAGTGGCTAAAGAAGGAAAAATTAAAAGACATACTATCATTTCTTTGTGTAAGGGTGCTTAAAGATTTAGATCTACAAAATTTCAAAAAATGTTTTATCCAAGTTTTATATCATGTTGAGAATTCAAGGACTACAGGGCAAACACTGTAGATCCAGATGAGGCAGCGCATTATGAGGGTATACTCTATTTGCAGCTTCAACTTTTTTCATTTTTGATGCTTAAAACTGGTCAATTCTCTCCATGTTACTACTTAAGGTGGTGATTTATGGTAAATGTAAAAATCTGCATAAAACCATAAAAAGGAACGTATCTCCCTGAAAGTTAGCACACTTCTTATTTTTGTTGTTCTTTACAGTTTAGAATACAAAATAGACATACATGCTGCTTAAAAAAGTGTTTTTATAAGGAAAGATCAAAGGGTAATTTTCTGCGAATAAATCTGAAAAAATAATATCGTTATTGAAAATTTACGTAGTGCTGAAGGTGCATTATTGGGTAATGAAGAGCGTCCTAGCAATTATTTATTCCAACTCTTTCTCAAATTGTAATGTAGACCAGATGAAAACGGTAGCTTTTTCTCAATGTTCAGCCATGTACAAAGTCAATGTACACTGGACGCATTTATTAAATATAGGGTAGGCAAGCATACCTATGTTAACACCTACAATATAAATAATACATTACTGACATGATCAGTGGTGTGTAGATGAAATTGTTCAACCTTGTTAAAATAGTATCACCTGTCTCACCTGTGTGTTTTGACAAAAAAATTTGGACACAGACTGCATCTTTTTTCAACTGCTCAGCCTGATAATGTGTGAAAGAGATGGAAAAAATAATTGCTATGACGCTCTCCATTATGCAACAAGGTACTCTAAGCACTAAGAATATTTTCAATAATGATATTATTTTTTCAGATTTATTCGCAGAAAATTACCCTTTGATCTTCTCTTATAAAAACACTTTTTAACATTAACAAATGCTGCATTTTGGGATTCTAAATTATGAGAAACAACATAAAGAAGGCATCTGCTAAGTTTTGGAAAGATCAGTGTTATTTTGAGTATTAGTATTTTATGCAGATTTTTGTCTTTGTCCCAAATCAGTGATTATCACCACCTTAATAATATGTCCAACACCTGCCAAGGGAGGTATTTTGCCTTGAATAGCTGTAACTTTTGTTGAAACTGTTTTTGAATTGCTCAGGGTGAAAAAATGCAAGGAATATTAAATTTTGTACATTTACAGCAAAATGTGATGGATAAACAATGCTATGCATGAAAACACATGAGCAATGAGTGTATGTAATGCAGCATATGGTATACTTTGAGGATGGCCCAAATTAAACCCCTTTTAGTGAAAACTTGTTAAAATTTGGATGAAGCTTAATTGTCACAAAGGACAGAGAACCCTGCAACCATGTACTACGTGCAAGTAAGTAAGTAAAGACTTTATTTATCAAGGGTTACAACATTTAGCGCATACATAAATACTTGTAATAGCTAATCTTCCATGGGGCCCTCCATATATACATATACACAAAAATAAAAATTTCAACAGATAGTTAATTTTTTGTCATTATGTGTTTACTTGAGCTCTGAATTTGTGAAACCTTCCATTGCACACAGTAGCCATGTTTCTCCCATTAGATACATTATCAGAACAAAATGCAAGAGATCTATGATACAGTGCACATTAAAAGGTATGCTACAACTGATGTAGAAGAAATGACCCGACCTCAAACACTTAACCACAAAAATATCAAACAGACAAGTGGAGCCTAGAAGTTCAACTAAACTTAGAAATGTAACATGCAATGGCAAAACAATATGAAAACATTTATGAAATTGTGAAATGACAAACCTTCACATCAGTAAAGGTTGCTCTTTTTTTTTATATTTGCTATGTAGATCTTTGAGAAATGCAATAACAATAATAAAAAAAACAAAAAATAAATAATAAAAAAAAAAACAATTTTGTTAGTATTTCATTTTCCACAACAATTGATAAACTTCGCAAGTACCATATTAATGTGTATGTAACATTAGCTATTTTTTGCTTTGTTGCCACCTTGAAATATATTCCCTCAGCCATGCAGTAGCCATCGCAGAGCCTTAAAGGGCCCAAAATTCACATCGGCAAAATTTAAAAAAAATATTTTGTCCATATTATGAGCTTCTTCTGCCTCATGTTAAGTCGGTCTTTAAAAAGCAGACAACAAAGTAGAGTTCTATGAAATTCAAAAACTGTTTCTTCCATGCCATATACATGTATCATATTGAGAATTCAAAGACTTCAGGGCAGACATTGTAGATCCAGATGAGGCAGCTCATTATGAGCTGCCTCATCTGGATCTGCAGTCTTTGCAAATTCATCATTCTGTGTTCATTTCTGGCATTTTATGCAGTGTCAGACTTAGAGTTTATTTTCTTTTGGAAACCAATCTCTAAATTGTGGTAATAAACAGTGTTTAACATCAAATATGTGCTTATCTTTTGCACAGAAAAAAAAGAAAAGATCTAAACATGAAATGCAGTTATCTTCACCCAAAAGATAAACCTCCAGTAGAATAGAAAGTAACTGATAATACGATGAGCTGCCACACAACAAAACCAACAAAGTGGCATGTGTGCCCATCAAAGACTCAGATCAGCCTAGAGTCTCCATTGTCTGCATAGAGATAGCTTATACTCTTAGGTAGCCTCTAAGCACACAGCGAAGTCTCTAGCTAGCTGATCCCTCTGGATGGGTGCCCAGACTGACCTGAGTCTTTCTTGGCTCTCATGCCACTTTGTTGGTTTTATCATGTTGCATACCTTAAGTTATATTGATACACCTCCCTGTTTTGCAAGGGGCAACAATTTTTGTGACTTCTCGGTTTCTCTGGATGACGAAGTCCTTCTAGGAGGGGGGCTGCTCTTTTCCCATTAAGAGCAGCCCCTATTGAAGTCGGAGAATTTTTCTTTGTACGAATTATCTTCCCTTGTTGAAAGTGTTCCCATTCACCTTAAATCTTGCTAGTAAGTAGGGGCTAGGTCTGACTTCAAAGGCATTCAGTAAAAGTTTTCTCAACGCCTTCTCCTAAAGTGCCAAAAATGAAAATAGCCATTTCTGGGTCTACACTGTTTGCCCGTCAGTCTCAACATGAGCCCTTCAGTCTCAACACGATACAGCATAGCCAAAACATTATTTGAAATTTTGCAGATGTAAGTTTTGTCATCTGTTTTTTGGGCACTTTTAATTTTCAAGCTAGTAATTGCAGATCATGTTGAAATAATTGACTGGTCATGTTTGTTAAAAGGTGAATAATAATTGGAACCCATTGTTTCAGGGTTGTGAAATTGGATTGGGCTGGGTCTGTTGGTCTTCCAACCATTGGATAATATAAACCTCTTTACCATTATGTCTCCATTTATTTTTATGGAAAAATGAGAAAAATGATTTTAATACCCTTTACAATAATGTTTGAGTATTGAGTAAATAATATTAATTGACAGGTAAAGTCTCTTATATGAGAATATGTTAGTCTGAAGATTCCTGCAAGGATTTAGTACAGACAGAATAATGACATTTGCCAGGAGTGATGGCCCTTTGCCAAGGTTGCTGTGGCAACAGTTCTCAAGTAATTGGAATTTTGTAGTATACTGTGCTGATCAAATACAGGTACTGGTCAAAAGTTTGTTTGCTGGAAGATGTCTTGTGGTGCTCTTTGGGGAACAGTGTGGGTCTCACCAGTATCTCCATCTCCCCATACCCTTGCTGAAATTGTCAGCAGAGAACTTGGGTGTCAGATAGGCAGTAAACTTTTAGTTATGAGACAGAGTGTTTCCCTCAAGGCAGAGCCAAGAATGTGTCAGTCTTTTGGTTTCTTGTAAAAAACAGCAGGGACAATGATAGCTACCCCAACAGTTAAACATAATCCTCTGGGGTGGGGGCTTTTAACAGGGGTTAGATCAGACATTTGTCCTGTCAGCTAGGACGTCTATCTTTGCTCTATAGAGTAAAATCAGAGTCCTGGCTATTCCACATCCCTGGAGTAGGAGAGATTGCAAGGGATTGCAAATGACTGGTGCAAACTGTGATACCTAGCATCAAACCTGTTATCAAGTTTCATCTTAGTGTGTTCAAGGCAAGTTGCACTTATTTCTACCCCTTGACCTGTATTTCGTGCTCTGCTGACTGTAAAATTACAAGTCCAAAATTATGTTGATGCTAGCATTTAAATCCATTGCTCTTAAGTATGATACCTACAATCATCATACCTGGCAGAAAGTTTCTTCTTAGAATGTTTTCAAGGCATGTTTCACTTATTTACACTCTTGACCTATATTTCTTGCCCTGCTGACTTTGTAAAATTTCATGTCCAAAATAATGTTGACCCTAGTGTGAAAGTCCATTTCTCTGAAAGTATGATACCTGCAGTCATCAAACTTAGCAGAAAAGTTCTTAGAATTTTCTTGAGGTATGTTGCTCTCTTGAGGTATGTTGCTCTTATTTCTACCCGTGATCTATATTTTATGCTCTGCTAACATTGTAAAATTTCACTTCCAAAGTTGCATTGAACCTAGCATATATGTCCAGTTTTTCTCAAATTATGATACTGACAATCATCTAACCTGGCAGAAAGTTTCTTCTTTAAATGGTCACAACGGATGTTGCACTTATTTCTACCCTTCACGTGTATTTCATGGACAGCTGACTGGGTAAAATTATATACACGAAAGCGCAAAACTGTATTGACCCTGGCATTTAAGTTCTCTTTAAACACAGTGTGTATAGTTATCAAACCTACAATGAAGCTTCTGCTAAGAATGTATATTGGGATGCTGCAGTTATTTATTCCCTTGACCTATATTTCATGCCCTTTTGGCTTTGGAACTTTTTACGTCAACTTGGCATCCACATTTGCATGGACTCTGGCATTAATGTCCATTTCTCACTAACTAACCCACTTACAGTCATCAGACATGGCATAAAATGTTTTCTCAAGCTGGTCTCTTGGATAGTTTAACTACTGTATGACTTTCATGTTTCTTTCACACGCTGGAAAATATTTTTCTGCGAATGGAGGTCTCTTTGTACACACACTGTATCCACACCTCAGGTGTGCAAGGAGTTTGAGCACTGAAGTCTGGAATGTACCTGCTCAAAAATAACCAAAATTTTCTAAATTTAGCCTGAAAACACAAAAATAAAGCTTTTAAATCACACCAGGATGCATTTATGGCTGCAAGATGAATGATCATTAATGTTTTGTGGTGATATCATAGACCATCTGATATCTTTGCAGACTGAGTTATGGCCAAATGAAATAATTTTATGGGTCTGCAGCTGCAAAAAATTTGGGGATTATTCCAAAGTCATTGTAAATTGTAACTGAGTGGTTCCGTGATCAAAAGGTGCCTTTTGCCCTTAATACAACAAAAGAGCAGGTGACAAAATATACGGTATGTCTGCAAAATTTCAAAAAATGTTTCATCAATTTAAGCTGTATCATGTTGAAAAATTCAAACACTACAGGGCAAACAGTGTGGGTTCAGATGAGGCAGCTCATTCTGATCATCTGGATCTACTCTGTTTGCAAATTTAACTTTTTGGTACTTTAAGGGTTATGAATGGCAACTGGTGTGGACTGAGTGTCTACACTGTTTGTTTGCCTATGCATGTATCAGTTCTTAGAGTTAGTATACATTGTTGCTTTTGTTGGCATGTGCACCTTTGAATGTTTTTCTTTAAACCCTATTACTTTTGCACAACTGTATCCAATATTCAGGGTGGCTGAGCCCTATAAAATTGTCCATTCTGAGGAAAAAAAAAATATCAGTCATGGCAGACTTTTACTTCTGTTGTGCAAGTTAGTGTGATTTAGGCAGGTTTTGTTTGCCCCTCTGACTTTGACTTTGAAATCAGTATTGTGTAGATTCTTATTTTGTGTATTATTCTGAAATCCAGAATAGGGTGTTTGATGGTAATCGCAGGGTATTTTTTATTTTTCATATTTCTGATAAAAGTATAGATTGTGGCCCCTCATAAGAACACGATGAGGCAGTTCTAGAGAGGGGCCAGTTGCATCTATGTGTACCCATTACTTGCAAATGGATTCTACTACCCTTATGAAATGGATGAGTTCATTCATCATTTTAGGGGTGTCTGGTAAATTTTCACTTTTGATTCTTTTACAGAAATGCTTGAATTTTAAGTAAACAGTGGAGATCCTGATCAGTCACTAAGTTATACAGCTTCAAATCTAGGTCTGCACTGTTTGCCAGTGTCCCATTTATGGGATCCTAGGCATGAATGGGTTAATGGAGAATTACCAGAACTGAATTACCATCAAAGTCCACAATTACCTTCCTTATTTAGGAATATGTTTTAATTTTTCTTTAAGAATTTTCCCCCTGCATCATCCCATGCTTGTGTTAATGTGTGTGATTTCCCTACCCTTATAGAGCAGCCAGTGTTACCACAGTCAACGGTGAAGACGATCTCGAGCGGCGACGAAGGGAAAGACGTGAGGCTCGATTAAAGTATGTCTAACAGAGTAACTAGTCTAAGATATTTTCTTTAATATGATATCATTAAAAATCTGATAATAGATAATAGCTTATATCTTGCTTACTAGTGTGGTGCTAATAAGTTTATTGAAAAGTTTCACCATTATTTCCTTTCATTTCTTTGAAGTGACCTTGACCTTTATAGCATGAGAGTGACTTTGATGTGACCTATTTCCAGAGAAGCATGCATTTGCAGTGAATAGAATAACAGATAAGCCAAATTTGGATAAAGATTTTGTCTGAGTTTCTACAACATACGTTGTTCTTTCATTTAAGAAAACGTAAAGCTCTGTCACAATCAAATATGGCATATCTGGTGTCGTTGAAAGAACCCTTCAGTCCCACTTTATTTTCCAAGAACTATTCTATTTTTCCCAGGTTAGAGACTATTGTTTTGTGTGTTCCTTTCAAAACCAGCCTTTTTAGCTTTTTTAACAGTTTTAGTTTCCATAGTAACCTACTAAATACTTTCCACAGTTTGCTGTTGCTTATAACAAAAATGGATAACATTCAGAATTTTCAGGAAACCAAATTAAAAATTTGTGACCTTGAGTTTTCTTCTGACCTTGACCTTTGAATACTATTTATAGAGCTGCTGGAGGAGGTGACGACACATCAGACTACAGTAGCAGGCGGTCACGCCGCAGAGGCCAAGAAGAAGATACAACAGAGGTGAGAATACCCCACCGCCCTTTTCCACAAAAGAGATGTAGATAATAGAATTGTTACGGTGAATAGGTAAAGTTGCAGGCGATGCAACTCTCCCATATTTATTGCTACCCTTCTTCATAGGGGTCAACTATTAAAGGAAAGAATTAGCTGTTTCCTTTAAGAGTAGACTCCATTTTAAAAGGGCTGTTTTGTCCAGGTAAGCAATGAAACTGGAAGTCACAAAAGTTGTTTCCCTTTGTAAAAATTGTGCTAAAAAAAACTTGGAGGTGCACCCATTCATCCTAAGACAGACTGTGCTGTCACAAAATACTATGACACCTTAATAATAAGTAAAAACTGTCTGAAGATGAGGCCAGCAGTTGCTGATATTGGAGTGTCAAAAAGAATTCTTCTATGTTCAGATTTGGACCAGCTCATGTGTCTTATTGGGGAATGTTTTCATACAGTCTGTGTAGGCCCTGATCAGACTGCTCTGAAATGGTCTGATCTGAGTCTACACTGGTAACCTAATTACATCTGTCTATATCATAACTCACATCTTCACTAAACATGAATGTTCTGCCTCAGTGTAATAAGGTTTATATTTGCATATCAAGTACAAATTTGTCAAAAGTTTGAAATGTTTATATGCAACATTTGAACTCCACCAACTTAACACTTTAAGCACCAAAAAGCAGACGACTAAATTTACGTCTGCAAAAATTAAAAAAATGCCCTGTCCAAGACATTTCATATTGAGAACTCAAAGACTATAGGACAAACAGTGTAGATCTACATGAGGCGGCTCAATATGAGCCGCCTGATCAAGATCTACCCTGTTTGCAAATGATGCTATTTTTGTCACTGGTGTTTAAAGTGTTAAGTTGAATGGGTACACTTACAAGGGAAGCAGCTCTGCCGTTTTCATATTTGTTTCTTTCCTGTGGGGTTCAGCTCTTAAAGGAGAGAATTTGCTCCCCAAAGAGTGAATTCTTTACATTAAGAGTAGACTCAGTTTTAGAAGGGCTTTTTGATGGGCACAAACATGAAGTCAAAAAAGTTGTTCCCCTTGGCTGAAATGGTAGAAAAACATATGTGATGTACCCATGCACCTTAGGCTTGAAATTTTTATCTGCAACATTTGGACACCACTATCAGAACACATTAACCTTGGAATACATTACATCTGCCGGTATCAAAGGGCATTTACCAGCATCAAAGAGCACCTATTAACTTCATACAGCACCTTACAGCATCATAGGGCACATGCTAACATTATATAGAGTGGAGTCGGGTAATTTCGGACAGCGGGTAAATTCGGGTATACCATTGCAAACAGTGAAAATCCAGATGAGACGGCTCATAATGAGCCGTCTCATCAGGATTTCCACTGTTTTCTCAGTTAATTTTGTTCAAATTCCAAAACAACTGACCTATTAAGGAAACAATATCACCGTCCAAATTTATCCGCTGTCCGAAGTTACCCGACTCTCGTGTAGCACCTACCAGCATACAGTACCTTCAAGTATCATAGAGCATCTACTATCATGCAGCACCTGCTAGCATCTTAGAGCATCTACTGATATCATTCAGCATCTACCAGCATCATAGAGTATCTACTAGCATCATACAATATCTACCAGCATCATAGAGCATCTCTACTATCATGCAGCACCTGCTAGCATCTTAGAGCATCTACTGATATCATTCAGCATCTACCAGCATCATAGAGTATCTACTAGCATCATGCAATATCTACCAGCATCATAGAGCATCTACTATCATGCAGCACCTGCTAGCATCTTAGAGCATCTACTGATATCATTCAGCATCTACCAGCATCATAGAGTATCTACTAGCATCATACAATATCTACCAGCATCATAGAGCATCTCTACTATCATGCAGCACCTGCTAGCATCTTAGAGCATCTACTGATATCATTCAGCATCTACCAGCATCATAGAGTATCTACTAGCATCATGCAATATCTACCAGCATCATAGAGCATCTCTACTATCATGCAGCACCTGCTAGCATCTTAGAGCATCTACTGATATCATTCAGCATCTACCAGCATCATAGAGTATCTACTAGCATCATGCAATATCTTCAAGTATCATAGAGCATCTACTATCATGCAGCACCTGCTAGCATCTTAGAGCATCTACTGATATCATTCAGCATCTGCCAGCATCATAGAGTATCTACTAGCATCATACAATATCTACCAGCATCATAGAGCATCTACTAACATGTCGGACCTGCAAGCATCATCTACTAAATCATGCAACATCTACCAGCCTGATAAAGCATCTTCTTGTATCATACAGCACTGCAAGTGTCATAGAGCATCTACTAAAATCCTGCAGAACCTGTCAGCATCAGAGAGCATCTACTAACATCATACAGTATCTACCAGCATCATAAAGCATCTAACATCATACAGCACCTGCAAACATCATAGAGAACCTACACCTAATTACATCATACCTTACCTATTAGACCTATTAGCATTAAATAGCACCTACTAACATTAAACAGCACCTACCAGCATCATATAGCACCAACTGACATCATACAACACCAACAAGCATGATAGAGCACCTACTAACATCATACAGTGCCAACCAGCATCCAATAGCATCAACTAACATCATACAACACCAGCTAGCATCATAAGGCACATACTAACATCATACAGCATTATCCAGCATCATAAAGCACCTACTAACATCATACAGCACCTTCCAGAATCGTAGAGCATAAACAAACATCATAAGGCACTTACCAGCATCACAGAACACCTAGTAACCTCATACAAAACTAACCAGCATCGTAGAGCATCTGCATATATATTATACAGCACCCAGCAGCATCAGTCAGCACCAATCTACTTCATACAGCTCCTACAAGCATCATAGAACATCTACTATCATTATGCAGCACCAACCAGCATCATACAGTACATACAAACATCATGCAGCACATACGAACATAATACAGCATCTACTAACATACATCACCCACTGGCATCATAGAGTACCTAACAACATCATACAGCACTTGCAAGCATAATGGAACAGTACCAGCATCATGTGGCACCTGCAACTCTAGCATCATGCAAAACCTAGTACTATCTTCCGACACTTATTAGCATAATGTAAAAGCTACCAGCATAATATAACACCTGCCACCACAACCAGTATGGTACAACATCTACCAATGTAATACAACAACTACCACTATAGTACAACACCTGCCAGCATACTATAGAAGCCACCAACATAATACAACAGCTACCAGTATACTGCAACACTTGCCAGCATAATCAGTATAATATAACATCTACCAATATAATACAGCAGCTACCAGTATAATACAACAGCTACCGGCATAATACAACATCTGTCAGTATAATACAACAGCTACTAGCAGAAGGCAACAGATATCAGTATAATAAAACTCCTACTAGCTTAACAAGTATAATTCAGCAGCTTTTGGTGTAATGCTATAGCTACTATCATTATACAACAGCTATCGGTATAATACAACACCTATCAGTATAATACAACACCTGTTAGCATAATACAACAGATATCAGCATAATACAACAGCAGGCAAATAATACAACAGCTGTTGGCATAATCATGCAGCTTCCAGCATAGTACAACAGCTCGTATAACTAGCATTATACAACAGCCACTAGCATAATACAGTAGCCATCTACAGTACAATACCTATCAATATAATACAACAGCTACTGCACCAGTTAGCATTATAAAGTAAGTACCGGCACAACACTCCTACGTGATAGCAGATAATGTTAAGCAACATCAGATCATGTTAAAGTATTCGACTCAGAAAAATGCATTTTGTGGTAATTAAGATGAATGCAGGATGAAAACAGTGCATGAGATATTTACTACCTTTGTTAATTCATATTCATATGAAAAATTCAACCTATAGTAAGAATAAATGCAGAGTGTATGCCAGGATCATAGATAAGCAAGGTAACACCAACTCTGAAAACTTTAATGCCACTTTAGCAATTTGCATCTCTCAAGATTGTGTCATAGAGACTGCAAGAAATGTCATGTTTTTTTAACAGCTAAAGTATGGGAAGATGGCTTGGCAGGTACAAGGAGACTAATTTAATTTGCACCAAATAAATTTAAATTAAAATGTCATTAGACTGAATTTAAAAGCCATTTCCATATTTGAATTAATTTGTGTGCCATGATGACGCTAAACATTGGGAGAGAATGTAGACACAGATTAGACTGAAAGGTAGCCTTTAATTTTCTACTTTGTGGTAAATTTTTGGCTCCAATCTACATCTTCACGTTTAAGGATAAGAGTTACTGTTTCAGTATTATGTAACAACAACAGTCTGAAGTGTATGACACTACAGTGCTGATCCAGATTATAATTATTATTATTATTATGACTGCTGCTCTTTTTAGAAATCTTTTACACTTTCATCTTTTATAGAGAGGTTATTTTTTTTCATTCTTTTGTGTTGTGATAAAGGGAGATCACCAAGAAATCACTTCAAATTTTGAATATACAGTGAGCTTTCTAATGTCTCGTTAATAGTTTCAGATGAAAGGACTTTTTGCAACCAGTTTTTCTCAAATTTCATTTTCTGTTCTTATTCTGCTGATTCTCCCAAGTGTTGTCAACATTTTGATTTTTCATTACATTTTCTTCAGCTCACCAAGGCTTAATATTAACTTAATAAAGCTTGGGGTAGCCAATATTCATGGGATTAACCCATTTATGCATTGTGTCCCATAAAAGGCATATTAGTAAACAGTACAGACCCAGCTCAGGTGCTGCAGAATGCTGCATCTGTTCGGGGCCACACTTTTTGCATAAAAAACATGGATGGTTCTCTTTCAAAGAAAATACAGGGTCTACACTTTTTGCATAAAAAACATGGATACTGCTCTTTAAAAGAAAATATATATAATAAAAATAAATTGAACCAGAAACCCCTTAAATGACAAATGGATTTATCCACTATGTAAGAAGAGAAGAGTCCACTAGGAATAAATGTGTTAAAATGTCTTCTCAAAACAGCTGTAGTGGCATTTCATTAGAATTGCCTGTTGAGGCAGTTCTAATATTCCACAACATTTGTTTCCTGCAGATTAAACTAAAGGACAGTTGCTGTAGCTCATTTCATGCTTAAAATTTTATCATAAACTAGCCATGCTTCATCAGTCATTTGTATGCTTTGTATATCATTGTGTTGGTAGGACGACTTTTCCAGTTACCGCTCTCGACGCCACAGGGGCTACGAGGACGAGGAGGAGGTAACCATAGCAACAGCCATTGTTGTCACTGTAGTAATACTTTCCTGTTACCTTGTTATCCATATTGTCTCTGTATCACTTCCATGCTGTGTTTCCCATTGTGTCACTGTATCACTTCCATGCTGTGTTTCCCATTGTGTCACTGTATCACATCCATTCTACCAGCATTCATCACTGTTGTATCCATAGCAATACAGTATCTTCCTGTGATCACTGTTTTCTGTGTCACCTTTGTAAAAGTTTCCTCCTATTCTGCTCTGCAACAATCTAAATTTTTAGCAGCATCCTTCATCAACCTAAACCTTAACCCACTCCATGCGGGATACCCCTGTAGGGGTATCTATCTGGGCAAACAGTGTGGATCAAGATCAGGCCCCACAAATGTGGGGCCTGATCTGAGATCCAAACAGTTTGCTGCCTAAACATCATTTCTACAAAGGTTGGTTAACCAATACTGTCAAAATATTCTTGATTTTTTATGCAGACGACAATTTCAGCAGACGACAAAAAATACCCAGAATGCAATGGGTTAAAGTGCTAAAAATTCAGATGAAGAAATTAACATCTGCAAAATTCAAAAACAGTTGTTTCATCCAAGCTATGTCATATTGAGAATTCAAAGACTAGAGGACAAAAATGTTTGGTGAATAAATTTACCATAAAGGCAACTGTTATGACTTGCCATTCGAACTGCTTTAGGGAAGCTGTTTAAAAGTTAGACCACAATATATGAGCCCGTCCAGATAGAAATCGACCTTATGACAGAAAAAATCGATTTTTAGGTTTTCTGTTATCTGAATGCGCGTGCCATCACAGAACAAAAAGGTGAAAACCGTTTGAAGTTAACTAGATTATTAAGGATGTTATGGCAGTTTTAAACACACTGGTATCTAAAGAAATTTGCCAGAATTAATAACGTTACGTGACGTCACGTTGCAACACTGTTATAGATAACGCCATTATCAATGTTTTCCCTTGAAACGCATATCGCTATTATCAACGTTAACACAGCAAACGCATGTAATTAGTATGAGTTAATTTTCCCGTAACGCAGCTCTAGACTTTGGTCCCATCCCGGGACATGCCTCGTGAGATAGATAGAAAAGATGGAAAGGCTCCAGGTGTCATATACCAAGTATGATCCCTTTACCTCGAAAGGTAATCAAGAAATATATTTTCCGAAGAGCAGCTTTAACAAGACATAAACTTCGGACTGACCGACATGCTTAAGTACTGCCGTTCGCACATACGGACAATCCGGAAACTTCATACCTCAAGTGCTTCTATGGCTTCGAGTGCATAAAGCAAAAAAAAAAAAAAAAAAACTCTTAAAAAGATATCTTTGATGTTTTGAAATACTTCAACTGTTTCTAAAGATGAGTAAGCAATTAGCTTAAAGTTTGTCATTTTCTTTTTAATAAAGCAAAGTATTTGTTTCTGTGCACTGTAAAAACAAAAATCTGTAGATTTTACGGTAAAATACCTGGCAACCAGCTGCCAGTCCGTTTCCCGTTATTTTTACGGGCATCTGCCTGTAGATCATTTTTTGAAATCACGATATGGTAGAATTATGTTTGACTCAAAAATACCTTTACTGCGTTGAAGGGTTATAGAACCAAAACATTATCTGTTTTATTCTACTCTACTCAGCATGTTGATTCCTGCCAATGTTTACGGGCGCCCGAAAAAATAGCGGGAAATGGACTGGCAGCTGGTTTCAAGGTATTCTACCGTAAAATCTACGGATTTTTACAGTGTGCAAGAGTCCTTCAGCGGCATTTTAACTTTAAGAGTAGACCGCATTTTTAAGAGCTACGACGTCCGAGGAAGCAAAAAAGAAAGTCACAAATGTTGTTTCCCTTTGTAAAAATGGTGGTAAAACATAGACACGTGGCATACGCCACGTCACAAGAAATATCACTTCTGCTTTGGAGCATCTGTTCATCATACATTTTACCAGGCCCAAAGGCCGAGATTATATATGCAACTATAGTTGATGCGAAGGCTAAGTTTATTTGCATACAAATGATTGCATGCATGTTCTATTAAAGTAAAAAGTATGCAAAGACCAGGAACTGAAACAATCAAAATCCAAATCCAGCCCTCAAACCATTGTTGGAAACAACTAAGATTACAAATAATCAAGATACAGAGAACATATGGCCAACCGAGTGAGCAGCTTGTTCCCAAAAGGTGGCCACTCAGCAACCCAAACCGAACCAAAAATAATAATAACATACATAAGGTAAAACATCACAGAAACTCTGACACCAAAAACAGGCAACAAAGAACCACAACAGAACTACCGCCTTGAAACGGTCAGTAATGAATTACTGGGGGGCTTAAATCGATTTTACAGGCCCAACCTCACACTCAGTTTCTGAAGTGGTACAAAACATTTAGTTGGTTGTTCGGTTCGCATGATAACCCTCTAACTCGTCAATGAATCATCACGGTAAACACATAAATCAAATTTCAACACCATGAAGAAGCAAAGACGAGGACTCAACATATACAACGGGCCGTCTGACAGGTGGAGATCCCTGTCCTGCCAAACGACCCCACTGGAAATCTGAAGCAAAAGAAGGTCACCAGTTGAGCCCCGGTGGACCAAGCAACAGACAAAAAGGCTCCGTTCCCAACCAACTAAAATATATAGCTTTAGGTCGGGGCCATCATAGAGTCTGACGACCGATCCCCCGGTGTGCAATTAAAGAGTGCAGCAAAGTTATCAACCGTGATTGGGTTAATCACTAAGCATGCAGACTGTCGCATAACATTTAAATTATAGCCAATACGTTTGTGACGTATTATTATTTTTCGGAATTGATCAGAAAAATCAGTCCTACCCTTAATCTTTTTGAATTTGTATACTAAGTCACCATAAAATTCTGGTTCCGATAGGCCTTGGTGTAAAAGAAATTTTAATCCGACATCAAATTTTGAAACCAATTCATGGTGTCTGCGATAGAATTTAGAAAAAGCCTTTCTAAGCTTATGATACCGATAGCCCTGTCAGTTGTAAAATCGCCTATACAAAAATTGTTTTGAAAAGCAGCTCAGCCTTCATGATTGGTGACAAAATGTGGGTTGATGAGCAGCATATACTGTGCCATGTAACTGGCAAAAAGTAGAGAGAACATAATTTTGAAAACTGTCTAACTGCTCAGCAAAACACAATTTCTTGTTCTAGTTTCCCGCCCAACAGTGCAATATAAACCAGGGTAAGACAATGAATTAGGTTCCTGCGATGTACGTTGTATTTTTACCATTTTGTTCAAGCTAAAACAAACTCGAAAGGAGGTCATTTTAGTTGCCAACTTAAAACACTCAAATAATTTTTCAACCCTTTTTATGTGAAACTCAGTGACGTTTTATTACGAGTTCCTCCCCTCTCGCTTTTCCACATCCACACCTATGCCAGCTTCTGCTTACTGAAACGAGTTTCTTGATCATAGAGGCGTCTTTTTAGAAAGGAGACGTGATCTTATATTTTCTTTGTCCGTAACAAAAATAAAATCGTCACTATGGTATTAGGTATGGACTTTTAGTTACCCAAGCGTGGAAAAGCAAACAAATCACAATTTTAAACGAAAGTGAAACATCATTATTTTTTAATTTGTTAATTTTTAGAGCGGCGCCGTGGTCGAGTGGTTAGAGTGACTCGGTTATGGTGCAAAAAGTCGCCGGAAGGTCGTAACTCCTAATTTATTTTATAAAATGTAATTTACCAACCACCAGCAATAGAAACAGGGGAAAAATAAAAATAAAAATATATATAAGCTTACGGAAAAAACAAAACAAACAGACGGACTTTTGACTTAAACGGGCACTTTTCATCTCATTGGACAAAGAATTGTGAGTAGATCAAAATGGCTCAGGATCTCCGAAAAATGTGCTAAAACTGGAAAGCGTTTTGTCTTCCACCATTTACAGACATTACGATTCAGACGACACTTCTTTATGCCGCCCTTTACCGTTCGTCAACCGGCATTCGTCAGCGCTGACAGGCAGGAGAGGATTGATTGTTTTGCGTTTAACGGCCCTTTGAGAGAGTATTTCAGTCTATATCGGGCCGTCTCCCTGACAGAGGGATAAAGAAATGATAGACGAGAGAAAAATGTCCACACCCCCACCCCCCCCAAAAAAAAAAAATTAAAACACACACACACACACACACACACACACACACAAACACCCGCACCTACTGCAAGCAGAGAGGGCCCTTGTCCTACAATGTTCCAAATCAGAAGGACGCCCCGGCGCTGGAGGAGAGGAAAACATGGCCTTGAAAATTTACCTTCGACCTGGCAGTCTTTGGTATAGAAAACAAGCAGTGCATGGAAACTTGAAATTGTTTTTTTTTTCACAAGATTTTATCTACATTTTGTTTGTTGTCTTGCAGTTTAGACTGAAAAACTGTTAACAATGTCAGTGAATGCATGGATACGCTGACGATATTTGTAGGCCTATTACTAAACAAAGCTATACGCTTGGATTTTTTTTCGGTTCGGGATTTTACTTTTGATATTAATAATATAGTTATTATTATTATTATTATTATTATTATTATTATTATCCAAGATGGAAAATTATTTTCTCTAGATGAAAGCTGAAAATTTATGAACATGAACTAAAATGGGACCAGAACTATCGCAAGTCTAAACCTTTTTTACGCATCTGCGAATAAAAGATTTTTTCAATTTATTAAATTCAGTTATAAACGCAAACTGCACTTTTGGTGATGTATAATGCTCCAAAGAATCATATTTCTGGATTCCTGGCAACAAATATGCGGCTACAGTGGTTTCCCACACAATTAACATTCATATTAAAGTTCAATCACATGGCGTGTGAAACAGCGGAAAAATCTTCTGACGTAACGTCAAACTTTGACGTCATTTATCTCAGTTTCACGTCGCGTGTCATAAGGTCGATTTCTATCTGGACGGGCTCATATGTTTGATGAAGAATGTACAAAATTAATCTCAAAAATGTCATCATCCCAACCTTACAACCAACACCACTTTAACCATGTCTCACCAGCACCTTTAGGGTGTTGCTGGTTCTCAAAACCCAGCTCTGACTAGTCGTTCAAAGCATAGTTGGCGTAACGAAATTGTTAGTACAAGATTTGTTAAGTCTTTCAGTACCCATGAAATTGGTGTACTCCTAATTTTTGCTGAAAAAAATGTGTGGAACTTTTACACTGCAAAAGTTCCTCTCTTTTTTCAGCAAAAAAATACAGTGTTTTTGCATACAATACATTTGAAATTTTAATGTCTGGTTAATTAACGACATTGTTAGTTTTGAACAACTGGGCCCTGGTTTTCTTCCATGACAACTTGGTTTGTCTTCTGTAGTCACCCAGCCTACTTTATGGCCATGAAAACTTGTAGATTTTACTAGTCTTTTGCCCATCCAGATAAATCTCCCTTGCAGCCATGACATCTTGTAGCCCTTACACCTGTGTTTCCACCTTCCAATTCCAAACAAAAAGCTTTTTCCACAAAATGCTTGTCCTGTTATGTTATTTGTTGTATCTACCTTTTACTTCATGACAGTCACACACTTCTATTTCCTCTGTAGCATCTGCTAGTATCTGCTTTAACCAATACTGTCGCATTATGTTCATTTTAATCATTTCACAGTCTTTAAATCACAAGTTTTCCATATAGATATCAGAACAACACTGTTGTAGTCATCTGACGAGGACATTGTCATTTTGAAACAGTTCCGTAAAGATAAGAACCATTTATCCCAATGACAAGTGTGTAATAAGATGTAGTAAGCTGTACCGTAAAATTTTACAGAGTTAGTATGTTTTTTGTGTTAAACTTTTTAATTTGGCTTACATTATGACATTATATCAGACACTAAACCAATATTTTATATATCTGTAACAAGTTTTTCAGATATTGCTGAGAACAATGTAGTTTCTGTTGATAAATGATTTTTTTTTTTTATTTTTCAGACCCCCACATATAACGACACAAGTGCTACAGTAAGTGTTGAATCTATGTATGGAGATATTCTTTAACATACACTGTTAGCTTGCAAGTGCTGTTGTTATGTTTATGCCAGTGCCTGAGATGCCAAATTGTCTTTAAAGTTCTGTTCTGTACTTTCTTCATCAACAAGTATATGTTTAAGTTCTCTACCAATCAGTTATTGAAATGAGCTGCACAATGATATATAACTCTTTATGGAGGTGAAAATGGTTACATAGAGTTTGTAAACATTTCTTGATACTTCTGTCAAAATTTGATACTCAGACCTTGTATTGTGTGCCAAAGCAAGCAGGTGTGACAATGAAATCCGGTATTATATCTATTCATTCATCAATCTGTTCATCTGTCAAGGCCTGACATACAAAGCTTTAATTGGAATTCTAGTATCAAGAAAAGAATTGGCATTCTAAGATAAGCATAGAATAGAAAAAATCTATTATAAAAATTCTCTGTTTTAGGACACATCTGCTGCAGACACATCAGCCGAGGCAGCTCGAGAGGAACAGCGTAGACGAGAACGAGAAGAAGAGGAAGAAGAAGCTAGACGGCAACAGGAGAAGGAAGAGGCAGAAGAGAGAAGAAGGCAAGAGCAGGCAGAGGCTAGGAGAAGAGAAGAGGAAGAGGACAGACGAAGAGAGGAGGAGAGACTAAGACGCGTACGTATAGTGTGGCCCTCTTGAAACCTTTAAGAGTTACTGTAAAATAACTGTAAGAATTGGGACACCAAAAAATATCACTGTAATTGTCCTTACGATGAAACGTTTTGGTTTTACTTTGAAATGTGTCCAAAAGATGCAGATGGAATGGCAAACAGTGTAGACCCTGATCAGACTGCTCCTTTTGGAGCAGTCTGATCTGGGTCTGCACTGTTTTCTCATACCTGTCTGTCTGTCCCAATGCTTTGAATTTATATATATCTGAAATTTACCCTTCAATCTCTTTTAATTATGGCAAATGGGTACACATTTACATTTTTTTGCATTTTTGCAAGGGGAAAACAACTTTTGTGACTGCCAGTTTGTCTGCCTGGATGATGAAATCCAGTCTTTAAAATGGGGTCCAGTCTTAAAGGAAAGAGTTTGTTCCCAGGGAAACAAATTCTCTCTTATAAGAGTTGAATATCATTGGGAAGGTTGGCAAAAATGAAAATGTGAGAGTTGCTTCCCCTGAAAGTGTACTCATTTATCTTAAGATGATTTGTGGTTTAGCAAAGAGGTAGTTGACAAAAAAAATTACAAACATTCCAGCTGACACACAGTATTGAAATAATACATCAACATTTATTCAGCACCAGGACATTGAATCAGCATTCTTACACTTTTGTTTCATTGTTGTGTGTCCCCTCGGAGAATGCCCAGGCAGTTCATGATGAAATATCTTTTAGTGGTCTACAATGTGTGAGGAAGTTCTTGATTTTGTATGTCAGGTTGAAAGGGATAACAGACTAGGCAGTCTTTAACAAAGCTGAACATTTGTGTTTTGTTTGAAAAAAATTAGGGCAGTGTATGAGAGATTTTGGGTTGAAAGAGAGAGAAATTGAATGAGAGGAAAAAAGACTGAAGCAATAAGTGAAACCCATTTCACAGTATTGCTATTTTGATGGAAGCTAGAGAGATCAGCAAAAAAAATGAAAGAATGAGTGAGATCATTCTAAATGCATGCAGTACATGCATGTTTGTACATTGCATTATGCTGTAGACTGTAGTCTTTGAAAAAATGCTGCTTCATGCATCTTTCAGAGTTTTGCACATTTTATATTTTTATGTGGAAGATCTGGTTGTTTATGTTGTATTAACAGGTAATGATTGTGTCAGTATTTTGAAATTTTAGAAAGTTTGCTGTCTTGCATGCACATTTTCATTCCTGAAGCCAAATGGCGGAATTTGCTAATGGAGTCAACCATAGGCATATGAATATATTTGGATATGAAGTCTAATTTTTGCAAGTTCTTTCTTTAATGTAGTTGAAACAGTTTACAGACTTGTAACCTTGGTTTTATGTACCTTATTTTTTTTTCCACCAACTGATATTTTTGACAGTTGTGTAGGTGTTTGATGTATGGCTAGATAATGCTTTCTTCACTGACTTTCTCCAATACTTTTTTTCGTTACCGTAGCTACCTCAAATATTTGGTACATATTAATGAGTTACTATTACTATTCTAACATTTGAAGGAGATGATTGTAAGGTGTATGGCTTTATGTCATTAATAGCTAGAGATGGGTAGAAAATTGCTGACAAAATGACCGACAGTGCAAACCATGATCAGACTGTTGCTGAAATTACAGTAAGCAGAACAGTCTGATTCAGATCTTCTATGTTTGTTCAGACTCTTCTGTCCCATTTTTTGGGAGGGCCTAGGCTCTAGTCTCCACCCTGGTTAATAATGTTTTCAAGGATGTTACCAAAGGAAAAAGAGCTGTTAAGAAAAGAAAATGACCTGGTCATCAGAAATTCAGCCCCGGATCCAGGGGGTGGTCTTTGGGGCTTAAGCCCTGCCAACTGGTGCTTTGTGTCCAATATAATGCAGGAATGTAGGTAATAAGGAGCATCTGATTATAATTTGAGATGATATTCCATAAGGTTAGATTGGAATATATGTAGTGACATCTCAGTGGAATCGCCTCAACGAGGCGATTCTATTGAGATGCCATAACATATATTTAAACGTAAGCATGATATTATCTTTATTTTTCAATAAATACTCTATTTTATCTGAAAGCCTGATCATGGCCTCATTCTTTGGGTCTTCAACCCCACCAGTTGTCCAGAGAGAGCCCACAAGCTAGTTGTGGTCTAGATCGGGGCCTGAAATTCATGTATTTGATGCAATTCAAATGCAGTAATCTGTGGAATCTGTCGGGGTCAAAGGCATTTGTTAAGAAGCCTTTTAAATAGGAAGGTTAATTAATCTTGATTATGTAAGATTCAAGCTAACTCTTGACTTTAAAAGAACACCTCTTGAGAAATCTTTTGAAAAATTAATGAACAAATTATTAGAAGAATATTTGTATGATTATTATTGTTGATAAATTGTTTTAGTTTTGCATTTTCGTAATAACTTCAGCATGTTAACACCTTTCACAGCTGTGCTTTTGGCAAAAGAACACCGAAAATTAATGAGTTTTGCTAGGTAATTAGTTAAACATTGATATAGGTTACATCATTGTCTGCAAGAGAGTTTTTCAGTTTCGGATGCAAGTTTTGTCTGTCTAGCTAGGATATAGTTTTCAGGTTGAATTACAGTTTCTTTTTAGGTTTTTAGGTAAATTTTGTGGGGATATATGTGCAATATTAAGGTTTAATTACGCTTTCTTTAGTTGATTAACTTTGTCATTTTAGTTCGTCATTTTAGTTCAAATTTGACTTCTGTAGTGATCAAAGTTTAAATACCATTCATGAGTTGTGTTGAAAAGAAAAAATGCAAGCCTGATGCTGTCTAATATTAGACTGACATTGATTTTGAATAGTCTGCTTACTTATATATTTTGGTGTTTTTGAATACAGTTGTGAATGTTTATTATGTAAATATAGTTTATGACTGTGATTTGTTTGAAATCAAGAATTTGATTGAATTTGATGTGTTTCAGCTTAGTGAATTTGGTGTGTGAATGTAGTGAATTATCAAATGGATTTGATGTGTTTGAATTTAGTGCTTGAATTTAGTAAATAAATTTATGTGTTTGATATGTTTGAATTTAGGTAGTGAATGCATTGCATGTTGTTTGCATTTTGCATGCAGGAACGAGAAGCTGATGCAGAATTTGAGGCTTTGGAAGCAAAATTTTCAGAAACGGGATTACAAGATAGAGAACACACTGAGGAGGAAAATCTCGAGGAGGGTAATACACATTCAGTGATTTTACGGAAAGGCTCTGATGTGGATAAAATTGATAAGTTAGAAAGAGTGAGACAATGGAATGAAGGAGAAATTAATCACAAAGAGGAGATAAATTCACAAACAGTGCATAGTGGAAGTTTAGAACAAAGGAATAAGATTTCTGATAAATTGAATAAGTTTGAGCATTTAAAAGACGAATCTAGTGTAAAAGAAAGAGAGAAGGACAAAAATTCTAACTACTTGCCAGATAGGAAGGAAGGATTAAAAAACAGATTGAATAAGTTTGAGAAGGAAATACAAGAACAGTCTCTACCAACTACAAAAGATGTACCTGGCAAGCCACCGAAGTTAAAAGAGGTAAGATACTGTACCATATGTTTGTAAATATACTGAAAAAAAAAAAAGAAATGTTACATACAATTACTCTTAAAATTCTCGTCACCATGAGATGCAAAGAATTTGAAATAAACTTCAAACTGTTTGGTAGTGTATCTGGACTTGTTGGTATTTGGCAAGCTTTTACCATTGGTTAAATTTTGAAATATGAATGAAGTGTTTCTGGGGAAAAAATGGTTTGAATGTTGATGTAACATTAATTTTTTGTTCAGTTTATAAACATTAATAAAAAAAATCATGTTTTCTTTGTTACTACAACTTCTAAAGGGGCTGGTTGTGGTTGGGCGATGGTGCTGGTTAACTTTCAGTACCGGGCGTCCTACTAATTCAGATAATAGTAGGGCAATGGCCTATAATTGTGCTTGCAGAAAGTACAAGGCTTGTAGGGATATTTTTTCTCTCACCTGTCATATCTCTGTTCTTTCTCCCTCTCTTTGGGAGCCGGCTAAATGTTGACTGAAATTCTGTCTCAAAGAGCCATTCTGAGCAGATTCTATGCTACTGGCTCTGGTATTTCTGTGCCAGTGATAAAACAGTTTTATGGTCCTCAGAACTCCCTAAAAGATGGGGATTCGAAGATGAATTCTGGGATAATTGTTCTTGGTTCTCAATGAAAACATACATGTTGACCCCTCATTAGAACCATCTCAGTTCTAAATATGTTGTGACCCCTTATAAGAACTGTCTCTTTGAGATGGTTCTAATGAGGGGTCACAACATATATTTCACAGAAATTCATAAAATTATCCTTAAATTATCCCTGTTACCTTTCTTATCTGGAGCACTGGTACTGTACTGTCTGTGCAAAAAAAATACAGAACAGGTAAAGAGATATAAACAAGATTGTTACAACCAAGAACTTCAAAGATCAAAGACAGTAACAAACATTAACATATGAGCCGCAACACGAGAAAACCAACAAATTGATTGTGCGCCCAGTACAGTCTCAGATCAGTCTGGGCATCCACCCAGTCTGATCTGAGTCTTTGCTAAGCGCTATATGGTAGCTATGGGTCTAAGCTACCTCCATGGGGACAGCGAAGACTCTGATCAGACTGGATGGATGCCCAGGCTGATCTGAGTCTGGGCTTGGTGCACAACCATTTTGTCGGTTTTCTCGTGTCAGGGCTCATATGAATCTGGCAAAGCTATGAAGATCAAGAACGGCAAAGATGTTTAGATAAGATCCTCCCACAAGACTATAAAAGAGCAGGGGTGCTGTAAACTCAGCCTAAAAGACTACAGAATAACTCTGTTCTGAATTGTATGGTTGTAGACAGCCACAGAGCAGCCATCTAATCCTTAAAGTGCCAAAATGTGCAAACAAAAAAATTTACGTCTGCAAAATTTGCAAGAAAAATGTTTGGTTTAACCTATATCGTACATGTATTGAAAATTCAAAGACTAAGGGTCTGACTGCTCTTATATCTATCTTACATACTATAAAAGGAGACAACAAAATGCATAAACATTCCTTTCGAATAATACATGTAGTCAAACCTGTCTTAAGGGGTCACCCAAGGGAAGGACAAAAAGTGGCTGCTTAAGACAGGTGACCCCTTAAAACAGGTTCATTTGCATTGTATTTTCGTTTAAGGGACCCAGAAAAGGTTGCTGCTTAAGGCAGGTGATCCCTTAATAGAGGTGACAACATAAGCAGATTTGACTACATTGAGTGTTCAAAAACTGGAGGGCAGTGTTGATCCAGGTGAGGTAAATCACTGTGAGCAGCCTCATCTGAAACTACACTGTTTGCAAATTCAACTCTGTTCATTTTTGGCGCTTTACATATTCAGGTATTAAAACAGACTGGGTTCGAGGTTATAAAACTTGAGAATAATCTCAAACTCAAAATAAAGCACACTGATTGGCTGCTTCCGGGCATGTGCTCGGAAGCAGCCAATGAGTGTGCTTTATTTTGAGTTTGAGAATATACTCAAGTTTTATAACCTTTGGGCCTGGTTGACTAAATGTTTTCATTGATTTGTTTTTCAGCCAGCTGTAGGTTCCAACAGACTGCATGAGAAACTTCACCATTTTGAAACACAAGCCCAAGCCCAGAAGGCTGGCAGCACAAATACTGTCCAGGTACTGTATGCTAACATTTAAAAATAGTTGATTTCACCTTGAAACGTAGTTGATTTCACCTTGAAACATATTTTATCAGTGAGAAGATTCTAATAAGATACCACAACATAAACTGGTATTTTTTGTGAAAAAATAAGAAAATGTTTTAAGTGTATGGGTACATTTTTTAGAAAAAAATGTGGTGTACCCATAACATTAACATTTCACCTCCAAAATGTTACAAGCATACTCGACTATATTAATGTGCTTAAGTATTGGGACACCTAAAACCATTAATGAATGGTTTGTTAGGTATCCCAATATTTAAGCACATTAGGAGGAATATCTATGTTGTCAACTTTCTTAGTGTAACAGTCTCTTTCAAATAATATTATATTTTATCTCAAGCCTGTCTTTGATATAATAATATGCTTATCTCTCCAAACTCTTATTAAAATAGTTTATTAACGTGTAGTCTCTAGTCTCAAATTTGCCTTTTCACGTGGTCTCAACTTTTCTTTAAAAATCTCTTTGTCTCTTTTCTTATTGTAATCAATCATTCTTTCACTTTGCCAGCTTGTGCGGTCACATTCTCAGAGTTCACGGGATGGTGTTAAGGTGGCACCAAGCTCTAAGCTTAAGGACATTCAAAAACGTGTAAGCTTTTGTTTCTCTTCATTAGTGTCTGAACTTTTAAGCAAAAAAGTATTGATAATTGTAATATGCCTACATTTTGAGACACCTGAAATAATTAAAAATAAATTGTTTTTTATGTGTCACAATACTTCAGCTCATTAGGATAATAAGTCATTTGGTAGTATTTTAATGATTATGATTGTAATTGACTAAGTTCTAATATCTCCATCCATGTTACAGAAGTTCAAATATTTGTGCTTTTAAATACGTCACTATCTTTCGTAACCATTTATTAGAATTGAGTAACATTATTTTTTAAATGATTGAGAAATATAAAATAATATGAAAAGATTCTTTTTATCAGGTTTCCTCTTCAATCATGCAAAATGAAATAAAAAAAATCGCATTATGCTTATTAAAATTAGGTCATTATGTATCTTGGTACAGACACTAGATAAGAGGGAGTATTTGATGATAATGAGGGATAATTTTTCTTATTTCTCATTGAAACCATATGTTGTGACCCCTCATCTGAACCGTCTCGTTGAGACGGTTCAGATGAGGGGTCACAACATAGGTTTTTAAGCAGAATTAGCAAAAAGTATCCCTAATTATCATCAAATACTCCCTCTTATCTAGAGCTCTGTAATGGTACATATAGTCCTTATGACATGTTCTTGATAAGTTTGAATGCAATTTCAGTTTGAAAATGGCTCTGTGCATAAGAGAATGGGTCAACGCTCTGCACAGCTTAGCCGCTGGAGTGTTAGCGACACAAATATACATGTAAGGGAGCTAGCTGCTTATACACGTTAGTGGGCAGGTTTTAATTAGTTTTGGTTTTGGGCGTTTAAGGCTTGTATTAGATTGATTCGGTTTGGTATAACATATATCTTGCACATATAACAAATGAGTACCTGTCCTAAGACCCAAACTTCACAGGCCCATATTTAGTAGTGTACTAGTAAGGGTAAGTGTGTTTTGCATTTACAAGAAAAGGTAAATTGTGATAGCCCTCTGATAAGAGAGTATGCAGTTTCTTGAAAGGGGTATCTAACGACATGGCTGATGTTGATCTCGAGGAACAGAATGCATGTAAATTGAAATAACATGTAAGTTAACTGTGCCTGAATGGATTTATGCACATTCATATATATATATATATTTCCATTTAAACTTGCACTCTGTACCTAATGTATATTATGACACTCATGTTAAAATGTCTCATTAAAATCATGCATAAATATTAGTTTGCTCCTTGTCTTTCATCTAGAACATTTCCATATTAAGGTTCTTCATTATAGATATTAAGTAGCCTAATACAGTGGAATTGTACCACATTTTTTTAGTAGAATAAAGGTTATGAATTAATAATTCCAACTCAACTTCCACTGCTAATTTAGTGCAATTTAAATATTCAGTTGCTTAATACAGAAAACAACATATACCTCCATAAGTCCACTGAACCAGAACTGGGAACTTCTTGGACTATTTTCTTCGTGACAGTCTCTAAAATAATCGCTATGGCTGACAATTATATGATAAAATTGACCAAGTTGGAATAATAAGAAATAATTTTTATTGATGCGTAAATGCCAGCAAATCATTCACAAATTGAATAAAGCCTTTGGGCTTTATTCAGTTTGTGAGTGATTTATCAGTGTTTTACACATGAATAAAATTGCCAGTAAATCACCCCAGAGCTCGGGAAATATTGAAAAATGAATCGGTCCAGCCGATGACGTCATCACCTAACTAATTTCCATTGGAAAAAAATTATACCTGTCACGAAAACTAATGACAACAAGCGAAGTCCTATGAATAAATCCCGATTTCCGTAAAATGGTCGTACATTGTTGTGTTTGGTGGCGTTCTTGGTTTCAAACATTTTAAGACGTTTAGCTACGCATGTAGAAGCAAATACAAGACTAGAACGTGTTTGTATGCAAAGCGGACGTGATAGAAGACATCACACTTGATTGACATGTGGACAGGGGAGACAACCTGTTCAAGCCCATTGCATTGAAATAATATTCTGTTTGTTTGTGAACAATACGTAAGTCCTGAGCATTAACTCGTCCAAGTTATGATGGTTGTACTGTTTAACGTACCCAAATTGCATAATTTCCCCTCCACTGCCGCCGAATGGGCCCCGTCAGAAATGGTGACTTACAGAACGCGTGAAGAGCGTATAATGACGCTTCCACCGAAGTATTCGGTTGTCGCTAGGTCGCCGTTCATTATTATTCATGTTAGATGCGAACAAGAAAGACCGGTCTGACTGCTTAGTTACGCTGGCTGATACGATTGTTAGTCATCTGTGTGTGTACTTAGGTACCTTTAGCTGTCATACAGTTAGAATGACACTGCGTACGTTATACTCACAGCGGCGTCTTTTATCTTTACATCAAAGACAAAACGTGCTTGACCCATAAACGAGCGGGTAATTGCATATCAACGCTACCGTTAGTATTATACCCAATATAATAATCGCGTAGACCCTGATCAAAATGCGCTATTTTTGTGCACTGATCGGCATTACTTTCGCACTGGTCTGCATGGCGATATGACGATACAAATAGGAAAATCGGTGAAATGGACGTTTCCATTTTCATATTTATAGTTCCATTATTTTTTTACAAGATGGACACCTTACATCCCAAAGCACAGTCATCGTGATTTTGATAAGTTGTTTTGTAGACTGTCGTAAGAGTGCGCGTCATTATGACACTTGTTATTGACAGGTAGGCGGTACGACATGTGGTTCAGTGCTCCATACTGACAATCTCGATTGGCCCGTAGGCGGTCTTTTCGTCTGGCTAACACCTGCGTTAATCCGATTAGTTATGACACGTGCTAGAATTTTAAAGACAGTGGCGATATTTCATACGTCGGGACAAGATCAAACGGCCGTATGTAACAATTATCCGACGAATCGGAGAAAATTTCCTAGGTATTGGGCCAGTATGGGACCGATTTTGGGGGGCTTTGGGCTGTTTCCAATCGGTCCCAATTTCTGAATTTCGGTCTGGGACCGAAAGAAATCCGGTTTTCCCGAGCCCTGAAATCACCCCCAAACTGAATAAAGTCTTTTGGCTTTATTCCATTTGTGAGTGATTTCAGTATTCATACACATCAATAAAATGCACAAAAAAATAAATTTCATTCCTTTAATTTTCTTGAAAAATACGTCTCAATGTGCACAAATATAGTTAGCTTACTGCAGAATATCCCACTCCAATATTCTAGGGTAGAGTCGGGTAACTTCGGACATTCGGACATACAATTGCAAACAGTGAAAATCCAGATGAGACAGCTCATAATGAGCTGTCTCATCAGGATTTTCACTGTTTGGCGTGTTATTTTTTGTTTTAGTTCCAAACAACTGACATATAAAGGAAACAAAGTCAGTGTCTGAATTTCCCCGCTGTCCGAAGTTACCCGACTCTCCCCTACATGTTGTTGTAATGTGGTGATGGTGCTTCTTTTATGTAGTGACTTTAGGCTCATAATAAATTGTTTTTTAAAAGGTATATCATAATACCTCCACGTTTTCCTGATTTGTTATTCTGATGTGATGTAAATTTTGCATAAAAATTCTGTTACTTTCCATCAATTGTTAAGAAATTGTATTTTCCAAGCTTCTGTCTGCCAGCTTGCTGGGCTCTACAGAAGAAAATTTTCTGTTGGAGATTCCATAGCTTTCTTTCTGAAAACTGTACATATACATTGGCTAAAGCTTTACATTGCAAATCTCATTTCTTCTATTTTTTCTAAGCATATTATTTCTTTTTGTATTCACGATAAGGTAAATGTATACACTTTCAGGGGAAGTAACTCTGCCGTTTTCGCTCCCTTTTCAATGGGGTTTAACTCTTAAAGGAAAGCTATTGGAAGCAAATTCTTTCCTATAAGAGCAGAACCCATTTTGGAAGGTTTTGATGTCAGTGAAGCATACAGGAACTCACAAAAGTTATCTTGCTATTAAAAAAAATAGTTGATATGGCAGTGTGCCCATACATCTTAAATAGGAAGGCTTATCATCCTTATCTGCAAAGGACTTGACAAATGGAGGTCTGTCATACAAGATTTTGAACAGCAAAGACTCCAACAGATCTGTGAGTTCGTGCAGAAGAGCTGGGGCCTTCCTTTTGTGCCTTTAGTTTTATTAGGGTCAATAGGACTATCTTAAAGTGCTTAAGTATTAGGACACCTAAACCATTAATTTTCCATTTGTATCAAATGGAAAATGAATGGGTTTTAGGTGTCCCAATATACAAGCACATTAGGGGTACGTTGGGTGCTAACAGCAAATGCTCAGACTTGAATAATGTGCAGAATGATCTGGGCATTTACATGATACATTAAACACCATTTTTGCAAGTCTCCACTCACTTTTTCAGACACCTGACTCTAAGGCTGACAGAAAAAGCAGTGTCCTGGATAGATGGAAACCACCTCAAGAGGTACTGGTAATATAGCTCTTAAAGTGCCAAAAGGCATACCGTATTTACCCTAATTATTCGGATGGATTAAAATATTTATTTTTTTTACTGTCCAAACATTTAATTTGGCAAAAATTATAATTTTTTTAAGTGTCCGAATATTTACGAACGCCGAATAATAACCAATTAGCAAGGGTATGCACCGGCATATATACAGCATATATACGGTATCTTTTCCGTATATACCGAATGTGCAAAGACAACAGCTCTACGGTCTAAACGTAAATCGGGCATCCTCTCCCCAATATTTACGCTACTGGTTAAGATTACGGAGTTGGCTGAAGTGTTACGAGTGCGAACAGCGAAGACTCGGGTCAGCCTATACATCTGCCCCATCTGATTAGCGTCATCTCTATCTGCATCAACAATGGTAATGTACATGTTGACCCAAGAAGGATCGAGCTTACGAAGTTATGAGGTTGCGGGTGCGCAGGCTGAACTGAGTCTTTGCTTTTCGTACATGAGATAAGGCGCCATTTCTCACAACAATTCTTGTCATATATAGCGGAAATGTGCACGTGCACTAAAGTGCGTTTGGGAAAGATACATGGACGGTTGCAAAAGAAATAAATTGTCAAAACGACAAACTCTTCTTTCCTGACAAAATCAGTCTGAAATACATGCGCAAACTGAAAGCAGGGACCAGCCTGCGCATATACATGGTCTGTGCATTGAAACAAAGTTTGCAGTAGCCGTAAGAGTTTATCACTGGCATAGCTGGCTCTTGCGTCTCAAAAGGGCCTCAGGACACATCCGATCAGCAAACACCTGCATCATACTATGCATTTGGGAACATTGACCAGTCTGAAAAATCTCCAGGATTCACCGATAGTTTGCACAATAATTATTTTCAGATGCGCAGACTGGAATAGGCTTTGCTGTTTGCATATGTAATACGGCACCTTTTTCACAACACGTTGCCAATATTTCTGCACGCTCTGACGTAATATAGGACAGACAGAAATGTTGAAGATCAAAAGGACCCCATCTTCCAAAATTAGAATGTGTGTTATTAATAGAAGCCCGTGAATTTAAAGCAGGCCGCTTGCGGTGAATAAATAGCCAGGACACTGACAAACTTACCTGATGTGTTTAAACAATCGCATATTAGGTCATCGTAATTGTGTTGAAATACTTTCCTTTCTTTCGGAACATTTATTTGGAATATTGAAAAAGGATGAAGAGAATGAAATACATGCATATTGAGGACCTATGTAATACTGAGAGGTATGAGATATAATTTGCGACATGACATGAGATCGTTCTCCCCCCTCCGGAAATAGGCAATTCAAATAGTTCGAACACTAAATATTTTCATGACCGGTAATTTCTAATAGTCCGAACACCCCGACCAGTATTTATTTTTTAACTGTTCGAACTAAATGAGAATTTACCGTAAATCAATTGCTTTTGATCATCGGTAACAGAAACGAAGTTATAAATTCTTGGTTTCGTCATTAGATGTCCAAAATTATCTCACGATGTTATCACTTCGTTTTTAGTTGCTGACTTTGCGGAATAGTTCAGCTGGTAGGATTTGAACCATGTCTTAACAAAACCCGTTTTAGTTTGCAGACACAGACCAGTCTGCGCATATGACTTGTCCGGTCATGGTCTGTACACTCTGCGGCAATACAATTTTTCCCAAGACGGGTTTTTGGCAAGATGCGGCTCATTGTACAACTTACATTTTATCAAATGTCCAGGCCCGCCTTCAGTGTCTTCAAAGACACCGCCTGTTGAGTCCCAGTCTTGGCAAGCCTCGTCATGCATAGGGAAAAGGCGCTTATGGTGTATGCGAATGGTGATGACTTGTGTCTGCGAAAAAATGTCACACAGTCTGTCCAAGAAGATTCTAGAAATGATTCCTTTCAACGATGATCCAACATAAACTATGTACATCTGCATCTACTCTGTTCTCTATCTACAAATAAGCTCCTTTGTCCATGCCCCGACGTAAATCTCGACCCATCTGTTTGGCAAGTGTCAGCAGTTTGCGCGGTTAACGAAAAGAGGCTTATTGTTTCCGCGAACAGCGTAGACCAAATTGCGGAGAAAAACATATCCATGCAGTCTGATCAGGAAAGTCTAAAATTAAGAATAACAATTTTTAAGGTTATTGATCAATTCAACTCAGACTTCATAGATATGTAGAAAAAATGTGTGTCTGTCCTGTTCTCAAAAAAAAAAAAGCTCCTTTACCCTAGACCCGAAACCTATCTTACGAGCCACGTGGTAGACAAACTTCTCCTCGGCTAACTGCGAACTAAGTACGTCCTGACAAGGCTACGCATGTGTGAGTCTTGACTGATACTTCAAAGGATATGCATAGTTCACAAAGATGCGAACTGCGCATGTCCAGATAAACGGAAAACATGCGCAGCGGAAGCAAAGGTAAACATAGCAAACAAGCAAAACTGATAGCCTATAATGAAAATTTTATGAGAAACAAGGGACATTTTTTTGTGTCCGAACATTTATGGACAACTAAAATAGCCTGGTCAGTACATGTCCGGAAATATAGGGTACATAAAATAGGTGGCGTTTTGGGAGAATATAGGGTGTCCGAAAATTTACGGTGTTTTGGGAGAATATAGGGTGTCCGAAAATTTACGGTGTCCGAAAATTTAGGGTAAATAAGGTAATAGTTAAATTTGCAAACAGCGTAGATACAGATGAGGTGCTGCATCTGGATCTACACTGTTGCTATCTAGTCTTTAAGTTCTCAGTATCTGGATTAATCTCAGATCTTGTACTACAATCATGAGATGTGGACGTGACTTATTGTAGAACACCACAAGTATTTTCTGTTTAAAATACACTATTTTTAACATTGATAGCCATATTGAGAGTTGGTTCAGCTGGACTGCTATTTGAGATAGTATTCTCAAAAGATGCTTTGGGGATGTAAGCAGTGCTCTATAACAGGCACTCCAGTTGGGCATCATTCATGCACAATTTTCTTGTCTTTATGTTCTTTTCTTGTGTTTATCTATTATTTTTTTTTCTTATAGGATTCTTCAAGTCTTCGCTCACCATCATCAAACAAGAACACATTCTCAAAACGCCTTAGTGGAAATACGGAATTTATTGCCAGTAGATTTATAGAAAAAGTCAATGAAAGTGCTGCAAATACTGTAACTTCTCCAAACTCTGTGCTAGAGAGAAGTCATTCATTTCAAAATGGTGCTAGACGAGGGTCATCACAATCTTCTGAAACACCGTCAGACTGTTCGGATAGGTTAGGGTATCATGAATCGGAGGCTGTTTCTCGGCCAAAGGTGACAGATAGGTGGCAGCACAATGTTCAGGAAACAAATAATACACAGAAGTCAGGGAAAACAAATTCTGTTGTACACAGTCGAGGATCGAGCTGTGATAATTCGTATGTGCATAGCAGAGGATCAAGCTATGATGTAAGATTCCTTTCTGTATTCTCATTTCTCTTAACCCTGTTGTACTCAGAATGGCCAAAACTCTTTGGAGTTTTGGCTGTTCTGAGTGCAATAGGGTTAAAGGCCTCGGCTCATCAGAGCCCACTAAAATAGATGAACTGCCTGGTGCCTCTGCAGCTGAGCTGCTAGTACCTGTATCAGGATGTGTGTGTCATTTATCTCAGGTGGGGTAAAAGTCCTGCAAATTCGGAGCCAGTGTCCTAACATGACTGAAATATTGTTTATTTGGACATTAAACCACAACTCAACAACAACATTAATGAGCCACAACACAACAAAACCAACATAGTGGCATGTGCCCCCAGCGAAGACTCTGATCAGTTTGGGCATCTGCCCAGTCTGATAAGAGTCTTCACTGTCTGCATGGAGGTAGCTTACACCCTTTCCTATCCTTTAAGCACACAGCAAAGACTTGAATCAGACAAGGCAGATGCCCAGGCTAATCTGAGTCTTTACTGGGCGTGCATGCCACTTTGTTGGTTTTGTCATGGCGTGGCTCATTTGTCTTTAAGGTGTATGGGTACACCTTTTTATATAGCGATGAGCCTGGCGTCCGTCCGTCCGTCCGTCCGTCCGTCTGTCCGTCCGTCCGTCCGTAAACATTTTTCTTGTCCGCTCTATATCTTGAATACCCTTTGGAATATTTTCATGATACTTCACAGTTATGTAGAACGGGTCATGATGATGTGTCGCATACAAGAATGGTAACTCTTGCCATTGTACTTTTTGAATTATCTCCCCTTTGGTGATTTTTTGGCAGATTCGTGTCCGCTCTGTAACTTGAATACCCTTTGGAATATTTTCATGATACTTCACAGAAATGTAGAACAGGTCATGACGATGTGTCGCGAACAAGAATGACAACTCTTGCTTTCTTACTTTTTGAGTTATTTCCCCTTGATAGTTTTAGGTGTGATTTTTTGGCAGATTCGTGTCCGCTCTATAACTTGAACACCCTTTGGAATATTCTCATGATACTTCACAGATATGTTGAACAGGTCATGAGGGTGTGTCGCGAACAAGAATGACAACTCTTGCTTTCTTACTTTTTGAGTTATTTCCCCTTGATCATTTTAGGTATGATTTCGTGTCCGCTCTATAACTTGAATACCTTTTGGAATATTTTCATGATACTTCACAGATATGTAGAACAGGTCATGACGATGTGTCGCAAACAAGAATGACAACTCTTGCTTTCTTACTTTTTTAGTTATTTCCCCTTGATAGTTTTAGGTGTCATTTTTTGGCAGATTCGTGTCCGCTCTATAACTTGAACACCCTTTGGAATATTCTCATGATACTTCACAGATATGTTGAACAGGTCATGAGGGTGTGTCGGGAACAAGAATGACAACTCTTGCTTTCTTACTTTTTGAGTTATTTCCCCTTGATCATTTTAGGTATGATTTCGTGTCCGCTCTATAACTTGAATCCCTGTTGGAATATTTTCATGATACTTCACTGGTATGTAGAACAGGTCATGACGATGTGTCGTGAACAAGAATGACAACTCTTGCTTTCTTACTTTTGGAGTTATTTCCCGTTGATGATTTTAGGTTGTCCCCTCCATAGCTTGAATACCTTTTGAAATATTTTCATGATACTTCACAGATATGTAGAACAGGTCATGACAATTTGTCTCATACATGAATGATAACTCTTGCTTTTATACTTTGTGAGTTATTTCCCTTTGGTAGTTTGAGCTGCTGTCTGTATAACCCTGGCCAGCTCATGAATTTGAATAACCGTGTACCTTTTAGAACATTGATGATCATGCTGTGATATCTTATCAGTGTTCCTAACTCTGTCTGACCCCTCCACATTCCCATGCCTCGTCCCGCACCCCCCCCCCCCCCCAAACAAAAAAAAAAAAAAAAAAAAAAAAAAATTTTTCCAGATTTCGATTCTATGTCCAAATTCACTTACTAGAGAGCTCAAAATTAGGTTGGTAGGGCTTGTACTTTAGAAGTTATTCACACATTTTGAAAGTTGAACGTATCGTATGCTATACATTTGTGTATATGGTGGCTGTTTGAGATATTACCTCTTTTTAGCAGTCAAGCATACTGTTTTAGTCTGAGTGTTAGATAAGCATGCATCTGTTAACAGTTAATGTCAAACAGAAGCATAAAAAAAGACAATATATTACTAATATGTGTTTTGAAGTGCACCCTTTTCACCAAGGCCCATGGGGGTCTTCGGTCGGGGGATTTGCCATCTCTTCTGATGGCTATTTTTAATCTGCCATTTTCACTAAGCGAGTCACAGAGCTCCAGATATGGTGGGGCATTAGGGATTACTCTGAGAATTTTTTTCTTATTCTCAATGGAAACATATGGTTTGACCCCTGGTTAGAACCGTCTCAGCGAGGCATTTCTGATGATGGTCACAACATGTTTACTTGCAAAATATGGAAAATTATACCAAAGTTATCCCTGTCAACACTTCTTATCTGCAGACAACAATTGTGACTTTCTGTTTCCCTAATGATGCAACCCTCCCAAGCCAGTTATATGGCTTGTGGATTTACATTGCTCTGGATGGTACAGGAGACTAATCTATGGAGTGCAGTCACATTTTCCTAAAAATATGTAAAGTGAAGGTGTACACATTCATGGGAAGCAACTCTGCCAATTTCATTTTTGCCTCTCTTCTCAATAGGTCAACTCTTAAAGGAAGGAAGGAATTTGCTCCCATCAGAGCAAATTCTTCCCTTTGAGAGAAAACTCCCTTTTTGAAAGGCTCTAAGTGCACAGGGAAGCAAACAGGAAGTCACAAAAGTTGTTTCCCTTTGTAATAATGGCAGAAAAATATGATGGCATATCCATTCACCTTCAGATTGCTGTTTCGATAAATGCAGAAAAGTTTTATGATATATTCATTTCACAAAAAAAAAAAAAAGCAGTACGACTGTACATTATGTGGCTTAAACATGTTGCTACTGATATAATAACCCCCAAAAAGTCTATGAGATTGGTACTGTTGTGGCTTCTGAAGTTTGTTTCAGTTTATGATTGCAGCAAAGTCCTCATCCATTTGTTTTATTTCTTTCAGATTAATCCGTATGGGTAACAGTTCGAGAAAAGCCAAAAACATTCTGCCTTTTCAGTTTTGTTTGCTAGAATAGTTGTTTTGCATGTCTTAATGTTTGCTTTTAGATGCATTAAATTTTGATTTAAATCTGATAGAATATCAATTTAGATAGTCAATCTGTTTTCTTCTGTAACCACACATTTTGGGAGTGCACCAAAATCACCTCAGCAAGATAAAATGTCTGATACGTTCTTGTGAAGAAATACAAAAATGCACAATTTCATATTCAGAATTTTGATTTATCTGTGTTTTAAATTTTGTTCATGAAATACCCTAGTACACTTGATAGCACTGAGCATGTGATTTATTTGCATCAAAAACTCACTGTACTTGTCAAAACTTAGTGCTTGCATTTGTTACAGTGGCTGCTGTGAATGCTTTGCTTTTGAATTTGTAACATTTTCTGCATGTTGTATTCGTAGGCATCTTCAGATACCTCCCTTGGACCCAAATCTCCAGTTGCATGGCGACAGACACAGTTAGAACAGGTAAACTAACAGAAATAAATAATTTAGGTGTATGGGTACTCCTCCATATTTTTCTGCCATTTTAAATGCCTTAAATTGGATTGTAAACTGTAAAAAGACTAAAGTTAAAAGTTGGATGGTACAAAGTTAACTGTATACAAGAAGTCTGAGTTTGGTTATGAACAGTAAGAAGTCAATAGTTTGGTTGTGAACAGTAAAACTTCATAGCTGTAAATAATAAATAGTCTACAGCTTAGTTGTAAAGAATAAAAAAAGTCTAAACTTTGGTTGTGAACAGTATCTAGTCTAAAGTTTGGTTGTAACCAGTAAAAGTGTACAAGTTGGTTGTAAATAGTGAAAAGTGTAAAGGTAAACAGGAAAAAGTCTACTGTTTGTTTATAAACAGTTAAAAGGCCCAAGTTTGGTTGTGAACAGAAAAAGTCTACAGTTTGGTTGTAAAACAGTAAAAAGTCCACAAATCAATTGTAATCAATACAAAGTATCCAGTAAAGGCGTAAACACTTTAAAATTCACTGCTCTAAGAAGTTAAAAATTTGGTTATAAACAGTGTAGAGTCTAAAGAGTTTGGTTGTAAACAGTGAAAAGTCTCAAGTTTGGTTGTAAACAGTCAAAAGCTTTGGTTGTGAACTGTAAAAAAATCCAAAGTTTGGTTGTAAACAATGAAAAGTCTACCTTTTGGCTATGAACTGTATAAAAGAGTTTAAAGTTTGGTTGTAAACAGTGAAAAGTCTAAAGTTTGGTTGTAAACAGTGAAAAGTCTAAAGTTTGGTTGTATACAGTGAACTGTCTTGAGTTTGGTCGTAAAAAGTAGGTCTACAGTTTGATTGTAAACAGCTAAAAGTCGACAGTTTGATTGTGAACAGTAAAAAGGTCTTCTAAAGTTTTGTTATAAAAAGTAACAGGTCTAATTTGGTTGTAAACAGTAAAATACATCTTTAGTTGTAAGCAGTAAAAATGTAAATATTAATCCATATGCCACAGTTGCTGTTTTCCTGTTTACCTGCCATAATGCATTTTACGCAATCTGATAATCCAAGGCCCAAGATAAACATGTATTTTTGATGGCAGCTTTTGGATAATTTTTCTTATTTCTCCATCAAAGCATACATAGTGGCCCCTCATTAGAACTGCCTCATTGAGACAGTTCTAACGAGGGGTCACTATGTATATTTTAATGGTGTTTTGGGCAGAAATCATTTCAGAATTATCCTTAATTTTCACCTTTTTAGGAGCTCTGCATCTTATGTTTTCCTACCTGCATTTTGATAGATGCCTGCATGTGTTTTACAGCTGTTGTGTTAATGTGGATTTTATAACCTTGATTGCTGAGATGTGCATGATACCAGAATTTCCTGATAATCTTGTTGACTAATGAAGAACAAATGTTCAGAGTGAAAAATTACCAATAAAAAGTTGAAATTGTGTGTGTGCTGAGTGAATGATTGAACAAAGAATGAGCAAAAAATATAGATTTTCCGATAGGGCTGAGTGAATGATTGGACAAAGAGTGAGCAAAAAATTAGATCTTCAGATAAGTTTGAGGATATGTCTTACTTCTGAACTCAGAAAGAAAAACTTTTTAGGGATCTGATAAAGGTTGCTGAGTCAGTTCTTACAGGTGAGTTTCCATGTATGATAGGGAAACAGAAGAAAGTGTAAGCTGGTGGTTTTGACATATGAGCCGCGACACGACAAAACCAACAATGTGGTTGTGCGCCCGTCGCAAACTCGGATCAGCCCAGTCCGATCAGACTTTTCGCTACACCCCTAAAGGGTAGCTAAGGGTCTAACCTACCTACATGCGGACAGCAAAGACTCTGATCAGACTGGACGGAGGCCCAGGCTGATCTGAGTCTGCGCTGGGCGCACAACCACATTGTTGGTTTTGTCGTGTCGCGGCTCATATAAGAAAGTATAAGCTAGTTCAGCTTATCCAGTGTGTGTGTGCGTGTGTGTGTGTGTTTAGGGGGATCTGATAAGAGAATTAGAGCTGAATAAATAATCGAGAGAGAAGTGAGTTCAGAACGAGGTAGTGATGTACGTTAGACCAATTTGAGAAAGAGGTTCTTGAAAAATAAATGAGAGAGTATGGTGGATTTTGACGGTATTGCTGACACGGATCATATTTCAGTCTGTTCTTAACCTGTGTCAAAGGCCAGCTATGAAGCAATCACCTGCATTAAAAAGGGAAGCTCTTAGATTCTTTCAAAAGCAAAGACATGCAAGTGAAAATCTACCTTAGTTAAGCAAGCATCTGTCTTAAATAATTATATTTTAGGCTTTTTGGTATATATTTGCTTAGCATAGGCGTCGTTGTATTTAAAACATGTTATGTGTTCCTCATTAGAGCTGCTTCTGCAGGGCAGTTCTGTTGAGGAGCCACAACATATGTTTTTTTTTTTTTAAAATAAGCAGTGTCCTCAAAAACACCCCTATTTGGAGTTTCGTAAGAGCCCTGGACCCGGTTGTTCAAAACTATTGAGTCGTTAGTTTACATTTTGTTAAAATTTTGAACATTAATATCTCAGTTATGCCCATATTTTTTGTTGAAAAAAAGTGAGAAGCTTTTGCATTGCAAAAGCTTCTCACAATTTTTCAACAAAAGGTATCAGTGTATTTGCTAATAAAGTCGTAAAACACTTAATGAGTTGACCTCTTAACGAGCTAGTTAGACTAACAATGCTTTGAATGACTGGACCTAGGTTTGGATTGTCATTTCTATTGGTGTTCTGTAGGAGGAAGAAGCTCGTCTTGAACAACAAAGACTAGAAGAAGAAAGAGAAAGACAAGAAGAGGTAAGAGCATTGTGGGTAATAACTATCCTTGGAATTTAAAACTTTATAGGTCAAGGTTAGGTTCTGGAAATTGATATACAGGTAACAACGATGTGCTTATATTGGTTGGTTACATGTACAGCATTATATTTCATGACAGAGGCCATGTCTGATAATTGATTGGGGGCTGTGTATGGGTACATGTACACCATATATTTCATGACAGAGGCCATATCTGATAATTGATTGGAGGCTGTGTATGGGTACATGTACAGCATATATTTCATGACAGAGGCCATATCTGATAATTGATTGGAGGCTGTGTATGGGTACATGTACAGCATTATATTTCATGACAGAGGCCATAATTGATTGGGGGCTGTGTATGGGTACATGTACACCATATATTTCATGACAGAGGCCATATCTGATAATTGATTGGAGGCTGTGTATGGGTACATGTACAGCATATATTTCATGACAGAGGCCATATCTGATAATTGATTGGAGGCTGTGTATGGGTACATGTACAGCATATATTTCATGACAGAGGCCATATCTGATAATTGATTGGGGGTTGTGTATGGGTACATGTACAGCATAATGACAGAGGCCATATCTGATAATTGATTAGGGGCTGTGTATGGGTACATGTATAGCATATATTTCATGACGGAGGCCATATCTGATAATTGGTTGGGGGTTGTGTATAATCCTTATATATACTTATGAAGTTCAGAAGAATTTATCCAAGAAAAGGGGAACATGCAGTCTATGTACAGGCCTTGGGCTTTGTTATCCCCCGCCGAAGGCGGAGGGATATAGGTTTCTCCATGTCCGTCCGTCCTTCCGTCCTTCCGTCCGTCCGTCTGTCCGTCCGTCCGGAGCCATAACTAAGTAACCACTGGACGGAATTTCATGAAACTTAAAATAAATATATATCACTATAACCCGCTGATGCACATCAAGGTTTTATCAGACTGGCTTCAGGGGTGCATGAGTTATTGCCCTTTAATTGACTCAAAACAATAAAATGAGCCATAACTAAGTAACCACTTATCAAAACTTCATAACACTGGATGGAATTTCATGAAACTTAAAATAAATATATATCACTATAACCCGCTGATGCACATCAAGTTTCATCAGACTGGCTTCAGAGGTGCATGAGTTATTGCCCTTGAATTGTTTTAAAATCAATAAAATCAGCCATAACTAAGTAACCAATTGTCAAAACTTCATGAAACTAAAACTTAATATGTATCACCATAAGGCGGTTATGCACATAAAGTCTCATCAGAATGGCATCAGAAATTCATGAGTTATTGCCCTTGAATGAATTTAAAATTGACACATTTAGCCATAACTAAGTAATCAGTGAATAGAATTCTTTGAAATTTTTACTAAATACCCATCACCATAACACATTGGTGCATCTTAAGTTTTGTCAAAATTTCTTTAGTTAGCAATGAGTTATTGCCTTTGACTTGGTTCAAAATCAACAAATTGAGTCATAATTAAGTAACCAATGAATGGAATTTCATGAAACTTCAAATAATTATGTATTGTCTTGACAGAGCAATGCACATTAAGTTTGATCTTAATTGCATCAGTAGTGCATGATTTAATGCCCTTGAATTGATTTAAACTCCACATACATGTATTAGCTATAACTTAGATACTTGACTGAACAAACTGAATTAAAAGTGTATCATGATAGTGCAGTGATGCTGAGGCAAGTGTTTAAGAACAGCTTCAGCTTATGCCTCACTTAAGCCAGAGTAATTGATTTGATTTACAGTCCACAAGTTCAGCCTAGTGAACGAAATTATATGAAACTTAAAATAACCATAATAAGTGAATCAGGGCCACTTCGGCGGGGGATATAAATTCACGGAATTTGCTTGTTCAGTCAAATACATCAGTAATATGTGGGCATCAGTTTAAACAACATATATTCACCCAGATAATAATTAAGCATCCTTTCCTTTCCTTATTGGATGCTAGTAAATGTACCCTAACTTACACCATCTTTCTATTTCAATTTTTACACCGTTTGCCGGAACCTCTGGCCAATGGTTATATTTCAGTGTCATGCTGGGAAGAGTATGCCAATATTTTAACAAAAAAGTCTTACTCAGTTAATCATGTCAAGTTGGATAAGTAATGAACCTTGTTTTTGAACAAATTCTGTTGGCCCTCAATTTTAAAGCGTGATCAGGAACAATACTCTTTAAAGTATACTCTTTTATGTTCTTCCAGCAATATTTGACACATTTTTGGTACATTACTAGATAGAAAAAATATAGGATGTACACGTGAGTGGGTATTCTTTCATGTTTTCTGCCATGTTTACAAAGAGAAATAACTTTTGTGACTTCCTGTCTGCTTTCCTGGGTAACAAAATCCTTCCAAGAGAGACCTACTTTTAAAGGGAAGAATCTGCAGCTAGAGGAGCAAAGTTTTTCCTTTAAGAGTTGACCCCCATTAAGAATGTAGGTAAATTGAAGATCGAAGAGTTGCTTCCGTTGAAATTCATTGTACCTTTTCAGCTAAAGATGTCCGATATTTAGAGTAATTGGGTTGTTTTATCTTATGCAGGAAGCAAGAATGGCTGCCGAAGAAGAAAAGAAGAAGAAGAAGGGGAAGAGGAAGGGTCTTGGTGGACTCTCACCAGACAAGAAGAAAAAATTAAAGGTAGGGTGAAAGATTTCTGTATTGTAAGTTGTGATGTTTCTGTGCAGAAACATTTCAATTTATTGTTCAGAAACAGAACAGGTTGTAATTTTTCTGTGCAGCAAGTTGAAGTGTTTCTGTACAGCAAGTTGCGATTTTTCTGTACAGTCAGTTTCAAGGCTGAGATTTTTCTGTGCAGAAACATTAAATCTTGCACAATCTAATGCCAACTATTTGAAAGTATACAGCTTCTTATACAAAGCAGCCTGTTGTGATATGTGGTATGTCTATGTAATTTAAGTGGGCGAATCATATTACAAATAATGATAATAAATGGTTGACCAGATTCTACTTGTTCTCAGTGTCATCGGGTCTGTTTTGTGTTTGCTGCCGAGATATAAAAACTTAAATTGTGCTTCATGGGCACATTGTAAATATTCAGTTAGAAACAGTAGATGTACATGTAAGATATGAGATACAAAAACTGCTTGATTCATCAAAGAAAAGGTAGGTTTAAGCATGTTGATACTTAGTTGTATTATTTAAAGAATCAGATATGTGTTCTGCATGCTTTCAGCCCCTGCAGATACAAAAAAAAAAAAACAATTATGAGCATGCTTAGTTTGTGTAGAAGCTGTCTATATAGAAAGAGTTACAAAGTAACCATAGTTTGCTCTCACTTGAACTTAGCTTTAAATTCGCTTAATTAATGTCACAGTGACTCTTTGAAAATTGCAACACAACTGGAATCGTCTTAAAGGAAAGTGTCAGTACAAAAAAAAGTCTTCGTGTAGTTCCTTTCTGCATGTAATTACCCATCACTTTTCATATATCTCTTCTGTCTACTTTTCTACTACGTGCCTGTTTTGTTTTCTTAACACCACTTCATCTGTACTTCTTTTCAGAGAATGCCAGCTTGTTATTTTCAGAATAAATGTACTTTTGCTATATTTTGTGTGACAAATTTCCATTTATGTAACTTCTTAGTCCCAAAACCCCAAAAAGATAATGAGCAGGTCTTGACAACAAACATCCCTCTTTGAGCCACTTTTACTGGTGTAATCTGCCTAGTGAGCCTACTTGCAATTTGAGAATGTTATTTCTTTTTTTAACTTGGATTTTAAAACCCTTACTTCTTTTCCCACTAACAGCATGTTTGATTTGCTTGTATTGTGTGTGCATGCAGGACTCAATTGTGGACTATGATACAGAAGAAGAGGAAGAGAAATGGCTGGTGGTGTCCGAGAGAATCACACCACTTCCCGATGACTTTGACTTTCTTAGCACAGGTAATGACTGGCTGTAATTGTAATGAGAGATATTACTGGATTATCTCCCTGTTCCTGGATCTTCTCCCTTTAGATTTAAGATTTGGCACCATTGTTAAGTATACTCTTTAAGCCCCAGTGACAAAATTAGCAAAATTTGCAAACAGTGTTGATCCTGATGAGGCGGCTCATAATGAGCCGCCCCATCTAGATCTATACTGTTTGCCCTCCAGTCTTTGAATTATCAATATGAAATGTCTTGGACAAGGCATTTTGTAATTTTTGCAGACGTGAATTATGTCGTCTGCTTTTTGGTGCTTAAAGAGTTGAGAAACAATGGCGCCAAATCACAAATCTAAAGGGAGATAATCTAGGAATATTTGCCATTGAGAACTATTAGCGATTTGATTGCTCTTACTTTAGGTTGTCTCTTCCAAAACAATCTTACAAGATGGATCTAGATCTTTGGGATTGTTTTGGAACAAGACACGATTAGCTCTTTGGGATTGTTTTGGTAGGGGAAAAAATCTTGTACCTGAGGAAATAGAGTATTTTCAGGTTTTCACCCCAAAATTTGACTTTCTTGATTGTGTGTGTTCTTGTTATTTTTCACCTAGTATTGACTTTCTTACAGCAAATAATTATGCAAAAAGCAGCAGAGGAGATGAGAAAAGAAGCCTTAGCCCAAGCAGAAGCCAAAGAAAAATATATCAATAAATATTTACAACCTTTAACCATTGATGGACTAGGGGAAGGTACTCTTATGCAACTTTCTGCTTGAGTTGACATAGTTCTCTGCCTGTTGTTGTTGTGATTCCCGAGTTTGAGTTATTTCTGCTAGATTTGTTTAGTTGCCTAGCAGTGCTGCAATACTGAAACAACAATCCAGTTTTCCAGATAAGGGTAACAGACATAATTTAGGAATAATTTTTCATATTGCTGCATAAATACATATATCGTGACCCCTCATCAAAGCAGTTTTACAGAGACCGTTCTGATGAGGGGGTCCCAATATATGTTTTCATTATCTCAGAATTGTCCTCAAAATTCCAACTTATCTGGGACTTAGACAGCAGTGGATCCACACTGTTGCAGCATTAATGTTGATATACAGTCAACTCACAATATCTTGAACACTGGTATCTCAAAGTACCTCTTTTATCATAGATTATAGTTTTGACAAATTACTCGTTGTTATTTACATTTCAACTCATGTTACCTCAAACTACTGATATCTCAAAGTAAATTTTCTGGAACCAGAAAATTTACTTTGAGATAACAGTAGTATGAGATGAACTTTGGCTTTGAGATATCGAGAGTTGACTGTAGTATTGTTTCAGCATTGTGTCCCTGCTGGGTGTGTTTTGTTATTTTGTTTGCTGTGAATTTTATTGTAGCAAAATGGGTGAGACTGAAGAAATGATTTTTCGTTACCCGTGAATTATTGCTGATGAACACATATTGTTGGCGGGCAGATCACGAAATATTAATTCATGATAGCAAAGCCGGAGTGAAATAACATTTGTATGTGCCTAACAACATGTGTTTATTGGCTATAATTCAAAGGTGAGGAAAAATTATTTCGATTCTTACATTATATGGAATGAAAATGCAAGAAGATTGCAACATTTTCCAAGTTTACAAGTTCGAGGCACACATCCACAGAAGTAACTGTGTAAACACATCATCAGGGTTCAAATTTGCACACTGTGACTATAGCAGAGTGAGGTATTGAAAATTTTCACATGAGCCGCTTCCTATGTGCTCAGTGGGGAAAACATAATGTCATGTTAGAATTGAAGTTTGACACAGCTTAATATGAGGCAGAACATAGGATTGATCATGAGGTGCCAGGACATAATATTGTGGAGATAATAGATTAAATGTGTATGGGTACACCATGTTTTCAGAAAAGGACTACTCTTATAGCAAAAGAATTGGCTCTCATGGGAGCAAATTCTTTCCTTTGAATTGACCCCCATTGAGAAGGGTTGTATATGGGTTCTTCTCCATGTTTTCTATTTTAAAAAAAGGTGTACTCTTGAAAGAATTTGCTCCTATGGGAGCAAATTCTTTCCTTTGAGATGGCCTCCATGGAGAAGGGAGGCAAAGCTGAAAAAGGCAGAGTTGCTTCCCCAAAAGGCACCTTTCCTTGTTGCATGAACCATTTCCCTCATAGTATATGGCCTACACCTTCATAATACAGAGAAACAACTTTTGTGATTTTCTGTTTGTTTTCTCCCTGCATGGCTTATCCTTTGCTAAGTGGTGTCTACTCTTAAAGAAAAGAATTTGCTAGAGCAAATTCTTTTCTTTAAGAGCTGACCCACATTGATTGAGAAGGGAGGCAAAAATAGCAGATTTGCTCATCCTGAAAGTGTACCCATTCACCCTAATATTCCAAGAATTGTTTACATATGCCTGCATGTACTAGAAAAATAATGCAAAAATGCGTTTGCATATTTTCTATTATATAATATTGTTACATATTTTTTCAGCATGACTTGACATGAAATACTTTTTTTCTTTTTTTAGGTTATAATGATTAAACATTTTGTTGAAGTTACTGCATTTTTAGTAAATTTAGACCATCCTCAAGTTGTACTGTGTTGTCTTGTTGATTGATAAGACAAAAGTATATTGAAATAAGAAAAGTAATTTCAGAACTGTCCTCCCCATATCTTTAGCTCTGGGAACACTGGCAGCATATAGCAGTACGGCAGGCAGTATTCAAAATAGTTTCTTCCATTGCCTCTACGCCGGGCTGCGTAGCGCAATCAGTAGGGCACCTGACTCATAAGTCAGAGGTCCTGGGTTCGATACCCGGTCTGGCCACATACTTTCGTTTTGCCATCCGCTTTTTCAAGAAGGGCAGTTGTCAGTTACTGGCGAAAGTATGTGCACTTAGTACTGGTTAACCGCTTAGGAGGTCTAAGCCTGTCCAGGAATAGTGTGGTTAGGTTAACTGACCGTTCCGACATGACCATAGCTGTTTACCGTGGACGTTAAGCATCAAATCAATCAATCAATCAATCCATTGCCTCTACAGGGTATGGTCACAACAGGAAAGGATTTTTTTCAAGGTCAGGGAAAGCTGTGGATTTTTTAGGTTGGTCAGGAAAATTTGGAAAGGTCTTGAAATAGTGAGGTATAAGCAGTTGTCAGAAAATAGTCTTATTCTGCTCAAGAGGAAAGGATATACTTTCAGGAAAATGTTTCTGATATTTGAGCCGCGACACGACAAAACCAACAATGTGGTTGTGCGCCCAGCGCAGACTCAGATCAGCCTGAGCATCAGCCCAGTCTAATCAGAATCTTTACTTAGCGCTTAAATGGTAGCTAAGTGTCTAAGCTACCTCCATGTGGACAGTGAAGACTCTGATCAGACTGGGCGGATGCCCAGGCTGATCTGAGTCTGTGCTGGGCACACAACCACATTGTTGGTTTTCTCGTGTCGTGGCTCATTTCTTACCCAGAGAATTTATTGAAGAAAATCCTGTATGGTAAATGTTGGTAGATAGCTTCTGTTGCTGCATGCATTTTAATGCAGACTTTACTTTGCCTTTTATCAATTAAAAGAAATCTACTATTTTTTAATAATGAGGGTAATTTTAAACATGATAAACAGCAGAAATACTGGGAGTAAAATGCCTGGGAAGTTATGAAATTTTCCATCAGCCAGAGTTTTAGTGAGTGAACTTGGGTTCAACATGCCACCAATATGAATGTTAGATGGAGATGGGAACCTCTGTTGAATGACCCATACAAAAGACAAGTGGGGATTAATTCCTTGATTACCTATACCATGTCCACTGCTTTGATAGGAAAATTTGGGTATCTTTTATCATCCCAATTGTATGACAAAAATTTTTAATTTTATCAGCTTGTATTTCCAATATGTAAATCATTTGCTTATATTATTGCATGTGTTGCTATGATCAGGGTCCAGTTGTTCAAAACAAACACGGAGGCGTTAAAATTTCAAATGTATTGCCATTTCTGCTGAAAAAAATGTGAGGAGCTTTTGCAGTGCAAAAGCTTCCCTAAATTTTCCAGTAAAAACAATTCAGTTGATTTTGTAATGTAAGACTTTTAAAACGAATCCTTGACTAACAATTTTTAAAGATGCTTTGAACAACTGAGCCCTGATCTTTTTAAAATAACTTGAATTATGAGTAGGTATATTTTCAGAATTTTGACTTTTAGATTAATTGGAACACTTTCGGGATGTAACTTTTTTTACTTAAAAGAATTTATCTTCCATTTCACTGGGGGCCCTCTCTTAAAGGAAGGAATTTGCTCCATTGAGGAGCAAATTCTTCCCATTAAGAGTAGCTCTCATTTTGGACGGGCTTTTTCATCCAGGAAAGCAAACAGGAAGTTACAAAAGTTGTTGGCCTTTGTAAAAATGGCGGAAAAATGTGGAGATATATCCATTCATCTTGAGTTGTTGTAAGACACAATTTCCATATTTAGTATATAAGTAGCCTCAGAACAAACTTGTTTATTTGAAGGAGAAAATTGATTTAATTGATAAGCAATGTTTCTGAATTTTGATTTGTAAAACAATTTTCCCATATTTTCAGCGGAACTAAAGAAACTATGTAAGCAGCTTCATGACAAACTTGCTCAATTTGAGGGAGAGGTTTATGACTGGGAATTTAAATGTGAAAAGCAGGAATTAGAGGTATGTATCATTTATGTATTGTTTATAGTTAGGTTTGGAGCTGCAGTACAAAAAAAGATTAAAAGCTTGGATAAACAGGCATGTGACACATAAATGCAGACTGATCAGTGGTCATTTTTTCAGCAAAATAGATATTTTAGGACTGATTAATATTTTATGCAAAACTGAAGACAGATTGAAAACATGTTTTCATATGAGATTAGTGAGGGACTGTAGAAAGTAACTAAATAAAAATTTGTTAGTGAGGGACTGCAGAAAGTAACAAGATAAAAATTTGTTAGTGAGGGACTGCAGAAAGTAACAAGATAAAAATTCGCTAGACTACTATACCTTCTCCCTCTTTTCTGGACCCCCTGGTAGCATATGGCACAATAAACAAAATCTTTTGACACTGTTTAACTCCACTTGATCAGTAAATATTAAAAAGAACTGTAAATTTGCACAAGATACAGCCCAGCACTGAAGAAAAACTGTGTATTTTAAAAAATATGTAATATTGTTTTGTTTCTTTTGCAGGTTAATGAATTGACACTGAAAGTAAATGATTCTAAAGGCAAATTGTAAGTTTAATATAATACACTTATCTTGCATCACCTGTACATATTGAGTGCTGCAGTTGCTGATATATGAGCCACGACGCGACAAAACCAACAATGTGGTTGTGCGACCAGCGCAGACTCAGATCAGCCTGGGCATCCACCCAGTCTGATCAGAGTCTTCGCTGTCCGCATGGAGGTAGCTCAGTCCCTCAGCTTCCCTTTAAGCACTTAGCAAAGAGTCTGACCAGACTGGGTGTTTGCCCATGCTGATCTGAGTCTGCACAGGGCGCACAACCACATTGTTGGTTTTGTCACGTCGTGGCTCATATGTACAGGCAGTTCAGTCTCTCTACAACCACCACCCATAGGAAGGCATAAAACTGGCTGTAGAAGGGAAGTTAGAGACATAGTAATAGCCCCGGATCCAGGGGGTGGGCTTTGGGGCTTCAGCCCCGCCATTTTGGCCTCTGTTATGTATAATATGTGGCCTCCAGATAATAAGAAGTTTCTGATGACAGTTCTAGATAATTTATCAATGTGTTTAGATTAAAATATATGCTGTGACATCTCATTAGAATCGCCTCGGCGAGGCGATTCTAATGAGATGCCACAACATATATTACAAGGCAAAAAAACCCAAAACTTCTCATTAAATGGATCCCTTATTGTCATATATATTCAAGCCCACCTCCCCGCCCCCTACACACATATATCTCAGCACCTCCAAGCCCCACCAGTTATCCAGAGCCCCACCAGTACGTGGTGGTCTGGATCCGGGCCTGCATAGTAAAGCTGCACTCTGGGAAATGCAAAAAGTGACTGTTGTTGGGTGATGACTTTATTGAGAGGTGACCTGTTATGGGGGTTATAGTACATAGAGCAGAACTTTAAGATATGTGGAATATTCAAGAGATATTATTTTACTGGCACAAAAGTTTCTTTTCTTTTCAGCCTTCCACAAAACAATAGGTTTTAGTAAACTGTTGCCTTTTATAGGAAATATTTTTTTTCCATTTCAGAACCTCATCACACTTGAATAACATGAGAGGCCTTGTTTATCCATATTTATTCATTTATGAGATAGGGTTTTTTTTCCCCTTCCAAAACACTTCCAGAAATTTATGTCTGATCTAGACATGAGAGGGTCTATTGGAAGAGAAAATTCCCCATCTCATAGCAGAATTACACAAGTGAGTTAGATAGGTAGGGCCTTTCTGGAGTTACAAGTGGTGTGGGTTTGAGGGTGCGGGGGGGGGGGGGGGGGGGGGGGGGGGAGTGCAAGTGGTGTAGGTTTGTGGTGGGGGGGGAGGGAGGGAGGGAATTTCAGGAATTTCATGGCCGCATAAATATTTCTGGGGGGGGGGGGGGGGAGTGCAAGTGGTGTAGGTTTGTGGTGGGGGGGGGAGGGAGGGAGGGAATTTCAGGAATTTCATGGCCGCATAAATATTTTATTAGATATAAGTCACTGCATTTTAAATGATTATCATCATTACTAATTAAGTTGTGAATTGTTGAATTCTGTCTACCAGACCTACCAGTATTTTGTATTCAGCTTCTTTATAGGTTCCAGATGTTGATCAACAGTATCTTGTCTATTTCAGTGTAAAACCAGTCCTTCGTAAAACTAACAAAACAGAATCCAAGTAAGTGATCCACTTGTAATAAACTTTCTCATCAACTGCTATTGTAAAAGTCATTTGTCAGTATACTGCACCATAAAGAAAAGTGTAAAGGGACAAGATAGGTATCTGCTAGAACTGGCAAGAGTCATGTAAAGGATTGTTCTTAAAAAAAACTGAATAATTCAACAGAAATTCACAGCTGCTGTCTTTCCTGCCACAAGCAGAAAGCGAAAGAAAGGCATTGCCAGCGGTGCTGATTTTTGTTGAGTTTTCTGAGTTGAGCAAATAGTACAGGGGCCTCCCCATGACAATGCACAAACAGGTGAGACATGGGGTTCCATGAAATTTTTTTTATAAACATACTTAAATCCCTAGTATATAAAGAAGCAGAAAAATTTCAGACAGTAAATGTAATGTACTCAATGAAAATTCAGAATTTAACACCAATAGTTATCCACTTGGATCGCTCCATATTTTCACTTTCATTTTATTATATGATGGGACTGATGGGTATAGATTGCAAAGACATTTGACATTTTGGATAGATTCATGCAAATTGATAAACTGTCAAAATGTGTTAAAGATTTTCAGATAGGTTTATGTCAAGTGAAGGACGTTCAGCTTAGATTATGGCTGTTTAACTTATGTGTACATGTAAATAGTAACAAGGCAGTTGAAGACTTATATTTCAGACTTTTCATTTTTCTTTTCTGCATATATTCAGGTAGATAAGAAACAGACATGATTAAAAAAATGTATAACAGTTAAATGACTTTATCATATGACATCGCTGGTATTCAGTGGATAACGTCATATCATGAAAATTATATGACAACACGTTTAATAACACTGTGGCTCAAACTAAATGGAATTTGAGCTGCCTGGGCGCATACTACATGGAATCTGAGCTGCCTGTTGTCTCTTCATCATACCATGAAGACATTGGCCCTTGCTGGGATTCTTTACGGCCCACTTGCACTACATGTAATTTGAGCTGTCATCTCATCATCATTACCATGAAGACGGTAGCCCTTGCTGAAATTTTTTAAGGCCCACTTGCACCACATGGAATTTTAGCTGTCATCTGCTCATCTCATCATCATTACCATGAAGACAATGGCCCTTGCTGAAATTTTTTAAGGCCCACTGGCACTACATGGAATTTTAGCTGCAGTCTCATCATCATACCATGAAGGTTAAGGTGAATCGGTACACATACAGGGCGAGCAACTCTGCCTTTTCACTTTTGCCTCCCTTCTCCATGGGGATCAACTCTTAAAGGAAAGAGTTTGCTTTCTTTAGAGCAAATTCTTTCCTTTAAGATTAGATCCTATTTTGGAACGGATGGATCATCCAGGAAAGCTAACAGGAAGTCACAGAAATATCCTCTTTTGTTAAACTGGCAGGAACATATGAGCCACGACACGAGAAAACCAACAAAGTGGCTATGCGCTCAGCGCAGACTCAGTTCAGCCTGGGCATCCGCCAAGTCTGATCAGACTCTTCGCTAAGCGCATAAAGGGTAGATGAGAGTGTAAGCTAGCTTCATGCGGACAGCGAAGACTCTGATCAGACTGGGGGGATGCCCAGACTGATCTGAGTCTGCGCTGGGCGCACAACCACATTGTTGGTTTTCTCGTGTCGCGGCTCATATGGTGATGTATCCATAAACCTTAATAATAAATTTTTCACTTGGTAGATGAAATTTGTTTACTGCAGATTTGCAAAATTGAAGAAGAACAAAGTAGAAAAAGAAGATTTCCGAGAAAATTTGAAATCTACAGGTCAGAGTAAATTTGGATTAGAAGAAGATGAAGAGCAGGTGAGGAATTTTGACCTTTTTTAAGGGTCATTTTTTATTCATTTTCAAATTTTATAGGTCAATTTTTATCCTGTTGACAATCTTAAGGGGTCATTTTTATCCATTGTCAGTTTTTATGGATCAGTTTTTAATCCTGTTTGCCTTTTTAGGGGATTAGTTTTTATTCCAAACAGTTGGACATACTTGGAAATATGGCATGTCCAAATATGTCAATCTGCTTTGGCAGTTGTAAACAAGATTTTGGAAACGTTAGCCACAAGAACTTCAAAATATTTTCAAATGAGCCCGAAGAATTGAGAAAGATCTTTTAACTGTGTCCACTGTTTGGGATGAAAACTGAGATTTTTTTCCAAATATGTCAGAACTTTTGGGAAAAGAAATTAGTAAAGAGTCTGATTCCCAAATGTTTTAAAATGTTTGGCATAACATTTAACTGAAGTTCCAAAAAATTTAACGAGGTTGAGATGTAAAAAAAAAAAAGCAATAGTCGGGCTTCTAAACCTGTCATGTTTAAGATAGAATTTTAGTTTGTTCCTTTTCATATTTCTAGACAAAATACATGATGTGAAAGCTTGTAAGGATGAGTCTTATCAGATGATTCTTTTGAGATATGCTGCATTTGCTTTTGTTGAGAAATTAGAAAATATATAACTATGTCCATATTGCTTATTGATTGATTTCTAAGTGAATGTTACCTTGTTGTCAGTTTTTCTGTCTGTCCATGTCTATGTCTTGTTTAATTACAATAAAGATCTATTTGTTGCCTTCAAAGGTCAAAAAATGTTTATGCAGTTGGTCTTGTTGTTTGTTTGTTTTCATAGCCTGAAGTTACAAAATCTTTCATGTATGGTGTATGAGTAAGGGAAACAAAGAAGTTTGCTCATGGGTAACTGTTTTCTTAAACCTGATGTTAAAGGTAGTTGGAAACTTTATATCAGCCTCCAGATAAGATAATTCTGGTACAATTTCTGTTATTGCATAAAAAGTAGTGCTGTATGGTATTTACAGCCGTGCATCAACAATCGAAAAGCCGTGTATCAACAAGGGATTTCACGCGCTGTTGATGCACAGGTACCCAACTTTCAATATGTCTGTGCCTGGGCCTTTAAAATAATTCTTCCATGCACCCTTTTATTGCCTCTCCCCTTTCGGTTAATTTACAAAAAAATTTTGGTGTGCTACCTATTCTTATGACGACATCATGCTTTATTCTCTTGTTACGTCATCAAGTACTGATGCAGGTTTCATAGCGATGTCTTCATTCTTACGATGCTAAATGGAGAGTAAATAAGTGTTAAAGAAAACATGTATCCCAAGCTTTCAGCAGTCAAGAACTGCAGGATAGTACATGAATGGACCAGGCTTGTTTTGCATGGAAATTACTGCTTCGATCAAGGTATCTGCATTTTCATGATGGATTTGCAACGACCATCTTGGACACTTTTCAAAAATACTGAGGTTGAATAGGATGATGGCAGCCATTTTGAATAGCTTGATGCTCTCGGGCCAGGAACACGGATATTAATTAAACGATGTTCAAGCGTGTTAGCTGTAAAACGGTGACAAATAAAGTGCCATATTTTTCGCTGATTTTAACGAATATTTTGCTGAATTTATGCAATAACAGCGATCAAACATTTTTTCCAATACATTAACGTATGCGAGGTCCCTCGGGAGATGTTGAAAACCTCGGCCTTTGGCCTCGGTTGTCAACTTCTCCCTCGGGACCTTTCAAACATTAATGCATGAAAAACTATGTTTCATCCCCGTATTATTTCTCCATGAAAACATATGCTGTGGCCAGTCATTTAGAACTGACATACGGAGACGGTTCTGTTGTGTCAGCAGCTTATGTTTTTAGGGAAAAAATATTATCCTTGCCATACAAGGAGCACAGAAAATTGTTTGGGCAAAAAATGGTGGTAGTGTTCAGAAAAATGATACAGACACAATAGACTGACAAAACCAAATCCCATGTATCATGAAGTTTTTGCATGAGTTTGAGTCTAAGTGAATCTGGCATGTGCAAACAATTTGCTGATTTATATCTAGTCTGTGTGCATACTCTGTAAGCTCCTATCATACCCCTAGCATACATAGTTTCTGCCTTTTTGTCCATATGTCAGACTTGCCATTAGTCTTGACCATCTGTCTGTCCATTAAAATTGCATTGAAGTTTTATGCTAAGTTTGTCTTCTTGCTTATATTTAAACTAATCTTGGATGGAACTTCTTTGCATTTTGAGTAGGATTGCTTCTGGGTTTCTGCTTCTGAACTAAGGTCACATTCACTTGCTCAGATATTGAATTAAAATGTTATACTGTAAAACACTTATATTTGACGGCAGCAAAATTTGGCGGTTTTCATAAATGGACCTATTGGCGGATTTTTATTTTGGCGGATTTGTGATTTCTGAAAGATAAAAGTGATATCTACTATACAATACTTTTATTCTCTCAGTCCATTTCAAGATAATATGGCAATGCTAACGTCATATGGGCCATTGAATCCGAATTCGACAGTGTCATGGTGAATACATTTATTAAAATCATTTCAATTATCATGTAAAATTTGCCGAATAGAATTATTTACACTAATTAGATACTTGTGTTTCTTCTGATTTAATCAACCATTGGCTTTAGGGCGTGTCTAATTGATATTTTCACACTCCATTTCATCTCCTCTCAGTGTTTGCTTGGGATCTTCTTTTGTTCTGATATATAACATATGATGTGTATTGGCTTTGATATTATGGTAGAGGGAATGTATTTCACAATCAGCAGTCATGTTAAATTGGCGGCATTTTAATTTGGCGATTTTCGTCTTTTCCGCCAATATCGCCAAAATAAAGTGACCGCCAAATATATGTGTTTTACAGTATTAAGTTTGTCTTCTTCGCTAATATTTCTTATACCCTATGATGGAGCTGTTTGATATGTGAGTAGATTTATTTCTTAGGACATACAGACTAGTTAACAGCATCTGGCTGCTGTCCCTGACATAAATACATGTTCACAGACTTAAGCATACACATTATGGTCACAGACTCAAACATATGCTGGGGAAGCTCAGTAGGTCAAGCACTGACCTGCTGATCTGGCAGTTTTGGGTTTGAGTCCTGCTGTAGGCAGGAATCCTTTCCTTCATAAACGGGATTTCATTGCGCACAGCCTTTCATTATCACCCACCCATCATCCTGATATGACTGAAATACTATTGAAAAGGATGTAAAATTGCAAGTCATCCATCCATCCATCAAACATAGGCATTAACATTTTGCATTAAGTTTGTAGTCGTTGCTGATATTTCAGTCATCTTCCATTGGAATCTCTTGATCTGTGACTTGGTTTCAAATATCATCAGGATTTGTTGACATCATATGAATGCCTCTCTGATAATGATTTAGTTCAAGGTCAAAAATGTAAATATTTGCTTTCATTTTAGTGTTACATTTATATTTAATATCTTATTATGGTACCTTTTGATTTGTGAGTAGGTTACTTCTAGGAGAAACTGCTACTGACCCAAAGTCAAGGGTACTGACTTTGAAATTTGGATTAAATGTTTTAAAAAGCTTACTCAGTATTGCTACCTGTCTCCAGAAGAAAAAAAACTTCCAATTAGTGACTAGGTCTACCACCGAGATGGTATTAAATTTTACATCTGTTTGTCTGCCTGTTAATTTTAGTTCGGATAAATCTTGGTATCATAAGATGGACTCCTGGTTACTTATTCTATTTAGTTCACTACCAATACTGAATTTCAAATGGAATCTCCCAATCAGTAAGATATAAGAATAATGATGCTAGATACATGCTTTTAAACTATTATCTTGCAAACCTTCTTTTAATACATGGGAAATTTAGTAGAATGTATTGAATAAGACATTTTTACCATAAACTTTACATTTCTTTTAAGCCTGAATCCATTTAAATAAAGAAAACATAATTACAATGGCTGAGAACTTTCAACCATGGTTGATGTTTACACGTTTTACATTGTTTATTTGTGTGGTGTACATGTTGCCTCCAATACTCTCATCAAACAACATATATAGTGGGAATGCATGTAATTAAGCTATAAAACTTTCAGTTCCTAGCAGAAAGTACTTCATGTATTAAGCCAGTGAGGATTCTGTTTACCAGCAATCCTGGCCCAGAGGTTATAAAACTTTACTTTGAGTACATTCTCAAACTCAAAATAAAGCACACTGATTGGCTGCTTTTGAGCACATGCTCGGAAGCAGCCAATCAGTGTGCTTTATTTTGAATTTGAGATTATTCTTTAGTTTTATAACCTCAAACCCTGATTTCACTGTCGAGGAGGAATGGAACCTCTGAAAGTTCGATACTATGTCATCTTACTTTTAGTGCTAACTTGGAAAAGGCAGGGACAAAAATATCATAAAACTCGGTCTTCAAGTCAGATAGACAGTCTGAAAGTTTTATACTTCACAATAACCAACTTTTTTCACAGACATAATTTTTCAGAACTGAACTGTTGTTTTTGTAATATTGCTGTGATTTACATGTACCAAGTGTACAGCTAAAGGTTGGAATATGATACAAGTAGAGTAGTTCAGTACAGTTACTTGAAAGAGGTTGGTTTAATACAGCTCCAGATAACACAAACATTTTTGAGATTAAAATTATTGTTCTTCCTGTAATTCTTCCTTCCTTAAAGTTCAGAAACAAAAATAGATGAATTTGCTTACAATATAGATCTAGATAAGGTGGTAGCTTTCATCTGGATCTACACTGTTTGCCATCTAGTCTTTGAAATCTCAATAAGATGCAGCATAGAAGAATCATATTTTGGAATTTTGCAGACATAAATTTCGTCATCTGCTTTTTGATGCTTTTTGAGTTAAAATATCTGTAGATTCATGAGAATTGCCTAGCAGCCTGTAGTCTGATTATGTGAAGAAACAGATCCAAAATATTTTATCATAGCCTATACCAAATGAAAATCATGTTGTTGTTTTTTGTTTGTTTGTTTTTTTGTTAAGAAAGAAAAAAGGCACAAAACATATTATCTGACAAATAATGGTTTATCTGGAGTTTTGATGTGCTGTTGTGTTCTTCGCTTAATGTATCTCCATTGTCATTATCATAGCATTTAGACTAGTTTTGTGTAAAATTCTGGTAACCATTGTATTTTCAGCAAGCAGAGTAGCGTGATGACAACTGAGGAATTTCCTCAGGTATGTTTCCTTATGGACTCAGGTGGAGGTTTACTCCATTGATTACCCACTGAACTCACACAGATCTAACATGCACTTGCCATATAACTGGTTTTGACAAGGCTGTGTGGAAATTTAGATAAATCTTGCTTTCCAAGAAATATAGACAAAAAACATAAAATTTGCTTTTTAGACTGACAGGCGAATGGATTTCAGTATTAGCAAAGTAGCATTTTACTGGAGAATGCATCTATGTAATAAGATTGACAACTTTGTTTTCTTGCTTAAAATTTTTAGCTCACCTGGCCCGAAGGGCCATAGTGAGCTATTGTCATACCAATGCGTCCAGCGTGCGTCGTGCGTCGTCACGGAATTTGTCCGTCAACACCTAAAAACAAATATTCAAACATCTTCTTCTGTAAAACCACTTGTCCCATGGTTCTCAAATTTCGCATGGAGCATGACCTGACTCCAGGGTCTTAGAATTGTAAAATTGGGTCAGGTTGAAAATCCAAGATGGCCGCCATTACTAAAAATAGCAAAAACAACAAAATAAACTTCTTCTCCAGAACCACTGGGTATATTTGTCTGCATTTTGGCATGGAACATCAGTGAAACCTTGGTATTCAAAATTGTAAAAATGAAAAAAATCTGTAGCGAAGTTTTGTCACAGTGACCTACTTTCTGTTTACGTGTGTAATTTTGCTCAAATGCCAATGTCAAGAAATGACCTATTTAAACAACTTCAAACAACTTCTTCTCTAAAACCACTGAGCCCATGGATCTCAAATTTCACATGGAGCATGACCAGACTGCAGGGTTTCAAAATTGTAAAATTGGGTCAGGTCAAGAATCCAAGATGGCTGCTGTTACTAAAAATAGCAAAAACAACAAAATCAACTTCTTCTCCAGAACTAGTTGGTATATTTGGTTGAAAGTTTGCATGGAACATAAGTGGGACCTAGGTATTAAAAATTGTAAAAATAAAAAAAATCTATAGCGGAATTAGGTCACAGTGACCTACTTAGCGTTTACAAGGCCGATTTTGCTCAAATGTCAATATCATAAGAAAATGCAACCAATTCTGACCAGATTTGGTCAGAATTGGTTCTTGAATGGAATTATTTCAATTTTGTGCCAGTTGACTATCCAAGATGGCCACCATGGGGGCCGTTACTAAAAATAGCACAAACATAAAAATGACAATTACTCAAGAACCCTTGAATGGAATTGGACCAATTTTGTGTCAGAATGTTCCTTGCATGAAGCCGTTTCGATTAATTGCAATTTGGCATTCCAAGATGGCCGCCATCTGGTGTTACTAAAAATAGCACAAACATAAAAATGACAATAACTCAGGAACCCTTGAATGGAATTGGACCAATTTTGTGTCAGAATGTTCCTTGCATGAAGTCGTTTTGATTAATTGTAATTTGGCATTCCAAGATGGCAGCCATCTGCCGTTACTAAAAATAGCACAAAACATGAAAATGACAATATCTCAGTAACCGCTGAATGGATTTTGACGAAATTTGTGTCAAAATGATTCTTGCATTGAGATGTTTCAAAAATATCTAACTGTAAGACCAGTCATATTGGCCTCTGTTACTAAAAATAGAAAAATATGAAAATCAGAAAATCTCAATGGAATTGGACTAAATTTGTGTCAAAATGGTCCTTGCATGAAGGCTTTTCGATTTTTTGCATTTTAGCAATCCAAGATGGCCGCCATCTGCCGTTACTAAAAAAAGCACAAAACATGAAACTGGCAATATCTCAGTAACCCCTGAATGGATTTTGATGAAATTTGTGGCAAAATGATTCTTGCATTGAGGTGTTTCAAAAGTAAATATATAAAGACCAGGCAAGTTGGCCTCTGTTACTAAAAGTAGCAAAATGTGAAAATGAGAAATTCTCAGTGGAATTGGACCAATTTTGTATCAGAATGGTTCCGTTGCACATTAGCCAGGTGAGCGATATCAGGCCCATTTGGGCCTCTTGTTGGACATTTGAAAAAAAAATTCTCTACTTTTGTCTCCTTTAAATACACACTTACCAACTCTTGCAGACCAGGAGGGAAACTATGTATTTATTGTATTTTCAACAGTTGCCTTTCTGTCAGAACAAATCAGTTACATGGCAGTTTATTTTAACATATTGCAGCTGCAGATTTTGTTTGAATGCTCATTGTATCTTAAACTTTGTCTTTTTCATGCTTTAATTTTTTAAAGCTGCTTTGTTTTGTTACTGAGAACATTCATGCATTCTGTTAGCCATGGTCCAGAACAGAACCAATGTCTATGGATTGTTTTTAATGGAGATAAAAATTTGTGTCAAACAGATAAGCAATGAGCATTTCCTTTTAAATTTGTAGTATTTATTTGTTTTTCATGCTTTCTTTTTGAAAGAAAATTGATTTGCAAGGAAATTTAATTACATATTTTGTTTGCTGGCTCTCAAGAATTAGTTGACAAACTAACTGATGTAGCAGTTAATTCGGCAAAAGCCAAAATATAGTCATAATAGCCATACCTACCAGAAATTTTTAAAACAGAGACACACTAACTAGACTGACATGAAAAGGATAAATTTTAAGAAGTAAAATTTCAGTTTAGATATAATTTGCTGAAAGCATGAAATACAAGGCAGCTCTAAGCTTCATAATTTCACTAGCGCGCATGCTGACAGCAGATACAAAAACAAACTTGTTTAACACACTCTTTGTAGATAATTATGCAAATCTTTTATTTCAGCTGTCATAGTAGTAAAGTTAATCATTATAAGATACATGTATATCACATTGTTCCAGCTGTCCATCAATAGTGACAAAGGTTTTTTTTTCTATGAGAAAGGGTGAATAAATGTTACTGTTGTTCCTTTGTTGGAAATTTGCACATTTTCTTATTCGGAACTTCTGCATTTCAGAGCTGTCTGCTTTATGTTGTTTACCACATTGTCTCATATTGGAAAAGGAATAATCATTCAAAATTATGTGCATGTCTTTGATGGTGTGTTTGAACTCAAGCTTCAGAAATGGATTCCTATAAGTCATACAAGAAATTTTATTTAAAAGACAGTGAAATGTAAAAAGATAGGCAATAAGTAGCAAGTTGCAGCAGGGTTATGACTAGGAACAGTATGATACATGTACTTTGGTTTGATTCAGCAGATCGTATTAACTGAAGAGACATGTAACACATACATACCCATAAATACTTCAAAAAGTTAATAATTCATGCTCTGACTTGAATGAAATAAGCTTGATACTTAAAATAGCTTAAAAACATTAAATGTGTATACCTGATGATGAAAGGCTTGAGGAATCATTTGAGGGAGACGCTATGTGATCATTCCATATTAGAATATGTATATATATTTGTATTTGTAGTTAGTTACAAATATAATTCATTAAGTCATTAAAGGGACATTTAAAGTGTCTAAAAAGTAGAATTTAAAAATGGGACAGTATATCTTTAAGCAATTTGTCATGAGGAAAGTTTTTGATAATAGCAGTTATTTGTACTTCATAGTCTAAGTTTTGGCTTTTGGCCTTTAAGAAGAATTAAACATTAAATCAAATTACATTTTTTTTTCAAGGAAAACATTGTTTGCAAAGTGTTCTGGAGGTAAAGCTGAAGGAAATGTAGTTGAATTATAGTTTTATTCTTCTTGCTGAAGACCAGATACTAGAAATTTTAAATAGTTATATTAACTATTGTTGTCCAGATATTAATAGTTTTAGAAAATGACTGTTTCAGTGGATAAAAAAGATATATGAAAAGCAAACTATTCTGCAAAGAATATATGAAAATGGTGAAACTGAACTCTAAATTAAGGAAGCAGTTTCTAGCGTAAAAGAGTTAGTGTGATACTAATATTAATTAACCAGTTTTTGTGTAAAAGGATATACTAATAATTGGAAGGTAAACAAGATGCTTTGCACTCAAACAAATTTAATATTCTTCACCAGAAACAGGCTCTAGATGTCAGGAAAAGTATGTTCTTGTCCTTAGGATTTTAAATACCTTTATAGGTATTCTGAAACTTTATGCTGCTTGACTTTTATCAGCCATGTCAAACATCGGCTAAATCAAACAATGTATGACATTTGATACATTTTCATACAACTACAAGTTAACAAAGCCCACATCATATGCAGTATAATTACTCTGAATGTGTCAGCTTTACACTGAGAACTACTATATACATAAAAAACTGTTTTGCAGATCTTTAATAATATATTTAGTATGAGGTATGGCAAGTTTGGTCATTGCTATGGTACACACATCCTAAAAAAGTAGAGGAAAATAAGCATGCATAGGTAAATAAAACAGTAACAGTGGGATTTTGATAGAATGTTTCCTCACTTCCAGTACAATACCCAGAAAGAATAAATATGCTTTCTTTGTCTAGTTATCAAACAACTTAGTGCATGATGTTGACAACTGAAATAAGACTTTTTTTTTTTTGTTTTGCAGATTAAATCACCAGATTATCGTGACACCTTGAAGAAACCTGTGGAACTTGAAGAGGACAGTTAAGAAGTCGGATCTGATTGGCTGATCCTTTGCTTCCCAGAATCCATTGTACAAAGAAATGACTGACCTTTCGTTTCTCCAGAGGACTTCTGGATTATTTTTTGTATATGTTTATGTTTGGTGCTTGAGAGTATGTTGATCATTCTCAAAAAAAATTTGTCATGTATGTTAGACATTGACTATAGTAAATCAGTATAACTGGGTCCCATTGTTCAAAACGAATGACATCCATAGATTATGAGATATTGCATTTTCAGAAATGATGTAGTCAAAAACTGTTCCATTTTTATTTTTGCCACAGAAAAATGTGAAGAGCTTTTGCAGTGCAAAAGATCCTCACATTTTTGCAGCAAAAACATTAGCACACTTTATTTGTTTTAGAAGACTTAACAGGTCTCTAGCCATGCTTTGAACAACTGGATCTTGGTTATTTTTTTTCGACAAGTAAATTTCCACTTCTTAAATAAATAACAAGATAAATGAAACAAACTGGTAAAGTTAAGGGTTTTATAGACATTTTTAGGAAGCACAGTACACAAGGGTTTTTGGCACAGGTTAAGAACAGTGCATGGGGCAATAACAGAATTAAAATAGCCACTTGTACAGTTTGACAGAGTATAGTGGGCGAAAGTTTAAGGAGTGGTAATTGATATTTTATGTCTTTTTCAAAGTATCTCATTAGAGCACCATTAAGACAGTGCTAATGAGGCCTTGTGACATTTTTGTTGCAAAAGATGAAATAAAACTGCAGAATCATGTGTTACAGCCAAGTTGAAATCAGTCAGTCAATTTATGCAGACCAATCAGTCATCATTTTTCAGTCCTCAGAGTCTGTTGTTACTGGATTGTATATGTTCTGACTGAATTTGGACATGCTGTAGATGTCTGTTTTTTGCTTAGCTGTACTGATCATATTGTATATGAAGAAAAAGTGTCAGCATAATTTATTTAAAGTATATAAACAGTTTTATCTTGACCTTTACCTCCAGTTATACGATCTGCCCTGTACCTATAGTTAGGTTCACCTTTTGTATATTTAAAGAGTTACTACACTTCAGGAACTGACTGAATCAGATCCCAAACCCTATCACCAACATCATTGCTTTATTTGATATAAATTTTCAGCATTTCTATTTACATCAGACTTGAAATCAGATGAATTACTTTCATCACACTGAATGTTCAAAGAGAAAGTGTAGACAAACAGTGTATACCCGGATTAGATAACTCTGTTGCCTGTCAATGAGAGGAGGTTTTAATTGTTGTAGCAGATGGGTATGATTGAAAAAAAACTTGTATGGATAGCTCTTAATTGATGTTTTGTATGCAAACTTTATGCCTTGATGAAATACACAACTGTAAATTGTTATATTTATTTATATTTCATTTATTTCTATATTTTCCTATCTTAGTTGTACATAAGACTTCAAGCCAGTTCATTGCCAATAAAGCTCTGAATAAGGCCATTTTTGGGGTATATTTGGCTTGGTTAAGGTATAACAAAGGTATCTTCCAGGCCTACACTCGTATATATAGACATCTGTATTTAGCTGAAGAGTGCAGGTATTTTCCATGCCATGACACCCATATATAGAATGTATATAGGCATGGAAATACCTGGATCATAAACCAGGTCGTCCTTGATGCTGATATACCAGAATGTATTTGATGCTGATATAAATAGTATTGATATCTATGCTACAGATAGTCATCAGTAGTAATATTTGTATCAGTGTTATTGTTGTACATTAGTTTTATAGATCTATAGTCTTGTCAACAAACCAAGACCAGACTGCCCAAAGGTTTCTCTTATTTTGAGCTTTACTGTAGAACTTAGTAGTTTCAAAGGCTTGAAATAAAGCTATGTAAAATGAATATGCTAGTCATATAAAAACTGATACGGTATTATATTTGTATGCTACTTATATATATTCAGCTACAAAATATCAAAATATTTACTTTATCAAACTACAATCAGATTGCTTGATATGTGGCAATAATTAGCCTTGCATATTCTTGTGTTACGGATTTTATTGTAAAAGCAGCATTAGGAATAAAAGGGAGAATTGTTCTCTTCCGCGAATATTTTAAGGTTTCTTAAACACACACAAAATAAATCATACATATAATATTAAAAACTTGAAATTACAGGGTCTCTGTGTGCTACATTATACATGTATGTAAATGATAATCTGAACTTTATAATTATGATTTCATACCTTTTGAGTACGCCAGTTTATTTGGCTTTGTGTGCGACAAAAAAAATATTACTGGCTTGGTGAATCATAGTTAAAAAAAAAACTTCTATACAACAAAGATTTACTTTGTTTTGTCACAGTGGAAAACTGAATCTGGACTGATATTACCATCTTGAATTTCATGTATCCTTCAGTTTGCTTTGTACTAGTTCGTCAGAAATTGTCTATCTTAAAAACTTTTACCTGAAACTTGTGTACTGGTAATCTTTTTATGATTGCTTTATCACCATTTTTTAAAGAATTTCCTTGCAGTTTTTGCTTAAATGAGACAATGCAATGTTATTTTCTGACCTTTTGACCTTTTATCAGATTGTTTGTTCATCAATATTTGCATCAAGTCAAGCAGCCTTTGGCCATAGTTCTTGTTTAATTGTCTGCCTTGTCTAGAATCTAGACACTTTACATGTATTGTGAAAATTTGAAGACATTTTTCCAGTTTCATAAATAAAGAGTGTTACAAGTTAGAAGTTACAGTTGTTTGAAGTGTGCCATTTTTTACGTCGTTTTATTGTATCCTTTAGCAGAATTTATTTAAAAACTCAAACTGACTTGCACACACAAAACAAGTTTAGAAGTTAGATGGATATTTTTGACAGTTTAGGAAAGTTCTGTCTGTTTCAAGTCAGTTTTTTTTTTCACAATACATATGTTGTTAATCAGTTACCTTCACCTAGTAAAAGGAGGCAGTGCCTTTAAAAATAGTTGTATTATTGTATCTCCCTGTAGTACATTTGGTGTTTCAAATTATCCCTGATTTTCGCCAGTACATCTAATGATGCTTATGAGTATAATGTACTTGCAGTATACACTAAAATGTATAGGTTAGAGTGACTATGTTACTTCAGAATTTAAAGTATCTTTGTCAAACTGGTGAAAAAATGCATCAAAAAATCACTGAAGCCTCAAAACCCACCCCCTGGATCCGGGGCTGCTACCTTAGTAATATTTCTTTAAGTATTGTTATATGTATGCTACAAAAATGAATATCTACAACTCAGTGAATAGAAGTTCTGCTTGTAATGAATGAATGCCAGTTACCAACAGACTTTAAAAAAATTAATTGCATTGTGTAAAAATATTGTAAAAGATGACTGTCTTGAAACAGTATTCCACTGAAAGTAAGTTTTCTTATTTGCAGATACAAACATGTTTGCAACTGACAGCTGTACCCTTAAAACGTCTACAAAGTTTTTCTTCATCAAGCAATTTACCCTGAATCAAAGCAGAACCTACTTTTGACTCAGGTTCTGCTTTGGTTCATGATGTATTTTAAAGGTTTTGAGCAGTCTCTTAGTGTGCCAGGTGTGCAATAAATATTATAGCCTTTATTATTGTTAAAGATACTTTAAGTTACAATCCAACTGCCTAGAAAATAAGTTCATCAATAAAAGAAAATAAAATTCATTCCTCTCCACTTTATTATGTGTTGTTTTGATTCCTATTCCATACTTGCCAAGGCTCATTAAGTGATACAAAATCTCAGTTTTACCCTCCTATGATATAGTTCCCAAATCATTTTCAGATGTCACTTATTTCAGCATGCAGTTATTTATTATACCCCCGACATACGAAGTATGTCGAGGGGTATATAGTTTTCGTCTTTCCGTCCGTTCGTCCGTCTGTGTGTCCGTTCGTCCGTCCGTGCGTCCGTCAGTTAACATGTGCGTTAAAGTTTTGTGTTAAGTTTTTATTCTTTGCTTATATTTCCAATATCCTTTGATGAAACCTTTTGGTATGTGACTAGGTATACTTCTAGGTTCATGCAGAATAGTTGACATTATCTGGATGCTGCTGCTGACCTAAGGTCAAGGTCACAGACTTAAACATTTGCATTAAAGTTTTGTGTTAAGTTTATATTCTTCTTTTATATTTCCAATATCCTTTGATGGAACCTTTTGCTATTTGACTAGGGTTACTTTAAGGTTCATACAAAGTAGTTGACATCATCTGGATGCTGCTGCTTGCCAAAGGTCAAGGTCACAGATTTGTATATATGTGTTAAATTTGCGTTAAAGTTTTGCGTTAAGTTTATATTCTTTGCTTATATTTCCAACATCCTTTGGTGAAACCTTTTGATATATGACTAGGTTTACTTCTATGTTCGTGCACAATGATTGACATCATTTTGATGCTGCTGCTGATCTAAGGTCAAGGTCACAGACTTTAACATTTGCGTTAAAGTTTTGCGTTAAGTTTACATTCTTTGTTTATATTTCAAACATTCTTTGATGAAACCTTCTGATTTATGACTAGGTTTACTTCTATTTGTTCATGCAGATTAGTTGACATCATCTGGATGCTGCTGCTATCCAAGGTCATGGAAACAGACTTACAGGTTTACATTAAAATTTTGTGCTTAGTTGGTTTTCTTTACTGATATTTGTAATATACTTTGATGGAAGCATTTGATAGGTGATAAAGTTTACTTCTAGGTTCATACCATGTATAAGATTGGTTTCATTAGGGTGTGTTTTCATTAGGCGGTGGCGCTGGTCGGGGGTATACGTGAGCCCCTGCTCACTTGCTCTAGTTAGGTTCTCTCACAATGTGTACTTGTATTCCATCCAATTCTATTATTAAAATGTACTCCAGTTTTACCATACGCCTAATAAAAACACTTAATACAAAACTTTATAGCAACTGTTGAATAACAGACAGGCAGATGGACAATCTATAACGAACCCAGTGAAAGGCCAACAAATTCCAAAAGGTTCTATTAAAAAGGACCTCTGACAGTATCAATGCGTATTTGCTTATTTTTCGACAAATTATTGCACCTTTCCCAGGCAGTAAAGGTTGAAATATTTGGCATTAATGTAGACTTATGTATTATAAAGACGTTTTAACAGTGATTTTGAAAAAATATCCTGCCTCTAGGCTAACTTAACCGGTATCAAGAGGGGTATGAGAAATTTTCTGTCTCTGAAAAAAAGTCCATTTTTTTTTTTTGGTTTTTCTAATATATCAAACTTTAATTGATAACTATGCTAAAATTGACATAGACACTACTGTTGCTGCTATTTTGCAATATTTTTCCAATGATAAGGACTTTAGCCTATTTTTATACTATTGAAGTCTACGTGCTAAAAAAATCAGAAGTTAAATTCATAGCCAGTTAAGCCCCTGTCACACTGTCACGATATCTCTTGCGACAAGCGGCGATTAACGGCGAGATTGAACTCGCAGTAAATCGGCTTTGATGACCACGAGTTACAAAATGAATTTCTGTCAAAACTTTTGTACGAGTAGAACACGAGATCTCTTCGATATTTCTGACTAAAACGTACGAAACTAGTACGAGTTTGCACGAATACCTTCGACATTCCTACGATAATGCTTTGATACTTGTTCGATATCATTACGAGTTTGTACGAGTTAATACGAGTTTTGTACGACAAGGTACGAGTTCATACGATATGGTAGGATTTATTGCGATATTAGTACGGTCTTAGTTCGACGTAGTACGATATCATCCGAACCTTGTTCGACTTTGTACGACATAATACGATTTCTGTACGAGTTCTCCAGCATTTTGGGTGTATATAAATTGGTGTATACTGCAGACCAATGGTCATAATCTCCTTGGTTACCGAATTTCAACTGAGACTTCGTTTACTGTTGGAACTGGAGGAAGATGATGCCGAAATTGATCTTGGCCTCGCCCAGCTGCTCCAGCAGAGAAGGAGGAGGAGGGCTCCCAGAAGATTTTGGATCGGACCATGATTAATGAGGCGAAAAGACTTTGGTAACTATGATCGTCTGATGCATGAACTGCAGACCATGAAGCGCCCACAAGACTGTAAAAAAATTTCGTACATTTTACGGTAGAATACCTGGCAACTAGCTACCAGTCCATTTCCCGTTATTTTTACGGGCGCCCGTAAACGCTGGCGGAATCATCACGCAGAGCAGGAAAGAAGAAAACAAATATTGTTTTGGTCATATAACCCTTCAACACTATAAAGATATTTTCGAGTGCGGTCAGGTCACATAATTCTACCGAGATTTCAAAATATGTTCTACAGGCAGACGCCCTAAAATAACGGGAAATGGACTGGCAGCTGGTTGCCAGTTATTCTAACGTAAAATCTACGGAATTTTTTACAGTAACTTTCTGAGAGTACCGCCTGAAATGTTCAGAGAGCTTAAGCAGAGACTTACTCCTAGACTGCTGAAACAGAACACGTGGTACCGAGAGTCCCTGAAACCGGGATTGAAGCTTTCTATCGCCCTGAGGTACTTGGCCACAGGAGAAAGCTACAAGAGCCTCACGTATGGGTTCCGAGTGCCACACAATACCCTCCTCTTGGGGATGCGTGTCTCGGGGCTGCTCCTTGTCCCTGGAAGTACCTCATCGACATTAGACACATCTTCCCTAGTATAGGAAGTGGCGTTGTGGTATCTCTAGACCTTGAGCTGACAATAGACCCCCCTCCCCCCCCCAGGGGGAGTTTTGTACCCTATGATTTTCTGAAACTACATTATATAAGAAACAAAATGACACATGTTAGCCCTCTGTACGTTGGTGCGTTAACGTATGACGTCAACGTCAATTACACTACCCAAATTTACATATTCACGTTATAATAGAAGATACGCATTGTTGTACACATGCTAGAATTCGCCCTAAATAATGTTGGGTTTTGTCTGCTAGTACATAAATCACTGTTTCAAAGTTATTGACATTGTCAAGGATAAGTTGACTAGCCTGTATAATGTAGTTTACATTGCATTTGACGTTTTTTTCCCTTCAGTGTCTAAATACATGTAATATAAGGAGCAAATTTTAAGAATTTAAGTGTAGCGAAAAGTTAATGTCATATATATGACTGTTTCAATATTCTATTATAAGAAAGAAACATCTAAAGTCTTACAAAACTCGTCAGCAGTCACGATAAATATGTAACGTATATAACCACAACAAAAATACGAAAAAAAAAAACAGAATCAAACTAAATCGCTGAATTGGTGGACTGAAGTTTATACGTGCTCCATCAATCTTCTTTTATTCATGCCCAGCTTAGATAATGTAGGCAGCAGTTAAATTAGCAGTGGATACATTAAATGGGGACAGAAACTATCTTATTTTTGAAGAATTTAACCTATAAAATGACCAGAAAAGCTACGAAAGCCAACATTAGCTGCATTTTATATTTCAAGGTTATCTTTAATTTGTCTTCAGTAGATACTGTTGTATATGTAAATATGAAGAAATGTCAATGTTATGTGTCCTCAAACTATAAAACATGACCTAATGATATTTGAAAAACAATCTAACAGTAACATTACGTTACATAATTGTAATATGTCGAGGAATAAGATTTATTAGTCATCTGTTTTCAAAATTTTAGTTCCCTGGCGGCATGAAGTATTGATTGCTGTAGTATAAGCTTACCACTGGTAGTCACATGGCAAATTTAGCTCTTTGAAATACACAAGAGTTCAGCAAGACGCACATAGATTGTTACAGCTGAAGCAGTTCGACCTTGCCTTCAATTCAGTCTCACTTAAAAGTGACTTCATAAAAATGATTTTTTTTTAATTCTATGCATTAAATGGAGTAAGTATAATTTGATAAATGCTGCAACTGATTAATATTTAGGTTCTCGTTATGATGGGGATAAAACCAGTTTCGCTACCTGTGCTGTTTGCTGAGCCATTCAATTACCCTACATACAAATATGCAACTGTGACTACCAGCCGAGGCAATCAAAAGCAGTACCAACTCTGCCAGCATCCATTAACACCATTTTTCTATGATGTCAGTCGAATTGTCAGCCACGAGCCTCTTTGCACAGTAACTGCTTTACATGGATTAGCAAATATGTGTGGCCCCCGTGATCATAACTTATATGTTAATTTGTGATCTACGTGATCTGTTTATGCAGCTCCTGGCCATCAAATACATTACAAAATGTTAACAATGCGAAAATTTAAGGATTATAGACAGTGACATACTTTATAACGCATACAACATTCTGTCTCCAGCCTGTGCAGGAGTTCTGTTTTTCATTATGTTGTTACAAATATTCAAATGGTCAGGTAATTTCGCAAACCCCATGGTTTTATTCCCACTTGTTGATACTATCAAGGACTAAAGGTGTTACAAAATACAAATTTCAGTCAGACAATTTTCAATAATGTAACAACTAAAATTGGGGCTTTATTCTCTAACAGTATTTAACATATTTGGACAAGGATAATTTGATAAGCAGTAAGATATCATAAAAAGGCAGTTTACAACCACATTTATTGCTAAAATGTAAACAATATGGTAGGTAATACAAGGTCACGGAGATCAAATGGAGAAAGTTACTTAGGTTAGCCCTTCCTTGGGGTGTATAGGTATGCACTGTTTGTATTGTTTGATTATTTGCTCTTCAGAAATACTGTATTACTAGTTAAGGATATCAGAGATGAAGAATTCATAAACTCTCACTAGATACGTTGTATACGTTACTTGTTTGGTCTTTCTTTTTTCCCCAGTATTATTCTCCAAAGCATATAACTACAGTATTAAAAAATAAGGCAGATACATTCTGAAGGAGAACAACTAAGATTTGCTCTGAACAGCGATGACCAACATTAATATATTCTGTCATTTTCATTTGCCATTTTATTATGTGTGCAGAACTACTGGATCACTGTCGCTTGAAAAAAAAAAATCTGTCCAACTAAATGTGTCTTTATGTTCTTTAGTGAATAGATTCTTAAAGAGATGATTGAATGTAGTTAGATTCTTTAGGAGATGGTTGAATGTAGTTAGACTTTAAAGAGCAAGAAACAAAAGCATAGAAATGTAGATCATCTTAAACATAGCAGTTATAGATAGCCACAGTATACTAGTAAACTGCCAGTGTCTCTTTTCTGTATTAAATATTTCTAATACTATTCTCCCAAACTCCTGGTTGACACATAATTGTTAGTTACATAAATGAACTAAGTAAAGCAATGTATTGACACTACTATTAATTATTTTCAAAAGTTTGTTTTGGTTCTTAAACTGTAACTCAGCAATGTTGTTTTCTCTGGTAACGTAAAATATACAATAGTCTTACAAAAGTAAGTATACGCTGCCAGCAAATATCTACATTAGCTTTGATGCAGAACTGTATTTGGCTTAAGCCTTTAAACTTCAGGTTACTGTTCTGCTTTATAGTTTTTCAGTGTGCACGTAAAAGCTATAACAAATCATGTCAATAAACAAGGTGGAACCCCAGTTTGCATTGTTGATTGCTGATTATTTTATAGTTTAAAACTAAACACGTCAAAACCGCTTAGCTTTTAATGGTATCAAACTGATTGCATATCATTTTATTCTAGCCCTATATGCAAAATCAATGCTGGCTTTTAATAGCTGGGGCTTTATCTTTTCTGGAGTATTTTTTTTTTTTTTTTTTTTTTTTGGATTTTTCAGCTGTATATAACAAAATTTCAGGTATGTTACTGTGTTAAGAACTCAAATGTACAATTTGTTAAAGAAACAAACTGGGCAATGTCATTATGAAATACTTTTATTTTTGATATGATAACAAAGTAAACAGCAGAACCCGTTTTACATGTGCAGAATATGCCAATGCCCTTAACATTACAATTTGAAGTATTCTGTGTTTAATCACGTATAAAACACCTCATGAATCCCTAAAAGTAATAACTGAGAGAAATATTAATAGGTCCAAGTACACAATATATCATAAGAACACCCAGACTTATATGTGTTATTTTTTAATGTGACAGTGGTAAAAAAACTGATTAAAGGTATTATAATAAAATATTTTAAATATTAATGTTATTTACGTTACTACTAGTAATAGTTTATCATGTAAAAATAAACCAGAATGAATTTTTCTCTTATATTAAAAGATTCTTTTATGAAGAAACTGATACCAAAGAAAATAAAATGATTCTATCTTTAAATTATATGATTTTAACAAAAGTAGCCCTAGGTAACGTATATAATCGATCATTATGGACGACTAAAATGCATTCAAAATATTGTTGAACTGCTCCTTGCTGTTTAAATAGGCTGGCATATTCAATATTACCATTTACTGTTGTTTTCCATTCCAATAGTGTAGTTCAAGTGCTTGAATTATACGGAAAGTGATAATTGTAATATGGAACATTCATAAGGGGTTACTGTGTTCAACATCCTATTTCTCCCAAAGTATACAAGATAGGATAATAATGTTTGCAGATCTGAGAAGATCAATAAATTTTCTTTAACACATAAACAAATATTTGGTCTAATATTAAAGGAATAACTTACAAAAAGAAAGTATTCTGGATGGAAATTGCAATTTTAATGGAGAGTGAAGAAAAACGTCACGTATACTACACCACGTAGGCTAAAGTGACGTTTCAAACATCATAACTTTTAGCTATTGGGTTGTTCTATTAGACTCTATTATAATTTTAAACATAGGTAAGTGACTTCTATTTTTTATAATTTTTGATAATTCTTATTTTATGTTTATTATTTTAATGGGTAACGTAATGTAACAGGCTGTTACAGCTTAACGCCCCACTCGCCAGAGGGCTAACATGCTGCAAAATACTTCTAGGATGCTGGTCTTTAAGAAAAGTATGGTCTACAAAACTCCCCCTGGGGGGGAGGTAAACCATATCTGGCTCATGGCCTACTCTGGGAGGTGTGCCAGCTCCTGTTTTTTCGTTGCAACTTTTCCCTTTTCTTGGGGGCCATTATCATGCACCGATAAACGTAAAATGAACGTATGAATACTGAGACGTTTACATTGAAACTGCTGGACAATGACAGCTCATATTTATAGAAGATTATCATGACACGAACGGAACTCGTAAAGCAGTCGCCAGTTGTCGTTTATGTGTCGACAGTACTCGAAGGGATCTCGTGGAGAATCCCCCATATTCGGCACAGTATCGTACTGTGTGTCGCAGATACTCATACCCAGCTCGCCGTATATCGTACTATATCGCCAGAACTCGCCTGTTGCTTTGGGACGGCGAGAACACACGAGAATGTGCGACAATAGGCGATAATGTGTACGATACTTGTACGACAATGTACGAGTGAGCTGCGAGTTCGCTACGAGAATACTTTGGACGGCGAGAATTTTAAACAGTTTAAAATTCTCGTAGACACCTCCCGACAATATGCGAGTCATGGCGATGCTTGAGATATGGCGACATCTCCTCCACTTCCCCTCGACATGTGGCGAGTTATAAACTCGTAGCTTATCGTAGCCAAACGCGTGACAGTGTGACAGGGCCTTTAGGGGAAGTTGAGAACAATAAATTTCAAGAGAAATTCTTGGGTATATCTTAAATTTAATTTTGACTAATTTTATTGGCAATTAACATTACAACTGTAATATATAAATAAATTTCACACAAAATTTCAACACAATTTAAATAAACTCTTTGTCTGTGACCTTGACCTGTAGCCAGCATCAGCATCTAAACGATGTCAGCTAATCAATTCAACCTATATGTAAACCTAGTAACAGCAATCTAAGAAGTCTTTAAAACCAATTGTCCAATGAGTTAATTGTGAGAAATGGAAAAAGAAGGTCAAAATAACTCCCATCATCTTAGTTTTCTTTCCCACAGTATACTTGTCCATTTTCGAGATGTATACAAACTTTGAAGATTGTGACTCTCTTGGGAGCCAAGAAATCTATGACAAAAATTTAATTGGAGAAAAAGAAAAAATGGACAAACGGAGGGACTGATAAGCAGGAGGAAGCTGATTCTCTTACACACTGCAACTAGTCATACCCAGTGTTTGTACCAAATTTCAAAAATTGACAAAAATTTAATTAGAAAGAAAAAATTTGACAAAGGGAATGATCAGCAGGAGGAGGCAGATTCTCTCTAAATCAGTTCAACTAGTAAATTCCAAAACGCTAAAGTGGTTTCCTGAGAAATTTTGACAAAAATTTCAAGAGAAAGAAAAATGGACAAACAAAGGGAATGATAAGCAGGAGGATGCAGATTCTCACTAAATCAATTCAACTAGTCATACCCAAATTTCAAAACCCTAGCTGTAGTGGTTCCAGAGAATCTTTGACACAAATTTCAAAGGAAAGAAAAAAAGGACAAACACAGGGTATGATAAGCAGGAGGAGTTGATGCTGTCTGACACAAACAACTAGTCATACCCAACATTTTTACTAAATTTCAAAATCCTAGCTGTAGTGGTTTCTGAGAAAAAAAATGATAATCATATTTAATTGAAGAAAGAAAAATGGACAAACAAAGGGAATGAAAAGAGGAGGAGGCTGATCCTCTCTTACACCATACAACTAGTCATACCCAACATTTGTACTAAAACTTCGAAATCCTAGCTATAGTGGTTCCTGAGAAATCTTTGACAGAAAAAAAAAGATGATACACACAAACGAAAAAAACGGAAATGACAAAAACTATAAACCCCTTATATATACACCTGGACAAAAGTTTAGCATATTTCAGTTTCACTGTGGTTCTGTTATACATCCTGCAGAAAAATTCCAAAATACGAAACAACGGTATAATTTGTTGATTTGGAAAGCCAGTATGCATAGGTATGTGCCTGTTGAAATTTTGGTCTAAACATACGAGTTTTGTGGGGTGTAATTGTAATGCATTTTTCTAGTCAAACACTATTTTTAAAGTGATTTTCTGCAAACAAAAAGTAAAACTTCGTGCTACGTCTGATAAGAGACCATGTAGCAGAAGTGTTTTATAAAACGTTTGGAGTTCCAGAATCAAAGACTACCAAATTTCCGTAAGACAAAAATGATAAGAATTAATAGGAAAATTGCCTTATCGGTCCTTTTGGAAACAAGTGTGACAAGTTAGTCTCTTATGCCCGAATTTGAAATGACATGACTACAATCAATGTGGAACATTACTCTTTAACATTTCGTCTGTTAACTATGTTAATTTGGTGAAGAAGAAGTTAAAATTGGAGATGTTCTGGACACAATTTTTAAAAGGGTAAAAAATTGTCTTTGAAATACAATGGTCTTACCTTTTGGCACTGTGTCTCCAAACAACTACTGAGATTCAAAATTCCAGTGCCTCGGCATCGTCTGTTTACTTTATGACATCGGATAAGAACAATGACCACAAACTTTTTGACATATCAGAAGTCCTATGTATCACTTATATCTGCTGCTAAGTTCACCATTAATTATGCTAAACTTTTGGCGAGGAGTATACTTCGTATACACAAAACAACTTGTCGTACCTAACGTTTATACCAAATTTCAATATCCTAGCTGTATTGGTTCCTGATAAATTTTTGACATTAATTTCATCGGAAAGAACACATATGGACAAACAAAGGGAAAGTTAAGGCTGGGTCTCTCTTACATGATACAAATAGTCATACCCAATGTCTGTACCAAATTTCACAATCCTAGCTGAAGTGGTTTCTGAGATCTTTGACAAAGATACCGAGGGTATAAAAAGAGAAGAAAAAAAAAAAAAAAAAAAAAACCTTTGCAGGACTTCCGGGTTTGAGCCATCGTCTGTGATAAATGCCCCCAGATTTTTGAAGGTTGCAACTTTCCCAACTTCTAATAATTTATTTTGATCTCTCTCTCTCTCTCTCTCTCTCTCTCTCTCTCTCTGAATGCCATTGGTGCTGTTTGTCATTAGTTTGGTATTCTCAGCACTTATATCCAGTTTATACATTGTATAGGTTTTGTCGTGACTTTCAACTTCGGCTTCTTGTTCCTGCTCTTCCTCAGCAAGCGTGTCAAGGTCATGGGCAAACCGCAGACTGGCAATTATCCTATTGTCTACGGTAACCTTTTTATGATATTCTTCCAGAGCATCAGACATATTCCTTGCGAGAAAAATGCTGAAGAGGGTGGGTTAGAGAAGGCATCCTTGCTAAATGTTGTTCCAAACCATTCCCCCATGCTGTCATTCTTCTGAACTGCACTTATAGCATTGTCATAAAGGTGCTCAATGATGCTAACTGGATTTGCATTTTGCATGGTAGCCCATAAAGCTGCGTGTCATACACTGCCATATTGCTGTTAAAGGTACTGTTTACACATGATTCTGAGATTGAAGATTTGTTCTGTGGTGCTCTTTCCGGCTCCGAACCCAGCCTGTTCTTCAGCGATTAACCCTTCAGCTTGGGATTGAACTTGTTCAAGATGACTTTCGGCATGACTTTAGTCGGATGATTGACGAAGCTGGTGATTCTGTAATTCTAACAGAGTTATATATTGTCCCTTTTGGGGAGTGAAATCATCATCAGTGAAATATGGAGTCTATAGGGTCGGCCATTCTCCTGTTCTCCATAACTTGTTAAAGATCTTTGTTAAAACATCAATCATGGTCTCCCCGCCTGCTTGAACAAGTTCTGCTGGTATATTGACCATATTATCAACACCGATGGAGCTCCCCTTTCTCTGTGCTGCTACTGCATTCTTAATTCCCTCACGAATTATCGTTTGTAGATCAAGAATGCATTGTCACCATACCTCTCATGATTGCATAGCTTTGAGCAATATTCTGTCTATCTGCTGAGAATCTCTCGTTCTTTTGTTAGAAATTTCCCAGACACCCAAAAAGTCAATAGCGGCATATAAACATTCAGGTACCATCAAATTTACAGCGCGGTCTTCGGCATCGTGGAGAGAACTGGATGTAGTTCTTCTGTATTAGTCTCATTTTCCCATATAATGATATCCTCTTTATGTAGACATCGTCTTGTGCTGCTGAATCAGTGATTTTCTTTTTTTCTGTCGCCCGTCAGCACACTGAATCTAGGTCGATAATGTCGAAATAAATGCATTACTTCTACTAATATCAACGTGTAATCTTCGAAACACATTGACATCTAATAGCTGCCAGTATCCAAATGTTCGGATACGTCAAACTATGGTCTGAATTGCATCTGCTAGCTCGGGCTAGCTGTCCGACAAGCGCCAACTGCACAGCCTCTTTAGCGACATTATAGCTGAAAATACTGTCCGACTAGCAGAAGCGTCAAGTTGGTTACTTATTCCCTATTCCCTATTCCCGATTCTAATAACCCATATAGATATCGGTACTTTTACGTTGCGACATTAAATACTCTTGGAATATTAATCTTTTCTCTAGTCTGTAGTTGTCTGTCTGAGTACATCTCTACTCAGTCAGGTTGTTTGTCCGTCTGTCTGTTCGCATGTATTTGCTTTCGCATATGAAAAGGGTATATCTGTTCACTTCAAATTCTATCAAGCATCGCCCCAAAAACTTCATGGAGATTATACTTTAGTTTTGTTGTGCCTGTCCATGCGTTCCTTCATTATTTTGTCCGTCCTTGCGTCTGCCTGTCCTGGAGGTATCCTGTCCTTTTAGTCTTTTGTCTTTACAGTGATAGCAAAGCAGGTGTGTAAGTTGACTAAGGCATTTGGAGGAACATATTGGTGCAATTACTATAATACTATAACAGGCTGTCGTTGTTGTACATCGATGCGATCTTTTATGTCCGTATGTGTATGTCTGTCTGTCCGTCTGCTTTTGTTTGCATATACATGCAAGTATATAAAATCAGCAGCAAAACGTATAGGATGTATCGTTGTTACCCTTTTGGAAGGGTTTTCGTGGTCCTGAGAAGCAAACAGGAAGTAATGGAAGTTGTCTCCCTTTGAAAAAATGGTGGCGAAAAACATGGAACAGTACCCGTGCACTTTATGGAAATACTGCTGTGTCCGTCTTGGTATGTATCTGTGTAACCGTCCGTCCGTCCGGTTTTGTTTGTATTTATGCAGATCCAATTAGCAGTAGCTAGTAGATACAATTTTTTGTATGCACAAAGACACATATGAGCCGCGACACGAGAAAACCAACAATGTGGTTGTGCGCTCAGCGCAGACTCAGATCAGCCTGGGCATCCGCCCAGTCTGATCAGAGTCTTCGCTGTCCGCATGAAGGTAACTTAGACCCTTAGCTACCCTTTGAGCACTTAACGAAAGGTCTGGTCAAACTTGGCGGAAACCTAGACTGATCTGAGTCTGCGCAGTGCGCATGACCACATTGTTGGTTTTGACGTGTCGCAGCTCAATATGGAGGATATAATATGAACATTTGAAGTAATTTCACTGAGCCAATTTTGAAAAAAAAAATATTAAAAGTTTCCTTCCATATGAAATGAAGTGAAATAATGTTGACGATTTCACCCTAACTTTATAAGTGAGAGGGATTCTTAAATGATACCATCTTTTGAATGCAAAAAGACAACTATATGGAGCATATGATGTGAACATTTTAAGGAAAATCACTGAGCCAATTTTAAAAAAAAAAAAGGATGAAATTTTATTCCGTATTAATTTAAGTCAAACAATGTTGACGATTTCACCGTAACTTTATAAGTGAGTGGGAGTTTTGAATGATACAATCTCTGGCATGCAAAAAGACACATATATAAAGCATATGATATGATCATTTTAAAGAATTTCACTGAGCCAGTTTTGAGAAAAAAAAATATTAAAAATTTTCTTTCATTTGAAATGAAGTGAAAGAATGTTGATGATTTCACCCTAAATTTAAAAGTGAGAGGGAGTTTTGAATGATACATTCTTTTGCATGCATGAAAACACAATTATGGAGCATATTATATGAACATTTTAAGGAATTTCACTGAGCCAATTTTGAGAAAAAAATATGAAATTTTCTTCGATATTAATTTACGTCAAACAATGTTGACGATTTCACCGTAACTTTATTTATGAGAGGGTGTTTTGAATGATACCATCTTTTGCATGCATAAAGACATATATATGGAGCATAGGATATGAACATTTTAAGGAATTTCACTGAGCCAATTTTGAGAAAAAAAATATGAAATTTTCTTCCATATTAATTTACGTCAAACAATGCTGACGATGTCCCCGTAACTTTATAAGCGAGAGGGAGTTTTGAATGATACAATCTTTTGCATGCATAAAGACACATATATGGAGCATATGATATGAACATTTTAAGGAATTTCACCGAGCCGATTTTTAAAAAAAAAATTTAAATGTTTTCTTCCATATAAAATGAAATCAACGAATGTTGACGATTTCACCCTAAAATTATAAGTGAGAGGGAGTTTTGAATGATACAATCTTTTGCATGCATAAAGACATATATATGGAGCATACGATATGAACATTTTAAGGAATTTCACTGAGCCAATTTTGAAAAAAAAAATGAAATTTTCTTCCATATTAATTTACGTCAAACAATGTTGACGATTTCACCGTAACCTTATAAGTGAGAGGGAGTTTTGAATGATACAATCTTTTGCATGCATAAAGACACATATATGGAGCATATGATATGAACATTTTTAAGGGATTTCACTGAGCCAATTTTGAGAAAAAAATATTAAACTTTTTTCTTCTTTATGAAATGAAGTGAAAGAATGTTCATGATTTCACCCTAAATTTAAAAGTGAGAGGGAGTTTTGAATGATACAATATTTTGCATGCGTAAAGACGCATATACGGAGCATATGATATGAACATTTTAAGGAATTTCACGATCAAATTTTGAGAAAGAAAAAATGAAATTTTCTTCCATATTAATTTAGGTCAAACAATGTCGAAGATTTCACCGTAACTTTATAAGTGAGAAGAGTTTTGAATGATACAATCTTTTGCAAGTATAAAGACATATATATGGAGCATATGATATGAATATTTTAAGGAATTTCACTGAGCCAATTTTGAAAAAAAATATGAAATTTTCTTCAATATTAATTTACGTCAAACAATGTTGACGATTTCACCATAACTTTATATATGAGAGGGAGTTTTGAATGATACAATCTTTTGCATGCATTAAGACGTATATATGGAGCATACGATATGAACATTTTTAGGAATTTCACTGTGCCAGTTTTGAGAAAAAAAAATATAAAATTTTCTTCCATATTAATTTACGTCAAACAATGTTGACGATGTCACCGTAACTTTATATATGAGAGGGAGTTTTGAATGATACAATCTTTTGCATGCATTAAGACGTATATATGGAGCATACGATATGAACAGTTTAAGGAATTTCACTGAGCCAATTTTGAGAAAAAAATATGAAATTTTCTTCCATATCAATTTACGTCAAACAATGTTGACGATGTCACCGTAACTTTATAAGTGAGAGGGAGTTTTGAATGATACAATCTTTTGCATGCATTAAGACGTATATATGGAGCATATAATACGAACATTTTAAGGAATTTCACTGAGCCAATTTTGAAAAAAAAATATTAAAAGTTTTCTTCCATAGGAAATGAAATGAACGAATGTTGACGATTTCATCCTAAATTTATGAGTGAGAGGGAGTTTTGAATGATACAATCTTTCGCATGTATAAAGACACATATAAGGAGCATATGATATGAACATTTTGAGGAATTTCACTGAGCCAATTTTGAGAAAAAAAATATGTAACTTGCATCCATACTAATTTAAGTCAAACAATGTTGACGATTTCACCGTAACTTTATAAGTGAGAAGGAGTTTTGAATGATACAATCTTTTGCAAGCATAAAGACATATATATGGAGCATATGATTTGAATTTTTAAGGAATTTCACTGAGCCAATTTTGAGAAAAAAAATATGAAATTTTCATCCATACTAATTTAAGTCAAACAATGTTGACGATTTCACCGTAACTTTATAAGTGAGAGGGAGTTTTGAATGATACAATCTTTTGCAAGCATAAAGACATATATATGGAGCATATGATATGAACATTTTAAGGAATATCAAAGAGCCAATTTTGAAAAAAAAAATTTAAATGTTTTCTTCCATATGAAATGAAATCAACGAATGTTGACGATTTCACCCTAAAATTATAAGTGAGAGGTAGTTTTGAATGATACAAGCCCTTGCATGCATTAAGACGTATATATGGTGCATACGATATGAACATTTTAAGGAATTTCACTGAGCCAATTTTGAGAAAAAAAAATACGAAATTTTCTTCTATATCAATTTACGTCAAACAATGTTGGCGATGTCACCGTAACTTTATAAGTGAGAGGGAGTTTTGAATGATACAATCTTTTGCATGCATAAAGACACATATATGGAGCATATAATATGAACATTTTAAGGAATTTCACTGAGCCAATTTTGAAAAAAAATATTTAAAGTTTTCTTCCATAGGAAATGAAATGAACGAATGTTGACGATTTCATCCAAAATTTATAAGTGAGAGGGAGTTTTGAATGATACAATCTTTTGCAAGCATAAAGACATATATATGGAGCATATGATATGATTTTTTTAAGGAATTTGACTTAGCCAATTTTGAGAAAAAAATATATGAAATTTTCTTCCATATTAATTTACGTCAAACAATGTTGACGATTTCACCATAACTTTATATATGAGAGGGAGTTTTGAATGATACAATCTTTTGCATGCATTAAGACGTATATATGGAGCATACGATATGAACATTTTAAGGAATTTCACTGAGCCAATTTTGAGAAAAAAAAATATAAAATTTTCTTCCATATTATTTTACGTCAAACAATGTTGACGATGTCACCGTAACTTTATATATGAGAGGGAGTTTTGAATGAAAGAATCTTTTGCATGCATTAAGACGTATATATGGAGCATACGATATGAACATTTTAAGGAATTTCACTGAGCCAATTTTGAGAAAAAAAATATGAAATTTTCTTCCATATTAATTTACGTCAAACAATGTTGACGATGTCACCGTAACTTTATAAGTGAGAGGGAGTTTTGAATGATACAATCTTTTGCATGCATAAAGACACATATATGGAGCATATAATATGAACATTTTAAGGAATTTCACTGAGCCAATTTTGAAAAAAAATATTTAAAGTTTTCTTCCATAGGAAATGAAATGAACGAATGTTGACGATTTCATCCAAAATTTATAAGTGAGAGGGAGTTTTGAATGATACAATCTTTTGCAAGCATAAAGACATATATATGGAGCATATGATATGAATTTTTTAAGGAATTTGACTGAGCCAATTTTGAGAAAAAAAATATGAAATTTTCTTCCATATTAATTTACGTCAAACAATGTTGACGATTTCACCATAACTTTATATATGAGAGGGAGTTTTGAATGATACAATCTTTTGCATGCATTAAGACGTATATATGGAGCATACGATATGAACATTTTAAGGAATTTCACTGCGCCAATTTTGAGAAAAAAAAATATAAAATTTTCTTCCATATTAATTTCTGTCAAACAATGTTGACGATGTCACCGTAACTTTATATATGAGAGGGAGTTTTGAATGATACAATCTTTTGCATGCATTAAGACGTATATATGGAGCATACGATATGAACATTTTAAGGAATTCCACTGAGCCAATTTTGAGAAAAAAAATATGAAATTTTCTTCCATATCAATTTACCTCAAATAATGTTGACGATGTCACCGTAACTTTATAAGTGAGAGGGAGTTTTGAATGATACAATCTTTTGCATGCATAAAGACACATATATGGAGCATATAATACGAACATTTTAAGGAATTTCACTGAGCCAATTTTGAAAAAAAAATATTAAAAGTTTTCTTCAATAGGAAATGAAATGAACGAATGTTGACGATTTCATCCTAAGTTTATGAGTGAGAAGGAGTTTTGAATGATACAATCTTTTGCAAGCATAAAAACATATATATGGAGCATATGATTTGAATTTTTTAAGGAATTTCACTGAGCCAATTTTGAGAATAAAAATGTGAAATTTTCATCCATACTAATTTAAGTCAAACAATGTTGACGATTTCACCGTAACTTTATAAGTGAGAGGGAGTTTTGAATGATACAATCTTTTGCAAACATAAAGACATATATATGGAGCATATGATATGAACATTTTAAGGAATTTCACTAAGCCAATTTTGAAAAAAAAAATTTAAATGTTTTCTTCCATATGAAATGAAATCAACGAATGTTGACGATTTCACCCTAAAATTATAAGTGAGAGGTAGTTTAGAATGATACAAGCTTTTGCATGCATAAAGACATTTATATGGAGCATATGATATGAACATTTTAAGGAATTTCACTGAGCCAATTTTGAGAAAAAAAAATATGTAATTTTCATCCATACAAATTTAAGTCAAACAATGTTGACGATTTCACCGTAACTTTATAAGTGAGAAGGAGTTTTGAATAATACAATCTTTTGCCAGCATAAAGACATATATATGGAGCATATGGATTTGAATTTTCTAAGGAATTTCACTGAGCCAATTTTGAGAAAAAAATATGAAATTTTCTTCAATATTAATTTACGTCAAACAATGTTGACGATTTCACCGTAACTTTATATATGAGAGGGAGTTTTGAAAGATACAATCTTTTGCATGCATAAAGACGGGTATATGGAGCATACGATATGAACATTTTATGGAATTTCACTGAGCCAATTTTGAGAAAAAAAATATGAAATTTTCTTCCATATTAATTTACGTCAAACAATGTTGACGGTGTCACCGTAACTTTATAAGTGAGAGGGAGTTTTGAATGATACAATCTTTCGCATGTATAAAGACACATAAAAGGAGCATATTATATGAACATTTTGAGGAATTTCTCTGAGCCAATTTTGAGAAAAAAAAATATGTAATTTTCATCCATACTAATTGAAGTCAAACAATGTTGACGATTTCACCGTAACTTTATAAGTGAGAAGGAGTTTTGAATAATACAATCTTTTGCCAGCATAAAGACATATATATGAAGCATATGATATGATTTTTTAAGGAATTTCATTGAGCCAATTTTGAGAAAAAAAAATATGAAATTTTCTTCAATATTAATTAACGTCAAACAATGTTGACGATTTCACCGTAACTTTATATATGAGGGGGAGTTTTGAATGATACAATCTTTTGCATGCATTAAGACGTATATATGGAGCATATGATATGAACATTTTAAGGAATTTCACTGAGCCAATTTTGAGGGAAAAAAATATGAAATTTTCTTCCATATTAATTTACGTCAAACAATGTTGACGATGTCACCGTAACTTTATAAGTGAGAGGGAGTTTTGAATGATACAATCTTTCGCATGCATAAAGACACATATATGGAGCATATATATGAACATTTTAAGGAATTTCACTGAGCCAATTTTGAAAAAAAAATATTAAAAGTTTTCTTCCATAGGAAATGAAATGAACGAATGTTGACGATTTCATCCTAAATTTATAAGTGAGAGGGAGTTTTGAATGATACAATCTTTCGAGTGTATAAAGACAAATATAAGGAGCATATGATATGAACATTTTGAGGAATTTCATTGAGCCAATTTTGAGAAAAAAATATGTAATTTTCATCCATACTAATTTAAGTCAAACAATGTTGACGATTTCACCGTAACTTTATAAGTGAGAAGGAATTTTGAATGATAAAATCTTTTGCATGCATAAAGACATATATATGGAGCATATGATATGAATTTTTTAAGGAATTTCACTGAGCCAGTTTTGAGAAAAAAATATGAAATTTTCTTCAATACTAATTTAAGTCAAACAATGTTGACGATTTCACCGTAACTTTATAAGTGAGAGGGAGTTTTGAATGATACAATCTTTTGCAAGCATAAAGACATATATATGGAGCATATGATATGAACATTTTAAGGAATTTCACTGAGCCAATTTTGAGAAAAAAAATATGAAATTTTCTTCCATATTAATTTACGTCAAACAATGTTGACGATGTCCCCGTAACTTTATATATGAGAGGGAGTTTTGAATGATACAATCTTTTGCATGCATTAAGACGTATATATGGAGCATACGATATGAACATTTTAAGGAATTTCACTGAGCCAATTTTGAGAAAAAAAATATGAAATTTTCTTCCATATTAATTTACGTCAAATAATGTTGACGATGTCACCGTAACTTTATAAGTGAGAGGGAGTTTTGAATGATACAATCTTTTGCAAGCATACAGACATATATATGGAGCATATGATATGAACATTTTAAGGAATTTCACTGAGCCAATTTTTCAGAAAAAAAAATAGGAAATTTTCTTCAATATTGATTTACGTCAAACAATGTTGACGATTTCACCGTAACTTTATAAGTGAGAGGGAGTTTTGAATGATACAATCTTTTGCATTACGGATAACACGGATAGATACGGACGGGCCATCCGTAGTATCTGCAGAATCCATATGTGTGTGTGTGACTGGAGCATACAAGAGAAGACACAGATGTAGACGGCGCAGTTAATCTTTTCTATTCTTCTATCCGCTAGGCATGCGCAACAGTCCGTATCTGAAGGTATTTATCCGCATCTAAAGGTTACAGAAGGTAATGCTCCAGTCACACACACACATTACGGATTGGGCGGATAGTTGCGGACTTTAAATCCACACAATTTGTGGGCGTGGTCTCTGTCAATATCGAATCCGTATCGTATCCGTATGGTATCCGCAAGGTCCGCAGGATATACCACCACATTTTGAAAAGTTTACATTTTCAGGCGCGGACGAGTTAACCATAATGATCCCTAACTGAAGGCATTTATCCGCATCTAATCCGTATCTTATCCGTATCTCCGCGGTCCACCCAAAATTTGTGGACAAATACGGTTTCATGCGGAATGTTACGGTGAGTTACGGGTCTCGTTCTGCGTATTGTTAGGGATTAATGCCTCAGTCAGATTAGCCGTTCGCAATTATCCTCACCAATACGTATCTATCAGTATTGAAGTGTAAGTTATCCGTATAGAAACGTATCTGAAGGTAAAAGTCCGTAAAAAAACCTCCGAACGAGACCCGACAAAAAGACAAAATGTTTACATCATACACGAGACGTAAGAAAACGGTTCATGTTCACAATTGAGCATCATATGCCTCTTTCTGCTCATGTTAGGAAAATATGTATACTTTTATGTATATAGTCGATACATTAAACTATGGCGGAGCCCGGACAACGTCATAATTATACCAGCGAGAAAATGTATGCAAAAGAAGAACGACTAATGATGATATTAACCCTCAGTTCTCGAGCAAGAAGAAAGAACACGAAAGCTTAAAATATATATATTGAACAGTTTATAATTGACAATACTGGTCAAAAAGCGACAAAATGCTCTTGGTTACCATGGCAACAGCATGGAAGCAACAAAGGTGAATCCATTTTATTTTATTCAATTCAGGATAAAGAAGAAACAAAGAACTTTGAAAAGGAGCTACACATATAGGTGTTTAAAGGCTTTTATACTGACCTAAAAACGATGATTTGTTCTTCGTTACCATGACAACGACATTAGTGCGAGAGGAATAGAGTACTCTTTGCAATTCGATATTTCAATCCTCAGCTCTCGAGCAAGAAGAAACAAAGTCAAACAGCCAAAAACAATTTGAATCTTTTAAATGAAACTGTTTGCCAAAAAATCATGAAATATGATCATGGTTACCATGGCAACGGCACAATTACCTTAACAACGGAAACGAACTGTATTTTAGGATTGATTCACACAAATATAATTAAATTTTGACTTACTTAATCGAACTCTCAGAGAATATCAAGCTCAAAACGGCTTTTGTCAGCCTTAGATAATTATTTATATTGCAAGGCGCGCGTGGCTGGGGGACATATTTTACTTTTAAAAGAGCCTCCACATGCAACAAACAACATCAAACTTTTTATAAAAGTTCCATTTTAGTAATAAAATTGTTTGATAAAGTATGAAGTTGTTTGTTGAATGTGGAGGCATTAGAATTTTTGTCTGAATACATTAAAATTGGCTTAAAAGTGCAAAAAAGCGAAAATGTAGCATGTTTGGAGCGTTACCATGGCAACGTCATGAACATAACTTGAAAACCGACATCTGATTTGAAAATAAGATACCGTCACAAATTCATGTAAAGGAATTTTAAGGAAAATATTCAAATTTTATTTTCTCTGAAATTTTGAGGCCAAAATTGATGCTTATCGCACCTAGGCCTTTGCTCAGTGGAATTTGTTAAAATGTTTCTATAATTTTCTAACTATACAAGTTTTTAAGCGAACAAAAATATTGTATAATTCTCTAGATCCTTTTACTAGTCTAGCTAAAGTCAAAGATTCAGTACCATTTGGTATTTACTAATATATACGATAAAAAAGCTCTGAAAAGTAAGATCCGATCCTTTGGAAGCAAGGAATACATCATCAAAACAGAAAATAGCGGACTCGGTTTAATTGACTCTATTCATGACCAGTAATGAAATGTGCTACACTAGCCACGCCCTGTAGCACCGGCTTCAGCGGAACTCTATTTTCAAAATAACTAAAATGAACTCTATGATCCCAAAGAACCAGAAAAATATAATCTGCCCTATGATGATGTACGGGGAGACGTTTTACGGCCGCACACTTTGCAAACATTTTCTCAAAATACGTTGAGTGTTTTTTCCAGTTTTTTTTCTTATGATAACCGCAATTATTACGTCGATAAACACGCAGAAGATTGTATCATTCAAACCTCCCTCTCATCGATATATTTGTAGTAAACTTTCAACATGTTTGACTTTTAAAAATTTAATAATATATTTATACAAGAAAAACTTTTCAAAGATTAACTCAAAATTTGCTCAGTGGAATTTGTTAAAATGTTCAAATAATATTCTCACTATACAGGTTTCTAAGCGTGCAAAATATCGTTTAATTCGATACATTTCCTTCCATTAGTATAGAAAAACTCAAATCTTCATGATTATTTTACTTTCACTAATACAGAAGATAAAGTTAGCATAACTTTCTTCAAAAGTGGCTCAGTGGATTTTTTCCATTTTTTGTGATTATATACCTTATATACATGTCTATAAAGAAGCAAAAGATTGTATCATTTAAAACTCTCAACGATATCTTTATAGTCGATTTTTCAACATTTTGACTTAAATAAATATACAAGAAACACTTTTCTTTTTCTTTTTTAAATTGATCAAGTAAAATTTGTTCAAATGTTCAATAATAATCTCGCTAAACCTGTTTTTAAGCGTGCAAAAATTGTATCATTCGATGCTTCCTCTCACTACTATAGTTAAAGTCAAATCTTCAACATAATTTGACTTTTATTAATATACAAGAAAATATAGTATCATTCAAAATTCTCACTCACCGCTATTCACAAAATTTGACCTTTAATGGATGAGTAAATGATTGCCAAAACTGTATCATAATTGGCTCAGTTTTTTTTTCAAATATTCTCAGCATAAATTCAATATACATTTCTCCATTGATACCAAATATTGTATAATTCAAGACTCTCTCTAAACGCTATACTTATAGTGAAATCTTCACTATTATTTGACTTTTTGAATATAGTAGATAAACATTTCAAATATATTCTCAAAATAGGCCCAGTGGAGTTTTCCGAATTTTTCGTATTATGTACGAAATATACACGACTATAAGCACGCAAAACATTTTATTAGTCAAAACTCTCTCTAACCGATATATTTATAGTCAAGTCTCCGACATTTTTTACTTTCATTAATATACAAGAAAAACTTTTCAAATATTTTCTCAAAATTTGCTCAGTGGAATTTGTTGAAATATTCTAATAATGTTTTCACTATATAGGTTTCTAAGCGTGAAAAAGATTGTTTAATTCAATATTTCCTCTCCCTAGTATACCTTAATTGAAATCTTCAACTTATTTGACTTTTACTGATAAAGAAGATAAAGTTTGAAAAAAAAATTCTTCAAAATTGCCTCAGTGGATTTTTCCAATGTTCTATATATAATGTACGCACTATACATGTTATATACTTCATTTCATAATAAAGAAAAGTTTCATAATTTTTTTTTCAAAATTGGCTCAGTGATTTTGGCTTATATATTCATATAATATGCTCCATATATGTGTCTTTATGCATGCAAAAGATTGTATCATTCAAAACTCCCTCTCATATATAAAGTTACGGTGACATCGTCAACATTGTTTGATGTAAGTTAATATGAAAGAAAATTTCATATTTTTTTTTCTCAAAATTGGCTCAGTGAAATTCCTTAAAATGTTCATATCGTATGCTCCATATATACGTCTTAATCCATGCAAAAGATTGTATCATTCAAAACTCCCTCTCATATATAAAGTTACGGTGAAATCGTCAACATTGTTTGACGTAAATTAATATTGAAGAAAATTTCATATTTTTTTTCTCAAAATTGGCTCAGTGAGATTCCTTAAAAAATTCATATCATATGCTCCATATATATGTCTTTATGCTGGCAAAAGATTGTATTATTCAAAACTCCTTCTCACTTATAAAGTTACGGTGAAATCGTCAACATTGTTTGACTTAAATTAGTATGGATGAAAGTTACATTTTTTTTTCTCAAAATTGGCTCAGTGAAATTCCTCAAAATGTTCATATCATATGCTCCTTTTATGTGTCTTTATACATGCGAAAGATTGTATCATTCAAAACTCCCTCTCACTTATAAAGTTACGGTGACATCGTCAACATTGTTTGCCGTAAATTAATATGGAAGAAAATTTCATATTTTTTTTCTCAAAATTGGCTCAGTGAAATTCCTTAAAATGTTCATATCGTATGCTCCATATATACGTCTTAATGCATGCAAAAGATTGTATCATTCAAAACTCCCTCTCATATATAAAGTTACGGTGACATCGTCAACATTGTTTGACGTAAATTAATATGGAAGAAAATTTCATATTTTTTTTTCTCAAAATTGGCTCAGTGAAATTCCTTAAAATGTTCATATCGTATGCTCCATATATACGTCTTAATGCATGCAAAAGATTGTATCATTCAAAACTCCCTCTCATATATAAAGTTACGGTGACATCGTCAACATTGTTTGACGTAAATTAATATGGAAGAAAATTTCATATTTTTTTTTCTCAAAATTGGCTCAGTGAAATTCCTTAAAATGTTCATATCGTATGCTCCATATATACGTCTTAATGCATGCAAAAGATTGTATCATTCAAAACTCCCTCTCATATATAAAGTTACGGTGAAATCGTCAACATTGTTTGACGTAAATTAATATTGAAGAAAATTTCATATTTTTTCTCAAAATTGGCCCAGTGAAATTTCTTAAAGAATTCATATCGTATGCTCCATATATATGTCTTTATGCTGGCAAAAGATTGTATTATTCAAAACTCCTTCTCACTTATAAAGTTACGGTGAAATCGTCAACATTGTTTGACTTAAATTAGTATGGATGAAAGTTACATATTTTTTTTTTCTCAAAATTAGCTCAGTGAAATTCCTCAAAATGTTCATATCATATGCTCCTTTTATGTGTCTTTATACATGCGAAAGATTGTATCATTCAAAACTCCCTCTCACTTATAAAGTTACGGTGACATCGTCAACATTGTTTGCCGTAAATTAATATGGAAGAAAATTTCATATTTTTTTTTCTCAAAATTGGCTCAGTGAAATTCCTTAAAATGTTCATATCGTATGCTCCATATATACGTCTTAATGCATGCAAAAGATTGTATCATTCAAAACTCCCTCTCATATATAAAGTTACGGTGACATCGTCAACATTGTTTGACGTAAATTAATATGGAAGAAAATTTCATATTTTTTTTTCTCAAAATTGGCTAAGTGAAATTCCTTAAAATGTTCATATCGTATGCTCCATATATACGTCTTAATGCATGCAAAAGATTGTATCATTCAAAACTCCCTCTCATATATAAAGTTACGGTGAAATCGTCAACATTGTTTGACGTAAATTAATATTGAAGAAAATTTCATATTTTTTCTCAAAATTGGCCGAGTGAAATTCCTTAAAGAATTCAAATCATATGCTCCATATATATGTCTTTATGCCTGCAAAAGATTGTATCATATAAAACTCCTTCTCACTTATAAAGTTACGGTAAAATCGTCAACATTGTTTGACTTAAATTAGCATGGATGAAAATTACATATTTTTTTTTCTCAAAATTGGCTCAGTGAAATTACTCAAAATGTTCATATCATATGCTCCTTATATGTGTCTTTATACATTCGAAAGATTGTCTCATTCAAAACTCCCTCTCACTTATAAATTTAGGATGAAATCGTCAACATTCGTTCATTTCATTTCCTATGGAAGAAAACTTTTAATATTTTTTTTCAAAATTGGCTCAGTGAAATTCCTTAAAATGTTCATATTATATGCTCCATATATGTGTCTTTATGCATGCAAAAGATTGTATCATCCAAAACTCCCTCTCACTTATAAAGTTACGATGACATCGTCAACATTGTTTGACGTAAATTAATATGGAAGAAAATTTCATTTTTTTTCTCAAAATTGGCTCAGTGAAATTCCTTAAAATGTTCATATCATATGCTCCATATATACGTCCTAATGCATGCAAAAGATTGTATCATTCAAAACTCCCTCTCATATATAAAATTATGGTGAAATCGTCAACATTGTTTGACGTAAATTAATATTGAAGAAAATTTCATATTTTCTTTCTCAAAATTGGCTCAGTGAAATTCCTTAAAAAATTCAAATCATATGCTCCATATATATGTCTTTATGCCTGCAAAAGATTGTATCATATAAAACTCCTTCTCACTTATAAAGTTACGGTGAAATCGTCTCCATTCTTTGACGTAAATTAGTATGGATGAAAATTACATATTTTTTTTTTTCTCAAAATTGGCTCAGTGAAATTCCTCAAAATGTTCATATCATATGCTCCTTATATGTGTCTTTATACATGCGAAAGATTGTCTCATTCAAAACTCCCTCTCACTTATAAATTTAGGATGAAATCGTCAACATTCGTTCATTTCATTTCCTATGGAAGAATACCTTTAATATTTTTTTTCAATATTGGCTCTGTGAAATTCCTTAAAATCTTCATATTATATGCTCCATATATTAGTCTTTATGCATGCAAAAGATTGTATCATTCAAAACTCCCTCTCACTTATAAAGTTACGGTGACATCGTCAACATTGTTTGACGTAAATTGATATGGAAGAAAATTTCATATTTTTTTTTCTCAAAATTGGCTCAGTGAAATTCCTTAAAATGTTCATATCGTATGCTCCATATATACGTCTTAATGCATGCAAAAGATTGTATCATTCAAAACTTCCTCTCATATATCAAGTTACGGTGAAATCGAAAACATTGTTTGACCTAAATTAATATTGAAGAAAAATTCATATTTTTTTTTTCTCAAAATTGGCTCTGTGAAATTCCTTAAAAAATTTATAACGTATGCTCCATATATATGTCTTTATGCTGGCAAAAGATTGTATTATTCAAAACTCCTTATCACTTATAAAGTTAAGGTGAAATCGTCAACATTGTTTGACTTAAATTAGTATGGATGAAAAATTCATATTTTTTTTCTCAAAATTGGCTCAGTGAAATTCCTCAAAATGTTCATATAATATGCTCCTTATATGTGTCTTTATACATGCGAAAGATTGTATCATTCAAAACTCCCTCTCACTTATAAAGTTACGGTGACATCGTCAACATTGTTTGACGTAAATTAATATGGAAGAAAATTTCATATTGTTTTTCTCAAAATTGGCTCAGTGAAATTCCTTAAAATGTTCATATCGTATGCTCCATATATACGTCTTAATGCATGCAAAAGATTGTATCATTCAAAACTCCCTCTCATATATAAAGTTATGGTGAAATCGTCAACATTATTTGACGTAAATTAATATTGAAGAAAATTTCATATATTTTTTTCTCAAAATTGTCTCAGTGATATTCCTTAAAAAATTCATATCATATGCTCGATATATAAGTCTTTATGCTTGCACAAGATTGTATCATTCAAAACTCCCTCTAACTTATAAATTTTGGATGAAATCGTCAACATTCGTTCATTTCATTTCCTATTTAAGAAAACTTTTAATATTTTTTTTCAAAATTGGCTCAGTGAAATTCCTTAAAATAGTCATATAATATGCTCCATATATGTGTCTTAATGCATGCAAAAGATTGTATCATTCAAAACTCCCTCTCACTTATAAAGTTACGGTGACATCGTCAACATTGTTTGACGTAAACTAATATGGAAGAAAATTTCATTTTTTTTTTCTCAAAATTGGCTCAGTGAAATTCCTTAAAATGTTCATATCGTATGCTCCATATATACGTCTTAATGCATGCAAAAGATTGTATCATTCAAAACTCCCTCTCATATATAAAGTTACGGTGACATCGTCAACATTGTTTGACGTAAATTAATATGGAAGAAAATTTCATATTTTTTTTTCTCAAAATTGGCTCAGTGAAATTCCTTAAAATGTTCATATCGTATGCTCCATATATACGTCTTAATGCATGCAAAAGATTGTATCATTCAAAACTCCCTCTCATATATAAAGTTACGGTGACATCGTCAACATTGTTTCACGCAAATTAATATGGAAGAAAATTTCATATTTTTTTTCTCAAAATTGGCTCAGTGAAATTCCTTAAAATGTTCATATGGTATGCTCCATATATACCTCTTAATGCATGCAAAAGATTGTATCATTCAAAACTCCCTCTCATATATAAAGTTACGGTGAAATCATCAACATTGTTTGACGTAAATTAATATTGAAGAAAATTTCATATTTTTTTCTCAAAATTGGCTCAGTGAAATTACTTAGAAAATTCATATCGTATGCTCCATATAAATGTCTTTATGCATGCGAGGGCTTGTATCATTCAAAACTACCTCTCACTTATAATTTTAGGGTGAAATCGTCAACATTCGTTGATTTCATTTCATATGGAAGAAAACATTTAAATTTTTTTTTTCAAAATTGGCTCAGTGAAATTCCTTAAAATGTTCATATCATATGCTCCATATATACGTCTTAATGCTTGCAAAAGATTGTATCATTCAAAACTCCCTCTCACTTATAAAGTTACGGTGAAATGGTCAACATTGTTTGACTTAAATTAGTATGGATGAAAATTTCATATTTTTTTTTCTCAAAATTGGCTCAGTGAAATTCCTTAAAAAATTCAAATCATATGCTCCATATATATGTCTATATGTTTGCAAAAGATTGTATCATTCAAAACTCTTCTCACTTATAAAGTTACGGAGAAATATTCGACATTGTTTGACCTAAATTAATATGGAAGAAAATTTCATTTTTTTCTTCAAAATTGGCTCAGTGAAATTCCTTAAAATGTTCATATCGTATGCTCCATATATATGTCTTTATGCATGCAAAAGATTGTATCATTCAAAACTACCTCTCACTTATAATTTTAGGGTGAAATCGTCAACATTCGTTGATTTCATTTCATATGGAAGAAAACTTTTAATATTTTTTTTTAAAAATCGGCTCTGTGAAATTCCTTAAAATGTTCATATCATATGCTCCATATACGTGTCTTTATGCATGCAAAAGATTGTATCATTCAAAACTCCCTCTCACTTATAAAGTTACGGTGACATCGTCAGCATTGTTTGACGTAAATTAATATGGAAGAAAATTTCATATTTTTTTTCGCAAAATTGGCTCAGTGAAATTCCTTAAAATGTTCATATCGTATGCTCCATATATATGTCTTTATGCATGCAAAAGATTGTATCATTCAAAACTCCCTCTCATATATAAAGTTACGGTGAAATCATCAACATTGTTTGACGTAAATTAATATTGAAGAAAAGTTCATATTTTTTTTCTCAAAATTGGCTCGGTGAAATTCCTTAAAATGTTCATATAATATGCTCCATAATTGTGTTTTCATGCATGCAAAAAAATGTATCATTCAAAACTCCCTCTCACTTTTAAATTTAGGGTGAAATCATCAACATTCTTTCACTTCATTTCAAATGAAAGAAAACTTTTAATATTTTTTTTTTCAAAATTGGCTCAGTGAAATTCTTTAAAATGATCATATCATATGCTTTATATATGTGTCTTTTTGCATGCCAGAGATTGTATCATTCAAAACTCCCTCTCACTTATAAAGTTACGGTGAAATCGTCAACATTGTTTGACTTAAATTAATACGGAATAAAATTTCATCCTTTTTTTTTTTTAAATTGGCTCAGTGATTTTCCTTAAAATGTTCATATCATATGCTCCATATAGTTGTCTTTTTGCATGCAAAAGATGGTATCATTTAAAAATCCCTCTCACTTATAAAGTTAGGGTGAAATCGTCAACATTATTTCACTTCATTTCATATGGAAGGAAACTTTTAATAATTTTTTTTCAAAATTGGCTCAGTGAAATTACTTCAAATGTTCATATTATATCCTCCATATTGAGCCGCGACACGACAAAACCAACAATGTGGTCATGCGCACTGCGCAGACTCAGATCAGTCTAGGTTTCCGCCAAGTTTGACCAGACCTTTCGTTAAGTGCTCAAAGGGTAGCTAAGGGTCTAAGTTACCTTCATGCGGACAGCGAAGACTCTGATCAGACTGGGCGGATGCCCAGGCTGATCTGAGTCTGCGCTGAGCGCACAACCACATTGTTGGTTTTCTCGTGTCGCGGCTCATATGTGTCTTTGTGCATACAAAAAATTGTATCTACTAGCTACTGCTAATTGGATCTGCATAAATACAAACAAAACCGGACGGACGGACGGACGGTTACACAGATACATACCAAGACGGACACAGCAGTATTTCCATAAAGTGCACGGGTACAGTTCCATGTTTTTCGCCACCATTTTTTCAAAGGGAGACAACTTCCATTACTTCCTGTTTGCTTCTCAGGACCACGAAAACCCTTCCAAAAGGGTAACAACGATACATCCTATACGTTTTGCTGCTGATTTTATATACTTGCATGTATATGCAAACAAAAGCAGACGGACAGACAGACATACACGTACGGACATAAAAGATCGCATCGATGTACAACAACGACAGCCTGTTATAGTATTATAGTAATTGCACCAATATGTTCCTCCAAATGCCTTAGTCAACTTACACACCTGCTTTGCTATCACTGTAAAGACAAAAGACTAAAAGGACAGGATACCTCCAGGACAGGCAGACGCAAGGACGGACAAAATAATGAAGGAACGCATGGACAGGCACAACAAAACAAAAGTATAATCTCCATGAAGTTTTTGGGGCGATGCTTGATAGAATTTGAAGTGAACAGATATACCCTTTTCATATGCGAAAGCAAATACATGCGAACAGACAGACGGACAAACAACCTGACTGAGTAGAGATGTACTCAGACAGACAACTAGAGACTAGAGAAAAGATTAATATTCCAAGAGTATTTAATGTCGCAACGTAAAAGTACCGATATCTATATGGGTTATTAGAATCGGGAATAGGGAATAGGGAATAAGTAACCAACTTGACGCTTCTCCGACTAGCTACTGATTTTTATCAAACATGAAGTTACAATGAATTGAATTAGTGTTCATTTTAAATACAGCAACAAATATTTATAGCTTGGAGTCTCAGTCTCCTTGTCTGTTCTGTGAACAAGGCATTAAAATTTCATGGCTGCTAATCATGTGCTTCAGCGGGGCTATCCGAAAACACCATTTGAAGTATGCTTTTTATGATTACAAAAGGGTCAGATTGTGTGATGTTTCTAAGAGTCGTTTGTGCATTTATTGGCGCATTCTATTTAGGAAAGCCAAAATGGTCGTTTATGAAATGCTTTTCCAAGCACGTGAACAAGTTTTTACGGCAAATGTGTATTCTTCTGTTTCAGAATCAGAATCAGAATTGTTTACTGGTGATACGTCCAAAGACAATCATTCACCAGGACCTGTGAATCAGGACCTGTTTGAATTAATATGTATTGACCCGGTTATTTGTCCAGTATCCAGAAGTGTATATTTTCTATTATGTTAAAACTAATTTACACACTTATATTTTAGAGCAGCTTAATGGCAATACCTTGTTTAAATCTACAGTGTAATGTGCTTGTCTTGGATGTGGGTCTTTATCGCACTTCATGACTTGCACCCTTTTCCACATCTAACTGACACACAAGGGAACGTTGTTCACTGCTGGTTAATGCTGAAGGTGTTACCGCTGGGGAATGCTTTGCATTCTGATCATACACTGGCAGATGTCACACCAATAGCTTGTCGTCACTTCTATTTCAATCGACTCCCTAGAGGGAGTCAACTATGAAGGAGTCATCCATCCTGAACTGTAGTGCGCACAAAATTACCATTTGAAATTTTCTTATATAAACCCTTTTTAACTTCAACAAGTCCTGCATTTTTGGATTCTGAATCGTGAGAAACAACATAAAGAAGGCATTTGCTAATTTTGGGGAAGATCTGCTATATTTTCAGCATTTTATGCAGATTTTTTACTTTGCCCCAAATCAGTGATTATCACCATCTTAAGCAAACAAATTGTTTGTCTACATTCAACATTGCAGTGTGAAGAATACAGCCTGAAAGTAACATACATAACATTTCACTATTTATTTCCACTGTATATAGTTAGCGTCATTGCCCGCTTTCATATGCATCTGATTAAACAACATTTTACTGTAGTTGTGCTCTAGGATGAAAGAAAAAAAAACTGCAATAAAATTTGTCGCTTGGCGGACAGCAGATTTTTTTATTTGTCGCTAGTTGGACAGTCAGTCGAAACTTATGGGTGCAATTCAACAAGGCGTGGTTTTAAGATTCCAAACATCTTTAAGATATCAAAGAATAAATGTTGCTCAATGATGAAAATTGGTATTAGCAGAAAATATGCAGTAGTTTGGGCTGTAGCGACCTGGATTCACCGAGTTTCCGGGCGACAGAAGAAACAAAATCACTGATTCAGCAGCACATGATGTTGTATACATAAACATTGAATTTATGGGACACTATCCACGGCCGCTTATCTCCGTCAGCACAACACCGTGTTGTGTATAGGAAAATGTGCAGGAGATTTCCGGTGGTTCTGCAGGCGATTCGAAAATAAAGGTCACGAAAGGTAGGTGTCTCGGTTTAAAAGGGATATATTCTTTTCCAGCGTAAAACAAAAGAAAAGGAAAATGTCATGCAACCCTTCAATCGTTTTTGTCGCACCTGCTTTAGCAAGGTGCGATATAGGAGTTCACTTTTCCGTCCGTCCGTCAGTCATTCCGTCCGTCCGTCCGTCCGTACGTCCGTCCGTCAACAATTACGTCGACCCTAGTGTTTAAGTCCATTTCTCGCAAACTATGATACCTACAATCATCAAACCTGGCATAAAGCTTCTTCTTAGAATGTTCTCGATGGTTTTTGCTCTTATTTTCACCCCTGACCTATATTTTATGCACTACTGACTTTGTAAAACAGTCTGTCAACAATTACGTCGACCCTAGCATTTAAGTCCATTTCTCGCAAACTATGATATCGACAATCATCAAACCTGGCATAAAGCTTCTTCTTACAATGTTCTGAAGGACTGTTGCTCTTATTTTTACCCTTGACCTATGTTTCATGCTCTGCTGACTTCGTAAAATGGTCCCTCAACAATTACGTTGACCCTAGCTTTTAAGTCCATTTCTCGCAAACTATTATACCTAGAATCATCAAACCTGGCATCAAGCTTCTTCTAAGAATGTTCTCGAGGGCTATTGCTCTTATAATTACTTTGACATATATTTCATGCTCTGCTGACTTTGAAAATTTTGATATTCAAAATTACGTCGACCCTAGTGTTTAAGTCCATTTCTCACGAACTATGATAACTAGAATGATCAAACCTGGCTTCAAGTTTCTTCATAGAATGTTCTCGAGGGCTGATGCAATTAATTTACCCTTGACATATATTTAAGGCTCTGCTGACTTTGCAAAATTTTACACCCAAAATTATGTCGGCCCTAGCATTTTAGTCTTTTTGTCTGAAAGTATGATACGTGTAGTCATCACCTGGCATAAAGTTTATTCTTAGAACGTTCACGAGGGATGTTGCAATTATTCCTACCCTTGGCCTATATTCTATGCTCTTCTGACTTAGTAAAATTTTACATTGAAAATTGTGTTGACCCTAGCATTTATGTCCATTTCTCATACAAATTCTTTTAACTAAAGTCTATACTACTGTGGAAGCCCAATGCAGGTGCGACATAGCATTCCGCGGAATTCTTGTTCTATGAATACGAGTCTTGATCGAAGCCAGATTCTCAGTTATACAACAGATTTCCATTTTTTTCCCGGAGCGAGGTCATGGAGGTGGCCGTTTTGTTGACATGCAAACATTTCAAATTTGCATTCCTGAAGTCGCCGAGTATTTATGTTTTCATCTATCACCTGTATATTAAAGGTCTCTCATATAAGTACCAGTTACGAGCCTAAACAGAATTTGCTACCTTCCTTCAGCCCAGATAATGAAAGTTGTTGTGGAATTTGTGATCCAGGAGATCGGTGGTGCTGAAGGCGATAGGTGGCGGTGCAGGAGATTGTTTTATGTTGTGCCACCAAAGGCCCAAAACATCACTCTTGCTTAGCCAGAATGACAGCCAGAAGCAAATGTCAGCAGATCAATACACCACGGTCACCAATACAACTCATTCATCGTATATACCAATGGGGGCAAACCTTTCTATTCCTTCTTTCTAAGACTAAAATCAGAAATCGGCAATGCTATGCGATGAGAAATCCATTGGACTTTTGGATACTGGTGTTGTTTTATAAACGATGTTATACTTGGCGGTTTGAAATGTTTTGAAGTGGGGAAAATGGCACTTTCGTCAACTTCATTATTTTTAAGGTAAGTTGTATGTCGTAATCGAGGTAATCACATCGCACTATCGGATTTCAAAAATTATTCACTAACAAGAAAATTTAAAGCTTTTATAGAATTTAAGGTCTATCTCACTCATTGTTTGCAGTATGAATGAGATGGACCTTGAATTCAATAATTTTTTTTTTTTTTTTTTTTTTTTTTGAATTCAATAATTTTTTTTTTTTTTCTTGTTAGTAGCCACTTTTTTGAACCCGATAACCTTGATTTCGACCTACAACATACCTTAAAAGTAATGCTCTGGATCACAGACTGAAAGGAGAATATGCGTTGAAGTTGGAGAAAGTGCCCTTTTCTCCGCTACAAAGCATTCCAAACGGTCAAGCATAAAATTCTTTATAAACCAATACCTGTGTCCAAAATTCCAATGAATGTCCCATCGCATAGCATTGCCTGTTTTATCGAATTTTGGTCTCAAAAATAAGGAACAGAAAGTTTTGCCCCATTGGTATATGCGATGAATGAGCTGGATAGGTGGCCGTGTGCACAATGTAATTAAACAAATAAAGTGGGACGACAAACTAGCATTACTTTCGTACCATTTAGTTCTAACAGAAGCTTTACAGTGCAAATGATTGACTGATAATTCAATCCCCTGATTGCTGGAGTCGTTATTTTCATTTTAATTAGCATGCTTAATGCAGCAGAGGCATTGTACAGCCAAGTGTACGAATCTGAAAGCTGTGCGAATATGTACCATGCCATGCTACTACATTATTTACGTTATAAAACAGTTAAAAACGGTCATTGGTGGCACAACATAAAACAATCTCCTGCACCGCCACCTATCGCCTTCAGCACCACCGATCTCCTGGATCACGAATTCCACAACAACTTTCATTATCTGGGCTGAAGGAAGGTAGCAAATTCTGTTTAGGCTAGTAACTGGTACTTATATGAGAGACCTTTAATATACAGGTGATAGATGAAAACATAAATACTCGGCGACTTCAGGAATGCAAATTTGAAATGTTTGCATGTCAACAAAACGGCCACCTCCATGACCTCGCTCCGGGAAAAAATGGAAATCTGTTGTATAACTGAGAATCTGGCTTCGATCAAGACTCGTATTCATAGAAAAACGATTGAAGGGTTGCATGACATTTTCCTTTTCTTTTGTTTTACGCTGGAAAAGAATATATCCCTTTTAAACCAAGACACCTGCCTTTCGTGACCTTTATTTTCGAATCGCCTGCAGAACCACCGGAAATCTCCTGCACATTTTCCTATACACAACACGGTGTTGTGCTGACGGAGATAAGCGGCCGTGCTATCATGACTGTGAGTTATACAGTTAAACTACAGCCAAGTGTTTAAAAGTCTTTCTCCATAATTTATTTTCCATTGACCTAAGTGCATTTTCTACTGTGCAAGAAATTTTACTTTAACGCTTATATTCAAATAATATTCACTATAATGTTTGTATGATTAAAAACCTAAAAGATTTCTGCAATGTAAACTAATTTTTGGCTTGCCCTAAACCTACTCGTAATCAAAATACAACTGTTTGAACGTCAATAAAATTTTATAAATGCAGTTTTCTAAAAAAAAACTGGTTTTGCCTTTAAAAGCATGTTTCTGAAAGAACAACTAACTTGAATTCAAATCAAAATTATTAGATGTTGCCAAAATTATTGCTCTTTCTAATCATATAAAAAGCAATCTAACACAGTGTGCCTATAGAAGCAATGGAAAGTTTCCGTGTTTTATTCCGCAACAAATCGCTGTTTCGGGGCGCGTGAGTCTAATCCACAAGGTCTAATTGTTAACGTCACTAGCAAAACTGACGTAATTTTGTAACGTTTTGAGACGTTAGACGGTGTAACGTCTGTTTTTCTTTCTAAAATCGCCGTTAAAACATGCATTTATCTTAGAAACGGTTAAGAATATTAGCGGGAGAATGAACGCGCTTGCAGGAAGGTTGGGAGAATTTGAATGAAAAGAATACTTTTTCGGCGTTTTTGAGCGTTAGAATCGAAATAGTTAAGCTCTAGCATTGAATTGTTGAGTAACATTCACCGTTTGTCGGTCAGTTGTAAACAGATAAATCACGAGCGCGGAGCGCTAGTGATATGATCTACTTTACAACTGACCTCCAAATAGTGAATTATTACTCAACAATTCACTGCTAGAGCTGATCTATTTCTTAAACATCATCAGAAAAGCAGTATTGCTATAGCGAAATTCCCCAGGCATTTGCAAATAAATTGAAGTCTAAGGAAAATACAATTTTGGGGAAAGACTTTTAGTTTAAACAGATTTTATTTCGTAAACATGACAAAGTACAACATGTCGTCAAAACAAGTTTGAGGATCAGAACGAAAGCAATAATACTTATTTAATTCTTTTCCCTAACAAATATAGTTTGTTTATGTAAAGGCAAAGACATCTTCTAATTTGAAAACAAATATGCTCAAGAAATACTCCAGAATAGTAGTTCTAATCAGTGGTAGATGCTCAAGTAAAAACACGTAGATTCAAAAGTAACAAAGAAAGACAAAGAGAAAGAGAGAAAGAAAATATATAAAATACATGAAAAAAACAAACAAACAGAAGCTCTGTTAATGTATTAGTGGTGAGTATCCTGAATACGTCAAAATAAGCAAATGTTTCAGCTGTAATGAAAGCTGTATAAGGATGAATGTGCATTTTGTTAAGGTGGTGATTTATGCTAAATGTAAAAATCTGCATAAAACCATAAAAAAGTAACGTATCTCCCTGAAAGTTAGCAGACTTCTTATTTTTGTTGTTCTTTACAGTTTAGAATTCAAAATAGACGTACATGCTGCTTAAAAAAGTGTTTTTATAAGGAAAGATCAAAGGGTAATTTTCTGCGAATAAATCTGAAAAAATAATATCGTTATTGAAAATTTACATAGTGCTGAAGGTGCATTATTGCATAATGAAGAGCGTCCTAGCAATTATTTTTTCCAACTCTTTCTCAAATTGTAATGTAGACCAGATGAAAACGGTAGCTTTTTCTCAAATGTTCAACCATGTACAAAGTAAATGTACACTGGACGCATTTATTAAATATAGGGTAGGCAAGCATACCTTTGTTAACACCTACAATATAAATAATGCATTACTGACATGATCAGTGGTGTGTAGATGAAATTGTTCAACCTTGTTAAAATAGTATCACCTGTCTGACCTGTGTGTTTTGACAAAAAAATTTGGACACAGACTGCATCTTTTTTCATCTGCTCAGCCTGATAATGTGTGAAAGAGTTTGAAAAAATAATTGCTAGGACGCTCGCCATTATGCAACAAGGTACTCTAAGCACTATGTATATTTTCAATAATGATATTATTTTTTCAGATTTATTCGCAGAAAATTACCCTTTGATCTTCTGTTCTAAAAACACTTTTTAACATTAACAAATGCTGCATTTTGGGATTCTGAGTTATGAGAAACAACATAAAGAAGGCATCTGCTAAGTTTTGGAAAGATCAGTGTTATTTTGAATATTTTATGCAGATTCTTGTCTTTGTCCCAAATCAGTGATTATCACCACCTTAACCAATTTGATTTGTGTCACTTTGAAAATGTCAAATAAACATTATTTGAGCTTTAAATATTTGATAATGAAAGGGTAACACAGCTGAAAAGACCTTTATAAAAGAAAAGAAAAAAAGAAGAATATGAAAACAGGTAAACATAAATGAAAAAAAAAATTAAAATAACAGAGAGGGGAATGCAGCAGCAGACTGGTAAATTTAATTTGTCTTGTTAGTTTTTTGGCAACCAGTCGCATGCCAAACTATATTGTTGTTGTGTTAGAATCGTCTGGTGTCTCTTATATATTTTTGTACTCTTTCAAGATAACATTTGCGTGAAAAGATAAAGAAATGTCACCATAAAGTATCAAATTAAGAGATATTGCCCCAAACTGAGATATAGAGTCCAGAAGTTCAGCTCTTTGTTCAAAATAGAAAGGCCACTACAAAAAGAAATGTTCAGTATTTTTAATACTTCTACAGTTACACAGAGGTGAGTCGGTAATATTTTTCAGAAATAAGACTTTTGACTCTTGGCGACACATTCTGTTCTCTTTCTTTCTTTTCTTTCTTCGTATACTGCTACAACCTCTCTCGATGATTATGAGCAGGTGTACGATGTACACGCCATTTTGCAGGATGAACCTCCTTGTAACCTGCACAGGGGAATGTCTCTCCCTGCACAGGGTCCTCCAGTTAACGTCCCAATCCGAAGGACGGCACACTTTTTTAATGTCATCCCTGCAAATGAAATTAAGGAAGCGTGTTTGTACACCGAAATTCAAACGCCGCAACCCGGGTTCGAACTCGGGACCTTTAGCATCAGAGGCAAGTGCGCTAACCACTGAGCTACCACGCTTCTCTCCCTGATGCCAAAAACCGCGTTTTAAAGACCTATCTGTCAATATTTTCATGCCACCTGAATGTTTACATGCCGCTATTGACTGTTTGGGTGTACAGATGATGGCGCTTCCGATTTTGATCACTGTACGGTTATACACCGTGTGTCAGCACTGTGGTGATCTTTTGAACGACCCTCACCAGGTATGCACGCATGCGCAATGTTTGTAAACAACACAGGTGATTCCTGTCATCCGGAAGTGTGGTCGAAACTAAAGTGTATGGAATTTATCGGTTTAAAATAAAACGCTTGTGAATGGATCACTAAAAGAACAATATGAACCTTTATTATAGAATGATTCTTCAGAATCTATCGTAAAATGGCGATTTTAGACAATTAGAATGGATTTTAAAGTTTGTATTAAAGTGTAGTTTCAGGTGTCAAAAAGTTCATCTGGGTCATAGAGGTGCTTATTAAAACGTGTGTCAATCATGACATGGGAACCTACTCATGTACAATTTACAGGTGAGCCAAACATTTTCTCAGTGGCTATAATAGCTAAGGCAGATTAAACTCCTTGTGCAGTATTTAATAGGAATATGAATTAGCCTTCAGGTAGATCTACTCAGTATGGGAAATTCCTAACCTGTTGAGTCATAAAGTGACTCATTTGTCCCCTACCCCACCACTCACCTGTGACCACCACCCTGCCCCTACAAACATTTCTTTTAATAATGAAATGCATTTTAGATTAGCTCTAGCTGTGTATTGTTGAGTAAGTCAGTTGTAAATTAGATCATATCACGAGCACGGAGCACGAGTGATATATCTACTTACAACTAACTGACAAACAGTAAATTATTACTCAACAATTTAATGCTAGAGCTGAAGTATTTTGATTCTACTCAAAAACGCTGATAAAGTATTCAATTCTCTCAGTGTGCATGCTCCCGCTAATATTCTTAACTGTATCTAAGATAAATGTACATTTTTATGGCGATATTAGAAAGAAATAGAGACCGTCTAATGCCTCAAAACGTCACAAAATTACGTCAGTATTGCCAATGATGTCAGCAATTAGACTCACACGCTCCGAAACAGTGAATTGTTGCAGAATAAAACAGGGAAAGTTTCCATTGCTTCTATAGGTGCACTATATGGATATTTTTGAATGATGGATATAAACCATTTAAATGTTACAAGTATGTCCCAAAATCTTGCTGAATATTAGACTTCTTGATATCCTTTATTTTTTGTGATATCCAATAATTGATATATGGATAGCCAGAAATGGAGTTATGGATACTGGATAGCCATAGATCACATTTTGGGTGTCACACAGTCGAATTTGCTTAAATTAGAGATGAAAACCTCAAATTATTCATGTCCATCGGTAACTTGAAATATCTAAAAAAAAAATTACTGAAGTCCCAAAAATGAATACTGGATATTCAAAACATTGGGCATAATTACTTTGATTTTGAAGTGAATGATAATCCACAATATACATGTACATTTTACGTAAAATTTCTCTCTTCAGCAAAATGGGATGTCCAAAGTGTCCAAACTGGAAGTTGCACTGTTCAGTCATTTGCTTATAAGTGAACTATTGACAACCCATATTAACCCTATTAAACACCCCAGGGGCAAATTTTAGTAACTCAGCCACTGCCAAAATACCTCTAATAAACAGTATTAATGGTGAATGGGTAAACTTTCAGAGGAGGTAACTCTACTATTTTTGTCTCCTTCCCGGCAGGGGTGGAGTCAACTCTTAAAGGAAAGAATTTGCTCCTCTAGGAGGAAATTCTTTCCTTTAAGAGTAGACCCCATTTCAAAGAGCTACCTTATCCAGAGAAGCAAACAGGAATTCATGCAAGTTAATATAACATTATTTTTGGAAAAGAGGCAGGAGGCATTTACCTGTATTAGAGCAGAGGCGTTTGATAGGGTTAATACAGTACTTAGAGCAGTCTGTGTTGTCATATGTCATGATGGCTTTGTTTAATCATTGTTTAATCAGAAGCCTTGAATCAGTAAGCTGATATGCTATTTCACAAAGTATAATTGACAATTTTTCTATTTCAGTTTTAAGGGCAAGAAATTTGGTGGGGAAGCTTAAAGGAAAGACCAGTAAGTTGATACATGGAACTTTATATTTTTTCTCCCACATGATGAGTTTTTACCTCCACAGGGTTCAGCCTACAGGGCGATTTGGGAGAAATAGTCTCCCTAAGCTGGCTGACTTCTCCCCATTTTGAGCTGAGGGAGAAGTGAAAATATATAGAACATGTAGGGAAATCCAAAGTTTTGACCAAAACTTCTCCCTAAAGTGCAGAAAATGTTGCAAAACCTCTCCCTGTCTGAAAGCTCTAGGCTTACCCCTGCCTCCTGGTATGAAGATACAGGGAGAGATTTCATTGTCACCCCAACATTCAGGTTCGTGTCTGAATCGAATGTTTAGATTAAAGTTTTTTATGTAATAGGCAAGCTATCCTGTACGCAGACAGATCTTTTTGCTGTCACTGTCACATATTCAAAACCAAAGTCATTTCTGCCCATATGGCCACTAGGCTATGGGGAACCATTTTACCATAACCCATCAGCAAAGTCACCTTACAGTGAAAACTCTCCTCAGCAATCTGAGTATGGTCTACACTGTATAACGTGTGCTAGCTGCTAATATTTTTGCTAATATTTTTTGGACGGACACTCGGCACTATGGTTACATACCACTGAGCCACTTAGGGAATTGAAACAGAATAGAACAGAGTTAATATTGTTTGCTGGAAAAAAATGTGGGCTTTCATTTTTTATTTTATTTAGTTTTTGGCAACATACATTGTAACATGTTATGCTATAGCTGCACTTTGGATTGTGCATTACTTTTGAAAGCTGTGTACTAAGTGAAGAACCGAGCTTGTCATTTATAACATAAAAAAGTATTTTGGGTTTGCAAAGAATTTAAAAGCTGATGTGGTTGAAAATGGTAATGTTAAATGACATTCAATACCATTATAATACATCCTGTATAATATTAAAAACTAGTTTGGTGGTTTATTTTTAGCTAAATTTTTAGCATGAGATGTGTTACATGAAAACATGTCTTTCTGCATAATCAGAAATTATGTATGAAATAAAAATAGAAAAATTATATGTTTTTATCCTCATTTTTCAGGCGCCAAAGTGACAGATGTGTTTGTTACCATTGCATTGGGGAAGGAAAAGTTTCAGACATCTACCATCAAATATGGTGGCAAACTGCAAAACAACGTGGAATGGTTTGAAGAATGTGATTTGTGAGTATATACCTGCTGCCGTAATAACTCAGCTATAAGAACGGGGCCCATCGAGGATGATCCCTAAATTTCAAATCAGCCTCGTATGATTATGTTAGTGTTAGTAAGATTACATGGGTTTCCTTCCCAGAACCCCCCCCCCCCACCCCCCCCAAAAAAAAAAAGAAAATCTAGGTCTGTCTTATGAGACAATCTGTATTATCTGGATCTACACTGTTTTCCCTCATCATGAACCGCCTCATCTCGATCAACACTGTTTGCCTTTTAGTCTTTGAATTCTCAGTGTGATTTAGCGTCGACATAACATTTTTTTTAAATTTTGCAGATGTAAATTTTGTGGTCTGGTTTTGGGGTGCTTTATGGGTTAATATGTAAAAATGTTGTTCATATGTCAACTTCCTACAATAACTTTATATCTGGTTTGGACAGATAGATCATAAACTTGTTACATCAGACTTGTTTATTACATGTCAAGAATCTCACCTTAAAGGGGTGAAGGAAATCATCAAAGACTTCAGAATCAGCTCTCAATAAAGCCTCAAGGTAGATGTACCATGTTTCTTCTACTAAACAGCTCGGGGTGCACTTTAATTCAAAGTCTTAAGACAAACTTAGAGTGATAACTACTAAAGCTGATTTTGACAGCATTTGAACAATACATGTATTTCACTGGAAAAGTGACTGGAGGCATTGATAAGCAGATAACAAATTCAAAAATACATACATTTATATTCTTAATTATTTCAATAGTCTTATAACTTGACTTATAAGTCCATCTTTACACATTTGGATCCATAGGTTTTACCGAAAATGGAAAAAAAAAGATTAAAAAAATTCTGGAAGCTGAATGATCTGTTCTACACATTTGAGGGGGATATCGATTTTGATCACCCACTTCAAGTAAAATTTAGCAAGTGGCACAGACTACCTAACAGAAGTCTTTAATATAAAAGGCAAGAAAAATCATTATCTTAAAACGCAATATGCTGATTTTTTTTTTTGGCTGAAAGGCCTATCAGTTGATTCATCACTGCCACTCACTGGCCAGGGCAATTCCAAAACCGTACAACAATGAAAGCTTTTACTTTTGTTAGGATTGCTATTATTCTGTATAGTCAGCAAAAGTACTTTTCATGGCCATTACTATTGTTAGGGGTAGCTTTATGTTTGACCCACTAAACCAGACTGCAGAGCCCATGTCATGGTACTGGGTACCGTATACCAGAACTCTAGGTAAGGAGCCTATAGCTCAGGGTTAAGCTGTAAAAATTTCTTACAAAATTCAAGGTCTGTTAAAAGGTGTTAATGCCTCCTTACTCATGGCCATGTTGCGGCTCAATTCTGTGACTTGATGGGTGTGTAAGAAATGTTTTCATTGGTCATGTGGCCCTTTTTTCTGATCCCAACCCCATTTAATCTAGGCCATCATGATACCAGACAGGTATATTCAAAAGACGGTACCATAAAGCCTATAAAATTTGGGGACAGTAGTCCTTGGGCAAACAGTGCAGACCTAGATCAGACTGCTCTATGAGCAGTCTGATCTTGGTATTCATCGTTTGCCAGTTTTTGATACCCGTTCATCAGATTCTCCGAACTTGAAGTTAAGTTATTGGTTAGATTGGTAAGTAACAGTATCAATATTAAGAATATTTATGGTAATAATGAATTGAAGATGAAAAGAGTAGAAAACTAGCAGCTATTCAAAGGCATATCAAGTTATTCAGGGTAGATTTGAATTTCAAATTATACTCAGCAAAATATTTTTTGAACCTTTATTGAAAGACTCGGTGACCTTTTAGGCACTTTTGACCAGTTCATGGTCAGCTGGCGGTCTCAACAGCTGGGCCTTTTGACCCATGGGCTTTTCAAGTATTTTAAGCTTATTGAGAACTCATGGGTAGCATCAACAGAGACTGGGCAAGTTTAATTAATACATGAAACAGATTTCTTGTCTTAAGTATACTTGTACTGCGGGTGTATGCAAAAAAAAAGAATGGTTCTGCTGACAGAGCTCTAGATAAGGCGGGTATTTGATGATAATTGAGGGATAATTATCCTTAATTATCACCAAATACTCCTATTATCTAGGGCTCGGCTACATTTTTGTTGGTCTCTGGGTATACTCAAACGTCACAGTACCAAGACTTTAAAGCTAGAGTATCTTAAGTTATGATGTGTGTCATCAAAGCAAGGCAAAGGAGACTTTTTGGCTATTTTACACTTAAACGGATGACACTGTTCATTAGTTATCAAGTGAGCTTGTGAACTTTCGTGACAACCCTCAGGCTGTGTTGTACTGTTAGTTTTGAACTTAGTATGTTGATTTGGTTATTGATATTGATACAGTGTTTAAAGAATACTTTGAATTCCATACATCCCAATGGGAGATCTGTGGACAAGGCCATTCCGTTTCATATTGTCAGAGTTGCAAATTAGGGCTTGTCTTTCATAAAATATTAATCTTGCATCTAATAGATATTACAGTGCTCCTGACAGGGATAAATTGGTGATTATGACACTGTGTAGTTCCATATTGCTCCATAAAACCATATTGTGTGACCCTCTTTTTAAGAAGGGATCACAACATATGTTTTCTTTGTAAAAATATCTGAATTATCCTTAAAACACACCTTTTCAGGAGTTCTGATTATAGAACTAGAAAGCAATCTAATCAGTGTCTGCATGTTTGACATTCAACCAGCAGTTTGATGATACTTCCCCAGAATTTGTCTGAAATCAAAATATACAAAGATCACTTAAAAAAAGTTAGATCAGATTCCATAATGTACTACTTTGAATGCACTGAAAGGGGTTGTTAGTTTTGTTGTGCTCCTGTCTACGCTGTAAAACAAAAGAAAGAAAAAGATAGGATAAGTAGGATAAGTCTTAAAAATTTAGATGTCTCAATACATGCATAATACACATGCAGTTATTACAAAACAAGTCCTATCAGCAGATAGGGCAGCCAGCCTGATGTCACTTTGAAATTCAAAGCAAGTGGCCTTGATCTATAAGTGACCCATAGTGGTGCAATAGATATTAAACCTTAGATTAATATCCAACATCATGCCAGATATCAACAAAAAAGTACACAGCAAAGTTGGGAAACTATGAGCTAAAAACCTTTCACGTAAAACTTTGACTTAAAACTCTGTTTAAAGTCCTTAACCTCTGTATCTCTAGGGATAGGGTAAAAAGTAAAGCTTTAGACCACAAGCATTACCTAACAAGATGCCAAATAGAAACAAAAGCCATGGCAAAGTTCTGAAGAAAAAAAATGAATTCATAAAACTGTAAAACATTATAATGATAATTCTAAGTCGGTGACCTTGACCTCTATAGGTCACATGTAGGGGCTGGGGTAATGCTAATTAAACTTTAGACTAATATCTACCATTATGCTAAACATAAACAAGATCCCTTTTATGTTTTGCAAAATATGGGGTGCATGTATTAAAAAAAATTTTAAGTCCTTGACCTTGACCTGTAGGTCGTCCCTTGGAGTATTGTCAGTACAAAGCTAAATCCTTGGAGCAACATGTGTTATCCTGCCAATAATAAACAAAATTTTCTCATTGGGTCTAGAAAATATGAGTTCTCAAAAATAAACTTTAACATAAATTTCTGAGTCTGTGATCTTGACCTGTAGGTCATCCACTGTAGGCCATTCCCTTTGCAGATGCCAATGCCAGGGACAGCTGTCCCTGCACTTCATGTAGACAAGATAAAAATGCTCAGGTGAGACAGTCAGGATAAAGTAAGGCCTTTTATTACTAATGTGTTGGTTGTCATGATGACCTCTTTGACCCTAGGTGTGTTTCCTAGTTAATCGTGTTAGGTCATTAGTACATGTATATACCATGACAGCCTTATTTAGGAGGCCTCAAGCCATGAATGATTCAAAACCTCAATTTGGTTTTATGGCTTGTAATAATTGTCATTTTGAAGTTGTGACAATTAATATATTGTATGTGTAGAAATGTAGAATCAAAGTCCAAGTTTGTAATTAGTATAACTGAGAAACTGAAGTTTGACTTTTTCAAAGTACATCCTCCCTCCAGCGCTCCAGATAAGAAGGGGTAACAGGGATAATTAAGGGATAATTTTCAATAATTCTGCATAAAAACATATTTTGTGACCCCTCATTAGAACCGTCTTGCCAAGACGGTTCTAATGAGGGGTCACAACATATGTTTTTGATGACAAATAAGAAAAATTATCCCAGAATTATCCCTGTTACCCTCTCTTATCTGGAGCTCTGTCCCTCTTTTAATCAATGCACATGCATGAACCAGCTTTTAGCTCACACAAGAAACAGGTGAAGTGCTTAACATACAGTGTAGACATAGAAACCAACATTCCCTTAAGAAGCAATTTGAAAGCATACTAATTTAGGGTGAATTGATACAGATTCAGGGGGACCAACTCTTCCAGTTCAATTATTTCCTCCCAACTCAAGGGGGGTCAACTCTTATCTATCCCTTTTCCAGTTAAGGTAAAGGACTGTCCCTTTTCCAGTTAAGGTAAAGGACTGTCCCTTTTCCAGTTAAGGTAAAGGACTGTCCCTTTTCCGGTGTAGGTAAAGGACTGTCCCTTTTCCAGTGTAGGTAAAGGACTGTCCCTTTTCCAGTTGAGGTAAAGGACTGTCCCTTTTCCTATTTAGGTAAAGGACTGTCCCTTCTCCAGTTTAGGTAAAGGACTGTCCCTCTTCTAGTTTAGGTAAAGGACTGTCCCTTTTCCAGTTTAGGTAAAGGACTGTCCCTTTTCCAGTTTAGGTAAAGGACAGTCCCTTTTCCAGTTGAGGTAAAGGACTGTCCCTTTTCCAGTTGAGGTAAAGGACTGTCCCTTTTCCAGTTAAGGTAAAGGACTGTCCCTTTTCCAGTTAAGGTAAAGGACTGTCCCTTTTCCAGTATAGGTAAAGGACTGTCCCTTTTCCGGTGTAGGTAAAGGACTGTCCCTTTTCCAGTTGAGGTAAAGGACTGTCCCTTTTCCAGTTGAGGTAAAGGACTGTCCCCTTTCCAATTTAGGTAAAGGACTTCCCTTCTCCAGTTTAGGTAAAGGACTGTCCCTTTTCTAGTTTAGGTAAAGGACTGTTCCTTTTCCAGTGTAGGTATATCCCTGTCCCTTTTCATGTTTAGGTAAAGGACTGTCCCTTTTCCAGTTTAGATAAAGGACTGTCCCTTTTCCAGTTTAGGTAAAGGACTATCCCTTTTCCAGAGTAGGTATTTAAGGACTGTCCCTTTTCCAGAGTAGGTAAAGGAAATACATGTATTGAAAAGAAAAAAACAACATTTAAATTACCTCCCTTAGCAAAGGATTTACTTTCCTTTATGAATGTTAAGATTATCTTTCCATTAGTTCCCTGCCTGATACTTTATGGCTTAAAAATGAGCCATTAGGGTTAGAGATCAAGATGCAGTCATGAAACAACATACAGTCGACTCTCGATATCTCAAAGTCAAACTTCAGCCCAAACTACTGATATCTCTTAGTAAATTTTCTGGTACCAGAAAATTTACTTTGAGATATCAGTAGTTTGAGATAACAGGAGTTCAAATGTAAATAAAAATAGAAAATATATTCTTTGATACAAGAAGATATTTTGAGATATCATGTTTGAGATATCGGGAGTTAACTGTAGTATCAATGTTGATTCAATGTCATGACATCAAATCAGGGGTCATTATGACAATGTTGGCACAGTGTTGTTTCACCATTGTGTGTCTGCTGAATTAACCCTTCAAGCGCCAAAAATTAAAATTGTTGAATGGCAAACAGTGTAGATCCAGATGAGGTGGCTCATAATGAGCCACCTCATCTGAATCTACACTGTTTGCCCTCTAGTATTCAAATTCTCAATATGATATTGCTCGGACGAGACATTTTTTGAAATTCTGCAGATGTAAATTTTGTTGTCTGCTTTTTGGGTCATTTATAATAAGGGTTAAGTTTGTCTGATGGTCTGAATTTATTCAAAGATGCTAGAAAATTTGTTCAGAATGTATCACAGGTATACATGGTACAAAGCAATTAACTTGTCGCCTTTTTAATTGATTTTGAATGAACGTAAGACTGATAACCGAATTTATTAGCATATATATTAGTTTTATACACACTTTTACGCATTTTGAAACAGAAAAGGTAGAGACTATTAATCACATTGTGACGCAAGGTTATCTTTAAAGCCCTCCTTGGTTTAAATTAATGGTATTTAAATTTTGCATCAATATTTACTTTCAACCTAAAGCACTGTATTTTTTTTAAATTCTTCACCTTAATTTGCATTGCCCTCTAGTACATTCTTTGAACCAGAGATAACTAAAGTTTAGAATGCAAGCTAATTGTCTGGATAGCAGGCGGATGGCAGACCCCAGCAGGACAGGGCTCTGATGTTAATATCCCATCATGAGTAGTTGGACACAGCAGTGAGTGATATCCTTTTGACAGCCGAGGTTTCAAGAAAATCGCTGGAAAAGGGGCTGGGGTTAAATATTTGATCCTAAATTTTGACTTGCTTAGTGAGTGCTTTTGAGTGAAACCAAAAGTACATTGGATAGGAAACATATTTAGATACCCAATATACATGTATGGCAATTATTTTGCTCATGACATCAGAGGCAATGGCGCAGGGGTCACGCTACCAAGAAAGGTGTGCATGGACTTGTTTTTTTTGTTGTTTTTTTATTTTCCCACTGACCTTTTACTCCCTTTTCTTCTCTTCTTCTTTTCCTTTTTATTGTGTATTTATCCAATATTTTTCTTTTGGCCCTGCTTGTTTGGTAAGATCATAAGCTGAATTTCAAAAGTGAATTTTTCAAGATTTTTTCGGCATTTGAAAGCGTCTAGTGTCCTCCAAGTATGTATTTTAGAACTGATACTAAGAGCGTGCAAGGCCATATTTCTGGCTTTTTCAAATATATGAGATTGTGAGGGTCATTCAAAAAGTCAATGTCAGCAGTTACGTGAAAATACACTATGGCTGTCGAAAGGATATGGGTTTTACTGCATGTCAGCACAAAAAGGGCTATTTTGTCCCAAAGGGAGGTGCAAACCTTGAATATCAAATATTTTGGTTCATTAAAGTACAAGTACAACCAACTTCTCAGGCACACTCTTGGACAAATCACCATATTTGTAACAAGCTGTAATCCCTAAGAATTTGAACAAGTCTTTTGTCTCTGTGACTACCGGTAGCTGAAGCAAAACAGATATTGCTTTTCCAACATTGTCAGCATCAGCAGTGTATAAAGTCATTGAGTTTTCTGGTTCAGCTCTGATCGGTGACAATGCGCAGACAGACATGACACCTTCATTCATGGAATTTTTGTTTTTGGATAACAATTTCCCTGTCAAAAGACTAAAAACTACTGTAATGTGCCGAAGTATTGGTACACCTGAAATAATTAATTTTCCTTTTGTTCCAAATGGAAAATTAATTATTGTAGGTGTCCCAAAAAGTAGGCACTTTACAGAATTTTCTGATTTGTAAACAGTAAAGAGCCTGATCAGACTCCTGTAGTAGCAATGTCTTTATTTCTAATTTCAGAACTATTCCCGACATGGGGATGGATGTGGAGTTGAATGTGATGAACAGGGGTCTATTGTCTGATGAGTTTATAGGCTATGTCCCTGTGCCCCTGAACCAGTTTGGGGTGTACGAAAGACCAGAAAGCAGGTATGACAGATGTTTAATGGAGCCCTTATTAAGTCAATGTCATTGTTTTCAAATGCTATTTGCATTAGCTCACTGAGACCTAGGGTCTATAAATCTTCACTAATATCCGTAGCGCTTATTACATGTGGTGGCAATAATTTTGATTCTCTCCCAGAATTCCAAGTGCCAGTCTGACATGAAAGAGATAGTATATTAACAGGTAGTAGTAATACCTTATTTGACCTAATAAACACACTCTGTGCAAAACTTTTTCAAAACGACAGCAGAAACATGACGTAACCTTCCTTTCTAACACATTTGGATTTTAAAGAGTATAATGAAAGCAAGCAGAATGTAATTGTTAAAGCATATAATACAGTTGCAGAAGGATGGAGAAGCTTTGCAAATGAAACATAAAAGATTCTGTAATCTCTTCAGCTTTGATAAACAAGCAAAGTGACAAACCAATAAAACTATGGGAGCTTAATGATTCTATTGCCCCGAAATGTCCATAGTGTATGCTTATTAAGGCATGTGCTGTGTCTTATGGTCACAAAGTTGATTTTGTGGTGATGCCCCTGTGATGCTCTTAAACACAATTTCGTATTGATCAGGGAGAAAAAAAAATGATTTACCCCAGTCCTCCCCAAATGACAATTTTCAGACCAGTAAATGTTATCCCAATTCTAATGTGGGTTTTCACATTTCATCTTTCAAAGTCCCAAGCAAGCACTTTCAACAACGTAAATTCAACTTTCTGCCAAGGTGAAGGGATGTGTCATAATGATGTCAGTTTTCAGCAGTATGACACAGAATATACTGCTGCAAAATTTTGATGTTATGGTAGTCAGGCATCACATTATATTCGTAAGTGCATTAGAAAACTTTATGACAGTACTTCTTTTAAAACATTCTACAGATGGCTTCACCTTAAACACAAGCCAAGCAAGCTGCCAGATGGCCGGTACAGAGGAGAGATCGAAGTGCGACTGACATTCCATGTAAAGAGCAAGAGTGAGATCATACAGAATCCTGACTTGAAGAAACAGAGGGCACCCTCATTAAAATCTCTAGTCTCAGCTGTTGGTAAGATGTTGTATTGTGTTGTTGCTTTACCTCCATGGTAAACAGCTGTGGTCATGTTGGGGTCACACTATTCTGGGGCAGGCTTAGACGTTCTAAGTGGTTGACCAGTATTAGGTGCACATACTTTCGCCAGTAACTGACAACTGCCCTTCTTGAATCAGCGGAAGGGGAAGAATTAATCTTCACAAAAGTGGCTGAACTGGGTATTGAACCCAGGTCAGACGCACTGCCAACTTTGCTACATGGCCGGGCTGTTGGTAAGATACTACGGCAGTGCTAAAATGTGTTTGTCAATCTGAACAAAGAATTGAATTGAGCTCCAGATAAGAAGGATAGCAGCAATAGTTTCAAGATAATTTTCCATATTTCTGCATAAAAACATACATTGTGATCCCTCAGTGAGGAGTCACAACATAGATTTTCATTGAAATAAGAAAATTTAGTACAGAGTTATCCTCAGAAACTCACCTTACATGGAGCTTTGCTACATAATTGTAAAAATTTCAGGTCTCAAAAGCAGAGAAATGCTTGATATATTGCACAGTTTCTGAAAATATAACTCGGATAAGGTGGCTATATAACTTCAAAAAATAGCACTTTCAGTTTAATTGTTATACCCTCGAAAGGAGACATATTAAAGTTACACTGTTATTATCTTGCCTGCAACTTGCAGAAGAATACTTTTCCGGTAGTGTGGATTGCATTTGTGGCACAAACGTTGCTTTAATTTCTGATTTAGCTCTGTTATGTGAGAATAGCAGACATGACTGTGAGACATAGCATTCCACGGCTTGTTTTGAGTGTCCATCACATGTCTTGTCTCTGCAATATATTCAAAACTACTGAAACTTCCGGGAAGGGCAGAGGATAATTAGAAGTGTAAAAATAAAGATATTTTGGCTTCCATGTCCAAGATGTGGGTCACAATTTTGGGACAAGGGCCTTCAGTGGCATTTGTAACATGTCATAACCTCTCCTGTTTAAAGATTCATTATTCACAGGTGATAAATTCAAATTTACCAGAAGTCGATCTTTCCGCGGGGAAAGTAGAAGTAACTATTCAAGTCCAGATACAGCCAGATCTCCAAGATTTCTGAAGAAGGTATGTTTTCAGTTATATTGCCTGGGTTTTGTGGCATACCAGGTAAGAAGGGGTAACAAGGATTATATAATTTAGGCATTAAATTTCTCTTATTTTTCCATAGAAACATACATTGGGACCGCTCATTAGAACCATCTCGTAGAGAGGTTTCTAATGAATGGTCACAACATGTTGTTTTCATTGAGAAATAAGGAAAAATAACTCTGAATTATCCCTGTAACCCAGTCTTATCTGGAGCTCTGGACTCTTCACATGGGCAAGAATATAGGGACAGGCTTGGGGATGCAGGTTTGAGAATGAAAGTGTTTTGGTGTGCATGTAGGCATTTGCTAGAAAATTTACATGTTTGGTAGTCACGCTATAGAAGTGATATGGCATAATGTTTACTCAGCCTTTTTGAAGTAGGTTCTGTCACAGTCAGGTATATCATATTTACCTGGCTATAAGATTGTGGATGACCACCTCCAAAGTGGTCACAAATATTCAAATCAGTCACACTGATTCTGCTATAGAATTGTTTTTTCCCAAAAGCAATTTCAAAAATTTAGATCCATCTCATTAGATGGATTTAGATTTTTATACGCCCGTCGAAGACGGGTCGTATTATGTCATGACCTCCGTCCGTCCGTCCGTCTGTCCGTTAACTTTTCGTGTCCGCTCCATATCTCCTTAACCCCTTGAAGATTTTTTTGAAACTTTGGTCAAATGTTCGCCTTATCGAGACGATGTGCAGAACTCATACTTCAATGATGTCCGACAAAGGTCAAGGCCACACTTAGAGGTCAAAGGTCAAACGGTAAATTTTTGTGTCCGCTCCATATCTTGAAAACCGTTTAAGACTTCGTCATGAAAGTTTGTACAAATATAAAGCACAATCAGACGATGTGCAGAGAAAAAGAACCATAACCATATTTTCATTTTTGACGGCATTATGTCCCTTTGTATTTTTTATACAGTAATTTCATATAAGCTTTGTGTCCGCTCCATATCTCGAAAACCGTTTAAGATTTCTTCATGAAAGTTTGTATAATTATAAAGCACCAATAGACAATGGCAGAGAAAAAGGATCATAACCCTATTTTCACATTTAACAAAATTACGCCCCTTTGTATTTTTCGTATAGTAATTTCATATAAGCTTTGTGTCCGCTCCATATCTCTAAAACAGTTTAAGATTTCTTCATGAAAGTTTGTATAAATATAAAGCACTATCAGACGATGTGCAGAGAAAAAGAACCATAACCCTATTTTCATTTTAGACGGAATTATGTCCCTTTTTATTTTTTATATAATAATTTCACATAAGCTTCATGTCCGCTGCATATCTCGAAAACCGTTTAAGATTTCTTCATGAAAATATGTATACTTATAGAGCACCATCAGATGATGTGCAGGGAAAAAGAACCATAAGCCTACTTCCATTTTTAACAGAATTACGCCCCTTGTATTTTTCGTATTGTAATTTTGTAGTAACTTCATGTCCACTCCATAATTATCTCCTTAACCTCTTGAAAGATTTTTTTTAAACTTGAGTCCAATGTTTACCTTATCGAGGCAACTTCTTAAAAACGGTATAAGATTTCTTCATAAAAGTTTATACAAATATGAAGCATGATCAGACAATGTGCAGAGAAAAAGAACCATAAACCTTCTTTTAGTTTTGACGGAATTATGCACCATTGTATTTTTCAAATAGTAATTTCGTGTCTGCTCCATATCTTGAAAACCGTTTAAGATTTCTTCATGAAAGTTTGTACAAATATCAGACGATATGCAGAGAACAAGAACCATGACCCTGTGACTTTCAGTTCTGATGGAATTATGCCCCTTTGTAATTTTTGTCTAGGAATTTCATATTAGCTTCTTTTGTTTTGTAGTTTTATATCTGCCTTATTATTGAAGATTTAAGCTGCTGACAAAAGTTCTGTCATCTCTTGTTGTCTTTCCAACTTTAAGCCCCAACGGGCGTATATTGCCCCACTCAGCGGAGCTCTTGTTTGTAATTGTTTTGGATAGGAAAAAAAACCCTGTCTTCTAACTGAATCTCACTGAGACATTGACAGTCAAGCACCAGGTTAGTCAAACATTTTTGTTTCTCATTTCCGAGAAGAAAACCAAAAATATATGCTTTTAAATCTCAGTAGATAGCTGATCCTAATGTGATTCTACAAGTATAAGCTATCTTTTTTGAGAAATAAAATAGAAGCAACAACAAAAGAGAAAAAAAAGCACTGAATTTTTATCCCCAAATTGCTCTGATAAAGTGACTGGTTATTTTTGATGGCCAAACTCAGAGAATTGATATCAGTTTTATTACAGGTTGTAGAAATCAAATCTAAATGGTGCATTTACAGCATGTGATATTCAAAGACTTACAAAAGTTGCATTTGCCGCTGACTTCACCAGTTATAAAAGTTTGCATGACAATTGGCTTGTAATGATGTCAATAATTTACTAAAATAAAGTTAACTCCTAGTCCCGTAGTCAGCCTTCAAAATGAAAAGTTTGAAGCCTGATGAGACTTGATCCATCAGTATCAAAATTTTTGTATTGACTGTTGACTTGTCAGACTAGAACCCCCCAAGCATGCATTTACTAACGATACCCACCTGAAGCATGCTTTAGTAATATTTCTGATTTCTGTCTTTCATGATCTTTTTCTAGTAATAGTTATACCATGATGGTTTGTCCGCTTGTATGACGAGGTAATCTACTAGCTTTAGCAAGTGGATTATCTCCCATGTACATGAACCAATTGTTGTGTTTAGTTGGTTAAAAGGGTGGGTGTGGGGTGCACATTTCCCTATCTAGACTGACTCCCATATAGCAAAATAAGTCTTTTGCAATTCTGCTATAAAATGGGGTTTTACCTTCCGAAAGGTTTAGACCTGTCTTATAAGGTGGCTCTTAATGTTTGGCATTGTTTGGTTCACAGGGACTCGAGTCATACGATTTGTCTCTTTGATCCACTGAAAATACGTATCTAAAATACGCTCTAAACAACCACCCGGTACATCCCGATATGTATTTTCAGTGGATCAAAGAGACAAACCGTATGACCCGAGTCCCTGTGGTTTGGTTCCCTTCCAAAATAGTCCCAAAAATCTTCATCAATCTTACAAAACAGTGCTAGCCCTTGGGCATTGTTTTGGAAACTGAAGAAATACAGTGCAGCAAGTATCCTGCAATAAGAAAGTTTCCTGTACAGCTGTGATGGCAACCATTGCAGATTCAGATAAGTTTGATGAGGCTGCTCCATAGTGCTCCAGATAAGAAGGGATAATAAGGAAGAATTAGGGATAATTTTCATCATTCCACCTTTAAAGCATACATTGTAACCTTTCATTAGGACGTCTCATCAAGATGAGAGAGTCACAGTATATGTATTCATTGAGAAATAAGAAACAATATCTGAAAATTATCCTCAATACCCCAATGTAACTGGAGCTCTGGCACCATTTAAGCCGCAACACGAGAAATCAACAAAGTGGTTGTGCGCCAAGTGCATACTCAGATCAGCCTGGGCATCTGCCCAGTTTGGTCAAACTCTTAGTTAAAGTCTCAAAGGGTAGCTAAGGGCCTAAGCTACCTCCATGCGGACAGCGAAGACTCTGATCAGACTGGGTGGATGCCCAGGCTGATCTGAGTCTGCGCTGGGCGCACAACCACATTGTTGGTTTTGTCGTGTCACAGCTCATTTAATCTGGGTCTGGACTGGGCATTAAGCCATTTTTTTCTGTCCAAGTATACAGGATAATTACTATACGCTTGATATAAAGTGCACTTTTCTGTAAATGTGGTCAATTTATTGTAGCACAGAAACATTTTGGGAGTGTTTGTGTATGTTTTGAAGTGCATGTTGATAAGCTTGCAAAATAATAGGCATAGTTTAAAACACAGAATGAAATTGGCTGGAATGCATTCCAATGTCTTTTCTTTGCTGCCAGAGCCTGGGATGGTCCTCTTACAGGAAAGGATTTGCTTTCTCAGACAGTGCTCTATATTCTCCAGGGGCCGTATTCATAAAACGACTTAAGTGGTTGCTATGCTGTTGCTAAGGGTGAATTTCTATGAAGGAGATTCCCTACAACTATAAATTTTGCTCTGGAGGAACAGTCTTTTTCAGACTGTTCCTCCAGAGCAATTTCATAGTTGTAGGAAATCTCCTTCGTAGAAATTGAGCCTTAGCAACACCATAGCAACGACTTAAGTCGTTTTATGAATACGGCCCCTGAAGTTGAATAAGGTAGTGAAGGTTATGCCTGCCAGTCCATTCCACTCAGTTGCATTCCATTCATGTTGTTAACTATGCCAAAACAAAACAAAACAAAACAAAAAAAGTGGGCGGGATGCATGATAGTAATTATGGCATGTCTGCATAGTATCATGGATAGGATAGGAATTATGTTTGGGGTTAGGCTAAGGTACAATAAAATGTAAAAGTGCGGATTTCTGTAATAACAGTTTGAATTTTTTATAATTTCACACCAACTGTTTTAAAAAAGTTAATAAATGTTCAAACTGCAACCGTAGAATAATTAACTCAGTTTTGGTCAGTAGGATTTTCAGATGCAAGATTACTAAATACTTGTATTTTTATTAAAAAAAAGGAGTTTTATCAATTATTATCATCTAAGCCAGAAAGTTATATATACCAGATAGTATTTATTGATCAGGTATTCTTATGGTTATAGGGTGAATGGGTACACTTCCATGCTTTTGGCCATTTTTATCTTGCCACGAGCAGCAGAGAGACACACCCAGCGGGCACATAACGTCAAAATGACGTCGTATTGACGTCGATGCGACGCATCAACGTCAGTACAACGTCATTTCAGCATCATGTGCCTGCTGGGCAGGTATTACTATACAGACCTTGGAAATGGCTAGGTGTACAACCTTTCTTGATGTCTATTAGTTTAGCTCTTTTTTGTGAAAAATCACTGCCAGGTGAAACACCACCTTCCACGGAATTCTTTTTTTTAAAGGGAGACAACTTTTGTGTCATCCTGTTTGGTACCCTTGGTGATGAAAATCTTAAAAAGAAGAGGGTTTTGTCTGTTCCCTGCTCCTAGAGGATCAAAATCTTTCCTTTCTTTATAAGAGTTGACCTCCATTTAGAAGCAAGACAGAGATGAAAATGGCCGAATTGTTTCCCCTGGAAGTGTACCCACTAACCTCAATACACAGTTCATTGTTAACTTTGCCAGAACTTTGGGAACCTTTTTAAGACTTTATATAAAAAAATTAGAGCTTTTGCTTAGAAACAAAGTAGTTTTGCTTTTCAATACAGTATTTAATGGTCTAACATAACAGTTAAACATTGCCAGGATAGAGATAAAGGATATGCAAAGCTTAACTCAAAAGTGCCCCGAAACAGATGATAAAACTTTGCCTGTGCATAATTTCAAAAAATGATATGTCTGAGATTTTATTGATGTTTCAAAAACATGAGCCACCTCATCTGGGTGTACACCATTTGCAAGATCTTGTGCTATAAGGGTTACATTTATAAATGCACTTTTGTAAACTTGTAGACTTCTTTTCAAATACATAGGCACGTATATATATATCATGAATAATTACAGAAACTTTGTATATAATAGAATAATGGTGTAGTAAGCATTTGAAATAAAAAAAGTTCTGGCAGAGTTTAGATACTTTAACAGTAATTGTTTGATTTGAATTGATGTCCATTTAATTTTTCTGACACTAAATTTACTTTGTTCTGTCTTTCAAAAGCAGGTCCAGCTACAGTGACATATTTTCTCTCGGGAAATGTCAGATTTATTTAGCCTAGGACATGTATGTCATTGTCAGGAATAGTTCTTCCCGTGTCAGAAAGAAAATGAATGATTACCATATTGAGCAAGCATTAAGTTTGTAATGGACATCATTTTCAACAAGTCAACGATACAGGTTGCAGCTTAATCTGACAAAATCCAGAATTCATTTATATGTTGAGGCAAAGAACTTTCATTCTAATGCACTTACAAATATAACGCGGCATCTGATTGGATAGCGTCAAAAATTGGCGACAGTATATCCTGCGATATACTGTCGCAAACCCGGGGCCATTATGTAACATTGCTTCTTAATGGTTGACGTCTGGTTTTACGTCGCTGAAAGCGTTTGCTGTGGGTGCAAAGTAGCAAACTTTTAAAGGTGAAAAGTGCATTAGAATGGGAATACCTGTATTAAAAATTTTCATTTGGGGAGGTAAATCGTCGGTTTTATGGTCGCAAATTGCGTTTTACGGCTCTGCTGGCGCATCGCCATAAAACGAAATTTCCGACCATAAAACCGACGATTTACCTTCCCCAATGACAATTTTGAGTACAGTTATTCCCTGAATCACATGTTTAGAAGACTTCTGCCATGTCTTCATTCCTTATCTCAGGACTACAAAGTCTTTGCTGCTTGTTTCACAGATTCTGTTGATATGCAGAATATGAAGTCAAGGAATCTTGGGGAATCTTGAAATCGAGTAGCAAAGTCCATGCTCAGACGTGCATACTTAAGCTGGTTTGGGTCTTTGTTGTCTCAAGCTCGTTTTTGTTTGCCCCATTTGATTCAGCTGGTTTCCAAACTTTGAGGAGAAATGAATCTGTATCTTTGACTAAATAACCAGTTTAAATTTATAATATAATGTCCATGTTTGTGTATGTTAACCCTGAAAGCACCAAAAATCGAAGATAGTTGAATTAGCAAGGAGAATACATCCAGATGGGGTGGCTCATAATGAGCTGCCTCATCTGGATCTAGACTGCTTGCCTTTAATCTTTGAATTTTCAATACAATATAGCTAGGATGAAATGTTTCCAACGTAAACTTTGTTGTCCACTGTTTATGGTTCTTTAAGAGTTAATTGTTAATTGTGTGTATATATTTGTTAATTGCGTCCAGAAGCATAAAACTGCCCTGTACTCTGGAGATATTGCACCATCTACTAACTCCGTCAACTTTCCGGCTGTGGACGTATATGTTCCAAACTGGAATGAAAATGATTTAGACAGTGATTCACTGGTTTGTATAAAATTATATTTTACTTCTATATTTGTGCATGTTTATTTTAGTGGTGATTATTTTTCCCATGTATACTAACCTGAATTTGTTCATAATGTTTTCATGGATCTCATGGTTTGTTATGCTGAATTGCTTTATTTTCTGGAGTACATGTATTTTAGTCAGAAGCTAGCATACATGTCATACTTACTCACAATGAGGGAGATTTGTCAATCCCATCTTAAAATCTGGGTTAAATTCAACAAAAAATTGATATCTTGTGACATAACTTTGGTCTTTCTTCTGCTGGCATCTACCTAGTTTATTCCCTATAGCCATTAGAGACCTATTACATTTGAGAAAAATCCATGAAAAATACATTTACATGGCATTTTCGTATTTTTTTTTCGAAAAATGCTTGTAGCTGGCTCCAAAAGGAGTGAAATTTTACAAATTGAATACTATCATAAATTAAAAAAATGTTGAAGGTTATATGAAATAGGATTTGGAAAAATGAGGAAAATTACAAATTCAAAACTCAATAATAACACAATGTATAACATGCTGCTGAGATTTTGGTGGTGAAAAACTTTTAATGAAATTATTCTAACAGTATCGCATAAATTTTGTGACTTTGCCTTCCAAATTCAGTTCTGTTGTTCAGTTAGCCTGTATTGCCATCTGTGATTTCCCTCTTTGCCTTCTTTGTAACATGTGTAGGCTTTAGCTGGCTAGGTTCATGTCTTATTTCACAGTTTACAGTTCCATGTAAAACCTAGGTTAGTTGAAGAAAATGCAGGAAGAACCACTGTGAACTCTATAAAATCAAATGCGTACCCGTCATGTTGTTTTGCCAAATTTACAAAGGGAATCAACATTTGTGACTTATGTGAAACCCTTCCAAAATGGGGTCTATTCTGAAAAGAAAGAGTTTGCACATAGAAAAAAAACATCTTTCCATGAAGAGTTGATGCCATTGAGAATGGAGGCTAAACTGAATATAGCAAATTTTCTGCCCTGAAAGTATACCCATTTACCTAAGATTGCTTCTAAATAAACAGTCAGATCTGGGTTTGCACTCTTTGCTGTACTGTTGACATTGTATAATATATCTTTAGCTCTATGAATGAAAGTGAAAAATGAGTGCAAGAGACTGGAAAAGGGTTAAGGAAAAATTGGTATATAACAGTAATTCAAGACGAACTACAAATGAGCTGCGACACGAAAAACAACAAAGTGGCATGTGTACCCAGTGAAGACTCAGATCAGCCTGGGCATCTGCCAAGTCTGATCAGAGTCTTGGCTGTGCTCTTAAAGGGTAGCTAAGGGTCTAAGCTACCTCCATGCCAACAGCAAAGACTCTGATCAAACGTGGCAGATGAGTCTTTGCTGGGCGCACCTACCGCTTTGTTGTTTTTGTCTTGTCGCTGCTCAAATGATAAAAATGACTATTAGATTGCACCATCTTCACCTATTTGCTTCATGTTATGCTCATTTAGAAGTCTTAAAGAGGTTCTGCTCTTGAAAATCTGGGTTCGAGGTTATAAAACTTGAGAATGATTTCAAACTCAAAATAAAGCACACTGATTGGCTGCTTCCGAGCACATGCTCGGAAGCAGCCAATCAGTGTGCTTTATTTTGAGTTTGAGAAAGTACTCAAGTTTTATAACCTCTGGGCCTGGTATTCTGTCAGTCAGATAAGACTTGCAATGTGACTGTTACCGACACCATAGTATTTCATACTTAAGGTGCCAAACATGAAAGAAGGATAATTTGCATAGAGTGTAGATCCAGATGAGGTGGCTCATTATGAGCAGCCATATCTAGACCTACTTTGTTTGCCCTCTAGTCTTTGAATTCTTAATATGATAAATGTTATACCTTGGATGAAACCTTTTTTTCTTAAATTTTTGTCTGCTTCTTTGGTGCTTTAAGGGTTATTTCTCTCAAAACCTTTCCCCCTTAATCTCTGCAAGCATTGGGCATGTGGGACATATGGTTTCTTAAATGTCAGTTTTTGTGGTACAAATACACAGAAGGGTATTAGGCTGACTTTTCACTGAATATGCACATATCTTATTTAGCCTTTGCACTCTAAATGCAGTAACATATTTGCTTGTGCATGCACATGTCCATATTGAGACAGGTGGGCTTTTCTAATGCTAGCATTACTTTTTTGCACATACTTATTTATGGGTATCCATAGAAATTCAATAGAATTTCAAGCATTTTTAATATAAACATATTCAGTATTACCCTTGGCAGAATTGATTTTACTTTAAATCCAAAACAGTTTGACATGTCTTACGATAACTTTTAAAAATTCTAACTTGAAGTCAAAAAAGGAGGCGCGGTGGCTCAGTGGTTAGTGCACTTGACTCTGAAGCCAGAGGTCATTGGTTCGATCCTCACCCGAGGTGAAATCTTCCTGTGTCCAAACTTGTTTTTCTAGCATCATTTGCAGGGATGATGCTAACAAGTGTGCCGTCCTTCGGATAGGGACGTTAACTGGAGGCCCCCTGTGCAGGGAGAGTCATCCCCTGTGCAGGTTAAAGATCCCTACTATAGCTACATGGCTATATGTAGGATTTCATCCTGCAACACCGGAGTGTACTAAAGTACACCGTCTGTGTCCTCTTCGGGAGTTAAGGCATAAATGGAAGAAAGAAAGAAAGGAATAGGCAACCAATGTAGATCCAGATCACACATTTCCCGCTGGAGCAATCTGACCAGGGTCTATGCATTGTACAATTCCATAAGGGTTTTCAGGAAAAAACTATCTGAAACATTACATTATTTCTGTGCTATTTCTGAGGTATGAGGTGTATGAAATTGCTTTAACCCATTGCATTCTGGGTAATTTTTGTCAACTGCTGAAATTGTAGTCTGCATCAAAAAGCAAGAATATTTTGACAATATTGATCTAACCAACTCTTGTAGAACTGATGTCTAGGCAGCAAACAGTTGGGATCCAGCTCAGGCCCCACGTTTGTGGGCCCTGATCTGGATCCACACTGTTTGCCCAGATACCCCTAAAGGGGTATCCCGAATGGAATGGGTTAAGTGCCAAAAATGAAAACAGTTGAGTTCCATGCAGCAAAAGTCCAGATGTGGTGGCTCCTAATATACTACCTCATCTAGAGCTACACGTTTTAGCTTGTCAGAATGAAGTTCAGGAAAAGCTATTGCACTTCACCTGGCTTTGGCTTTGGGTGGCGTTGGCGGCGGCATTTGGGGCGATGTTTGCGTTCGCAAAATATTAAAGTTGTACGCAAAAGTTTTTAAGATCTCCAAGTTTCTAAACCCTTTAATCAGTTTGAATTATATTTTATAGGATGATAGATATTGGGCTGAAAGTTTATTCAGCACCATCTTCACTCCGGACATGACCTATAAGTTTAGGTCACAGAGCTAGAAATTTTATGTTAAAGTTTTAAGATGTAATAGTTTCTAAACCCTATGGTTGAGTTGAATTATATTTGGTATCATGATAGATATTGGTCAAAATTTTTATTCAGCAGCATCCACCCCTGGACATGACCTTGTCTTTGAATTTTCAGTATGATGTAGCTTCAACAAAATTGTTTGATATTTTGTAGATGTAAAGTTTGTTGTCTGCTTTTTTGGTGCTTTAAGGATTGACATATTACTCACTGTCTATTAGACAGTAATATAATGTTTTTAAGAACAAACAGTATGCTGTTAAAATGGCATTTAAAATGGTGCATGGCAACAGTTTCTGGGATGGGCATTTATGTGATAAAATATGTGGTCCTTGGACAGAAAGCATGTTGTAATTGCAGAGGCACAGTTTTAACCCATTGCTTTCTGGGTATTTTTGCCGTCTGCTGAAATTGTCGTCAAGAAAATTCTGACAATATTACTCCTACTAACTCTTGCAGAAATGATGTCTAAGCAACAAACAGTTTGGATCTCAGATCAGGCCCCACAAAGGTGGGGCCTGATCTGAGATCCAAACTGTTTGTCCAGATACCCTAAAGGGGTATCCCGAATGGAATGGGTTAAAGTCTATGTGGTGATACAGTAGTTGGTAGCTTTCAGCTGACACTAGCATGTTATAGCTTAGTTTGCAAAGAACATAATGTGGGTCCTTACTTAGGTTGCAAAGAACATAATGTGGGTCTTTACCATGAAGAAAGCTTTGGATGGATGGATGACTTGCAATTTTACATCCTTTTCAACAGTATTTCAGTCATATCAGGATGATGGGTTGGTGATAATGAAAGGCTGTGAACCCCATTTATGATTGAAAAGTTTCCTGCCTACAGCAGGGCTCAAACCTAGGACCCCTAGATCAGCAGGCCAGAACTTAACCTACTGAGCTACTTGGGCTCCTTGATGAAGAAAGCATTACATTATTAAATTACACAACACATAATTATGGTAGGGCTGCAAATTATATTGTGAAATGGTTACATACAGTGGTCATGAAAAGTACTGTTAAAGTGACTAAGTCTGCAATTATGACCATTTTCCGAAAATTTTTACTTTCTTTTTAAATCAGTTGTAAATGTAGAATTAAGTTATGCTTTCACAATAAATCTGTTCACTACAGCTGAAAACTGCATGGAAAAGTGAATAATCTTTATAAAAACAGGTGTTTTTCTCTTGTTGGTAATTATTTACATCCCTCCAGAAATTCTAGACAGTTGATTTTTAACATAAATGCTGTTGTTTTGATAGTGATAATTTGTTAAGGTTTACAAATATGGTGAAATGTATATCTGAATTTTAGCTATATTATTGTGTTCTTGAAAATTAGAAACATTAATTCTAAAAATAAAAGATCAAAAGTTACAGACTTTGCAGCTTTAATAGTTTCAGCAAACATCTGGTTAGCAGCCGCTGCCAGTATTTACTTTGAAACACAGTGTGATCATTTGTTAAAAGTGTGTAACGGCCTGCCCATTGCCTTTTCTCTCAAACTTTTGGGGTTAAGAGACACTGAAGTTAACCCTATTGCACTCAGAACAGCCAAAACTCCACAGAGTTTGGGCTGTTCTGAGTGCAATAGGATTAAAAAGACGGAAATGTGCAGCTGTAGCACTGAAATTGGTAAAGGCGTAAAATGTGGTGTGATTGTAATACACAGTTCCGAGAATAGCCGCTAAGCTCCGCCTACTTAGTTACTGTTACGATGTCTCACAAGCTTTACACAAAGATGGCGGAAAACAAATGACAAAGGCAAGTGTCTGCTAAATGTTTGCGATCCATGGCAAAGAATCAGCCTCCTCATGACCTACACATGGAAGTTGACGCATCATTCGTTTCCGGTGCGTTCTGTTCTTGCAAAGCAGGATAAGTTTATTAAAAGTGGTATTAGTTTGTTTTCTTTACACAGGGATACATCCCTCCATTAACTGTTAGGTAAAATCACGGACTTATGTATATTGACCACGTGCGATTTGTTTGTGAGACTATGTCACATGCTAAGTTGTCCTTGCATTGGCCAGGTATACGCTATCACATGATTTTGAGTGACATTCTGGGTGCGGCTCGGAACTGTGTATTCAGTGAAAATTAAACCTAAAATGCAGTGTGATCAATCAAATAATAAGTAATCTGTGCATTCAATTAAAAGGTATGATTGTGATGTTAAACTATTTTAAAGTGCAGTGTGGTTATTCAGTTAGAATATAATGCAGTAAATCAGATACATGTACAACATAGTGATAATTCATATAAATTCAATTTGATTATTTTAATTCATTTAAAATGCAATGAGGCTATTTTATTAATGTATTGTGCAAAATTTATTTATTATAACATAACATAACATAACATAATTTTATTCGGCATTAAACATATTACATATGATTGTAGCCTACACATTAAATTTCACACATTTACCTCCCCCAACATGACCTACAAATACAATAGAAAGCACGTTTACATGGAAGGATCTAAGAAAAAAAATGTGTTGTACATCAACTTTTGAACATTATGCAGTGTTATTATTCATTTATTTTGCAGTGTGATTAATCAGTTAATATGCACTTTGATTATATTTATAAAGCATTATGATTGCTCACTTGATATGCAGTGTGATAATCATTCAACTAATGTGTTGTTTGAACATTCAATTAATAAGCAGTGTGACTGTTCACTTAAAATACAGTGTGATTCCTTCAAAATGCAGTGTGATTATTTTGAATTTAAAATGCCATGTAATTATTCATTTAGTGTGAAATTTAATCATTCATTTAAAAAGCATTAAGGTCATTCAATTGATATACAGTGTGATCATTTATTTAAGATGTATATTGGATATTCATTTAATGTGCCTTTTGATTATTTATTTATTATGCAGTGTGACCATTCATTTAAAATAAAATGTAATCGTTCATGTAATATGAAGTGTGAGTATTCATTTCAAGTGCAGTGAAATTATTCATTTAAAAGGCAGTATAGTTATTTACTTAAAATTCAGTCTTTCATTTAAAAGGCAGTGTGATAATTCAGATAAACTGCAGTGTGATGATGAAACCATCTAATGTGATTATTCAAGAAATGAATGAATACATGAATTCTGTTGGTGGGAAAATATTGTTTTACTGTAATAGTCTTTATAAACATGTATAATAAGCAAAAGGCAATACTGGACAATAGTGTTAAGTTTCCCAGCTTTTGGTTCAGCTCAGGACTGTGGCTGCTTATTTACAGGCCATGATAAGATAGCATGGATGTTCAGGCTTAACTTCAGGTCTGGACATAGGTTTCTCCAGTTTGCCTTAAGGCAATTTTTTTCACACAATCAGACATGATTTTACTATTCTTCAGGGAGAAGGAAACTTTGCTAGAAGTTACAGTTTAACACAGGATAGGCGGAGAAGAGAACAAGGTATTTTAGATCACAGCTATAATACTACGATCACAGATCAGATCAAAGCATATTAATTTTGTCAATTTGTTTTAGATAAAATTGAGTTTTTTCTCTAATTCTGCTAAACATCAACATGCCATCTCAATAGAGTAGTCTCAGATCTCATTAATAGTCTCATAGAATTAAAATACCATCTCATTAGAATTTTCTCATAGAATCACCATGCCATCCCATTTAAAGTTTCATAGAATCAACATGCCATCTCAATAGAATAGTCTCAGATCTCATTGGAAGAGTCTCATAGAATTACCATGCCATCACATCTGAAGTCTTATAGAGTCACCATACCATCTCATTAGAATGCAGTGGAAGTAAAATGATATGCAGTGATCAAGCAATGATCAAGAATTAATACATTGAAATCCCATAACCCACCTGCAAAAACTGTCTCAAGGGGTAACCCAAGGAAACTATGAACATTGTAGCTTAAAAACATTGCAGCTTAAGACAGATTACTCCCTAATGCAGGTTCTTTACATAATGCTTTGAAATAAAGAACTGCACATAGTATAGTCACATAGAATCACCATGTCAGAGGATCACATACTATCTCATTAGAATAGTCACAAATGATCAGCATACCATCTCATTACATTATGCTTTGAAATAAAGAACTGCACATAGTATAGTCACATAGAATCACCATGTCAGAGGATCACCATACAACTCATTAGAATGGTGACAAATGATCAGCATACCATCTCATTGTCAACCATCTCATTGAAAGAGTGTTTTAGAATCACCATGTCGCCTCATTTGAATAGTTGCATAGAGTCACTACGCCATCTCATTAGAAGAGTGTCATAGAATCACCATGTCAGCCAGCACATTAGAAATAATCTAAAGGAATGACCATGCTATCTCATCAGAATAGTCTTATAGAATCACCTCATTAGAAGAATCTGATAGAATCATCATTCCAGCTCAATAGAATAGTCTCATAGATTCACCATACCATCACATAATAATATTCTCAAAGAGTCACCATGCCATCTCATCAAAATAATAACATAGTCACATATTTCACTAGAATACATGACTGTAGTTTCATAGAATCACTATACCATTGCATAAGAAGAGTCTCATAGAATCACTGCCATCTCATGAGAAGAGTCTCATAGAATCACCGTACTACCTTATTAAATTGAATCACATAGAATTACCATGCCTTCTCATTAGAATAGTATCATAGTATCACCATACCATCTCATGAGAAAGGTCTCATAGAATAACCATACAATCTCATTAAATTAGATACTCAGAATTACCATACCTTCTCATTAGAATAGTCTCATAGTATCACCATACCATCTTATGAGAAAGGTCTCAGAATTACCATACCATCTCATTAAATTAGTCCCTCAGAATTACCATGCCTTTTCATTAGAATATCTCATAGTATCACCATACCATAGAAGTACCATGCCGTCTCATAAACTCACCATGCCATCTACATGTAATCAGAATAGACTCATCGAATCACTATGCCATCCTATTTGAAGAGTCTGTATTATAGAGACACCAAACTGTCTCATTAAGATTCTCTCATAGCCATCTCATTAAATTGTTTTACAGTAGAACTTCAATGGCTCAAACCCTGATGGCTCGTTTACCTTGCCTGGCTGGAACTCTTTCCTTGGTCCCTAGAGGTCACTTTGTATAGAATTTAACCCTGGATGGCTAGAACTTCCCATGGCTGGAACTAATTTTTCTGATCCCAAACCTGTTCGAGCCAATGAAGTTCTACTGTATATATATTATATAGCAAACTTCCTAAGAAGAATATGTTTCAGGCTAAAGGGAGGAACTGACTTTCTTAATGTATCCTTCTCTTATAAGACCAGCAGGTTTTTCCCTTCATTAGACCTTTATTACAAAGAGCTAAAACAGCAGACATTGTAGAGTCAGGTGAGGCGGATTATTATAAGCCACCTAATCAGAGTTTATGCTATTATAATTCAACTATTCATTTTTAGCACTGTAAGTGTTATCATAATATTTTTTGTATGCTCCTTGACGTGACTCAGAGGTTATAAAACTTGAGTACATTCTCAAACTCAAAATAAAGTTCACTGTTTGGCTGCTTCCGAGCATGTGCTCGGAAGCAGCCAATCAGTGTGCTTTATTTTTAAACTCAAAATAAAGTGCACTGATTGGCTGCTTCCGAGCATGTGCTCGGAAGCAGCCAATCAATGTGCTTTATTTTGAGTTTGAGATTATTCTCAAGTTTTATAACCTCGAACCTTGGTTGTATTTTCAGACTTCAAAAGCCGATCCATGTTCAATCTGCCTCTCGATGGTTCTATGACGTTTCCCCCTCGGCCAAGTGGAAGACCTAGACCTTCACTTGATGACAATGCCTTACAGAGGCCAGCATCTAGAGGCTCTGTTGTGTCACAGGATGGTTACTTGGAGAATATGTTCCGAAGTGAACGAGAAATAAGTGAAAGAATGAACGAAACTTTCGATGAAAATCTTGAAGAGGAATCTGAGGATGAGCATGCTGCACCTAGACGGAGGTCGGCACAAAAGTTTGATGGAAAGTTAAATGAAAAAGGCAGCATGGATTCACTGACATCGAGTAATAGTTCAAAATCAACAAAATCTGACACATCAGAATCAGATAAAGAAATAGTCTTACCTAAAGTTAAACATAAGGACAATGCTAGAAATCTCAGTCAAGGAGAAGAAAGTGAAGTCTTTCATGATGCCAAGAGCCATGATTCTAATAAATCAGACACTGCACAAAATGATACAACGAAAGATAGTGATTCAGAGGATCAAACTGACTCAGATCATGATGAGCATAGTGTACATAATGGTGAACTAGGTGTAATAATTGCACGAGAAAAAGAGCGGAAAAAATCAAATTCTAGTATCAAGTTTACACTGGATTCACAGGGTTCAAGTGAACACAGAACTTCTTCAAGAGGATCTTCTACTAGTTCTAGCTACAAAGGTAAAACAGCGGCAGAAAGAGCCTATGATCGAGGCTCGTCGGATTCATTCTCAAATTCTCGGAGGAAAATATCTCCTGATACAGACTTTAATTTCACAGGTGCCTCACATATGGCTAATGGGCATTCACCAGGTCCACAGGCAAGGAAACCTAGAAAGTATGCAAGAGGTTAGTACCATAATGATGCCAGGTTTAGTCCTTTGAGGGGCAAATAAAAGTAATGTTTCCTTGGAGGAATTCTGTTCTCTTAAGGTGAGGTGGGAGTAATTGACAAAACACATGATTTTATTCATACTCCCTTATATTGTACATTTTCAGTCCCTCTTTCAGAAAATGTAATAAAACAAGGGGGTCGCCGATGTCGTTTTCAAGATATCTGACCTTGAAAACGTCAATTTTTCCACTTTTTCGACCCGACGTTATAATGGCGTTCTATGGAAAACGCGCATTTTTGCTCGTCACTCTTGGATAAAAACCTTCATTCTGAGAATACAAAACACATTTTTTTCTTCAAAAACTAACACAGTATGGCCCATTGATAGAGGTTTACATTAAAGCAATAAAAATAGTATGTCGCCGAGTTACCTTTCAAGCTAATTTGCATAAACTGCCAGACTTGCAGTCTTTTTAGACTGAAATGTTAACGTTGCGCAAAGTGGCGTTAACGTTACTTAACTTTTCGCGCCATGTATCAGCTATCGCTTTTTGTAGGCTACCGGCAAAATTTGTCTGGGACTTTCATCACTCATGATTGTCATGGCCGGGAAAGTGCAGAATGAAGGCAGATGTAATACATTTTGTACTTTTATCTCAGTCTCTGTATAAGGCGTCTTGACTATATGAAAACATTGCTATTTTGCCCTCCCATACAGTTGACGCGCGCCCGAGTCGACAAATCATCAGAAGCAACAACTTAAAGGCGGGCTTCCACGTGTTATGACATTTGAACAACTCCCTCGTCCACATGTAGGCGAGGCAGGTTTTCCAGTTCCTGACCCGACCCAAGAAAGAACCTATGATATTCTGCACTATAACTTAGCGTTCCAGCGACTGGACCTCGGCGACTCTCTTTCTCTCTCTCTCTCTATCTCTGTAAAAATAATAGGCAGCTTAGATTCACTTTAGTGTCTAGGAGATACAATAAAACGACTCTTTATATACACTTGAAACAGAAAGAAGAAATGAAAGACAGAAAAGTGAAAGAAATGCAAAGAAAAAGAAACGCAACATTGTTTTTAGCTTATTGATAGAACAGATCGTTGAATTATCATATCAACGTCGATTGAAGATTCTGGCGGCATTGCATCGACGTTGGTACGGCTGCCTGGCGTTGTTTAAGGTCAAGAGTATGTAAATGACTCGCGCAATTAATTACGTGCGTCGTGAAGGACGTTACGTCACGAAATACTTCCTAGTCAGTGTAATTTTCAATATGGCGGCCCCATCGGACATTCAAGGCTGGAGAATTTAAGGCTGGCCGGAATACATGTTCCCTCCCTGCTTTCAGGACTCACAGGACTTTTCAGACACACATATGAAATGCGGAACCCATCTTTCACCTTTCGCTGCGTTATCCATCCCTGATTTGAAAAGCTACCCATTAACTGCTGGCTTGACAAAGGGACTTTTCCAGTCGCTAGCTGTCCGAACCCTGATTCGAACCCGCAACCGTCTGCGTCATAACCAAACATCCGCGTAGCCGGTGGGATTGCGCATCCGAAATAATTAATTAACCAAGTAAATGTATACCAGCTGATTTTAGAGATTTATGGGATCGGAATGTAATATTTATTATAATGCCGATCATGCGATTTTAATACACATATCCTTTCTGGACCTGATTACAAAATAAAAATGATACAATATTTCTTCCACTTGTTGTATGCCGTTGTCAAACATATAGCGGGCCTCTTACTCACACCGCCCCTACGGCCACTACGCTACAAGAAGTCTTTACCTTTACCTATCCCGCCGAGGGTGGATTTGGAAGTTGACCTTGTAACTTAAGTTGACCTTGTAACTTACCATCATCTCGATATGACTGAAATACTGTCCAAAAGTCAATTTTATCTGACTACCATGAGCCACATCAATAGAACACGAGTCGTCAGTAATATAATACATGCACACAGATCAGCCTTCGCATACGCACAGACTAATAAATCTCTTCGCTGTTCCTCACGGAATCATTGTACTAGAGGACAACAAAGGCTCTTGTCAGGTTGAGCGGGTGCCCACACTGATATGAGCTTCCGCTGACCGTATATGCCCAAAAGAACCCATTTTATCATGGCACTGTGCATTTTGTGATTTAGGGTAACGCAGATTTTTTTATGTGCGGCTCAGTCGTGTCAGCTGCAGTAACCATATTACTGTTAGAAATGTGCTTGCAATTTTTACTAATTTTTGTTTACGAGAGTCTGAAAAATAAATTCTATCACTTAAGCCTTGTTCACGCCACCAAAGTTTCTTTGTCACAGAATCTTTAACAAAGAAAGTTTGCCAAACATTTTGCGTTAACACGGAGCATATTATTATTAAAGAAAAATGTGGCATGGAATCTTTGTCAAATAAACTTTGGCAAGGAAATATTTGCTGCTGTGTTCACACGATCGAACATTATTCGTCAAGGTTACAGGGACAAATAAACTTTGCCCATGTGAACGGCCAACCATGCCACATTTTCTTTGTTAAATGTACTTTGTTCAAAATCAAACCGACTTTGATTATGAGCAAAGTTTTCTGTGCTAATCTCCATAGCTAGTTTCTTTGTTACATATTCTATGGCAAATTTTCTGTTCACACGGACAAATTTTGTTTCTTTACCATATAAATTTGGCAATGAAAATGTGGCATATTTTTTTATTCACACGAGCAAATTTTTCTTTTCCAAACCTACTTTGTCACAGAAACTTTGCCCGTGTGAACGAAGCTTAAGGCATTCATCATTAGAACCCTATTAGTCCTCATCTTTCCGTATTCTCATAACGGTCTTAGCATGTCTGATAACGTCGCCAGTAAACGACTGCAACGTCGCTTATAAATGACGTCGCGGAATGGCGTAAATTTATACATACCTATGCTTGCTTATCAAGCGCTACTTGAAAAACGAACTCGGTAGTCAAGGACTTTTCTTACCTCATTTTAATCGACAGATCCTGTGACATAAAATATCAGTTTTTGAAAAAAATCTATGTAGTGGTAAACAACTGTGTACGTTTAAATTTTAAAATCTGAGTTTTTTTCGTCGCATTTACATTACCGTCAATGGAAACGGCCTCAAAATTTCATGTTTTTCAATCTGATCTAGCGACAAAACGAACTCGGTGACCTATCTTTTTTATTGCACAACTCGATGTAACACATGAAAATGCACCCCTGTGCAAAATTTAAAAAAATTTTATGTATGTGCCATTTACGTATTTTTGACCTTAAATGCTAGGAACAGTCTAAGAATTTTTAATATAACTGAAATTTGGCATAACTTTTGCTGATAAGAATTTTAAAGTCTCCATAGTCTTATCAGTGGTCAAAACGTTTAAACTCAAATCATTGTACACAGCGGTTCAACCTTCACGCTTGGTAAAAAAATGCGGGTTGATGTGCATATATTGAGTCATGCAGCTGGCAAAAAAAAAACAGAGAAAAATAACAAATCGCTCCACAAACATGTATTACAATTTCCTGTTCTGTTTTCCAGTCTGTCAATGCTACGTATTTAAACATAGGCGGGATAATGATTTGGGCCCACGCCTGTACATTGTATTTTTTACCACTTAATTTTACTTGCTAAAATCGAAAGTAGGTCATTATAGTGGCCAACTAAAATTACCCAAATAAGTTTTCAAACCCTTTTTATGTGAAACTCAGGGGTGTTTTATTTGTTTAAAACAGGCTAATCGCGGACATTTACAATGACGAAACTATAGTGAGAAGCTTGCAGCGATACCTCATGATAATCTTTTTCATGCTGATAGAGCAATGGGGCCTTTAAGTGTGGGTGGTATGAAAACGACTGTCTATTGCTGCGACAGCGATCTGACTACTCATTGTACGATTCTGGATTCAGTTTCAAGAGGATTTGTTGTCGTATGAAAAATTGTAATAAGTTATTGCAACTCAACAGCTGCAAACTCTGTCTAACAAACTGATGAGAAACTGTCAGAGAACAAATTTCTCGCTAGTAGCCTTTCCCCACGGAAAAAAAATTAGCTATACTTTTTTCAGTTTCTTCTCTATTTCCTTTCCTAATTGTATGAAATTGCAACTCAACAGATGCGAACTCCGTCTAATAAACTGATAAGAAACTGTCAGCTATCCCGCAAGTAGTCTCCCGCACGGAAAATTGACTATACTTTTTTCAGTTTCTTCTCTACGGCACTTTCTGTTTCCTTTAAATTTCATCCAACGTTCAGCCTCCTTGCATTTTGTAAGCAGACCATGTAGTGATCATTGAAGCGGCTAACGTTGACGCCATCTTGTTTTTAGCAAACGGAACGTTTGACGTCATTACGTAACATAGCGTCAGAAACTGCCGCATGGCGGCGCTGAATTACTCCCACCTCACCTTAAAGGACATTTTCCTGTAACATTTCTATGAAAAATTACATTTCTTTTAAACATATTTGGAAATCAAAGACAGCACTTTGAATCACATATAAGTAAATCAAGAACTGTTTTAAAAAGCAATGGGAAATAATTTTCTAGACATGTACATGTATTAGGAAACCTTAAATGATTTTATCAAATGACGTCGCATCTGAGAGTGTAATAAAGCCATGCATTAAAAATGATAATCCACTAGTGGATTAAATATGCAAATTACGCCGTAACGTTAGGCGTTAACGCCCATAAAACGTCGCGTTTTCTAATGGCGAAATCGTGTCGTTTAAATGCAAAATTTGCTAATAAAATGCGATTTTAGTGTCATATGATAAATAGAATCTTGCATTCATGCTCCTGTATTATTAAATTTATTAAACTTGTTGGTGAAAACGATAAGATGCTCGGCAGAGCCTCGCATCTTATCTTTTCCCCAACTTGTTTAATAAATTCAATAATACATGAGCACTCATATAAGATCCTTTATATCATAATTACCCAAAATATTTGGACACAATAAAACGTTATTGTATGTACATGTATCTCAAAATTTGAACATGCTGATTGTGCTTGTGTTCAAGAATTAATGGTGAAATGGCAGACAGTGCAGACCCTGATCAGACTGCTTACTACTTAAGCTGATCCTGTGACTGAGACTTCATATGTTCTTTGTTTACCTGTATATATTAATCCTGCCAGAAGTCATACCAGTTTACAGGGCATTTTCAAGAAATGTTGGAATTCGCCACATTCTGTCAGTAAATATTGTGCAGACAAGGAGATTAAAGCCAGATCTCACACAGAAACTGCAAAAGTTCTGCATCTAGCAAAGTCTGTCTATAACTACAATGCATATTTCATATTATATATGAGCTGCCTTGTATCTTCACATTCTACCGTAATTTGGTCCTTTCAGGTGGCAGACGTTACACAATTCAGGGTTTGGAAATGTCCTCACACAGATCAGCGCCTGATATAAGGGCCCAGAGACCCTTCATGTCTCGACAAGAATCAGTACCTGAGGACTTGATGGCCGTATACAGAAATATGAATAGAGAGGTAAAGGGTTTTCTAAAAATCTCATAGGGAATAATAATCACAGCCTGACAAATCAAAATTTGATCTACTTGTCAGGTAAATAGCGCTCACTAGAAGAAAAAAAAACTATAATACACTGGTTTTCCCTGTATAATTACAAATTTATTTTAGTTGTGCTGGACAACAGGACAATGGATTTGTCTGGCCCTGTGTTATTGCCTTAGAGAGGTATTGATGAAATTGTTTTATAAGAATTGATACCACAGTCGAACTTGGGTAGTTCCAAGTGCCAGGGCCTCCCGATTTTACTTCGAACTATCCGAATTTTGAAGTTACCAAGTCGGCCATTTCCGTTATTAACGGAAATGTCCAAACTCTACCGTGACCTTGTGATTGCGTCGAATGTGTGAAAGGCACTTGTATTATGGTAATTACCTCTTCTGAAAGGCGTGAAAGAAGATGCAAACAGATAATTTGACTGTCATCTTCCCTAATGCCTTCAGAAATTGTACTGTTAATGACAAAAAAGAAACAAAATAACCTGTTCTTCATTTATTCACATCAGCAACTGAACATTTTACTTTCAATGAAACATGGTTACATATAAAACAAGGATTATGTTTTGAGCAATGAGCATCGTCGAAATAGGCAGTTGATACTGAAAAATAAATAGAAAAAAATATTTTAACACATTTCCCAACAACCAGAAGATTGCATGATGTTCGCATCAAAGCCACTGCAAGTTTAGCTAGAATTTTAATGACCGATAATTGGGACGGTATGATAAAAAGAAGTTGGCTTTGCTGTCACAAACAAACAATGACCAAATTAAAGTGGCACAGAGACTTTTGTTCATATTAAATTCAATTTACATTAATCGTTACCTTTAAGTCACGGCGCTGTATCTTTGATCACCCCCAGTTCGAACACAAAAGATTAATGACGTCTTCTACTCGAATTTAATTTTAATCGCATGCTAAAAACATCTTTAATTGGCAGTCACAGAAGAAGAGCATTTACCTGTATGATATGTCGTAATACCTCGTTAACACAAGATTAATTGCTATTAAATTAACAATGATTAGCGTCGTCACGTGTCATCTGGCTTGTGCGTGATCTTTCAGCATGGCTGACAATAGCTTGCGGCGATAATTGCGTCTTCGAATTTTAAGAGGTATTCATAATGGAAATTGCAGTTTGGGACCCAATTTTTATTTTGAAAAATCCGAATTTTTAAACTATCAACATTCGAAGTTACCGAGGCGAATTTGTATAGAATGCATAGCAAAATAATGCAGGACCTTCAGAAGTATTCGAAGTTTCCGATGGATTCGAAGAATTGACTTTTGAACTACCGAAGTTTGACTGCATTTACCGTAGTGGTTAACGAGTACACTCTCAAGGGAAGCAACTCTGCCCTTTTATTTTTTGTCTCCCTTATTAATGGGATCAGCTCTTCAAGGAAAGAATTTGCTTGTCCAGGAATAAATTCTTTGCCTTAAGAGTAAATTCTTTGCCTTAACCCTCTAGTGCCCGGTGTATCATATCTGCTACATGACTCTGTTTTGGTGCCGTGACCAGGATATTGACTTGTATGTTATGTAATACTGCTAGAAAATAAGTTAAGATATCAGGAAATAAGATTAAATCATTCCAGTTGTAATGATATGTCTAAAGTGCGTTTATCAGCCGTCAAAAAGCGCCAAAGTTCGAAAACACAAAATGTATCATATATGATACATCGGGCAATAAAATAAAAAAATGTGATATTGACTTCACTTTTTCAGATATCCCTGATACATATATGCCAATAGGTTCTTTTTCATACATCCTTTTTTCATCCAAGAAAGTGCTCCGTAATTATTGTTAATACTTTAGTTATTCACCCTGAAAAAAGCTACTTTTGAAAAATTAATGCCCAATGTAGCATATATGCTACATGTATATCTCAGCAACCATGGCCCTCAACACAAATTCAGACCCTGTTTTCAATTTGACTTCCCAAAGCTAGTGGCTAGACGGAATATAAATGTTTTCTTATAGTGCATTCTATGTTTGGGCACTAGAGGGTTAAGAGTAAAGGTATTTTTCGAAGGGCTTTGTCTTACAGGGAATCAAACAGGAAGTCACAAAATTGTCCCCCTTAGTAAGACTGGGGGAAAACCATGAAAGTGTACCCATACCTTTTCATAGGAGCACAGGAGCTAAGCATTAGATGTGACCAAAGCCAAATATGATTTAAAATCTGCACTATATGATTAATTTAACCTTTCTTTTTTTCAGGAGCTGATTCGCCTGGTTGTTACACACAAAGCCCAGATAATACGGAAAGATCAGTATATCAAGGATCTGGAGAAATACATCGATGATTTACTTGTGAGGGTCATGGAAACAACTCCCAAGTTATTACAAAATTTATAAAGTACCGTATTAATCCTATTGAACACCCAGGGGGCATTGCATTTAACGAAAGCAGGCATTATTTAGAGCCTTAAATCAGCCACTGCCAAATACCTCCAATAAACATTATAAAGGTGAATGGGTATACTTGCAGAGGAAACAAGTCTTCTATGTTGTTTTGCCTTCCTTCTCAGTAGTGGTCAACTCTTACAGGAAAGACTTAAGAGAAGTACTCTTAAGAGTAGATGCCACTTCAAAAAGCTACTTTAGCCAGAGAAGCAAACAGAAATTCATGCAAGCTAATATTATTTTCAGAAAAGGGGCAGGGGGCATTTATTAGAGCAGGGGCGTTCATCAGGATTAATAATGATATCATTAGTTTGGTCAAGTCCCAATTAGATCCATCACTGTAGACACGGAGCAGCCAATACATTTATAAAACTAAGGACCACTACCACCACAGCTCTATATCAGGGAAAATATTTTGATAATAGTTATGCCTTCCCTCCTCTGGGAGAGTGACATATTGTTTTTCCACAGTTGTCTGTCCATCTGTCTGTCTGTCACAAAATCATTTTTGCCCCATAACTGTAAAACAGTTGAAAAAGCTTGGTACAGAGAGCAAGAACTGTTATTCCTTCTTCATTTTTGACAGATTTACGCCCCTTTGTTTACTTTAAAAATAGAAATCATTTCCATTCCATTACTTGATTACTTCAGTTACGGTTACAGATATTTTCATGAAACTTGGTCAGATACCGTATACATGGTAATTTTCGTGGTGTTCGATTTTTCGTGGTATTCCGCGGTCACTTAGAAACCGCGAATATTAAAATCGCGAATAATTCCTGTTTCTTACAAAGTGTCTTCTATAGACACAGTGTTCATATATTTTGTTTGTGTTTGCTTCGGTATTTGCTGGTACTTTTCACTTGAGCTAGTTCTTTCATTAACCTGCGGCAACCCTGCCGCAGGTTAACGAATGAACTGGCTTTTGCTTTTCGAGTATGTTGCTAACCGCAAAAATTAAAAATCGCGAAAATTAATATTTGTTTTTGACCCTTAACCGCGAAAATTACCGTGTATACGGTATACAGTTCTATGAGGCATTTCCTTTTTTTCATGTAAATTTGTTTAGCCTTCTGTGATTGTTTTTACACTGACATAATATGCATGTGATTTATATTCACTAAATGAGCCGCGACACGATAAAACCAACAATGTGGTTGTGCGTCCACCATAGTCTCAGATCAGCCTAGGCATCCCCCCAGTATGTTCAGACTCTTGTTAAGTGCTCAAATGGTAGCTAAGGGTCTAAGCTACCTCCATGCGGACAGCGAAGACTCTGATCAGACTGGGTGGATGCCCAGGCTTATCTGAGTCTGCGCTGGGTGCACAACCACATTGTCGGTTTTGTCGTGTCGCGGCTCAAATTTTGTTTTTCTAATTGAAGTACTGTTATACTTTACTAAACCTTATTTTTCTACATAAATTGTTGAAAGATCTGACTTTGTACTCTTTCACAGCTTAAAATTTAATATTAGTAATCAATACATTCAAATAAAAAAAAATGAATAAAAAAAAAAAAATCAGAAGGCCAAAATTTCTTTCTGTATTGTGTATAAAACAATTTATTTTCCACCATATATTTTTCAGAATCTCATATTAAATTTCTTTTAGTTGTTATGGTATTATTTTTTAAATTTGCATGTTTATCCCTTTATATGTATCTTCCAAAAGTACTTAATGATATTCAAGAAAAAATTGTATTGTTTAGAAACAATGTCAGTTATTGTTTATATGATTACAACCTTTAAACAAGATTTTCGTAATAATATAAGATTATACCAGTTCTATGGTATTCAGTCAGTCATTATATATCCCCTTCCCATCCCACCCACCCCCACATTAAAGCCCATTACTGATGAACAGTTCTTTTGGTCTTTTCCACACAACATACTGAATAAATACAATTATCTGATCAAGATCTGCACTGTTTGTCTTTCAGACAACAGTTTGAAATGACGTCCATAAAATAGTTTTCACTGCCTTGGAGATAAATGAGTCGCAACACAACAAAACCAACACAGTAGCGTGCACTCAGCAAAGCCTGATCAGCCTGGGCATCCATCCAGTCTGACAAGTCTTCACTATGCACTTATAAGGTAGTTTAGGTTCTGTGTGGGCAGCAAAGTTGCCAAGTCTTATCTGCATATTCGCTGGGTGCACATGCCACTTTGTTGGTTTTGTCTTGTCACGCCTCAAATGTTAAATCTGTCTCAGCATGTTTGTATTGACAAATCGGTTCATAGCTCAGTATTACAGTACTGTTCTGATGATCACCATATTGTCACAAGTATATGGACAGAATAAGCCCAGAGGTTATAAAACTTGAGTACATTCTCAAACTCTAAATAAAGCACACTGATTGGCTGCTTCCAAGCACATGCTAAATAAAGTACACTGATTGGCTGCTTCCGAGCACATGCTCGGAAGTAGCCAGTCAGTGTGCTTTATTTTGAGTTTGAGATTATTCTCAAGTTTTATAACCTCGAACCTTGGACTGCCCTAGAGGAGCAGCACTTCTGTCTCAAAATGCAGGGTTTTACTTCACCCCAGTCAAGTTTCTCCACTGTCTTTGTTAGATTGGTGTTGTGTGAAAGAGGACCTTATATCATGTGCATACAGTAAATTTTGAAACAGTCTGTGCATTAGATCAAACTGATTAATCTGCACTTGTCACATTTAACACCTTTGAATCCATAGATTGCATACCATAATGTGCCTTAATTTTGGGACTTCTAGAAATAATTAATTTTCCATTTGGGTCAAATGGAAAATTTATGGTTTTAGGTGTCCCACTGCTTAACTCAGCTGTTTCATGCTCAGCTGAGTTGAGCATGGAAAAAGTTCTTTAGCCTTGGGACCAGATTTAAAAAAAATTTGCCCTGTTGTCTAGACAATATCAAGACTTGCTCTGTTGACTAATAAGCACATTAGGGTAAGTCAAAAAGGAAGAATCTGATCAGCCTGTGCAAATGCGCAGGCTCGTTATATGAGTCTACCCTGTTTACACAAGCTGTACAGTCTTTTCATGCCAGGCCAATCATTTGTATCAGCTGAAACTTTTGAGTTTCTGCTCTAAAGACTTAGAAATTTCTAAAAACCACTATGTGGTAATGTGATATAATGTAGGTTTATTTACACATACTTTTCAACATGTAATCCCATCTACTAGGCGTAACATTTATTTCAACTCTTTGTATGACATGTGGTTGTTAAACTATATAGTCTAACTATAATTGTTATTTATATGCATTAAATCAAAACTATACTGAACAAAAAAGAAACGTTACATACACTGAAAAACTAACTTTTGATTTTCTATCCCTGCAACTTCAAATGAACTGATGTGAAAAAATACTGGTTGGTAATATAGTGACTACTTTGTTCAAGTTGTTAGCCTTGGATAAATTTTGAAATTTGAATGAAGTGTTCATGGAAAAAATGATTTGACTGTTGATGTAACGTTTCTTTTTTTGTTCAGTATAATTTCATATGTTTACTTGGTTGATAGTAAACAATCTGCTGTATTAATCCTAATAAATACCCTTCTCTTATTAATGCCCCTCCCTATTTTTATACGCCCGTTTTGAAAAAATGGACGTATTATGTCGTGGCGCTGTCCGTCCGTTATGCCCCTTTGATTAATTTTTTCCCTGTAAGTCTTGTACGTGCCATAACTAGATAACCGTTTAGGATATCTTTATAAAACTTCATAGCAATGTGTATGAAGTCCTAACGATGTATCGTGTACAACAATGGCTGTTCTCCCTTTCTTCATTTTAGAGTTAAGTTTTGTGAATACTTTTTTTGTACAATATATTGTGAAGGGAAAAAAGTAGAACTAAAAATGGTATATCTAGTATATTTAGGTTATCTCCCTTGTTCACACTTTGTATACTGTATTTCATTTGTTAAATATCTAGATGATGTTGCAGTCATTATACCCCAACTTGGAAAAAGTTGGGGGTTTACTGGTTTACATCTGTCTGTCCATCCATCCATCTGTCCGTCCTTCTGTCTGTCCTTCCGTCCCCATTTAATCAAATTTTTCATCAAAGATTTCTTCACAACCATACAAGCTAGAGTAGTCATATTTGGCATACAGGTTGATGACGACATGTTGTATCGTGGGATTGAGAACCAGCCTTCTCCTGCTTATTTTTCCCTGTATTTGTCTGATTTTCTTTCTTTCCATACTTTGAAAAATGAAATTTTTCGTCAAAGATTTCTCCACAACCGTGCAAGTTAGAGTAGTCATATTTGTTATGCAGGTTGATGACGACATGTTGTATTGTGAAATTGAGAACCAGCCTTCTCCTGCATTCTCTTCCCTGTATTTGTCCGATTTTCTTTCTTTCCATACTTTGAATAATGAAATTTTTCATCTAAGATTTCTCCACAACCATGCAAGCTAGATTAGTCATATTTGGTATGCAGGTTGATGACAATATGTTGTATTGTTGGATCGAAAACCAGCCTTTTTCTGCTTATTCTTCCATGTATTTGTCCAATATTCTTTCTTTCCATACTTTGAATAATAAAATTTTTCGTCAAAGATTTCTCCACAACCAAGCAAGCTAAGAGTAGTCCCATTTGGTATGCAGGTTGATGACGATATGTTGTATCATGGGATTGAGAACAAGCCTTTTTCTGCTTATTCTTCCCTGTATTTGTCCAATATTCTTTCTTTCCATACTTTGAATAAATGAACTTTTTCATCAAAGATTTCTCCACAACCATGCAAGCTAGATTAGTCATATTTGGTATGCAGGTTGATGATGACTTACTGTATTGTGGGATTGAGAACCAGACTTCTCTTTTTGTTCCCTGTATTTGTCCGATTTTCTTTCTCTCTTTACTTTGAATAATGCATTTTTTTCGCAAAAGATTTCTATGCATCTGTAAGTTAGAGTAGGGATTTTTGTTTGCAGGTTGATGATAACTTGTTTTATTGTGGGATTGAGAACCAGTCTTCTCCTGCTTATTCTTCCCCATATTTTTCCAATTTTCTTTCTTTCCTGCTTTTGAATAATGTATTTTTTTTGTAACAGATTTCACAGCAACCATTCATATTTGATATACGTGGTAACAGTGATTTCTCTCCCTCTTCATGCTTTTTGTTATGAAAATAACACCATTTGATTTACGCAATTAAGCGGGGGTAGAGTCGGATTCGCTGACAGTTCTATTTAATTATAGAGTGGTTGCCCCTGTTTGTCTGCCTGTCTATCCTTTTGTAAACAATCTTGTTCATTCTGTAACTCCTTTAGGACATTGAAACGGGCGTATTATGTGCCGCTTGCGAAGCCCTTGTTCAAAAATACTGCAATACTAACTTGCCAAATTTTCTGGCATAATACCTGGGATATTATAATTTATATATTGTACTATGCTTATTTGATAAGGAGATATTTTCATGCAGTTGTAAGCTATTTTAATGCAACTGCTATTCATACATGTTTAAAATTACCTAATACCATGTATTGGAAGCATTCTTATAAGTGGCTGTTGTGTTACTCCCGGCAGCAAATAATGCCACCTTCAATAAAATGCAACACTCCACGGGCATTTAATAGGATTAATACAAAGTTGGTTTTGGTATTTTGCCAAGACAGTATGAATTTTGTGGATAAGAATCTGAATGAAAGCTTGTGGCTTAATCGGGTCATCTCTCTAACAGAAGTAGAGGGTTTCTTTAGTTACATTTCAGAGCCCTAGATAAGAGGGAGTATTTGATGATAATTAGGGATAATTTTTGTTAATTCTGGATAAAAACATATGCTGTGACCCCTCATCTGAACCGTCTCGATGAGACGGTTCAGATGAGGGGTCACAACATATGGTTTCAGTGAGAAATAAAGAAAATTATCCTTCAATTATCATCATTTACCCCTCTTATCTAGAGCTCTGACATTTTCATGCCAGAGGGCTTTCAAACATTCTGTGTTCTCATAATGTAGTTCTGTGACAGGCCAGGCCCCGAGGATAAAACTGTTTTCATGCTCAACTCATCTGAGCATGGAATGTTTACTTGTTTATAAAAATTATTGATAAGTACAGTTGTTTTCTTGCTCAGTTTAGCTGATTATGAAATTTTGTCTGCTTATAAATATTTGGTATATATCAGTCGAGAAAATTCCATGGGCAGCTGACTTGAGCACGAAAAAAGTTTTATAACCTCGGGGCCAGATTTAACGAAGACTTGCCCTGTCATCTAAACATAATCAAGACTTGCCCTGTTGATTAAACATTATCCGGCTTGATACTGATGTTAAAAGCATACCATATGTATTTGGTTATATGACAGGGGTTTTACATTTCTAGAATGGCTCTGAATATCTTAACTGGTCTGGTGTAATTATGTCTCCCCCCTTAAGGGTAGGGAGACATATTGTTTTTCCCCGGGCGTCTATCCGTCCGTCTGTCTGTCTGTCTGTCTGTCTGTCACAAATCGTGTCCGTTCTATAACTTGAAAACCGCTCAAGCTATATTCGCAAAACTTCATATAAACATCAATCAACATGAGACGACGTGCAGAGTGCAAGAATGGTAACTCTGGCATTTATACTTTTTGAGTTATTTCCCTTGGAACTTAGTCCATCACAAAATCGTGTCCGTTCTATAACTTGAAAACCATTCAAGCTATATTCGCGAAACTTCATATGAATATCAATCAACATGAGACGACGTGCAGAGTGCAAGAATGGTAACTCTGGCATTTATACTTTTTGAGTTATTTCCCTTGGAACTTAGTCCATCACAAAATCGTGTCCATTCTATAACTTGAAAACCGCTCAAGCTATATTCGCGAAACTTCATATAAATATCAATCAACATGAGACGACGTGCAGAGTGCAAGAATGGTAACTCTGGCATTTATACTTTTTGAGTTATTTCCCTTGGAACTTAGTCCATCACAAAATTGTGTTTCAATTGTGTCCGCTCTATAACTTGAAAACTGCTCAAGCTTTATTCACGAAACTTCATACAAATATCAATCAACATGAGGCGATGTGCAGAGTGCACAAATGGTAACTCTGGCATTTATACTTTTTGAGTTATTTCCCTTGGAACTTTGTCCATCACAAAATTGCGTCTCAGTCGAGTCCGTCTATAACTTTAAAACCATTCAAGCTATATTCATGAAAGTTCATACAAATATCAATCAACATCAGACGACGTGCATAATGCACTCTGGCGTTTATCCTTTTTGAGTTATTTCCCTTGGAACTTTGACCATCACAAAATTGCGTCTCAGTCGAGTCCGTCTATAACTTTAAAACCATTCAAGCTATATTCATGAAAGTTCATACAAATATCAATCAACATCAGACGACGTGTAGAATGCAAGAACCATAACTTTAGCATTTATACTATTTGAGTTATTTCCCTTAGAACTTTGTCAGTCACAAAATTGTGTCTCAGTCGTGTCTGCTCTATAACTTGAAAACCATTCAAGCTATATTCACGAAACTTCATACAAATATCAATCAACTTTAGAAGAATTGCATAGTGCAAGAACCATAACTCTTGCATTTATACTTCTTGAGTTATTTCCCTTGGATCTTTGTCAGTCACAAAATCGTGTCTCAATCGCTTTATTACTTGAAAACCGGACAAGCTATATTCACGAAACTTCATACAAATGTCAGTCAACACTAGACAACCTGCAGAGCACAGCATTTATACTATTTGAGTTATTTCCTTTGGAACTTTGTCATTCACAAAATCGTGTCTCAATCGTCTAAGCTCTATAACTTGAAAACCGTTTAAGCTATATTCATGAAACTTCATACAAATATCAGTCAACATATAAATAGACGACGTGCAGAGCACTGTAACTCTTGCATTTATATTTTTTGACAAAAACTAAATATGAATATCAGTCAACATTACATGACATGCAGAGCATAACAACTATAACTCTTGCATTTATACTTTTTACTTATTATGAATCCCTGCTTCAGGGTTGGGAAACATATTGTTTTTCCCTTGGCGTCTGTCTATTAGTCTATCACAAAATATCTTTACTGGATATGAGCTCATTGTTTGCATGAAAAATGACCAGTATTTGCATTAGAAATTGTATTTAAAGTTTCCGTTTGAAATTGTATTTAATGACTGATCCTTTTGACATCAGAAAGGGGGGAGACATCTGTTTTTTCGTAGAGAAACAATTCTAGTTCTGCTTTGAGATTTTGCCATCCAGAACATATATGTCCAGACTTAAGTCATTGTATAAGACAGATCTTGATTTTGGAGGTTGTTTTGATAAAAAAAACTCTCATAGCTGAATAGATGTAGTTGTGTTTTCTTTACCGTTTCAGCTCAAACTACAAAATTAAACCTGTGCAAACATCTGGGTCTAAACTGTTTTGCAAATTGTTTAGATGCAGATGATTGAGACATTGTAAAGTATGCAAAATACCACTGTCATTTTTTGGCATAAAAGAGTAAGGAGCTTTTGCATTTGCAGTTTGCAAAAGCTCCTCACTCTTTCCAACAAAAAATATTCACACTTTTGATTTATGTGTACAGGGTGTTAAGAAAGTTCGTAGACATTATTTAAATTTAAACTGAAAGCTTAATAATGCTATGATTTTCGCAAAACTTTGTAAATGTGATAGAGGATGCACTACCAAAAATACACAACATATTAATTCTTTTTTTGAATTTCAAAATGACAAGAAAATCTGAATTGCCACGGACACACCCTCTACAAGGCTGAAAATTTTGAAGGCAAAATTTTGATTTGCATCGGAGTTCGGCATCTTAAGCGCTTGGTTTTTCAAAACTAGTAGAAATATACATGTATAAGATTTTAAAATACTGATATTGCAGGGAATATTTTCGTGATTTTTTATTTAGCTTTTAATAATTTTCGACGGTTTACTACGGAATTTCTGACTAAATCAAAAGGGTACCCCCACTCTCAATTGAAACTTTAGTTTTTAAGGGGTAGGGATAGAATTTCTATCAGTATTTGTAAACACAGAGACATTTTGCTGATTTCTTTTAGTCCCTAGTTATTAGCTCACCTTAGCACGAAGTGCTCAAGGTGAGCTATTGTGATCGGTCTTTGTCCGTCGTTCGTCCGTCGTCAACTTTTGCTTTAAACGACCTCTTCTCCAAAACTGCTGGACGGATTTTTAAATAATTTCACAGAAATGTTCCTTGGGGGACTCTTTGCCAAAATTGCTAAAACGGTTCCGCTCCACTGAACAATATGGCCGCCAGAGCTAAAAATAGAAAAACCTTTAAACGACTTCTCCAAAACTGCTGGGCAGATTTTGAAATAATTTCACAGAAATGTTCCTTAGGAGGCCTTTTACCAAAATTGCTCAAACGGTTCCGCTCCGCTGAACAAAATGGCCGCCAGAGCTAAAAATAGAAAAACCTTTAAACGACTTCTCCTCCAAAACTGCTGGGCAGATTTTGATGTATTTTCACAGAAATGTTTCTTAGGAGACCCTCTACCAAATTTGCCAAAAGGGTTCCGCTCTGCTGAACAATATGGCCGCCAGAGCTAAAAATAGCAAAGCCTTTAAACGACTTCGCCTCCAAAAGTGCTGGACAGATTTTGAAATAATTTCACAGAAATGTTCCTTAGGAGGCCCTTAACCAAAATTGCTCAAACGGTTCCACTCCGCTGAACAATATGGCCGCCAGAGCTAAAAATAGAAAAACCTTTAAACGCTTTCTCCTCCAAAATTGCTGGGCAGATTTTGAAATAATTTCACAGAAATGTTTCTTAGGAGATCCTCTACCAAAATTGCTAAAACGAGTCAGCTCGGCTGAACAAAATGGCCGCCAGAGCTAAAAATAGAAAAACCTTTAAACGACTTTGCCTCCAAAACTGCTTGGCAGATTTTGAAATAATTTCACAGAAATGTTTCTACGGAGGCCCTTACCAAAATTTCTCAAATGGTTCTGCTCCGCTGAACAATATGGCTGCCAGAGCTAAAAATAGAAAAACCTTTAAACGACTTTGCCTCCAAAACTGCTGGGCAGATTTTGAAATAATTTCACAGAAATGTTCCTTAAGACACCCTCTACCGAAATTCCTAAAACGGTTCTGCTCCGCTGAATAAAATGGCCACCAGAGCTAAAAATAGAAAAAACCTTGAAACGACTTTGCCTCCAAAACTGCTGGGTAGATTTTGAAATAATTTCACAGAAATGTTCCCTAGGAGTCCTGCTACCAAAATTGCTCTACCGGTTCCGCTCGGCTGAACAATATGGCCGCCAGAGCTAAAAATAGAAAAACCTTTAAACGACTTCTCCTCCAAAACTGCTGGGAAGATTTTGAAATAATTTCACAGAAATGTTCCTTAGGAGACCCTCTACCAAAATTGCTAAAATGGTTCAGCTCTGCTGAACAAAATGGCCACCAAAGCTAAATATAGAAAAACCTTTAAACGACACCTCCTCTAAAGCCAATGGCTCGATTTCAAAATAATTTCACAGAAGTGTTTGACTCATGGTTCTAAACAAAAATTGCTGGAACGGTTCCACTCTGCTGATGGCCGCCAGAGCTAAAAATAGAAATAAATCTTAGAATGAATCAGAGGGAACAGTTACGATCCAATCATCATGAAACATGGTCAGAAAGTTTATCTGAATGAAATCTAGACCAACTTTGATACTGGGTCATGTGGGGTCAAAAACTAGGTCACTAGGTCAAATCTTAGAAAAACGTTGTGTACACTCTTTAGGGCACAGTTATGATATAATCTACATGAAAGTTTGTCAGAATGTTTATTCTTATGAAATCTAGACCTGATTTGAAACTGGGCCATGTCAGGTCAAAAACTAGGTCACTAGGTCAGTTCTTAGAAAAACCATGGGAATGCTTTAGAGGACACAGTTTTGTTCTAATCTTCATGAGACTTAGTCAAAATGTTTTTCTCCTACAAATCTGGACCAAGGGTGCAACTTGGTCATGTCGGGTCAAAAACTAGGTCAAACCTTAGAAAAGCATTGTTTACGCTCTAGAGGGCACAGTTTTGATCCGATATTCATGAACTTTTGCAGAATGTTTATATTTAAGAAATCTAGACCAGGTTTGAAACTGGGTCATGTGGGGTCAAAAACAAGGTCATTAGGTTAAATCTTATAAAAACCTAAGGTACACAATAATGGGTTCATTTTCCATTGAATCTTTGTGAAACTCTGTCTGTTGGACGTATGGATGTTTCTGAGGTTAAGTTCACAGGATACTCAGGTGAGCGATCCAGGGCCATCATGGCCCTCTTGTTAGATTTGTTTTCACATCAAGCATAAACATCTGATCTAACTTTTCTTTTCATATTGTTTCGCAAAATCAGTCTTAACAAATTACTCTTACGATTTAAGTTCAAATTCATTTTTCATTGAATTTTGCACTAAAACCTTGTTGTTTTGAACATCTTAGGTAAGAATATTTCGAAATTTTATTCTTGTCTCCGATATCTCTATGACCCACTCCATGATTTAAATGATTTTATGTCAAGTTTTTATTTCAAGTTTCGTTTCAGATGTTAATTCATTACCCCCACCCCCTTTGCAAAATATCAATGCCTCATCTGCTTTTTCATGTCATTGAATCATCTGTCAAAACGTGCATCTTGTCTACGATCCCTTACAAACTGTAACTAATAAAATACTGTTTGGCTTAGTCTCTATCATTTCAGTTAGTTTAAGAATGATGATTCACTGAGGGATAAAAATAAATAACAGTCTAATATACCTCATCTTTATGCGTACAATCCATAATAACTAGCAGGCCACTTTGACACCTTGGTAAGAACTGCTAATTTTGTAACGGTAATGTACAGCTGTAAAAGTTGTTACATTGTGGATCCTTTAATATTGAATAGTTCTTGAAACCTGTAAAGTTTTAAGATTAAATGACCGTAACTTCTGAAGTTATAAGCAATATTGTAATGTCTTCGAACTTTCTTAACACCCTGTATTATAGGATTTGAAAAAAAAATCCTTTTGAACTGGGTCGAGTTGTTACAATTTGTGGTTAAGTGCTCGGACTTGCTCAAATTTCACAATAGAAGGATCTGTTTCAGGAGTAGGAATGAAAGGGTTAATGAATTCTTTACATGTTATACATTACAAGCTTGAAATTTAGATCTGAAATACAGCTCAAGCATCATTGTTTATTTCTTGTACATAATAAACTGACAGGGTGTGGTTTTAGGACCACAAAATACATCATAAATTTAATGTTGTTACACAAATATGCTCTTTTGAGAGAGAAAAACACACTAACAAAAACCGTTGATTCGAAATTGTAGATGAGCTCTTACACATCTTCATAAAATCATATGGTTAGTTGTCCCAGAATTATCTAACATGTACCATATTTTGAGCTGTATTTAGATGATTGAAATTTTAGCTTATCAAGAACTGATTATATATCAATGCAAATAGGTTGTAAAATTATTGTACAGTTTTGTTAGAATGTATTTGCTAGTAGTTTAGATATATTTTTCCACTATTTTGTAGTCTATTTATTGTATATATACAAGCTACACTTGTAAAAATTGTTCACTTTGTGGTTGTGATATTATATTGTTATGTTTGTTACGAGAATCATGATAAGCTGCTTCATCGCAAAACTGATATTACAGTGTTTGCACTCAATTTCTGATCAGGCCATGTATTATTCTTCCAGACAATAACATGTGAGGACTAGACTTTACATGAGTCATGAGCATCTGGGGTTTCAGCCTAGCTCCAAAAGTAGCCTGAAAAATGCCTTGGTTTAGCTAGGCAGAAACACATGAGGCCTAAAAAAAAATAGCCACTAACCAGACCAAACCTGCTTCAGACCCCAGACCCCCCCCCCCCCCTCGACTCTGCTATTTTTATCAATAAGAGAACAAAATTAAAACACCAACCTCACCATTTTCAATTTCCATGTCATGTTGTTGCTTATATGTCTTTTGAAAGAGACACTCAGTTTGCAAATTCATTTATCATCTTTGTAGTATAAAACGGTCAATTTTCTTGTCTTTGAGTTCTAAAATCACAAGATCATAGTACTAGGCTGTATCTAGTTTGTCATTGGTCAATTTACTAGGTCAAAACCTGGATAAATATTTGATTGTATAGCAAATAAAAATTGTTTCTGTTCTGTTCTTTCTGCTAATCAAATATCTTGAACTGACTTGAAATACCTAAGTTAAAATCTAAAAGACGGGGAAAGAAGAGGCAGGGGTGGTAGTGATATTAGAAGGGGATAAACAGTGATAGTCAGAGGTATCATAGGACAAAGCAGCTTGCCTACTGGTACTGTTTCAACAAAAGTTCTAAATGCAGAAACCAGTGCTGTCACTGGGGTAACAACAATCATGTAGCTTCACAGATAAACGATTCCTTCATGTATAAATTAATCAGATTGCATGGATCTACCATTCTGCTTTTCTTTCAGCTCACCCTTACTAATATCACAAAGTGTCTTCTTTTAGAAGTTGGATCAGAGTTTCTAAAACTGGAAGAGTAAAAAAAAAATGGATATTTTTCGCGTATCTCCACAAAAACATGTTTTAGGAACTCATTTCAACTGCCACATTGAGGCAAAGTATTAGGACAGAAGGTCAAACAGTGCAGACACAGATAAGACTGCTCCTGTAGGGGCCACCTGATCAGGGCCTGCACTGCTTGCCATCACATCTTCATCTTTTGGTCCCACTACTGCATTGTAAGACGATTGTTCAAGTTTTAGGAAAGGTACAGTAATTGTTTTCAGGCGTCCCAATTTTCAGAATTTTTCCATGAACATTGGGACACACCTAAAATAACTACCATAGCTGTCAGAACAATTGGACATTCTGTTTTTCATTGCAGTAATGTATCTAAAAGATGCAGATAGAAAAAGGCAAGCAGTGCAGACCTTGATCAGACTGCTCGTTCAGGAGCAGACCAAGCTGGGTCTGCACTGTTTGCTCACCAGGTATGTTTTGCAGGGAAAATCAATTTTCATCCTCAAATTTTGGTTTATCTGCAGCCTGATGGTAGAACCGTCATAATCATCATTACATATCATTGTAAACATTCCATCATCAGTATTTAGCCTTGACATACAATACTCTTGCTGTATTTAATAATTTTATAAAAAGGAATTAAATTTTTGCAAGTTACTATTGGCGTTATTCTTTTTATGTCCCCCCCTCACCTTTGGGGGGACATATTGTTTAAAACTGTTTTCTGCCTTTCTTTGTTTTAAAACTCTCTTATACCACCCTTGCCAAAAAAGGCGAAATTTAGCAAAAAAATTTTTGTTCTGCGCAAGGCGATTCTGATGCATGTGGTATAAAGTAGTCATACCACGTACAGAGGTAATCCACTCTCTAAAGCTCTTGGATTATCTCCTCCTACAGGTGGAAAAAACATTCAGAAACAGTTACATAGCCAATCACGGCTGTTCCTATCATGATAATGCGTTACAGTACTTATTCACAGAAGGCAGATAAAAAAATAACACTGAGGAAATATGAACACTATTTATTGAAGTATTTGTATTGTTTAAAAATACATTAATAAAAAGCACCACTTTAAAAATATAATATATAGAGAAGACACACTACATGTACTAGGACAAAAATAAGTATGTCGGAAATATACAAAAAAGTATGAAATATGAGATATCTTCCTCCAAAATAAGCACTACATAAAATATTTGTATCTCTAATTGCTGCCAAATTATGAGTTATGCATAAACAAATATAAAATATAACACTTCTTGCATAACCCTCATTACAAAGTATGCATGAAGGTCTATGGGCTCACCTCCCTGTTTTGCCATTTTTCCAGAGGGACACCACTTTTATGACTTCCTGTTTGCTTCCCGGAGGATGAAACCCTTCCAGAAAGGAATCAACTCTTAAAGAAAAGAATCTATGTCTAGGGGAGCAAATTATTTCAACACTTGACCCTAACTGAAAAGGGGGACAAAAAGTGGCAGAGATGCTTCCCCTGAGAGATTACCCATTCACTTGATATAGACAGTAATGGATCCATACTCTTCCTATTTCATTCTATTCTATCCCATAACCTTACAAAGTTGTTGGGGCACAGGCATACAGAAATATGGAAATACCAAGGGAGCACATAAGTTTCACCTTTGATCCAAGAGAGATGTTATCTCGCCAAACTGGCTTCCGCTTTGTAAGAGCTGAAGTGGCTTGTGCAATCCTTGAGAAACCTTTTTAGAGCCATCATCTGAGACAATTGTTCCAAGGTATTTGAAGCTTGTTTATACTCTTTGCTTCATCTTTATTTAAATGAGCGGGGACATGAGAAAACCAACAATGTGGTTGTGCCCCCAGCGCCCAGTCTGATCAGAGTCTTCGCTGTAGTAGTTTAGACCCTCAGCTACCCTTTGAGCACTTAACGAAGAGTCTAGTAAAACTGCGTGGATGGCCAGGCTGATCTGAGTCTGCGTTGGGCACACCACCACATTGTTGGTTTTCTTGGTCACGGCTCCAATATATTTTCATAATAGCAACATCAAAATGTATTGCACTGAAGCAGTGATTGGAAGCGTTGAACACTGCCAAGAGACTTTGTGGTCTGCATTTACTAACTTTGTTTACAGGTAGTAAACAAAGTTTGCAATGGCACTCTACAGTGTCTGTCCATGACTGGCATTGTTTGATGGTATAAGTTTACTGGTTGCTTTTTTTTGCCATTAAAAGTCTACAAACTTATAAGTAAGCAACTCTGTGCCATTTCATTTTTGCTATCCTTTTGAGAGGGGGTCCACTCTTTAAGGAAAAGAATTTGCTCCGCTAGGAGCAAATTCTTTTCTTTAAGAGGAGACCCCATTTTCCTTTAAGAGGAGACCCCATCTGCTCCCCTATGAGCATATTCTTTTCTTTAAGATTAAGAGAAGACCCCATTTTGGTAGGGCTTCATCCTCCACAGAAGCAAACAGGAAATCAAAAAAGTTGTCCCCCTTTGTAAAATAGGCAAAACGAAGTGGTGTAATGTATCAATACCCTTTAAGGGTCATTGATGTTGTTCAATTACTCGTCACCTCTCATAATATAACCTAGATTCCTCTCTGGTAACTCGACTTGTGTGGGTAGAGGATGAATAACTTTTCATATAAACATACTCTCCTTCCGTAACACCATACCCACAGCAAAGATATGGTGTCAGAACAGTTGCTAGGATCAGGCGGTCAAAGGTCAAACAGGGATGAAGCCACAGAATTGCTATGAAACAACCACTTCCTGGGTGGGGCATATTCCTCAATAACTTCTGAAGTTTACGTGGGAGAGAATAAGTTGATGGGTACAAACCATGAATGTAGTCATATACCTGTAAAAGATGAAAAGAAATACCGGTATGAGTTACAGTGAACTGAGAATTTTTCTAGACTGCTTATTTTTTGTGAACAGTGTAAAGGAGAATATTTGCATAGCCAAAATAACCCAAATCTTGATATGGTGCTGTGCATTAAGAAATAAAACTTTTGTGAAAACCTTGCAGGTTTTAAAAAGCCACAAGCATTTAACAAAAATTTAACTTTCACAAAAACATTTCTTATTTAGCAGATTCTACATATGGCATCCAATACTAGATATGCAATTAAGAGATGACATTCCCAATTAGGGATCACAAGTGTACAAAGTGAGTTCTATTTATGTGGCCCCCTCATTGGAGCTGCCTTAGCAAGTTGCTGCCCCTTAAGAACCAATGCAGAGGCAGTTCCGCTGAATGCCATAACATGTTTTTGTGTAAAAATAATAATCCAATTTTTTATTTAAAGCTCACACCCCACTGCCCCTGTCAACAGTGAGTTTGTGGCCATCATTAGAAAGTTCTGCATTGGAGAGGAGGTTCTAATAAAGGGGCACAAAAGTTGTTATGCAGAATAAGAAAAGTTATTTCAACATTTCCATCAGTCTCACATCCCGGGTGTAGGGTATCTTCCTGTTCCATTTAAATGGAGTTTAGTAAAGTTTGTAGTATACCGTATACTAGGTAATTTTCGTGGTGTTTCATTTTATCACGGTATTTCGCGGTTACTTAGAAGCCGTGAATATTAAAATCGCAAATTATTTCCAAGTTCTTACAAAGTGTTTTCTGTAGACACAGTGTTCCTATATTTTGTTTCTGTTTGCTTCGGTAGTTGCTGGTATTTTTCACTTGAGCCAGTTCTTTCATTAACCTGCGGCTGCCCTGTCGCAGGTTAATGAACGATATGACTCAAGTAAAAAAGAAATAGTTTTGCTTTTTGCACATGTTGCTAACCGCAAAAATTAAAAATCGTGAAAATTTTTGTTCATGTTTTCGACCCTTAACCGCGAAAATTTGACCCCACAAAAATTTCTGCATATACGGTATATTTTGGTGGCTTTAACCTCTTTCTGACCAGTGAACTTGTCCACCTTTGGATGAGTTCAGCTCTATAGGGTTTCTGGTGGATATTGTCATTTTTATTGTATTTAGAACAGAAATTTTCTGTAAGCAACTAGTGTAGGCTCTTTAGATGCCACATTTTGTGGCATCTGGACTGGGACTGCACCATTTTTGTGTATGTCATCAAAACAGGTTTCTAGTCTGAATAGGGTTATAGCAGTACCTTTAAAGGTAGGTTCCTGTACTTTGGAATGCATCATAATTTTGATGATTTTTTATCCAAGTTGTTGGAAAGCACTTATAAAGAGGAAATGAATAAGTTTCACTAAAAAGTGTAAATAAAAAAATCGTAGAAAAGTCGTTTTGCAAGGGATTTCCTAACTCTGCTTTGCACACCAGTTAGTGCTATTTTTAGTTCGCGCCAAAAATAGATAACATAGCTGACGTCATGCTGCATTGCATTTCGGGATAGTTTTAACCCATCTGCCATGCCAGGACCTCTGGAAGAGCTCACGGCAAGAGAAAATTAACCGTTGGCAAATGACATCAGAAACTGCGGACTTGTAGACATATATACATATTTATTTTTAGAACTGGAATTCCAACAAAAGAAAATAAACCAAAGGAAAAACGACTATTTTCTACAACATCTGACGACTTTCTCAGTAGCAACAGTTTCAGAAAAATAAGAGAATTCAATATTACCCAGAAAAAGACAAAATTATTTTGTGAACATAATTGATATCGCTAGGCCAGGAACCTACCTTTAAAGGGGTAAACATATTTACCTGCTGGACACCTATGAGCTCCAAGGGCTGCATGACCAGAACTTCCAAGAATAGAACTACCCATAATACCCAGTGTAGGATGTTAAAGAACAACCACAGCAGGGGAGCTTCACTTGTATCAAGGATCCAAAATGATATCTCAGGAATTGGTTGCCATAGCAGCATCAATAACTGAAAACAAATAAGAGACAAAAGTTCATATACGGAAAACTGAAGATAGGATATACAGATTATAGAAAACAATGCATCTTCAGTCAGCATCTTTAAAGTGTCACAGACTGACTTATTCAACAGTGTAGTAGACACATTTTACTATCCTATTCTAAATGCACTGCTTTTTCTTTCATATCACTGGTACTAGCTGGCAATAAAAACACAGTAGTATAATATTAATAACTTGATCTAGCATACTGTATCACATCAAGTGGATGAGTTCATACTGCTGGATCACCTGAGATGCTTGCGTTTGTATAAGCACTAAAATGTTCATAGATCTAATACAGCTTTTGCAGTCTAAAAGCAAATCGAATCAGTTCAAGATGTAAAATATGGAACTTGTGTATGCTTAATGATTCTTGCTCATTGTTTCAGACCATAATTTGTAAAGACCTAATCCTACTCCAAGTACCGGTATGTGCAGGTTCTTCTGAGTTTTTGTTTGCTCATGCCATTAGGCAACCTTTCTCCCAAAAGTCAAAGACTTTTGGAAGAAAGGTTGCCTAATGGCATGAGCAAACAAAAACTCATTAAAGAGCTCAGTTACAAATTTCATGGACCTTTACTTTCAACAAATGAGGCTCATCTGCACTAATGACAGGTAATCTCATGACACATATTATGTGATATTCTTAGAAAATGAGCTTACTTGTAGCACTACAGCAGTAGCAAATATGTAAACTGATCTCGAAACAGCCTGTATTCCTAGTCTTTCCATCGCCAACCGATAAACCTTTGTAGCTAATCCACTGTGCTGGGCCATAAACAGTATCACCAGACACACATCAATCGTAAACATGGTGAAAATTGGTGCATCTGTAACAGAGCAAGTTATAATGAAATTTTGAGATTAAAAATTCAGCTATGTGATTGTGCAAAATCCTTTGTGAGTGCATGGGCAGTATACAAACACAGATACTGAATACTGAAAATAATATGTTAAAATTTGTGAGTTATTTAGTTTTTACAAGGAAGAAATTTCATTAACATAAATTGCTAAAAAATTTAAATTCTGCAATGTCATATGAAATGACAAAAAAATCTTGCAGAAATTTATCAGTAACTATGAAACTGCAGTAGAGCACCATCTGTAAAATGTGAAAATTAGAAGCTGTGAAAAAAAATAAGTTTAATGGGTGTAAAGATTGACTAATTTTAAGGCCATTAAAATGATTAATTATTTGACCGGGATTTTTGACATTTGTAGGTTCGTCCCGTTTATTTCACCAGTTCTAATGCAGAATCTATTTACGAATTTTCTGATTGGTTAAAATTTATTAACTCACTATAAAAGAATTTTTGGCGCTTTTACGTCTTACAGTTGAATCTCATCGACAGTTGTGTTCAGTGGCTACGAAGAATATTTGAATCTCATCGACAGTTGTGTTCAGTGGCTACGAAGAATATTTTTCTGAAGAAGATTTTTCTTAGCAGGATCGTCGTTGAAATAATTTGAACATTACAGTGTTTTGTCGTGATGTTCACAGGGAGTATTTGGTTCTAACTGTAGCCATTGTTGTCTTTGGTTCCTCCCTGACTGTTTCGCTAATTCTGCTATTTAGACAATTTATCTTCCATTATGAAGGGTGTTTTATAAGATAACTAGATAGACTATATACTGTCTTCCTAGGGAAAGACTCTTGATGAGAAATAGACTCATTCTTCAGAATAATTTTCAAACTGAGCTGTAGACTGCATTCCCCTAGTATCACGGTAGTAAATGGTAATGACAGCTAGAAATAAATAAAAAGAGCTGGACTGATTAAATAATATTTCAGTTATTATCATTTGGTCATCCCATATTCTCTTGCACTATGGAAAATCATATCTTTCTCATCTTTGTTTTCAAACAAGAAATGATATGTCACCATGGTGTTGCAGCTTTAGCCAATGGAGAGTTCCATAATATCATGGTATTTATAAAAGTGGCAAGTGTGGAAAGCAAGTAGTATCAAAATTCTTAAAATGTAATGCAGTAATAACCAAGGTGTTCATCAATATTCTAAACCAGTATGTACAAGCCAAATCAGATGTTAGTGGAATCTGAACAGAATTTTATATCAGAATATACTTTTACGTGGGGTTTCCAAAAAATGACAACTGGGTGGCATAGGGGCTGCATAAGCAGTAAATAATTTCTTGATGAATCAATAATCATTCATTAAATAACTGTTTTCTGGTTCTAACAGTTATGTACTAATATTTCAAAAACACTGTTCTTCAGTAATGTCTATAAATTCCTCAGACTCATCAAAGTAACTTTATGTGCTTTGATTTATTTATTACAAACATTCAAGTTTTTTGTCTTAATGGCTTCCCATAATTTCCAGCGAAACTTTGGATTGATAAATATTGTAATCTTGAGATTTGTTGTTTTCAAATAAAAGATTGGGATACCAGATATGAGAAGTCCATGACAAAAATAAAATTATGGCCACTATTTTAGTGAGATATGACTTTTCTTGGGCCAGGGGATAGAACCATGTGGAAAACATGCTAATTTCATGGTTCTAATAAAAGAAAGATAGTACTCGACAGGAATCAAGACAATTTTCCAAAAATTTTCTACTGCATAGAAGTTGAAACTTGTGGTTGATGAAGTAATTTTGTCACTACTCAATACACAGTAAGTTTATTGAGATACAAGAAGAAATGTAAATGCCGTGATATTAAGGAACCCTTGATATTATGAGAAACGACTATAGTCCATTTTTGAATCTAGTTATGGCATCCAAAGGAGCTAGGCCTAAGACAAGCTCAATGTCACTGAGAAATACTAGAGATGTTAATTACAAAAGGTTGAATGAAGGTTATGGTCTGTTTGAGCCGTCTGATCTTGAAGATAACCTATTGACAGTAGGAGCCCCCTCTGGTGCCTCTCCAGTTCAGATCCCGGAAATAGTTGTCACGGACGCTACCCCGCACTCAGAGAAACCTAAATTTATACCAGAATCTCGTCAGTCAAAAATCGAGAAATTAAAGGCTGAAATTGCACAGTTAAAGACTCAGGAAGAACAGCTGAGATTGAGAAATGAAGAAGACGAACTTAGGCGTGAGTTGCAAGAAAGACGGAAGCAAGTCTCCACTTTGAGAGGTAAAATCCCTCAGCCTGCGTTGATTTCTAAAAATAGAACTCCTGCACAAACTGAAAGTAGATTGAGTGAAAACTTAGATATTGACAAATTAAGAAAGAGCAAACGTTTAAGAAGTTTGGTAGGCAAAGAAATGAAAGAATGTGGTTTAATTGATTCAGAAGATAGCTGTGCTGCAGATGTCTCTGACATAGAAACTTTAGATACTTTTGTACATCCTGAGTCAGAATCTGAGGCTTGCTCTAAAAATATTCATAATGGTAAATTGAAAGGAAAAGATAAAAGAGCCAAAACCGCAGCTTCTGTTTCTCAGTATTCCTATTCTGATACAAGCTCTGACTCAGAAGTATTTTATAAAAAAGATGGTAAAAAGAAAATTAAATCTGGTATACATGCCAAGTCCTCTGATTCTGTGCGCAATCGACAGCGATATCCTCAGGCTCATTTACGTTTTGAATTTGCAGGGTCAGATCTCTCCTTTGCTTCCTTAGATTTAAATTTATTTGTAGCTGGAGAGCTTGAAATCATTAGCGATTGTCGCACTGAAAAAGTGGAAAGAGTAGGCAGGTTGAATTTGTTAAAGAAACTTATGTACCTTAGCACGTCTTATGAGTTGGAAACGTTGAAGTCCTATTATAAAGGTGTGTTAAGGGAAATTGAAATGGGGCTTAAGACTTGGAAAGATGATTTTCAGTATGTGGAATCAGCTGTCTTATCAAAGTCTATTCCAAAAACTAAATCCTCTTCACATTCTTCCAATCAGTCAAGTCAGTCGAAAAAGGTTAACTCCAAGTTTGGTAGTAAAAAAATAAATGATAAGACATCTGAGAGCGAAGAAAAGGTTTGGTTTTGTGCCTTATATCAACGAAATAAATGTGCACATAAATCTGCCCACACTTTGGTTGTCAAAGGTAAGATGCGTTATGCACAGCACATCTGTGCTTCTTGTTGGCAGAAAGATCACAAAAAACTTGAACATCCTGAGAGTTCCTCTGCTTGTCCGCATTCATCTTTGTGACAAACTGAATTTTGTTCAGAAATATTCTTAAATCCCTTAGCAGACATTTTTTTGCCAGAATTTTGTAAAAGAAATTTTCAGAAGAGAGAAACCTTTTCGTCAGAAGCAAACAGTGTACTGGATGGCAAAAATCATCGGTCAGGAGATATCATGAAACATGTTTGTTCACATTCAAAAACTTGCAAAATATGTTCTGCAGTTAATAATTTATCTCCAGATATCATTCAGAATAGAATTAAAATTCATGAAATGGTAAAAAATTCAGGAAAATTTAATTTTGAAGGTTGCAGAATTAAAGTTAATTCTAAAATTAATACAGGTTTCATGAGATCAAATTTATTAGATTATAAAGACAAAATAGTTTGTGATCTTTTAGAGTTTGGCTTTCCTTTAAATTTTAGAGGTGATGAAAACGACATTCCTGTACATTCAGAACTTTGGAAATGTAAGAATCACAAAGGGGCTTCAGATTACCCAGATGAAATTATTAAATATTTACAGAAGGAAAGTCAACATTTAGCTATTTTGGGTCCTTTTAAGACTAATCCTTTCTCTGGAAAATTAATTATCTCCCCTTTGAACTCAGTTCCAAAGAAAGATCCGTCAGACAGGAGAGTGATTTTAGATTTAAGTTTTCCGAAAACTAAGGCAGTGAATGATCACATTGATAAATATGAATATTTGGGAGATAAAATAGATTTAGTTTTCCCCAAAGTAGATGATTTTGTAGAATTGATTAAAAGTAAGGGGAAAGGTTGCTTACTATTTAAAAAAGATCTTAAAAGAGCCTACAGACAGATAAGTATTTGTCCTTCTAATTATAATTTGGTTTCTTATGTTTGGGGAAAGCACATTTTCTGTGACACTGTTTTAACAATGGGACTCAGAAACGCGGCTTCAATCTGCCAAAGAGTGACAACTGCTGTAGTTTTCATTATGTTTAAAATTGGCATTATTATTTTAAACTATTTAGATGACTTAGCAGGAGCTGAGACAAAGGAAAATGCATTTTTTGCATACAACTGTTTAGGATCTATTTTACAAAAATGTGGTCTTGAAGAAGCTCCAGAAAAAGCCTGCGAACCTACAGAGATTATGGTATTTTTAGGTGTTTTATTTAACACAAAAACGATGACGATGGAAGTCACTGAAGAGCGCCTATTAGAAATACGATCTTTAATTGAAGCATGGTTAGGTTATACTTCTGCTTCGGTTAAACAAATACAATCATTGTTAGGAAAATTAAATTTTGTTGCAGCTTGTGTAAAACCGAGTAGAATTTTCATTTCAAGGTTATTGCAGTGGTTAAGATCAGTTAATAAGTCATGTGCTTCTAAACATGGGATTCCAGATTATGTCAGAAAGGACTTACTGTGGTGGCATAAATTTTTGCCAATTTACAATGGTGTTTCCATGATGTCTTATGAACAGTGGTCTTCGCCAGATGAAATCTTTTCTTCTGACAGCTGTTTGGAGGGTTGTGGAGGTTTTTGGAAGGGCGCTTATTTTCATACAATTTTTCCAGAAGATATTTTGCGCCAAGGTCTCCATATTACAGCTTTGGAGGTTTTATCAATAGTAGTCTGTTTGAGATTGTGGGGACAATTTTTTAAGGGTCTCAGAATCTTAGTTTATTGTGATAATATGGCTGCTTGTCAGATCATAAACACAGGGAAGTCAAGGTGTCAGATTTTACAAGATTTCTTAAGAGAAATTTGCTTCCTTGCAGCCAGATTTGAATTTGAAATACGAGCTGTTCATTTAGATTCCTCGTCCAATCGTATTTCAGATCATCTTTCCAGGTGGCATCAAAGCCCAGTACATGAACTATCTTTTTTGGAGCTGACTAGAGAATTTAGGCTTCAGGAAAATCCTTTGATGACAGTCAATTTAAACTTATTCATGATTGGTAATTTTCTTTTCAGAGAATGATCTACGCAGGTTGAGAGAAGATTTAAAGATCTCTAATAAAGCTGCTTACGCTTCTGGTTCAAGACGAAATCTTAAAATACAGTGGGAGTCCTTTCTGCTATTTTGTTTTTACTTTAAATTGACTCATATACCTGTTAAAACTGAAACTTTACAACTGTATGCACAGTTCTTGAGCCGAACCTTCAAAAGCACACAATCTATTAAAAATTATTTAAATGGAATAAAAACAATGCATTTATTGCTGGGATATACAGTTGAGCACATTAATAAATTTATTTTAAACTTATCTTTGAAAGGCATAGCCAAATTGAATCCTCATTGTGTTAGACAAGCTGAATGCATGACTCCGGCTATTCTTTTAAGAATTTCGAAGGTGTTGGATTTTTCAAATAAGTCAGATGTGGTTTTTTGGTGTTTATTTCTTTTTGCCTTTTTCTTACTAGCCAGAAAATCTAATCTTGTGCCCACAACTAAGAAGGATTTGGCTCAGAAAAAGTTTTTACTCAGAGGTGATGTTATTGAGATGAGAAATATGTTGGTAGTTTCAATGTTTTGGAGTAAAACCATTCAAGCAGGAGAAAGGATGTTACAAACTCCTATTTTACCAATTAACGGGTCAATCTTATGTCCTGTACAGGCCTTCAAATGTATGTGCAAGGCTATCCCTGCATCTATGGAAGCTCCTTTATTCTTGTTGCCAAATAAGAAACCAGTTACATATTTAATGTTTCAAAATAAATTGAAATCTTGCATTAAAGCAATAGGTTTAAACCCAAAAGATTTTTCCTCTCATTCTTTCAGAAGAGGTGGAGCTACCCTACTTTTTAATGCTAATATAGAAGCTGATAAAATACAGCTTTTGGGAGATTGGCGTTCAGAAGCGTATAAGAAGTATTTGACCTTCACTTTGGAAGATAAAATACAAGTCTCAAAAGAAATGAGACACCATTTGATGCATAAAATTTCAGTCAGTTCCAAATAGATTGTTTGCAGTTGATAGTTGATTTTAAAAATACATGTTTGTTTTTTACTGATATTGTCTAGACATTTATTTCCAGATATCTGCTCCATTCTAATGTGGTTATGGACTATCTATATAGACAATATATTGGATTGAGCAGACAGATTAAGTTTGGAGAAATTTTATGGTATATTCTGTATATAGGTTATTTGTATATAGTTTATTGACCTAATTACTCCTTGCCTGATTACATCACATAGTTCCTTTCCAGATTACTGCTACTTTCCAGGTGTGGTTGTAGACTGTCAATATAGTGCTTACATATATTGGGTCGCACAGGCTGGTTCGGTTCGTGATAAATCTCTTGCAGGGATGACATTCTAGTTAGTATATTAAATGTACTGACAATTTTTTCTTTCTTCATTTAAACTACATAACTGCCCTCTCCAAGTTTCAGCTACTTTTAGAGTGTAGTTGTCGACTTTCAATATAGTGTTTATATATATTGGGTCGTACAGACTGGTTAGGCTTGTTGTGTGGTTTCTTTGTGGAAATATAGGTATATTTGGTATGCTACTATAATGCTATTTGCTTTTCTACAGATTACTGCACAGTTTTCCTTTCCAGGTTACTACTACTATTAAGTGTGGTTGTCGACTGTCAATATAGTGAATATATATATTGGGTCGGACAAGGGTTCTGGTTCGGATTTCAGTGGAGTGTCATGGCTGATACTTTATGTTCTTTCTTATAATGTTTACTTTTTGTTCATTGCATCCTATTTCTTTATTTCCTTTCCAGTTGCCGCTACTCTCTAGTGTGGTTGTCGACTTTCAATATAGAGATTATATATATTGGGTCAGACAGACATTGTACTGGTTGGGTTCACAATTAAATTCCTAGATTATATATAGTTTATTTCTCTTTAGTTAAAATGTCTGTTAGTTTAATGATGTATGTAAATTCAGAAGACACGTTTGATCTATATTGACATGGTTCTCATTGTCTCATATTGCATACTTTTTATGGGAGGTTACAGTTTACTCAGTTTATTCTATTTATTCTTCCAGGTTACAGGAAGGTCATTATCGTAGGAGATTCAATTGTTAAAGGGATTCCTCCTATAGAAGGTGTTACTTTATCTGCATATCCTGGTGCTACTTTTGCGAAGCTGTCACTTTTGTTCTCTCGAGGAGAAATTGATCTCGAACCTCATGAAATTATCATTGTTCATGTGGGCACAAACAATATTGGTCGCAGAGACTCCTATGATGACATCTTGTCAGATTTTGGCAATTTAATTGCTTCAATTAGAAAATGTAAACCCTCCATACGCATAATTGTGTCCAGTATTTTGCCAAGACCAGTGGATCATGAAGAAACTGACTTTATGATAAAGAAAGTTAATCATTGCTTGAAAACAAGGATGAGTGAGGATTTAGGCTTTAAATTTATTTGTTCATATAAAGCCGTTGTTAAATTTGGTACTTATAGAAGATATTTGTACGCTAAATTAGATAAGGGACTTCATCTGAATCTGGAAGGTGCGAATAAACTGAGACATTTCTTTTTGATGGTCATTTCTACCTTTAAATGAGTAGGCTTGCAGTGAGTAGTTTCTTTCGCCATACATACATATACTAGCAAGGTACTCCTGCTGCTTCAGGTAAGACTTATATATTGTTTTACCTTTTGCTGTTTGAGTTGCGGCCCATTTCTTTATGCCTTTGCTAACTTATTTCTTTTCTTTTGTTTGCCTATTTTTGTTCCTTAAGTTAGAATTTGTTTCTTTAGTTTCCTTGGTTTTTTATTTTCTTCTGTTATAATTTTATATATTATTTATTTATTTATTTATTTATTTATTTATTTTTCTTTCTCTTCATTTTGGCCGTTGGTTTGGCGGTATTTTAAATATTAATGATCAAGTCATTAATTATTACATGTACATAAATAGCCACTGAACGTTAGTATATATGTATTTGATTTTGTTTACAAATACATGTACCATTTAATAGTATATTATTATATATACCTTAGATGAGATATTATCTAATTAAATTATTTATTACATAGCTCTCCTTTGTAATTAAATTTTTCCTAACTGGATAAGAGAAAATGAGGACGAATAATTGACTAATTTTAAGGCCATTAAAATGATTAATTATTTGACCGGGATTTTTGACATTTGTAGGTTCGTCCCGTTTATTTCACCAGTTCTAATGCAGAATCTATTTACGAATTTTCTGATTGGTTAAAATTTATTAACTCACTATAAAAGAATTTTTGGCGCTTTTACGTCTTACAGTTGAATCTCATCGACAGTTGTGTTCAGTGGCTACGAAGAATATTTTTTCCCACCCGCCCGCCTCTTATGTATATGCTTTCCTTATTTTTATTATTATTCTTTTCTTTCTTTAGTTTTCTTTAGTTGCTTAGTAACAAATAATATATTAGTTCCTGACATTTCATTTTCAGGAATTTGACTGCACAGGTATAAGTTTGAGAATTTTGTCATTCTTGTTCTCAGATTTTTATCTGTAGAATTCCTATTTGAAGAATTACTGTTTCTTGAAACACTTCATTTCCTAAGTATTTGTCAGGTTCTATATTGCATATCTTGCTTTGTTTTGTGCTTTTGTTTTTTTTGTATATATACTTAATTAGTTTATTAACTTATTTGATATATACATACAACGTTTTTGTTTTTTTCGTAAATATGCTGGGTATTTAATTAAATTTGGATTCACTTTTGTTGATATGACCAGAATTGAACTTGTTGGATTACCGTTTAGTTTATGTGGCATAGAATAGTTTTCCTAAAGTGACTGGTGATGTTATCACTATGGTAAATATTTCATAGTGTTCAGACTTTCTGTGAAGTGACTGGTGATGTTATCACTGTAGTAAATATTTCATAGTGTTCAGACTTTCTGTGAAAGAACAAGCAGTTACTGTGGTGAATAATTTGATTGACACTGGTGTTTCATACAGAAAGCGGTATTTTAAATATTAATGATCAAGTCATTAATTATTACATGTACATAAATAGCCACTGAACGTTAGTATATATGTATTTGATTTTGTTTACAAATACATGTACCATTTAATAGTATATTATTATATATACCTTAGATGAGATATTATCTAATTAAATTATTTATTACATAGCTCTCCTTTGTAATTAAATTTTTCCTAACTGGATAAGAGAAAATGAGGACGAATAATTGGATACTATGCAGAATTATTTTTCCTGCATTAAAACTTTAAAAGCCAAAAAATGAAAGCAGACTTAATACTTTCACAGGACGAGGCAGTATGCAATAATTGTAACCATAAATATCAGTTTGTAATTCTAAATGGCAGTGTAAGCACACAGGGCAGCATCCTTGAGGTATTTATTATAAAAGTTCAGCTTTTTTAAGTATAGTCACTTCACAACTTGAGCATTCAAAGATATATTTTGATAATATAAATGTATTTTTTTGGTGTATTCCGGTATATTCCGGTAATAAGGTAGATTCCGGTAATTCTAGTAACCCTAAGTGAAAAGTTATGTTTTCCTGACCCAAACAGCCGATAAACATTGGTCGTTACTAAAACCCGGAACGGAACACGGAATGGAACGGAACATGGAATGGAACACGGAACTGGAATGGTGTATGGAATGGAACATGGAACAGAACAGAATATGGAATAGAACAGAATACAGTTTTAAACTGGAATGGAATATACTTCTGTTCCTAGCATAGAGAACATTATTTCCTGTTCCACGTCCATGGTCCATGGTGTTCCATTTCGTAGTCTAGTATAAGTACATCACATTTTATATCTTTCTGTTGAGATTTGATGTCGAACAGAAATAATAAAACAGCAGAGAGATTAGTTGAATTACCCATGTCAATTTAATAAAACATCAGAAATGCATTGTGTAGCTACAAGTAAAATTTTGATTGTTATTCACTTTGCAATTTTGGCATATGAATTCTCTACTATCAGATATAAATGTATCAAATCCAACACACTGTGGATGGTATTCTCGGCCACATGTATCACAGTATATATACAAAGTTCGAGTATCAGGCATTCTGCAAAGACAAAACAAAGGCACATCAAAAACTTTTCTTTGCGGTTTTCGCTTGACCTTACTGTTTGTGATTGGGAAAGGCACAATGTGCCTGTTTTCCAGACATTTGTACAAGTGACTTCTCAACAGCCTTGGAATATACACCTGTGTTGTTGGATCCCTACCATATGCCGGGGCGGTGGCATTTGCAACTGCATATAATCCACAGTCATACCCATTTGTTTGTAAGGCAACATTAGGAAATATGACCTGCAGCTTATCTGCCGTTACAGCCACCAAACTAGCAATTGTGAGTTCTTCCTCATGTGGCAGGTCACTGTAGGCAGAGTCGTACACTTTTATTGTATTTTCCATACAGTTAATATTACTTATTGTCAACCAATGTGACCCTCCATCGTTTGGTGATCTGTTAATGATTTGAATGAATAGTTTCTCGTGTCTGTCGAAATCCAGCTGATGAGCTAACTGGCATGACTGGAACCCCTCCAAGTCCGGGAACTGGAAGCTAAGCAGGTTCATTGCACTATCAATTATTATGTCATTGAGCCACTGTTTGCTTTCTAAGATCCGTTTTTCATGAATATTTAAATTGTGGTGCAATTTCAGTCTGTCGGCAGGGACCCATACTTCAAGACTATATCGTATATCTTTCCTGAGCTCTGATTTTGGAGTTGATGTTATTATGTTTTCAAATGAAATATCTTTTTGTCTAACAAACTGTGTTAACATGGTTTTATCTGCGGACATTTCTTTTAAAAATTCCGAAAGTTGTTGTATCTTTTCTTCTTCAGTTGTGATATTCACCACTTCTTGTTGTTCCATGTCTTGTTTTTCTTGTTCCATGCGTCGTTCCAGGTCTTCTTGTTGTTCCATGTGTTGTTCGATATTTTCTTGTTCCATACGTTGTTCCAGGTCTAATTGTTCTAATTATTTTCCACAGACAACATCTTATCGTCGTGTATATTGCAGTTCTGACGTCGTCTCTTAGCAACGTCGTTCGCTGTCGTTCCAGATTGTGTTCCAGACGTTCCGAGATCATGAGTAACTTCCGTTCCGCGTTTTAGAAGATTTTATGCTACCTTTAGCTTATAGTCACTTTTGTTCCGCAGATATGCCGTTTGTTCCGAGATATAAGCTACTTCCCTTCCGAGATCATCAGTAATTTCCGTTCCGCGTTTTAGAAGAATTTATGCTATTTTTAGCTTATAGTCACTTTTGTTCCGCAGATATGCAGTTTGTTCCGAGATATGAGCTGCTTCCGTTCCGCGTTTTAGAAGGTTTTATACTATTTTAAGCTTTTAGTCACCTTTGTTCCGCAGTTTGTTCCGAGAGATACGCTACTTCCGATCCGAGAATCTGCAACTTCCGTTCCGCGTTTTAGAAGGTTTAATGCTATTTTTAGCTTTTAATCACTGTTCCGACATTAACATTAACTTCCGTTCCGCCGAAATTATAAACTTGTTCCGTTCCAAAACTATAGATGATCCGAACTTGTTCCTGACATTGTTCCACCTTGTTCCGTTCGGTGTTCCGTTCCATGTTCCGTTCCGGGTTTTAGTAATAGGCATAAACATTGTTTTTATAAAGTATTTGGCACTCGGTTACAGTAATTACCGAAGTAGTACATCTAATAACCGAAATACCGGAATACAGCTATGTTATGGCTCCAGGTATGTTTTTTTACCAAATTTGTCTGCTCCGAGCATGCGTTAACATTCCAGTTTTGGTCACCCAGAGCATGCTCCAGGGTGCTCCGAGCGTTTTTTTTTTTCTATATCAAGCTGGCCACCTAAATTGGAAAGTAAACAGATAAAGTGCGCGCGTGCCCGCACAAAAAAAAATAAAAGAAAGAAAGAAAGAAAAGAAAAAGAAACGGTGCGTGGAGCAACCACTGCTCAAAGTATATAGAACTAGAAATTTGCTTCTGTGTTTGGCTTCCCCAAATGCAATATAAGTATATACTCAAAGAATCAGAATCAGAATCAGAATTGTTTACTGGTGATACGTCCAAAGACAATCATTCACCAGGACCTGTGAATCAGGGAAGCTAGTCCCTAGCCCTTATAAGAGAAGTAAACTTAGTAACTGAATCCTCTGCACTCTCAGCAGCAGAAATAAGTGAATCTTCCAGGGAATTCCAATCTCTAATAGTCTGGGGGAAGAAACTGGACTTGTAAATGTCAGTCCCAGCCAATAGGGTTTGAAATGTCAGGGAATGATGATTCCTGGTACGCCTATTTGGGGGAACAAGGTCATTTATGGGTATACTGGCTGCACCCCTCAGACCTTTGTAAAGCATTATAAGTCTACTATCTTTCCTTCTCTTTTTTAGGGATTCCCACTTAAGTTTCTCCAGAATGCCAGTCATACTCCCAGTTTCATATGTGTAATTTCCCGTTACAAATCTAGCTGCCCTTTTCTGCACCTTCTCAAGTTCATCTTGAAGAAGTATACTTTGAGGGTCCCAAACTGAACTGCCATACTCCAGGACTGGACGCACCAGTCCCTTGTATGCTGACTCCTTAACATCTTGTGGACATGCTGCCAAGTTACGTCTGAGGAAGCCGAGGGTCCTATTAGCCTTTGTGCAAATATTACTGACATGTGTGTTCCATTTCAAATCATTGGCAATGGTTATGCCGAGATACTTGATAGTTTCTACATTACTGAGGACCGTTCCGTCTAAGGTATAGGAAGCATTGATCTTCTTGATCCGTTTCCCAAATGGATCGTCTGTCCAATTTGAAATTTTCAAAATTTGCCAAAGATTCAATGTCCAAGATTAAAAACAAATATATAAAACTCGTTCCATACAACATTTGCAGTCATTTAGAAGACAGATTCCCTTGTCTTTGCATTGAAAAGGCTAACTAAGGAATTTTAACTGAATATTCCCAAATGGATCGCCTGTCCAATTGGGAATGTTCAAATTCGCCATAAATTCAATGTCCAAGAATAAACATCATGTATTTAACACTTCCATACAATATTTGCAGTCATTTAGAAGACAGATTCCCATGTCTTTGCATTGCAATGGCTAAATGTGGAATTTTAACTGAGTATTCCCAAATGGATCGCCTGTCCAATTTGGAATTTTCAAAATTTGCCAAAAATTCAATGTCCAAGTATAAAAAAGATGTATTAAACTTGTTGCATACAACATTTGCAGTCATTTAAAAGACAGATTCCCTTGTCTTCGCATTGACATGGATACATAAGGAGTTTTAACTGAATATTCCCAAACGGATCGCCTGTCCAATTTGAAATTTTATAAAATTACCATAAATTCAATGTGCAAGAATAAAATGGTGTAAAAAACTCGTTCCATACAACATTTGCATGCATTTAGTGTGTATCTGACCAGGTAGGAATCAGAAAGGTGTTCATCATAGGTAGTGCGGTGAGTGTGTCGAAGAAGGAAGGAATCAGACCATGTCCATTGACATGTTTCTAGGTAGTGCAGTATATCTGACCAGGTTGGTATCAGACAGATGTTCATCAAAATGTTTCTAGGTAGTGTGGTAAGTGTTAGACTGACCAGGTATGAATCAGAAAGGTGTTCATTGGAATGTTTTTAGGTAGTGTGATGATGTGCCAAAACAGGTAGGAATCAGACCGATGTTCATCTGCATTTATCTGGGTATTACGGTGACTGTGTCTGACCAGATAGGTATCAGACAGGCAGGTGTTTATCAAAATGTTTCAATTTAGTGGGATGAGTATGTCTGACAAGATAACTATCAGAAAGGTGTTCATTGAAATGTTTTTAGGTAGTGTGATGAGTGTGCCAAAGCAAGTAGGAATCAGACCGGTGTTCATGGACACATTTCAAGGTAGTGCAATTGAATGAGTTCATCTAAGCAGGCAGGAATCAGACTGATGTTCATCAACATGTTCTAAGTAGTGCAGTATGTGTGTCTTAACAGGTAGGAATCAGGCAGCTGTTAATCGACATGTTTCTTACTTTAAGGAGTGCGGTGAGTGTGTCTGAGCAGGAAAGTATAAGACCAGTGTTCAACGATATGATACTAAGTAGTGGGTTGATGGTGTCTCGGCAGATAGGTATTAGGCCGGTAATCATCAACAAGTTTCTAAGTAGTGCGGAAAGTGTGTCTGAGCAGGTAGGTATTAGACCAGTGTTCAAGGATATGTGACCAGATAGGGGGTTGAGGGTGTCTCAGTAGATAGGTATTAGGCTGGTTTTTATCAACAAGTTTCTAAGTAGTGCAGAGAGTGTGTCTGGGCAGGTAGGTATTAGACCGGTGTTCAACGATATGATACTAGGTAGTGGGATGAGGTTGTCTCAGCAGGTAGGTATTAGGCCGGTGCTCATCATCAAGTTTCTAAGTAGTGCGGAGAGTGTGTCTGGGCAGGTAGGTATTAGACCGGTGTTCAACTATATGATACTAGGTAGTGGGATGAGGGTGTCTCAGCAGGAAGGTATTGGGCCGGTGTCCATCAACAAATTTCTAAGTAGTGCGGAGAATGTGTCTGAGCAGGTAGGTATTTGACCGGTGTTCAACTATATGATACTAGGTAGATGGTTGAGGATGTCTCAGCAGGTAGGTATAATGCCGGTGTTCATCAACAAGTTTCTAAGTAGTGCGGAGAGTGTGTTTGAGCAGGTAGGTATTAGACCAGTGTTCAACTATATGATACTAGGTATTGGGTTGATGGTGTCTCAGCAGGTAGGTATTAGGCCGGTGTCCACCAACAAGTTTCTAAGGAGTGCGGAGAGTGTGTCTGAGCAGGTAGGTATAAGACCGGTGTTCAAGGATATGATACTAGGTAGTGGGATGAGGTTGTCTCAGCAGGTAGGTATTAGGCCAGGTGTTCATCATCAAGTTTCTAAGTAGTGCGGAGAGATCGGGTATGAAACCCACCACCCGCACCCGCACCCGTGCTCAAAACCCACCACCGGAAAGTTTTATGGGAGCCGTAGGACTATTAAAAACAATTTTTTTCTGGACTTTCTGTGTTATAGATACGAAGACTTGAAAAAACAATACCTGATAAAAAAAATCTTTGCCAACGACGGCATATTTTGGACGAAAAAGATATTTTTTGCATTTCAAGGGGTATGAAACCCACCACCCGTCACCGGAATTTATTTTTTTATTTTCCCCGATTAAAGTAATAAAAATGAATAAGTTTTTAGTATGGCAATGTTTTATGACATTTTACTAAGATAACATTAGTATTCCTCAACGATTTCTGAAAATTCGACTGATATTAAGAAATAATTAACGTTTTTTTTTAAATATATTTCATTCTATAAATAAATCAGCGTTGCGGCATTTAGCAAGATCACGAAACCGAAACGTCCTGTAATACAAAAAATATCGAAAACAAAGATATCGACTTAAGTTTCAGAACTGATATATAAGTTACCTTACTTGAAAAATTAACTAGTTCAATCAGTTAATTAAAAAAAATAAGTAGATTAAACAAGCATGCTATTAGCTCTCCCGGTCCAGTGATGCATTCATTTCCATTCCAGGACGTTGCGGGTTATTGGTTTTGGCTACGTGCCGTATTGGATATCTATTTTTAGAATGTAAACAATGTTGAAAAAATCTATTGTTTGCTACATATTTAACGGATTTCAAATGATTGTCATATAAAACTGATACATTACTGGTGAACAATTAGGAAAACATAAAAATCTTGAAAATGTAACCTGTTACTAAATCATAAATTGAAAATGACCTATAAAAATTTCCCGGTGACGGGTGGTGGGTTTCATACCCCTGGAAATGCAAAAAATATCTTTTTTGTCCAAAATATGCCGTCGTAAGCAAAGATTTTTTTATCAGGTATTGTTTATACAAGTCTTCGTATAAATAACACAGAAAGTCTAGAAAAAAATGTTTTCAATAGTCCTACGGCTCCCATAAAAATTTCCGGTGGTGGGTTTTGAGCACGGATGCGGGTGCGGGTGATGGGTTTCATACCCGATCGTGCGGAGAGTGTGTCTGACCAGGTAGGTATTAGACCGGTGTTCAACTATATGATACTAGGTAGTGGAATGAGGGTGTCTTAGCAGGTAGGTATTAGGCCGATGTTCATCAACAAGTTTCTTAGTAGTGCGGAGAGTGTGTCTGAGCAGGTAGGTATTAGACCGGTGTTCAACGTTTTGATACTAGGCAGTGGGATGAGGGTGTCTCAGCAGGTAGGTATTAGGCTGGTGTTTATCAACATGTTTCTAAGTAGTGCGAAGAATGTGTCTGAGCAGGTAGGTATTTGACCGGTGCTCTGAAAGGATCTAAACTTTTATCATTATTTACTATCACTGCAGCTGGATGTTGTGCCGTGTGGCGGCCGTAAAAAGTCTCCCCGCACTCATTTATAGTGCAGTTTATATTTTCCTTTTGGTCCTTTGAGATCATGGAATATATTCTGAGAAGTCAGAAATGATCATACGTTTAGATTCATTTTCTAAACAAATTTGAAATATTTTGGTATTTTTCGACTTATATCAGTCTTTGAGACGACTGCCATGTTAAACCTGCAAATTTACTGTTTTTTTCCTCTGGCTCCTTGTGCCAGATTTAAAGGGTCACTGATGAGGCTTGAATAGCCGAAACCGCGGTATGGCCCAACTTCTTACTTATGAATGTTTTCTTTGCTCTTAAAGGATCTAAACTTTTATCATTATTCAACTGTATGATACTAGGTAGATGGTTGAGGGTGTCTCAGCAGGTAGGTATTAGGCCGGTAATCATCAACAAGTTTCTAAGTAGTGCGGAGAGTGTGTTTGAGCAGGTAGGTATTAGACTGGTGTTCAACAATATGATACTAGGTATAGGGTTGATGGTGTCTCAGCAGGTAGGTATTAGGCCGGTGCTCATCAACAAGTTTCTAAATAGTGCGGAAAGTGTGTCTGAGAAGGTAGGTATTAGACCAGTGTTCAATGATATGATACTAGGTAGTGGGTTGAGGGTGTCTCAGCAGGTAGGTATTAGGCCGGTGTCCATCAACAAGTTTCTAAGGAGTGCAGAGAGTGTGTCTGAGCAGGTAGGTATTAGACCGGTGTTCAACGATATGATACTAGGTAGTGGGATGAGGGTGTCTCAGCAGGTAGGTATTAGCCGGTGTTCATCAACAAGTTTCTAAGTAGTGCGGAGAATGTGTCTGAGCAGTTAGGTATTTGACCGGTGTTCAACTATATGATACTAGGTAGATGGTTGAGGGTGTCTCAGCAGGTAAGTATTAGGCCGGTGTTCATCAACAAGTTTCTAAGTAGTGCGGAGAGTGTGTTTGAGCAGGTAGGTATTAGACCGGTGTTCAACGATATGATACTAGGTAGTGGGATGAGGGTGTCTCAGCAGGTAGGTATTAGGCCGGTGTACATCAACAAGTTTCTAAGTAGTGCGGAGAGTGTGTCTGAGCAGGTAGGTATTAGACCAGTGTTAAATGATATGATAATAGGTAGTGGGGTGAGGGTGTCTCAGCAGTTAGGTATTGGGCCGGTGCTCATCAACAAGTTTCTAAGGAGTGCGGAGAGTGTGTCTGAGCAGGTAGGTGATAGATCGGTGTTCAAGGATATGATACTAGGTAGTGGGATGATGGTGTCTCAGCAGGTAGGTATTAGGCCAGTGTTCATGGGAAGGAATAGAAGCCGGGACCAGCGCCCGGGACCCGGGACCAAATTCCTGGACCAATTTTTGTTGGCCTCAAAATTGTACTAAACATGCCAATAACAAGCTGAAAATTGGATCATAAGTAGTTTATAGGCTCTTCTGAAAAATGCATATAAAGATTTTATAAATATTTCGAAATTTATTGATATTTTAACAAAAATACAGGACCAGGTCAAGCAATTTCGACCCGGGACCAGTTTTTGCGGTATTGACGATGTCAAGCAAATCTCATTTTTTTCTCACAGAAACATTTTAAACCCGAATTATTTTACATCTCATCATATGTTAACCTACTAAAGAAGATTAATTTTTTTAAAAATGCGAAATTTATCTATTATTTTTGCGAAAAATTGGACCCGGGACCAAAAACGTCATGATGTGAAGGAAATTTCAGTTTTTCTCTCTATAAACGTTTAAAGTCCCATTAATTTTACATTTACTCGTATGTAGAGACGCCAAAGAAATAGAAACGAAAAAAAAAAAAAATCATTTTAATGTGAGCCCCTTTCATATTTAAATCTAATTAGATAATATTAATTATATACAATTATGTTCAATTCTTGTTAAGCCCAATATTAAACTTGTGCAAACATGTTTCCAGTCTCGTTAATGATTTTAAGTGCTTTAAATTAAAATACGCCGTCCTTTCTTTCTTTTTTCTTAATTTGGCCCCATTAATTTTAGAAGCTGATCAATTTCTGTTTTTGTGGAATGTTCAGATTCTATGGCAACGTACCAAGACAATGTCTTAACCGCAGAAAATGACCATTTGGTCCCAGGTAGGTTTTGTCTTAAAATAAGGGATATATTTTACAAACTTTTTGCATTTTCGTCTTTTGTGGCATCTTTAGATATGACACAAAGTAAAACAATGAGATTTTAAACGATAATGTAGAAGAAAATTGAAAATTCATTGACATCGTTAACATCGCACAATAGATAAATGACAATCTTGGTCCCGGGTTGGTCCCGGGTGGAATTTTTAGCGAAAATCAGAGATAAATTTCACACTTTTTAAAATTTTATCTTCTTTGGTATGTTTACAGATGACAAAATGTAAAAAATGGGGTTTAAAATGTTTCTGTAGGAAAACATTGAGATTTGCTTGACATCATCAATCCCGCAAAAACTGGTCCCGGGTCAAAAAAGCTCGACGTGGTCCAGTATTTTTGTTAAAATTTCAATAAATATTGAAAGTCTTATAAAATCTTTATATGCATTTGGGAGAAGAGACTATAATCTACTTATGGTCCAATTTTCAGCTCGTTATTTGCATGTTTAGTACAATTTTAATGCCAACAAAAATTGGTCCCGGATTTTGGTCCCGGAATTTGGTCCCGGGTCCCGGCTTCTATTCCTTCCCGTGTTCATCAGCAAGTTTCTTAGTAGTGCGGAAAGTGTCTGAGCAGGTAGGTAGTAGACCGGTGTTCCACGACATGTTTCTAGATCGTATGGTGATCGAGTGTGTCTAAGCCGGCTGAAATCAGACCAGCATTCATAGGTATTATGCTGGTGTCATTCTGCATGTGTTGAGCGATCCTGTCTCACCAACATATCTCAAAACAAGCCTTTGGACTTTAGGGTGCTAGTCAACAGTGTAGCTATATTGGTTAAATGAGATTTTTTTTTTTACTTAAGTTACAAATCCTACAGCTACTGGACTGTTGAATCCTTTAAGAAGGTATTCACGAGTGGCCATGGTAGTGACAGCGGAACCGGAATTTAAGTTTGATAAGAGTTTTGGTTGTTGAAATAGAATGGTGCCTGTCATCAAAGTTTCAGCCTTACAAGTACGGTTCAATGCTAGTCAGGGGGGGGGGGTAAATTTCCTCAAAACAGGGATTCTAGAAATACCGGAATACAACTTGCTACCGGAATACACTGAAACATACATTATTATTATCAAATTAAATCTTATAATTGCCAGAATAGGTAAAACAAAAACTATTTCCATCTCATAGTTGGCTATTTTTGGGCTCGGAAGTGAAAATAAATAGACTAACGTATGGGTCTTTGATAGGTATCATTGTGCAGATTGCAAGCTGGTTTGGGTCAATCACTTGCTAGCCTGTACATGCAGTATTTGCTAAACACGAACAATTTTTTGATAGTATTAAGTATATTTTAATATCAAAGAGTATTTTGGTAAATAACGATGTACATTTTGGTGTATTCCGGTGTAGTTTGGTATATTCCGGTAATTTTGTATATTCCGGTATTTCTAGCAACCGAATTGAAGCCGATTATTATTAGCTATACATTTTATTATTAGCTATACATTTTTCGTATAGTTTGTTTCTAACGCACTTGTCTTCACATTAATTAATTACTCGAAAGTTTCTTTCCCGTGAAAGTTTTCCCCGTTCTTCTCCCTTTCGAACACGTGAGACGGGGCCGCCGATTTTAAAATCGAGTGCTCCAATTGGGAATGCTGAAAAATTGCCAAATGGATCGTGATTCCCAAATGGTTCATAACATAGCAAACAAACCAGTTCTGCCGCTTAAAACTTGAACAAAAATAAAATAATAATTTATATTTATTTATAAAAATAACAGAGTAAGAAGAATAAGAAAAAAATATTTGTTCGTTCAAGCTATTGTACAGCTTTCTACTGAACAAACTATGCATACAGGGAAATGTCATGGTTTTATTTTTACTTTGATTTATATTTGATATAGGCATTGTCATTGGGGTAGGTAACTCTAGCATTCAAAGGCCTGTAAAATTTGACAGATAACAACAGCGGGTAAACAAACGCTTGGGGCAGTGACAGTTCATAATGTAGTACAAGTCTAGCAAAATGGCAGCCAAACAACTCCCAGCAACAATCAGAAAAGTGATCGCAACTCGCATGAGCCAGAAATTCAGAGATGTTGTGACCATCACTGAAGTGCCCACTCCAAAGCCAGGGGATGGACAGATCCTTGTGAAAAACAGGTAAGACATAAAACATATCACTTGGAAAGAAGGCATAGCACTAAACACATGGGTAATTCTTGGATATGTTTCTCAAATCTGCATCTGAATCTGAATCGTTGCAGGGCCTTTCAGCGTTGTTGCAACGGGGAGAGAGCTGGGAAGAATAACTAGTCCCAATGATGGACGGCTTTTCTGAAGCCATTAACTGGATCAGCGTGCACAATATTATCTTCCAAATGATTCCAGTCGATGATGGTCCAGAAAGAATGAGTTTCTATAGATTTCAGAATGGCACTGGATATAGTTTTAAGCATTTACTGTTGTTGATTGATTGATTGTCAATGATGTTACTGGTGACACAATCTTTATACTGTTTAGGTTTAATTACGCGCTTTCCCCGAACAGGAGTCAAAAAGTCATGAGACTGCATTGCTGGCACCAGCCTCTCCACCACCTTGAAGAATGTTAGTCTATTAGCCTTCCTTCTATCCTGGAATGGTGGTAGGTTCAGCTCTGCTAGCATCTGGGAGACAGTTACTGTCAACCATGATCCCTTAAATCCCTGCAATAAATTTACATTCACACACTACAGAACACCAAATCAAATGAAGCTCGATCTTACGATTTTTCAGCCCTCATGGGAGCACATATAGTTGCATAGCCTGGGCAATAAATAAATCAAGGAAATAGTTCTAAATGACAGAATGTGAGCAAAATAACTTTAAGCTCGAAAAACTCCGTTGTAAAACATCATTCAGACTGCAGCATTTTTCGCAAAGAATTACCAATGATTGGAATGCTCTGCCATCATTTGTCATTAATGCCAAGGATGTTGAAGATATCAAAGTTGGACCTCCACTGGAGCCATGAAGTGATGTATGAATACTAACCATGCCAATATGTACTAAACATATTTTCATCAGTAATATAAACTTTGAAGACCTGTACTTGAATTTGGATAATGTATATATGTAATGACATTAGAATCAAGCTCAAGTGACTGAAAGAGTGACGAAAGATATTGGGCTTAAAAAAGAGATTCTCCTTCCCTTAGAGCCCACCAACCATCCTAGAGGTATCCTAGAGATAAAATAAAACAGATGAAAGTAGCTGATGCTGCAATATCAAGACACTTGATAATAAAAAGAGAGTGTGAATCATAGTTCAAAATAAGCCAATTGTCAGTGTTTTTCAAATGCAGCTAATACCAACACACAGTTGAAATATCTCCGTGTAATTAAATTTTCAGTGACAAACTCTTGGACCCATTGTCCAATATCTATAGATATTTCATTACTTCACCTCAATTTACACCTGCCGGGCCGCGTAGCGCAATCAGTAGGGCACCTGACTCATAAGTCAGAGGTCCTGGGTTCGAAACCCGGTCTGGCCACATACTTTCGTTTCTCCTTCCGCTGATTCAAGAAGGGCAGTTGTCAGTTACTGGCGAAAGTATGTGCACTTAGTACTGGTTAACCGCTTAGGAGGTCTAAGCCTGCCCAGGAATAGTGTGGTTAGGTTAAATGACCGTCCCGACATGACCATAGTTGTTTACCGAGGACGTTAAGCAACAAATCAATCAATCAGTCAATCAATTTACACCTGTGAGTACATAATAGATGGCTTTTTTGTAGTATCAAGTTCACGGCGCCAAGTGTGTGCAACTATGGTTAAGTACCGTTGAGCCATTTGGGGAACGTCGATAAGAGAATTGAACTGAACTGAAAAATAGTATCAAGTTTGTGCCATGGCATATTTCTTTTTACTATTTCAGATTTGTTGGTATCAATGCCTCTGACATCAACTTCACAGCTGGAAGATATGACCCTAGTGCAAAGTTTCCTATTGATGTTGGATTTGAGGTGAACAACTTTCTTTTTCCATCAGCCTATTAAGTTACTACCAGTATTGCCGCCCCAGTAGTGACTATGGTCTTTAATTTGTGGCAGAACTTAAACTTTTTTCTTTCTCTTCTTACTACACAGTTTATTTCCTGATTTGAAACACTCCTCTCCAGTCATCTGAAGAAATTTTATCATATGTATTACAGTACATGTATAAGTGACTTAAATTCTGGAGCCTTATGGTTAAATACTTTGTGATATAGTCTTCTGTATCAAGTGTATATTATCAAATAATATTTCATGCAATATCCAGCAAAGATTTTCTGTGGTTTCTAAGTGTAAAATTAAAACAAGTGTTTTAGTGGCCAGTTAAGAGACAGAATTCTCTTGTTGGGAATATATGTTTCTTTGTTATGCGACAGAGCTGTATCAACTGACAATAGAATATATCCCTTAGCTCCATTTATGCATCATTCATTTGTAGTCCCGGCTACCCCAGTGCCAAGGAATGGGGGGCTTTAGTACCATGCTTAGTGTTGTCCTGGCAGAGTCAAGCATATGAAGGCTTTGATTTCCTGTAAAAATAGCTGGTTGAGTGATAGTTGTCTGTGGTATATATTTCCTAGGGGTGGCGGTTTTTAATAAGGATTTGATTAGAAATGCAGACCATCTACCAGGGCTTAGCTGAGAAAAATCAGTCTCCACTATTACCTGGCTCTTTGGTAGCCATAGTTGCATGACTGGTGCATTATTATGTTTATATGATGGTATGCTGTTTTACTGATTTTTTTCTTCTGAATGTTTGTTGTAATCAATGTTTCAAGATTTAACCCCAATGTACACACCAGGCTATAGGAGAAGTGGTAGCAGCGGGACCTAAAAGTCGTCATAAAATGGGAACACCTGTGATGTACATGCAGTATGGAGCCTTCAGTGACTTCAAGGTAGTGCTGTGTAGGTTAAATGCTCATGTTTGTGGCATAGTTTAAAACCTGGAATAGAGTGGAATGGGTGAGTTAATCTACATTGCACTCGCTTCAGTTTGCTCTCAGAGCTTGGGATGGTACTCTTACAGATAAGTTTGCTTTCTCAGAGGGAGGAGAGCTTGGGATGGTACTCTTACAGATAAGAATTTGCTCCCTCGGAGGAGCAAATTCTTTCCTGTAAGAGTGCCATCCAAAATCAGTGGAACGAAATCACTGCCAGTCAATTTCATTCCATTCTACTGCCTTCCGTTTCATGTTTTAAACTATGCCCATGTTTCTTGATTCAGGGCTAAGCCAGACTTTCTGGATGAAATTTAATATTTTGCTTATTTTTCCACAAAACTTGTATTGTGGGATTTCACTAGAATAAACAAACTTAAGTGATTCTGAGGCCCCACAACATAGGTTTTTATAAAGAAAATAAGCCAAATATTATCCAAAAATTTTGGCTTTGCTCCAGAGTTCAAGATAAGGAGAGTATTTGAGATATATTGAGTGAAACTTTTTATTTCTCAATAAAAATGTAGTTGTCCCTCATCAGAATGACCTCACTGAAGCAGTTTTAATGAGAGAGTGCAACATACATTTGAAGTTTGTTTAATTGCTGAATGAAATTTATATAGTGACATCTCATTAGAAACACAGTGATATGGTAATTCATAATATGGGATGTCACAAGTAAATTTTATATGGCAATAAAAATAAATTGGAGAAATATGACGAATTTCCTCAAAATGTCTTTGAATACTCTCAATATCTGTAACTATTGTTTTAGCCCTGACACAATAAAACCAACACTGCCGCCCAGTCTGATCGGAGTCTTTGCTGTGCGCTTAAAGGGTAGCTAAGGGTCTCAGCTAGCTCATTGCAGCCAGCAAAGACTGATCAGACTTGGCAGATGCCCAGCCTGATCTGAGTCTTTGCTGGGCTCACATGCTGCTTTGTTGTTATGTCGTGTTGAGGCCCATTCAATTTTGCATGTACTGGACTCAGTAGCCAAAATAATAGGATTGGTTGATCTGAATCTAAGACCTAAATTTTCAGACTTCGTCATGTTATTACTTGCATTTCTTTGGATTATCTAGGGAATAGGAGAGATTGCTGCTGTTGGGCCCAACTGTGGCAAAATGAAGGAAGGCCAAATTGTTATGTATTTAGCAATGGGCGCCTTCAGTGAATATAAGGTACTGAAAGACCCTTTCAGGTAAAATCCCATATTTAACCTCATGTAGAAGTGCAAGGGGACATAATATACACTGAAAGATTTTCGCAACTGACATAGACTTAGATAAAATGTTTGTCCACATAGTGGCACGATAGCTGCTTTTGTGTGTATTTGAAAAATTGCAAAGGAAATGAAGCCTTGGCAGAATGCTGTGGCAAAATACCTCAATTTCTTCGTGACAAAATAAAAGGAATTTATTCCTAAAATGTTTTTTTTGGGGGAAAAAAAGAAGTGTAAATTTGGTCAGATACAGGATTAGGAACTGTAAGACACAAAGTGTGAGGCAAAATAGAGTTTATTGTCAAATTGCCAAAGTCTTCTGCATTAGACCAGGCCCCAAGGTTGTACAACTTTTTTCGTGCTCAACTCAGCTGAGCATGAAATTTTCTCTGCTGATAAATATGAAAATGCCAACTAAAGAAATTTTCTCTGCTGATAAATATGAAAATGCCAACTATGTTGGCTTTTTAATATTCATATGCAGAGAAAATTTCATATTCAGCTAAACTGAGCAAGAAAACATTACTCTACTTATCAGTAATTTGCTATTTATGAGCAGATAAAATTTCGTGCTCAGCTGAGTTGAGCATGAAAAATTTTATAACCTTGGGGTCAGGTATACTAGCAAATGTTCTCAACCTTTACTGCTAGGCAACATGCAGTCTACTGTAATTGCCATAAGTATTGGAGCACCTAAAGCAGACAAGAGTATATGAATTATATTTTTCTGAAATTTGAACTTATTTTTTGTCGCACCTGCTTTAGCAAAGTGCGATATAGGAGTTCACTTTTCCGTCTGTCAGTCATTCCGTCCGTACATCTGTCCATCCCTCCGTCCACAATTACCTCGACCCTAGTGTTTAAGTCCATTTCTCTCAAACTATGATACCTACAATCATCAAACCTGGTATAAAGTTTCTTCTTAGAATGTTCTCAAGGTAGGTTGCATTTCTTTATACCCTTGACCTATATTTCACGCTCTGCTGACTTCAAAAATTTTAATGTCCAAAATTACCTCGAACCCAGTGTTTAAGTCCATTTCTCTCAAACTATGATACCTACAATCATCAAACATGGTTAAAGTTTCTTCTTAGAATTTTCTGAAGGTGTGTTGCACTTTTTTCTACCCTTGATCTATATTTTATACTCTGCTGACTTCGTAAAATTTAATGTCCAAAGTTACCTGGACCCTAGTGTTTAAGTCTTTTTCTCTCAAACTATGATACCTACAATCATCAAACCTGGTATAAAGTTTCTTCTTAGAATGTTCCTGAGGCATGTTGCACTTTTTTCTACCCTTGACCTATATTTAACCCTCTGCTGACTTCATAAAATTTCACGTCAAAATTACATCAACCCTAGCATTTAAGTCCATTTCTCTCAAAGTATGATACCTAGAATCAGCAAACCTGGCATAAAGTTTCTTCATAAAAAGGTCTCAAGGGATGTTGCACTTTTTTCTGCCCTTGACCTTTATTTCATCGGCTGTTGACTTCGTAAAAGTATACGTCCGACATTGCATTGACCCTAGCATTTAAGTCCATTTCTCTCTAAACACAATGGTATTAGCACCAAACCTTATGCTTGATGTATATTTCATGCTCTGTTGGCTTCGGAAATTTGTAGGTCAACATGACAGCCACATTTGTATGTACTCTAGCATTAAAGTAGATTTCTCACAAACTAACCCACTTACAATCATCAACATGGCATAAAATGTCTCTTGGATTGTTTAACTACTTTATACTTTTAATGATTATTTCATACTATATTGACTGTTGAATTTTTATGTCCAGAATTGCTTGCAAGTCTGGTTCGCTCAAATTTTAATACATGAATTCATCAAACCTGATCTAACCATGATCTCTGCTACTGTGGAAGAGCAAGGTAGGTGCGACTTAGCATTCTGCGTAATTCTTGTTGTCAGTAAGTGTTGTTGAAATTGCAGATTGTGTAGACTGATCAGGCTGGTTTCTGCTATGGTGTCTGCTCTGACATTTAAGTCCCAATAATTTTAGTCACGAAATTACATTACTGTTGGTATACAGAGTCAACTTACAAACTTTACTCCCATGATAATCTTCCCAAACCTTTTTACATCCTTAGCATAAAGTACGTGAAACATTTGACAAATGCATTTTGAACTTCCCATGAAGATCCTTTCATATCAGTTCATATATAAAAATATAAATACACTGGCAATTTGTAGTATCCACATCAATTCAAAATCCTATAGTAAAAAAGCAGCGGGCTTCAAAATATGACAATTTACATCTTAATATGCAGGGTCAGTCCTTGCACACGTGGCCCCAAACACCCCGGCAAGATCTTTCTGCGAGTCGCATGCTCTCATCTCTCTTCACAAGGCCACACAAAAGTGTTCTTAATAATTTTGTATCAGAAAACTTAGTTTTACATTAATCCATCCTTTAGTCACTAAGATAAATGAAGGAAAAGGAAAGGATTCACTAAAACTGAAAAACAACAAAAACGGATGAAAAAAATGAGTGAAACACCATACAAAATGTCAAGGATGATCCGGGTACAGTGTCCTGGCACCTCCCACACAAATTTTTATGAACTCCATCAGAAAGTACAATTTCTTTTCTGACTGAAATCATGATTGCTGAACAGACCATAATCAAAAATTGTTGAGGTAACTAAATATTTAAGAGAATGCAAGGTAAATTTAGTTCTGTTTATGTGGAATAGTTTGGCTAGTGAACATGTAATCCTCTTCCCATATACCTTTCTCTTATACAGTCCTTAGAATGTATAGTGTATTGTTATTGATACTGCTCAAAGTAAAGTAGCTTGAAGTTCTAGCTTTTAATCGCCTATTTTCAGCTTTATTGGCAGTTTTATAAGCATATCTCGTGACAGAGGCTGTCACAGTTCAGATTTAAAGCAGTCCAGGGCGGGAAAAATAGGCAGTACTGAGTAGGGTAATGGTTAAGACATTGGAATACATAGAGCTATTATGACAGTGTGACAATATGAAGAAGAAAACAAAGTGTATCCACATTTATGCTGACAGTCTAAGTTGAATATTAATAAATCTTTTGACAGTGAAAAGAGGGCTATTTTGGAAGCACAGAATTTACTAAATTAACCAAAATAGCAGATGACAGCATGAGCAGTATGTGTAATGTGCAACACTGGTTATGCCATCTGGTGCCAGCTTGGAGTGTCATGTAGAGAATACCATGTTAGTGTTTTTTGATATCAAGTTTATCAGGCGAGACCAGAAACAGCGTAGGAATGGCGAGGCTTGCCGAGCCAGTCCGACGTGTTTCTGGTCAAGCCTGATAAACTTGATTTCAAAAGACACTTACATTGTTTTCTATTTATCATGCACCATTAGAGGGTTTAAAGGTTTAAAGAGACTCAAACAAGTGAAAAGCAAACACAGTTTTGTTCGAACTTGCTGACATCACAAATGGGTTATGACGTAAGTCGGTGTTGTCATTCAACCAATCAAAAGCAGTTATCATGGCCACGTTGGTATTCAGCCAACCGTCTTCAGAGATCGCTTCTAAAGGCATTACCTGATAACATTCGTGCAAGCGCAGTTCTACAGTGACATGATATCATATTGTGTTATCATACCCCTGTTATCAGAGGAATTTTGGAGCAGGTGCATGATAAATATGGAAGTCATTTTAAAATTGATGTGGGAGTGGACCTACATTAAGAAGAAAACATTGAGTTTGGCATGCTTTCTGAATAATATAATTCTCAGTATTTCTATGCTTCTAACTTTTGCATACAGTTTCAATGCCCACATTTTTGAAAATTTCAGTTTGTTTCACTGTGTTTTCTGTTGTTGTTTTTCCATCAGCTGGTTGACTCCAAAGTTGCAGTACCTCTGCCAAGCCTTAATCCAGAGTTCCTTCCCTTTATCCTGAGTGGCAACACAGCTACTATTGCTCTGGATAAAGTAAGTTACCAGATGGCCCGGTTGTTCAAAACTAACGACATCATTAGTTAACAAGACGTTAAAATTTAAAAAATATGCCAATATTTTTTGCTGAAAAAAATGTGAGAAACATATTCAACAAAAAATGTCAGTGTATTTGGCTATAATTCGCAGAACACTTAAGGAAATGACCTCTTAATGAGCTCATTAGGCTAACAATGCTTTGAACAACTGGGCCCTGATGGCCAGATAAGTTACATTTTGAGTATAAAAATTGAGTGTTTTCCTTATTTATCCAAAATATATTTTTGTTTACAAGGATGGCATTTGTCCCCAAACATTTTGAAATTAAACTGAATTTGCACTTATAAAGAATACATTTTTGAACAATAAAGCCATTTTTTTGCATATTGAAATGACACTATGTTGTAATGAATATGAAGAGGGTTGACTGTACTGTTAGGCCACATCTCCTTCGGAACTTGGACGACGCCTCAACGCGGTGAAGGAGTGACAACGCCACGTGGCAACCCAGTCACGTGGCGGCGAAGATTCGTCGATGGTGTGGCCCTAACAGGGGTCGTAGTTGCTGAAGAATACCTTGATGTGTGCTTCCAGGAAGAGTATCCCTATGGTCGTGGCTACCAACGACATTCGATGAGGACAAGGACGGACGCTCGGTACCCTGTTGCTGCGGCTATGGATTCGTTCCGCTGAGGTGCAGGGATCACGTCGATACGAGAATTGAAATCTACTACTTAGTTAGACCACATTAGAAATGCCTGATTAAGGATATTCTAATGAGATTCTTGACTAAGACAGCAAAATGCTTGCTCACTAGATTTTGTAGCAATAGTACTGGTATACCAAATTCATGCCAAGTCTCACTAAATGTGACTAAATCTCAATTTTGTTCCTTTATAAGTTGATCCCCATAAGAGTTTCAAGGCTCATTTATTTTTCACTCCATCCAATCTTGACTTGAAATAATGTACAGTATTTATTTGGCTATAAACCAGGGTTTTCTCCTCTGTAGACTGACCCCAGATATCTAAATCAGTCTTATGAAATATTTTTCAATTAGATGTTTTTCTCTTGTCCAAAACAATCCCAAAAATCTAGATCCATCTCATAAGATGGATCTAGATTTTTGGGATTGGTTTGGGCGGGAAAACCACCCGGCTGATAACCGAAGGAATACGGTATCAATTTTAAAATGTTTTCGTTTACAGGTTGGTGATATGAAGCCAGGAGAGACAGTGTTGGTTACAGCAGCTGCTGGGGGGACTGGCCAAATAGCTGTAAGTTCATACATACTGGGCATATTTGGCATTACTACTTGGGTAAACTGGAGCAATACTCAGGTACAGTCAACTCCCGATATCTCAAACATTGATATCTCAAAATATCTTCTTGTATCAAAGGATGTATTTTCTATTTTTATTTACATTTGAACTCCTGTTATCTGAAACTACTGATATCTCAAAGTAAATTTTCTGGTACCAGAAAATTTTCTTTGAGACTTCAGTAGTTTGGGCTGAAACTTGGCTTTGAGATTGCGAGAGTTGACTGTATTGCTCTGGTTTACCCAAGTATTTATGCCAAACTTGCCCACTGTTGTAATTTAATTGCCTGTTCATGTTCTGTTTATCAGATTAGAACTTTTTGCAGGCCTATTATTAAAGTGAGTTCCATCTATAACCAGTAGCAATCAGACTTTAAATATTCAGAATAATCAGTTCACAGTTCTGAAAGGATGGTTTACAGGAGAGAAAAACTCTAATAATATTTCACGTAGAAGTAGAGCTGAACTCCCTAGAGTCATTAATATCGTCTTTGAAATGTTTACTCTTTTTTTGGCTCCACATCATGAAGTCAGCAGGTGCACCACAGCAATAATCTTGTTACTGTACATGTTGAGACTCCTTAGCTACAGTATTTATTCTGCTATATTCCCTCTCTAGAGAAACCCCAATTATCTAATTCTAATGCACTTACAAATATAACACGACAGTTGATTGGATAACGTCAAAAATTTGTGACCGTACATTCTGCGATATACTGTCACAAACACGACGTCATTATAAAACGTTCTTCTCAGTGGCTGACGTTTGGTTTTACCCTGCTGAAAGCGTTTGCAATGGCCGCAAAGTACACTTTGAAAGTTGAAAATGTGAAAGGGCTTTAGAATGGGGATAACTACAGGGTGTTAAGAAAATTCGAAGACATTACAATATTGCTTATAACTTCAGAAGTTACATTCATTAAATCTTAAATCTTTACAGGTTTCAAGAACTATTCAATATTAAAAGATCCGCAATGTCACAACTTTTACAACTGTACTTTACTGTTATAAAATTAGCAGTTCATACCCAAGGTGTCAAAGTGGTCTGCTATTTATTATGGAATTTATGCATAAAGATGTGGCATATTAAACTGTTATTTATTCTTATCCCTCAGTAAATCACCATTCTAAAACTAACTGAAATGATAGAGACTAAGCCAAACCGTATTTTATTTGTTACAGTTTGTAAGGAATCGTAGACAACATGCACATTTTGACAGATGATTCATTGACATGAAAAAGCAGATGAGGCATAGATATTTTGCAAAGGGGTGGGGGTAATGAATTAATATCTTAAAAGAAACTTGAAAGCAAAAGTTGACATAAAATCATTTATATCATGGACAGGGTCGTAGAGATATGGGAGACAAGAATAAAATTCCGAAATATTTGTGGTGTATCTGAAAATTATCATATATTTGAAATTTTACCACCAAAAAGTCAAATTGTGCAACTGTGTTGGTAAAATAGCATTTTTACGACAATAATGCATCTAAATGACAAGAAAATTTGTTAATTACAGGGGTTTTTACCCCAGTATTAAATATTTCAAGAGTTTCCTAAACAATTTCATATTCTTAACTAATTTGTTTCAAAACGACAAGGTTTTAGTGCAAAAATCAATGAAACATGAACTTGAAGTTAAATCTAAAGAGTACTTTGTTAAGACTGATTTTGCAAAACAATATGAAAGAAAAATCAGATCAAATGTTCATGCTTGATGTGAGAACAAATCTAATAACAAGAGAGTAAAAGAAATCTGCGAAATGTCTCTGTGTTTATAAATACTGTTAGAGATTCTAACCCTAACCCCTAAAATTTAAAGTGTCAATCGAAAATGGGGGTACCCTTTCAATTTAGTCAGAAATTCCGTAGTAAACCGTGAAAAAAAAACCCCAAAAAAAACTGAAAACATCACGAAAATATTGCCTGCAATACCAGTACTTAAATATTTCCATTAATTTTAAAAAACCAAGCTCTTAAGATGCCGAATTCTAATGCTGATCAGAATTTTGCCTTCGCCATTGTCAGCTCTGTAGGGGGTGTGTCCATGGCAATTCAGATTTTCTCGTCATTTTGAAATCAAACAAGAATTTATATGTTGCATATCTTTGGTAGTGCTTTCTATATCACACTTACAAAGTTTTGCGAAAATCATAACATTATTAAGCTTTCAGTGTAAGTTTAAATAATGTCTACGAACTTTCTTAACACCCTGTATATTGAAAATTGTCATTTGGGGAGGTAAATCGTCGGTTTTGTAGTCGCAAATTTCTCTTACAGGTCTGCTCACGTGTCCCCGTAAAACGAAATTTCCAACCATAAAACGAAATGACAATTTTAAATACAGATATCATCTGAATCAGTCTTACAAAATTCTGCTATAAAATTGTTTTATTCCTGGCCAAAACAATTCAATTTCAAAAATCTAGATCCATCTTAAAATGTTTGGGATTGTTAAAATAGAAAGGAAAACCATATTCTAGAGAGGGAAACACACCATTTTATAGCCGAGTAAATATGGTACTTTGACATGATCTAGTCACATGGAGTATCTCCATTATAGGTTCAGTGGGCCAAGATAAATGGCTGTCATGTGATTGGTACTTGTTCAACAGATGATAAGGTCAAGTTTCTCAAGGTAAGCTGCCTTAGTCAGACCTCCAGATAGGAAGGGGACCGGGTGTAACAGGGATAATTCAGAGATATTTTTTCTCATTTTTCAATGAGAACATATGTTATGACTCCTCTTTAGAACTGTCTGGGCAAGACGGTTCAAATGAGGGGTCACAACTTATGTTTTAATGAAAAATAATGAAAATTATCCCTAAATTATCCTTTTTATGCCCCCGCCATGAAATGTCGGAAGGGCATATAGATTTTACCCTGTCCATGTGTGCTAATGTATGTATGTATGTATGTATGTATGTATGTATGTATGTATGTATGTTTGTGTCTTACAGAAATCATGTCCGATCCATAACTTTAGATTGCATGGTGGGATTCAAAAATTATTTTGCAGAAATGATCATTATGACAAGATTGTGTGTCACGTGCAAGAACCATGTCGCTATCTCAAAGGTCAAGGTCACAGTCCGCACTTAAAACTTGTACATAGGCTATAATGAAATATGTTTGTGTCCGACTTTAGACTGCATTGTGGGATTTGAAAATTATTTGGCACAAATGATCATCATAACAAGATGGTGTGTCGCATGCAAGAACCATGTCGCTATCTCAATGGTCAAGGTCTCAGTCTGCACTTAAACTTTGTACATAGGCAAAATGAAATATGTTTGTGTCCGACCCATAACTTTGGACTGCATGGTGGGATTTAAAAATTATTTGGCTCAAATGATCATCATGACAAGACGATGTGTCGCGTGCAAGAACCATATCACTATCTTAAAGGTCAAGGTCACAGTCCCCACTTTAACTTTGTGCATAGGCTATAATGAAATATGTTCATGTCTGGTCCATAACTTTCTCCTGCATGGTGGGATCACAAAATTATTTGGCATAAATAAATGTCCTGACAAGACGGTGTGTCATGTGCAAAAAAACATGCTGCTAGCTTGAAGGTCAAGGTCACAGTCAGCACTTAAGCTTTGTGCATAGGCTGTAGTGAAATTTTGTCTTGCATGATGGGATTTCAGAATTATCTGGCATAAATAATTATCATGACAAGTTGATGTGTCACATGCAAGAATCATATTGTTAGCTCAAAGGTCAAGGTCGCAGTCTGCACTTGAACTTTATGCTTAGGCTTCAGTGAAACATGTTTACGTCCTGTTCAATAACTGTATCCTGCATGGTGGGATTCAAAACTATATTGCATAAATGATCATCATGACAAACCCCTAGCTTGAAGGTCAAGGTCACACTGCGCATGTAAACTTTATGTGTAGGCTATAGTGAAAACATTTTTGTGTCCGGCCTATAACTTAGTCCTGCATAGGCCGTTTTGATATTTTGTGTCTCTTGATTTGCCATTTATATTGTACAAGTCTGCCTCTATGAACCTAGTTATCCTACAAGTGCCAGTAACTTAATCAAGGTGCCATCTTACTCTAGGCACTAGGCCGGGGCATCCCTGTCCTATGGTCACATTTCTAGTTATCTACTTAGTTGAAAAATCTATGATATAGAAGCAGATTTGGATTTAAATGATAGAGGTGCTCTTTATTAACATCCACTATTTAGCTACCCAAATGAATACAGAGGTAGTACTGTTATAATCTGCCACTTTATTGGTGTTCTTGGCAGTGTCAGCATTGTCATCAGTATGTGGTTTGGTAAAAAAAAAAGACATTACACGGGTGAGTTATACTGCCTTGTGATGGCTTATTTTGACCTTATAACACCCTTACCAGAAAATGCCAACATCAGCACGAACTATTTCACAATGAGCAAGCTCTTCACTGGTTAAGGTGGTATAAAATAGTTATACCATGGTTTGTCCACCTGTACGGGAGATAATCCACACGCTCAAGCTCGTGGATTATCTCCTCGTTCAGGCAGACTATTACATACGGTGACTTGATATACATGTACCTTCAAGTTTTTCCACCATAGTTTCAAAGAATAGCAACTTTAATAAAGAACCAACTCAGAAAGTGACCACTCTGAAAGGAAAGAATCTGTGCCCACAGGATCAAATTATTTCCTTAAAGAGTTGACTCCCCATGGAAAAAGGAAGCAAAATGGAGGTGGAAAAGTTGCTGTCCTATAAGTCTATCCAAACATCTTAATGAATCTTAATCTGTGGGTGCAGATTCTTTCCTTTCAAAGTGGACACTTTCTGAGTTTGATCTTTGCTACCTGCTGGAAGTTTGATGCTTCATTGTCCAGTTTAGATAATAGAATTATCACTGGCCTCCAAATGGACAGGGAAATCTGAATCCAAGGGCATACGGGGTGTGTCGGAAACGAGGCTTGATTGATTATTTTTAGTGCAACATTGACTATTTCGGAGTGTTTTTTCGACTTTAAGGCACAGAAACAGATAATCATGGAATTATAAGGAATGAATTAGCTTTCTTGGGATTTTTAGCTCACCTGAGCCCGAGGCTCCGGGGGAGCTTATAGTATGGTCAGGCTCCGTCTCCGTCCGTCGTCCGTCCGTCCGTCCACAATTTCAAACGACTTCTCCTCTGAAACCGCTGGGCCGATTGTAATCAAATTTCATATAGAGCGTCCTGGGACCTTAGGAACAAAAAGTTGTTCAAACGGTCCTGGTCACATGACCAACATGGCCGCCATGCCCATATATGGTAAAAACCTAAAAAAATCTTCTTCTCCAGAACCAGTAGGTCGATGGCCTTGAAACTTGGTATGTAGCATCGGGTACGGGAGTACTACCAAGATTGTTCAAATTATGACCTTGGGTTGACCTTGACCTTTTTTACGGTAAGGTCAAATTTGCTTCCTTGTGCTTTTATATGGCAAAATGCTAGAACATAAGATATCTTGGAAACTGTTGAAGATTTTGGGATAAAAATTGGTATCTACAGTCATCTTAATGAGTACATGAAGATTTATGAGTACAAGAGGTCAAGGTCATTCTTTGACCTTTGACCCAGAACTCTCATATTTTGACAATTCCAAACTATCTCCTCAAAAGCTACTGGGCCAATTGAAACCAAATATCATATAGAGCCTCCAGGAGTTGAGGGAACAAAAACTTATTCATGCGGTCCAGGTCACATGACCAACATGGCCGCCACGCCCATATATGGTAAAAACCTTAAAAAATCTTCTCCTCAAGAACCAATTGACTGATGGCCTTGAAACTTGGTATGTAGCTTTGGGTACTCGAGTACTGTCAAGATTGTTCAAATTATGACCATGGGTTGACCTTGACCTTTTTTACGGCAAGGTCAAATATGGGAAAATGCTAGAACATAAGATTTCATGGAAAGTTTTGAAGAGATATGCCTAAGAATTGGTATATACAGTTATCTTAATGAGTACATGAAGATTCGTGAGTACAAGAGGTCAAGGTCATTCTTTGACCTTTGACCCAGAACTCTCATATTTTGACAATATCAAACAATCCCCTTAAAAAAACTGGGCCAGTTGTAACGAAATTTCATATAAAGCCTCCAGGGATTGAGGGAATGGAAATTTGTTCAAACAGTCCAGGTCACATGACCAACATGGCCGCCAGGACCATATATGGTAAAAACCTTTAAAAATCTTCTTCTCCAGAACCAATTGACCGATGGCTTTGAAGCTTGGTTTGTAGCATTGGGAATTCCAGTACTATCAAGATTGTTCAAAGTAATGACCTTGGGTTAACCTTGACTATTTTACTGCAAGGTCAAATGTGGGAAAATGCTAGAACATAAGATTTCATGGAAAGTTTTGAAGATTTATGCCTAAAAATTGGTATATACAGTCATCTTAATGAGTACATGAAGATTCATGAGTACAAGAGGTCAAGGTCATTCTTTGACGTTTGACCCAGAACTCTGTCATTTTGACAATATCAAACCATCTCCTCAAAAGCCCCTGGGCCAATTTTGAAACCAAATTTCATATAGAGCCTCCAGGGGTTAAGAGAATGAAAATTTTTTCAAACGTCCAGGTCACATGACCAACATGTCCTCCATGCCCATATATGGTTAAAACCTTTAAAAATCTTTTTCACCAAAACCAATTGACTGATGGCCTTAGAGTAACTTACCCTAGAGTACTGAGACTGAATGGACCCAGGTGAGCTACAGGACCAATGGTCCTCTTGTATTGATGTGCAAATGCCAGTGAATCCCTCTCAAACTTTATATAAAGCCAAGGATAGAATCCCCAAGCCTAGAGTACCGAATTTCAAAAAGTGCATAGTGAAATATAGAATTCAAGCTCAAGTGAGCTGTCCGAGCCCCTGGACAAGACAGAATTTTCCAGCACTGCTAAAAATAGAACAAACTCATGTCTTGTAGGTAAGAAAAAAATTCTGAGAGATGAAGTTACCAGGAATTTGAATTATGCCTCTTGATGGAATTATTGTCACCTTGGCCAGACACCTCACCAGTGAGTTTTTCTGGCACTGTAATTTTGGCTTAGGTATCCAGAAATCTATCTTTAATATTTTCTTAACTATGCTTTCTTTTCTTTACATAATATTTTAGCTATTGTATTCAATGACTTTATTATTTGAGGTGGTGCATAACAGTTTGTTTGTTCCATAAAAATTATAAACAAGAACATAAAAGGTGTATCTAACACAGAGGCTTTGTTTTGTAGGATATTGGTTGTGATAGGCCAGTAAATTACAAGACTGAAAATCTGAGAGAGGTTCTGAAGAAAGAGTATCCTGTGAGTATGACATATTTTATGTTGTTATTAGTAATAAAAACTATCTGGAACAAAAACTTTTAGATTTAAGCGATGAAATACCTGTTGGGCTATCAAGTTTATTTACTGGGAGGGGATTGGGATAAATGCTCTGTACTCATAATTCAGAGGTCACAAGTTTGATTCTGATTTAAGATGTGATTCAACAAATTTGCAGACATGCTGTGTAAATATAGTTTTCAACTGTGAAAAGATTGAATACATTTCAGGAATATATTGTATTATAACTATGATTTATTTGAATGTATAGTAAGCACAACACACATACAGTATATGTGAGTTGTGCTTACTATACATTCAAATAAGTTCTGAAAAGTAAGATCATGTGGAAGTAAGGAGTTCACCAGAAAAATGAAAATAGCAGACTTCATTTAACAGAACAATGTTCGCTTTCCTGGTAGATGAATCCTTTCTTCTTTCTGTGTCCACAGTCTTTCCTTAAAGAGGAGCCTTTTGTGAGAAATGAGCCAAGTATTTCCAATCAGAGTGATTTCCCTTGGAGGCGTGTCTATGAATTTTGAGTATAAAGATCTCATGTATGTTTAGAGAATTATTTTTATTTCAGAAAGGTGTTGATGTGGTATATGAGTCAATAGGTGGAGACATATTTGATACCTGTGTTGATCAGTAAGTCAATTTTGGTATCTTTAATGCAATGTTAAGCTCTGACACCTATATGAAAATGCAGTAAGAGACTAAGAGCTATAGCAGTTCGATACTGCATCCGTGTCTGCAGTCCTTATTAAGTTCAATGTACGTTTTTTAGCACTTGCACAGTGTAAGAGATATTGATGTAAATTCGTTTATATTGGTGTGTTCTTTATTTCCCAAATGTCTTACTTTGAACTTTAAGCATGTTCTAGAATTTACAACAAAGTTCCCGATAAACAATGTTGTACTCTGAATGTTGCATCCAGGTTGATATCACTTTATTTCAAAGTTTACTTTGATGCATTGTTGTCATGACCTTGCATATATATTGATATGATGTTTTCTGAACACTGTGGGCTTACTTGATGGTTGCCACTATGCAAGATATTCTTTGTATAAACATTTGTGAGATTTTTTCCCCTCAAGCCTGTAGATTTGCAAATATTAATACATATAAAACACTCGGGAATGATAGGTGATTTACAGTACAAATTGATACCAACTCCTAAGGCATAGCCACACTCTTGAAAATATGGATGCTCACAAAGGATTTTCAACAACTAAAACTTCAAATAAGGCTTCCATAACATGTTTCATAGAATTATATGGATGCTTGAATGTCTCTATTTCTGCCTGGCTGCTTTACTGCAGAGCTTTCTCCTACCTTTATTTTTATCTTGTTTTTCTCTTCTCTTTCCCTGTCACTAGGAAATGAAGAATACTGGTTGAAATATTGTATGAATGTTAACTCCAGAAAACAATCTGGGCCCTAGGTTATAAAACTTTTTTCATGCTCAACTCAGCTAAGCATGAAATTTTACCTGCTAATAAATAGCAAATTATTGATAAGTACAGTTGTTTTCTTGCTCAGTTTAGCTGAGTATGAGATTTTCTCTGCTTATGAATATGGAAATGCCAACAGTAGTTGGCATTTTCATATTTATCAGCAGAGAAAATTTCATGCTCAGCTGAGTTGAGCACGAAAAAAGTTTTATAACCTCGGGGCCAGATCTTCAGAAAATTTTCTTTTTCTCAGCCTTGCTGTGAAAGGTCGCCTGATAATCATTGGCTATATAACAAGCTATGAGAATGACAGAGGATACCAGCCTTCAAGGGTTGTGGCCACTCTTCCTGCCAGGGTAAGAATTTTAGGTTACATTATCAGAGCTCTAGTAACCATACGGTATTTGACCTAATTAGTGCACATGCCCCTATAAGTGCACATCAGGGAGGTATATTACTATTAGCGCACGTTTTTACTGATTTAACCCTTGTTTGGTTTAAACATATTTATTCGCTTCTTTATTTACATACATGACTCAGATATACACTTTGAATCAGTTGAAGGATGGGAACGGAAGCAGGCACTGCTTATTTAGTTCCTCTCCTTTGTTTACTTGTTCACAAGGGCTGAAAATGGTATAGAATCTTTCAGTTTTCACTTGCAAAGCTTCTCTATCCTTCTATAACCATAGACAGCTTTTCTCTGTTGTTTAACCATTTGTTTTGTTTTTCTTTAATATATAATAATTCTTTGAAATTTGCACTTTAATATAAGAAAGAAGGTTTACTATAAGTATTTACCGTCATTCTGAAAAAGCTAAGCACACAGGGTGCTAATAAGGTCTATTACAGAATTTTATAAATGTCTTCCAAGATAATCCCAAAAATCTAGATCCCAAAAATCAAGATCCATCTCATAAGACACATCTAGATTTTTGAGTTTGTTTTAGAAGGAAAATATGATGAAAATTGTTTCTAACCAATATTAACTCCAATCCAGCTAATCAGTATTTTGATACCATATCCCACCGACTGGTAAACTCAACTGAGGTCACAATTATTGTAGAGTGAAAGCTCGTCAAACTTTGAAAAGCAGCTGTGTGTCCTTAATCAAATGAAACATTACTTAAGGAATGTTTTCAGGACTCAGATTATCAATAAATTTTCTTCTCTATGTTACAGCTTTTGCCCAAGTCAGCCAGTGTGCGGGGATTTTTCTTGAACAATTTTGCCCAGGACTGGGCCCCTTATATAATGAAACAAGTAGGACTCTATCAGGAAGGGAAACTGAAAAGTTTTATAGACAAGGGGGAGAACTCACCTAAGGGACCGTTTGTTGGTCTGGAGAAAGTTACTGATGCTGTTGAGGTATTAATCTATCAAGTTATCTTTTATAGTTACCAGATACTGAGACAGTCAAGTCCTGTTGTAAAACTGAGACAATATATCAGACTATATCTGATAGCTTGCCATTTTGCAAGTCAAAGAGGATAATGAACATTTCCTATATGAAGTGCATCATACTAGACTAGTGCTGCTTAGTCCAGAGCTTCAGACAGGGTGAGGATAAGTCTTACCACGAGGCAGTTTTGTTGAGTAGCCACAACATGTGTATTATTGCTTACAAAGAAAAGTTGGCTCACTCTTATGATCACTACCACCCTCTTCTATTGCTAGATATTTGCACTTATTTGATTAAATATCAGTGCTACCTAGAACTCAAACTTACAATCACTGGATTAAGGGCTGTTCAGCCAACATAATTGGAATTGTATAACCATCTAGCTCAGCTAATGTAACCATAAGATATGTAAGTACAAACTCTAGTCATCTAGATATGCTTGTTTTCAAGAATTGACATGTCCACAATTAAAGATGAAAGAGTCAGAGATGAAAGTATTACTGTATTTACCGTGGAATTTCTTACAGAGCAAACAATTCAGAATCAGGCCTCGAGGTTATAAAACTTGAGTACATTCTCAAACTCAAAATAAAACACACTGATTGGTTGCTTACAAGCACATGCGCGGAAGCAGCCAATCAGTGTGCTTTATTTTGAGTTTTAGGTTATACTCAAGTTTTATAACCTCGAACCCAGATCAGTCTGTTCTCACGGTGAAATTTGACTTGGGTCTCCACTGTTTTCCAGGTTTATGGGTGCATTGCCATGCTTTTCTGTCATTTTTTTTTACCAAGGCAAACAACATTTATGACTTCCTTTTTGCAAGCCCTTCCAAAATTACTCTAAAGGGAAAGAATTTGCCCTCCTAGGAGCAAATAATTCTTTACGAGTTGACGCAGTTGGAGATGGGGAAACAAAAACAAAAGTGGCAGAGTTGCTTCCCCTGAAAGTGTACTCTTTCACTTGAAATACCCAGATCAGACAACTTTTTGGAGATAGAAAAGCCCATAAAAGGAATTTTTTTATGGTAAATTAAAATATTTTTTCTCACTTTCAGCACTTGTATTCACAGAAGAGTATTGGAAAGATTGTTGTGGAGTTGAATTCCAAGTTGTGATGTCAAACAAGAAACTACCTCAAGTGATGGCCATGTTAACCCTTCAAGTGCCAAAAAGCAGACCACAAAATTTACATCTGCAGAATTCAAAATAATGTTTCCTCCAAGTAATATCATATTGAGAATTCAAGGACGATAGGGCAAACAGTGTAGATCCAGGTTAGGTGGCTCATTATGAGCCAACTCATCTGGATCTACACTATTTGCAAATTTAACATTTTTGGCACTTTAAGGGTTAACATATTGTGTGATGTGTCATTAAGTCATAATATATACAACTGATCATGGCCAGTTGTAGACACTGTTCACGGTGCTATAGTAACTCCTCAGTTTTATTATAATGCATAGCTGTTAATTTTCACCAATGATACTGCCTTATCTGGTGGTGTCACATTTCTGTTGACTGTACACCATTTACCATAATTTACACAGTTCCGAGCCACACCTAGAATGTCACTCAAAATCACATGATAGCGTATACCTGGCCAATGCAACGACAACTCAGCAAGTAGCATAGTCTCACAAACAATCCCACGTGGTCAATATTTTACATAAGTCCGTGATTTTACCTTACAGTTAATGGAGGGATGTATACCTGTTTACAGAAAACAAACTAAAACCACTTTTAATAAACTTACCATGCTTTACAAGAACAGAACGCATTGGAAATGTATGATGCGCCAAGTTCCATGTGTAGGTCATGAGGATGCTGATTCTTTGCCATAGATCGCCAACATTTAGCAGATACTTGCAATTGTAATTTTTTTTCCACCATCTTTGTGTAAAGCTAGTGAGACGTAGTAACAGTAACTAAGTAGGCGGAGCTTAGCTGCTATTCTCGGAACTGTGTATAATCTAAAGTGTTGGAACACCTGAACTATTTTCTAATTCTGAACTCTATTATAGTGCTATTATTATAGTGCTTTTTTGAGTGAGGTGCCTGGTGGGTGGCTCTGCTGTGGCTTAGAAGGTTACAGGTTCAAATCTCTGTTGAGCCAGCAACTGTCTGAAGAAACTCTAACAACTCAGCAGTAAATGGGTACTTTTTTCAGATCAGGTTGAGTGAGTGTGAACTTGGGTTTAACATACCACCAATACATAGGTCATATGGAGACAGGACCTTGATTTAATGTAGCAGACTGAACAAGTGGAGGGGTCAAATCTGTGATCCTTGGATTGGTAGTGTAGTGCATAAACCACTACATACCCATACCCCTTGGCCCATGAGTTAGTAGAGGATAAAGGCTGTGAAAGCAGAGGGATCATAGGCTCTACCTTTCATACGCTGCACTGAGGATACAGTGGACCTCTAGCACACACTGCCATTATGGCCACTAGGCTATGGGAAACCTTCACCTATTTTGAAAATAACCAAATTATCTGCCTAATATTCCTTTGTAGTTTAGCCTTTTCATATAAAGTCTTACTTTTTTTCTGCGACACAACTGTAGTATTATAAAGGAACTGAAATGCAATTCAGAAATTGTCCAGGTGGAGTGGAAAACAGTATAGACCCTGATCAGTGTGCTTCTTTAGGAACAGTCTGATCAGGGTCTAGACTGTTTGCTCAGATACTTCAGTCCTGATATTTAGGGTCATGATGGTAGTTAATGTTGAACTGTTCTAATAAAAGAGAAAGTCTTTGCAAAGAGTTCACATTTATGTTTTAGCTAAAAATCCTTGCAATATATATAATTATCCAGAAGTTGCCATGTACATGTATTTTCATTAGTCATATACATTGGATTGACACACCAGTTGTCCTGTAAATGACTCACTGGGGACCACTCTTAGATGGCCTTAGTGTTCTCTCGTAGAACTCTAGTAGTGCAGCAAAGCAAAACACAAAGTCATGACATCATGAGTCTGAGGATTGTTGTCACATCTCCAGATAAGGTGGAGCTTTGAGGATAATTCTGAAATGATTTTTATATTTCTCAATGGAAATGTAACCCCACATTAGAACCATCTCAAAGAAATGATTCTAATGAGGGGTTACATGTTTTATAGAGAATAAAATGGAAAATTATCTCCAAATTATCCCTGTTACCCAATGTTATTTGAAGCCCTTATATGTTCTGTATTTGAGCTAGTATATCCGTATTTTATAATTATCTTGCCTTACACTACCTGTGTATGGCTGCATACATGTGTATGCTTCTACTGGGAAATGTGTATATTAAATACTCTAATTTCATAACCAAAGAAATTCATTACAAAGATATGCTGAATTCAGAACAGTGATTTCCAAGGATCTGTCTTGCTACAGAAAAGAACAAGACATGTCTGTATACAAAAAAGCTTGGCTGACAGTACCTTGCCCATCACATAAAAACTTTTAATCAAAACGTTCAATCTGGGTGCTGACCACGACACCAGGGCAACAACAACAGCTCTTCCTTTACTTTCATATAATGTACAATTAATGGACACTGCATGTCAAGGTCGTTTGAAGGAAAACAAAGTCTTGAATTCATCAAATATATTTATTAAAATGTCTTTGTGACAATATAAATGATTATGATCATGAACAAATTACACAAACAGAAAGTGAAAAATAGAACAGTTTTTTTTGTTTTTTTGTTTTTTTTTAATGCAGTAATGCATCTAAGATAAAGATGGAATGGCAATTAATGTGTGCCCTAATTTAGGAGCAGTGTGATCTGGGTTTACACTGCGTGCTCAGACCTATATGAGCCGAGACACTAGAAAACCAACACAGTAGTTGTCCACTAAGTGCAGACTTAGACTAGCCTGGGCATCCACCCAGTCTCATCAGACTTCCCTCCTGTTATCCACTCGGGTTGGCAATGGATAAGTAGTCATTGACTTCATAGAAATACAAACATCAGATTTCAATTATGGCTATCTTTATCAAAACTGAACTTAGGTCAGCAAAAGTTCTGTTAGCTAGTTTGGCTTTATTTTAATTGTTAAATTTCTTATCCTTTTATTTTCCCAAAGTTTGTCAAAATTGTTTGTTCCTTAAGCATTTCCTTTTTGTTTCTCAGTACTGGAGTAAATGATTTAAGTCTCTATTACTTTTTGGCTCAAAAGTTGTCTCCCTTCTTGTACAGAGAAATCTGTCAGTTTTTCGAATGATCCCGCCACAGAACTGTTGTCTTACTTATATAGGGTAAGGACCCTGACAAAGCAGCCAATCAAAACAGGGAGAAATGTCATATGATTGCCATCTGACCTTCAATCCACCAATCAGATGCCAGCCAGGAGACACACATTCTGTCAGAAATCTTTCAATATGGCCGCTCTGTCAGTCCGGTTGCAGTTGTTTACATACAGATTTCAATGGTTTAAACCTAAATTAAAAGATCTTTCTTGGATTGTACTAATTCTAAGGATTAATTAGATGCTGTAAGACCCCTTTAAGGTAAGGAAAACATCCTCTTTTTGATGGAATACAGCATTCAGAAAATCTGTCAGGGGACAGATTTTCTGACATTTCAAGGATCGCGCTTCTGAAACTTTTCTGTCACCCAAGAAAACTACACTCACTTATATCTTTCCTAGGCTTTCTATATATCAAACAATAGGGTTTCTTATAAGGTTTTGGACTGAGCAGGTCTAAACAGTCTCCAAAAAGGCTCTGAGTTGAGAAATACAAAACAAACTCGAGAGACGCTCAAAGATGTTCGCAGTGATAAGGCAAAAATATAGTTCGCTGTCAGAAGCTGATTTGCTTTGAGACCGCGAACTTCCAGCAATAAAGCCTCCTCCTAGCATGACTACCGAACAAAAATTTAGATCTTTCTCAACTCAGTGACACTCCAGACCACAGGAGTAAAAGTTAGCATTTTCTGCTTAGCTTAGCAAAGGAAAGATACTAGTGTCCGTGTGTAACCTAATTCCGGAATGGCTTAAAACTGGTTTGACTGAACTAAAACTCTTAAACAGAAACAGTAATAGCCACAGATATTACACTCTCCCCCACTTTAAATATTATACTCCGTTATAATTTCTAAATTTAGCACTATGATCACAGTGTAGGAATTCAACTCTGATTCTTTTCGTACTTCACACCTTGCTGGAGGGGACAGCGGCGCGGCCCTCAAAGTTAGAACACCACCAATCTCTATTGAACGTTATAGGTGAATAGCTGAATTTCCTTAAAGTTCCTTTTTCTGGAGGGGACAGCAGAGCGGCCCTCAGAGTTATACCACAATAATGTCCCTTGAACTGTTATAGGTGAATATGTTTACTTTCCAAGTTACTTTTGCTGGAGGGGACAGCAGCGCGGCCCTCAAAGTTAGATCACAAATGTACTTTCTGAGTCCCTTTTGCTGGAGGGGGCAGCATGACGTCCCCTCAGTCTTCCCAAGATGCTGCGGGGGAACAGCAGAACGTCCCCCGCCATATCTGTATCGTGCTGCTGGGGGCAGCCTGGCGCCCCCAGTATGGTGTCCATTCATCGTTCAAGTCGTAGAGGAATGCCAGCCCCATCGACGATCCGGATGAGATGGTCCAACTCGTTGTCTCTATCTTGGCTGGCATTCTTGTACATCTTGAATAGACGAAGGTCCCGCTCCTCACCAGTGGCAATGGCCCTGAGTTGCTGATAGTTTGCCAATCTCATCGCAGACTTTGGGCCTGGCTGGGGAGGCATTGATCCCGGCAGAGCCATGAAGTTGTACTTCTCCAGCAGGTCAGATCTAGAGGTGACTGGAAAACCTGTCAGGTCAGCATCCAACAGGCCTGCAGCGAATTCAAAAACCTGCAGGCGTCTCTCTGCCGTGAAGGTCCTCCATCCCGAAGGTGGCCACTTCATGGTGTTGTTCCTGCCTATCAGAGTGACGACCTCATCTTTATCCCAATTTCTTCTGCACGGTGGGAGCAGAGGCAGAATTCCCCAAGACAGGAGTTGGGCCGCTTCATGTTCAGGCTTCCTGGCTGCTTGTAGATTGGAGGGTGGTGGCAGGGGTGCTTGTGTCACAGGTCGCATTGGCTGGGGCTTGCACGTTGGAAATGGCGTTGGCAAGCGCCCAGGAGCTGGCTCCAACCTCTGGACCTGGTCCACAAACACCTCTGATATCCCTAGTTGCTGGCTGACCTTGTTGGCGACGTCTTCGAAACTGGTACCTTTTACCTCCGTTACCGTCCCTACTGGCCGGGGCTGCTTAGCAGAAAGAGATTGGCGGAGCTGACCCAAGGTGCTCGATCTTTTGACACTTGAATTTAGAGTTATGATCAGATAGGAGCCATCAAGTTGAGTGTCGACTTGGACCTTGTCCTCGCTTTCGTCCAGATTCTTTATGACCAGGTGGCTGGCTGTCATCTCCGGGTGGGAGGGGCTGTAAGGCTGAACTGGGGTTCCTGGAACCGGGGAGGCTGGAATGGCTGCAGTTGGCTCTTCCCATAGAGGTGTCGCACTCCCCAGGTTCCAGCCTGCCTCCCACTCACTAGCTGATCTGGATGGGTTGGCCGCTCCTCTCAGCCAGAGCCTCATTGCATGGATGGCTGTCTGGGCTGTGGGTGATGCCATTGGAATAGGGGTGATTACTCTTGCGTAGTCAGCCGGGTTCAACGCCAGGTAGAAGCCACTTGCCTCCGAAAAGAAGTCGTTGGAGACTCCAACTCCAGGATGCTTCAGCATGACATGCTTCTTCAGGTCAGCCATCCTGTTGCTTGTGTGTTCACTGCTCGGACACCATGGACAGACCACTCGTAGCCGAAAGTGTGGCGCCGATGCAATGTGAAGGCGCAGCTCTCTTCTGTTGCCAAAGGTCCCAGGACACAACCAGCAATGTGAACTCATCCTGAAGAATAGGTAAAAGACCATACTAAGAAAAATGTCCCAGCAGTACTCGAAGTTAGGGAAGACACAGTCAGTTTATTGTCGGAAAGATCTGTTGCTAGCATTGTCTATGAGTATGTTACTTCATCCAACTAATTTCAAAAGATTTTTTTTTTTTTTTTTTTAGATCCAGTCAACAGTGCAAAATTTGGTATAGTTAATACTTTGTACTTATAGCTCTTCATTTCAGCTTACAGTGTGTGCAGTAATTATTATAACCTAACACATCATTATTTTCTTCTAATTTCAGGTACATATTTTCACCAGGTTTTACAGTCTTAACACCTGCCCTAGCTGGGGGTATGACCTATCAAGTGCTCGTGTGTCCCTATGGCGAAGTATATACAACAGTGCAACATCTGGGTGATCAGGCCAGATCACACTGCCACGATTCATCACATTCATATTTCTCTAGAGTTACCATATGGCTTTATTGTTTATGATACTAATAATCAGCTACACAACACTAAGCGTTTCTTGTCCTTTTAGCTAGGCACAAAGTAATAATTTCTTCCAGCTTCTGTTTACTAGAGCACAGTTGAACTACTGGATACAGAGAGATGAAGAAGGTTCCTCAACATATTTCAGTTTAGGTTTCCCATATCATTATTTTTATGAAACTTTAGAGTTGTTAAATATGACTTATACAAGCGGAGAGACTGGGCTATTACTGCTTTTACAAAGTCTGAATGAGTAAATTTCCTAACGATCATTCACACATCTTGCAATCTTATGATAGAAAATAATCTAAACCGTAACTTCAAAAATGCAACATTGAATTCAAATGCGAAATTTAACTAGAATATCTACATATTTATACAATTGTTGAAATTACGTTTTCCCATATCTTGGGATTTTTTTTTTTTCAATATCAAACATATGCACCAGGACATGAAACATGCTTTTGATCAACCGAAACAAACCATGGCAACGTAAGTAGTAAAATCTCACTTGTTATGTTACCGTAAATTGCCTCATTTTATCTTGTTCAACATCTTGGATGTTTCACGTCTTGAAAACATGTTACAGAATGTCACATCAAAGAAGAATTCATTGCTTTCAGATGATGCTAAGATCGAATGTCAGTAAGACTTTTTCCTAAAACTACATAAATGAATATTAGCACAAATTAACTTGTGCCAATTTTAAGTGGTTTACGGTAATTTTACGTTTAAATCGAACATTTGTACACCTGCCTTTCTTTGGCAGAATCTAAAGATTCTCTCTCTTGTCAAACAACATTTCATACCTTAACCTTACAACTACCATATATTGGGATCTTTTACTGCATAAAGTCTTATAAAGGAAAGTCACTGCCTCTTCAGACACCATAAGAGGAATGAAGTGATACACATGACAAATGCCATACACCACCAAATTCCTTATCATTGATTAAAACTCCTGAAATTTAATTGCTGCCCAAAAGTTCCCATTATACAGCATTAACAATGGCTATTATGCAACTTCTACCTTAGCTACTATCAACATGCATGGTCCTACATTTCCTATAGAGAATCTGCTTGCAAGAAGCACATTTTCCATGGAAAGCAAACTTAAAGTCTGATGCAGATCTGTGTAGGACTATCCTTTAGCTTAATTTGTAAATAGCGCTATCCTTGAAACTGTATATAACTAAGCATCAAATACATTTTAACTAATTAAGTTGAATAATGCTAAATCTTATCTCAAGTTGAACAGTAACTAAAGTTAAGTTTGATTTGATATGAGATGAGAATGTTTGCAGGCAAAAAATGAAACCATGAATATTGAATTTCCTACAAAATGTATGAATAACGTTTTTCCTCTTTTACAGTTTATACAGTTTCCTTTAGACTGTCCTGCGCTTAATGTTAATTAATGTGCGCTATGATTTTTTAATGCCCTGGTAAACCATTTTGGTGATGAATTACCGCGATAGGCCATTAAACGGTCAATGTGGTAAACCTTAGCAGGTGTATTTAACTTGCGTTTCACCAGATAGGTTAAGTCATCTAGGCGCTGTAGAACTAGAAATGGTCCTTTCCACCTTGGGGCTAGTTTTACGCATATTCCGGGTTTCTTACTGGGTTCGTATAACCATACAGCTTGTCCCGGTTGAAGAACTCGCTTCGCACTCTTTATGTCATAATGTTTCTTGCTGTACATAGCATTCTTTTTCAGGTTTTTTCGTGCAAGCTCATGGGCTTGTTGCAGTTTATCTTGAAGATTTTTGAGATACTCATCCACAGTTATGTCTGTTTCTGCCATAGGTTGTCCTACTATAGCTGCCATCGGTAGTAGGATTTCTCTGCCAAAGACCATCTTGTTTGGTGTGAGTCCAGTACTCGAATGAACGGATGCTCTGTAGGCCATCATGACCTGGGGCAAATAAAGATCCCAGTCTTTCTGGTCACTGATACAGTACATCGTTAACATAGCAGCCAGCGTGCGATTAAAGCGTTCTGTTACACCATTGGCTTGAGGTCTCATGACTGATGTTTTAACTTTTTCGATTTGTAAGAAGTTACACATTTCCTTAAACAGTTTGGATTCAAAGTTAGTGCCGCCGTCTGACAGCAGTAGAAGAGGCGCACCAAATCTCGATACGAAGGCATTCACAAAGGCTGTTGCTACAGTGGATGCCTCCTGATCAGGCAGTGCAACCGCTTCTGTCCATTTAGTGAAACAGTCTGAGATTACTAGAATAAACCTATTCAAATGATGACTTAGTGGTAGTGGTCCCAAGATGTCAATAGATACTTTTTCCATAGGCTCTGAAACAGGATCTTGTCCTAGAGGTGCCCTTGTGAGTTTGGAAGGTTTTCTGGACTGACATAAATCACACTGTTTACAATAGGATGCTATTTTGTCCTTCATTGCAGGCCAGTAGAAATGTTCCTGTATACGTGAGAGCATTTTCTCTGCGCCCAAATGACCTGCACTCGGAATATCATGATAATTCTTTAATATGTCCACTTGTAATATTTCAGGCACTATTAACTGAAATTTAGTCTCTCGTAACTTTTCAGGTACCCACTTTCTGTATAGCATTCCTCCAATTATGCTAAGTCTGTCCCATTGTCTCCATAATGTTTTAGTAAATGAAGTAGTCTCTGAGATGCGCGTCCATTCGGGTCGTGACTGAGATTCTACACCGACAATGATATGGCTTATTACAGGATCCGACAGTTGTTGCTGACGTACATTGCTCGGTTCCCAGCCTTCTAACAGGAATTGACTATGTTTCAGCTGAGCAGTAGCTTCGCTTTTCTGTTGCCCTCGTGTTACTGCTCGGGATAAGTTGGTTGAATCATGTGCTTCAGAGTTTACGTTTTCTTTATGCCATTCAGGATTATGGCCATCAGGGTCATTATTTTCATTTTTTTCTTGTCGCAAACAAACTTTGCATGGAACACGTGATAAGGCGTCCGAGTTTCCATGACATCTTCCGTGGCGATGAGACACTGTAATGTCATAAGTTTCAATATGTTGTAGCCACCTGGCAACTTGACCAGAGGGATTTCTCAAATTTCTCATCCAACTTACTGCTGCATTATCTGTTCGCAGTTTTACTTTCTGACCTAATAGATAATGATGGAAATGTTTGAGAGCTGTCACAACTGCTAGTAGCTCTTTACGTGTAGTACAGTACTGTAACTCATGCTTATTCATAGTCTTACTCATGTACGCGATTACCCGTTCTGCTCCGTGTTGTTCCTGTGAGAGTACCGCTCCTACCGTAAACTGTGACGAATCGCTGTCGAGAATAAATTCATATCCCTCTAGAGGATACGACAGAATTGGAGCTGTAGTTAACTTTTCTTTCAGAGTGTCAAATGCTTTTTGGCAGTCAGCGGTCCAGACAAATTTTCTGTTCTTTTCACACAGCTGATAGAGTGGTTTGCATATTTCTCCGAATGAAGCGATGAACCTTTTATAGTAGGCTGCCAATCCTACAAAGCTTCTAACCTGTTTCACGGTACGGGGTACCGGCCAGTCTTGAACATCTTTAATTTTGTCCTTATCTGTGTGAATTCCATTTTGAGAAACTTCATGTCCAAGGAATTTAACTGATTTTTGAAAGAAAATACATTTTGATGGCTTTAATTTGAGATTAGCATTTTGAAGTCTTTGAAAGACATGTTCAAGTCTCAGTAATGTTTCTTCGACAGTTTTGGCAGGAACTATTATGTCGTCCATGTATAACAGACATTCTACCCACTGCATGTCACGGAAAACGTCTCCCATGAGGCGGCAAAATTCTGATGGTGCTGCAACCAAACCAAAAGGCATTTTAACAAATTGATAGAGTCCCATGCTTGTAGCAAATGCGGTTTTCTCTCGATCTTCTTTGGCGACAGGGATTTGCCAGTAACCAGCGTTTATGTCCATACAACTGAAATATACAGACCCTGCAAGTGCATCTAAGCATTCGTCGACACGTGGAAGAGGATAGGAATCTTTCTTTGTGACAGCATTTAATTTTCGATAGTCCACACAAAATCTAGTGCTGCCATCTTTCTTTTTAACCAGGACTATGTTGCTGGACCAAGGACTTACAGACGGCTCAATTACACCTTTCTGAAGCATCTTCCGTACTTCCTCGCGCTCAATATCTCGCTTGACCATGGGTAATCGTCTCATTGGTTCTTTGATAGGTTCAGCGTCCATGGTATTTATACGATGCTCGACTCGATCCGTAAAACCTAAGTCATCAGATGACTGAGCGAACACGGACTGATATTTTGTCAGTAACAACTTCAATTGATTCTGTTCATTTTCACTCAAATTGATGGAGCTTCGACGAAAAAGGTCGCCTAAGTATTCTGGGAGCTCTGCAGTTGAGGGCTGTTCCACAACTGTTTGTACATTACGCGATGTTACTTTAGTATTTTCATTCTCTTTGATCGATGTACAGGTTCCCAAGGTAGTATTTGGATAGACTGTGACAGTTTCTTCACTACAGTTTATAATATTCAGGGCCCTTAACTCTTCAGTATCTTCTGTTTGTATTACTCCAGGAAGAAGTTGTGTCGGAGACTGCGGCTTTACAGACTCAATAAAAGCTGTCTTAGTTTTTAATTGCTTTTGATTTGGAATTTTAACAGTTACCCAAGCACTTGAGTTTGCAGGAATACTTGTCTTTTCTTCAGCTATAACTCTACATGTCATTGAGGAATTGCCACCAAGCCAGCAAGAGATCTGGTCAGTCTTAGTATGCAATATGTATTTCTCATAATCAATTTTCTTGACATGTTCAAGGAGAAAATCTTGACCTAAGATACCATCTGGAGAGATGTCACAGACAATAACCTGGTGAATATAATCTGTTTTCCCTAATCTAATTGTAATATCAGCATGTCCATATACATTTATGTCTATGCCATTTACATTTTTCACCTTAAACTTGTTTTCTTTCAGCTGAGGCCTTAAACTGAGGTCTATCTTTTGGTAGATTCTATGTGACAAGAGAGTTGAAGTTGAACCACTATCTATTAAGTAATGTGAACTGACTCCACAAATTTTACAGTCTGTGTAGAAGCCATTGTCAAATGTTTTTGAATGTTCATAAATTTTCCCAATCAAACAAAGTTTTAATTGTTCATCTGCTTGAGTTGTAGGCCCTTCCACTTCCATCGGCCTTGGGCCTACTGGGTCGATGGACGGCGGTTTTCCTGGTTACCATTGTAGTTTGGCTGTTCGTGCTGTTGTTGTCTTTGTGGCTGCTCATACCTCCTGTTACGCTCATTATTTGGGCAGTTACGTTGTAGGTGTCTTGGAGAGAGGCATATATAGCAAAGTCGGGAACCATTCCTGTCTCCAGGGCCTTGGTTACCACGAGCCTGATTATTATATTGTCTTGTTAGTCTCTCTATGCAGAGCTGCAGCTGTTTTATGGTGTTTTGCAAGTTTGGAATGTTCACATTATTGTTAGTGGCTTGTCCAGTGGATGCTTGGCTGTCCTCATGATTCACTGTAGCTTGGCGGACAAACTTCTTTTTTCCAGTTTCAGCTCCGAGAATTCCCTCGTACATTTCTATGATAGTCACGGCTTTAGTCACTGAGGTACAGTTATCTGAAATACACTTGTACTTCAACTCTGGGGAGACAGATTTGTATAACTGATTCAAAGCTAGCATCTCTCGGGCATCATGGTTCATGTTGCTGTAGGCACGTTGAGCCAAGCGGCGTAAATCATCACCTAGTTCTGCTATTGACTCATTAGGGCGGCGTGTCCTTGCTTCAAGTCTGGAGATCCACATTGGCTGTTGTCGAGTGTTCCCAAATCGTTGACCCAGTTTCAATGTTAAACCATGATAGGAGCTCCTTTCTGCAGGCTTTAATGTCATATAGTATACTTGAGCATTTCCCCTTAAGCATGCAGCCAGTGACAGTGCTTTATCTTGGTGAGACCATCTCCCAAGTTCTGCGCATATCTCAAAATGGTTCAAATATGCTTCCCAGTCTTCATCTCCATTATATGTCTGTGGTTTCATGGGTAATGACTTCGACAGAGTTCCTAGCACTATCAATGATATCTCCTCGAGCATTAGTATCGATAGGGATCCCCAAGTACTCCCCTTCTAAGGTTCTCCTAGATCTTGGTTGCTGCACTGGTAATTCCATAAGATCTGGCATATCATCTATAGAGGATAAGTCCGCTGTAGACCTGTCAAGTACTTCATTGCCATGAGGGTGCTCCTCATCTTCCATGTCCTGCCTAACATCTCCCCCTGCTGCATTTTCAGGTTGCTGGTTGAATTCTATTTCAGAATCACTGTCTGCCATTATGATATTTTGTAGTACCTTTTAATTAATATTTTCAGTTGCTTTAAATGTTTGTGATCTGTGCTTGTTTCAGATTTAATGTTTCAGTTTTCTGTTTCGTTATTTTTCTGTTTCAGTTTTCTGTTTCGTTATTTTTCTGTTTCAGTTTTTCTATTTTTTTTATTTTTTTTCTATTTCCTGTTTTACAATTTTTATTTCATTTTTCCTTGTTTTTCAATTTTTATTTTTATTTTTTTTTTATTATTATTATATCAGTTATTTTGTTGAGTATCAGTTTTCACCGTATTTATATTTCAGATTAGAAGGCTTTATATCAGAATAAATTTATAAAATGAACCAGTGTTTGTTCTTATTCTGCTTTCCAGAATTCAGAGTTTCATACTAATGAATTTGTTGCAATGTCACCACATATGTTTGCTTAATGTTAAAAGTCCTGTCCGGCAAGGATTCGTATCACAGGATATACTTTAGAACTAGCATATCCCACTTCTGACACCATTTGTTATCCACTCGGGTTGGCAATGGATAAGTAGTCATTGACTTCATAGAAATACAAACATCAGATTTCAATTATGGCTATCTTTATCAAAACTGAACTTAGGTCAGCAAAAGTTCTGTTAGCTAGTTTGGCTTTATTTTAATTGTTAAATTTCTTATCCTTTTATTTTCCCAAAGTTTGTCAAAATTGTTTGTTCCTTAAGCATTTCCTTTTTGTTTCTCAGTACTGGAGTAAATGATTTAAGTCTCTATTACTTTTTGGCTCAAAAGTTGTCTCCCTTCTTGTACAGAGAAATCTGTCAGTTTTTCGAATGATCCCGCCACAGAACTGTTGTCTTACTTATATAGGGTAAGGACCCTGACAAAGCAGCCAATCAAAACAGGGAGAAATGTCATATGATTGCCATCTGACCTTCAATCCACCAATCAGATGCCAGCCAGGAGACACACATTCTGTCAGAAATCTTTCAATATGGCCGCTCTGTCAGTCCGGTTGCAGTTGTTTACATACAGATTTCAATGGTTTAAACCTAAATTAAAAGATCTTTCTTGGATTGTACTAATTCTAAGGATTAATTAGATGCTGTAAGACCCCTTTAAGGTAAGGAAAACATCCTCTTTTTGATGGAATACAGCATTCAGAAAATCTGTCAGGGGACAGATTTTCTGACATTTCAAGGATCGCGCTTCTGAAACTTTTCTGTCACCCAAGAAAACTACACTCACTTATATCTTTCCTAGGCTTTCTATATATCAAACAATAGGGTTTCTTATAAGGTTTTGGACTGAGCAGGTCTAAACAGTCTCCAAAAAGGCTCTGAGTTGAGAAATACAAAACAAACTCGAGAGACGCTCAAAGATGTTCGCAGTGATAAGGCAAAAATATAGTTCGCTGTCAGAAGCTGATTTGCTTTGAGACCGCGAACTTCCAGCAATAAAGCCTCCTCCTAGCATGACTACCGAACAAAAATTTAGATCTTTCTCAACTCAGTGACACTCCAGACCACAGGAGTAAAAGTTAGCATTTTCTGCTTAGCTTAGCAAAGGAAAGATACTAGTGTCCGTGTGTAACCTAATTCCGGAATGGCTTAAAACTGGTTTGACTGAACTAAAACTCTTAAACAGAAACAGTAATAGCCACAGATATTACACTCTCCCCCACTTTAAATATTATACTCCGTTATAATTTCTAAATTTAGCACTATGATCACAGTGTAGGAATTCAACTCTGATTCTTTTCGTACTTCACACCTTGCTGGAGGGGACAGCGGCGCGGCCCTCAAAGTTAGAACACCACCAATCTCTATTGAACGTTATAGGTGAATAGCTGAATTTCCTTAAAGTTCCTTTTTCTGGAGGGGACAGCAGAGCGGCCCTCAGAGTTATACCACAATAATGTCCCTTGAACTGTTATAGGTGAATATGTTTACTTTCCAAGTTACTTTTGCTGGAGGGGACAGCAGCGCGGCCCTCAAAGTTAGATCACAAATGTACTTTCTGAGTCCCTTTTGCTGGAGGGGGCAGCATGACGTCCCCTCAGTCTTCCCAAGATGCTGCGGGGGAACAGCAGAACGTCCCCCGCCATATCTGTATCGTGCTGCTGGGGGCAGCCTGGCGCCCCCAGTATGGTGTCCATTCATCGTTCAAGTCGTAGAGGAATGCCAGCCCCATCGACGATCCGGATGAGATGGTCCAACTCGTTGTCTCTATCTTGGCTGGCATTCTTGTACATCTTGAATAGACGAAGGTCCCGCTCCTCACCAGTGGCAATGGCCCTGAGTTGCTGATAGTTTGCCAATCTCATCGCAGACTTTGGGCCTGGCTGGGGAGGCATTGATCCCGGCAGAGCCATGAAGTTGTACTTCTCCAGCAGGTCAGATCTAGAGGTGACTGGAAAACCTGTCAGGTCAGCATCCAACAGGCCTGCAGCGAATTCAAAAACCTGCAGGCGTCTCTCTGCCGTGAAGGTCCTCCATCCCGAAGGTGGCCACTTCATGGTGTTGTTCCTGCCTATCAGAGTGACGACCTCATCTTTATCCCAATTTCTTCTGCACGGTGGGAGCAGAGGCAGAATTCCCCAAGACAGGAGTTGGGCCGCTTCATGTTCAGGCTTCCTGGCTGCTTGTAGATTGGAGGGTGGTGGCAGGGGTGCTTGTGTCACAGGTCGCATTGGCTGGGGCTTGCACGTTGGAAATGGCGTTGGCAAGCGCCCAGGAGCTGGCTCCAACCTCTGGACCTGGTCCACAAACACCTCTGATATCCCTAGTTGCTGGCTGACCTTGTTGGCGACGTCTTCGAAACTGGTACCTTTTACCTCCGTTACCGTCCCTACTGGCCGGGGCTGCTTAGCAGAAAGAGATTGGCGGAGCTGACCCAAGGTGCTCGATCTTTTGACACTTGAATTTAGAGTTATGATCAGATAGGAGCCATCAAGTTGAGTGTCGACTTGGACCTTGTCCTCGCTTTCGTCCAGATTCTTTATGACCAGGTGGCTGGCTGTCATCTCCGGGTGGGAGGGGCTGTAAGGCTGAACTGGGGTTCCTGGAACCGGGGAGGCTGGAATGGCTGCAGTTGGCTCTTCCCATAGAGGTGTCGCACTCCCCAGGTTCCAGCCTGCCTCCCACTCACTAGCTGATCTGGATGGGTTGGCCGCTCCTCTCAGCCAGAGCCTCATTGCATGGATGGCTGTCTGGGCTGTGGGTGATGCCATTGGAATAGGGGTGATTACTCTTGCGTAGTCAGCCGGGTTCAACGCCAGGTAGAAGCCACTTGCCTCCGAAAAGAAGTCGTTGGAGACTCCAACTCCAGGATGCTTCAGCATGACATGCTTCTTCAGGTCAGCCATCCTGTTGCTTGTGTGTTCACTGCTCGGACACCATGGACAGACCACTCGTAGCCGAAAGTGTGGCGCCGATGCAATGTGAAGGCGCAGCTCTCTTCTGTTGCCAAAGGTCCCAGGACACAACCAGCAATGTGAACTCATCCTGAAGAATAGGTAAAAGACCATACTAAGAAAAATGTCCCAGCAGTACTCGAAGTTAGGGAAGACACAGTCAGTTTATTGTCGGAAAGATCTGTTGCTAGCATTGTCTATGAGTATGTTACTTCATCCAACTAATTTCAAAAGATTTTTTTTTTTTTTTTTTTAGATCCAGTCAACAGTGCAAAATTTGGTATAGTTAATACTTTGTACTTATAGCTCTTCATTTCAGCTTACAGTGTGTGCAGTAATTATTATAACCTAACACATCATTATTTTCTTCTAATTTCAGGTACATATTTTCACCAGGTTTTACAGTCTTAACACCTGCCCTAGCTGGGGGTATGACCTATCAAGTGCTCGTGTGTCCCTATGGCGAAGTATATACAACAGTGCAACATCTGGGTGATCAGGCCAGATCACACTGCCACGATTCATCACATTCATATTTCTCTAGAGTTACCATATGGCTTTATTGTTTATGATACTAATAATCAGCTACACAACACTAAGCGTTTCTTGTCCTTTTAGCTAGGCACAAAGTAATAATTTCTTCCAGCTTCTGTTTACTAGAGCACAGTTGAACTACTGGATACAGAGAGATGAAGAAGGTTCCTCAACATATTTCAGTTTAGGTTTCCCATATCATTATTTTTATGAAACTTTAGAGTTGTTAAATATGACTTATACAAGCGGAGAGACTGGGCTATTACTGCTTTTACAAAGTCTGAATGAGTAAATTTCCTAACGATCATTCACACATCTTGCAATCTTATGATAGAAAATAATCTAAACCGTAACTTCAAAAATGCAACATTGAATTCAAATGCGAAATTTAACTAGAATATCTACATATTTATACAATTGTTGAAATTACGTTTTCCCATATCTTGGGATTTTTTTTTTTTCAATATCAAACATATGCACCAGGACATGAAACATGCTTTTGATCAACCGAAACAAACCATGGCAACGTAAGTAGTAAAATCTCACTTGTTATGTTACCGTAAATTGCCTCATTTTATCTTGTTCAACATCTTGGATGTTTCACGTCTTGAAAACATGTTACAGAATGTCACATCAAAGAAGAATTCATTGCTTTCAGATGATGCTAAGATCGAATGTCAGTAAGACTTTTTCCTAAAACTACATAAATGAATATTAGCACAAATTAACTTGTGCCAATTTTAAGTGGTTTACGGTAATTTTACGTTTAAATCGAACATTTGTACACCTGCCTTTCTTTGGCAGAATCTAAAGATTCTCTCTCTTGTCAAACAACATTTCATACCTTAACCTTACAACTACCATATATTGGGATCTTTTACTGCATAAAGTCTTATAAAGGAAAGTCACTGCCTCTTCAGACACCATAAGAGGAATGAAGTGATACACATGACAAATGCCATACACCACCAAATTCCTTATCATTGATTAAAACTCCTGAAATTTAATTGCTGCCCAAAAGTTCCCATTATACAGCATTAACAATGGCTATTATGCAACTTCTACCTTAGCTACTATCAACATGCATGGTCCTACATTTCCTATAGAGAATCTGCTTGCAAGAAGCACATTTTCCATGGAAAGCAAACTTAAAGTCTGATGCAGATCTGTGTAGGACTATCCTTTAGCTTAATTTGTAAATAGCGCTATCCTTGAAACTGTATATAACTAAGCATCAAATACATTTTAACTAATTAAGTTGAATAATGCTAAATCTTATCTCAAGTTGAACAGTAACTAAAGTTAAGTTTGATTTGATATGAGATGAGAATGTTTGCAGGCAAAAAATGAAACCATGAATATTGAATTTCCTACAAAATGTATGAATAACGTTTTTCCTCTTTTACAGTTTATACAGTTTCCTTTAGACTGTCCTGCGCTTAATGTTAATTAATGTGCGCTATGATTTTTTAATGCCCTGGTAAACCATTTTGGTGATGAATTACCGCGATAGGCCATTAAACGGTCAATGTGGTAAACCTTAGCAGGTGTATTTAACTTGCGTTTCACCAGATAGGTTAAGTCATCTAGGCGCTGTAGAACTAGAAATGGTCCTTTCCACCTTGGGGCTAGTTTTACGCATATTCCGGGTTTCTTACTGGGTTCGTATAACCATACAGCTTGTCCCGGTTGAAGAACTCGCTTCGCACTCTTTATTATACCCCCGGCATACGAAGTATGTCGAGGGGTATATAGTTTTCGTCTTTCCGTCCGTTCGTCCGTCTTTCCGTCTGTCTGTTCGTCCGTTAGTCCGTCCGTACGTAAGTTAACATTTGCGTTAAAGTTTTGCGTTAAGTTTTTTATTTTGCTTCTGTTAACCAGAACTTGTTCATACATGCTTATTATTTTAGTAGAGGATGGAAACTGATTAAATTGCATCATCTAGATGCTGCTGCTGGCCTAAGGTCAAGGTCACAGACTTTGAAATTTGTTCAATAGCTGCGTTAAAGTTTTGCGTTAAGTTTTTGCTTTTTCTCGTTTTTTCCGAAAGACTTAATTGTAACTTGTTCATATGTGCTCAGTGTTAGTACAGGATAAATAGATATTAGTTTTCATCATCTGGATGCTGCTGCTGACGTAAGGTCAAGGTCACAGACTTAGAAATTTGTATACCATTTGTGTTAAAGTTTTGTGTTCAGTTATATTTTATGCTTATATTTTGAATATACTTGAATAAAACCTTTTACAATGCTACTAGGTTTACTTCTAGGTTGAAATGGATCAGTTGACATCGTCCAGATGCTGCTGCTGCTGACTTAAGGTCAAGGCCACAGACTTTGAAATTTGTATACGCTTTGCATTAAAGTTTTATTTTACAACGGAACCTTTTATTATGCTCCTAGAATGACTTATAGGTTGAAACTGATCAGTTGACATTGTCAAGATGCTGCTGCTGACTTAGGGTGAAGGTCACAGAGATGAATTGTTTTTGTAAATTTGTGTTAAATGTTTGTGTTAAATTTCTATGTTTTTTTTTCTGCTTATGCAAATTTTAAATTGAACCTTCTGGCTTTTGTCTATAGGCCTTTCACTGGGTTTGTTATAAATTGTCCACCTGTCTGTCTGTTTGTTAACATTTGCTTTAAAGCTTTGTATTTAATGTGCTTTTATTGGGTTGGCACTGGCCGGGGGTATACGTGAGCCCCTGCTCACTTGCTCTAGTGTCATAATGTTTCTTGCTGTACATAGCATTCTTTTTCAGGTTTTTTCGTGCAAGCTCATGGGCTTGTTGCAGTTTATCTTGAAGATTTTTGAGATACTCATCCACAGTTATGTCTGTTTCTGCCATAGGTTGTCCTACTATAGCTGCCATCGGTAGTAGGATTTCTCTGCCAAAGACCATCTTGTTTGGTGTGAGTCCAGTACTCGAATGAACGGATGCTCTGTAGGCCATCATGACCTGGGGCAAATAAAGATCCCAGTCTTTCTGGTCACTGATACAGTACATCGTTAACATAGCAGCCAGCGTGCGATTAAAGCGTTCTGTTACACCATTGGCTTGAGGTCTCATGACTGATGTTTTAACTTTTTCGATTTGTAAGAAGTTACACATTTCCTTAAACAGTTTGGATTCAAAGTTAGTGCCGCCGTCTGACAGCAGTAGAAGAGGCGCACCAAATCTCGATACGAAGGCATTCACAAAGGCTGTTGCTACAGTGGATGCCTCCTGATCAGGCAGTGCAACCGCTTCTGTCCATTTAGTGAAACAGTCTGAGATTACTAGAATAAACCTATTCAAATGATGACTTAGTGGTAGTGGTCCCAAGATGTCAATAGATACTTTTTCCATAGGCTCTGAAACAGGATCTTGTCCTAGAGGTGCCCTTGTGAGTTTGGAAGGTTTTCTGGACTGACATAAATCACACTGTTTACAATAGGATGCTATTTTGTCCTTCATTGCAGGCCAGTAGAAATGTTCCTGTATACGTGAGAGCATTTTCTCTGCGCCCAAATGACCTGCACTCGGAATATCATGATAATTCTTTAATATGTCCACTTGTAATATTTCAGGCACTATTAACTGAAATTTAGTCTCTCGTAACTTTTCAGGTACCCACTTTCTGTATAGCATTCCTCCAATTATGCTAAGTCTGTCCCATTGTCTCCATAATGTTTTAGTAAATGAAGTAGTCTCTGAGATGCGCGTCCATTCGGGTCGTGACTGAGATTCTACACCGACAATGATATGGCTTATTACAGGATCCGACAGTTGTTGCTGACGTACATTGCTCGGTTCCCAGCCTTCTAACAGGAATTGACTATGTTTCAGCTGAGCAGTAGCTTCGCTTTTCTGTTGCCCTCGTGTTACTGCTCGGGATAAGTTGGTTGAATCATGTGCTTCAGAGTTTACGTTTTCTTTATGCCATTCAGGATTATGGCCATCAGGGTCATTATTTTCATTTTTTTCTTGTCGCAAACAAACTTTGCATGGAACACGTGATAAGGCGTCCGAGTTTCCATGACATCTTCCGTGGCGATGAGACACTGTAATGTCATAAGTTTCAATATGTTGTAGCCACCTGGCAACTTGACCAGAGGGATTTCTCAAATTTCTCATCCAACTTACTGCTGCATTATCTGTTCGCAGTTTTACTTTCTGACCTAATAGATAATGATGGAAATGTTTGAGAGCTGTCACAACTGCTAGTAGCTCTTTACGTGTAGTACAGTACTGTAACTCATGCTTATTCATAGTCTTACTCATGTACGCGATTACCCGTTCTGCTCCGTGTTGTTCCTGTGAGAGTACCGCTCCTACCGTAAACTGTGACGAATCGCTGTCGAGAATAAATTCATATCCCTCTAGAGGATACGACAGAATTGGAGCTGTAGTTAACTTTTCTTTCAGAGTGTCAAATGCTTTTTGGCAGTCAGCGGTCCAGACAAATTTTCTGTTCTTTTCACACAGCTGATAGAGTGGTTTGCATATTTCTCCGAATGAAGCGATGAACCTTTTATAGTAGGCTGCCAATCCTACAAAGCTTCTAACCTGTTTCACGGTACGGGGTACCGGCCAGTCTTGAACATCTTTAATTTTGTCCTTATCTGTGTGAATTCCATTTTGAGAAACTTCATGTCCAAGGAATTTAACTGATTTTTGAAAGAAAATACATTTTGATGGCTTTAATTTGAGATTAGCATTTTGAAGTCTTTGAAAGACATGTTCAAGTCTCAGTAATGTTTCTTCGACAGTTTTGGCAGGAACTATTATGTCGTCCATGTATAACAGACATTCTACCCACTGCATGTCACGGAAAACGTCTCCCATGAGGCGGCAAAATTCTGATGGTGCTGCAACCAAACCAAAAGGCATTTTAACAAATTGATAGAGTCCCATGCTTGTAGCAAATGCGGTTTTCTCTCGATCTTCTTTGGCGACAGGGATTTGCCAGTAACCAGCGTTTATGTCCATACAACTGAAATATACAGACCCTGCAAGTGCATCTAAGCATTCGTCGACACGTGGAAGAGGATAGGAATCTTTCTTTGTGACAGCATTTAATTTTCGATAGTCCACACAAAATCTAGTGCTGCCATCTTTCTTTTTAACCAGGACTATGTTGCTGGACCAAGGACTTACAGACGGCTCAATTACACCTTTCTGAAGCATCTTCCGTACTTCCTCGCGCTCAATATCTCGCTTGACCATGGGTAATCGTCTCATTGGTTCTTTGATAGGTTCAGCGTCCATGGTATTTATACGATGCTCGACTCGATCCGTAAAACCTAAGTCATCAGATGACTGAGCGAACACGGACTGATATTTTGTCAGTAACAACTTCAATTGATTCTGTTCATTTTCACTCAAATTGATGGAGCTTCGACGAAAAAGGTCGCCTAAGTATTCTGGGAGCTCTGCAGTTGAGGGCTGTTCCACAACTGTTTGTACATTACGCGATGTTACTTTAGTATTTTCATTCTCTTTGATCGATGTACAGGTTCCCAAGGTAGTATTTGGATAGACTGTGACAGTTTCTTCACTACAGTTTATAATATTCAGGGCCCTTAACTCTTCAGTATCTTCTGTTTGTATTACTCCAGGAAGAAGTTGTGTCGGAGACTGCGGCTTTACAGACTCAATAAAAGCTGTCTTAGTTTTTAATTGCTTTTGATTTGGAATTTTAACAGTTACCCAAGCACTTGAGTTTGCAGGAATACTTGTCTTTTCTTCAGCTATAACTCTACATGTCATTGAGGAATTGCCACCAAGCCAGCAAGAGATCTGGTCAGTCTTAGTATGCAATATGTATTTCTCATAATCAATTTTCTTGACATGTTCAAGGAGAAAATCTTGACCTAAGATACCATCTGGAGAGATGTCACAGACAATAACCTGGTGAATATAATCTGTTTTCCCTAATCTAATTGTAATATCAGCATGTCCATATACATTTATGTCTATGCCATTTACATTTTTCACCTTAAACTTGTTTTCTTTCAGCTGAGGCCTTAAACTGAGGTCTATCTTTTGGTAGATTCTATGTGACAAGAGAGTTGAAGTTGAACCACTATCTATTAAGTAATGTGAACTGACTCCACAAATTTTACAGTCTGTGTAGAAGCCATTGTCAAATGTTTTTGAATGTTCATAAATTTTCCCAATCAAACAAAGTTTTAATTGTTCATCTGCTTGAGTTGTAGGCCCTTCCACTTCCATCGGCCTTGGGCCTACTGGGTCGATGGACGGCGGTTTTCCTGGTTACCATTGTAGTTTGGCTGTTCGTGCTGTTGTTGTCTTTGTGGCTGCTCATACCTCCTGTTACGCTCATTATTTGGGCAGTTACGTTGTAGGTGTCTTGGAGAGAGGCATATATAGCAAAGTCGGGAACCATTCCTGTCTCCAGGGCCTTGGTTACCACGAGCCTGATTATTATATTGTCTTGTTAGTCTCTCTATGCAGAGCTGCAGCTGTTTTATGGTGTTTTGCAAGTTTGGAATGTTCACATTATTGTTAGTGGCTTGTCCAGTGGATGCTTGGCTGTCCTCATGATTTCGATAGTCCACACAAAATCTAGTGCTGCCATCTTTCTTTTTAACCAGGACTATGTTGCTGGACCAAGGACTTACAGACGGCTCAAACAAAGTCTTAAACGCCACTGTTATACAAATTTTAGAGTCTATGACTGTTACCTTAATACAAATTTTAGAGTCTTTGACTGTGGCCTGAAGTCATCAGCAGAAACTGATGCTAGAGTTAAAGCAAATATACATCAGATGGTTCCATTCCAGAATGTTGGAAACATACCATCATAACACAAACTTAAACAGAACTTTTAAGGCAAAACATTACAGTAAAAATTGAACACCATATAAAGTCAGTCTGCATGGCTGCTCAAGCTGATTTCAGCCTTTGCTGTTCCTGCACACCATTTGGGCGAGGCTAAGGTGAGCCATGACACAACAAAACCAACAAACAGGTATGTGCGCCCAGCGAAGACTCAGAAATCAGCCTGGGCATCCGCCAGTCTGATCAGCTTCTTTGATGTCCACATGGAGCTAGCTTAGACCCTTAGCTACCCTTTAAGTGCACAGTGAAGACTCTGCTCACTGGGCAGATGCACAAGCTGATCTGAGTCTTCACTGGAAGCACATGCCACTTTGTTTGTTTTGTCGTGTTGTGGCTCAGATGTGGTCTTTTGTTGGATAATAATAATGTTAAAATATAAGTAGTGTCTTTCTTAACAATTGACTTAGGTATATGGGTACACCGCCATATTTTCTGCCATTTTTCAAAAATGGAAACAACTTAAGTAATTTCCTATTTTTTTCCCTAGAAAACAAAACCCTTCCAAAGGGGTATAAAATGAAAGAACCACTCCTAGAGGAGACAGTTCTTCCCTTTAGGAGTTGAACCCTATTGAGAATGGAGGCAAAAATGAAAACGGCAGAGTTGCATCCCTGAAAGAGTATCCATTTACCTTAAGACCATTTTAAATACCCTGATAATCTAAGGTGCATGCGGGAACTTAAACCCAAGCTCCAAATAATAAGGGTAAGAGTGATAATTCACAGACACTTTTTTTTTATTTTGCAATGAAAACACTCCCTAAGAAAGACATTTTATCCAGGGAAGCAAAGAGGAAGTAACAGAAGTTGTTCCCCTTTGTAAAAATAGCCATCAGAGGAGATGGCAAATCCCCCGACCTAAGACCCCCATGGGTCTTGGTAAAAAGGGTGCACTTCAAAACACATATTAGAAATATATTGTCGTTCTTTTATGCTTCTGATTGACATTACTGTTAACATACGCATGATTATCTAACACTCAGACTAAAACAGTATGCTTGACTGCTAAAAAGAGGTAATATCACAAACAACCACCATATAAACAAATGTATAGCATATGATACACTCAATTTTCAAAATGTGTGAATAACTTCTAAAGTACAAGCCCTACAAACCTAATTTTGAGCTCTCTAGTAAGTGAATTTGGACAAAGAACCCAAATCTGGAAAAAAAAATTTTTTTTTGGGGGGGGGGGGGGGGGGGGGGGGGTGCGGGAGTGGGCACGGGAATGTGGAGGGGTTAGAGAAAGTTAGGAACACTGATAAGATATCACAGCATGATCATCAATATTCTAAAAGGTACACGGTTATTCAAATTCTGGAGCTGGCCAGGGTTATACAGATATGGAGCAGAGACTCAAACAGCAGCTCAAAATACCAAAGGGAAATAACTCACATAGTATAAAGCAAGAGTTATCATTCATGTATGAGATCAATTGTTATGACCTGTTCTGCATATCTGTGAAGTATCAAGAAAATATTTCAAAAGGTATTCAAGCTATGGAGTGGACACCTAAAATCATCAAAGGGAAATAACTCCAAAAGTAAGAAAGCAAGAGTTGTCATTCTTGTTCGCGACACATCATCATGACCTGTTCCACATATCTGTGAAGTGTCATGAAAATATTCCAAAAGATATCCAAGTTATAGAGCGGACACAAAATCACACCTTAAACCATCAAGGGGAAATAACTCAAAAAGTAAGAAAGCAGGAGTTGTCATTCTTGTTCGCGACACATCGTCATGACCTGTTCTACACATCTGTGAAGTATCATGAAGATATTCCAAAAGGTATTCAAGTTATAGAGCAGACACGAAATAATACCTAAAATGATCAAGGGGAAATAACTCAAAAAGTAAGAAAGCAAGAGTTGTCATTCTTGTTCGCGACACATCGTCATGACCTGTTCTACGTATCTGTGAAGTATCATGAAAATATTCCAAAAGGTATGCAAGTTACAGAGCGGACACGAATCTGCCAAAAATCACACCTAAAACTATCAAGGGGAAATAACTCAAAAATTAGGAAAGCTAGAGTTGTCATTCTTGTTCGCGACACATCGTCATGACCTGTTCTACATTTCTGCGAAGTATCATGAAAATATTCCAAAGGGTATTCAAGTTACAGAGCGGACACGAATCTGCCAAAAAATCACCAAAGGGGAGATAATTCAAAAAGTACAATAGCAAGAGTTACCATTCTTGTTCGCGACACATCGTCATGACCTGTTCTACATAACTGTGAAGTAGCATGAAAATATTCCAAAGGGTATTCAAGATATAGAGCGGACAAGAAACGTGTTTACGGACGGACGGACAGACGGACGGACAGACGGACGGACGCCAGGCTCATCGCTATATCCCCCGAACCTTTCGGTCGGGGGATAAAAATGGAGGAAGGACATGGAACTGTACCACGATTCTTTTAAATTTAAGCCTTTTTTTCAACATGGAATATTACAATGAGCGAAGTTATTCCTTTTGCTCCCATGCGCTGTATATTAGAAGGGGGCAGATGGATGAGTTGTTTCCCCTGAAGTGTACAGATTCAACATAAACAAAATCCCACACAAGGTGTGTTGGAAAACATAAAATGTTTGCCCTAAAATGTGTTTATTGGCTGGACAAGTTAATCACATCTTTATGTAAGTTCTTGTCCCAATACTGCTTACATGTAAAATCTAATATGATACCATCATGAAATAAACAGAAAATATTTAAATCGAAACTTCAGCCTTCGTAAAATCTCCTGTCCTAAAGATTGTCACTTGTCCATAATGTTACATTAATCATGAATGATTCTATAAGCGTCATTTTGGGTTTGTTCACTGACTTGGCTGTTTGGGTCTTTCTGTGGCTATATCTAGCTGTGTCACAACAGAACATGCTGCTCCACTGGTCTAGAGTGCTCTTTTAATACTTTAGAAAGATTATCAAAGTTTACTCCGGGCTGCTTCCCTACACTCATGATACAACCTTATCCAAAACCTCACTAAACATACTAAAGTTTCTGAGACTTGTAGCGTATCATAATACTTTTTACATGTAGAACAAAGTTCTGTAAAATATTTAAAATAATTAACAGAGCTCTAGATAAGAGGGAGTATTTCATGATAATTAAGGATAATTTTTCTTATTTCTCATCGAAACCATATGTTTTGACCCCTCATCTGAACCGTCTCGTCGAGACTGTTCAGATGAGGGGTCACAACATATTTTTTATGCAGAATTAACAAAAATTATCCCTAATTATCACCAAATACTCCCTCTTATCTAGAGCTCTGATTAACATCCAAACATTCACATGAAACAGATTTGATTTGATACTGAGGAGCCAGCTGCCACAACATATGTTTTTATGAATACAAAAATTCTCCCTGTCATCAAAAGCGACGTTTTGAGACAGATTCTGAGGCAATTTTATGTATGGTGGCTCCTCATTAAAAACTACCCTGTGAGTCCTCATTGGAATCATCTGGTTAAGATGGTTCTGAGGAGTCGCAACAATGGAAAAGCCTGTGTGCACATGCAATAAGAACTTAGCCTATAAATTGCTTTGACCTTTGAAGAAGAGTATGGTATTTTCTAATAAATGCCGTGGGGGCACTGCAATTCACAAATCCAATACAAAAGGCATTTTAGGACAAAATTTCAGCATTAAAGAACATATTTTGGTGTTCAAAAGCCAATCCATGTTGATTTTGACCACCTTTTCATAAAAGAAATGAGGGGGTGCATTTATTAGAGAGGGGGGCATTTATTAACAGAAATGCAGCACAATAAACGACAACCATCATTTAGAAAATGCTCATATGCTCACCATCAGATCTGATCTTCTACTATATACAGATGTATGCATATGTGCTTGAATTCAGTATTTTTCAAATCCAGCTGTTATCATACTGGTAGGATGTGCAAATTCAAAAATATAAATTGCAGAATCATATGCATTATGGAATACCTCCTTTACTTGCACACTGTTAAATGCATTTGAGCCACTACACGACAAAACCAACAAAGTGGTTGTACTGCCAGTGCAGACTCAGATCAGCCCGGGCATCCGCCCAGTCTGATCAGAGTCTTTGCTGTCCGCATGGAGGTAGCTTAGACCCTTAGCTACCTTTTAAATGCTTGGCAAAGAGTCTGATTAGACTCTTTAGCTGCCCAGGCTGATCTTAGTCTGCACTGGGCACACAACCACTTTGTTGGTTTTCTCATGACCCGGCTCATTTGTACATTTCAAATTAAATGTCCTTTAAAATCTTAACACTACCCTGTTGCTATGCTTTGTTAGTAAACCAAGATATAGCATCTAGAATATTGAAAGACTGTCAATATTCTAGATGCTATATCTCGGTTTACCTTTCAAATTAAACGTCCTTTAAATTCTTAACACTACGCTGTTGCTTTGCTTTATTAGTAAACCGAGTTATAGCATCTAGAATATCGAAAGACTTTCAATATTCTAGATGTTATATCTCGATTTACCTTTCAAATTAAATGTTCTTTAAAATCTTAACACTACGCTGTTGCTTTGCTTTATTAGTAAACCAAGATATAGCATCTGGAATATTGAAAGACTTAGACATCTGGATGAAAAAATAAAATGGCTATGGTATGGCTGGTCATCATCGGCAGTCCCTCACCATCTGTTCTAGCTTCCCTTGGTCGTACAGCTGCCTTACTTCAGAGTTCCCACCTATACTGTTACCACTGATGAACACTCTTGGTACCTAAAATAGGAAATAGTTACTGAGCTTACATATGGACCTTATGGGTGAATGGGGAAGCAACTGTGCTATTTTCATTTTTGCCTCCCTTCTCCATAGAGGTTAACTCTTAAAAGAGGTTAACTCTTAAAGAAGAGAATTTGCCAATTCATAAGCTGCAGCAAATTGATATCAGGCCTTTCTAACAAAAGTACTATTTTGAATTGCATCTCCGACATGAAATTAATGAAAACCCTGTGGTACCAACTATTTGATCTGGGTCCTAAGGTGAGGAGGGGTAGGCCTAGACCCCTATGACAGTATCACTTTTACTGCAAGAAATAACTTTTCAGCTCTGTCTAATTATCATTTTTCTGTTCTTTTTTTTTCTTTTTGAAATGTACTTTATGCATGAATTTGGTATCTTTTAAGACAAGAACAGACTACTTCAACATTCACCTCCCAAAGACAAGAACAGACTACTTCAACATTCACCTCCCACTCTCCCCTCCCCCAATCCCAATCCCACCCCCATCCCCCTCCCCACCCCTAATCCAAAAGAGGAAGGTAACAGGGAAATTTCAGGAAATGCTGTATTGTTTTATTAATTTCATTAGCATTTAATCCCATGCGGTTGCTTCCCTAACACCAACAAGCATACAATTGTAAGCTAGTGAAATGAATAGATTTGCAAGATTTAAGGCAATACACATGCCTTATACATTAAGTCACATTTTAGGCATACAATAGTGACACAGACCTTTAAATGTCAGGTAGGGGGATATAGTTTGTAAAGTATACTTACAGTGCGAGCACCTGTCATTTGGTTAAGGATGTCTTGTAAAGCACTACCATCTGGTCTTCTATCCAGCTCTATAACCTTAAAATCAACACCCATTTTCTGGAATGTATTCTTGGTGGCTCTGCAGTAGGGACAAGAAGTCTTGGAGAACACCACTATACAGTTATGCTCAATTTCTGACTTTATGAACTTAGCCTCTTCACTACTCATGTCTACATCGCCACCTGATGATGAATTCCCCATTTTAGCAAACTAAGAAGTAATAAGACACTGGAAAAAAGAAGATATATATAAAACACAACAGTTGTAGAAATATCTGGACACTTAACCATTTCAGGGGAAGCAACTCAACCATTTTTGCCTCCCTTCTCAGTAGGGACTATTCTAAAAGGAAAGAATTTGCTCCCCTTTCAGTAGGGTCTATTCTTAAAGGAAAGATTTTGCTCCCAAGGGGAGCAAATTCTTGGGAGCGAATTCTTTCCTTTTAGAATAGTCCCTTACCAAGGACTGCCATCCATGGACACAAAAGTTGTTTTCCCTTTGTAAAACTGACAGATAAACATGAATGTGTTTGGAAGAAGTTCATTTTACTGCATGGCAATGAACCCAAAATATTGCTGGGGAATGGCAAACTGCGCAAATCCTGATCAGTCTGATCTGGCAAATTCTTTCCTTTCAGAGTGGACCCCATGTCAAAGAGCTACCTCATCTAGAGAAGCAAGCAGAAATTCCCGCAAGGTAATACAGTCAACCCTCTCATAACGACACTCATTACAACAGCAAAATTCTTTACCAGGTCATTTTGATATGCACGAAATGGCTTTATTGCTAAAAATATGTATTCTTCATAACAGCAAATTCAGTTAAACATCCAAATATTTGGGAACTAATGGCGTCATTGTAAAGAGGGTCCATTGTATACTATTATTTCTGGAAAAGAGGCAGGGGTGTTTATTAAATAGAGCAAGGGTGTTTATTAGGATTGATATGGAACTTCAACAGAAACTACATCAGTTGTAGTCTGACAACAGTAATCAGGGTCTGCACCAGACCTGAATTATGTACGAACATTTTCCTGTTTCGTTTTTAGTTTCTTTATAAAAACAGTGATTCATATTCAGTAATGTTTCAGTGAGGCAGTTTTAACGTGTTTTATTGGGAAATATGATGAGAAACAAACAACTAATAAATAATATGAACCAGAACCATTTCTCTCCCCTCACCCCCCCCCCCCCCCCCCCCCCCCCCCCCAATCCCACTAATTGAAGATTTACCTGTCACATTTTTCACACTAATAACAAGATACCCAGAACTCTGGGCAATTGATATACATGTACTTGGGTCATAAAACAGGACATTGCAATCATGCCAAATACACTGATTATATCAGGGCTTTAGGTTAAAGGCCTTTCTGAATACAGGCTAATTTAACTCCTATATGACCTCAGTTCAGAGGTTAGAGTTGGGGTTATGACAATTCTTGGATTTTTGTCTCAATATTTCCCATAAAATAAGTTTTGTGTCCTCACTATAATAGGTTATCATTAAAAGAAAATTGAACAGTCAGAGGAGGCTTGAACAAATAATAAAACATGTACTTGGAGCATTGATTTACTTGGTTCAAAAAACAGGACATCACCAAACACTGTCATTTTGCCAAGGTATGATAATACTGATTATCTTTCTAATATAAAGCCTGCTGATGAAATTATAAAATGAGAAACTTAGGAGACTCAGTGGAAAGACAGAGAACTTCACTTTGCAAGATTCCCCAGGGTTCACAAATTCATCTTAGTGAAAAGATAGCAGTCTGATCACTACTCTGAGCCTTCTCTGACTAACAAAGGCTTTCTGGTATCATTTATTGGGGCCTTTTAGCATCAGAAGTCATTAACAAATGCAAAATCCCAAATTTTGAGTGCTCACAATCCGGCCCCTGTTGGCATAATATTATGGTGTTTTCTTCAGTATAATTACCATATTTCAACATGAGAACCTGTTGACATCCCACATTCATGAAATAACTGAGAACATTTTTTTACTGTAAACGAAGCTTCTACCAGAAATATATTTTAGGGACAGGACTGATACTGCCCCATAAAAAACAGGCACTAGACGCATTAATTGTTGTGATCAAACACATAAAAAGGTAAAGGTTTCCCATAGCCTAATAGCCGTAGGGGCAGTGGGGGTTAGAGACCCACTGTATCTTGGGCACAGCTGATGAAAGGCGGAGCCCATCCCTCTCCTTTCGCTGCCTTATCCTTCCCTGATTCGAAAAAGGTACCCATTTACTGCTGGGTTGACAGAGAGAGTTTTCCAGTCATCGTATGGCGACAGTGAGCCGCGAACTCACGACCTTACGGTGACTTTCTGCACAATAGCCGAGCCACTCTAACCACTCGACTACGGCGCCTCTCAAGAAAAAACACATAAGAATTAGTGAAATAAATAAGTACATGTATTGTTGTGATCAAACACATAGGAATTTGTGAAATAAATATTCTAAATTTTAGATAAAATGAAAATTAAAAAAAGAATTCTAGTGTAGGACATCATTTGCAAAAATACCTGGCAAAGGTGTGTTTTTTTTATTTTTCATTTTGTATATCTCATTTTTTTAAATATTTACACAAATTCTAATGTGTTCGATCAAAACAATGTCTGGTGCCTTTTTTTCAAATGTTTTCAATCAAAGAACATGTCAGGTACCTGTAATCAAACACATGTTTAAAATACATATTGTTATTTAGGTCATACAGGTAAATGAATGTATTAAACTGTGCAGCAGCTGAGAAACTGCTGTTTTCATATGCTGAAACATATTTTTACAGTGACATAAATGCTGCAAGGTTGCGGCAAATTCGGGATTTTTGACTGCTTATGTACTCTGACCATTCACATAATGTAAAAGAGTGAAAGGTCAGAGAAGGCTTGGATTGTCTGATCAGCTGAGTCTTCCCTGTGCAGATATGCCGTAAGGGCCCTTTTCGCACCAGAAATAATATCTGATTCAAGGTACCCATGCGATCACTAGTATCCTGCTTACACATGGCTTCAGCACATGGTTTTCAAGCCATTCAACAAACAAAATAATCAAAAGACCAAGTAATACTACCAGTATCATTAAAATCTTTGATTTAACACAGCTTGATGTCGACATTAATGAGTTTAACGCAGATATTCATACATACCTGAAGGGGTACGTGTACTCACCGGATCGGACCGGATCGGGCATAATCACCGGATCGGACCCGAATTTTACCATTTATAGCTTTTTATCATACTTTCTTTGACTATTAATGTTTATATTTTGCATAATATATAGAAAATACCATGTTAGTGTCTTTTGATATCAAGTTTATCAGGCGAGACCAGAAACAGCGTAGGTGTGCGAGGCTTGCCAAGCCAGTCCGACGTGTTTCTGGTCGAGCCTGATATACTTGATATCAAAAGATACTTACGTGGTTTCTATTTATCATGCATCATGAGGTTTTTACGGCGTAAAAAGCGGCAAACAAGTGATAAGCAAACGCATTTTTGTTCGAACTTGCTGACATCGCGAATGCGTTATGACGTAAGTCGGTGACGTCAATTAACCAATCGAACGCGGCTGATATCACGGCCAACGTCAGTGTGTAGCCAATTGTCTTCAGAGATCGCTTCTTGAGGCATGACCTGATAACATTCGTGCAAACGCAGTTCTACAGTGACATGATATCACATCATGTTATCATACCCCTGTTATCAGGTGTATTTTGCAGCAGATGCATGATAAAGTGTATCCAACAGATACATTACTTTAATATGCGGGTTTTAAGGAGTCTATGTTGCCTCAATAACCTGTACCCACAATCTCTGTTTAGAACAAAAGCAGACAAAAAAAATCACATTATTTCATCTACAAATTTTTATTTTCATAACCATTAAATCACATTGTATTGCATATATGCTTGTTTACGTACCTGCATCTGTGAAAGGTCAAACATGCTAACCCAATAGCAACTGTAAGTTAATTAAGTTTATATCTTACTGTAATATACATGTTGGATACACTATTTTATGCAAAAAATAAACATTAACAGCCAAAGAAAGTATGATAAAACAGTCCTAAATGGCAAAATTCGGGTCCGATCCGGTCCGATCCGGTGATTATGCCCGATCCGGTCCGATCCGGTGAATTTACGTACCGTACCTGAAGAGCTAGATTTGAGCTGTCAAAATGCTAGCCTGGTTCACGTGCCCATCTTCATCGTCTGACATTCGAGGACCAGTCTATCAAAATGCTGGACACTGGAAAATCACGTGATAACCATATTTAGAAAATAAGCTAATTTCGTTTTGTACTTTCCTTATTGAATGAATTACTGTTAAATTCAAATATTATCTATGTACAATTCATAATAATTGCACTTATTATTTGTTATAAATAAGCTATAATTATATTTTTGTGCATTAAACTTTTGTCACGTGATAAGATCAACATACAAAATGGTGGATGAAAAGTAGGAAGTCGTCATCAATATTTGTTGAACGCAAATCGACAGATAATTTCATTTAGCACCCACAAAAATGTGGGTGAAGCCGGAGGAGGTGTTGCTCGCCAATGCACTGTGGTAAGTTGGAGTTGTCATCGCCAAGAAAAACGTGATACTTAGGCAAACTGCCATGGTAAAATGAAGGGGTCATGAAATGTATGTCACAGTTACAAAGACATTACAAAGACATCACTTTGCATAAAACATTTACTTACTTTAGTTACGTATGGAGCCATGGCAGAATGAAGAAAAATTACAACCACAGACATTTCGGTCACAGACATTTTGGTCTATAATAGTTCAGCCAGGCCCAAGGATGTTTATAATAGTATGATAACTTCGTGAAAAACATGTTTTTTGAGGGCACTAATTTGTCGTTTTACAGACCAGATTTGTAAAATGACAAGCAAGTTGTTGATTTGCTGTCGACTTTAAATAAAATCTTATCTAAGTGTGCCTATGGATGGCACTTACCGAATATGATCAGACAAAAACGGCCAAATCCAGCTATGGGATCAAAAGCACCCTGATAGCTCAGTTGATAGGGAATTTTGTCTCTAGACTGCCTATATACATACCTCTGCCGTGTAGGTTCAAACCCAGCCCTGGCAAGTAGAAATGGTTGCAGTAGTTTCACAAAGTATTTGTCAGCCCTATACAGCTGAGGGGGTGGTCAGGTGGTGCGAAGTTGCTGTGTGTAACTTCCAGTGCCGGGGCGTCCTACTCATTTGAAAAGTAGTAGGTTAAGGGCTTACTTTGCTTGCGGTAGGTGCGGGTGGGGGTTGTTTGGACATTTTTTTTCTCATCTATCATTTCTCTCTTCTTTCTCCCTCTCTTTGGGAGACGGCCTGATATAGACTGTCTCAAAGGGCCATTAAACCCAAATCAACCAACCAACCAACTATACAGCTGAGAACTACTTCTTTAGCACTTCTATGCCCCTGATTTATTTAGTTTATTGTTTTTCAAGGTATTGGTTAATTTTGTACCTGCAGTTCTGCCTGACCATTAGATAGGGTATAAAGATTTTAACTAAAGAAAACATGAAATCAGAGCAATTTAGAGTATTTCTTGTTTTTTTTTCTTATCCACTTTACAGTGGTATATATTATTGCAGGGTGACAGAGAGAGCAAATCCTTTCTTTGTTTTACAACGGAGGAAAGGCTACGGTGGTGGGGGCCTTACAGGTCTTCTTGTAGGGACCTTGGATACTGTTCTTGACAACAAAGTAAGTCTGGGTTTTAGCTCTTACACAAAGTGCGATAATTGTAAATTAAATAAGTACTGTACCAATAAAAATTCTAGAATTAGGACACCGTAAATTATTAGAATTGTCCTAGAATTGCACCCCCCCCCCCCCAACCCCCAAAAAATAGAATAATAAAAATAGTGATAGGTTCACTCATTAGTAGCGATATGATCCATGCCAGTTATATTTAAGAGCAATTCTTTATATGCTCAATGCCAGTCCAATCAGAGGACTGGCCTGGGCGTTCAAATGATTGTTCTCAAACGGTCTGGCATGGATCATATTACGTGGCCATACGATCCATGCCAGTTAGATTTAAAAAAAAAACAATCCTTCATATACTCAATGCCAGTCTGATTAGCGGACTGGCATGGGCAGTTCAAACTATTGCATTCAAACCGACTGGTATGGACCGTATTATGACTGGTGTTGTTTTGTCTCCTTTAGGAAAACATTCTTTCCTATAAGAGTGTATCCCTTTTGGAAGGGGTTAGTCACTCAGGGAAGCAAACATCAAATTACAAATATTATTTCCAGTTGTAAAAATGACAGGATAAAAATCTGTTTTAGGGAGATATTTTGGCAGTAAAAATTTCATGAAGAATTAAAATCTTAAAAAGTTTGTTCAAGAGCAGAGAATACATACAGAAGTAGGAACATGGGCCAGACTACGTAGTTTCGGCTAATAAAGCCTCGTCAGTGACTCTGACAATATCAGGTGACGAAACCAGAAAAAAGCATACTGTAAGTTCTTAATTTTAATTGGGCTGTCGATTCAAAGTCCTAATTAGAAAATCATTTGGTTGTCTGAATATACGTGTAAAACACCTTAAGTTATGGAGAAAAGTTTCTATTATAGATCTATAATTACCTACGGGATGACTCTTTTGATGTAAAAGAGGACTGCTTAAGAAAAAGTCATTTTGTTGTGGCTTAAATAAGTTATACCTAATTGTGCTTATCTTCTGTCTTGCAGACCCCTCCTTACAGAATACTGCATCAGACGCCACAGTCGGAGGTCAGCTACTGTGAGTATAAAATAAGCAATTTCTTTGTTCTTATTTTTCACATGTTCTTTCTTTTTGATCTGTGCAGTTTGTAAATAAGAAGCCAGGAATTTGATTATTTGAATATTTTATTCCTGTAGAAGCAAGGATATTGTGTGTGGATCATTATATGATTGCATCAAACTTGTCTCCATGTTTTCATTTTTTTTTATTAGATAAAAAAAAAAAATTCAGTTTGCCAGCCCCTTATTAAAATTCTGTGCAACCAGAAAAACAGATTGTGTTTTGGTCTAAGCAATCTGATTTAGAGTTAGTTTTTCATTCTTTACTATTTTTGATGTAAAATAACCTTGTTCAGAATAGTGAACAGGACCAGATTTAAAGCTGGAAGACAAGAAAGATATTTTGGAGTGAAAGATTTATAAAGCTAACCCACAGAAGGATCTGTTTCAAACAAGTTAGACTCAGATCAGATGCCATTGAACATAGATTAACATATGAAAATAAAATTTATTCATAATCAAAAAAAGTTGGACAGCCCTTATATTGCAAATAGACCTGCCCCAACCATAAGGTTGAAGAGCTTATTAAACATTAATTGGTTAATATTCCATTTCAGTGGTAGCTGTAGCCAACAACAAGAAAGACATATTTAAAGACTGGGAATGGCTGGAAGCCAACTTGATGCAAACTCTTGGTAAGAAGTTAGTTATCCAGTTGATATAAATATTTGGTTTTACACCCATAATGTTAAATATATCATATTCATTTGCTTATAAAACTGAGGTTATTCCCCTCCCCTCCCCCCACCCCACCTCACCCCCAGAATAACCCGAAAAATGTAAATCGATCATACTAACTTGCTATAAGATGGAGTTCTTCCCTCTTGATATTTCAAAGTGAAACTGCATTTGTAATGTCCAGTTTGCCTCCCAGTATGGAATAGAGGATATTTGACTTTTTCAGTGTAAGCTCGATTTTTATTTCACCGAATGAACACCAAAAGCAGTAGTTTCAGGAGTGGCTTTGCCACTCTTGAAAATACCGCTTTTGGTGTAAAGCCACTCCTGAAAATACCGCTTTTGGTGTTCATGAGTGAAATAAAAATTCATCTTACACTGAAAAAGTCAAAGAAGCCTCTCGTAAAAATACGGCTTTTGGTGTTCATGAGTGAAATAAAATTCATCTTACACTGAAAAAAGTCAAATTTTCTATTTCTTTTATGCTTGAAAATTGCAATAATTTTGTTTATTTAAGAGCGTCAGCCATCTTGACAGAAACACAACTTTTTTTCTAGATGTTTTGCGTCAAATTTGATGCTTCCAGCATGCTTATTGGGTATGATATTGGTTGTAAACCAGGTTTGCAACTGAAAAATACCTTCAAATATCATTTTGATGAACAGATCTCAAAAACTTGCAAAGAAAGAATACCTACAGGAGACTAAGGCAGCCTGGCGTCGCGTGCAGTAACAATGTTACGTTTTAGAAATAGATCAGCTCTAGCAGTGAATTGTTGAGTAATAATTCACTGTTTGGAGGTCAGTTGTAAAGTAAATCATATCACGAGCTCACTGTTGAGTAATAATTCACTGTTTGGAGGTCAGTTGTAAAGTAAATCATATCATGAGCGTGGAGCGCGAGTGATTTTTCTACTTACAACTGACCAAAAAACAGTGAATTATTACTCAACAATTCAATGCTAGAGCTGAACTTTTTCGATTCTAATGCTCAAAAACGCTGATAAAAGTATTCTTTTCATTCAAACTCTCCTAACTTTCCTGCCAGCTTGTTCATGCTCCCGCCAATATTCTCAACTGTATCTAAGGTAAATGTACGTTTTAATGGCCATTTTAGAAAGAAAAAGAGACATTTCACCGTCTTACGTCCCAAAACGTCACAAAATTACCTCAGTAATGCAAGTGACGTCAGCAGTTAGACTCACGCGCTCCACGACAGTGAATTGTTGCAGAATAAAACTCAGAAACTTTCTATTGCTTCTATAGGCGCACTGTGTTAGAATGGCGCTTTAAGTGACGTCATTTACGTCGTAATGACGTGAAAACATTCGTGACATAATTTTTGTCAAGCCAGATAAGATTTAGCCAATTAATCAACAAAAAATTTGAGGCTATTTCACAAAAATCCTATTTCTGAAACAGTGAAATCAAAAGTGATAATTTCACTGTTTCAAACAGTGAAATTATCAGTTTTGATTTCACCGAGAAATCTCTATAATTCGTTGAAAAGTATAAAAGAAGAAGCCCTTATATAGTGGAGGCTCACTGAAATGGGAGTCAAAATTTTCTTTGTAAGAATTTCTTACCTTAGAAGCGTACCCATTCACCTTAAAATCTTTGATGTCTCTTATTTATTTGTACAGCTGCCTTTGAAATAGAAGATGAAGCAACAGAGTTTGTGAAATGCAAGATAGAGAGCCTTTATGCAAATAAAGTGGATCCCTTTAAAGAAGGTAAGGCTCATATGGTCAGAATTCCAGATAAGTGGGGTTTTGAGGATAATTCTCAGATCATTTTTTAGCTCGCCTGAACGAAAGTTCAGGAAGAGCTATTGTTGTCGCGTCGGCGTCCGCGTTCGGATTGGATGTTTTGGTTAAAGTTTTTTAAAGACCTATATCTCCTTAACCCATGGATGGATTCTTTTGATACTTGCACTGTAGTTAGATATTAGTCTAAGGTTTAACAGGGTACCACCCCCACCCCACTCCATGACCTTGATGTCAAGGTCATGGACTTAGAAAATTGGTAGTTTTTTTGGACTGGATGTTTTAGTTAAAGTTTTATAAAGCCCAATATCTCCTTAACCCATGGATGTATTCTTTTGATACTTGCACTAAAGTTAGATATTGGTCTAAAGTTTTGGTAGGTTCTACCCCCACCCCCCTCTGTGACCTTGATGTCAAGGTCATGGACTTAGAATATTGTCTTTTTATTGATTGGATGTTTCGGTTAAAGTTTTTTAAAGAATTATATCTCCTGAACCCATAGATGAATTCTTTTTATATTTGCACTGTAGTTAGATCTACAGAGTACTACCCCAACCCCGCTCAGTGATCTTGATGTCAAGGTCAGGGACGTAGGAAATTTTTGTCTTTTTTAAAGTTTTGTAATTGCATACTGATTCATAATGCTTTGCAGAGATTTAGTTTATACTTGAACTGATGTTAGACTCTTTTTTGAGTTTTTACAAAACACCTTATACTTACCCCACTGGATGACCTTGAAGTCAAGGTCATTTACTTAGAATTTTGTCTTAAAGATTTTGGTTAAAGTTTTATATTTATGAAGACATAATTTCACAGTGCCACGATGATGGACTCAGTTGATACTAATACTTGGACTGATGTTAGATAATGGTTCAGGGTTTTGATACATCCTAGCTCCCCCCCCCCCCCCCCCCCCCCCCCCCCCCCCCCCCCCCCCCTCCCCACTCCTCGTCAGTTTTTTTACCTCAAGCTCTTGGACTTTGAAATTTCATTTCATTTTTTTATATTTTCATATTTTTCTGAGATAGCTTTTTGTTTGTAAATGTGTTTTCATTATGGACATGCTCTCATGAAGTTTTATGCATAGCAGTCCACACCACCATAGCGGCTGTGTCATGGGCAAGCACCTATTCAGGCGAGCTATGCTGTCAGGCGACAGCTCTTGTCTTATTTAGCAATGAAAACATATGTTGTGACCACTCATTTGAACCATCTTGGTGAGAAGGTTCTAATGAGAGGTCATAACATACTTTTTTTCTCTGTTATCCCTTCTTATTTGGAGCACTGACAGTACCATGCGCCTCATCCTTCATACAATTCATGACTACTCTTTTTCCTGTATTTTTTCTTGAAAGAAGAAGCAGTCCAATCTGAGTCTGCACTGGTTGCCTTATTGTTTTTGTCCAAATTTAATATTTGCATTTTAGAATATTTGCCATATTTCTTATCAAACAGTTAAAATTAAATAATTACATTGAGACACGCAACGTAAATGACGTCAAAATAAAAATGGGTCTCTGTAATATGATTGGACGTCGGCGACGTTATGATGTCATTGATGCTGTTCCGCTGTTACCAGAAAAACTGCGTGTTAATGTTTTACTGCTGCAATATTAGAGCTAATATAAGATTTTTCATCACAGTTTTGAACGAAACGAATGTAAATATAAGCAATGAACTTAATTTTTCTGATGTTTATCGACGTGTAAACTACATTTGGTCACTAGCAAAGTTTACATGAACCCCTTCGAGGTTCATTCACGTTGCACGCGACCCAATGTAGTTTACACTTTGATAAACCTCAGAAAAATGAAATTCATTCCTTAAATGTTATTTTACCGAATCTGAATCTGGTAGGGTGATAACGTCTGAAATTCTAACCCTTTCCTTGTCTCACTTGTAACTAGCTTTACTCGCTTTATTGGAGGTGTAGAATGAAAATATGAATTTCTTGCTCTACAGATGATGAGACAGAGAGGTTTAAGACGGCAACAAGAAAATTTATGAAACTGTTCAACATGCCAAGGGAAGAGAAACTAGTCAATCGTAAGTTAGTTTGTGACCTCTAAATACCCGTAATCAAAAATTTTGTAAATATTTTATAGTTCCGTAAAGTGCTTAATAAAACCATTAATTTTCCATTTGTCCCAAATGGAAAATTAATGGCTTTTAGGTGTCCCAATGTTTAAGCTCATTAGATTATAATAGAAAAATATTTAGTAAATTCTCATTAATAGAATTTCCTTAATGTGACAGTTCTAATTAGTTGTAATGTGGCAGAGCTTTATGGTCATGTGTCCTTACTGGTTTTCATAACCTGATGCCTAGGAAAGATTGATGGCATTGGTAAACACTGTTAATTAATTGGCACCAGTGACCATATGAAATCAGTCCCAACTGAAATAACTTTCTAAAGTGAAAGCTGTTCTTCCTCTGAGAAAACTAGCTAATTCATCATTTAAAATGTATTATATGAATCCTATTTAACAAAAGGGGAGGTGTTATTTTGAGCCTTCAGAGAAGTTAATCCTCCATTGCCAATATACTCCTAATAAACAGTATTAAGGTGGATATATGTACTTTCAGATTAAGTAATTTGCCTCCATTCTCAATAGGGGTATGCTGTTACAGGAAAGAATCTGCTCCTCTATAAGTTAACTCTTTCCCTAAAGACCCCTGTTTTAGTGGACTTGATTTGAAAGAGCTAGGTCCTCCTGAGAAGCAAACCGGAATTCATGTTGTTTCCCTTTTTAGAATTGATGGAAAACATGGATGCTGGCAAGTCAATATAACATTAGTTTTGAAAACAGGCAGGGGAGAATTATTAGAGAAGGGGCGGTTATTAGTTTTAATACGGTAATAAGAAACCTTATCCCCAAATTATTATGAAAATCCTCTTCATCTGAAGCTTTGGACTTTTCACAGACTACTCATGCAGTTACTGGAAGGGCAAAGTTCCAAGACAGGGCTGGATGTATCTCAGTGTGAACCACCTCTGTTTCTACTCATTCTTGATGGGTAAAGAGGCTAAGGTGATCCTCAGATGGACTGACATTACAGTAAGTTATTGGTTTTAAACCATTTATAAAGGAAATTCCAAGTAAAGGACAAAATTTGCTCATATTAGTCTGTTAATACCATTTGCTTATATCTGTCTTACAATTTGCTTATATTGGCCTGTTGATACAATTTGTTTATGTTGATCTGTTTATACAAAAAGAGATATTTATTTAAGAAATAGATCAGCTCTAGCAGTGAATTGTTGAGTAATAATTCACTGTTGGGAGGTCAGTTATAAAGTAGATCATATCATGAGCGCGGAGCGCAAGTGATATATCTACTTACAACTGACCGACAAACAGTGAATTATACTCAACAATTCAATGCTAGAGCTGAACTATTTCGATTCTAACACTCATAAATGCTGAAAAAGTATTCTTTTCACTAAAACTCTCCCAACCTTCCTGCCAGCGCTTTCATGTTCCCACCAATATTCTTAAGTGTATCTAAGGTAAATGTACGTTTTCATGGCGATATTAGGAAGAAAAAGAGACGTTACGCTGTCTAACGTCTCAAAATGTCACAAAATTACGTCAGTAGTTGCAGTGATGTCAGCAGTTACACTCATGCTCTCCGAATCTGAATTGATGCAGAATAAAGCACGGAAAATTTCCATTGCTTCTATAGGCGCACTGTGTTAGAATTGCTGTTAAAAAAAAGTCACAGAATGGTAATCATTTGTTTGCAAAGATTTCATTGATACATGTTTCTGAGCCACACCCAGAATGTCACTTAAATGTTGCCAAATTGTGTATAACTGACCAGTGCGAATTCAACTTAACAAGTGATCTAGTCCCACAAATAAAATTGCACATGTTGAATGTCCCACAGTAAGTTTGTGATAAAGATGCTAACCTCTGAAAAGTAGGCAAGGCTTTGGAAAGGTGAATTCAGTGTTAAATAAGCTACCCTGATTTTGTGGGGTTGAACTTAATACAGCTGAACTTTGTTAGCTCAAACTTTGATAAAAAAAACCCCTCAAAGATATCAATCACATTACAACATGTCCTGGTATTGTAATTCTTTATGGAAACAACTTGATACTTCATTCTTCTTGAAATTTGAGGTTATCAATTGCTTCTATGGTGTGGTCCTTTAAATTGTTTTAAGTTGTTCGAAGATATTGAATTTTCTTTTACATAAACATTTCTTTTTCCAGAAACTAGAGAAGGGTAACAACATGCTTCTACCTGACAGTATTAGAGTTAGTACCAGAGAAGCCGAGGTAATAATAATAATAATAATAATGACTTTATTTATAGAGGAAGCCCAGTTGGATGTACATCCAATCTTCCCTGGGGTCCTTGAATCACATATATACACACATTTACAAGCAATACAATGATATATACAAAAACAGCAAAAACAGTTTTATTGCTTATTGTCAGGTCCCAGTTGTTCAAAACATCATTAGCTTGTTAAAAGGTCAACTTTTTAAGTGTTTTACAACTTCATTGCCAAATACACTGATATTTTTTGTAGAAAATATGTGAGAAACTTTTGCGTTGCAAAAGCTTTTCACATATTTTCACAAAAATTGCCATATTTGAGATATTAACGTTTGAAATTTTAACATTTCATTAACTAACGACATTGTTAGTTTTGAACAACTGGGCCCCAGTGCTGCAGCTAAGCCAAATATTTTGGGAGAAAATGTTGATCTTTTTGTTTCTCTACCTGAGATTGATTGTATTGTAAATTGCTTGATACCTGCAGTATCAGATTTTGATCATTTTATTAGAATGACGTATTGGCACAAATTGAATTTGGAGCTTTCAGAATTTAGATACATGTCTAAGTAATGTATTTAAAACTGAATATTAGCAGCCTTTTATTTTGGCTCTTTTAGTCTATACCACTACTAGTGCCAAAGAAATTGAGTTAAGACCGCCAGATATAAGCATTTTACTGCAATGATGTCTTATCATTTTTTGGCAAAGAAATTCAGTTATACTTGACTGCATATGCTATCTGGAGAAATTAAGAAATAAGCTCCATTTTCATTCCCAAATTTTTACTTTAAGGTGAATGGATACACTTTCAGAGGAAGCAACTCTGCCATTTTCTTTTGCCTCTCTTCCCCATGGGGTCAACTGGTATAGGAAACAATGTGTTCCTCAAGAAGCACATTCTTCCCAGTAAGAGAGCACATTCTTCCCTGTAAGAGAAGACCCAGATTTGGAAGGGTTAATATGTCATCTGTGGAAGCAAGTAGGCAGTTACAAAAGTTGCCCCTTTGTAAAAATTTGTAAAATTTCGTAATAATGGTGGGAAAAAACTTTGAGATGTACTCGTACACCTATATTTGTTTTTCAGCTTTATTTTTCCATGTTTATGTCACCACATGAAACCTACAGACTCATGGAACAGCTCACTAATATGGCAATGAAACAGTAAGTTGTTATCATAATCTGCCTTAATTTTGGGACACCTAAAATAATTAATTTTCCATTTGGAACAAATGGAAAATTAATTAATTTAGATGTCCAAATACTTACACACATTACGGTGTAAAAGTTGGTATAAGACATGTTTCAATAAAAATAATGCAACAGCTGCTGAATTTCACCTCTTTTCTGGTCTTTCAGAAAATCACCTCTATTCTGGTCTGACAGGTCTTTCAGAAAATCACCTCTATTCTGGTCTTTCAGAAAATCACCTCTATTCTGGTCTTTCAGGTCTTTCAGAAAATCACCTCTATTCTGGTCTTTCAGAAAATCACCTCTATTCTGGTCTTTCAGGTCTTTCAGAAAATCACCTCTATTCTGGTCTTTCAGGTCTTTCAGAAAATCACCTCTATTCTGGTCTTTCAGGTCTTTCAGAAAATCACCTCTATTCTGGTCTTTCAGGTCTTTCAGAAAATCACCTCTATTCTGGTCTTTCAGAAAATCACCTCTATTCTGGTCTTTCAGGTCTTTCAGAAAATCACCTCTATTCTGGTCTTTCAGAAAATCACCTCTATTCTGGTCTTTCAGGTCTTTCAGAAAATCACCTCTATTCTGGTCTTTCAGAAAATCACCTCTATTCTGGTCTTTCAGATCTTTCAGAAAATCACCTCTATTCTGGTCTTTCAGGTCTTTCAGAAAATCACCTCTATTCTGGTCTTTCAGATCTTTCAGAAAATCACCTCTATTCTGGTCTTTCAGATCTTTCAGAAAATCACCTCTATTCTGGTCTTTCAGAAATTCGATTAATGTCAGATACTCCTCTTGCTGTACTTGCTTTACTCAAAACTATGTAACCATGAGCATTTTGTTTGTCTGATTTTGTGAGAAACACTTCATGGATATGAACATGTATATCAAGAAGTATGTTGTTAAACCTGTAATGAGACTTGTATGGAAAAGCCCCAAAATGGCTACTGAATTATAGTAGAGCCTTTCCATACAAAGTTTTTAATTTTTTGCTGAAAGACAATTGTTATAGTTCAGTGATCATATTTATATAGTAATGTGTAGCTTACTCAGACTTACATGCAGTAAATATATTTATTACTTATCTTTGTTGTCAGTTCACATGTAAATTTTCAGGTTGATGTTTGAAGGTGGTTTTGAAGAAGACAAGACTATTCTAGACAGGACCAAGTAAGTAGAAGAAAGATTTTCTGACCATGAGTTTGAGTGATTACCAGGCTGAGTTGCAGGTCAAAAACATATTTTTTTACTCAGCTGTGAGTGGGAGTGACACTGGGCTGACAACCCCATTTATTATATAATCCATAGAGAAACCTTTTCTTACGCTAGTGCAAGGATGTCTAGCACCGCGTGACATATTTGATGTTTACTGGCTCAGGGTTTCAATGACCAAACATTAGTTTCTGAAATTAGATTTCTCGAAATTGTTTCAAACTTAATTCCGCTTTATAAGGTGCTATAATTTCACTGTCTTATGGATCCAAGAACTAGTGACAGTTTGACTTAACACTCCTTTGTTATTTGATTTATAGAAAGTTCATTATATGTTCATACAGGAAGACACATGTGTTTGTTATTTGATTTACAGAAAGTTCATTATATGTTCATACAGGAAGACACATGCCTTTGTTATTTGATTTACAGAAAGTTGAGTATCTGTTCATATAGGAAGAAGACACCAAAGAAAATCTCCATGTTAAAACGTGACCTTGATGCCAGAGCTAGAAGTGATGCCTTCAGGTTAGTCAAAACACACCATAATATTTACATTTTTGGTGCAAAGCTATCTGAAAATCCATGTAAATGATGCGGGAGTCAGGGTTGTTTACAACTCAATAATTACATTGTGCCACATGGTTGAAACTTTCGACATGATTCTAAATAAGGAACTGACCTCAAACTTTGAGTGACGGCTCAGCTCACTAACTAGCACGTGGAATCTACAACATGCCATGTACTTGACTGGCTAGCAAACATTTAGTGACAGCTTGCTACGCATACTTGCATGTGAAATCTACAGCAGGGGTGTATATTGCTGGTACACAGTGACAATGCAGCTGTTCCAAACTGTAGCGAAATTCGGCTGGTAAATTTTTTTAAAACAATTCTTATATGTGTACTTCTTATTTTTGTTTATCTTTTTATTGATGAAATTCATGTTTAATTAAATAAATATAAGGAATTTTACGTTATTTTTTAGCATTTGCCGAAGTAAAAACTACATCGGATTACCAGCAAAGTTTAAGTAAGCCCCTTCAGGGTTCACTTACTTTGCTTGTGACCCGATGTAGTTTATACTTCAGTAAACATTAAAAATTAAAATTCATTCCTTAAATAACCATCTCATTGAACAGGGTAGACTGGATGTGACTGCCGCTAAAGAACACTTCCAAGCAAAATATATGTACAGGCAAATTTCGATACCTCAAAGTCAAAGTTAATCTGGTCCCAGAAAATTTACATGGAGATACCAGTAGTTTGAGGTATCAGGAGCTGAAATGTTAAGAAAAGTAGGAAATGTGTTCAAATCATATTCTTTGATATTAGAGGGTACTTTGAGATGTCAGCATTTGAGATAATGAGAGTCAGTTGTATATATCGGCAAACAGTTCTGCTGTCATCAAAAGATCCCAACTTTAGACATTTACATCAGTAATTCCTGTTGAAGAATATTGCTGGATTTGCATTCTGTCGTCTGTACAGGGAGGCCATGGTAGGATTAATGTATATTTGCAGACTGGATTGCAGTCTTCATGGTGACACAGACTGTGTAATGTTTACACCTTACAATAAACAACACGTATTTATTTTTACAGACTGGCTTTCAATCTTCCTGTGGCTGAGAAACTTGATGGTGATACAGACTGTGTTATGTTTATTTCTTACAATAAATAACATGTATTTATATGCTCAGATTGGCTTTCAACCTTCCTGTTGCTGAGAAACTTGATGGTGATACAGACTGTGTTATGTTTATTTCTTACAATAAATGACATGTATTTATATGTTCAGATTGGCTTTCAACCTTCCTGTGGCTGAGAAACTAGATGGTGATACAGACTGTGTTATGTTTACACCTTACAATAAACAACATGTATGGGGAAGACTGGCATTGTCACAGAATTATATATGCTTTTCTAGTAGGGTAAGTAGAATTTGTGTTGTTATTGAATTTGTTCTGTGCTAAAGATAATGTCACACAAAAATATCCTGAAACCATATACTACCAAAAATTTCAGTACAATTATAAAACATGTGGCATTATGCTTGAGTAGCCTGTTAGTTTGTTACGGGTTGGGATAGTGGTTGAAGCTTAATACAGATTTTTTTGAGAACGGTAAAAATAGAGAACTAATTACATGTACTAAGGTGTATTGAACTTCAGTGGATGGGGCAGTTAGATTTGTGACCTTGATATTTTTACAGTTTGATTTGCAATCCTCTGAACTTATCTGGTGCAGTGATTTTGCCTAAATTTATCTCATTCTAGATCATTGATTTCATCTCACAGACGCTTTTCAAGGTACACTTTCAGGAAGCAGATCTGCTAGTTTCACCTTGCTTCCCATCTAATGGGGGTTACTTGTTAAAGGAAAGAATTTGCTCCTCTTTTGAAAGGGCTTCGTCTTCCAGGGAAGCAAACAGGAAGTCACAAAAGTTGTTGCCCTTTGAAAAGTGTAGGGCAGAAAAACTGGTACTCATCCACCATAAAAAAAATTAAAAGAGGTGCACATATAAAAAATCTGGGCCCAGTTGTTCAAAGCATTGTTAGCCTAACAAGCTCGTTAAGAGGTCAACCCGTTAAGTGTTTAATGACTTTATAACCAAATACACTGATATTTTTGTTGAAAAAATTTGAGCACCTTTTGCAATGCAAAAGCTTCTCACAATTTTTCAACAAAAAATGTAGGCGTTTTTGAGATATGAACCTTTGAAAATTTAACAAGACTTTAACTAACGATGTTGTTAGTTTTGAACAACTGGGCCCAGGAAGATTAGCATATCTTATAGAAATCAGCTCCCAGAAAATAAAAATTAAGTGAGAGTTTTTCTCACTTATTTAAACTCTGCTTGCCTCTTTCTGTAGGTAAAAGACCTAGTCAAAGTTATCATCCCTCTACGAGATGTTCAGCTGGTGGAGAAGAATGATAACCTTGTGGGTGGGGCAGTGTTCCCCAGCTCTATGGTAGTCACCACCAAGGGAAAGGTGAGTGAAAAAATATTGCTTACTATTTTATGTTACATGTGGACTGTTTATATCATTTGTATTTTTCTGATTTATTTTTAGCTCACCTGAGCACGAAGTGCTCAGGGTGAGCTTTTGGGATACCCTGATGTCCGTCGTCCGTCGTACGTCCGGACGGACGGACGTCCAGACGTCCGGACGTCCGTCAACTTTTGCTTGTGTACACTCTAGCGGGCACAGTTTCGATCCAATCTTTATGAAACTTTGTCAGAATGTTAGTCTTTATAAAATCTAGGCCAAGTTCGAAACTGGGTCATGTCGGGTCAAAAACTAGGTCACTAGGTCAAATCTTAGAAAAACCTTGTGTACGCTCTAGAGGGCACAGTTTTCATCCAAAGTTCATGAAACTTTGTCAGAATGTTTATCCTCATAGTATCTAGGACAAGTTCGAAACTGGGTCACGTCGGGTCTAAAACTAGGTCACTAGGTCAAATCATAGAAAAACCTTGTGTACGCTCTAGAGGACACAGTTTTGATTCCATCTTTATGAAACTTTGTCAGAATGTTTATCTCCATAAGATCTAGGCCAAGTTCGAAACTGGGTCATGTCGGGTCAAAAACTAGGTCACTAGGTCAAATCTTAGAAAAACCTTGTGTACGCTCTAGAGGGCACAGTTTTCATCCAAAGATCATGAAACTATGTCAGAATGTTTATCCTCATAGTATGTAGGATAAGTTTGAAACTGGGTCATGTCGGGTCTAAAACTAGGTCACTAGGTTAAATCATAGAAAAACCTTGTGTACGCTCTAGAGGACACAGTTTTGATCCAATCTTTATGAAACTTTGTCAGAATGTTAATCTCCATAAACTCTAGGCCAAGTTCGAAACTGGGTCATGTCGGGTCAAAAACTAGGTCACTAGGTCAAATCTTAGAAAAACCTTGTGTACGCTCTAGAAGGCACAGTTTTGATCCAAAGTTCATGAAACTTAATCAAAAAGTTAATCCTTATAATATCTAGGATAAGTTTGAAACTGGGTCACGTCGGGTCAAAAACTAGGTCACTAGGTCAAATCATAGAAAAAACCTTGTGTATGCTCTAGAGGACACAGTTTTGATCTAATCTTTATGAAACGTTGTCAGAATGTTTGTCTCTATAAATTCTAGGCCAAGTTCGAAACTGGGTCTTGTTGGGTCAAAAACTAGGTCACTAGGTCAAATCTTAGAAAAGCCTTGTGTATGCTCTACAAGGCACAGTTTTGATCCAAAGCTCATGAAACTTTGTCAAAATGTTTATCCTCATAATATGTAGGACAAGTTTGAAACTGGGTCATGTCGGGTCAAAAACTAGGTCACTAGGTCAAATCATAGAAAAACCTTGTGTACGCTCTAGAGGACACAGTTTTGATCTAATCTTTATGAAACTTTGTCAGAATGTTAACTTCTATAAACTCTCGGCCAAGTTTGAAAGTAGGTCATGTCGGATTAAAAACAAGGTCACTAGGTCAAATCATATAAAAACCTTGTGTACGCTCTAGAGGACACAGTTTTGATCCAAAGTTCATGAAACATTGTCAGAATGTTTATCCTCATAATATGTAGGATAAATTTGAAACTGGGTCATGTCGGGTCAAAAACTAGGTCACTAGGTCAAATCTTAGAAAAACCTTGTGTACGCTCTAGAAGGCACAGTTTTCATCCAAAGTTCATGAAACTTTGTCAGAATGTTTATCCTCATAATATCTAGAACAAGTTTGAAACTGGGTCACGTCGGGTCAAAAACTAGGTCACTAGGTCAAATCATAGAAAAACCTTGTGTCCGCTCTAGAGGACACAGTTTTGATCCAATCTTTATGAAACATTGTCAGAATGTTTATCTCCACAAACTCTAGGCCAAGTTCGAAACTGGGTCATGTCGAGTCATAAACTAGGTCACTAGGTCAAATCTTAGAAAAACCTAGTGTGCCCAATAGAAGGCACAGTTTTGATTCAAAGTCCATGAAACTTTGTCAGAATGTTTATCCTCATAATATGTAGGACAAGTTTGAAACTGGGTCATGTCGGGTCGAAAACTAGGTCACTAGGTCAAATCATAGAAAAACCTTGTGTACGCTCTAGAGGACACAGTTTTGATTCCATCTTTATGAAACTTTGTCAGAATGTTTATCTTCATAAACTCTCAGCCAAGTTTGAAAGTAGGTCATGTCGGGTAAAAAACTAGGTCACTAAGTCAAATCTTAGAAAAACGTTGTGTAAGCACTAGAAGGCATAGTTTTGATCCAATCTTCATGAAACTATGTCAAAATGTTTATTGTCCATATATCTAAGCCCCCTATGAAACTGAGTCACGTTGGCTCAAGGTCTAATCTTAGAAAAACTTTGTGTACACCCTAGAGGGCACAGTTTTGATCCAATCTTCATGAATCTCTGTCAGAATGTTTATCTTAATGAAATCTAGGTAAAGTTTGAAACTGGGTCGTGTCGTGTCAAAAACTTGGTCACTAGGTCAAATATAAGAACGACCTTGTATACGCTCCAGAGGGCACAGTTTTGATCCAATCTCAATGAAACTGTGTCAGAATGTTTATTCTTACAATATCCAGGCCAAGTTTGAAACTGGGTCATGTCGGGTCAAAAACTAGGTCAAATGTTAGTATGGTAAAAACTCTTATAAATCTTCACCAGAGCCAGTGAACTGATTAATGCTCAGGTGAGCGATTCAGGGCCACCATGGCCCTCTTGTTATTCTTTTATTTTTATTTTTTATTTTATTATTTTTTTTATAATTTTATGCAACTTTTGTTGCAGGTAACGAGAATTTTTTAGATTAATAACAGGAAAAAATTTTGTTTTATAGCACCATCCCACTTATTGTTAGAATTCTGTATTCAAGTTCCGACTTAGTTATTATATCTCTGCAGCTCATATAGTTCTTACATTTAGAGTGTTTATGCATGGAAGAAATCAGTTGTAATACTACAGTCAGATACCCAAAGGTTAGGGCTGGGTTGAGTGCCCGGGTATCCGAGTTCGAGTAGGATTGACCAATTACCTGTGTACAAATTTACTACCTGGTACCCGAACGCTTATTATTATGTAATGTATAAATATTCTAGTTCTATAGAAGTCAGAGCAAATAGAGCAAAGTTTAGTGTAACCTTCTCGTACAAATCGCAATATCGCTAAACCAATTTTGTATGATATTATAACAGTGAGATTTCTACATTTTCATACCTTCCCATGCACATGTGTGCAAATATACTTACTTAGTATTTTTATATTTTCTAAATGTGAATATGCCTGAAATGCTATGGTAATGGGTACACACAGATAATAGGGACTCAGGTACCCGAGTACAAAATTCTACCCTTTCCCAGCGCTACCAGAGGTCATTCTCGTGGGTGGGGCTGATAAGTCAGAATATCTAAAACAGTATCACTATAAAGATGATAGTAAACTTACACAAGTTTATCAGATTATTGTACATATCCTTATTCAATAAAGCTACACAGCTAAGTTAAACATTTCCTGGCATGACAACTAACACACATTCTGAGCTCTTGATAAAGTGAGTATTCCATGATAATTCTGGGATCACAACCAGGCCCGGGGGTTATAAAACTTGAATACATTCTCTAACTCAAAATAAAGCACACTGATTGGCTACTTCCGAGCACATGCTCGGAAGCAGCCAATCAGTGTGCTTTATTTTGAGTTTGAGATTATACTCAAGTTTTATAACCTCGGACCAGGGGTGAACCAGCTGAGACATAGATAATACTTTTCCGGTGACAGCTCTGTCAGGATGGAAACATTTATCAAACATTCATCAAGTTTTCTGGTTTAGCCCTGTTTTGTGACAGTGATCTGACAGGTGAGATAATGCATCTGAATTCTTTTTTCTTATTTCTGTATGAAAATATGTGTTGTGACCTGTCTTTAGAACTGCTTTGACAAGGCAGTTCTAACAAGGGACCTCAACATACGTTCAATGAAAAATGAACAAAAATTATCATTGAATACTCCAGTTATTTAGACTTCTGCATATACTTGCAGGGTGATACTGAATATGTAAGCCTGAGTGTTGAGGGTAACATAGCCAAGATAATCAAGATATATTCTTCTTTTACTGCTTAGCATGTTCTAACATCAGCAAAATATAAGCTGTATTCTTTAGCATGGAAGTGTGATATTAGCAAGATGTATATATCGAAATTTAAAATAGTGTAGCTGGTGAAAATAGCGAGATATAACAGAATTTGAAAAACTGTATGTGTAACATTAGCAAGTTTTGTAGACAGGATTGAATAAAAAAGAAATATATATATAAACATGGAGCCTCTCAACAAAAGCCACCTCCTTTAATAGCCAGGATTTGGATTTCCCAAAGTGCTGTTTTACTATAAACAGTCAAACCTGTCTTAAGGGTCACCTCTCATAAGCAACCACCTTTCTTGGGTCCCTTGAGGTCACATGATTAGCATTTATTACTTAGAGGTAAAAAAAGAATGCAATATATTAGCTTTTAGCGAATGCTTTGTAGGCAGAGAGATTGCATGTCGGGGGCCCGGTGTTCTTGCTGAACATTTATCAACAGAAAAAGATGGATGAAGTCTAGTTTCGAGAAAATCAGGATCAACCAAGTGAGGGGATCCTTTGAAAGTTGATGATTGAAAAGGTCACAAAATTTTGACATGCCCTTGGTGTTTATAAATCTCAAATACTAGTGATGTGGTTAAAACTTGCTCTGTTAGAAAGTGGATTCCCTCCTGCATAGGAGAGCCTCAACTGGTGGAGTGTACTTGATGCCTGACATGCCGACAGGCTAGTCTACCTTTTTATCCCAGATATATATGGGCACAACAGGACAAGGGTTAAAATTTGCAGTGCTTTTAAGGTCATTCACCATATACAAGAGCTTTATGTTACGTACAGGGTTCAGTTTCTAGGAATCAGACCTTGTAAGATCTCGAAGCTAGGTTTTCTCATGATGTTGTTCATATCTGAACAGAACACATGTAGTGTAATGTAGGAATTTAAAGGCAATAAAAGCCAGAGTAAATGAAAATGCAAATACTAACAACTTGTATTTGTAAAAATGCTTGAGCATGCAACATCAGTACTACATGTACTATGTATTTGGACAGTTAATTCATTACTTTGCTATTTACCATAACAGACTTTACTCCCTTTTTTATTGAGTCAGGCCTGTTTGTGAATGTTGAATAGCAAAGAGTGGATACTCTGATCTGGGGCCGTATTCATAAAACGACTTAAGTGGTTGCTATGCTGTTGCTAAGGCTAAATTTCTTTGAAGGAGATTCCCTACAACTATGAAATTTGCTCTGGAGGAACAGTCTTAGTAAGACTGTTCCTCCAGTGCAAATTTCATCGTTGTAGGGTATCTCCAACATATAAATTTACCCTTAGCAACAGCATAGCAACGACTTAAGTCGTTTTATGAATACGGCCCCAGATTGTTTCAGAAAGGAGTGGTATGATCTATTGATACAAGTCAAACTTTGATGACTCGAACACTCTTGGGATAGTGAAAATTTGTTTCCGTTATGGATAGTTCTAGTTATTGAGGGTTGAATTCTACTTGAATTGATTCAAAGGATGCTGTGAGATTGAGTTATCAGGGTTTGAGTCATCAAAGGATGGTATACACAACTAAGTTCAAGTAAACTTACTATGGTATTTCTGTCCCTTTGCTGACAGTTTTTACCATAGTACCATATACACTGTAAAGATTCAGATGAGGCATCTGAATCTTTACAGTGTATATGGTACTATGGTAAAAATTTTCTTTCATACAAAATTTAGACAAATCCACTTGTGTTATCCAAGAATATTTTTTTTTCGAAGAAATATTTCCAGGATAAGACAAATGGATTTATGCAGACTGTGATCTAAGTGCTTCTCTTAAGCAGTTTGAAGAGCAGTCTGAACTTTCTGATCTGGGTTTGAACTTTGCTTATGCGTTGGTGCCTGAATATGTTAGGTAAATGTGGTGGGCAGGCAAGGGCATCTGATAAAATGAACCAGCACTAGAAGCAACTATAACTTGTTATGGAATAGTTAGACAAAAGATTGGTGTAAGATAAGATTTTCCAGCACAGGAATCCTAGTATGAACTCTTGATATGCAAGAATTTGTCTGCCCACCACTCACTGCCTTGATTGATTCTTTTATTCTAAAGTCATGGGTTCTGTGCTTACCCTGTCTAGACCTTGCATGTATAAAAAAGTAAAATGCTATTTGAGCCTTATCATGAGGTTCATGCTGGATTTGGCTGTGCGCAGTGTGCCAGAACTTTTATGACAGTTTCGGAATTAAGAATGCCAGTTGAGCAGGAATGTGGTAAATGCACGACTATTGAACAATCATGACATGATGCTGTCCTAGCAACAAACATTCTCTTCTGTTTGACGACACTTTGGGTGATGCAGTTTGAATTTTAAGGGACAAGGATTCAAATTTTATTTAACTAGCTAAAAGCTATATCTTCTTTCAATATTTATCTGTTCTTCTGCTTTTCCACCATTTTGTTTTGACTTTTTATTCTGTCCACACCACCCTATTGTCTGCAGCAGTGCACATCATTCCAGAACACAGTTCCAGAGCACTCTATCAGTGTTCCTAAAATTCTGACTGTGCACACAGCCCATTTGAGCATGTCCAAGGTGAAATGGTACACTTTCAGGCAAAGCAAGTCTACCAAAATGTCTGCTTTGCCTTACTTCTCATTGGGAGTCAACTTTTGAAGGGTAGAAATGGTTCCCTGAGGAGCAGTGTTTTTCCTTTAACAGTAGAAACATTTTTAGGAAGCAGAGAGGAAGTAACAAGAGTTGTTTCCTTTTGTAAAACTGGTGGAAAAACATAAATGTGTACCCATACACCTTAATATTATTGCACATACTCTGACTAGATCTGGCATGTACACTTTCAGGGGATGAAACTCAACTTTTTAGCTCACCTGAGCCAGCGGCTCCAGGGGAGCTTATAGTATAGGCGGGCTCTGTCGTCCGTCCATCGTCCGTCCATCCACAATTTCAAACAACTTCTCCTGTGAAACCGCTGGGCCGATTGTAATCAAATTTCATATGTAGGCTCCTGGGGTCATAGGAACGAAAAGTTGTTCAAACGGTCCTGGTCACATGACCAACATGGCCGACATGCCCGTATATGGTAAAAACCTAAAAAAAATCTTCTTCTCCAGAACCAATTGGCCGATGGCCTTGAAACTTGGTATGTAGCATTGGGTACGCAAGTACTACCAAGATTGTTCAAATTATGACCTTGGGTTGACCTTGACCTTTTTACGGTAAGGTCAATTTGGTTCCTTGTGCTTTTATATGGCAAAATGCTAGAACATAAGATATCTTGGAAACTGTTGAAGATTTTGGGCTAAAATTGGTATCTACAGTCATCTTAATGAGTACATGAAGATTTATGAGTACAGGAGGTCGAGGTCATTCTTTGACCTATGACCCAGAGCTCTCATATTTTGACAATTTCAGACAATCTCCTCAAAAGCCACTGGGCCAATTGAAACCAAATTTCATATAGAGCGTCCAGGGGTTGAGGGAACGAAAATTTATTCATACAGTTGAGGTCACATGACCAACATGGCTGCCATGCCCATATATGGTAAAAACCTTTAAAAATCTTCTTCTCCAGAACCAATTGACCGATGGCCTTGAAACTTGGTATGAAGCATAGGGTACTCGAGTACTCTCAAGATTGTTCAAATTATGACGCTGTGTTGACCTTGACCTTTTTTATGGCAAGGTCAAATTTGGGAAAATGCTAGAACATAAGATTTCGTGGAAAGTTTTGAAGATTTAGGCATAAAAATTGGCATATGCAGTCATCTTAGTGAGTACATGAAGCTTTGTGAGTACAAGAGGTCAAGGTCATTCTTTGACCTTTGACGCAGAACTCTCATATTTGACAATTTCAAACAATCTCATCAAAAACCACTGGGCCAATTGTAATTACATTTCATGAAGAGCCTCCAGGGGTTAAGGGAATGAAAATTTGTTCAAACAGTCTAGGTCACATGACCAACATGGCCGCCATGCCCATATATGGTAAGAACCTTTAAAAATCTTCTTCTCCAGAACCAACTGACCGATAGCCTTGAAACTTGGTATGTAGCATTGAGTACTGCAGTACTATCAAGATTATTCAAATTATGACCGTGGGTTGACCTTGACCTTTTTAATGGCAAGGTCAAATTTGGGAAAATGCTAGAGCATAAGATTTCATGGGAAGTTTGAAGATTTTGGCCTAAAAATTGGTGTATACAGTCATCTAAATGAGGTCATGAAGAATTATGAGTACAAGAGGTCAAGGTCATTCTTTGACCTTTGACTCAGATCTCTTATATTTTGACATTTTCAATCATTTCCTCAAAAGCCAAAGGGTCAATTGTAAACACATTTCATAGAGAGCCTCCAGGGGTTGATTGAACAAAAATTTGTTCAAACGGTCCAGGTCACATGACCAACATGCCCACCATGCCACTCACGGTATAAACTTTTAATATTTCTTTCTCCAGAACCAATACACCTATGGCCTTGAAACGTGGTAAGTAGCGTGGAGTACTAGAGTACTACCAAGACTTTTCAAATGATGACATTGGGTGTACATTGACCTTTTTTGCAGCATGGTCAAATATGGGAAAATGCTACAACGTAAAATTTCATGGAAAGCTTTGAAAATTTGAGCCTAAAAAATGGTATATATAATTGTCTTAATGAGTACATGAAGATTTGTGAGTACAAGAGGTCATGGTCATTCTTTGACTTTTGACCCAAGACTCATATTTTGACAATTTCAGATATAAGAAAAAGCCACTTTGCCAATTGCTCAGGTGAGCGATTCAGGGCCTCATGGCCCTCTTGTTTTCTTTGTTGCCTCTCCTCTCAATGAGAGTCATCTCTTAAAGGACGGAATTTGCCCCTTAGGAGCAAAGTTTTCCCTTTCATTGCAGACCCCAGTTTAGATAGGTTTTATTGTTCAGGGAAGTTTTCTTCCTTTGTCAAAATCAATATATGGATGTGCTCCAGACACCTTTTAGTGTTTGCCCAGACCTGCATGCATATTATGTGCTTGCAAATTCCAGATGGGCTGTACATGTACATGTTCAAACTGTACATTCCGAGATCTGCCAGCACATTTGTAGGCTGTCCTAGGTTGCATTCTCGCAGCAGAAGTCAGCAATGATGAGATGGTGTATTTCATTTCTCTGATGTTATCAGAGTAGGCCTAGATGCCCAAGACAGATTTAGTTGTAACAGTGTTTCTTTAAATAATATAGAAGAACAAGTGAAATGCTGTAAATCATTTTCTATGCACATTTGCTTAGTTTATGATTTTCATATTGCAGGACTTTAACTGAGGAACTATTAAATCTGCTACTTCTCATAATAGTCTTGAAATTTTCATTATGTTATTAGAACTTTTAACTCACAAACAAGCAGATTCTCAAACGCAGTCAACCTGTATTAAGGGGTTAGACAGTAGAATTAAAAGCAGTTTCTGCACAGAAGAACCCTTTATACAGGTATTTATTCTCTGTAGTATAGTTTAGGGACATTGAAATGGATGGATGACTTGCGATTTTACCTCTTTAAACAGTATTTCAGTCATATCAGAACGATGTGAGTGTGAGTTAGAAAGGCTGTGTGCAATGGAACCCTGTTTTCAGTTGGGAAGATTTCTGCCTCCAGCTGGTCTCAAACTTGAGACCGCTAGATCAGCAGGCCAGCACATAGCCTGCTGCAATACCAGGGCTCATATATTGAAAGGCTGACACATGATTACAGCTAAACCATTAATACCCTAATGTGCTTAAATATTGGGACACCTATAAACATTAATTTTCCATTTGGGACAAATGGAAAATTAAAGTTTTAGGTGTCCCTATGCTTAAGCACTTTAGGGTAGTTTGACTGCATAAGCAAAACTTAAGGTGAATGGGTGCACTTTCAGGGAAAGTCATCCTGTATTCATTTAAGCCCCTCTTCTCAATGGGGGTCAGCTGTTAAAGGAAAGAATTTGCTCTGTTGCGGGCAAATCCTATCCTTTAACAGTAGACCTCTTTTCCAATAGTTTTGTTGTCCAGGGAAGCAAACAGGAAGTCACAAAATTTGTCATTCTCTGTGAAAGGGTGGAAATACATGGCAGTGTACCTGTATGCTTTTAATTGTCCAAAAATTTTGGGCAATTGCAGTTATATGTTTGTTGATAGTTTTAGCATTATTTTATTTCAGAATAACATTACATTTGCTCAGTTTGGTCAACGAGATCTGATTCTGGAAAAGATCACAGATTTGTTGGCTAAACTCCCTCCTCCTAGAAGGTAAGGTTAGGGCTGCAGATGTAGTTTGATAGCTTTCCTATTTAATGTTCTTTTCAATGGTATTTCAGTCATATCAGGGTGATGGGAGTGTGATATTGAAATTGACAGTGACAATATATGATGTTTATCAAACATAGACGATGATTGATAGTATTTACCCAAAAGGCAGAAAAAGCAAATTATGGTTAAACCTGTCTTTATGGCCACCTCTCTTAATAAAAACCTGTCTTAAGAGGACATATCCTAAAGTGCTTAAATATTGGGACACCTAAAACCATTAATTTTCCATTTGTCCCAAGTTGTCCCAAAATTAATGGAAAATTGATGGTTTTTTGGTGTTCCAATATTTAAGCATACTAGGGTAATCTCATGACCCAAATTGGCATTGATAGCGTAAATGTACCTGTTTCAGCCAAGTACTTGTCTTTGTCCAGTAGTTTTAATTCATGCTGGCTGAAGACATGCTTGACCAGACATCTGCAACAATATCTACTTGTTCATGCTTAGAACCTGTGACTTTTGCATGAAAACACTCATGTAAATATGCTTGATGATATGGATCTTTAGTTGAAAGATGTAGCACTTACATTTTCACCTAACTGCTGTATGAAGAACATAGGCTTTTTAGCTCACCTGAGCCAAAGGCTCAGAGGTGAGCTTATAGGATGGGAGTCGAGCCGTCGTCCGTCCGTGGGTGTGTGGGTGGGTGGGTGGGTGGGTGCGTGCGTGCGTCAACACTTTCAAACATAAATATCTCAGAGACCAGTGGGCCGATCGCAGTCAAATTTTATCTGAAGCATCATTTGGGTGGGGGAAAGGCTGCATTAGGTTTTGGTGCCGATCAGCTCAGAACTCTGGTTTCCATGGCAACAGATAGCCCCCATAGGGTTATAATGGGGAAAATGGCGTCATCACGTTTTCTCGACTGTTTTTGATTAGATCCTTATCATACTTGCAGGTAATGATGACATACACAAGAGCTTGGATGAGTTCGAAATTTGGCCGGATTCGAGCACAGACTACGGAGTTAGCTGCCCTTGAGCGTTTGAAAAAAATCTAAGGGTTATAATGGGGAAAATGGCGTCATCACGTTTTCTCGACTGTTTTTGATTAGATCCTTATCATACTTGCAGGTAATGATGACACACACAAGAGCTTGGATGAGTTCGAAATTTGGCCGGATTCGAGCACAGACTACGGAGTTAGCTGCCCTTGAGCTTTTGAAAAAAATCTCATAGGGTTATAATGGCGAAAATGGCGTCATCACGTTTTCTCAACTGTTTTTGCTTAGATCCTTATCATACTTGCAGGTAATGATGACATACATTTGAGCTTGGATGAGTTCGAAATTTGGGTGGATTTGAGCACAGACTACGGAGTACGCTGCCCTTGAGCGTTTGAAAAAAATCCCATAGTGTTATAATGGAGAAAACAACCTCATCACATATTTTGAGAAAAACTTTGTCATCGCCCTATTGCCTACATTTCTCAACGGATTTTGAAATAACTTCACACAAATGTAGGGCATGACAATATCTAGAGCAAGTTTGACTTTCAGGATGCTGTGCCCAAGGTCAAGGTCACTGTGGCTATTTTTAGAAAAACTTTGTCAGCACTCTAGCACCTACATTTCTCAGCAGATTTTAAAATAACTTCACACAAATGTAGGGCATGACAATATCTCAAGCAAGTATGACTTTCAGGATGCTGCGCCCAAGATCAAGGTCACTGTGGCTATTTTTAGAAAAACTTTGTCAGCGCTCTAGCACCTACATTTCTCAGCAGATTTTAAAATAACTTCACACAAATGTAGGGCATGACAGTATCTCAAGCAAGTTTGACTTTCAAGGTGCTGCACCCGAGGTCAAGGTCACTGTGGCTATTTTTAGAAAAACTTGGTCATCGCTCTAGCGCCTACATTTCTCAATGGATTTTAAATCAACTTCACACAAATGTAGGGCATGACAATATCTCAAACAAGTTTGACTTCCAGGGTGCTGTGCCCAAGGTCAAGGTCACTGTGGCTATTTTTAGAAAAACTTTGTCAGCGCTCTAGCACCTACATTTCTCAATGGATTGTAAAATAAAGTCACACAAATGTAGGGCATGACAATATCTCGAGCAAGTTTTACTTTCAGGGTGCTGCGCCCAAGGTCAAGGTCACTGTGGCTATTTTTAGAAAAACTTTGTCATTGCCCTAGCACCTTCATTTCTCCATGGATTTTGAAATAACTTGACACAAATGTAGGGTATGACAATATCTCAAGCAAGTTAGACTTTCAGGATGCTGTGCCCAAGGTCAAGGTCACTGTGGCTATTTTTAGAAAAACTTTGTAATCGCTCTAGCACCTACATTTCTCAATGGATTTTAAAATAAATTCACACAAATGTAGGGCATGACAATATCTCGAGCAAGTTTGACTTTCAGGGTTCTGCAATCAAGGTTTTTGATTAGATCCTTATCATACTTGCAGGTAATGAAGACATACATAAGAGCTTGGATGAGTTCGAAATTTGGGTGGATTTGAGCACAGACTACGGAGTTAGCTGCCCTTGAGCGTTTGAAAAAAATCCCATAGTCTTATAATGGAGAAAACAACGTCCTCACATTTTCATTTTTCATCGGATCCTCTTCATACTTGCAGGTAACGAGGATATGCATAAAAGCTTGGATAAATTAGCATTTCGGCTAGATCCCACCACTGACTATGGAGTACCTGCCCTGAGCATCCAAAAAATCAGTATTGCCACTTTTTCTTGGTTTCTACTGATCCGATCCTTTTCAAACTTGCAGGTAATGAGGAAATGCATAATATCTTAAACAAGTTCAAATTTTGGCCAGATCAGGCTAACCACTATGAAGTTAGCTGCCCTTGACAGCTCTGTCTATTGTGCTCTTGATCGGATACTTTTTAAACTTGCATATATTGAATGAGGGCATACATAATGTTTTGGATGAGTTTAATTTTCAGCCTGATTGGACCACTGACTGTGGAGTTAGCTGCCCTTGAGCATCTTAAATATCCCTATAGGTTTACAATGTCTCTCAGGTGAGCAATTGTTGCCCTTTGGGCTACTTGTGTTAGTTTGTCTCAAAGCATTTTAATCTAGAAATATAGTTGCTATTATTTGACAACTTAAAACATTTTAATCTACAATTTATTCTAGACTGACTAGTCAGACGTCTGTAGTTAGTGAATCTGGTACAAATGGTGCTGTCATAAATGGTAAGATCTATTTCCTCCTACTTTCACATCTTCAAGATAGAATTTCAGCACATAGGAAAAACGTCTGTCTTTCATTAGCAAATTCTTTCTTCCAGTTTTGACTAATATGTGCATTTCAAATGAAAAAAACCTAGGATGATGTTGGACAGCAGATCTTTGATTTTAGATTTCTAAATTTCAAAGAAGTCACTAAAACTGAAGTGCAATGTAATTAGCAGCTAGATCTTCATAGTGTAAGAGGCTAAGCTGCATTTTGATTTTGTCTTCCATAAGAAAACCTTATTCATATTAATTTGAATCCTTTCATCTTTCCTGCAAGTCAGGTGTTACATAGCATTCAGCGGATTTTTTTTCACCATATTTATTTGGCTATGAGATGAGTTATTTATCTCTCCAAAATAACGCCAAAAATCTAGAGTTTTTCCCATCTCTAGAATGATGCCAGATGTCTAAATCAGTCATATTAAAAGCAGATAATAGATAGGTTTCCCTTCTAAAATAATCCTAAAATTCTAGATCCATCTTATGGATCTAGATTTTTGGGATTGTTTTGGAAGGGGAAAACCCTGTCTGATAACTTAAGAACAGTACTTTGTCATGATTTCAGGAGAGACAGTAGAGTTTCAGCCAGCCATGATAACACTGTTTAACAGTAAGAATTCTGATGAGATGATGGCCAGAGAAGCAGTCAAGGAACATCTCTGGGGAGTCTACTTTTCTGACTATGGCAGGTGGGTTGGTTGTTTCATGTTACAATATCTATTTTGTTGTCTTTATAGCACCAACAAAGCAGATGCCAAAATTTATGTCTGCACAGTTTCAAAAATGTTGCATCCAAGCTAGGTCATACTGAGAATTCAAAAACTAGAGGACAAACAGTGCAGCTTTTGATGAGGCTCTCATGTTGTTTTCTTTCAAAACAATATCTTCTGCATTCAGGTGTATTTCATCACTGGTTATCCCCCAGTCTGTGAAATCATGTCCCTCTTTTGCCATCCAGAAGTCAGAACACTGTATAAAATAGGGTTGTTACAATAGATCTGTGTTAATGTTTTGTAATTTTGCTTAAAAATATGTTTTTATGCATCATTAAACTGCCTTGAACAGGAAATCACATGTGCATTTATAAGTTACGATCCAATGTTTTCATTGTTTTCAGTGGTTTTAGACTTCTAACGAGATCCACAGCATATATTTTTCATGGAGAATGAGAAGAAGTTATCTCAAAATATGCATCAAAAGTGAGTTTTAGGTTGGTGAGCATTTTTCTCATGGTATGGTACTCACTTATATGTTTATAGGAGCAGATGTAGTGTAGTGGATAACACTCCAGACTACCAGTCCAGGGGTCGCAAGATCCATCCCCAGCTTCTCTAGTCTTTCAGATGAGGCTATAAACCGAGGTCCCGTCTCCATATGACCTTGTTGGTGGTGGAACGTTAAACCCGAGTTCACTCACTTATATGTTTATTTGATGTTTTATTTCAGGGGTATGTGTATGTACAGAACTCATAGAACTCATGAACTGATATTAAAAGGTTTTCCAGAGAAATATCGGGGAGAAATGTGGATGTTGTTCTCAGGGGCACAGAATGAGGTATGTCTTTTATCATGTAAAGGAGGACTGTTACAAGGGTTCTGCAAAAAGTTCTGTCATTAAGGGTGGATTTCTTAACTGAAACATTTTGTCAAAACTGTTTCTATAACAAACCTTCAAGTATTTCCCCTTTACTGAATTACAGTTTGTAATTGGAAATATATACATGCATATGTTTTTGTCTCGCCTGCGAAGCAGAGGCGAGACATATGTATTGCTTTTCCGGTGTCGGCGGCGGCGGCGGCGGCGGCGGCGTAAACTTTTGTCGAGTTTTTGCGTTTAGGTCATTTTCTCAGAAACTATAACGGCTAGAGCCATGAAACTTGGTACATGCATACATCTGGAAGAGTACAGCTGAAAGCCATCATCAATGTTGAGTCTTGACCTAGATTTTACGGTTGACTGACTTCGCAATTTTTTGTCGAGTTTTTGCGTTTAGGTCATTTTCTCAGAAACTATAATGGCTAGAGCCATGAAACTTGGGTCATGCATACATCTGGAAGAGTAGATCTCAAAGCCATCATCAATATTGAGTCTTGGCCTACATTTTACGGTTGACTGACTTCGCAATTTTTTGTCGAGTTTTCGCGTTTAGGTCATTTTCTCAGAAACTATAAGAGCTAGAGCCATGAAACTTGGTTCATGCATACATCTGGAAGAGTAGATCTCAAAGCCATCATCAATGTTGAGTCTTGACCTACATTTTACGGTTGACTGACTTTGCAATTTTTAGCTCGCCTGAACGAAAGTTCAGGAAGAGCTATTGTTGTCACCACGGCGTCGGCGTCAGCGTCCGCGTCCGCGTCCGCGTCCGCGTCAGCGTCCGCGTCGGCGTTCGGATTGGATGTTTTGGTTAAAGTTTTTTAAAGACCTATATCTCCTTAACCCATGGATGGATTCTTTTGATACTTGCACAGTAGTTAGATATTGGTCTAAGGTTTAACAGGGTACCACCCCCACCCCACTCCGTGACCTTGACGTCAAGGTCATGGACTTAGAAAATTGTTTTTAGCTCGCCTGAACGAAAGTTCAGGAAGAGCTATTGTTGTCACCACGGCGTCCGCGTCGGCGTCGGCGTCGGCGTCGGTGTCGGCGTCGGCGTCGGCGTCCGGATGGATGTTTTGGTTAAAGTTTTTTAAAGACCTATATCTCCCTAACCCATGGATAGATTCTTTTGATACTTGCACTGTAGTTAGATATTGGTCCAAAGTTTAACATGGTACCACCCCCACCCCACTCCTTGACCTTGATGTCAAGGTCATGGACTTAGAAAATTGGGAGTTTTTTGGGACTGGATGTTTTGGTTAAAGTTTTCTAAAGCCCAGTATCTCCTTAACCCATGGATGGAATCCTTTGATACTTGCACTGTAGTTAGATATTGGTCTAAAGTTTTCCGAGGTACTACCCCCACCCCCCTCAGTGACCTTGATGTCAAGGTCATGGACTTAGAAAATTGTCTTTTTATTGATTGGATGTTTTGGTTAAAGTTTTTTAATGACACATATCTCCTGAAACCATAGATGAATTCTTTTTATATTTGCACTGTAGTTAGATATTAGTCCAAAGTTTTACAGAGTACTACCCCAGCCCTGCTCGGTGACCTTGATGTCAAGGTCAGGGACTTAGGAAATTTGGTCTTTATTAAAGTTTTTTAATTGCGTACTGATTCATAATGCTTGGCAGAGATTTAGTTTACACTTGATCACTTTTTTGAGTTTTTACAAAACACTATATACTTACCCGACTGGATGACCTTGATGTCAAGGTCATGGACTTTGAGTTTTGTCTTAAAGATTTTGATTAGTTTTATATTAATGAAGACATAATTTCACAGTGCCACAGTGGACTCAGTTGATACTAATACTTGGACTGATGTTAGATAACGGTTAAAGGCTTTGATACATCCTAGCCCTGCCCTCCTCCCCCCTACCCCTTAGTTCTTTGACCTTAAGCTCATGGACTTTGAAATTTCATGTGGATTTTTTTTTTTTTTAAGACATTTCTGAGATAGCTTTTGTTTATAATGGACATGCTTGCCTGAAGTTTTATACATAGCAGTCCACACCACCATAGCGACTGTGTGATGGGCAAGCACCTATTCAGGCGAGCTATGCTGTCAGGCGACAGCTCTTGTTTGTCGAGTTTTCGCGTTTAGGTCATTTTCTCAGAAAGTATAAGGGCTAGAGCCATGAAACTTGGTACATGCATACATCTGGAAGAGTTAATCTCAAAGCCATCTTCAATATTGAGTCTTGACCTACATTTTATGGTTGACTGACTTTGCATTTTTTGTCGAGTTTTTCGTCGTTCAGGTCATTTTCTCAGAAACTATAAGGGCTAGACCATGAAAATTGGTTCATGGGTACATATGGATGAGTTAATCTCAAAGCCATCATCAATATTGTGTCTTAACCTACATTTTATGGTTTACTGACTTCACAATTTTTAGTCAAGTTTTCGCGTTTAGGTTTGTTTTTCAGAAACCATAAGGGCTAGAGCCAAGAATCTTGGTTCATGCATACATCTTTGCTGATTTAGCTCTGTTTTGTGATAAAGCGCCAGCAGGCGAGACACCGCATTCCGCGGAATTCTTGTATGAAATAGACATTCCTTTCTTATAATCTATCAACAACTAAGGACCTCTGACGGTTGTAATGTTAATTTGCCTATAAAATAAGTCAAAATTAAATTTTTGATATACCCAAGAATTTCTCTTGAAATTTGTGGCTCTCAACTTCCCCTAACTGGCTATGAATTTAATTTCTGATATTTTAGCACATAGACTTCAATTTTTGGTGGAAAAAGCTAAATTTTATAATTAAACGTAATGGAAACAGGAAAAGTTTTTTAAAGATACTTTTCCCCCCGTGCCTCAGCTAGCCACTTTGCATGTATGTGTGTACTATCATAATACACATTATATGTGAGTGGCTTGCTGAGGCACGGGGGGAAAAGATAGTCTACAGCTGAAAAAACCGAAAAAGTGGGTGGGGTACTTACACCCTTTATATCTAAAAATAGGCTAAAGTCCTTATTATTAAAAAATATTGCATGATATCAGTAACAGTAGTGTGTACCTCAATTTTAGCATAGTTATCAATTAAAATTTCGATAAATTAGAAAACCGAAAAAAATGACTTATTTTCAGAGACTGAAAAATTCACCTACCCCTCTTGATAAAATCGGTTTAAGTTAGTCTAGAGGCATGATAATTTTTCAAAATTACTGTTAAAATGTCTTTATAGTACACATGTCTACATATTAATGCCAAATATTTCAACTTTTGCTGCCCGAGGAAGGTGCAATAATTTGTCGAAAAATAGGCAAATATGCATAGATACTGTCAGAGGTCCTTTCAGAGTTTTGGGGATTTGAGAAGATGTGCTTCCCACAGGTGTAATGTGAAGCCGTTTAAACTTTGTGAAACACACATGAAAGAATCTGAACTTCCGAAATAATTCATTATTACATGTTAAGTAAAGAGTGTACATTGTACTTTTTCATTATCAACATGCAGATATTTCCAGTCAATATTGCAGCCAAAACCTGGGTTTCGGGAACTTACTCATGTCTTAGTAGTTCACATATTCCATGATTAAAGGTTAATTCAGTATTTAGAAAATCTTGTAAAGAAGGTCACTCAAGTGTTGTACTTCTATTTATTATCAGATGGAGACAAATGTTGGATATTATGCTGATGTAGTGCAACAAAGTTGTGGGAGACAGTCTCTAGTCACAGATGAAATAGAAAGGGATTTACACAGGTTTGATATATTACGATCACCCTAAAATTGGAATACCAAAACCAGTTTATGTAAATGTTTTTTGCCATTTTTACAGCGGAATAATTGTGACTTGCTTCCCTGGAAATGAAGCCCTTCTGAAAGATTTCTATTCTTTAAAGAAAGCAGAGCTCTAGATAAGAGGGGTATTTGATGATAATTGAGGGATAATTTTCTTTATTTCTCATTGAAACCATATGTTGTGACCCCTCATCTGAACCGTCTCGTCGAGACGGTTCAGATGAGGGGTCACAGCATATGTTTTTATGCAGAATTAACAAAAATTATCCCTAATTATCACCAAATACTCCCTTTTATCTAGGGCTCTGAGAAAGAATTTGAAAAAAGGAGGCAAAATGAAAACGGTGGAGTTGCTGCCCTTGGAATTATTACCAGTCACCTTTATGTAATTATTTGTTTAGCTGTCAGCCACCATGCACTTTAAATTCAGACTTCTGAAGTGACCAGCATTGGGAGGTTTTTCATTACGTTGAAAGTGTCACAGTGGTGCTGGTTTGTAAACTGGAGAGGATTAAACATGAAAACTGCTAAACCCTTAGCAAAAAAAAAAAAAAAAAAAAAAGCATTTTAAAGTACTTACCAGCATGCATTCGTGTGCTATGTTCTAAGCATGCATTTGGAAATCAAGAAGTTGCCTTGAAAAAACTTACCAGTAAATGAGATGTTTTGCTAGGATTTCCACTATTATGTGAGACATGAAAAAACCTGTGATCATCTACCTTGTGTATATAAAAAAAACTGGTGTCAGACTGACAAGCAGTGTGAAGAAAATTGCACATGGATCTTTTTCTTATTTGTATAAAGCATCTAGTTCTTAACTTTATTTAAAGACTTAAGCATCATAAACTGTATTTTGTAGGTCACTACCAGAACACCCAGCATTTCAATCTGATCTCGGTATTGGGGCATTACGGAGAGTTCTTACTGCATATGCCTGGAGAAACCCAAATATAGGTATTGCCTTTGTTACAGAGATTAACTAAAACTAGATAATGTATGTGCAGAAGTGAATGTAGTTTTTGAACAAACATTTTTTTAATACCATAAGATAACAACACTTATAAACATTGAGTAATTAATGAAAGAGGCTCTCATTTGGGTAGCAGTCTTTTTAAAGTTTATTGTAGTCTTGAAAATAGTAAAATTTTATACACAGGAATTCAGACAATATTCTATAGCCAGCACTTTTTGCTAAACTAGTCAAAGTGATGATTCTGTGACAGTTTAATCCATTCTTTATGAAAAGATATGTATTTGCTCCTTATTATGAGCCTCTTGTCAAAACTGTTCCAATGAGGGCCTACAGTATTTGTTTTTATGTAGAATTTACTAAGAAACAATATCCCAAAATTATCCTCAAATGAGCTGCGACACCACAAAACCAACAATATGGTTGTGTGCCCAGTGCAGACTCAGATCAGCCTGGGCATCCGCCCAGTCTGATCAGAGTCTTCACTGACTGCATGGAAGTAGCTTAGACCCTTAGCTACCCTTTAAATGCTTAGTGGAGAGTCTGATCAGCCTGGGCACACTGGGCGGATGCCCAGGCTGCTCTGAGTCTGCACTGGGCACACAACCATATTGTTGGTTTTGTCGTGTCACGGCTGAAATACTGTGATTATTTGAAACTCTGTTTTTTTGTTGTTGTTTTGGAACACAAAATATTGCTTGATGATTTGTTTGTTTTAAATTTATTTTCAATTCCAGGGTATTGTCAGGCCATGAATATTGTGACTAGTGTTCTCCTACTATATACCAGTGAAGAAGAGGCATTCTGGTTACTAACGGCAATATGTGAGAGACTGTTACCAGACTACTACAACACTAGAGTGGTTGGAGCTCTTATTGATCAGGGTAGGCCTGCTTGTCTGTGTGGATGGTTGATGAATTGCTGTTTTATGGCCCTTCAAAACTATTTTGGTCATATTGAGCTGAGATTTTGGTGTTAGTGACAGCTGTGTGCAATGGAACCCCATTACTGACTTAAAAGAATCCAAATCCTGAAGAATACCACCTGCAGCAAGATTCAAACCTTGAATTCTAGCCTAGCAAGCCAGTGCTTGACCCACTGGGCTACAGAGGCTGTGGGTTCTGCTGTTTATATAAGCTAAATGGTTTATATTCTCAGAAGAGGGTGCCATTTCCAGTGTTTCCTTCCTTCTCAATGGAGATAAAATCTTAAAGGAAAGAACTTTCTCCATACAAGCAAATTCTTTCCTGTAAGAGTAGACTCTTTTTGAGGCATGGGGGGTGGGAAGGGGAGGGGGGAGGTAGGGAGCTGGAGTGGAGGGGCTTTATCATATAGGAAGCCAGTACTGATCTGAACATTGTCTCCCAATGAAAAACTAACCCCAAAACATGAAAATATCTATTTGTCATAAGTGGATTGTTTTACTGTGCGAACTTTACTTGAGTGATATCCAGGTTATAGCTGTTGTTCAATTGATTGGTAATCTCCTCTGATAGGAATCATACAATAAATTTAGTGGAAGTTATTCAGGATTTCTTGACTGAAATAAAGTTCAGACAGCTTTGGAATTCCAACATGGATTTTATTCCATTTGACCAGTGACCTATATATACAATATAGGTCACTGATTTGACCAGGGTTTAAAACAGTATCTGTACATTTGATACAAATTCAAATACTGTTGACCCAGATCAGATCTGTTATATTTTCAGGAGTGTTTGAAGAACTGATCAAGGAGAATCTTCCAGAGCTACATCAGAAATTAGAAACCCTCGGACTTTTATCAATGATCTCATTATCATGGTTCCTCACCATTTTTCTTAGGTAATGTAAGCAAACCATTTTATGCCCTCAAAGGGAGGCATGCTAAAATATTTGACTATCCGTTGTCTTGTCTGTATGTCTGTGTCTATGAGTTACAATTTGTTTAATAAATAATCAGAAAGTACAAAAGAACTCATTGAATTTTAGCTCAATGAGCACTTTAAAGTGGAATTAAATGAAATTCATCTGAAATGTAACTCAGAGAGTACTTACACTGAAATTTCAACGAAACTTAACTCAGAAAATACTGATTCAGAAAGTAGTGATTCTCAGTACATTCTGAGTTACTAGTAGGTTTCATTGAATTTCTGTAAGCATTTTCAGCATTTTCTGAATCAGGTTTCATTGAATTTCTAGGTTTCATTGCATCCCTAGTAGGTGTCATTGAATTTCTTGAGTACTTCTTGAATCATGTGTTAACATGCCTTCAGAAAGGAATTCAGTGGACCATCATGGAACTGTGCAGGATGATGATATAGAGTGTCAAAAGGTGCTCAGTGTCAAAAGGAGGGGAAATTTTGTATTCAGATTTTTCAGAACTATTGAGAATAATAAGATGGAAGGTATAGGAATTTAAACCACTTTCTGAGGTCAGCATTCAGACCTTGTCGAGAGGCATAGCTGAGACAGTATTAACCCTTTTTGACCAGTGGACTTGTCCATTCTTATCATTCAGATAATCCCATTACTAGTTTTAGGGGTTTCTGGTGAATATTTTCACCTTTATTGTACTTTGCATAGAAATTCCTGTAAGCAAACAATGTAGACCCTGATCAGACGCCGCGTTTGCGACGTCTGAACTGGGTCTGCACTGTTTGCCTAATGTCCCCAAAACGGGTATCCAGTCTAAAAAGGGTTAAAAGAAATTTAGTCAACTCCACAAAAGCATTTAGAAGAGTTATAAGGAGTGTCAGAGTTGACAGTTATAGTCGTGCATGAACTGTATAGGTTACCTCAGTTTTCGTCTTGAAATATAAAAGGGGGAGACATAAACAACTTGATGAGCATAAAAATTTATGAAAACTCTTTTTTGTTTTTCAGTGTGATGCCTTTCAACTGTGCTGTGAATATTCTAGATTGTTTCTTCTATGATGGTGCAAAGGTAACTTTCAGTTCCTTATTACATATTCAAGGTGTTTAGGAATCCATTCATGTTTCCACCATCACTAAAAGGGGAACAACTTTTGTGACTTCCTGTTTGCTTCCCTGGTCGACGAAACCCATCCAAAGAGATCCACTCTTAAAGGTAGCAAACTGTTTCATTTATTAGTTGAGCCTATTGAGAAGGGATGCAAATAAGGAAATGTTGAAGTTGCTTGCCCTTAAAGTGTACCCATTCACCTTAAAATGTGTCTACAGAAGAAACTCAGTGCACTTAAATTACCATTATTGCATTAAATATTGGAACTGCTTAACAAGTTTCTGTAAAGATCCTAAAATGTGAACAAGATTAATTTACTGTCAGACAATGTACATGTATCAAAAATTTTGCTCAGGGAATTGCAAACAGTGTAGATAGTATTCAGATTGCTTTTTCGGCAGCAGTCTTATCTGGGTCTACACTGTTTGTTCAGGTGGTGTTTCTTTACCAATATTTAAAGTTGTTTTGGTTAAATTCTGCTCTGAAGCTTAAGAGATACTAGAGTATTTTGATATATATATATATATATGTAGATGGACAGAATGAGTTCACAGCAATTTTAAACAGTATTTCAGGCCAGTGTAGGTTGGAATATGATAAGACTTCACAGTGGAATGCTCTGGAGACTTGAGAATGTAAACTGATTTTATTTTGTAAACAGTGCAGACCCTGATCAGACAGGTCAAAGATTAGTCTCTTCTGAGTGTATGCTGTTTGCTCAGGCACTTCTTTCCCAATAATTAGGACCAGTACAGTACATATTATGGTGCACATTTCCATAATTTCTAAGCCATTTTTCAAATGGAGACATTTTTTTCTGCTTCTTGTTTGCTTCCCTGGATGCCAGAACTCTTCCACAAAAAAGTCTACTCGTAAAGGACAGAATTTGCTCCTACAGAAGAAAATTCTTTCCTTTAAGAGGTGACCCCCATTGAAAGGTGGGGCAGAATTGAATTGAACTAGCACATGTTCTTGTTTCAGGTAATTTTCCAAGTGGCATTAACAATTCTCGACAACCAGAGTGTGGAGTTGCTAGATTGTGCTGATGATGGAGAGGCTATGCCGGTGCTGGCAGGTTATCTTGAGAGTGTGACAAACAGGGATGCAACCATGTCTAACATCATACACACCAGTAGCATGTGTACATCTGGTGAACCTGCACAGGTTAGTAGCCAGATTTTGTCGGTTATCTATTCTGGATATAGAGTATCTCATAAGAGTGGAGATTTCATTTGAAATCAATGAAACAAGCTTATGGTGGGTTTAGTATCATATGAAATGGTCATGAGTGTGAAACTTTGCAAATGACATAATACTATGTTAGGTCCAGGACTTAGGATTTTTAAGTTCGGTCTTCTAACAAGAAGTGATCCAGGGGCATCAGTGTGCATCTGACACATTTCTAGTTTCTATTAGAAAACTTTGTGCATCAAGCATTGGAACTGTCTATGACTGTCTCAGAGAGGTGCCGTGGTCGAGTGGTTAGAGATCCTCGGTTATGGCGCAGAAAGTCACCTGAAGGTTGTGAGATTGCATCCAGGTTTCGCCATTCGACGACTGGAAAAGTCTCTGTGTCAACCTAGCAGTAATTGGGTAGCTGCTTCAAATCAGGGAAGGATAAGGCAGCAAAAGGAGAGAGATGGGCTCCGCCTTTCATATACTGTGCTCAAGACACAGTGGGCCTCTAACCCCCACTGCCCATACAGCTACTAGGCTATGGGAAACCTTTACCTTTTTTATGGCTGTCTATTTTATCAAATTTTGGCTGTATTATGAGACTGCCATATTGGTAAAATTCAACTTTGGGACTTTAACAATTTTAGATATACAGTATGTATAATGAAAACTGAATATTGACAGAGTTTTGTCTTGGTGTTTTTCATCTTTTCTGCCAGTAGTGCCAAAATTAAGTCACTACTAAATATATGTGTTTCAAAGTATATTCAAAATATATTTACAGACATCTATTGATGTATGTGACCTGATAGAGGAAAGTTATAAGAAGTTTGGACACATTGAGAACTCTAAGATAGAAGGACTGAGACTCAAATACAGACTTAGTGTTGTTCAGGTAATACAGAATTAATAGGGACACCTTCATGTTTTCTCACAATTTTTACAATGGGAAACAACTTCTGTCTGTGACTACCCGTTTGCTCCTCTAAAATGGGGGCTTCTATTTGCTCCTCTAAGATGGGGGCTTCTGTTTGCTCCTCTAAGATGGGGGCTTCTGTTGCTCCTCTAAAGTTTGCTCCTCTAAAATGGGGGCCTCTGTTTGCTTCTATAAAATGGGGGCCTCTCTTAAAGGTAAGAATTTTCTCCTCAATGGCATTGTTGCCAGAAAGCTTGGAAATTTACATTCAGATTGCTTGGCAGCTATTCTTTCAAGTTTTCCCCTATTTTTCAAAACTGCATACCAAAATTCCATGGGCCAAACACAGGAGGTTATTAAGAGCTGTCATTTATTTCTCACAAGGATGCCTGGATGGGGCAGATTTTTTCCTTAACCCTATTGCATTCAGAACAGCCAAAACTCTTTGAAGACCTTCTTGAAGATTCCTCTGGAAGTGTTTCATTCACCAGAGGTGGGAATTGTTTCCTATAGGATGGATAGATAGATGACTTGCAATTTTACGTCCTTTCTAACACAATTTCAGTCATATCAGGACGATGGCTGGGTAATAATGAAAGGCTGTGTGCAATGGAACCTCGTTTACAATTGAAAAGATTCCTGCCTCCAGCAGGTCTGTAACCCAGGACTGCAAGATCAGTAGGCCAGCGCTTAACCTACTGACCCAGGCTCCGTTTCCTTCAAGAGTTGTCTGTCATTGAGATGGGTGGCAAAAGTAAAAGTAGTGGAGTTTATTTTGCTGAATATGTAACATACAACTTAAAAAAATACTGTAACTGCTTTGAAGTCTGAACATGTGTGTCGATATGTTAACTGCTTGTTGAATGGCAAGCAGTGCACACCCTAATAGAGATCAGAGCAAGGTCTACACTGTTTTCTGTGTCATTTTTGTTCCAAGATTTAGAGTCATTGAAGTATGTACCATTCAAGCTGTAAATAATAAACTGTCATGCTTTGTCTTAGATTTACAAGATAAACCAAAAGTCTGGGGGTGAATTTTTTCAAAAAGAAATTTAACAAAAACTCTATAATTTTTCACAAACATTTTCTGAGTTATTGAGTAGTGGTACTTCTTTTTCAGACCATTGAAGACCATACAATGAAGAATATTTTAAGAAGTGTTGCATCATCAACATTATTTAAAGACAAGGAACTGGTGGACCTCTACACTCTCTTTAAGGTACAGTCAGCATATATTTCAACATCACAATACTGGCACTTCTGGTTGAAATTAGCCATCTATCAGTCTCCATATTGTGTTTTTGCTCATCTTTGAGTGTTATTATCTGGTTAGTTGGAACAGTTTACAGACAAAATGTTAGAGATGAGCCAGTGAATTTTCAAAAACTTGAACTCGAGGCTAAGGGTTTTGAACTGGGTCTGGACTAAGAGATACATTCCATGAAGCCCCAGATTTATAGGAATTTACGTGTTCATTCTGGGGCAATATCTTTTATTCATAAAAATCATTTTGACATGGCATTAGAACCATCCCATTAAAGAGCTTGTAATTAAGGACCACAGCATATGTGTTGTGGACAAATATAATTATCCCTGATTGTCATGAAAAAAAAATGTATCTACTTTTATATGGATCCCTGCATGATAACATACTCAAATTTCTTCATGAGGAATATTTTACCTCTTGGTAATGTTTAAATAATCCCATTTTCACCTCTTGTCACTACAGAACCAATCAGATTGGACATGTCATTGTATACATGGATGTATTTCATTTGGAGAAATACCTTAAAATCTTTTTACTTAAGAATTAGATTGGTCACTTGTTTACTACTTGTTCAGGAGAAATATCTCACCACTTGTTAATGGAGAACCAGTCAGAATGAGACTGGTCATTTGTATAGATATTTCTCCAGGAGGAATATCTCACTTGTTGCTGAAGAGCCATCAGATTAGACTTGTCACTCTTATATATATTTCTTCAGGAGGAATATCTCACCTCTTGTTACTGGAGAACCAGTCAACAGCCTGCAGACACCACAGACAAGTATGATCCTTCACGACCTTACTATGAGACCTACAAGGTAGACTATGACCAGTTCAAGACAATGTTTCTTTCTATAGCACCATGGGCAAGGGGGCCAAGAGGAGGTGTGCTGGCACTAAGAGTATTCAGGGTAAGATTTATACATCAGTTAAATAGATTTTACTGAATATTGTAAGATGTGAAAACAAAGTGACCACCACCCTGGACAGTAGTATGAAATACATCAGCTACAATGTTATTCCAATATACATCAATTTTTGTGTAGTAAAGTGCTGAAATTATGATTATTATTATTTTTTTTAAACATTTGTAACATTTAATTAAGGTGTGCAAAAAGCCTTGGAAATTTTCTGGAAATGTATGGAGCAGATTTGTGTATGCAAGTTTAAGTGGGTGAGGGTTCTTAGGAAAAACTGAAAACTTCTTATAATCTTTTCTTGTATTTACATGTTTCTTTTGTGCTTTTAACAGTACATGGATGAAAATCAGGACAACATGATCAACTTCAAGGACTTTGTGAAGGTTCTTGGTGTGATGTGTAAGGCTGACTACACACAGAAGTTAAAATTACTGTACATGCTACATGAGCCACCAGCGTTATTGGAAGAGGATGATTTTGATATGGATGAATTAGGATCTCCATCATCTGGTTAGTATGATGTTCTACTGAGCTCTGGATAAGGGGAGTAGTTGCTGATAATAATTCTTGGATGATTTTTCATATCTTTTTTGTGAAAAAAAAAAATGTACAGGCATCATATTAGATTTTACTCAGTGAGACTGTTCTAAAACCGTTAAATACTTACTTTGATGATTGCTTAATTTTGGTTCTGTGGATGATAAAGACAAAAACACATAATAAAATTCTGGCAATATTCAGTTTTAAATACTTTTAATTAGCTAGGCATGTACATAAATTTCTAAGAGCAGCTGGAGAATGTAGGATGGGCGAAGATGCCATGAAACTTTCGGTGTTGGGGGAATCCTACTGATATTGTCTTATAGGTAAGCCAAAGACTTACAGTTAGTGTTGGATGGTGGATGTTTGTATTTTTACTTTAGTCCATCCTTCCTTTGTCTTCTATCTCCTCTGTCTGGGATATAGCGTGATATAATATGGTATAATGGTACCACCGCCATACCAGTTGTATGTTTAAAATTGCCATGGAGTGGTACTACACTCAACTCTCTTTATGATGGCATTCAGTATTAGAGCAATATTCTTTACTATATCATTTTGATATGGAGTTAATGGATTTTTGTTCAAAATGTGTTCTCATCATAACAGCAATGCAGTTTAACGTGAATGTGTTGGGAACAAAAGAGGGTCCACTGTATTGCAGGATATTGTGAAAGTGCACTGGCCTCTTTGCTCTGAAATGTAGACCAAATAAAATACATTTGATGTTGTATTACAGACACTACAGAAAGTGCATGTGAAGCAACAGACTTCTTTGCTGAGGATGAGAGTCCTACAGGGGACAATCCTGATGGTAAGTCAGTACTACCATATTTAAGCAGCAACCGGACAAAACCAACAAAGTTGCACATGCGCCCAGTGAAGACTCAGATCAGCCTGGGCATTCACCCAGTCTGATCAGAGTCTTCACTGTACACTTAAACGGTAGCCAAAACTCTTAAGCTAGCTCCATGCTGACAGCGAAGACTCTGAATAGACTGGGCAGATGCCGAGGCTTCTGTTGTTTTTTTTGTGTTGCAGCTTATTTGTTTGGTTATAAGATGTGGAATTGCTCTAAACATCTAAATCAGTCTTATATAATTCAATATAAGATTTTTTCTCTTAAAAAAATCCCTATAATTTAGATCCTTCTAATGGGTTGTTTTTGGAGGAGAAAACCCCTATCTTATGACCAAATAAATATGGTACTCAAACTATTTGTCATGTTGTCTAATTGTCTGGGCAGCCTGGACAACAAAGATTACTATAAATAAGCTGTCTCCTGCCTTCCCTGATCCTTAGTTGGTTTGCAGTGTTAGCTTCTCACTCATCTCAGTGTGTACTAAATTCTCTTTTACATGCTGACAATCTATACGGTCTCACAAACATTTTGAGAGTTTCTCACATAATAAGGAAGTGATTAAGTAGTCATTTAGCACGTATCCAGCATCTTCCCACTCTAAATTTCAATGAAACAGATGATTTTCACAAAGCTTTTATATTATAAAACTCTTTGAAGATATAAATTTTGGAGTCATTATCTTTGTGTGTGTGTTGATATTACAAAATCAAAATCGGAAAATAAAAACATTCAAGTCTTACAATTAGATCTTTTAGACTGTTACTGAAAATAAAATAAATAGTCTAACTAGTGTGTCTCTCTTATTTATCTGCTTACCTTTCAGACCTAGAGCTTCCAAGCTGTCCACCTCCTGAACCTGAAGAACAGACAGAACATGCGCCCAGCATGACCTTATCTTCAGATCAAGATGAGACACCAAGGGACACAACTGATGCTGGACCAGTTATCTCCCCTCCCATGTCTCTGAGTATAGTATCTGACCTGACAGATTCAGACCCTCCAAGTCCAGCCACAGAGAGGCCAGGGATACCAATAGGGGACACAAGTAATAATGGCTTGGCATCAAGCAAAGGTAAATAAATACTGTAACAGTCCAAAATATTAGGATTCCATAACTAGTTAATGTAATTACATTGTACTTTTCAACCAATTTCAAAGGCAGGCTATTGTTATGACTTCTGTTTTCTTCCCTGAAGAATAACTTCCAAAAGAAGTCTGCTCTTAAAGAAAAGAATTTGCTCCTATAGGAGCAAATTCTTTTCTTTAAGAGTTGACTACCTCTGCAAAGGGAGTCAGAAATGAAACTGGTTGAGCTGCTTCCCCAATACGTGTACACATTTGCTTTAAATGATTTGGTGAATCAACATAACTTTCCAATGATGCAATATATATTTGGAAATGAAACAACAAACACAGGAGATCCTGATAAGACTACTGTTTAAAAACAATCTTCTCAGGGTAAAAACTAGTATAGAAATGATAGCAAAGGAAAGATTGTTTTCATGAATCAATGGACGTAGATGCTTCTTGCAAGAGCGAGTAAGTGAGTGAACTCGGGTTTAACATCCTACCAATATCTAGTTCAAACGGAGACGTTTTTGGTTGAAAGTCTCATCAGAAAGACCAGAGACGCAGGGGATTGATCTTGCGACCCCTTGATTGGTAGTCAAGCCTGTTGTCAACTACACTACCGCCGCTCCTCTTCTGGCAAGAAGTGAAACCAATATCCATTTTAAACAACTTCCCATTTTTTCTGGTTTTTACAGTTGAAACTCCGATTGAAACTCCAATAAGTGAAAGTCCCATGGGTCTTTACAACAGAAAGAAAGACATAGTTAGAGAGAGGTCCAACAGTAAAGAGGAGTTCAGAAATATTCCACGCATGAGTCAGGTAGGCGTAAACAGTAACACTAAGGTGTAACTATGCTTTTGTTACAATCTACCTTTCACTGATTAAGATCATGCAAGTTTCAGATGTGAGGGCTGGGAGGAGAGGCATGGAAGGGTGGGGCAGGCATTGCAGGGTAATACCTGGATAATTCTTATCATCTTTCATAAAAAGATATGTTGTACTTACTTCACAAAGGTGTCCTAGTGAGGAGTGACGAATGGACTTATACATATTTCAATTCAAGTTAAAAATCTTTGTAAAGTTAAGGATTCCACATTACATCATTTACCATTCTGTCTTGCCGGGCTACGTAGTGCAGTCGGTAGGGCACCCGACTTATAAATCAGAGGTCCTGGGTTCAATACCCGGTCTGGCCACATACTTTTGTTTCTCCTTCCACTGATTCAAGAAGGGCAGTTGTCAGTTACTGGCGAAAATATGTGCACTTAGTACTGGTTAACCGCTTAGGAGGTCTAAGCCTGCCCAGGAATAGTGTGGCTGGGTTGACCGTCCCGACATAACCATAGTTGTTTACCGTGGACGTAAAGCAACAAATCAATCAATAAGAACCATTCTTTCTCATGTGATCTTTGTCACATACTCATTTTCTAAGTACTGGACATTTTCTAAGATATAGTAGAAGACTCAGTTTCATTTATTAAGGTGAACGTTTGGCACAAATTCTAGCCCGTAAGTGTAGACCCCCTTTTGGAAGGATTTTGTCCACTAGGGAAGCACACAAGAAAAGTCAAGTTGTTCCCCTTTTGTAAAACTGGCAGAAAAACATGGAGGTATACCCATATGAGCCGTGACACGACAAAACCAACAATGTGGTTGTGCGCTCAGTGCAGACTCAGATCAGCCTGGGCATCCACCCAGGCTGATCAGATTCTTCGCTAATCAGTTAAAGGGTAGCTAAGGTACTAAGCTATCTTCATGCCGACAGCGAAGACTCTGACCAGACTGGGCGGATGCCCAGGCTGATCTGAGTCTACGCTGGGCGCTCATCCACTTTGTTGGTTTTGTCGCGTTGTGGCTCATTTATACCTTTAGGCAACATTGTTACTTTTGTATTTCAGATACAATTCATTCAACTATGGAAGACATTGTATGATTTATTTGGGGACCATGCTGAAGAGCAGCAACTCTATCACTCCATAGCAACAGTAGGCACTCTTCTTTTGGAGATAGGAGAAGTGGGCAAGAAATTCTACCTCCCCAAGCAGGAGAGTTCTGACCTTGGAATACTCTCAGGAGCTGAAAGTGGGAGTGAAATAGAATCTCCTAGTCAGTCACTAGACATTTCATCAATTGGTACTACTCCTGTGGATAAAAGCATTGACCAATCAGTAGGTCCAACTGAAGCAGACACAACCAAAACAATTTCAGAAGTGACAGAAAAATTATCAGAAGTTTCTGTAGACAGTGCTGTAAAACAAAAAGACAGTGAAAGTAGTCAGAATATTGAAGCTACCGATAGTGGGCAAATGGCTACAGATAGCGGTGTGTCAGTGGGAACCTCCTCTTTAAATATCCACAGGGGAGAAAGAACTATTTCTTCTTCTTCCTCTTCAAAAATTGATGTTGAATGGTCCATTACTTTTGAACAATTTCTGGCATCCATGTTGACTGAGTCAGCTATTGTGAAATACTTTGAGCAACAGTATGATGTGACTGATGCTGTGGCAAGAATGAGGAATCGGAGATTATTGATGCGACAAACCAGTAGTCTGCCAGTGGAAGAAAAGAAACAATGACAAATATGATATTTATTCCTATTTATTGTAGCAAGACAAGTGTTTTGAAGTAAGCATCCACCAGGGCCTGGTTGTTTAAAACTAACAAGGTTCTTAGTAAGACACATTTTCAGACGTATTGTTCCCAGAAATGCTGCCTTTTTCACTAAAGAAATGTGAATTTTTTTATCAATGCATTAGCTCTTCGCTTTTTTTTTCAGCAAAATATATAAGCACACTTGATTTTATATGTACAAGAAGACTAAATGATTCCTTTGATTAATGACTTAAGTGAATGATGCTTTGAACAACTGGGCCCAGTATGATATTTTTGTTGACTTTTACTAATAGAAGATTCAAAGACAAATTGGCCATTCTAGTGGTATTTAGTACTCTGATAAACTTGATGATATTTGATACTATACCTACAAAAATCAAACAAATTTCCTCGCTGACAGTCTATAACTCTGTCAAGGTCAATGTTTCTATTTGGACATATTTAGAAGTTATTCAGTATATTTTTTCATTAGTATAACTTTGTATGTGAAATGTACATTTCATGAGGGGCAAAGCCATGTACTTTGCATTAAAGTCATGGGCAAGGAAAAAAGTAGATTTTCTCATAAAATTTGCATATGTTGTTGTTTCAGTTCTCACAACGATGGTCCGTAAGAGGCTTAGCGGAATGAGTCCATGGTTTCACCTCCTGGCTAAGTCTGTCCATAATATTTGTATGGTCTTCCTGTCATCAGATTCACAATATGTTGTAAATTTTACATCTGAGCATAAGAAGAATTTTCATAAGCTTCCTAGGGTTTGTCTTCTCAGTTTGAAATAGTGCAGCAGTTACGTCATCATGTTCATAGTAAAATGATATATACATGTACTATTGTTCATAAACTTCATGTCTGTATCATACTGGGGGTTTAGTTATTGCTTTTCACTCGAGTAGGCCTGATGGCCACTGGTGTACAAATATATGATAAAAAACTTAAAAGTGCAATTGATGAAAAAAAAAAATGCAACTTGAAATTAAAAACTAAAGCTTCTGCAATAGTTAGCCAAAATACAAAATATAACAGTGCTCCTTGACTCCTATTTATGTAAAGTATATTTGAGCCGAGGCAAGACAAAACCAACAAAGTGGTATGTGCACCACACGAAGACTCAGATCAACCTGGGCATCTGCCTAGTCTGATCAGAGTCTCTGCTGTGTGCTTAAAGGGTCGCTAAGGGTCTAAGCTACCTTCATGCTGACAGCAAAGACTCTGATCAGACTGGGTAGTTGCCCAGGCTGATCTGAGTCTTCCCTGGGCACACATGCCACTTTGTTTGTTTTGTCGTGTCACAGCTCATTTGTGCTCAATACGGGCTCTGAAGTAAAAGTACTGGTAGTTATCGCAAACTCCTGAACCTCTACCAGTTTTTTGTTTACAAAGGTTAGATTTTGTACTATTGAATATGCTGTTCATCTATACGAGTTAAATACTACATGTAGTTACATTTTGACAATAAAATTGAAAAAAAAAACTTGAAACTTTCACTTTCCAAATAGGAATGAACAGTTTACAAGTCAAGGTAGAAGATTGACTTTTTATGTGTTTATGGCCAAGTATTATGTTATTGACAGGTCTGAAATGTTGATATTGATCGAGTTGTTTCTTTTAGTGGACAGATCATGAACGTTTTAACCAATTCAAACAGGATTTATTGACCCAGATCAGACTTCTCGATAAGGGTCTACATTTTGCTCTTGACTTGGATTCCTTGAAAATGAAAGGACTGAACCATCAAATGCAATGGTGGCTTGAAGGTTATGTTCCTTAAAAGTATGTTTTCGAATTTTACAGTTAACCCATTAAGTCAAAATGTTTTAAGAAACATCCGTACAGAACTTTTGTCCTTAAGTATATATAACATTGAAAATTCAAAAACTACAGGGTAACAGTGTTGTTCCAAATAAGGTGGCTCAGTATGAGTTACTTCATCTGGATCTATGTAAATTTATCTGCTTTCATATTTAGGCTTTTTAAGGCTAAAATAATAGAGTAGAACCTTGATAATTCAAGGGCAAGGGACCAATCAAATGTTTGAAATTTTTTTAACTCCTCCTCCTGGTGTCATCTGTTGTCTGTAGTTGTGGCACTTCTTCGTTATCTTCATCAGTATTTTTTCAGTTATCAGGGGTTAAATAGGAACTTTTCCTTTGATGAGGACATAATAACAACTTTGAATTATCAGTTTGAATTATGTATTATAAGAGCTTGAATTATGTATTGTAACAGTTTGAATTATGTAGTTCGCTTAGTATGTTGCTTTAGGAAGCTTTTATCATATACATATCATCGTATGAGAGATTGAACATTTTTTCTAAGGGGAACAACTTTTATAACTTCCTGTCATCTTACTGGTAGTCTTTCAACTCTTAAAGAAAAGACTAGGCTTCTAGAGGATTAAACTCCTTTTAGAGTTGATCCCCACTGAGAGGGGAGGCAAAAAAAAAAAAATGGCAAAGTTGCTTCCCCAGAAAGTGTACCCATTTTCCTTAAAAACTGTTATTTTTAAATGACCACTATGCATCATCGTCATTGACTGTTCCAACATCATGGCAGGGCTACAGATGATAGGGGGTATTTTAGGATACTTCAAAGATATTTTTTCTTATTTCTCAACAAAAATTTATGTTGTGTCACCTCAATAGAGCCATCACTGCGAAGACAGTTCTAATGAGGGGTTACAATATGTTTATATGGAAAAATTAGGAAAATTATCCCTAAATTATCCTTGTCTCCCCTTCTTACTGAAGCACTGTATGGTACAATGTTTTGCAGTATACATTAGCTTGTCAATATTACTTTTTATGCTGACCTTATGAAGTATTCACATGACAGTAGAAATTATGCTGTAAATACAAATGTAGATAACAGTACATCATGAGATAATGCGATCTTGTACATAGTTGCCCCAGTTGCTTAACTTCACAGTTGGCAAGTTTAGTGAAAATAAAACTGTCACAAATGCTTATGGCCTTTATTCATTCAAAGAGGCATAACAAGAATCCTGAATCAAAACTTTATGAATATTTCATTTAACACAAATATATACGGATTAACAAAGTTTTACTATTTACAGTGCTGTGGCCTCTTAGAACCACCTAAATGTGAATGGGCACACTTTCTGGGGCAGCTTCTTTACCATTTTTGCCTCTTTTTCAAAGGGTGTAAACTCTTGCAGGAAAGAATTTGCTCCTATAGGACCAAATTCTTTAAGAGTAGACCCCATTTAGAAGCGGTTGTCATCTCAGGGAAGCAAACAGGAAGTCACAAAAGTTGTTACCCTTTGAAAATGGCAGAAAATATGGAGGTGAACCCATAAATGTTTTATGGAGAATATGAAAAACTAAAATACCAAGTTTTGACCAAAGCTGTCATGATTGAAACCCTCCACTGAGGTATAACTTTCTTTTTACCATCAGTATGACCAGCTGAGTTTGAACTGAAAAGGTGTGGGATCATTTGAAAAGTCCAACATTATCAGGCCTCATCATTAAGATTTTTTCCTCAATGGCATCATATATAGAAAGACGCTGTGGTCGAGTTGTTAAGAGAGTCTCACATACCTGTCAACTTTTAGAAAATCTCATGGGGGAGAAAGCGTGAAAATGACCATTTCAGCAGACTTTTTTCAACAAAACTGCACACACTCCAAAAGTCATGACAATATTTAATGGGGGGAATGTTTGGAAATGTCATACTATTTGAAGAAAAATCTCAACAAAAAATAGGGAGATGTCCTTTAAATAGGGAGATTTGGCCATTTTTGGCACAGGAGGAGGAAAAGTGGGAGTGTCTCCCAAAATAGGGAGACTCCCTATTTATGGGAGAGAGTTGACAGGTATGGTCTCCGTTATGGTGCAGAAGGTCTTGAGTATTCTAGAATCTCAGCTTGGGTTAACTTCAGACTGGAAAATTCTGTCAACCCAGTAGTAAATGGGTACCTTTTTCGAATCAGGGAAGGATAAAGCAGCCGAAAAAGAGAGATGGGCTCCATGCCCAAGATACAGTGGGCCTCTAACCCTGACTGCCCTTACGGCCACTAGGCTGTGGGAAACCTTTTTTATCAAATACACGTATGTAACTGCCACATGCAACATTAGTGAATACTTAAAAATACCTCATTCCTATATAGGCAAAGAACTTAGTTAACTTTTTTGCAACAGAAAGGATTCTGTATCGCTGTTCAACCAGATTTGTTGTAATGTCAAACCTTTGCTGTGACATGTAAATTCACTTTCAAAGGTAGTGTTCAGAGTAACAAACGTTCAGAAATGACAAATCTAAAATCTTTATTGTGTATCTGTAACATAATAAGCATATAATGCACCTAGGGAATTTCTGTTATTGTGCCAATAATGAGACATAGAAATATTCATCTACATTGCAGGATAAATGGGTAGTCTGCTAGTGTACTAGAAGGCATTTGTAATAGCCAGTTGTATAAAGTGAAACACAAGTAAAAAAAAATTGTGATTTATTTTATATTTGTTAATGTCTAGTTGTGTTATTCAATGAAATTGTGTTTACATGTATTTATTTATACTGAATACCTTCTGGTTTTACTTGGGCAAGGGTTAAAATGGACATGGTTTCCTAGAGCATAGTTAACACAATATTATAATATGAGCTGCCATGATTTGCAGGAAGGGGAATGTGACAGCAGCAGCAGCAAAGCCAGCCTGCAGGTCGATGCAGTCTGATCAAGCCTTTGTTGTTCACCATGTATGGATTCTGAGGATTCACAAAACCACACTGCACAAATTTACAGGCTGGTTTGAGTCTTCACTTTCACAGATAACATGTAATTTTATTACTTGAGAATAATTACTTGCTTGAGAAAATCTTAAGTTTCTATTCAAAGAATTTCAGTGTAATGTCATTGAAAAATTGATGGAGCATCCCATACACTGTTTGCCATGCTCTGATACCAATGACATCATAGATCTGTTACTATAGCACCTGACCTCATATTGGCGTTAAAACGATGTCTCAAATTCAATCGTTTTTGCCAATTCACTAAGCACAGCAGTTGGTAATTTCATAGTTGCTATGGCAACAGATCTATGACATTATTTTCATTGGTACAGTGTATGCCAGGCTCCTCTCGAAGTGCAAAATGCTACATGTATCTGAAATTCATACAATGGAAAAGAGTGATTTTCTCAAGCCTGTAATTTATTCTCAAATAGTTCAATTTTCTGTTAGATATGTTAAGCTCAAGTCACAGTGCAGCTGTATGTTTGCTACTGTGTGAGGCTCTAATTGACTGATTAACCCTTTTAAAAATGAAAAGGCCCAATGAGGGAAAAAAATTCTCAAGGGAGCAAATTCTTCTTGGTGAGAATTACTTCCCCTTGAAATGTTCTGATTTACCATAATGTTTCTAACAATTATCAATGCAAGTATTCCTCGATTTCCTTTCGTTGACTGGGAGGAGCTGTTAGAGGCTTGCCATTCAATGTCAAAATGGAGCAGTCCACATGAAAAGTAGCATATGCACGAGTTGTTATGCATAATTGTGAGATGAAAAATGCCTAGTAAACGTTATCGGTCATCATAAATGATGAGACAGTTTTATACCGGCACAATACGTCGAAACAACGTCTGAAGAACATCGATGCAACAATATGACGCTTTATTGGCGTCTATACAAGGTTGTTCCGATATCATAATGTTGCATCGACGTCCTCACTGCGTTGTTTAGATGATATATGTATGCTTGGTTGAAAGAAGTAAAATAAAAACTGTTGTGCAATATCAGATCATTTTGTGCATGCCTTTTGTAAAGGTGAGCTATATTCTACCCGACTGACCATAAAATCACTACCGCTTTATACCTTTTCAGAAAATATACTCGTCGAAGGTAAAGCTAGAAATAAGCACCGCCCAGTCAACCAAAGGAAATAGAGGAATAATGAAATATACATTTGATGGCTCATAAACCATGTGCAATTAATATGTTTTCACCTGATATAGTGCTGTATTTACACAAATACTAGGAGGCAAATTCAGGAAAATAAAGTGTAAGCCCAGATCAGAATGTTCCCATGGACCAGCTGATCAGGATCTTCTCTGTTTTTCAGCAGTGTGAAACACATCCTGGCAGTAACATGGATCTGTTAAAATTTTGATGGGAATTCCATTACTATTTTAGAACTTGATTTGTCTGAATATTTATAGTAAATATGGTACAGATTTCACATATGATTTTTTCAGATTTTCTTACACTGTCAGGTGTTGCCCCTCATTTGACAAAAGGGGACAAATTTTGTGACTTCCTGTTTGCTTCCCTGGCTTAAAAAGCCCTTTTTAAATGGGGTCTACTCTTAAAGGAAAGAATGTGCTTCTAAAGGAGCAAATTCTTATCTTTAAGAGTGGATCCCATTGTGGAGACAAAAAGGACGAAGGCAAAGTTGTTTCCCCTGAAAGTATCCCATTATTAAAATTTTCTGATTTAATGGGAAGAGTAAGTTCATGCATGCTTTACTGAGGACTGGTTCTGTTTCAAGTGACTTCATGTCTTCCAACTTAGGCAAGTTTATTCTACAAAGAGTGTAGACTCAAATCAGACTGCTCTTTTAGAGCAGTCTAATCTGAGTGTGCACTCTTTGTCAACTTCCCCTTATAAACCAGATGGACTTGTCCAAATCTGAGGCTGAAGAAGTCCATTGTATTAATTGTTAAACTTCCTGAAAATTCACAGTAGATACTGTATCGTAGAAGTCTTCTTTATACTTGCTGCTGCAGTAGCTATCCATTTATATTGTGATATTTTCTAAAAGTGCCACATCTATGTATACAAAGGTATATATCTACAATAAAGTCAACGAGGGTTAACATGTAGAAACGGTTGTTGTTTTTCTTCTCACACCCAGTCCAATAGAAAATAATAGAATATGTAACTTCTTAAAGGTTGCTAAATACAGATGAGCCGCAACACGACAAAACCAACAAAGTGGTTGTGCACCCAGCACAGACTCTGATCAGCCTGGGCATCTGCCCAGTCTGATCAGAGTCTTCGTTGTCCGCACTGAGGTAGCTTAGACCCTTAGCTACCCTTTAAGAGCTTAGCTGAGAGTCTGATTGGACTCTGCAGGTGCCCAGGCTGATCTGAGTCTGTGCCAGGCGCACAACCACTTAGTTGGTTTTCTCGTGTCTCGGCTCAGATATAATTCAATTTGTTTTAAAGAAATTGTGTTTGTCAAACTAGGTTGATATGCCAACAGTGAGTAGCACTTCACATAACAAGACTAAGAGTAATTCCACAAAGCAGACTAGTCTGTTAATGATAATAAACAACGACATCATCATATATTTATTCATTATAGCAATTTGAGAGATCTCACAAAAATACATTTAATGGACAACAGATGGATAGATGACTTGCTGTTTAACAGCCCTTCCAACATTATTTCGGTTACAACCTGCCTTCGGCTATGAAAGGCTATGTGCAATGGAACCCTGTTCACCCAAGAACAGAATTCAGTCTCCAGCAGGATTCAAACCTGGACCTCTTGCTTAGCAGGCCAGCACTTACCCAAATATTATACTCAAATCTTACATCTGTTCAGAGATTGAATATAATAAAACTAACATGAAATTGCAGAGAGACATAATTGAAACCTATCTGCTGGTTTTATTACCTAACTGCTCTTTAGCAGTTAGATGGGTCTATACTGCAAATATCTGTTCACCTCAAGGAGGCTAAAGATTTGCTTGATATGTCTAATTCAAATTCTTTATCATGAACCCTGGTGTGATTACAGTGTTGTAAGGCCCAATCTCTATCATCAGTTTACACTGTAAAGAGCTGTCTTGCAAATCAAATAATTTTGCTCTTCATGAATTTTTTTTCCAGAAAAAAGGAGAAATGTCAAAACTAAATTTTCTTTTTAAACTTTGGCATTCTGACTGGCTGTAGATATGGATTATCAATTGTGTCTGGGTCAAAATTTTCAGCTGCATTTTGGGATGTCTCTGCTGGATGAACTTTGAACTCTGGCTGGCTTCCAGCATCACCTAACTCAATGTGGGAATCAAGGTCTTGGTCTTTTGGTAGAAGAGCATTCAAGTACGGCTGAGGATGGGGCTGTACAGATATCACTGAAAATAATAATCATTTATGATTTTACTTTATTGAAAATACCTTAAATATGAAAGTGTACCAGCATGCCAACATATTTTCCTAGGAAGATAACTCTGTGACTTCCTGGTTGCTTCCCCGTCTGACAAAACCCTTCCAAATAGAGATCTAGTTTTAAAGGAAAGCATGATCTCCTGGAGACGCACATATTTTTCTGTCAGTTGACCCCCACTGAGAAGGGAGACAAAGTGAAAATGGCGCAGTTGCTTCCACTGAAGGTGTGCCCACTGATCTTAAGCTCTGATTATACCAAACCTTTTGGTGTTTTGCTTATTTCTTCAACAGCTTGCTTAAGTTCTTGACCCAGTATTTACAGTATAAGTCCAAATTTTTAGTCATTGCTGTACTACTTTTAATGAAGCACCAATGCGCCAGAAGGGAACACCGTTACCTGCTTTATATAAACAGCCAAAATATCCATTTGTCATTATAAATCAAACATGATTTTTCATGCATTAACATTTGCTAGTCCTGAGGGAGCTGTTGAAAGCTGAGGGCATAGGCTGAGGTTTTCAACAGCTCCCGAGGGATTTAGTAAATGTTAATGCAATGAAAAACAATGGTTGATTGCTGTTATTGCATAAATTCAACCACAATGCTACAAAAATAAGTGTTTAGGTACAATTTTTTGGCCTCATTGCCATTACCTACCAGATACCTACAAGCACAATGTTTTTCTATCAAGATCCTCGTTTCACGCCATGGGCAGCTATCATGATTTTTTAAAACCTTAGCAACAGTTCACAAACCAAAATTATATTCACTAAATTTTTCACTCATTGTTGTCTGCACTTCCATTTTACAATATCCGATTTTGTATAACTCTTGCATACAAGTGTTTTATTCAAACATGCTGCTTGCTTCTGTATTGATAGAGTATTGCCCTGAATCTTCCATATGTAAAGGTGCAAAGCTGTATATCAATAGTGCATGAATTTCCTACTTAATACAAAGCTTTTCCCCGGTTAATGCACAACTGTTAGTAGCGTATAGCACTGCTTTTTATGCATTAATACCTTATCAGTTGCTTCAAATAACAGCACTGTTAATACACTCACCAATCAACTGATCAACCAAATGTTTAAACCTGTAGACTGCTCCAATTACATTGATATACAAGGTCTTTAGATTAGGAAATTTGTAGCAGTTTTTGTTAATTCTCTGAAAACTATGTTGTAGGTGGGTGGATATTAAAAAATATAAATAATTGAGCTGCGACATGACAAACCTACAAAGTGACATGTGCGCCCAGCACAGACTCAGATCAGCCTGGGCATCCACCCAGTCTGATCAGAGTCTTTGCTGTGCGCTTAAAAGGTAGCTAAGGGACTAATCCAGCGTCATGCGAACAGAACAGCGAAGACTCTGATCAGACTGGGTGGATGCCCAGGCTGACCTGAGTCTTCGCTAGGCGCACATACCACTTTGTTGGCTCATAATTTGATGGAGAAACAGCAATATTAGGAGCTCTGTTACTCATGTATTTACTACTTACAAGGAAAAGCAGAGGTGTCATCTTTGAACAAGCTCTGTATCTGACCAGTCTTGGCAACAAATCGTGTCAGCGCTCGCTCAACCTCCAGTTTGTGGGACGCAGCTTTCTCTCGGATTATTTGGTACTCTGTCACCGGCTGCTTATGAGTCTGGAAAAATATAATTACAAGCCGGAATGAGCACAGAAGAAATTAATTATCATAAGAATACATATATATAAGATGGTTTTTAAAAAACATAAATAAAACCAATTCACACTAAACTCCGTTCATTAATTCTGAAACTGGGTTTTTCGCTGCTCATACTTTTATAATCAGATTATAAAAGTATGAGAAGTGAAAAACCCAGTTTCAGAATTAATGAACGGAGTTTAGTGTAAATTGTTTTTATTTATGTTTTTAAATCTAATCAATCCAGGTAAGACTGTGCATAGTGATAATGCTAGGCTTCCGCCAATTTCTCATCAGCGTGTCTCATGACTCTGCCCTTCGTAGGATGCTGTGCTAACCTGCACAAAACTGCAAACTCGAGACTAAGTCCATCGGACAGGTTGGAAACGCCTTTTAATACCATATAAAGTGGTCGCTATAAATAGTTTTGTGTACGGGTGGGGTTAGTATTCTAACACATGCTCTGCGCGTGCGAAATCAATCAGCTTGACAACAAGCTTGTCATCCAGATAATTTTGTCTCGATCTGAAATTGATTACATCACATAAATTCACACGGGACAAGGTTTTCTGTGTTTCATCATTGTATCCCCACCGACAAACAACGACTAAATGAGGTCATATCAGTGTTAGTGCGATTTTAGCGCAAATATTACAGCTTTCCGCACTATGTAAAAGTTCCATACATTATTATAATGCTAAGTTACAGTACACGCAACGTGAAGACTTGATCTGACACGCTCTCGCGTGACACTTAAAATCGCGAGGAAGGGATTAAAATCCACGAGATTCTCTCGCAACTCTCACGCATTTCACACTAAACTTCCTCGCGTGTTTGAAAATCGCCACGTTCCACGCAAGAAAATTCCTCGCATCTCGCTTGAAATTCATAGAGTGATGTATGCGAGAAACTTTCTCGCATCACGCGTGGAATTTTGTCCAGGTAGGTATAATGTACATGTAAGGTAAATGCAAGGTTCTATACATATACCTTTACAGACAAGGCATATGATTCGCAATGCATTTTTTTTCGACGCTGATAACGGTTCAAATAATACATTGTAAGCGTGCGTGAATAACCTAATTGATCGCATCCTCAACGCAAGCATTGTTTGACTGTTACGAATTAAGGATGTGTTGCTAAACAATCATGATCAGCGTAATTTTGTTGCAGTTACGCAGCGAGTTAATTAGAGAGGCTTATGTTTGAAAGAATATTGTTAATAGGTTAGTTAGTAGCAAACGGAATTCTTTCAAATTCTAGAATGTTGACACAGACAAACATTTTCGCTCAGCCGCCACCGATAATAGCACAATCCATGTCAAAACAGTCACAAAGATCAAAGCGTTTCGATCAGCTTTTGAACTCAAAGATATACCGCTAGTGGCACCTGCCGAAAGATTTACTTATTACAGTGCTCCAGATAAGCAGCGTATTTGCGTAAATACCCAATGAAATAATTGAAAAACACAATTGACCTTTTCCTGTCAGCATACCAATACGCAGACAAAATTCTCGGAACGCAATGGTCCAAAAAGCAGAAGCGTAACGACGGTATTATCCAAGGCTGTCATGTGTAAACAAAAGCATCGGGTGTAATTCCTATGTCGCGTGTTCAACTGTCTGTGTTGACCTCACAGATTTACCGCAGCGTTATTTATAGATATACTGGTACTCGTTCTGTATATGGTGAGCAAGAAATGGCGGGAAACATGCTGAAAAATCGGCGGGAAAGAATCTTAAAGTGAACGAACCGAACTTCTTAAAATCACTGGTTTCCGGGAATTTAATCTGATCGGCCTTCTAATCGTATAATTACTATCTCAGATGACAGCGTTTAGCAAATTTATGTTACCATTTGCATTTTGCAAGTAAAACCTGGTGTAATGCTTAGGCATACCGCCCGTTACGCACACCAGGCACGAGTGAAATACAAAAGTCAGGAAATAGAGTAAGTGTCCAGGAAAAGGCTCATAACTTCGACAGGATCCTGAAATTCTAAATTTTCCTTGGGTGAACCCGGCTCCTTTTCTCAGAATCACAGCATCATACGCGCATAATAATTTCGAATTTCTGGCCATGTAGTAGTATTTTATAGTAATTATGACACATATTCAATCTGCGGGAAGCGATGAACAGACTGGTCACGACGCGGTAGAACTAATACAGCGATATAGTGTTGACACAATTTGTACTTTGCTTTATACTGATCAAAGACTGCCGGATTACGGTTCAGTTATTGGCGATTAAGAGGCACGTGCCTACGACAATTTCCATTACGTCATGTGTAATGACAGGTTGATTTATTGATTATCGGTACCTATTGACGACACCCCTGCTGTTCTATGCAAGGTGTGAACAGCGAGTGGCTTCTTTGAAAGTTAAATTCTGACATTTAAAATTTTAAAGAAGTCCGATCTCTCTCTCTTCGGGAGCTTATTTTATGCGTCCGGGCCGGATTTTTCGCGTCCAGAGACGCCAAATTTGGCGTCCTCCAGATGTATTAGTGAAAAGGGCTGAACTTCAATATAGAAGCAAGAAAACACTCTTCTTCCAGGTCAGCCTTCCATGATTTACATTGTTAGTGAAAACACAGATCTTGGACTATCAGACCTTGGTCTACAAAAGTGTTTTCTGAGACTGATTTCTTTAATGATTTTTTTATTCAGTGGCTGGTCTGTGTGTTGACTATTTATACAGATAGAAAGCATGGTGATGCAAAATATTAAGATTGCAGCACTATTGCTAACTCGAATTTTACCAAACTGCACAAATAAAGAATCAGAATTCCCAATTAGAAGGAAAATCAGTGGGTGATGGAAGTTGCTTTACCCAATTAAAATTCAGAATACCCAATTAACAAAAAAATCAGTGGGTACTACCCAATTACCCAAACATCCTTATCTGGAGCCCTGTTATTAACCAATATAAACTTTCTGATGTAAGAGCTGTCAAGTTTCCATTAAAAGCGCACGCGACAACAATGACTTGATTAGCAAATGGGCTGTCTCAGATGTGATTGACGTCCACTTAACCACTCTCTGAAATATGCAAATTTGTAAACCTGTTGGTTTGACAGCTAAAAAAAAATACGTCACAGCTGCATCCTCTTAATCAGTTCATTCAAGAAATATAGAAAATACGATTTTGCGTCGTGGATCAATAGTCAAAGTGATGCATCAAAATGAATGAAAAATAAGAGGTGAGAAGTTTGTTTTTTATTCCGATCTCCGCGTGGCAAAATCACATTATCTATATGAAAAACGAAACTGATTCTGCTGCGCGGAAAAATTCTCAAAGTATTCGGACTAATAAACATAATATCTATATTCATATTTAGAGGTGACTGAACGCATTCAGGGCCTTCGCCGTAATAAAATGTGAAGAAGGTAGCATTTGTTGAAATACGTAAACACAGCACGTTTATAGGTCAGTCTCGTGCCTTGATATCAAAGGACGCCGCTCAGAGCACAAAATGGTGAAAGGAATCTTATTCCATACGCTGATAGAAAATATTAGGATCAGCCTGCGCAGTATTAAATACTATGCGACAAACTGGTATGCTTTACGCCTCATAGCGTGAGCGGTTGTTTGGCACTTTCGGCTATTTCCGAAATGGCGGAAATTGCCGATCGTAATTTCTGCCGCTAAAATTTTTTTAGTCGGCGCCAAAAAAGACCAGTCGGTTGGAAACCGGAATCACAACTTTTTTTTAGGCCCAAAATAAAAATATAAATGAATTACCTGTACAACATATAATGACCTGTGAAACTGACAGGAATCGTTAATCCTTTCCACTTGAAAACACGCGTCACGCGTGATTAAGTTTGACGCCGATGACTCACCTGAGCATACATGGAGTTAATCCTTTCTCTCGAAAGTTGCGTGTCTCGCGTGAAAAGAAATTGTTTTCTCGCGAGTTTAACGTCACGCATCTCGCGAGTGTCTCACATCTCCCACGCATTTCACACGCAAAAACCCCACTAAACTTTCGTGGAAAAGATTAAAATTTCTCGCGAGAGTGTGTCAGATCAAGTCTTCACGTTGCGTGTACTGTAAATACAAGGACAAAAGGACCAAACCGTGCACCTCTCAAACTTATTACAGCTCCCCTTAATCTGACTATTCCTCTTTCTTACCCCCACTCACTCCCCCCCCCCCACCCCCCCCACCCAACCCCCACTCTAAAATCAGAATCTGATCTTAAAGCAAAATAATTTTGGGAAAAAAAAAACATTTTCAAATTTCGTCATTACAACATCAATGAGTCCAGAACTCCAGATAAGTGGGGTTTCAAGGACAATTTTGAGATAATTTTTCCCATCTTTCAATGGAAACATATGTTGTGACCCCTCATTAGAACAAACTTGCCAAGATGATTCTAATGAGTAGCCACAACGTAAGTTTTTATTAAGACATAAGAAATTATTCCTAAATTACCAATGTTATCCCTTTGTATCTGGAGCAATTAATGAGCCAGCTCTAATCAGATCACGGAGCATTTTTTTACTGAGAGACACAGTACTCTAGATTTTGTCAACTCAAAATGTCTGCCAATTTAGCGCTATGAAAGTCTGACTTACATCTGATCTGATATATGTATGAGGATCAGGGAATGCTGGCAGGTAGTCTGGGATGTGTGAAGGATGTTCCTGTCTGTCACCTGTAGAGAGGGTTCGGGGAGATGTCTGTGGCCCACTCTGACCAGCTGAAATAACGAAACCCATAATCAAGGAATTTAGTTTTTGGCATGAGCTGGTATTTTTAAGTAACATTATTACATAATTTATGCTTCTGAAAGCAGTGTCTTAACAATAAGTATTCATGTGTTTTCAACAAGAGCATTCTTGATGATATGCTGTTGAAACATGGCATTGGTTTCGTTAATCTGGACCCATTTGTTGAAAGCTAACAATGTTGTTAGTTGTTGCTTCGTTAAAATTTCAAATGTATTATATGCAAAAGCCCTACCATTTTTTGGCGAAAAATGTGAGAAACTTTTGCATAATTTTTCATAAAAAATACAATGTATTATTGAAATTTATTTTGTAAGTATTGTACACTTAAGGAATCCTGGACTAACGACTTGGTTACCTAACAATGCTTTGAACAACAGGGCCCAGCAGTTTAGGTTACTGTATGTTAACAAAGAGACCATAAATAAACATGTCATTTCTATGCTGCTAAAAATTGGACTTTTAATTTTGGTAATCTGTTCTGGGGCTAAACTGTTCATTTCCAAACCATTAGACTTTTGAATATTCTCAAAGACACTGTCCAGTTTCAGACTTATAAATTTAACAGTTGTTAATCATTTTAAATCATTGCTATGTCTATATGATGTGATTTTTTACAAGAATAGCCTCACAGATACAATTCTAATTGCTGTAATAGGATCCCATACATTCAATGTAGAAAAAATAAATAAAATCTAATTCGAAAGTTGTAAGATGTTATAATCATGATTATGGTACAAAAATAAACTTTGAAAGCAAAGCATATCATGAACAGAACATATAAGGTGTTACTTACGTGGTATAAAGACTGACTTGTTTGCTCTGTGGGCATGAGCTGGAATTGACTCAACATTGATTCCTGAAAAAATGAAAAAAGAAATTGAACACTAGGGTCAAGCCAGGTAACTTCGGACAGCGGGTAAATTCGGACATACCATTGCAAACAGTGAAAATCCAGATGATTTTCACTGTTTGCCCAGTTAATTTTGTTTTATTCCAAACAACTGACATATAAAGGAAACAATGTCACCGTCCGAATTTACCTGCTGTCCGAATTTACCCGACTTTACCCTATAAAATCAAAATTATACATAAGATGAATGGGATATTTCTTCAAGTTTTTCACCATTTTTTTCTGTGGCTCCTATAAGAGCAAATTCTTTCCCCTAAGACTTGACCCCCATTTAACGTGTTAATGCCTAGCGTCCCATTAAAGGGACGTCGGCAAACAGTGCAGACCCAGATCAGACGTCGCAGAACGCAGCGTCTGATCAGGCTCTTCACTATTTGAGCCGCGACGCGAGAAAACCAACAAAGTGGTTGTGCGCCCAGCGCAGACTCAGATCAGCCTGGGCATCCGCCCAGTCTGATCAGAGTCTTCGCTGTCCGCATGGAACTAGCTTAGACCCTTAGCTATCCTTTAAGCGCTTAGCGAGGAGTCTGATAAGACTGGACAGATGTCCAGGCTGATCTGAGTCTGCGGTGCGTGCACACCACTTTGTTGGTTTTCTCGTGTCGCGGCTCATTTGCTTAAAATTTACAGCAACTCCTTTGAAACTGATAAAAAATTAATACACCACACACCCCTAAAATGATGAATGGACTAGTCTAATTTTAAGAATAGAAAAGTCCACTGGGCATACATGGGTTAAAAGGGAAGCAAAATAGTTTACATATGTATAGTAAAGTGTTAAGAATCCTATTGTAAATTTTGTACCTCTGAAAGTCTTCAAAATGCCTTTTAGGTTCATCAAATCTGTTGACAACAAAGAAATCTTCCTACACATTAAAGCCAGCGTTTGAAATTAGGATATCTGGGTCGCAGAGTGCCACTGAACATCAGCAGTGACGTCCACATTATCAAAAAGGAAAACACAACATACACTGAGGTGAAGTGCCTGTTTTGGTTTTGGACACTGGAACTGTGGCCTTATTTATACAAGCACAACTGGACAAAACAAAATAAAAACTATTTCAAATTTGGACATGTCTCTCTAACTATCTTATCAGTGGATGCTTTATAATACTCTTGACATACAAGTAAAACTGGCCAGACCACTCCCAGGGGATTTTCCATGTATTCATAGGGGCTGAAATGGGCCCCATTCCCAAACAGAATTTCTTTATAATCATGCTGAATTCCCAAATTTTGCAACTTATACCTGGAATTTTCATTCCCATGTGGCCAAATTTTTTCACAATTTCAGGAAAAAGGCCCCATTCCCAAAATACCTAGAGGAGTCTTATCTGGGTCTGCACTTTTTTTCAAACAGCTTGTCTGAATATATATATGGGGTAAAAAGGTACCTTGGTCAATAAGAGCCATGAGTACATCTGTCACCATCACTTCTGTTCTTCCACATAACTCTGTGTAAGCTTTGGAACTTCTTCCTATCTCTGTTAATACTGAAACAATACAGCAGGACAGTTCATTTAGTGAATTTAGTCGACAAACGATTTATAGCTGATCGAAATGATATAGATACCAACTGTAGTGCATATATAGAGTAACATAATCTAGTAATCCATCTTCATATCGCAACTCTGTTATGTTTAACCATTATGCCATTATGTGTAGTATATCAAGACAATGGATGTGTGACTATGAAAGGCTCCATGCAAGGAAGCGCTGTTTAGGGTTTGGACAGAATGTCGCTTCCAGTGGGATGTGAACCCATAAACTCATTATCCAACGTAGAGAGCTCTAGCCCCTCGACCAAAAGCTAGGGTAAAAAGTAAAGGTTGGCCATAGCCTAGTGGCCCTAGGGGCTGCTTTGGAGGTTAAAGGCCCATTGTATATTGGGCACAGCAAATGAAAGGCAAAGCCCATCTCTCTCCTTTTGCTGCCCTATCCTTCCCTGATTTGAAAAAAGTACCCATTTACTGCTGGGTTGACAGAGAGAGTTTTCCAGTCGTTGATCCAGACCCGGATTCTTACACATGACTTTCTGCACCATAACCCAGTCTGAATCAGAATCAGAACTGTTTACGTCAAAGGACAATCATTCACCAGGACCTGTGAATCAGTTAAGGAGTTGTTCAGGTATACTAAAATGTAAAAATAAGTGAGAAACAAGAGGGACATGGTGGCCCTGAATCGCTCACTTGAGCATTAATCAGTTCACTGGCTCTGGTGAAGATTTATAAGAGTTTTTACCACACATGGGAATGGCGACCACCTTGGTCATGTGACCAAGATCATTTGAAGAACTTTCAATCCTTTGACCCATGTGCAGGCTCCATATGAAATTTGATCTGCCCAGTGGTTTCAGAGATGTTTGAAAATGTTTATGGATGGATGAAAGAGGCAGCTAAAACCAATACTGTAAGGCTCAGGTGAGCTGAAAATGGCAGAGTCGCTTCTCCGAAAAGTTCCTGTTCATGTTGAGTTCCTTTGATGGATTTGAACTAGACTTAACTAGGCAAACACAGAGGATAGAATGGTAGCATCATTATCTCACTGTGGTGAAACTAATGTATTCCAAGGAGTTTGTGGCTGGCATCATTGCAATGTTAGTTCTGATTCTTGCAACATAACTTAATTTAGATTTGACCTAGTGACCTAGCTTTTGACCCGACATGACCCAGTTTCAAACGGGATATTGTAAGAATAAACATTCTGACAAAGTTTCATTGAGATTGGATCAAAACTGTGCCCTCTGGAGCGTAAACAAGGTTGTTCTTATATTTTACCTAGTGACTTAGTTTTTGATCCGACACAAACCAGTTTCAAACTTTACCTAGATTTCATTAAGGTAAACATTCTGACAGAGTTTCATGAAGATTGGATCAAAACTGTGCCCTCTAGGGTGTACACAAAGTTTTTCTTAGATTTGACCTAGTGACCTAGTTTCTGATCTGACCTGACTCAGTTTCATAAGGGGCATATATATATGGACAATAAACATTTTGACATAGTTTCATGAAGATTGGATCAAAACTATTCCTTCTATTGCGTACACGAGGTTTTTCTAAGATTTGCCCTAGTGACCTAGTTTTTGACCTGACATGACCTACTTTCAAACTTGGCCTAGAGTTTATGGTAATAAACATTCTGACAAAGTTTCATAAAGATTGGATCAAAACTGTGTCCTCTAGAGCGTACACACGGTTTTTCTATGATTTGACCAAGTGAGCTAGTTTTTGACCCTACATGACCCAGTTTCAAATTTGTCCTTCATATTATGAGGATAAACATTCTGATAAAGTTTCATGAACTTTGGATCAAAACTGTGCCTTCTAGAGCATACACCAGGTTTTTCGAAGATTTGACCTAGTGACCTAGTTTTTGACCCGACATGACCCAATTTCGAACTTGGCCTAGAGTTTGTGGAGATAAACATTCTGACAATGTTTTATAAAAATTGGATCAAAACTGTGTCCTCTAGAGCGTACACAATGTTTTTCTATGATTTGACCTAGTGACCTAGTTTTTGACCCAACATGACCCAGTTTCGTACTTGTCCTAGATATTATAAAGATAAACATTCTGACAAAGTTTCATGAACTTTGGATGAAAACTGTGCCTTCTAGAGTGTACAAAAGGTTTTTCTAAGATTTGACCTAGTGACCTAGTTTTTGACCCAACATGACCCAGTTTCAAACTTGGCCTAGATATTATGGAGATATATATTCTGACAAAGTTTCATATAGATTGGATCAAAACTGTGTCCTCTAGAGCGTACACAAGGTTTTTCTATGATTTGACCTAGTGACCTAGTTTTTGACCCGACGTGACCCAGTTTCGAACTTGTCCTAGATATTATAAGGATAAACATTTTCACTAAGTTTCACGAACTTTGGATGAAAACTGTGCCTTCTAGAGCGTACACAAGGTTTTTCTAAGATTTGACCTAGTGACCTAGTTTTTGACCCGACGTGACCCAGTTTCGAACTTGTCCTAGATATTATAAAGATAAACCTTCTGACAAAGTTTGATGAACTTTGGATGAAAACTGTGCCTTCTAGAGTGTACACAAGGTTTTTCTAAGATTTGACCTAGTGACCTAGTTTTTGACCCGACATGACCCAGTTTCGAACTTGGCCTAGATTTTATGGAGATAAACATTCTGACAAAGTTTCAGAAAGATTGGATCAAAACTGTGCCCGCTAGAGTGTACACAAGCAAAAGTTGACGGACGGACGGACGGACGTACGACGGACGTCAGGGTATCCCAAAAGCTCACCCTGAGCACTTCGTGCTCAGGCGAGCTAAAAAGCTGCAGGAGATCAATTTTCGCCCAAACGCACCTACTGACCCCAGTGACCTATATATAGAGTGACTCGCATCTACAGTTAAATATAGGTATTTTTCCAATAGACGCTTGTCGTGCCGCTGGACAGGTGAGAGGCTGAAAAAATCGACAATTCTGTTGACCGCTTATTTCGCATCTAGAAATATTTTAATATTATCATTGTTTTATTTTATCGGTATAAATAATGTGTTCTTACAAACCTTTGCGTTAAATTGTGTACTTAATTTCCAAAATTTTGATACCAAACTTGCCAAGTGTTTATACGGTAGTTTTACTTGATGTAGTGAAAAAAAACGGGCTGGAGGGCTTTTCAATATAAATACATTTTTTATTTTGATTTGGATGAGGGTTTTGATCTTGGCTCTCTCTTACATAGGAGAATATGCATGCATTGAAAATTGAAGTAAGTCAGTGACATAGATTTTAATTAACCTGAGGAAGTTGGAATTTCTATCAGAAGTTATCGACGTGAATCGCACATTTCATTAATGTTTATGTAATCAAATTATTATTCAACGTTAAGGTAAGCTTTGAATTTTATGATGATGTATTAGAATAATAAGTTTTATGATTATTTTGCTTGGTTTTGGGGTTAATTTTTATTGATGTGAAATAAGAAACTTTGGTCGCTGACAAATTCTTCAATGCATAACTAACCAACCCTCTGAACTCATTGTTGTATGGCGAAAACTGTGAAAAACATATTTTAAGATTATTTTGACCCATTAAATCGGCATTAAATAGCACTCAAACAATTTAAAAGGCATTCCACTTAATGAAAAATATCACTGCGAGGCTAAAAAATAGTTATTTTGGGAGCCTTATTCAAAAACGGGGGAGTGGGGTTTTGAACATCTTGATTTGCTGGTTTTCGCTACTTTCATAAATAAACCTATTTCTATACTGTCATAAGACCATCAAAATAGTAAATAATTGTCAGAAAATGATATTAAACAACTTTTGGTCCTTCCCCTTCCGTTTTCTAATGCTAAAATATTACCTCAAACCTTATTAACGACGGAGTACATCGTAAAAGAAGTGATGGTTTTATGGCGGCGGCGCCATTTTGTTTCGAGTGACCAAAGTTTCTCATTTTACATCGTTAAAAATGAGCTCCAAAACCAAGCAAAATCATCACAAAACTTATATTCTAAAGCACCAGTCAGTTGCAACCACAGGCCCCCTGGGGCCGGGGAATAGTGGGGATATTGACTTTTCACTCTGCAAAGCCCTGGTATACGCCCTGTACAGTGGGAACACTTTTTATGTCAAATCCCTGGTAAAGGTCTCCGCCCCAGGGGATCATATACATATAAAAATCAATATTCTGACAATGTGTCACGGTAAATTTCATTTAAAAACACTCCACTAATTTCCCTGCTGTTTTGGCGGGAATCAAAAGTCTGGTGTATGATCCACGGCACTGCCGGGACACCTCTTAGGTAAAAACATGGTACTTAAGCCCCGCTATGCCCCCGCTATCCCCGGCCCCATGGGGGCCGTGGTTGCAAATGACTGGTGCATAATACATCATTATAAAATTCAAAGCTTACCTTATCGTTGCATAATAATTTCACTATCAAAACACCTATAAAATGGGCGATGCACGCCGTTAACGTTTGACAGAAATTCAAGCTTTTTCAGCTTGTATTAAAAATGGTGCTCCGGTAGGAGGCGAGACACACCTCTTTGGACCAAAAGGTGAAGATGCGAGTCACAGTATTTATAGGTCACTGCTGACCCCAAGTGTCTGTGCACAAGGGTGCTTCCCAATTATTCCATATTGTTGACTAATCATCCCTGTGAACAGGGTGAGTGAGTGAGTGAACTCGGGTTTAACGTCCCACCAACAACGAGGTCATATGGAGACGGGACCTCGGTTTAAAGTCTCATCCGAAAGACCGGAGAAGCGGGGGGATGAATGTTGCGACCCCTGGATTGGTAGTCTGGAGTGTTCAGGTTAGGGAGAAGCTCAAATGGAGCTATATAGCCCGATCGAGCTATATAGCCCGATCGAGGTATAAAAATTGCATTAAAATTTGAAGATTCTTCACCTGAATCCATTTTGATTATATTTGCAAAATTTTAAGTACTGTGCTTTCAATATTGATGCAAGTCATGTTGGAATGCAAAGGAATTTGACTTTTCTGCCGTTGCGTTTTTGTGAAAGAACCACATGTTTATGTAAACATGTTTCTTCCCATTCCCCTGACATTTCTATAAATTATAAGTAATTAAGTATAATTGCAGTCCAATGATACCTCTGAGATGATCCCAGCGTGGCAGGTATGTAAACCATGACACAGAGGTGGATATATCTGTCCAGTTTGAGGGGGCATCTCAAAGATATTCTTGTATTTAAATTTTCCTCAATTTGCATAAAACGCAACGGTGGAAGTTCATTTTTTTTACAAAATCATAAAAGTTATGTCACCCTTTATACTGTTGTTCATAACAAATTCTGCAGTTCAGCTTCAGTGCAATGCAGAAGCAATAATGCTTTAATTTCCACTCGTTTTTATACCTCGATCAGGCTATATAGCTCGATCGGGCTATATAGCTCCATTTGAGCTTCTCCCTAACCTGGTGTTATCCACTACACTACAGCCGCTCCTCCTGTGAACAGGGAGAAAACCAGCTAAAATGATTGGTGTTCACATAGAAATAATCCCAATATACCTACAGCTTTGCAACATTTCTGTCAGAGTTTCTAGAGCGGATTCTTCAGCCATTCCAAACCCTACTTCTGTGCAGAGAGCACCAACAGCAACTTTCAGCGCCTTTCTTCGCGACCTAGCGTGCGCGTCCATGTTAAAATCCTCTATGTTCCTGTTAACAATAAAGAAACATATCAAGCTGAAACTGTTAAAGTGCTTAAAACAAATCACATCGAGTCATGAGAGTAAAACAAGGGCATTTTAACATCCAATTGCCAGAAACCTGACCATTTTGACTCCATCTTGTGAAGGGAAGTAACTCCAATATGGACCGACAGGGATGAAATGATGCGAATGTTCCAGTATTGAACAGAAAGCGTATTTGTAAATCCCTCCTCTGCCAGGAGAGCAGCCATGATATACATGGAGCTATTTATTGAGTTATGTGTTCAACAGAAATGGCTGTTTTTGTACATTAGCTGGAGATTAATTACATTTACTGTGATCTATTCTTGTTCTTTCCTCCTCTTGATTCAAACACTTCTGCTTCTTCCTGATACCCCGTACACCCTAGTCAGGAGTGCACAGGGAGATGCACATCTTCCAGCTGTAAAGAAAAAGGCTTTTTTTCCCATTTTTTCCTTTTGTTTGTTTGTTTAAGGAAAAATTTCTGTAAGTATCTAGAAACAAAAGGACCTTGATAGTTCTGTATCACTCCCCTAAGAACCAAGCTCAGACTACAGTACCCTAAGTATAAGGCAAAAATCACTGAACCATGAAATATAGTCCATAGAAACCTACAAGTAGTATGAGGTCAGTCACAGTGTCAGACAGAACCACTGTCTCAAGAATGCTGCAAATTCATTCAACAGTATTGGGTGTATTTTGTAATATCAGTGAATCAGGAAATGCAGGTCACAGTGACATACAAGTAGATGAGGTCAGTCATTGTGACTCATTATTTCAAGTTGGATCATAAACGGTGTGATAAAAATCACATGACCATGAAATATAAGTCAAGACAACCTACGAATAGTATGACATCATTGACAGTATCAAACTGAGCCAATGTCCCAAGTATGATGCATATCCATTAAATAGAGCTCAAGATATATGGCAAAATCAATGAACCATGCAATACGGCTTGCAAAGACCTCAATAAATATAAGTTAAGTCTCAGTTTTAGAGCGCCTCATTATTCCAAGTTTGATGAAAAGATAACAAATAGTGTTGAAAATATTCAGCAAAATAACTGAACCATAAAATACTGGTCACACTGACCTACAAATAGTTTGAGGTTATTTGAAGTGTCAGACTAAATCATTGTCACACATATGATGCATGTCTATAAAACAGTACCCGAGATATGAGACAAAATTGCTGAACCATTAAATATAGGTCACAGTGATCTACAAACAGTATGAGGTCAGTTGCAGTGTCAAAATGACCAATGCAAGTACTGTATATTAAATTAAAGATGTCAGTCAAAATCATTGGACCATGAATAAATGGCAAGGACCCAGGCATCAGTAGGGATGTTTTGTTGCTGCTGCACCTATATAAATGTCTAATAAATTTTACATGCCTTGAAAAATGTAGCTTCTAACATGTAGACAGGCCTTCTTGTGTAACATGACCATAAAACTATAGTAAATTGTCTTATTTTTCTCAAATTCAAACTTGTTCCAAATGCCAATGGAATGTTGTTTTAAAAGTTTCATGAAGTTCTGTTGAAAGTATAATTTGTATTGTGTCGACAAGCTTTACACAATATAAGTGAGGGGTCATAAATCTGACAGCACAAAAATCAAACTTACACAAGATCTCAATTATAGTAATAATACATGTCTTATAAAGTTTCAATAGGACACCTTGGAAACCAGCTTCCAGCATGTGGACAAGTAAACGTCAATGGAAAGGTCAAGGGGCTCTACTGAATAGTACAATTCAAACATGTTCGAGGAATACTGCATAATCAAAACTGTATAAATTTCACGAAAATCCTTTGAAATATTAGCTTCTACTGTGCAAAAAGCTGGCAAATTTTAGAAATAAAGCAAGGGGCCATAAATCTTTTTTAAATAGCACCAACATTGATTCTTGTACAAAGGCTTACATCATTATACATTTTCAACAAAATGCCTTGAGAAAAAAAAAGGTTTAGGCATGCAAACAATGTTTTGCCTATAGTAAGTCAATAGTATTGTCTAGCTACTGTAAGTCTGTTGTGAACAGTCTGATCTTTCTCAAATTCTAATTGATATGTAATCCTAAGGCCTCCAACAATTCCTATTATTTTTAAGATCCATTGAGAAATGTAGCTCGCAGCATACAGACAAGCTTTTTTTGACTAGTATATGTTAAAACAACAGGCACAATTTTGCTTAAATTGTCATTCTCTGAAATTTGTCTTTAATCTTTAAAGCACCAAACGGAAGACAACAAGATTTGTGAGTAGAATTTCAAAAAATGTTTTGTCCTAGCTATATCATCTTGAGAATTCAAAAACTAGAAGACAAACAGTTTAGATCCAGATGAGAGGGTTCAAAATGAGCTAACTCATCTACATCTACACTGTTTGCAAATCACACAAGTTTCATGTCTGGCACTTTTAGTGTTCATTTGTAACACCTGATGTAAGCAAAATTTTATCCGATCATGATAAAGACTAATTATTTAAAGTCAAGCAAGTTCTAATTTGTGGAGTTAAATTAATCTGATCACTGAAGGAGAAGCTATCAAACCTGGGTCTGCACTATTTCCATAAACCATCTGATCTGGATCTGCACTGCTTGCATAAGTCATCTAACCTAAGTCTGCACTGTTTTCATCAACCATCTGATCTGGTCTGCACTGTTTGCATAACCATCTGATTTGGTCTGCACTGTTTGCATAAACTATCTGACCTGGGTCTGCACTGTTTGCATAAGCCATCTGGCCTGGGACTGCACTGTTTCCATAAACCATCTGATCTGGTCTGCACTGTTTGCATAAACCATCTGACCTAGTCTGCACCTTTTTCATCAACCATCTGATTTGGTCTGCACTGTTTGCATTAGTCATCTGACCTGGGTATGCACTGCTTTCATCAACCATCTGATCTGGTCTGCACTGTTTGCATAAACCATCTGACCTGGATCTGCACTGTTTTCATAAACTTTCTGACCTGGGTCTGCACTGTTTTCATAAACCATCTGATCTGGGTCTGCACTGTTTGCATAAGTCATCTGACCTGAGTCTGCACTGTTCTTATAAACCATCTGATCTGGACTGCACCATTTCCATAAACCATCTGACCTGGATCTGCACTGTTTTCATTAACCCTCTGACTTGGGTCTGCACTGTTTGCATAAACCATCTAGCCTGGGTCTGCACTGTTTGCATAAAACATCTGACCTGGGTCTGCACTGTTTGCAAATTCCATCTGACCTGGGTCCGCACTGTTTTCATCAACAATCTGACCTCGGTCTGCATTGTTTGCATAAACCATCTGATGTGGGTCTACACTGTTTTCATAACCTATCTGACCTGGGTCTGCACTGTTTTCATCAACCATCTGACTGTGGTCTGCACTGTTTTCATAAACCATCTGACCTCGGTCGGCACAGTTTTCATAAACCATCTGATCTGGGTCTGCACTGTTTTTATAAACCATCTGACCTGGGACTGCACTGTTTTCATAAACCATCTGACCTGGGTCTGCACTGTTTTCATAAACTATATGATCTGGGTCTGCACTGTTTTCATAAACCATTTAATCTAGTCTGCACTGTTATCATAAACCATCTGACCTGGGTCTGCACTGTTTTCATAAACCATCTGACCTGGTCTGCACTGTTTTCATCACCTATCTTACCTGTGTCTGCACAGTTTGCATAAACCATCAGACCTGGGTCTGCACTGTTTTCATAAACCATCTGACTTGGGTCTGCACTGTTTGCATAACCCATCTGGCCTGGGTCTGCACTGTTTGCATAAGTCATCCAACCTGAGTCTGCACTGTTCTTATAAACCATCAGATATGGATTGCACGGTTTCCATAAACCATCTGACCTGGATCTGCACTGTTTTCATAAACCATCTGACTTGGGTCTGCACTGTTTGCATAACCCATCTGGCCTGGGTCTGCACTGTTTGTATAAACCATCTGACCTGGGTCTGCACTGTTTGCATAAACCATCTGACCTTGGTCTGCACTGTTTTCATAAAACATCTGACCTTGGTCTGCATTGTTTGCATTAGTCATCTGACCAGGGTATGCACTGCTTTCATCAACCATCTGATCTGGTCTGCACTGTTTGCATAAACCATCTGACCTGGATCGGCACTGTTTTCATAAACTTTCTGACCTGGGTCTGCACTGTTTTTATAAACCATCTGACCTGGGACTGCACTGTTTGCATAAACCATCTGACCTGGGTCTGCACTGTTTTCATAAACTATATGATCTTGGTCTGCACTGTTTTCATAAACCATTTAATCTAGTCTGCACTGTTTGCATAATACATCTGACCTGGGTCTGCACTGTTTTCATAAACCATCTGACCTGGTCTGCACTGTTTTCATCACCTATCTTACCTGGGTCTGCACAGTTTGCATAAACCATCTGACCTGGGTCTGCACTGTTTACATAAACTTTCTGACCTGGGTCTCCACTGTTTTCATTAACCATCTGATCTGGGTCTGCACTGTTTGCATAAGTCATCCGACCTGAGTCTGCACTGTTCTTATAAACCATCAGATATGGTTTGCACTGTTTCCATAAACCATCTGACCTAGATCTGCACTATTTCATAAACAATCTGACTTGGGTCTGCACTGTTTGCATAACCCATCTGGCCTGGGTCTGCACTGTTTTCATAACCTATCTGACCTGGGTCTGCACTGTTTTCATCAACCATCTGACTGTGGTCTGCACTGTTTTCATAAACCATCTGACCTCGGTCGGCACAGTTTTCATAAACCATCTGACCTGGCTCTGCACTGTTTTCATAAACCATCTGACCTGGTCTGCACTGTTTTCATCACCTTTCTTACCTGGGTCTGCACAGTTTGCATAAACCATCTGACCTGGGTCTGCACTGTTTACATAAACTTTCTGACCTGGGTCTCCACTGTTTTCATTAACCATCTGATCTGGGTCTGCACTGTTTGCATAAGTCATCCGACCTGAGTCTGCACTGTTCTTATAAACCATCAGATATGGTTTGCACGGTTTCCATAAACCATCTGACCTAGATCTGCACTATTTCATAAACCATCTGACTTGGGTCTGCACTGTTTGCATAAACCATCTGATGTGGGTCTACACTGTTTTCATAACCTATCTTGCCTGGGTCTGCACTGTTTTCATCAACCATCTGACTGTGGTCTGCACTGTTTTCATAAACCATCTGACCTCGGTCGGCACAGTTTTCATAAACCATCTGATCTGGGTCTGCACTGTTTTTATAAACCATCTGACCTGGGACTGCACTGTTTTCATAAACCATCTGACCTGGGTCTGCACTGTTTTCATAAACTATATGATCTGGGTCTGCACTATTTTCATAAACCATTTAATCTAGTCTGCACTGTTTGCATAAACCATCTGACCTGGGTCTGCACTGTTTTCATAAACCATCTGACCTGGTCTGCACTGTTTTCATCACCTATCTTACCTGGGTCTGCACAGTTTGCATAAACCATCAGACCTGGGTCTGCACTGTTTACATAAACTTTCTGACCTGGGTCTCCACTGTTTTCATTAACCATCTGATCTGGGTCTGCACTGTTTGCATAAGTCATCCAACCTGAGTCTGCACTGTTCTTATAAACCATCAGATATGGATTGCACGGTTTCCATAAACCATCTGACCTGGATCTGCACTGTTTTCATAAACCATCTGACTTGGGTCTGCTCTGTTTGCATAACCCATCTGGCCTGGGTCTGCACTGTTTGTATAAACCATCTGACCTTGGTCTGCATTGTTTGCATTAGTCATCTGACCTGGGTATGCACTGCTTTCATCAACCATCTGATCTGGTCTGCACTGTTTGCATAAACCATCTGACCTGGATCGGCACTGTTTTCATAAACTTTCTGACCTGGGTCTGCACTGTTTTTATAAACCATCTGACCTGGGACTGCACTGTTTGCATAAACCATCTGACCTGGTCTGCACTGTTTTCATCACCTATCTTACCTGGGTCTGCACAGTTTGCATAAACCATCTGACCTGGGACTGCACTGTTTTCATAAACCATCTGACCTGGTCTGCACTGTTTTCATCACCTATCTTACCTGGGTCTGCACAGTTTGCATAAACTATCTGACCTGGGTCTGCACTGTTTACATAAACTTTCTGACCTGGGTCTCCACTGTTTTCATTAACCATCTGATCTGGGTCTGCACTGTTTGCATAAGTCATCCGACCTGAGTCTGCACTGTTCTTATAAACCATCAGATATGGTTTGCACGGTTTCCATAAACCATCTGACCTAGATCTGCACTATTTCATAAACCATCTGACTTGGGTCTGCACTGTTTGCATAACCCATCTGGCCTGGGTCTGCACTGTTTGCATAAACCATCTGACCTTGGTCTGCATTGTTTTCATAAAACATCTGACCTTGGTCTGCATTGTTTGCATAAACCATCTGATGTGGGTCTGCACTGTTTTCATAACCTATCTGACCTGGGTCTGCACTGTTTTCATCAACCATCTGACCTGGGTCTGCACTGTTTTCATAAACCATCTGACCTTGGTCTGCAGTTTTCATAAACCAACTGACCTGAGTCTGCACTGCTTTCATAAACCATCCGACCTGGGTCTGCACTGTTTGCATAAACCATCTGACCTGGGTCTGCACTGTTTTCATCAACCATCTGACCTGGGTCTGCCTTGTTTGCATGAACCATCTGATTTGGGTCTGCACTGTTTTCATAACCTGTCTGACCTTGGTCTGCTCTGTTTTCATAACCCATATGGCCTGGGTCTGCACTGTTTTCATGAACCATCTGACCTGGATCTGCACTGTTTTTATAAATCATCTGACCTTGGTCTTCACTGTTTGCATAAACCATCTGACCTGGGTGTGTGCTGTTATCATAAACCATCTGACCTCGGTCTGCACTGTTTTCATAAACTATTTGATCTAGTCTGCACTGTTTGCATAAACCATCTTATCTGGGTCTGCACCTTTTTCATGAACCATCTGACCTGGTCTGCACTGTTTTCATCACCGATCTGACCTGGGTCTGCACAGCATGCATAAACCATCTGACCTTGGTCTGCCCTGTTTGCATAAACCATCTGGCCTGGATCTGCACTGTTTTCATAACCTATCTGACCTGGGTCTGCACTGTTTTCATAAACCATCTGACCTCGGTCTGCCCTGTTTTCATCACCTATCTGACCTGGGTCTGCATAGTTTGCATAAACCATCTGACCTGGGTCTGCACTGTTTGCATAAACCATCTGAACTGGGTCTGCACAGTTTTCATAGACCATCTGACCTTGGCCTGCAGTTTTCATTAACCATCTGATCTGGGTATGCGCTGTTTTCATCACCTATCTGACCCGGGTCTGTACTGTTTGCATAAACCATCTGACCTGGGTCTGCACTGTTTTCATAAACCATCTGATCTGGGTCTTCACTGTTTGCATAAACCACCTGACCTGGGTCTGCAGTTTTTGCATAAACCAGCTGACCTGGGTCTGCACCATATTCATAAACCATCTGACTTGGGTCTGCACTGTTTTCATAAACCATCTGATCTGGTCTGCACTGTTTTCATTATACATCTAAGCTGGAACTGAACTAATTTCATAAGCCTCTTTTTTCAATGATATCAATGTAGTTTGAAGCAGAATGGGATTTGAATTCAAAAGTACACAACATTTTACATTTTCCAATTTTTATTGGCATAAAGTTGCATTATTAGCTTTGCCCTGTCGCAGCAGGGAAGCGAATCTTTTATTTCATCACAGAAAAATAAACATAGAACATATCTGAAAACGTCAACTTGACAGAAGAATATCCAGGTATGAAAATCGGTTTTGTTATCTCCCCTTAGTTACAAGTATTGTGTTGGTACCAAATTCATTTGTGTTTTTTTTCCCTCCAAATCAATCTCAAAATTCTAGATCCAACTTAAAAGACAGTTCTAGATTTTCGTGAATGTTTTGGATGAGAAAGGTCTAATGGACTCCCCTACCACCTTTATTACAGCCTCAAAATAATAATACTTTTTAAAGTCGTACCTGGGTACATTCAACATCCAGTCAAGATGTTTGAAAATTTGCTTTTACATTTGAAATGCGAGTCCCTACCCTCTAATGTTGTTACAAAAATTTTGATTCTTTACAAGAATCCATTAGTTTTCATTTTATCCAATATGAGATCAAACATGGTTCTAGACCACTGACTAACCGAAAGTTTGTTCTAAAATTTGTTCACTGTTCAAAGAACAGACAAGAAGCAAATTGATGATAATTTCAGGCCTATAAAGTCATAGGTTATTTCCCATCATTATTCAGCACTGGCTCATTGAAGCAGTTCTGCTGATGGGTTATGTTTACATGCATATAAAGAAATGAACAAATTTATTCTGAAATCATCAATTAGCTTTCTTGTCTAGAACTCTGCTCACGAAAATGGCAAGAAAAATGGAAAGAATGCAGCTGCAGTTAAAGCAAAAGTTTTAGGGATAATTTTTTAATTTTCTTGTCTTAACAGAGTATGAACTGTGGTATCTCACTAATACTAATCAAATGAGATCTTGGATCTCATTAGGTAAGTATCATTAAAGGGACTATACAGATATCATCCACAACATATGTTTCTGTGGAAAAAGAACAGTAAAACAAAAATAACCCTTAAAATTTGGCTATCTGGAGCTATGAAGGATGCATAGGAATTTTACAAAAAAAAAAAAAAAAAAATGGTTTATATAAATTCTTTAAATGCAATATCTGTTTTTATTTGCAAATATTTGTGACATCTTGCATCTGTACATCTTTTGCATAAAAACAAGGCCCAATTTTACGGGCCGTAATTAGTAAGAAAGAATTCTTTTCATTCCTTAAATGTTTGCTTCATAAGGAATCTGTTCCACAGAGTTTCGTTCACACAAATAAACATATAAAATTATCAAAGTTATCATTTGAGGCCTTGAATGGGAGAAAGTAACACTTGGCATACAGGCCCAGCTTAATCCCAAAATGCCTGTTAACCCTATTGCACTCAGAACAGCCAAAACTCTATGGAGTTTTGGCTGTTCTGAGTGCAATAGGGTTCAGATAATAATACAGAACTTAGATAATAGGATAATTCTTCCAGTTTTTTTCCTTGCATCTTCAGGAAACTTATGTGTGGTTTCTCATTAAAATTGATGAGACGATTCTAATGACATGCCGTAACATTGTTTGTTTTTTTTGAGAAATATGGAAAAACTCTTTTAGAATTTGTCCATATTTCTCCAAAAAAAAATGTTATAATAATAAGAATTATCATCAAATAATCCCTTTCCAGTTCCTGGATCTAATATTCATGTCTTTCATCCACACAAGGCCTCATTATAAGGGACCATCAAGTTAGAAACTATTTTCAAACTAAAAGAAAAATATTGTTACAATTAGCATGCAGAATCTAGTTTACAAAGTATGCTACAAAGCTACATGCTTACATGCGTAGTAATATCTGATAATGAATATGTATGAGGCCATAAACACAGCTTTACGATGAGCCAGCTTTCACAGAATACCGTATTTACCCTTAATATTAAGACAATTCCAACATTTGATCATTTTAACTTGAATTGAAATTTTCTTTCAACATTCATGGGGTGATGAAACTAGTGGAAGCAGCTAACATTTCATGAAAAACAAATAGCAATGACCACTAGCCTCATCAACTGATGAACATTATAAAATAATATTTAAATTCTTATATTTACTTTATGCAATATTTAATTCTTATTAAAACTGGTTAATCAAAAAATACAAAAACAGTTAAGAAATTTTTAACGGCCATGTTTTGTCTTCACATGGAACAGCCGTAACCTTAGCTGAACAGCATTCAAGCGTTATGATATCCAATCAAATCACACAGTTATCATGATGTCATTGTGATGTCATGACACACAGGCCACTATTCTTTACTGGCAGCTGAAGACAGCTGCTTCTAAATTTTCATTTTAGAAATGCCAACAGAAAGTGCAACTATTATTGGACTTTATTGGCTTTCAATCTTATTATCAGAAAATACTTAAACGACGCAGACCCTGATAAGACTCTCAGAAGCAGTCCAATCTGGGTCTACAGTCTTTGCTCAAACATGTTATCTAAAAATTAAGGGTAAATAGAGTGATATATACACAGACATTTAAAGACAAAAATGTTGGCAATGAAAATGAACAAAACTGTACAGCAAATTTAAGTCTTAACAAAAATTTGAATCATGATTATGTCAGTCATATAAATAATTCTATGAACAAAAGTAATACTTGAATAAATCATTATGACAATTGTATAAACTGATCCAATTTGATTCAGACAAGCAAAATACATGAAATCAAGTAATCAACAACATTACATAGCAAAACAGATGCAGCTCCTTCCAGGCTCCATAACAATACTATGATCAACAACAAATTTTTAAAATAAACTCAGCAGTATTAACTTGTCAGTACATGTATTTTGACTTTGGCTTGACTTGAGCCATATTAACTTGTCATCTGACCAGCTTTTTACCCTTCCCTTGATAATTTTTTTACGTACACATTTATTTTTCTTCTAACTTATTCTTGTATTTCCCCTTATTTAGTTTATATCTAGACTTTAAATGTGCCCAAGTTATCTGAACAACTAGACGGACACTTGCATTATATGATTTATCAAAACTCTCAGGCGAAAATAAGTTAAGAAATCTGAGAGTCCTTGAAAAATCATCGAAAATGGCAACTAAAACTCTTTGCCCTTACATCCCTTGTTTTTGTTCCAAATTCTAAGAGTAGAATTCAACTACTTTGTCACCTGAACATTTATCAAACTTAGGAAATGTTTCAAAATGCTTCAATACTGGCAATTTTTATACTCTGCTTGTTTTGTAAAAACTCACGTTTACCCATTTTACATTTGGACAAAACATAATTCTATAATTGTTACTTCACGCATTGCAATCTGTTGTTTCAGGGATTACTTTAAGAACTGGCAAAGAAGTCAACCCCTGCTAAAACCTCTACTCTAAATCTCTCTGATCTGGAACGTCATTTTACGCATACATTTTCTCTGAATATACTAAGTTTCTGCTAACAGCATTTCTGCAAAGGTTGGTTGATTGGTTGATTTGATGCTTAACGCCCACGGTAAACAACTAAGGTCATGTCGGGACGGTCAGTTAACCTTACCACACTATTCCTGGGCAGGCTTAGACCTCCTAAGCGGTTAACCAGTACTAAGTGCACATACTTTCGCCAGTAACTGACAACTGCCCTTCTTGAATCAGCGGAAGGAGAAACGAAAGTATGTGGCCAGACTGGGATTCGAACCCAGGACCTCTGACTTACGAGTCAGGTGCCCTACCGATTGCGCTACCCGGCCCTTCTGCAAAGGACAGTTAACAGTGAACCCAAGGTAGTGAACTCTTGTGCTACCAGTCACAGTGGATTGTTTGATTCATACATTCCTCTGTAGCATCTATGGAAGAAATTTTTAAATCATATCACACAAATAGCTTAAAATGACTTGCTATTAATATGTGCATTGCTCGTGATAATGAGACGTAATGAACCCAGGAACCTGGAAGCAGTCTTATCTGGTCTACACTGTTCGCAAGTTATCTGTTGAACAGCGGTAATGGCAAAAATGATTTCTCAAAAACATTATGTATAAATAACTAACAAATCAACACAGCTCCAGATAAGGACAAACTGAATGTGCCTAAATTTTGGGACACCTAAATAATGAATTTTCCATTTGGAACAAATGGAAAATTTATTATTTTTGGTGTCCCAATACTTACACACATCACAGTAATTTTGTTAATTCTGAGATAATTTCAATTTCTTCAGCAAAACATATGTCATGGCCCCTAATTAGAACTGTCTCAGTTCTAATTAGGGCCCATTACCTATGTTTTCAGTTTTAATGAGGGGCCATAATGTTTATCGACAGCTACAGGAAATTTATCTCAGAATTTTTACAAAATAGACCACTATCTGGCGCTCTGAAAAAAAGGACATTTGAAATGCAAAATAATTTAAAAGCAGGCAATACTGATTTAAGTATTACTGATAGCACAATTAGCTTGCAATATGAGAAATAACAGAGTTCCGTATAGTTACAAAAAGGCTACTGACATCTGTAACACATGCAAATATACCAGTCTATCTTGTATCATAGAGAGATGTGCAATTACGCATCAATACTTTGCTCTTGTTTTTCTTACCAATGTTTTTTTTTTTTAAAGTTGTTGGATTTCACGCAAATTGCTTACAGCATGTTTTCATAAAAATTCTATGTATTGGGACAGAAAGTAATGCAGACCTTGATCAGACTGCACCTTAGGAGCAGCTCCTAAGGTGCAGCCTGATCAAGGTCTACACCGTTGCCATGTTGCCATTCCATTTGCATCTTTTGCATCTGATCTTTTCTTAGGGCAATTACAGTTATTATTGCAGGTGTCGAAGTTTTTAGAATTTTTACTGTAATGTACAGTATGCATGCTGCAGATGTCAGTATACTTTTTGAAACCTATAGAAGCTCATGTCATTGTTCTCAGCATTCTGACTTCAAAAGCACATCACTCACACAAGAGCAAAATTTAGCTAAATCAAGGGACATAATCATATAAATCAACACCTTGTAAACCATTTAGACAAAACTTGTCCCTATGAGCACACACAAAATTCTTCTTTTTGTTTCTAGTCTGCACTGTTTCCAGACATGCAGTGTAAAAACAGCTGAGATCCTGGCTCTGCGGTTATAAAACTTGAGTACATTCTCGAACTCAAAATAAAGCACACTGACTGGCTGCTTCCGAGCACATGCTTGGAAGCAGCCAATCAGTGTGCTTTATTTTGAGTTTGAGATTATCTCAAGTTTTATAACCTTGAACCCTGATCAGAATGCCAGAGCTCCAGATAAGGTGAAATTTCAAGGATATAGTTCTGAGAATTCTCAATAAAATATACATTGTGACCCCTCATTAGAATTGTCTCAGTGAGATGATTCTAATGAGAGGTCACAACATGTTTTTATGCAGAAATAAGAATTTATCCTTAATTATTCTCTCACTTCTTATCCGGACAACTGGATTGTCTCACTTATGGCAGAACTGCGTCCAACTGGCTGACAAGGGAGATAATCTGATTCCACTTGAATAGGCTCCAATGATATTTACAAACTTATTTACATGAATATGCTTCAATAATACTTGATTGTAATACAAAAATTCATAAAAAAGTGTGATTTTACATGATTTTATTTGTTCTTTCAAAGTGACTCTTGCATGGTACGCTTCTTTAAAGTGCATGGATATGCCTCCATGACCTGGTAATCAGTTCTACAAGGGAGACAACTTTTAACCTTAAAACTCCAAAAACACAAATAGGTGAATATGAAAACAGCAGGTGGATCTACACTGTTTGTCCTTTAGTCTTTTAAATCTAACTATGATATGGCTTGAATGAAACATTTTTCAAAATTCTGCATGCATAAGTTTTCTTGTCTGCTTTTTTGGCACATAGAAGGATAGCAGAATGGTATCCAATTCCCTGGTAGTAGACTCCTTTCTCTAATGTGGCTTCTCTTTTTGGGAAAGAATTTGTTCTCTCTGAGAGCAAATTCTTTTCTCAAAGAGGAGTCCACTGAGAAAAGTGAGACAAACACTCTCAGATCAGGGCTACCTTCCTTTGCTAAATGGTTGGCTGATACCAAGTTTTACATCCCTTTCGACAGGTTGTCAGTCATATCAGGACAATGGCAGGATTATAATGAAAGGTTGTATTCAGTGGACCCATTTATGGGCTAAAGACTCCCACTCTAGTGGGATTCAAGCCTTGGCCCCTAGCTTGGTAGGCCAGCACTTAACCCACTGAGCTACCAGGACTCTTTCTCCCTTGAAGGTGTATCTATACACCTTAATAGCAACATGGTAGAAAAGTATCAAAGCATTTGAGCCGGGACACGAGAAAACCAACAAAGTAGCATGTGTGCCAAGCGCAGACTCAGATCTGCCTGGGCATTCACCCAGTCTGATCAGAATCTTTGCTTTGCACTTAAAGGGTAGCTAAGGGTCTTAGCTAGCTCCATGCGGACAGTGAAGACTCTGATCAGACTGGGCAGATGCCGAGGCTAATCTGAGTCTTCGCGGGCTGCACATGCCACTTTATTTTCTTGTGTCGCAGCTCATTTGAACTGTTAACATTTCTCATTTCAAAACAAATATAAACTTTATACAATTTATGAAGAAGGTGGAGGACAATTTATTTGGCCATGTGACCTCATAGCAGGTGGGACACAAGGAAATATGACTTTTTACCCAAAATTGTCACTATCAAAGTATACCAACATGACAATATCAACTTTGTTTATTGCTCTTGGTTTTCAAACATTTTGCATATAAATGGTGTGACCTGTTTCCATTTCAATCAGTTTCACAAACTATAATTTACATAACCACTACTTTCTCAAAGAGAGTTCCAAGCCATTGTACCTGTAAAATCTTAACTTTTGAAAAAATATGGATTTACAATAATATTCAAATTGCAAAAGTAATGTATTACCATAATAACTCTATGCATCTGGGCACCTTAACCATTAGCATTCTCCCCTTTCATACTTAAAGGCCCGAAAAATGAACAACTGTGATTTTGCAACAGTGTAAACTAGTTTCAGATGAGGCTGCATACTCATGATCCACCTCATCTGGATCTACACTTTTGTCTCTAGATTTTAAAAATTCTCAGTACAAAATAGAGTGGTAAAACATTTTCTGAAATTTTGCAAAATTTTGCAATATTAAATTTTCTGTCTGCATTTTAGTACTTTAAGGATCCAACTGCACTTTTTTTTTCTCTCTCTATTTTTAAATTTGGACTCATTTACATGTTCTGTCTGGGGCAGGTTCATAAACTGATAGCAGAATGGCAAACTGTGCAGAATCTGATCAGACTGCTCCTTGAGGAGCAGTCTGATCAGGATCTACACTGTTTGTGCAAGCATTTTTGTCCCAATGCTTCAAGTTATTATGGTTCTTTATGATTGTAACAGTGATAATAATGAAAGTTCGAAGGCAAGCAAATTCAAATAACTAATATAAGCTAGAGTTATGCTGTAGCATCTTTCTTTCTCGCTTGTTCTTCCGCCCATTTCTTCTTGTATTGTTGACGACCAAATCCTTCGTCGTAATTCCCTTTCCGAGCAAATAATTGTTTAAAATGTGTTGTACAGTATATCACACCTTCATTGATACTAAACGTTTTTGCCCTGAAAAAAGAACAAGAAAAATTTTGAGAATGCTGACAAGAACACATGAAGGAAACATTTCAATGAAAACAAGTTTTCTTTAATAATTTTAACATTAAGAAAATCAGAATTTACATAATAAAGAAATTCAACAAATTACTATTACTTGAATGCATTATGTTTGGTTTATGTCAATCAATGCAATCACTATTTTTGTCTTTAATGAAAACAACAACTTATGAAGTTACTAACACAAGTGGTTATTACAGTTAAAACTGCATGCTTATTCTTTAATGCAAAATAAGTAATTATGAATCACAGACATTATTCAAAGGGACTGTATCACCATGGTAAGAGGCACTGGCCCTATACAGTGCTCCAGATAAGCAGGGGTAACAGGAATAATTTAGGGATAATTTCCCATTTTTGTCTATAAAAACATATTTTGTGACCACTCATTAGAACCGTCTCACCGAGACGGTTCTAATGAGGGGTCACAATATATGTTTTTGTTGAGAAATAAGAAAAATTATCTTAGAATTATCCTCAGTACCCTTTCTTATCTGGAGCTCTGCTATATCAGCATTAGCACCCCTGGTAAACTATGTATGTACAAGGGCTGTTACAAAATGAAGAAGAGCTGTTACGATATGAAAAAGAGTCATAGTTACCAAACAACCTGATGACCGGGTCGTTTGGCAACTATGACTTTTTTGTTTCTTAACAGCTCCTTTTGTCTTTTTGGTTTCATAACATCCTTGAAATCATAGTTTCAAAACTATTTCAAAACCATTTCTGCTGAGTAAGGGAGATAACCAGCTTTTGTTCCAATTTGTCAGTGCAATGATACAGTCCCTTTTCAACTGTTAATCTAACAAACACACAATCTCAGCTTGTCAAAATGCAAATAAAAGAGCAAAATCTCAAGAAAGCATTAAGAAAGTGAAAAGTAAAGATGCAGAAACAGAAGCTTGAGAAGCTGTGTGAGTACAGATAGCAATGTTTAAAAGTTTTTCTTTGCTGTAGACAAGGGTGCATTTCGATAATATTTCAACCTTTTTTTCCACTTTTCATGAAAACATGCTGTGGCCCCTCATAAGAACTGCTTTAGAGGCAGTTAAAATGAGGAGCCACAATGCAAATTCAACGTCCTTTTGATAAATTACAAGAAATTGTGATGAAATTACATGCAAAATTCACCCTTTCCGAAGCTATGGATTTTAGTTTTACCATTTAGCAAGACAATAAGCCATATTGCTTTACTGACTAAAACTGCAGCAATTTTTTCAGAATAACAGAGCTGATGCCAATCTGATTTTAATCATATAATTTTAAATTCCCAAATTCACTGTATCTTTGTTATACTGCAGCAAAAAAGATATTGTCAAGTCTAGAATCACTACCGCATTTACCATAAACATTTGGATTCTTCTATCAAATCAATGTTTCCTTTGGAAGAAGTCTTATAATGATGACAGCAAACAGTGCAGACTCAGATCAGACTAAGACTGCTCCTAAGCAGTCTGATCTGAGTATGCTCGATTTGCTCAGACTTTTTTGCCTAAACATTTAGGGTAAATATGTTTTTTGTTTTTTTTCTTGGACTTACCTTATCACTTACCTTATCATGTATGTACAGAATCTGATGGTGAAATGAATGTACTAGACATGGGCTGTGAGAGTGTAGCACGCTAAGTGAACAAGGCAGATTCAAGACCTGCCACTCTGGTCAGAATCTTCACTGTAGGTGTTCCTTTTCAGCAGTTTGGGAAAGGGGTTGGGGCACTTAAAATTGGGGAAATAAGTGCACAGATGCAGAAAATTGTTGAGATAAAAACAAGAGAAAAGTATGCCTGTGGTATTCCGTTAGCCATGTCAGTCATTTCTCAAAAATCTGGCTCATTTTGCCTTTACATAAGTCAGCTGGCACTGATTTTGTGTTTTGCATCGAAAACTTTATAGTTTTCTTTGAAATTGAAATTTTGGCCAAAAACTTTAAAATTTATCACTTACAATTTTTCTCCAAACATTGGGGGAATTTTTGCCCTTGAGAATGGGGAATATTTCAGACCCAAAAGACTTAAAAAGGAACACTACTGTAACCCAGTGCAAGTCAAACTTTTAGAAGTCCTACTGAGGATGATGTATGATCAAGGAACCACCAAAATTGATACTCACCCACTAGCCATACCAATGTTAACTTTCTGGATGATATTTTTACCTTTATGAACTTAATATTCAATCTATGAATTTTATATGTCCATTAATCAGAAAGAGATATTTGACATAAACGATCTGGGCCCATTTGTTCAAAAATTAGCAATGTTTTTAGTTAACCAGAAGTTACATTTTCAAGCATATTGTTCTTAAAATTGCTGTCAATTTTTGCTGGAAAAAAAGGTGAAGAGCTTTTGCACTGCAAAAACTCTTCACATTTTTTACAAGAAAAAATATTAGCACACTTGATTTTATGCAGACTAGAAGACAATTCTAATGATGATGGTCTGAACAACTGGGCTCAGAAACAAAGCACACACTGCAGATTCATACGAGCTGAATTGTCAAGATTAATACTGCAAATGTTTATTTGGTCTGTGGGGCTGAAAAGATTAACCCTTTTCACTCAGAATAGCCAAATCAACTGAGTTTTGGCCGTTCTGAGTGCAATAGGGTTAACTTATGACTTATGATTAATGTTTTTTCATGATTTCACACCATAGGATTGTCTGACTGACGTTTTAAGCCATAATCTTGTAAACTCACAATGATGAGTTCACTGATGTGGGAAGGTTTCAATATATCGAGATCAATCATCTGATTACATGCTTGCTGTCTTAAGTGCTGTAAAATGTATGTATATATCATGGTTTGACAGTTTCATTCATCAGTTCACTGACTTTGTCACATTTTTGGTCCTCATGTAGTAAAATGGTCTATTCCATTAAAATGCCTTCAAAATTTGGCAGTTTTTTCTTATTGTATGACAGTTGGGTCTTTTTATTTTTGAGATCTAGAAGTACCTTTTTTAAGATGAAGTGAATGGGTGATTAAACTGGTTGCATTGTCCCCATATTTTACACTTTAGGTCCTCTTATCTCAAACTATTGTCGTCTCAAAGCCTCATTCCTTGTCCGGTTAACTTTTTATTAATGGAGCTGGCTGTCTTATTTCATAGAAAAGGTTCAATTCCCCTTTCCAAAACTACACCTACTTTTAACATGTATACATCTCTTCATTAATTGTAATGTAAAGTCACAGACTTTATTGTAGGACATTAAACATGTGGGATATTGTTTGTGGGACTATGTCACATGCCAAGTTGTCATTGCATTGGCCAGATATACACTATCGAGTAACTGACATTCTCACAGGGTATAATCGATTCCGCTAATTTTCGCTTCCTGCAGAGACTGTACATCATATTTGGCTTCCACCAAGACTGTCTGCGAACTCTTGCTTCCTGCAGGGACTACTGTCCTCGAAAAATGGCTTCCTGCCGAGACTGTCCGCGTGACTCTGCTTCCTGCCGAGAACCTCGGCAGGAAGCAGAATCACGCAGACAGTCTCTGCAGGAAGCCATTTATCATGTACAGAAGTCTCGGCAGGAAGCAAGAGTTCGCGGACAGTCTTAGTGGAAGCCAAATATGATGTACAGTCTCTGCAGGAAGCGAAATTTGGCGGAATCGATTATACCCTGTGATCGAGTAACTGACATTCTGGATGTGGCTCGGAAAGCTGTATGTATTATCATCAACAAAACTTTGGGGCTCTGTATTCACAATCTAAAGTCTTACCAGGTTTCAAGATTTTGTTTTAATTCAGAACAGACTGGAAAATTACTCATTAGGAGCAGCTCTCTATGTATAGAAGTACTGTTCATGTACTTACCAAGAACTTATCCTTTAGAACTTGAAGCTACAAGTCTAGAAAAGTCTATTTATCCCATATAGGTATGCCGCAACATGACAAAACCAACAAAAGTGGCATGTGTGCCCAGCAAAGACTCAGATCAGCCTCGGCATCTGCCCAGTCTTTGATCTCAGATCAGCCGGGGCATCTGCCCAGTCTGATCAGAGTCTTCGCTGTGCACTTAAAGGGTAGCTTAAGGGTCTAATCTACCTCCAAGCTGACAGCAAACTCTCTGATCAGACTGGGCATCCACCCAGGCTGAGTTGAGTCTTTGCTGGGCCCATGTCACTGTTGATTTTGTGGTATTGCAGCTCATGTAAAGTTTTATAAACTGGTAGCATAAAAGTGCAGACCCTGATCAGACTGCTCCTCAGCAGCAGCCTGATCAGGGTCTACACAGTTTAGAAATTTTTCTCTACGCTTCAAAGCATGAATATTATATAATTCTTACCTTATTCAGTCTGCCAGCGATCATAACTTGGAATCCATAACCTACTATCCTGAAAATGTTGTTAATTTCAAGACAAAATACAAAAGAGCGGGAAACAAGCAAAGGGAAGTTAGAGTTAGTATCAGGGGAGACAATCACACACAGAACAGCACGCTAAGAGTTATTCTTACGTTAATGTGGCACTACAATGCGAGCATTTAAAGCAGCCCCTATGGTAGACATTTTTGTTCATTTCCAACTTTTCCATTGCATACACGGTTTTTCCGCATGCAGAACATTTGTCAGGCTCAACGGTAATAAACATTCCTTTCTCCTGAATAAGTAAAACAACACTCAAAATAAAAATAACATTCACGTAAATGCAAAGGCCAAATAAAAGCATTTTCATGCATAAAATGTTTCGTCAATCTGTCTTTATACCACACTGGCAGTGTTAATTAACACTATTTTTGCCAGGCATGTACCGAGCAGACACTTTTTGCTTATTTTTCAATTATTTGGCATGAACGTTCAATGGTTAAATGTATACCAAATAGTTCAAACAATTTCATCTGTAGTACACATCAGCCAATAAAATTTTCTTTATTTATTTATTTATATTCATCTTTTTTTTTGCATTTATGCTTGAAAATGTCTTTATTTGTCCTACTGAAAACAAGTGCAAAAACAAGACTGTCTCATGTCTCAATGCACTTATTATTATTAGATTGTGCTGCAAATAGAAAGCTTTAGACTCAAGAAAAAAACAAAGACTTCATATATTTAAGATGTTTGCTTTAAAACTTCCTTTACAAATAATTAAATTCAAGTTAACCTTTAACCTGCTGTGAGCAAATGGGTTGATTTGCAACCAATGCAGAACCAGATCAGGTGTAGTCTGATCAGACTCTATATACACTGTTTGCCTCTATATTTTCCTGTAGAAATATCTACTACAGACAAAATTTTCTGTTATGGAATCAAGTTATCAAGGTTAACTGTGTCACTAATATATCCATATTTCCAATTCAAATTGAAATTTGCCTCCGAATTCTCACGACATATGAAAACTATATATGCCGCGACACAAGAAAACCAACAATGTGGTTGTGTGCCCAGCACAGACTCAGATCAGCCTGCTCATCCACCCAGTTTGATCAGACTCTTCGTTAAGTGTTCAAAGGGTAGCTAAGGGACTAAGCTACCTCCATGCGGACAGCGAAGACTCTGATCAGACTTGGAGGATGCCCAGGCTGATTTGAGTTTGCGCTGGGCGCACAACCACATTGTTGGTTTTGTCGTGTTGCGGCTCATATACAGGAATCCTACTGAGCAATATAGGCAGTCAAAGCTGCAGTTGCAGCTATACCGTAATTGCAGCTCCACAAGAGTTATCTCATCGCACTCACTGATTAATACAGAAAGACAATCACACCAGACACAGCCCATGATATACCTAGAACAAAATTTGGGGAATTCAAAGGAACCTTTTCTTCTGGAATTCTTTACAAAATATTGTAACATTTGTGGTTCACAGTCTTAAACTCCCAAAATAATTTTGGCATATCGACCTCTAAAGCTCCAAACCAGTATTACCATTATCAATGAAACAGTATACCATATTAATCCTATTAAACACCACAAAGGAGTTGCATTTTATGAAAAGGGGGCAGGGGGCATTATTTAGAGCCTAAAGTGTAGCAAATCATCCACTGCCAAAATACCTCTAATAAGCAATATAAAGGATATGGGTATATTTTCAGAAGGAGCAATGCTATTATTTTTCTCTCCCTTCTCAGGTGGAGTCAACTCTTACAATAAAGAATTTGATCCCTTGGAGCAAATTCTTTCCTTTAAGAGTAGACCCCATTGCAAAGAACTATCTTATCCATAGACCCCATTGCAAAGAACTATCTTATCCAGAGAAGCAAACATTAATTTATGCTAGTTAATATAACATTATTTTCGGAAAAGAGGCGGGGGCGTACATTATAGCAGGGGTGTTTATTAGGATTAATACAGTATTCTGTACTCTTCAGTAGCAGACATTCCAATTTGGAAAATCTGATGCTGACCAGTGTGGACCCTGGTCACTGTGATCAGACTAAACGAGTCCAATTTTGATTTACATTGCTTCTGTCCATGTATTTAAAGTGTATGGATACACCTCTGGGTTTTTTTCCCGCCATTTTTTCAAACGGATCTTGCCAATTGCAACATTGGGTATAATTGATGTTCCCCTAAAAGGAAAGAATTTGCTCATACAAGAAATTCTTTCTTTTATGAGTAGACCCAACTGAAAAGGGAGGCCAAAATGAAAATGGCAGAGTTGTTTCCCCGTGAAGTGTACCCATTCACCTTTATGTGAAACAGCAGATCCAGTGACTTTTTAATCCCTTACAACACCAATGAAATCAATCCCACTAAGAAAAGATAACTTGTGCAATCTATCAAAGATTTACACCATCAAGGGAGATCATTTACAAAGTAATCCATCAGCAAAGTCTATTTGTCAAGTATCAAATCCCAAAAACCTCTACTGATGAACTCTGCCAATGAAGATGATGGATTAAGCCATAAAAAGAGGTTAAGATGGATTAAGCCAAGAAAAGGGAAAATGTGATTTTCTGCTATATTACCATAATTAACCTAAAAATATGTACAACCTTTTGAGCAAACAGTGTGGACCTAACTAAGGCTTGGGGTCTACACTCGGACTCCATGCCAGTGGTATAGAAAGCATGTGGACATATCCAACTTTGATAAAAAAGAGTCTGCAATACTTAGGGTATATCTTACCCTCATTTGGCTATATACTGGGGGGGTAGGAGGCTGGGGGGGGGGGGGGGGGGGGGAGAGAAGGAGGTTACAATAATTAAATATTAGAAGTTTAATTTTTTTCTCTCTCTCTCTCTTTTTAATTTAGCAAGAGCATCAGGAAGTTTAAGTATATTTGAGCCACCACACGAGAAAACCAACAAAGTGGTTGTGCGCCCAGCGCAGACTCAGATCAGCCTGGGCATACACCCAGTTTGACCAGACTTTTTAAGTGCTCAAAGGGTAGCTAAGGGTCAAAGCTACCTCAAAGCAGAAACCGAAGACTCTGATCAGACTAGGCAGATGCTCAGGCTGATCTGAGTCTGTGCTGGGTGCACAACTACATTGTTGGTTTTGTCTTGTCGCTGCTCATTTATGGTCAACAAGTTTTGATACTGTCATGCACGCCACTGTTTAAAACTGCACAATACAGTATTATTTATGAGTAATTATTATGGCCCAGGCTTCCTGTTGATTTCCGTATGATCAGTGCTTCCCGTTGTTACCATTGTTATCAAGATGTGCACATAATATGCTCTTATCACAAACAACAAGACATTATTCACAGCAGCAAGAGCTCAGGCTGACACCATCCTGAATCTAGGTTAAAATTGTACTAAAGCAAGTGAGCATAGGCTCATATAATACCCCCAGCCAGCACAAACTTTAATCCAAATTTTTCAGCATTATTAAAAAACAATAATTATACTCCTTGACATACTTTGTATGCTAGGGGTATTACAGTAATTGTGGGTGCTGCCACTGAAAATGTTGTGGATTCAGCTCTTTTGCTCCTGGGTGGAGTCAACTTCAAGAGCCTTGGACAACGTAAAGAGATCATCTTACATTCTCAAAATTCACTTTTGATTGCATGTTATCACAGGGTATAATCGCTTCCGCTAATTTTTCGCTTCCTGCAGAGACTGTACATCATATTTGGCTTCTGCCGAGACTGTCCGTGAACTCTTGCTTCCTGCAGAGACTACTGTCCTCGAACATTGGCTTCCTGCCGAGACTGTCCACGTGACTCTGCTTCCTGCCGAGAGCCTCGGCAGGAAGCAGAACCACGCGGACAGTCTCTGCAGGAAGCCATTTATCATGTACAGAAGTCTCGGCTGGAAGCAAGAGTTCGTGGACAGTCTCGGCGGAGGCCAAATATGATGTACAGTCTCTGCAGGAAGCGAAAATTAGCGGAATCGATTATACCCTGTGGTTATCTGACAGCTTTGTTGATATCAACATCAGCAGAATTATTTGTTAGTATTGCATTTATTTTGTAATTTTGTAAAATACATACCAGCACTATTAGTTTCACTCCAACTTGCATGTCAAAGACTGGTGCGCAGGAAGAATAGCATTAATGGCAGTCTGAACCAGAATGCAACGCATACTGATGACTTATTATTATCTGCCGCCAGAGGAATTATAGCCAAAGATCTTGTGATTTATGCTGGCCACAATCCCTGACTCACAGCACATATGCCAATCTGCCATTGGCATCGTGCACTTAGGACTTTTACAGCTGTTGCGGCTCATGGAGTTTCTCCCCTTTCCAATGACTATGTTACGATGTGGAGTATCAATTAAACTGTCACAAAGGTACCCCCTTTTACAGGTAACAACCACATAGTTTCCCTAAAAATTGGGACACTCTGACATACAACTGGAATTATCCTTACTTGAACTAGCTGTTTTAACCATCTGGCATTTTGTCGGCAAAGAAAAAGAACTGACGGAACTGCAAACAATGTAGACCCAGATCAGACTGGAGCAGTCTGATCTGTGTCTATATTGTTTTCTCAGACAGTCTGCTGTCTCCACATTTAGGGACACTACCGTATTACGACACAGGTTGAGTCAGTTGAAATTTTGTAACTTTTAAGCCATTCAGTTCAAATGATCTTTACTTTACTTTTATTAGTAATTGTATACACAAACTTAAGAACTTAGAATTACAAATACATGAAAAACGCCCATAACCAGATAATTGAAGACCTATTACACGCCTACAGTCCATTTTTCGATTTATTTGACATCTTTAAATAGGGTGAAACTTACGCCAGGTGATGTTTAAATTACAGGTGAAATTGACAGGTATTTGCCAAAGTGAACTTGATGACCTCAAGCAGCTTTAAGCAAATGTTTATACAGGTATTACATTATGGAGGACGGGCGGATGACTTGTGATTTTACATCCTTTTCAACAGTATTTCAGTTATATCAGGACAATGGGACAATGATAATGAAAGGCTGCGTGCAATGGAACCCCGTTTATGGTAGGAAAGATTCTCGCCTCAAGCGGGGCTTGAACCAGATCAGCTAGATCAGTAGGCCAGCGCTTAACCCTGTAATACACTATGGAGGTAATATGCGCTCACATCATGATGCTTTCTGATCTAACCAATCTTATCCCCCAGCCCATTTCTGTACATCCTCCCTAAAACACCCTGCTTGGTTAGAACATCTAGGCTCCATTCTGACAGAGGCAAGCTTGCCAGAAACAGGTACCACCATAACAAACAGGTACCACCACAACAAACAGAAGGACAGAGCACCACACCTGCTAAATATAATAATGACACAGGGCTCCACCCTTTCAAATTGATAATAATGACTGTGCGCCATCCCTCAGGCTCCATCATGACAGAAATTAGAATGATGGGGCTTTAGACACAATAAGAATGGCAGGGCTCCACAATGACAGAGGTTAGAATGACAGTGCTCTTCCATAAGAATGACAGAGTTCTAATACACACAGGCTTCTTCACCCTGACAGGATAGAAATTAGGGTATCTTTTTTTCTTTTGACGATAACTTTTTTTACGATAATAAAATCAACTACACATATAAGGTATGGCAAGTATATACATCTGATATATTATAGCCCATCATAACCATTTTATGGTCAAATAATGACACATATTCAACCATCTTAGCTTTCCTTATCTGCTCCAGTTACCTCAATATTGTACCATATGAAATCCGCTAAGCTGGCAGTCTGGGTTTAAATCCTACTGGGTGGATGGATGGATGACTTGCAATTTTTAATTCCTTTTCAACAGAATTTCAGTCATATCAGGACAATGGGATGGTGATAATGAAAAGCCGTGTGCAATGGAACCCCATCTCTGGTAGGAAAGATTCTCTCCTCAAGCGGGGCTCGAGCCCGGTCCGCTAGATACGTAGGTCAGCGCTTAACCCATATAGCTACCAGGGCTCCCGAATCCTACTGGAAGTAGACTTTGTTTCAAAATAAATAGAGTTCCATGTTTTGTTGTTGTTTTTTTTTTTTAAAATAAATGGAGTTCCATAAGAACACAAAGCTTTTTGATATCTGTGCCTTGTAAACAATATTTCAGTCATGTTAAGACAATGCCTATGAACACAGGGTATAATCGATTCCGCCAATTTTCGCTTCCTGCAGAGACTGTCCATCATATTTGGCTTCCGCTGAGACTGTCCGCGAACTCTTGCTTCCTGCAGAGACTACTGTACTCGAAAAATGGTTTCCTGCCAAGACTCTCCGCGTGATTCTGCTTCCTGCCGAGAGCCTCGGCAGGAAGCAGAATCGCGTGGACAGTCTCTGCAGGAAGCCATTTATCATGTACAGAAGTCTCGGCAGGAAGCAAGAGTTCGTGGACAGTCTCAGCGGAAGCCAAATATGATGTACAGTCTCTGCAGGAAGCGAAAATTAGCGGAATCGATTATACGCTGTGATGAATTTGTAGGACTTTTATTTGACCTGTGATAAATGACACCCAGGTCCTGCTACAGGGACTAGCAGCTCTGCCGAGTATGCAACAGGCAGCCATCTAGTTTTTGGGCCCCAATGGGCAGGGGCCAAAGTATGGTTGTAAAGGGCTATGAAACTGCACGTTATCCAACCATATGAAATATTAGTGTTAACTTAGACCAATTTTCTGACCCTGGTCTGTACCTGTTTGCTACTCCACCAGCATTTTTTACACACCATTCTTTTCAAAAGTAGACAATGGTTGCTTTCTGGAGTAAAGCCTATTGAAAATGGGGTCTACACCTTTGTTCCTGAGAAGAGAGGCAAAAATAAATATCGTATTAATCCTATCAAATGCCCCTGCTCTAATAAATGCCCCCAGCTTCTTTTCTGAAAATAATGTTAGATTTCTGGATGAGGTAGCTATTTGAAATAGGGTCTACTCTTAAAGGGAAAATTTGCTCCTATTTCCTTTCAGAGTTGATACCATCCCTATTGATAAGGGAGGCAAAGAAGGCAAAGTTACTTCCTCTGAAAGTAAATCCATCCACATTATTACTGTTTATTAGAGGTATTTTGACAGTGGCTGATTTACTTCAATTTAGGCTCTAAATACCCCCCCCCCACATAAAATGCAACGTCCCCAGGTGTTTAATAGAATTAAATACAGTATGTCTGAGATGCTTCTCCTGAAAGTGGACCCAGTCATTGAAAGAAGTCATTTGTGGTGAAAAAGACAGGGTGGCTGATAGACGGAGCAGTTGCAGTTTAATGGCCTTTTCAACAGTATTTCAGTCATATCGGGTGAATGGAAGGGTAATTATGAAAGGCTGTGGGCAATAAACCCCCCATTTATGGTTGAAAAAGAGTTCTTTCTGAAGCAAGATGCGAACCCTGGAACCAGATAATCTGAGATAGGTTTTACAACTCTTTACTAAACCCACTGAGCTTAACCAGGGCTCCTTACTGATCCATTAAAAGTTAAAGACAGATGATCAGCTGACTTGGGGTTTTACAGACCTTTCAACGGAATTGCAGTCATGCAGGACCAATGGGGGAATGAGTGAGATGAGACTGATGAAAGAATCCTGAGGCAAGAGAAGAATCATAACCTTAGCCTGAATCAAAGCCCCGACCTCTGGATTACGAGTCCAGAGTGTACCTCTGCCAATGACTGGGCCACTATAAACTGATCAGTACGTTCGAAAATTATATATATAGAAAATATGACCATTACAGCACAAATGATGTCTGATGACATATACTGTAACTGATTTTGTTATTTCTTCCAAATTCCACGAAGCTTTTAACTACCATCTAATATACTGGAACAATTATAACATACCTTTTTAGAACCTGTGTCAAACATAGCAATGGAATTCTTAATTGAGCCTACTTTTGGTTTTGCCTTGACAGCAGGTTTATTATTGAGATCTTCAGCCTTATTGCTTTCTTTGGGACTAATATATTTATCCATGTTATTGTCTTTAACATCTTCCTGCTTTTCCTGAACTTTTATGCCAGCAGGCTCCACTTCTGTATCATCCTCCTTTGGCAATTCTGAGACAATTTCTTTATCAACATCATCATCTAAGTCAGTTACTGGTTTCCCAGTAAGAACATCCTCATTGTCATCTACTTCACCTGCCACAGCTTCATCTTTCTGCATATTCTCCTCATCTATATGTACACCATTCTGCATATTCTCCTCATCTATATGTACACCATTTTCTTTTATTTCCTCTTTGGCCTCATTCTCAGGGACATTGTCTTCGAGATCAGGATTGCTGTTATCTAAGTCAGCCTCTCTTCTTATGTCAGATATATCTTCGTCAATATTGTCCAAGCAGACCTCTTTACTGAAGTTTATATTTTCCTCCTGCATCTTGTTCACATCAAGCTCCTTCTCCAAATCAACCTGCTTGTCTACATCAGAAACTGTCTCTGTATATTCATCAGTAGTCTCATCTACAGCAATCTCCTGTCTTGTGTCAGAAACATTTTCCTCACTATTGTCTACAATGCTATCTGGCTCAAGCTCCTGCTGTATGTCAGGTTCTGCAGCCTGCTCTTTATCATCATCGGCATAGCTATCTGCAATAATTTCCTTTTGTGTCTCAGAAATTTCATCACCCTCCATCTTGTCCTCTAAGTCAACCCCTTCATCAGCTATTTCTCCCTCCTCCAGAGCAGCACCTTTTCCAGCATCCAAATCAGCTTCATCTCCCCTCTCTTCCTCCTCTAACTCAGCCTCTTCAATTTTGTTCAGCTGATTTTGATTTTCATCATTTTCATCATCAAGCTGATGCTGATTCTCAACACTATTTTCTACTTCCATTCTCAGTTTCCTTGTCTCTTCTCTTTGACAACAAAGACAACTATCCAACAGCTGATTATTCCGAAAGCTGACTCACTGACGGCGGTCAATAATCAAATGCAGCTCGCCCAGAGGAAAATTCTCCAATATGTCAATCAATTCAGCAATTAGAAGACAATACCACTTAATTATATCTCCAACGACTATTGGCTAAACTTTTCAACTCAGTCCTATCCACTTCTATTTAATTTCCCTAACTGACCATAAAAGGATTTTGTATATTTTAACTAGTATGTTTCCTTAACCATTCAGTATACTACCACTCATGAGTAATGTTCAGTATAGCAGTAAATATGACTAGTACCACAAGGAAAAGGTACCTTATCCCATATGCAGCAAACAGCAATGACTCAATGATTCAAATCAACCTGCTTTTTTGTGCAAAGTGATCAGAGTTGTTGCTCTTGCTATACAGACTCGCCATCATCCATGGACTGTTGAGACCTGTAGGTTTATATGAGTCTTCCCAGTTCACAATGTTATAAAGGCACCTTTTGACGAGACACCAAACATATTATAGAAGATGATGGATAATATTACTTGGAAGACAGACCATATTCACCCAAAAATATCGCAACAATTTTACCTACACCGAAAATTTTATACTGTAAATACAATAAATAATGGAGCCCCTTAACTTGTTACCGTAGCTCTCCGAAAATTTACACAAGTTGGTTCGGTATTACTCTCAGGCAAGGTCTCAAACTGAAGTGGTAAGTAGTGCAGACCTTGGGCAGACAGTGCACACCAAGATCAGACTGCTCCTCCAGGAGCAGCCTGATCTTAGTGTACACTGCCTATTCGTGCATCATGACTTTCACGGTAAGTTTTCACTTGATTGAACTTATTATTATCTGTGTATGGGCTTAAAACGTGAAAGTACACAATATCCAGCTCAAATAAAACCTGTATTAAGATTAAAATCAAGAGATTAAAGTAAATTTCTAAAGATAAGAAATTAAAAAGAAATAATCTAGAGGGTGTTTTCACTCTTAAGGTATTTCTGGCTCTTGAACCGCTATTTGTCATTTAGTGGAACTACTTTTGAGGCACGGTGAGGGTGACAGAAAGTATGAGTTGAAAATGAAATGGCATGGACTGGTATTAATTCTGCAGTATCCCAGAAGAAAGGGGGGAGCAGCGGTTAAAATGTGGAGATATACAATGGTACACTCGAAGATTCCAGTTAGGGGAAAGTGCAGTGAAGATTTTAAGTGAAGTCTGTGTTGCATTCACCACTGAATGAGAGGACACTGAAGGAACTTCAGAAGACCATTGTTGCAGTATAGACCTTCTTTACCAGAACTTCTGTGATTTACAACTGACAGGAATGGTAAATTAAACTGACAGGAATGGTAAATACTATCCAAGGCATTCATGAGAAAGAAACTGCCCAAAATAGAGGATGGAAAATATATGAATAATTTGTATAATAATAATGTGTGTAACATGTGTATCAATTGTCAAAATTAGAGAAGAAGTGCAGAATTACAGAAGTCATAATCTGTGGGCAGATAAAACAAGACCTGATCTGAACAGGATAGCTTGCATGAACAATTACTTCAGGGTCACAAACAAGACTGCCACGACCCTGAATTGCTCACCTCAATTTAAAATGCCTTCAACAGAAAGCAAGTTTGCATAAGGAGATGCCCATTGTGGTTTTTTTTTTTGCAAATTTTTAATCAGTTTAGTTGTTATGAAAAAGAAGTCATCTGAATGATTTTAACCTTATTTGTGCATGTTGGGAGCCTCTTCAGTGGTTTTGGTGCCAACCGCTGTAGTGGCTGACAACCAATTATCTCTCACCAATAAGCATTTTTGCTAAAATCAGATAATAAGAACATATTATACGCAACACTGCTGATATGGCAGTTTTTTGCATACCTTTTATTGTTCCCTAAGTAAGGGACAATAACTCTGGTGATTTATAGCCTTTCTCACCAGGTATTAGGCAGCAAACAACTGGCGCTAACAGTCCTATTTCATTTTAATCTTGACCAAGACTTGTAGCCATAAGCTCATTCTGCAACTTTGGTTAAAACTGCTACAAATTTGTATCTGTATTGATCATATGCTGAATTTTATCATTTTCAAGGAAGGGCAATTACTCTGGTGTTAACAGTCAACTTTGGCTCACGACTGAATTAGGCTGAGCTCTTGTGACCATAAACAAACTAAGTTTTGTTATGACTGCTAACATGTTCAGAAAATAAGTGGAGGCAACAGAGGACAGATGACCCATGGAAAGATAATGGAAAATGACCAATCACAATAGCTCACCATGAGCACCATCACACCGGGTAGGCGACAATAAAAAACGCTTGTGCAATCGATGAACACGGATCAAAAACCGTTAGAAACAGCGCTTTCAATTGCAAATTGTCGCTAGAAACAACATTTTCGACTGCAAATTGTCGTTAGAAACAGCGAAAACGCTGTTTCTAAAACGCTGTTTCTAACATTTTTTTATCCACGTTATTTGACTGTTAAGAGAGTTTTGGATTGCCACCTATCCGGCGTGATCATGAGCACAATGTCCTCAGTGGAGCTAAAAATAAAATTCGAATCTTCAACATTGTAGATGCTGTACTGCCAGTGCAGATGCTGATCCAGGAAGGTGCAATATAGCTCTTCTGGACTTTAGTACGGCCTGGCTAAAACTTCTATTTAAAACAATAGAGAGCTGCATGGATGTTGTTCAACTTTAACAATGGAGCTTTATCATATATTATCATCTCCAACATCTTCCTGTTCGTTTCATTGTTGTATTTCAAGCTGTGTCATGCTAAAATGTTGCTTGATGTGCCAAAAAGAAGCAGACTCAAACCAGTCTGTGAATCCATGGAATTCATAGCTGTTAGCCCTCAAAGTGCCTAAAAGCAGACGACAAAATTTGCATCAGCAAAATTTCAAAAAAATGTTTTGTCCAAGCTATATCACATTGAGAACTGAAAGAAAAGAGAGCAAACAGGATAGATCCTGATGAGGCGGCTCATTATGAGCCGCCTCATCTGGATCTATGCTGTTTGCAAATTCAACTATGTTTTCTTTTTTTGGTGCTTTAAGTACTAAAGGGAACAGGGAAGATTAAGTAGATTGCATAAATGTGCCAGCCCATCAGAGGTTTCGCTGAATTTCTTTCGTTATAAGCTGGGTTTCTTCCTTTTCAACACAATCTTAAAGATTTAGATCCATCTTACAAGACCGATCTAGAATTTTGAATTTGTTTTGGAAAAGAAAACTTCATGCTACAGCTGAACGGCAAGAGACTGATTTACATATTTCTGCCATTAATTTGGAAGGGTAAATTCCCATCTTATAACTGAATAAATACGGAACTATATACCTTTTCCCGTAATGGGACTCCTTCAATTTCTGTCCTTTGAAGCTCCGTTTTTAAATGTGCCATATCACGATTTTTAAAATAAATTTCCCTGTTTCAAAATCATCAAACAGCTCAAAATCCAAACTTACTTATTTCCGGAGGGAGCGAGATACTTACAAAATTAGGAGCACAACACAAGTGCCTGATAGACGTAACTTTTGATTGGCTCTCAGTTTCCTTTTATTTTTTTCATTTCTCATTTTTTCTTTTTGGTAACCTATATCAGAATTGTCAACTTCATACCACTAAAACCGTAATTATCAGGGCACTTTAACCATTAACGGCATTTTTGACCGGGCTTGAAAGTTTTCTATTTTACTATAATACATTGCAGGTGGAATCGCAAACAATGTAGACCCAGATCAGAGCAGTCTGAATTGTGTCTAAATAGTTTGCACATGCATGTCTGTCCCAATCTTAAGAGCCCATATCATAGTTTTTATACACACTTACATGAAAGCTTAAACCACTGCAACTTAAAAAGAACAGCATTTGAGCCATGACACAAGAAAACTAACAAAGTGGTTGTCGCCCAGCGCAGACTCAGATCAGCCTGGGCATCCGCCCAGGCTGATCAGAGTCTTTGCTGTCCACATGGATGTAGCTTAGACCCTAAGCTACCTTTTAAGCACACAGGGAAGACTCTGATCGGACTGGGTGGATGCCCAGGCTGAGCTGAGTCTGCACTGGGCGCACAACCGCTTTATTGGTTTTCTGGTGTCGCGGCTCGTTTCTTTTTTATTCATCTTTTTGTTATATTAAAAATTTGATGAGTCAGTATCAAAGACCTGAAAATATAGGCTAATACACCTCAGACATGAAACAGAAATTCACAATATGTGTCAGGTCATTGTTCTGAGGAGCCCTGGTAGCTCAGGTTAAGCGCAGGCTTGTTGATCTAGCTGTCCTGGGTTGGGACCCACTGGAGGCTAGAATCTTTTCAATCATAAACGGAGTTCCATTACACACAGCCTTTCATTATCACCCACCCATCCTCCTGATATACTATTGAAAAGGACATAAAATTGCAAGTCATACATCCATCTATCGTTGTTCTGAGAAACTGTCTAATACCCAACAAAATACCAAAAGGATACAAATCAAGAACACCAATCTGAATCACCTTAAGTTTTTTTTATTTTATTTTTTATTTTTTTATTTTTTTTCATTTTCCAATCAGATTTATCTTAAAAACGGTAACCTTTGGCAACCTTTTGAAATACAATTTGCTGAAACTGAAACTTTTCACAAACTGATTTTGATCTTTATCACTGAATGCAAAGAACGTTTAAGAGGATTGCAACTATAAAATTTACAAACATTTCCTTTACCCCGGGGCCAAGGAACTGCCAGGGATAGTGAAACTTAAGCACTGTGTTTCTATCTTAGTGTTGTCCCTGCAGTGCCATGCATGTATACATGTGTGGCGCTTTTGAAAAGCTGTAAAAATCACTGGGACAGTGATAATGACCCTAGTTGTGGAAAATATCCCCAGGGCTTGGGGCTTTTACCAGGGATTTGATCAGACATTTGTCCCTGCTGTGCCGGGTGTCAAGCAGGGCTCTGCAGAGAGCAAAATAGAAGTCCCCGCTATTCCCCAGCCCTGGGGTAGCCGAAGTTGCAAATGTCTTATGCATTATCAATGCAGATATCTGTATTCACATATCCTAGACCTTTTAAGTGTCAAACAAAAACAAGCTTGGGACGGTGAAAATTATTTCCAGCCAAAGGTACCGGTACTTCCAGGCAACCTGGGTTAGTTTCTATATAAACTGAAAAAGGAGTTCTAGCCAGGCTGAGTATATGTGCCATCAGAGTTTGAACCACTGAAGTTGCCTTTATGTGCACATTCCTCTTTTGCTTGACTTTTCAATAATTTTAGCAGTCCAGATTTCTGGGTCATTCTAAACCAAACACTTCTGACCACCATTGTTAAGCTCTCCAAACACTTGGACTGTTGTTTCCTATCATGGTGTGCACAAGGATATACTGTATTCAATATAAATATTGCAATATTTTAACCATCTACGGTAACCATCAAAAATTATCTTTATTACTTGAACTAGCTGATTTCAGCATCTGCCATTGCATCTAAACAGATGCTGGCCAAATGGCAAACAGTGTAGACCCTAATCAGACTGCTCCTAAGGAGCAGTCTGATCAGGGTCTGCACTGTTTGCACAGGGTAATTTTCTCCAAATATTTACGGCAATGATTATTGTCAAGTGTTTCCTATCAGTATCAATACTTGACCTTTCATCAGAATTATTTGCGCAATGTCAATCAAAAAGGGGTGCTAATAAAAGCCAATACAGGAAGCAAAGGCTTCACTCTGACTGGCACCTGCACAGTCTCGCAAGAGCCTTCACTGTCTGCATACACCATATTTCTACAGGTCATAATATGAATCCTCTAGTTTAATAATACTGCCTCAATCCACATACTTCGAGCAAGTGCATTAAAGCATCTTTTTTCGCATGTTGCAAATTACTTATTCTATTTCAACCACTTATAGAAATACAAATAGAAATACACAATACCAGCTTTATAAGTGAAGCATGTTATGCTTCTTATGAAGACCATGTTTCCTGTATGTGATCAGTAAAGGGCTACATCGGCCCATCGAGTCTTAGCTGCATCTTTCCAAATACTGATTGTGTTGGTTTTGAGGCTAACACTCTCCACTATCAATCCAGGCCTTCTTGGTGCTAGCCCAGCCCAGAGCAAGCCTTTAGATTATTTTCTTCTTCATTACCATTTCACCTGGGCCCTATATGCCCTAGTCCATATCAGCCTGAAGAAATGCTGCTGAAAGGCCTGTAAACCCAAATCATCCCCATTCATTATAGACAACCATACTTCAAATTTTCCTCTACATTTTCAGCAATACAATACTTGATAAATTTAATAAACCTATCACTGCAAGAAAAAAAACTTGCTTAGAGTATGTGTAAACAACAAAGATTCAGATCAGCACATCTCTGCAGGCTGATCAAAGTCTATGCTTTCCCCGATAAACATTTCAAAGAAAATACAGCTGACACTCAATATCTCAAACACTGATACCAAAAAGTACCCCCTTATATCAAAGAACATAGTTTGGACACATTGCCTATTTTTCATTACATTTCAACACCAGTTATCTCAAACTAATGGTATCTCAAAGTAAATTCTCTGGGACCAGAAAATTTACTTTGAGATACCAGTAGTTTGATTTGAACTACGACTTTGAGGTAGCGAAAGTGGACTGTAAATAAACTGTTATTGTTGAAAGGGCTGATTCTGTTCACATCACACAGATGTGCTGTCTGATCTAAATCTTCATGCCAAAACAATATAGAACGGCCCCTTTTTCTCTCTGTACTATATATTTGTGAAAAAAGAAAACATTGTGCTAAGGTGACTAGATACACCTTCAAAATTTTTACTGCCTTTTTTTATGAAGGGAACAACTTTTGTGGCATCCTGTTTGCACTTTCCTGGACAAAATAGCCCTTCCAAAATGGGGTCTACACTCATAGGAAAGAATTTGCACCTCTTTCCTTTATGAGCTGACTCATGCAGAAAAGAAATGGCAGAGTTGCTTCCCCTGAAAGTGTATTCATTCAACTAAAGTCAACTCGCAATATCTCGAAGTCGAACGTCAGCCCAAACTACCGATATCTCAAAGTAAATTTTCTAGTACCAGAAAATTTACTCTGAGATATCAGTAGTTTGAGATAACAATAGTTGAAATGTAAATAAAAATAGGAAATACATTCTTTTATACAAGAAGATACTTGAGATATCAGTGTTCAAGATATCGGGAGTTGATTGTAAATTTATCAGCAGGTTTTCAGTGGGCACAACACTTCCAAAAACAACACAACACTGTTATAGCATGACATTGCATCAATGGTGGCATCACTTTTGACATTGCATCAAAATGGTACCAAGCTGTGAATGATCTGTGCCTGCTGAAAGCATGCTTAGAAATTTTCAAGGTGTGTGTGTCCACTGCCGTAGTGTTCCACCATTTTCTGCGGTGAGACAATTTTTGCAACTGGAACCCTTTCAAAAAACGGGTCTACTCTTCATTAAAAGAATTTTGACACCATTGAAAAGCATCGCAAAACTGAAATCAATGAAGTTACTTCCCCTAAATGTATCCACACACCTTAAGAATTAAAGATTATGGAGATCTGAAATTTAAGTGCACTACAACAGAAACCAAAGATCTACAGAAAAAGACAAGACACCAGTGTATAGAGCTCAAGATATGGTAAGCATTTCTGATACTAGGGGAGAGTCGGGTAACTTTGGACAGGGGTAAATTCGGACAGTGACATTGTTTCATATTATGTCAGTTGTTTGGAAGTAAAACAACAATAACTGGCCATACAGTGAAAATCCTGATGAGATGGCTCTTTATGAGCTGTCTCATTATGAGCCATCTCATCTGGATTTTTACTGTTTGCAATGATATGTCCGAATTTACCCCCCATGTCCGAAGTTACCCGACTCTCCCCTATTCAAAGTATTAATTTTCCTTACAGGCATGCTCTGGCCCCAAATTAGAACTACAATTACCTCAATGCAAGAAACATATGTTTTTTATATAAAATTAATAAAAAAATATCCCAACATTGCCTTAAGGTAAATGGGTACACTTTCAGGGGAAGCAACTCTGCTCTTTTTATTTTTGCCTCCCTTCTCATTGGAGTAAACTCTTAAAGAAAAGAATTTGCTCCTGCAGGAGCAAATTCTTTCCTTTAAGGGTCAAACCCATTTTGGAATGGGCTTCATTGTCATGGGAGCAAACAGGAAGTCACAAAAATTGTTCCCCTTCGCAAAAATGATAGAAAATATGGTGTATACATTCTCCTTAAGATACTCCCATTCATCTAGTGCTCTTTGTGTAGTTAGACGTGACAAAACAAAAGAGACAGAAGTTGATCCATAGGCTAGCAAATTAGTAACTATACCAGAGAACCAGGGCCTAGTTGTTCTAGACTAATGGTGTCATCAGTTAATGAGATGTTATTTTTTTTAACATAGTATCAGTAAAACCTCTGCCAGTTTTTGCTGAAAAATGTGAGCAGCTTTTGCACAGCAAATGCTCCTCAAACTTTTTCAGCAACAAATATAATGACGGCAATAGATTTTGTGAGTTCTGTAAGACTTCAAGAATCACTGACTTATGAATTTGTTAAGCTAATGACACTTTGAACAAACGAGCCCAGATAAGGTGGGGTTTTGAGGATAATTCTAGGGTAATTTTTCTTCTTTCTCACCCACAGCATATGTTGTGTTCCCTCATCAAAAAAACCTCAAGGGATCAGTTCTATCCGAGCCCTAGATAAGAGGGAGTATTTGGTGATAATTCAGGATAAGTTTACTTATATCTATATAAAAACATATGTTGTGGCCCTTCATCAGAACCGTCTCGACGAGACGGTTCAGATGAGGGGTCACAACATATGGTTTCAATTAGAAATAAAAAAATTATCCTTCAATTATCATCAAAAACCCCTCTTATCTAGGGCTCTGGTTCTATTGAAGAGTCATAACATAGATTGTATGGATATACATATAAATAGTCTCATAATTATCTTCCAAACCTATCCTTATATGGACCTCTGGCCTTTTTGTACAATGCTACTTTTGCAGCCATCAAAGACTGACCTGTCTTTCCAATCTACAGTCTGACCAGAGCTTCTACTGTTCATGCAACCCAGTGAGCATGCAACATTGATAAAAGCCACTCAACCAAGAGTCCTAGATAAGAGGGGGTATTTGGTAATAATTAGGGATAATTTTTGTTAATTCTGGATAAAAACATGTTATGACCCCTCATCTGAAGATGAGACGGTTCAGATGAGGGGTCACAACATATGGTTTCAATGAGGAATAAAGAAAATTATCCCTCAATTATCATCAAAAAACCCTCTTATCTAGAGCTCTGTCAACCACGTTAAAACATCATGGATGTCTAAATGTTGAGTCAATGTTGTTCAAATGTTTTGTGCCAATTGGGAAAATATCAACTTCATCACAGGGTATAAACCAGTCTGCCAATTTTCGCTTCCTGCAGAGACTGTCCGTCATATTTGGCTTCCGCCGAGACTGTCTGCGACCTCTTGCTTCCTGCAGGGACTACTGTCCTCGAAAAATGGCATCCTGCCGAGACTGTCCGCATGACTCTGCTTCCTGCCGAGAGCCTCAGCAGGAAGCAGAATCACGTGGACAGTCTCTGCAGGAAGCCATTTATCATGTACAGAAGTCTTGGCAGGAAGCAAGAGATCGTGGACAGTCTCGGCAGAAGCCAAATATGATGTACAGTCTCTGCAGGAAGCGAAAATTGGCGGAATCGATTATACCCTGTGTTCATGGAATCTCTGTGGACCTGATCAAGCTGTATGAATTTGCCGACAGACAGTCTTCACTGGTCACTCATATTTGCTAGCCTCCAGGAGAGTTGTGATGTGAGTACTAAACTAAAACCAGATGCATAATATTTACCGTGAAAACTCTAAGTATTAGGACACACATGCCTTAACAAATTGGCAGACCCATATCAGACTAAGCAATCTGATCAGTGTCTACAATATTTGCCATGCAGACAAACATTTATTTATTTTAAATCTTTTCATTGGGAAGTAGAAGTCCCAGAATTCAAAGGCATAATATTCCTTTATCAAAGGAAAAGATGTCCCAATACACCAAGTTATTTTTTGTAGTTTTAAATGATTTTATGATAAATAACGATATTACAGTGATACAGGGATTGTGGTCTTGAGACATAAGTAGTACAGACTGTTTGAAAATTTAATTTGACCATCACATTTTAAAGAGATCTTGTTGGAAGCAAACTAAAATTAATACAAAATAAAGTCTAGACATATATTAAATGACCCTCGCGTATCAAACACTGGTGAAACAAAATACAATTTCAGAAAATATAGCAATTAACCAAGGATACATCTAACATTAGTGAGACAAAACAAAAACTGAAATGCATAGAGAATAACCCAAGGACCCACTGGTTATTTTCTATGCATTTGTCTATACAACTGTCATGTAATTTTTGTCTATACAAGGGTCGTTCAATAAATATCATCTAACATAATTTTTTATTACTGATAAGTCTGACTCAAGCCACATTTGCTATATAATAGGTTTTAATTACCTCTGAATCTGGGGGTAGGGAATCTTCCTGCAGGGACATAGATAAACAAAGGTAAGCAACATGTGTTCAAAGGGATATTATCAATAACAGCGCATGTGATGGTTGGGTATAACATGCACTAAATGGGTAACAAGCTACTGTATCTGAGCAATCATGAAAATGTTTAAAAATTTGTCTTCACAAACTCTGAAGTAAACATAACACAAAATTATGTAAGTTCCCTCCAAAAGTAAGTACTCATCAAATACCTATACAGGGTGCAGACTAAGAATATATAACACACAGCAAGGCTTGTAAAAGCCTGGGGACTCATGAAGTCTCTTCATGGCAAACTAGTCTAAGCCTTTGTTGTTTGTAGATGTGCATTTGCATGATGCCACATGTAATTTTGCATTACATGTCAAACTAAAAATTCTATGTACACCTGGGAGAATCCATCTACAAAAAAAAGACACCCCAAAACAGCCCACTGCCATTGAGTCTGATCTAAGTCTTCTCTTTCCACACCAACAATCAGTATTGGCCTTGGTGAGTCTATATACAATCAATGATGTAGCTCTGAACATACTAAGGGGTATGCAGGCTGATCCTAACCCTAAAAGTATCAAACAAACTAGCAGAGAACAAAATTTACATTTGCAAAATTTAGAAAAAATGTTTGATACTGGCTATATCATACTGAGAATTAACAGTCCAGAGGGCAAACAGTGTAGATCCAGATGAGGTGGCTCATGATGAGCTTCCGCATCTGGATCTATGCTATTTGCAAATTCAACTACATGTATTTTCATTTAGGCACTTTCAGTGCTAAACTTAACAGATGACTCCTTTTTCTCATAGAACAGCAGCACTAGTGAATTTCTAGCAAAACATACTCTTAAATCAGACTTTGATGCTTTGGAAAGTAAAATGAACACAAAAGTCATTCATGATGCCACAGATTTTGAAATGTAAATATCACAGGATATAATCGATTCCGCCAATTTTCGCTTCCTGCAGAGACTGTCCATCATATTTGGCTTCCACTGAGACTGTCCACGAACTCTGGCTTCCTGCCGAGACTTCTGTACATGATAAATGGCTTCCTGCAGAGACTGTCCACGGGATTCTGCTTCCTGCCAAGGCTCTCGGCAGGAAGCAGAATCATGCAGACAGTCTCAGCAGGAAGCCATTTTTCCAGGACAGTAGTCCCTGCAGGAAGCAAGAGTTCGCGGACAGTCTCGGCAGAAGCCAAATATGATATACAGTCTCTGCAGGAAGCGAAAATTAGCGGAATCAATTATACCATGTGAATATGCTACGATATCATCCAATTATAATCTTGAAATATTACTTCAATCTGTTGATCAGATTATACTTAAGAATCTTGTTACTTGAATATCATATGTCCATTTACGTAATTTTGTTTCAGTACATCATATACACAGAAAAATTTAAAGCTGAAATGTAAATAAAACAAAGAATTATGAAGAAGAAAAGACCGCTAATTATACAGAATATCTAATGTAGTATTGTGTTATCATCATATACATTTGTAAGTTAAAATAATAATTGTTTCTAGAATTATTTGTCTCTACGAAGCAGTATATTATAAGAGTACTGAAAAGTCTTTTGAATCATACAAGTTAGGACAACTGATTCTTCAGATTTATTCTTTATCATGCTCTATTTATTGAACAGGCTTTCCAGGCATTATTTGGCAATCATGTATGTTAAAAATGCCATATTAGTCCTATTCACACCTTCAGGGTGTTGCATTTTGTTGGGTGGGTGGGGAGGGGGTTTCAATATTTACAGCTTGAAGAATAACAAAGCAGCCGCTGACTGAAGTGCTGCAGACAAACATTGGAATTTTTGCAAGTTTGGAAAGTCAGTAAACAATAATTATTTTGGAAAAGGAGGGAGGGGTGTTTATTTAAGTGAGGCTGTTTATTAGGATCAATACAGTATTTTTCTCTATTTTTTTTTTTCTCTTCTGAGTTGTATTTTATACAGTACAGGCTGTGAGCAATATATGCTTTTGGGGATCAGGTATATGTCAACTATAACAAAGAGTTAGAAAAAGCCTCTCCAAGCTCTACACCCACCATACTTCACCCTTCATAATTTCCCTATATTATACTGTTGCAGAAAAACCTCCAGAAATTTTGTAACCTCAGAAAAACAGACATTTGAAGTCTCCCATTTTAATTATTTTGAGAACAGAGAATATTTGTAGGAGCAGTATCACAGTCTGTGCTTTAAGCAATTTATGAAGGACAAACAGAAAATATATATGAATTATTATCAAAACCAGAAGTCTGTGTCTGTATATGTACCATGTATATCAATCTACACAGAACTCAAAATCAAATAAGACATTTTGATGGTCATGGTAGAGGGCAGTAAAGGGGGAGGGGGGAATGGGCAGGAAGGGAGAGGGGGCGGGGGTAAAACTGCAAGGTGATTCTAATAAGATACAATAGTGTTTTTTGGTGAGGCAAAGAAATGCACAGCTTTAATATCAAAATTCTGGCTCACAGTTGCCCATCAGAGACATCAAAGTTGTAATCAATCACAATATGAACCCTATGACTGACAGTCTGTCTCACCGGACAGCTATAACTATATCTGGTAATTATGACAGGCATAAAACCTATCAATCAATAGTATATTAGCTAATGAATCAGAGAAACAGCTCACTTGTGCATCAAAGTAAAGTTTTACTTTTATTTGTCATGAATCGTGTGTGGTTGGGACTTCAGTTTAGAAGCTCTGTACTCTAAGAGATCTCACAATATATGTACATGTATACCCAGTAACATGAAAATGCTGAAGTTTTGTCCTTTTTTTTCTGTCTCAACTGGAGTTTTGATATAATAACGTTAACATTCTGGATGAATGAGTGTGCTGGGTGTGCTGGTTTCGTTCTTTCTCAGCCAATTGCTCTTCTATTAGCCCTAATATCTAGAACGTTAAAGATAAAACCCCAACCATTCTCTGAATTTCTACTCATCTTCACTCTATGTTCTTACAAACAGCCCTACAGAAGTGCAAGACTCGACTTCAACAGACTTTTCAACAAATAACTATTAGTTTTCCTTCTACCAAGTGAAGCTCCCATGAGGAAAAACACTGACCAACCCTCTATCTCTTACAGTGAGCTTCACAAAAACTTTCACCATCTAACTCTCCCAACACCCTTTAAATCTAAACTTATTATTATCAACAATCCGATCCATAACTCTTTCAAGTCAAAACAGAAACATTAAATCTCGGAGTACTATTTAACCCCATACCCATATTTTACAGATTTGGCACTGTATACCAATTACATCCTATTTATTCATATCAAACAGGTCCGATCAATACCTGCCATGATGTGTTTTCTTTTAAAGAGGACTCAGTCCCAGAGTATGAAATTGTTAGGGTCGATTCCGGTAACTTCGGGCATGTGATAGAGGTAACAGAGCTATGACTCCCAGCAAGGTTATAAAACTTTTTTCATGCTCAACTCAGCTGAGCATGAAATTTTACCTGCTAATAAAAGCAAATTATTAACAAGAACAGTTGTTTTCTTGCTCAGTTTGGCTGAGTATGAAATTTTCTCTGCTTATGAATATGAAAATGCCAACTAATGGCATTTTCATATTTATCAGCAGAGAAAATTTCATGCTCAGCTGAGTTGAGCACAAAAAAAGTCAAATAACCACGGGACTTGTGCTTAGTTATGTTATGCCAGGTCATACACTCCATGAGAGGCGAGGTGTATAATGATCCATCAATGCTCCAGATAAGAAGGGTTAATACAGATAATTTAAGGATAATTTTCCATGTTGAACAGAGCCCTAGATAAAGTGATTATTTGGTGATAATTAGAGATAATTTTTGTTAATTCTGGATAAAAACATATTTTGTGACCCCTCATCTGAACCCTCTCGATGAGATGGTTCAGATGAGGGGTCACAACATATGGTTTCAATAAGAAATAAAGAAAATTATCCCTCAATTATCATCAAATACCCCTCTTATCTAGAGCTCCATTTCTATACTAAAACATATGCCGTGATCCCTCATTAGAACCATCTCAGCAAGATGCCTCTAATGAGGGGTCACAATGTATGTTTTTTGTTGAGAAATAAGAAAATTATCTCAGAATTTTCCTCAAAACCCCACCTTATCTGGGGCTCTGATCCATGATGACAAGCCAGTCTAATCATTGGACTGGCCTGGATCATATAAAAGATCATTTCTCAAAATGGACCAGCTTGGATCATATTATGGACAGCCTCGGTGCCAAGGGTTGCAACTATGGATTCGTTCTGTTGAGCCTCCTGGGGAACACTGTAATGAGACCTAGAACACCATCATCATATTATGGCTGGTACTGACTGGATCTGTGTGCTTTCAACTTTTGCTGAAGTTCAAAACTAAATTCCTATTACAAACAGCTACATGAAGTTAGTATAAAACGAACTCAACATGTTAATACATACAAGAGCTAAAGATAAGTCTCATAAGCGATGATGAGACGAGTACATTAAATGTAAGTTTACCAGCTCTTTCAAATGAAAGCCTCTGGCCTGCAAAAGTCCCCAAAAAGTATAGCTTATCTAGAGCTCTGTAAAGGTAGGATATTAGTAGCTAGTAAAACCTGTGTAACCATAGATTTCAAGGAATGACGTGACATGTTCATATATTTTCTGTTAAACAAAGCTGTAAGTCAGGGGAAAGAACTTTCAAAGCATGAAAATTCTGTATTCAAGGGAAATAATCCAAACAGAAAACACATTTAAACTTCTAGAGATTTCTTTCCCTTTATACTGATTGCTTTGAAAGCAGTTTGGTGTTTGCAAGGGAAATAATGTGAACAAACCTTCTTTTTTGCTGCAGCACTACCCTAAATGACAAAATTCAAAAATTTTACCTTATAATTTCACAATTTCTTTAAAGCAAAATATCTGAAGATTTACATTTTTCTAAACCTGCAGTCTCCAATTTCGCACAACTATGCCATGACGTAAAGCATCATCTGAAGAATTTTCTTGAAATAATATATTTAAAGCTTTTTCAGGCTACATATGAATGAAACAGCAAGCTACTTGTGTAGTTTCCAAAAATATTCAGAGAACTATGGGCCTCATCAAGTTCATTTGTCTTTAAGGGGTATTTTATGAAACCATTAGCAAACAGTGCAGACCCAGATCAGACTGCTCCTGAGGAGCAGTCTGATCAGGGTCTACTACTGTTTGCCCAGATATTTTGTTTAAATATTTCTGGAAAACATAGTGTATGCTGTTCAAGCTTAAGAAGTGACAAAAAAATGTTAGCTATAACTGCAGAGAAGACAGACAGAGCCATACAAAAACATGCTGTTAAAAGGTCGATATTTTCCCTTTCAAATATGCATCTTATGCACAGATATGCAAAGAGTATATAGAATCTAAACAATTGCATAGTTCATTATTGAAAAATAAACAATTCTGTACTCTAGTGTGCAGATTTTAAAATCCGAAATGATCTAATAAATTCTAAGTTATTGTGCTCTAGTTTGCAGATTTTAAAAATTGAAAATGATCTAAATAAATTATATTTTACTGATGAAAAAGTGTATTATCTAGCAATGCTCTAAAATCATGCAAAAAATTGCCAAGAAAACTATAAGTACCAGAGCTGTAAATAAGCACAGTAATTTTGCCAGTAATTCAGACGTAAATTATATTCATTCTTCGAAATACACTGCATTCTCTCATAAGAGTTGCCTTCCAAAGATAGCTCTAATGAGAGGCCACATCATGTTTCTATTGTGAAATATCCTGGGCCCAACTATTCAAAGCAACACTAACTTTACTATATTTTGTGCTGCAAAAGCTCCTCACCTTTTTTCGTTTTTTATCAAAAATGGCAGTGCTTTTGCTTAATATGCTTTGAAAATGTATTGTCTAGTAAAATAAGTTGCCATTTGTTTTGAACTGGCGGGCCGAAAATTACCATTAACTATTACATTTATCCACAGCTCTGAATTCTACAGCAGAAAGTTAATATACAGCAGCACACCACTACATACCTTTCTATGTATAGGCTCAGGTGTTTCAAGTTCTTTTAAAGCTTTATTTTCCATTTCTTGGAATCGTTGCTTCATTGACTTGGTGGTATTTGCAGCTGGAAGACCCTCATCCCAATCAGTATCTGCCTCTCGACACAGATCTGGTCGTGCTTCAGGCTCATTCTCATAGACTCCAGCCGTCACCTGTTGTTGATACTGTCCCGGAAGCTCACTTGGTTGCACACCCTCTGATACTCCAGACGGTGATTTTGGACTGAGGAGACCACGTGTATCTCTGGGTGGGGTAAACTCTTTGTATTTTTGTGGAGATCCAGAGGAGGATCCTTTGGCACTTTCACTTTCAAGTTGTCGGAATTTTGAGACCATATTTTTTGCATAGCCTCGTTCTGGAAGCTCAACTTCAGGACTTTGATCATGCTCTCTAGCTATATCAGGATTTCTGGCTGGCGTACTCTCTAATACTCCAGACTCTGCTTTCCTTTGTTCTACAACCAAAGGCTCTGCTGGTATATTTTCATAAACACCAGCTTCAGGTGGGGGAGTAAACTCTTTCCTACCCCTACCAGGAGAAGGGGAAGAACTTTCAGATTCTAACTGTTTAAATTTACTAGCAAGGTTTTTAGCCATTCCTTGTTCAGGTAATTCAGTTTCATATACATCAGTTGATTTTACTACACCTTCAAGTCTTTCAGTTGGAGTACTTTCTAAAACACCTGCTATAGTTTTTCCTGGACTGGCTTCTCTTGGAGGAGTAAATTCCTTTCTAGATGAGTGAACAGGTGATGAACTTTGTTTTTCTAGCTCTTTAAATCTCTCCATTTGTTTTTTGGCTGATCCAGCTTCAGGCATTATTTCTTCTGGTACTTCATCTGACTTAACAAGATCAACTGGCTGTTCAAAACTTTGCCCTTCATATTTTTCTAAATAACCTCTTCTAGGCCCACTGACAAATTCCCTTTTTGTTCTGTCTGGAGTTGTTGACCTTAGAGGGGATGGTGGTGGACGATCAGCCACCTCAGTTTCTAATTGCTTAAATTTTGACAATAAATTTTTAGCCATTCCTTCTTCTGGCATAATTTCATCCGGTCTTTCATCAGCACGAACAACATCTTCTTCAACCTTAGGTGTACTTTCAAAAACTCCTGATTCTATCTTAACTTCATAATTTTCAATGCTTTGTCCCCTCGGTTCACTTACATATTCCACTTTTCCTGACCTATCAGGGGTGAGTTCTTTCTTTTCACGTGTAACAACTTTGGCACGTTCTTCTTCAATTTCCTTGTATTTACTGACAATACTTCTAGCATGACCTTTTTCAAGTTCAGGTTCTTGTTCTAATTGTTCACCATATCTGATTATACCTTCATTAACTGAAGGCTGACTTTCGAAAACACCAGCATCTGATTTTCCTTCATACTGCTGAAGACGTTCTTTAGGTTGGCTTTCATATTCAACCTTTGTTTGTCTTGGAGGAGTAATTCTTTTCTCGCTAGGTTTTGGAACTGATCCTTCTGTTTCAAGCTGCTGAAACTTAGCAAGAATGTTCTTAGCCATTCCAATTTCAGGTAGTTCTTCACCAGTCTCGTCTGTCTCCTTAACAACATCAGGATTAACAGTAGGAGTGCTCTCATACTCTCCTCCTTCATCATAATCCTCTTTGACCGAATGTTTTCTCTGGGTAGGTTCTCCATCCCCTGAGGCACCTGACTCGAAACGCTGACGAACATTGTTCAGTTCTGTGAAGTGCACCTAGAACAGAATGTATTAGTAAATTAAACACTAGTAATTTCATTTACTGAGGAAAATGTGTGAAACTGCAAACAGCCTAGATCCAGATGAGGTGGCTCATAATGAGCCACCTCATCTGCATCTACACTGTTTGCCCTCTATTCTTTGAATTCTCAATATGATATAGCTTGGACAAAGCTTTTTTTTAAACTTCTCAGATGTAAAACAAAGCAGATCCAGATGAGACTGCTCCAACAGAAGCAGTCTGATCATTGTCTGCATTGTTTGACATTCTGTCATCACTCTTGAAGTAGGGGAGTAAGTGAACTCTCCTCAAACAAGACATGTCCGCATACAGGATAGCTCGCCTGACAGCGCCTTGCCCATCATATAAGAAACTTTAATGCAATACTTTAACATTTTGCTAAAGCCGCCGCTGCCACCGCCACAGCCAATGCCGAGGGTAGTGCAATAGCTCTTCCAGTACATTCTTACAGGCGAGTTAAGAGGTAATAAGGTAAGACATACCATAATTATTTGGTTATAAGACCAAGGTTTTCTCCTCTTGTAGCTTAACCAGTCTGCTATGAGGTGGGTGTTTCCCCCTAAATCTAGATCACTCTTATATGACTGCTCTAGATTTCTGGGGTAGTGTTGGTAGGCAGAGCTCCAGCTAAGTAGGGGTAAAAGGGATAATTCTGGGATAATTTGTTTCATTTATGAATGAAAACATATGTTGTGACCCCTCATTAGAACTGTCTCAGAGAGACGGTTCTTATGAGGGGTCACAATGTATGTTTTTATAAAGATTTATGGAAAATTATACCTAAATTATCCTTGTTACCCCATCTTATCTGAAGCATTGGTCTGTAGGGAAAATCTTCATCTTAAAACCAAATAAATAAGGTATTGTGTCAAATTTATAGACTTATAATGTAAGACTTACTATTGCAGCAGATGTTTACAAAATCAATTAAAACTGTATTGTATTCTAACAATGTTTTTTCTCCTAGACAGTTTAGAATGTATTCGATCTCTATAACAGCTAAAAATATTTAATAATTTAATACTTCAGTAAATCCAGTGTTTAGTTTCAACAAAAATACACAGACATTCAAAAAACTACAACCTGTTGCCATTTTCATAATTTTTTTTTTCTTTGAATGTTTTGTTTTATTGCTGTTATGTTTTTCTCTCTCTCTTATTAAAATGTTTTAAGTTTAAACTTGTATGTTGTTTTACACAGAAAAAGGCTAGTAGCCCAATGTGCATAAGTACTTAGACAAATAAACATTAACTTTCCATTCATTCCAAATGGAAAATAATGGTTTCAAGGTGTCCCGATACTTGAGCAAATACGGGTAGATTTAATTACAACAATCAATGGCACAAAATACATAAGGAACATGCAAAAAGGTATTCATCAGAGCCCTAGATAAGAGGGAGTATTTGGTGATAATTAGGGATAATTTTTGTTATTTCTGTATGAAAACATATGTTGTGACCCCTTATCTGAACCGTCTCGACGAGACGGTTCAGATGAGGGGTCACAACATATGGTTTCATTTAGAAATAAAGAAAATTATCCTTTAATTATCATCAAATACCCCTCTTATCTAGGGCTCTGTTCATGCTGTGAAGACTCTGTGAAAAGTTTTAAGGTTTTTACAAGGTCATGCTTTCACTGTCTTGACTATAGACGATAGATGAAATGAAGTTTTACATCCCTTTCAAAGGTATTTCAGTCACATCGAGACAATGGTAGGTTGATAATGGAAGCCGGAAGGCTATGTTCAACTGAAGCCTGTTTATGGTTTGAAACATTCCTCCACTGAAGGGATCAGTGCTCCAGATAAGAAGGGGTAACAGGGATAATTTAGGGATAATTTTCCTTATTTTTCCTTTCAAACATACACTGTGACCCCTCATTAGAACCGTCTCAGTGAGACGGTTCTAATGAGGGGTCACAGTGTATGTTTTCGTTGAGAAATAAGAAAAATTATCTTTGAATCATCCCTGTTACCCCTTTCTTAGCTAGAGCACTGGGGATTCAAACTCAAGAACCCTAACACAGTAAGGTACCCCAATTAAGCAATTGTGTAAAGGAGGCTGGACGACTTGTGAATTTACAGTCTTTTCAATAGTCTTATAGTAATACTGAGCTGATGGAAGAATGATACTGAAAGCTGTGTACAACTGAACCCACATTTATGGCTGGAAGCAGAATTCAAACCCAGACTGCTACCTCCGCAGGCAAGCTCTTAACCAACTGAGCCACAGGGGCTCCTAGCACTTTGGTGGTCCCATAATTCTGCATCCTAGATCCAGGAATAAAACTTATAACAATATATAGGATTCTTACACATTAGACTATTTACCCAAGTTTCAATAAAATTCTCATGTGTTAATCAGAACAAAAATCTGATCAAACTTTTGACAGTAAAGTGAAAGTAATTTAAAGACAAAATATGCTGTGAACATTATTATGTGAACAAATCATTATAAGGAATTCATGCAAAAATAATAAAGAAAAAAATGTGTTTTGGGTTAATAGTGAAAGTGAATCTGTCATTTTAACATGCACACTGTAGCCACCTTTCGACCACTCAATGTTCAATCACATACTTAAAACCAGAACCAAAGTTTTGCAATAAATGGTTTGTCATTGTATGTTTTGAGTAAAATGGTTTAAGCCAGTGCCTAGAGTTGGCAGGCACTAACGAAAAACAGGCAATGATGTGACCAATAGCTGTGGTTTAACCCTTTTTTGACCAGTGGACTTGGCCATCCTTTTTATTTGGATGAGTCCATTTCTAGTGTAAGGGGTTTCTAGTGAATGTGTTCACTTTTATCATATTTTGCATAGAAATTCCTGCAAGCAAACAGTGATGACCCTGATCAGACGGCCCATTATGCAGCATCTGAATTAGGTCTGCAAAGTTTGCATATGTCCCCAAAATGGGTTCTCACTCTAAAAAGATGAGTGGCCTTTGAGCTGTTATTGCAACATTGTTTTCCAAGAAATCAAACTTTGTCAGCAATTAACTAAGAGCCATTATGATTCAAAGAAGGAAACATATGCCCATACATATTTCTCTGCTAAAAAAATCATCTACCTGCACAAAAGCATCTTTGCTTTTCCTAAAACCAAACCACACACAACCTGATCTGCTAGCACATCAATGAAACATGGCATATTTTCCTAGTAAAACTCAAAATCTGAATTTTGTGAACAAAAATTTGATCATGCTTGAACATGCTTGAAATTACACAAACAAGAAGGGAAAGAAACGGAGCATGCTTCATGCTTACACATGAAGAGAATATGTACGTACTGATGATCGGAACTGTTGGGTCATGGAAAGTAAGGGTCAAGGTCATGGGAACAAAAGGAAATCTAGAATAACTATCTTTAGATTGTACAACATTAAAACAGCTATTTCTACACCTACACAACATTTAACATCTAAGTAAAGATTGAATAAGTGGAAATTTTGAAGACTGACTGTCATGTTACAGTTTTCTTTCCTCTTTTCTTTCTTTCTTTCTTTTCTTTTCACGCTTTTGTTTATACATGTATACATGTACTTACACATTTAGTGACTCATTTCTCCATTTTTGTCTTGAATAATTTACAATATTAATGCATTAATTTAGAATCGCTTTTTATGATGCACTTAGCACGCAACAACAATTAACAAGTGGATAACTAGACATGGCAATTTTTAACAACATTAAATTTGCATTGAATGCGATACAGGATAAATTGGTAGGTATGTCACAGAAGATGTCACAGACTGTAGCTGCTGATAATTCTCTAGGGACAGGTTGTTCAAAGCATCATTAGATTAACAACATTGCTAGTCAAGTATTTGTCACCTCTTACAGCTCTGACAAAATCAATTGTAGTAATATTTTTGCTAAAAAAATGTGAGGAGCTTTTGCACTGCAAAAGCATCTCTCATTTTTTTGGCAAAATTTGACAGTGTTTTTGCATATAATTACGTTTGACAGTATAATTTCTTGTTAACTAAGGATGTAAACAGTTTTGAACAACTTGGCCCAGACCTGGCCCCAAGCTACTACCGGTACCTTAATTATTAAGATCTTTTCCCAATCTAGAATAACCCCAAATATCTAAATCAGTTGTGCGTAAATCTTGTATAATTAGACATGTGTAATTTTGCTATAAGATGAATTTTCCTTTCAAAAGCTAATCCCAAAAAGCTAAAGCCATATTATAAGACAGATCTAGATTTTCGGCCCTGTTTAGAAATGGAAAAATTCCCATCTTATGGCAGGATAAATATGAAAGGACACCCTGCATAAGCAAATGAATAAAGGGAAGTAACTGCAGTCATGGGCTTATAGGTAAAATTGCATTGTGGGAACTATAAGAATGTGTTATAAGGGAAATTGGGTAAGAGTGTAGTCCCGATCACAGTGTATACCTCCTCTTTTTCACGTGTCTCCCGATAAATGTTTGGATCTCTCACCGTTTCCTCTTCATTTGCGCCGACGTCATTTTCTTCACTGAAATGTACAGAAAACTTTGTACTCCCATATTTACCCCAAATGTTCCTAGATATGTAAAAGCAAACAATGTAAATCCAGATCAGACTGCTCCTCAGGAGCAGTCTGATAAGGATTTACACTGATTGCCAACAGGATTATAGAACATCTAACTGGACACCTAAATAATCTTTTCGAAAAGATTATTACCATAAATGGTGTAGGTGTGAAGGTGTTTAGAGCATTACCATACTAGCAAATTTTCGCAGTTTTCATATGTGGAGGAAATTTAAAACACGTATTATGAAATAGCGAATTTTCAATTTCAAAAGTAAGAAAATGATCAAGTTTGATATAGCTTTCGCATGCTAGAAAACAATAAATGATCTAATTCAGATACTGTACTGTAAAATCTCTATAAAGTGGACCCAATGTAGCATCTACTGTCTTTATTTCCCTGTAACATGGGGGGGGGGGGGGGGGGGGGGGGGGAGGGGAGGAGGAGGGAGTGGTTTCCCCACTAATTCAGCTATAACATTTTCCGAAACAATCCACAAAATCTAAATCCATCTTGTAAGAGATATCTAGATTTTTGCAGTTGTCTTGGAGGTGAAAAATGTCTTACAGCCAAATACCAGTATATGGTATACGTCTATGATGCTTGCTATTCAGCACAGTTTTACATAACATCACCTCATAGGGCAAGAGAGCCATCCAAAGTCAGAGATGGACAAAAAAGGTCCCCTATTAACCCTATTGAACTCAGAAGGGCCTAAACTCCATAGAGTTTTGGCCCTTCTGAGTGCAGTTGGGCTAATGTAATGTAACAGTGTCCCAATAAATAAAATTATTATGGCAAATATGTTTTGATGGAAGACGGGAAAATAATAAATGCCAAACACAGAAAGCTTTCTTCACACTTCAAAGACTGAGTTGATATAATTTCATGATCGGAAATCAGACATAATGCATCAAATTATGACAACCATTGCATGCCATTACATGTACCTGGTTAAGCTTTCTTTTTGATTGCCATGGAGCTGTCCTAACATAATGTCAAGGTCATATTTAAACTCCAACTGTATCTGAGACAAATCAGGCCCCTTCTTCTCATGTTAGCTTGGACAAAAGTTTGACATTTTACAGTTCTGGGCTCACTTGTACCAAGTCATTAGCCCAGGATTTGTTAAGTGTTCTAGTAAATATAAAATCAAGTCTGCTAATATTTTTGCCGAAAACAACTGAGGAGCTTTTGCACTGCCAAAGCTCCTCACATTTTTTTCAGCAAAAAAAAGGCATTGTTTTTCCACACCATGGTCTGAAAAGCTAACAGCTTGTTAACAAACAACTCTATTAGTTTTAACCAAACAGGCCCTGGACAAGCTTATAGAAGGTTGTAACTTTCCTCTGCAAAGTGAGTATTTTTTCATTTGACGTCTTTAAAGCCCTTTCAAGATATTTCACTTATATCAAACTGATCGTTAAGCAGATGTGGGTTTTAACCGGTGCGACAGGAATAACCCTAACCTTTTGCAAGAAGAATGTGGCTTTCTTGCTTGTGTACAAGCCGAGGCTTAAACCCACAGCCATGAGACCTAATGCTTAAGAGCACTCTTATCCACTAGGCCCACTTGCATAGTGAGTAACAAAGGGAGATAATCTTACCTGGTTCCATTGACTTTTAAGGCACCTTCTGAAAAAGATAAAAGAAAGGATTTAACATAAAGACTTAGCATTACTTACAAGATGATATGGCTGATGAGAAATGGTGCTTCAATGTTTTCAGGCAAGTTTTAGAAGCTGCAACTCTGAAATATGTATAAATCAGTGTTTAAGATTTTGCAAACAGAATTACAGATTATCAGTGCTGAGGCAGTCCTCAAAACTTTGAGAAAGTAGGTTGCACCGGCTTAATTTCATGGGTGGTGACCTTGAATGGTCCTTTGCATGAACAAATGAAATGGTTTAGGCTTATGGAAGCTGAAAAAGAAAGTATGGATTAAGTGGGTGGAAAATCTAAGACTAGCTCGTTGCAAGTGGGAGGTACAATGTAACAGTTTGTCTGAAGCACAGTGACATATGGAAAAACATGTATAGGTATTGCATTACTTAAAACAATTCTTCATTTTTGTCACTTGATAATTAAAGTCCACTTCATTTTCACTGTGTCCCATACCTTACGAGCTTCTCAAACCTCATCTCAAATGAGACATTACCACAGTGTGTTTGGATAGATTGTCGGAGAAAGACCGAGCAAACCTAGATATGACTGCTCCAGACAGTGAGGAACAACCTGATACAAAACTTCCAATGAGTTTCTGACACCGCAGCCGTCAATAAAAATTAACTTCTTTAAAAGAAGGAACTCTACCATTCCTTCTCAATGGGACACAACTCTTACTGGAAAAAATTTGATCCTCATCCAGGAAAGCAAACAGGGTGTCAGAAAATATGTCTCCCTTGAAAATCTGGTGGAAAAACACTGAGGAATAACCATAAACCTTTAAGCTATCCAAAAATATGTATTTTGTCCATTGAGACCATGTTCAGGTGTATGGTACACCTCCAAGTTTTTATGCCATTTTTTCAAAGGAAGACAACTTTTGTGATTTCCTGTTTGCTTCCTTGGACAAAGAGACCCTTCCGAACAGGAGTCTACTCTTAAAGGAAAGAATTTGCTCCAAAAGGAGCAAATTCTTTCCTTTAAGTGTTGACCCCTTTAGAGAAGGAAGGCAAAAATGAAAATTGTAGATTTGCTTCCCCTGAATGTGTATCCGTTCAACCTGAACATGTGAAAGTGGGGATCAAAAATGTCAACCCATGTAGCATCCTTTTTACCATAAACTTTTGAGCCCCTCAACCATTTCTGTAACAGACTCTACCATCTGATAATTTGGGAAAGTCCATTATCTTATAATGGATTTCTTATAAAACTGTTGTCAGACACAGATCAGACTGTCTATAAGCAGCCTGAACTGGGTCTACACTGTCTGATAATTCTGAATAATTAGGATATACATGGTAAAACATGTTATTCTATAACGGGGTCATAAAGAAATATATGCCATACCCTACATGTTGTAGGGGTCATAAAGAAATATAAACATCTTTTTATTTGCCTTACCACACAGCAGAAGTCCTGCCCCCCCCCCCACCCAGGTTGTTCAAAACAGAAGTCCTACCTCCCCCCCCCCCCCCCCCCCCCAGGTTGTTCAAAACAGAAGTCCTGCCTACAGCAAGTTGTGTAAATGTGCTTGTATTTTGACAGCAAGCTGTTTGCACTTGCTTGCAGTATGACAGCTGTATGAAGCTGCTGTAGTTTGAGAATTAAGCTGTTTGATGATAAATGCACAGATCTACTTGTAGTTTGACAGCAAAGTTGTGCGAGTCTGCTCATTTGACAAAAAGATGTAGTTATGCATAAACTTACTTGTATTTTAATAGCAAACTGTATAGACTTGTTTGTAGTTAGACAGTAGTAACACAGATGTGTTTGATGTCTGACAGCAAGCTGCATAAGTCTGCTCATAGTTTGGCAGCATTGACAGCACTACATGAAATGAGCTGCGACATGACAAAACCAACGAAGTGGCAAGTGCATCCAGCAAAGACTCAGATCAGCCTGGACATGAACCCAGTCTGATCAGAGTCTTTGCTGTCTGCATGGTGCTAGCTTAGATTCTTAGCTACCCTTTAAGTGCACAGCAAAGACCCTGATCAGACTGGGCAAATGCCCATGCTGATCTGCATCTTCACTGGGGCCCACTTTGTTGGTACTGTTGTGTTTTGGCTCAAATGTGCTTGCAGTTATACTGCATGATGCATGAGTATTTGCAGATTGACAGCTACCTGCACAAACTAACTTGCATTTTGAGAGAAAACTTTCTCTGTGTGTATTTCTTTCAATTCTTATGTTCCCTGCACCGCAGGCTGCAGTACAGGGCACCAACAGAAAATTCATGCATTTGCTTGTAGTTATATTCAGAAATATGCAAACAGTACATAATGAAAATTTTGGTAGTTTTTCAAAGCAATTTGTGATATATGGATTTTTTTCAAGTAGATTTATGCATTCATTTTTACCAATAGCTGCACAAAATGCCTTTAAACTATTTTTTCTGCTAACTGTTACCACTAATTACAATAAATCTTATAAACATTCATAAATAACCATCATTACCTTCTGAAAAGGGATATAACTCCAAAACATTGATCCCACAATCTTTGCTCACACTTAATTTCCGCACATAAGTTCCATACCAGGGTGATTTAGGGGATGCGCTGATCCCTTTTACTGCCGCTGCCATTTTAGTGTCCACTTCACCACTTTTATGTCCGTACAAGAACTTCCCTTATTGTAGTTTAATACCTTTCCAGTGCAATTTACAAGAACTATTTCATGACATTTTATAATCCAATTTGCACATTTGTTTATTTTGTGGCAAAACTTTATTCCATTTCAGAAAATTATGTTCAGGCTCTTTCTAGAATTTAATAATCAGATGTCAAACAAGACTGGAACTATCCTATATATACAAAACCAACTGACATTTCCATATTTTGAATTTTTACAAGCTCATTTAAATCTGTCCTTATTTGAGAAGTCTTATACAATAACAAGCAAATAGTGCAGACCCTGATCAGACTGCTCCACCAGGAGCAGTCTGATCTAGGTCTACACTGTTTGTTAAAAAGCATTTCTGTCTAAAATAATATCAGATTGAAAACAGAATCTGATTCAACTGACAGCTTCGAGATGGCTTACAGGACAAAAATAAAAGATAACGCTGAAAAGTTAAATGTGATGCAAACTGAATTAATTGAACACCACAGGTATTTACCGCATATTTTGGTAAAACCCTCCCAGTGCCTGTAATGTTCCTATTTTTCTTTAACAAACCAACTGTATTTTCAAGCAAGGTATCACAAAGGTCCGACTAGACAGGCAAATAAGGCAGACCCTGATTAGATTAATCCAATGGGAGCAGTCTGACTAGAGTCTAAAAACTCTGCACATTCACTTCTGCCCCAATTTTTAACATTATCAAAGTAAAGTAAATTAATTGAATACTCAAGTAATGTCCAAATCAAGAATGAAAAACAAAAGTAACCAAATGTACTTGTAATCCTGTACCATGGACAGATAATATGTCAAAAGAACAAGGTTATCTAATTGAGAGATCAAACGATGACAGCTGAGACACCTTATTACATCATGAAATCTACATAAAACAAAACATGAGATGCACATCAAATAGGCATATTATGTTGACCCTAATTGTGGTCAGACATGTCTGACCAAACAGTGTACACCAAATCACCAAATTTCATTAAAATTGCCTCTAACCAGAAATGGTTTGTGAAAAACCAAACTCCAAAATGGGTCAAGGTCACAACAAACTAATCAAACTTAAGCTCCTACAAATGTCATATCTATGCTAATTTGATGAAAATCCACCAGCTACTTTGCATGTGACCTCTACAATGAGGTCAAGGTCATCTAACCCTAGTTATCTCAGACTTGTCCAACAGATATTTGTATTCTACTTTAAAAAGAAAACAAGCAACCTTGTAACGTGCATCCAAAAATCTCCTTTTCAATAGTGTGTAAAAAGAACAAATTATACTCCAAAAATTATGAAAATCCGTATGCTGACCCTGAATTCCTTCCAGCAATGAAGAAGACCTTAAAAGATATTATCACAGGTCTTATTAATCATAATTAATAGACACTCTAATAAAACAATTCCTAATCAAAGATAAAAAATGTTATGTAATCCCAACATACAAGATCCATTCATTTGTGAAACATAGTGCCCTATCTACTTTTTTTTTTTTTATTAGAAAGTGAAGGAGGTCTATCTTCCATTAAATTTTATTTTTTTATTCCTCTGAAGAACAAGCCTCTGGTTATAAATGAAACAGTCTGAATTCAAATGCGTACAAATCCATTATAGAAAATATAGCAGGTTAGGAGTACCATTTCTCAAGGCCAGTAATAATCCAGGTTGAAAAAGAACAATAAACGAAAATTAGACTTCCTTCCTATTCAGAAAAAGACTTAAGAATTCACAAAATTATACAAATTTTCCCATTCAAAAAGAATTCACAAATTCCACATTCCAGGTAATACTTTCACAATACAAGATATGAAATGTCCCAGTTTAAAACAAAACCATTTTAACCTTTAGTGTGCCAAAACTGCAGACGACAAATTACGCCTGCAATATTTCATGAATGTTAGGTCTAAGCAATCATAATGAGAATTCAAAGACAAGAGGGCAAACAGAGTAGATTAAGATGAGGCAGCTCATTATGAGCTGCCTCATCTAGATATACACTGTTTGCAAATTCAACTTCTTTGTTTCGGGCATTTAAAGTGTTAAAACCCAAAGTATTAGGACAGAAAAGCCAGGCTGTCAGGAGCGGTCTGATCACAGTTTTCACTGTTTGCCATTCAGCTGACACTGAACTTCCCTGACAGGAAAATGAATTTGTCCACATATGGATATAGGCATGTCAATCCACTACTGAAATTGACAGGTCAATTTTTTTTAAGTCTGAACCCATACCGTCCATAATCAGTGCTCCAGATAAGGAGGGGTAACAGAGATAATTTCGACATAATTATCCATATTTCTCCACAAAAACATATTTTGTGACCCATCATTAGAACCGTCTCGTCGAGACGGTTCTAATGAGGGGTCACAACATATGTTTTCATTGAGAAATAAGAAAAATTATCTTTGAATTATCCTCAATACCCCCTCTTATCTGGAGCTCTGATAATTATGTTTTTGACCCATGTGACACCTTCTGCCCCAAAGATAAGGGGCAGATAAGTTTTAACATTTTACAAGGACTATCTGACAACTGAACAAACAGCTGATAGGCCACTTTGAAACCTGACAAACTTGGAATAGTTTGGCACCTGATAAAACAAGTTGAAATGAGGACAAGAATGACCATTAACTTTAAACATTTGACCACAGGCTTAATTTGATGCAACTCACATATGAGCCATGACATAAAAAAAAAAAAAAAACAAAGTGGCATGTGCACCAAGCAAAGACTAAGATCAGCCTGGACATTGGCCTGGTCTGATAAGCATCTTTGCTACTGGCATGGAGGTAGATTAGACCCTTAGCTACCCTTTAAGTGCAAGCGAAGACTCTGATCAGACTTGGTGGATGCCCAGGTTGATCTGAGTCTTCGCTGGGCACAAATGCCATTTTGTTGGTTTTGTCGTGTCGCGCCTCATATGTCAAGTCTGAGTTTGTTAGATGATTTGACCTTCTGAAAGTGTGTCACACTTTTTCACTCCATCAAACTTTTTATGCAACTGCACAATGTAATGCTTGTTTCTTGCCAAAAAAACAAAAACAAACTGAGATCAAAAGTTTAAAAAGACAAACTTGGAAGAGATATTTGAGTCTCACTTAAATATATCAAATCTCACTCAAAATATGATCAGATCCAGAGCTTAAAGCATGAGTAGATATTCATATTTTCTTCAACCTTTTATAAAAGAAGTGCTACTAGACAATGCATTATTATTTCTCCAAGCTTTAGCAATCTCATAAAAATAATCTTATAAGATTTCGGATTCTGAATGATAATCATATCAATTATCATAACCGATTATCAGACAGTATAAAAGTATGAGGAACACACCTCAGAGCTCCCAAGATGATGTCATAATATTATCTTAGCAGGAATATCAGTCTGTTAATTAGCTGGGTAATTAGAAACGTATGGTTAGAAAAGGAATGGACATTCACTGATGATCCTGGCGAGATTTAAACTGTTCTATTGTTGTAGAAGTTGTAACCTTCAGCCCCCTCCCCCACCCAAGCCCCACCCCCTACTACAACCAAGCCTCACCCCCTACCTCACCCTACTCATAAACAACTTGAAAAGACTTATACTCTGTTCTAGAAACTACTTTCTCAATCTATTCAGAGCTGAAAATTTACCTTGATAACCTTGCAAGGTTATGGTATAGACTAGACTAGACTAGAATCTGAAGCTTTTTTTTTTGCAATCCAAATGAACAATTGCAACATGTATTGGGACAGACAAACTGTAGACCAACTCAGACTGCATCAAGATGTGCCATTCCACTTCTCCAAATTCAAATATATGAAATTAGAGTAATGGGTTATGTGTCTCAGTATATGGAAATATTACAATACATTCAGCTGCATATAATGCAATGTTCAGCTCCAAGCTAATCCGGATAGTTTTCCTACAGCAAATCAAGACAAATACCAGCTCAAATCAGGCATGTAATCAATCATGAATTATGAAAATATAAGAAGCTGCAAGCAACACAGTAGATGTCATACATGACAATTTCCATTATATCAAGATAATATTTTTTTGTCATTTCAGCATTTTGGTCAAACTCCCTCCCACTACTGACATAAAATCTGCAATGTGAAATTATACTTTTATCCCACTTCTGCCACCAAAATGTAACAACTGAGTCGTAATGTATTTAAAATGATTGAGAATTAATTTGTTGAAGAAAAATCTTATTTCTGAGGTGAATTTGACTGGCTTAGTTAGTGAAAATAAAAAGATTTTATTTCCTCTACATTTTGTGCAATAATGTGTGAGTAAACCAAGTAGACCCAAATCAAACTGCTCCAAACTTCTCAATATACACAAATGGACTTGCCCAAATTCTAAAGTTTCATAAATCGTTTTCATAACTGATTAAATCGTTCGAAAATTTATGATGTATGTATGTGTTTCAGAATTAAATTCATCACTATCATACTATACTATGGGGCAGAAAATTTATCAATGTACATAGATGTAATAAAATCTGGCAGAGAATTTATCAATGTTACTTAAAATAAGACTCTGATGAAACAAATCTTGAATTTCTTTATAATACAAGAACAAAATAATCTCTGAATATCCTATATTATTCATATTTCAAATTATCACAATCTATATATTCAAGGTAAACAAAATCCAAAAATTTACATGTTAAAATCCTGATGTAAGATCTATCCATGATATTCACAAAATCAGTTTATCACATTTTAAAATCAAAAAAATCCAAAATCCCCGAAACAGCCATAAAATCCACTAAATTCTAAAATTTTCATAAAAATCACTGTGTTTGATTGTAGTTTAGCTTCAGAATACACATTCTTCACTGAGGTTTTCAATTTATGGAAAGAAAAAGAAGATTCTGGTTTCTTCAACCTCCAAAAGCCACATATGAGGTGTCCGCTGGAATCCAGCAGGGTGTGTAATGAGGTAATCAGAAGTATTTCTGTTATTATCAATTTATAGCATACATCATTGACTAATCCAAGACAGATGTTAAAGGGCAACAGGCCACTCATACTTTTTATCTATAAACAGTAGGAATTCTGACTAACATAGAACATTTGGCTAGTTCCAACCAGTGAACCTTTAAATTCTGGTCTTCAAACACTCATGCAGACATAAAACAAACCAACCAACAAAGAAACTTTCTTTTCTTCAAAGCTTTCTGAAGAGATAATCCACCCACTTTGAAACATATAGCTGCAACTCTTGTATTCATGGAATGATTTTCCTCAATGATCCTATTGTTCTACTGCACCTTTAACCCACTGCATTCTGGGTATTTTTGTCGTCTGCTGAAATTGTCATCTGCATCAAAAATCAAGAATATTTTGACAATATTGGTCTAACTAACTATTGTAGAAATGATGTCTAGGCAGCAAACAGTTTGGATCTCAGATCAGGCCAAAGTTTGTGGGGCCTGATCTGGATCCAAACTGGTTGCCCAGATAGCCCTAAAGGGGTATCCCGGATGGAATGGGATAAAGAATATTGGTACACCTCCATGTTTTTCCTCTGTTTTTACAACTTTTGTGAGACACAATCCTTCCAAAACGGCATGTCCCATTGAGACGGCAGGCAAAATTAAAATGGCAGGGTTTCCCCCTCAAAGTGCAGGATCACAATAAAATATTTAGTTGTAAAAATATTATGGCACAAGCAAAGGATCACATTGATTGTCTCGCTTTTGTTTATTTTTGTTGCTTAAAGGGGAACCAGATAAACAGCATTTTGTAAGATTTATCATTACCTTTCCCTACTTGTTGCCATTTATACAACAATGGTTTGATTATCAAACCGTATATTTTCATCGAAGCCATGACATTTTGTCTAAAACCATTTCATCTAAATGCCATTTCGTCTAAATGCCATTTCGTCTAAAAGGCATTTCGTCTACAAGGCATTTCGTCTAAAAGCCATTTCATCTAATGACCATTTCGTCTAAAGATCATTTCGTCTATATGCCATTTTGTCTAATAGACATTTCATCGAATACAACATTTCGTCTAAATTTTGTCTAAAAATGTCTAAATACGTCTAAAGTTCGTCTTAATTTCGTCTAAAACATAATTCATACGGCAAATATTTTTGGAACATCAGTTTTATTTAAACATCAATTCAAAGACATTGAAATGACTGAAATGTCTAATAGTTTAGTAGCTCAAGTTATAGCCAATCCAACGCAGGTACTCAAGGTGGTCTCTGTCGTGGTAGCTCTTGCAGACACATTTGATCAAAGGACAATAAATGGATACAGCAACAACAATGGCGGAAAGTGTTTTCAAGTCAGGTGCGACATTTCTTCTAAAAATCTTAAATTTTTCGACCAAATGTCGCACCTGGCCAATTTTTTAGACGAATTGTCCATTAGACAAATTGTCTATTCGACGAAATGTCTATTAGACAAAATGTCATTTAGACGAAATGTCATTTAGATGAAATGGTTGTTAGACGAAATGGCCTTTAGGTGAAATGACATTTAGACGAAATGGGTTTAGACAAAATGTCGTGCACCCATTTTCATCAGACATGAAAACAGAATGGCTTTATAGAGTTGTCTGTCACCACTATGAGATCAAAGGGGCCTTTAAAGTGTCATCTGCCTTTTCACCCACCTTTTCAATTGCACTACAGAAACATTCACTTACCAAAGAACTTGATAATCTTATTCCAAAGTTTGCTAACAAAGACAAAAGCCCAAAGAAATTTTCCAAAGCTTTCAATACCATAATATAATTCATTACCAATCATGGTGGCAGAAAAGTTGCACTGAGATCTGTTTATCCCCGACCTTGAACCCCAAATTACCATGACAACCCTATGCAACCGGACATCTTTCCAAGCTAAAAATTTGGTCCAGTCCATTGTACACTAGCAGTCAATTTTTACGAGAAATATATGTTGAAAGGCAAACAGGGCAGACCCGGATCAGACTGCTCTTCAGAGCAGTCTGATCAGAGTCTACTTTGTTTGCTTTGGCACTACTGTCCATATATAAAGGATAAAGGTATGAAAATGTTAAGGCTATATAATATCTGTTAACAGTTTGGTGATGTTCTGTAAATAACATCTCAAACATCCATATTATTATCACCATGAACATGGTCATTACATGTCAATTACAAAATAAGACTGACCTTAGCAATCTAAATGGTAACCTTCAAAGAAACTGAGCCATGTTCCAAAATTTAATTATTTTTTATAACCTACAGTAAACCTGCACAACAGCCCAACCTGCTATAAAGTATTTTAATAATATCGAGGGAATCCCTCTCAGACATTCAAATACGACCACCTCTACTAAGCAACAAGACTTCCGTGGAAGGTGGTGATTCGCCTGTCAGCTCATTGTCACAAAACCCAGAAAAACCAACAAAATTTTATGTCACCAATAAAAGGAACACACTGTACCTATGTCCCACTTCTGCTACTCACAGGTGAGACAGAAACCCGTCTTGTGAGGCTGAAATCTCATAGATCGAATTGTTTTGGGTGTATATCAACCCATATTAAGCAAGCATCTGTCTTAAGCAGTTTATGCCATTCCCTTGGATCTGACTGTGTTATCAAATCGGACTGCTCTTGGAGAAGCTGTGGGATCAAACTCTACATTGTGGATAATAATGACAGATATATGATATCCAAATATCTAGGGTAATCACAGACAAATACATCAAAAACTTGTCTCTGCAAGTTCTGAGCATAAGCACAATTACTGTCCGACTTCCGATCTAAAATATTATCCAAAAGAAAAATTAAACATTGTAAAATGCACAAAATGTCAGACCACCATGAACACAAATGAATTCCGAAAATTGTGCCACATTCATTTCAATGTCAAATAAAAACTAATATGTGAATCAATTTCCGACATTGATTAAATGATACAATTTCTGCCTCTCAAACAAAACGGCAGTTTATATTTGTATTTCTCTCAAACTGTTGAATGAGCATGTTAAGCAGACTTTATCTCTTAATTAAGCCTGGGTTGTGTGAAAAAGCTGTCATCCATATTCTAATTGCCGCAGCCAATCTGGCGTGTATGCAGTTTAGTCAGGCCCTTTTTAAGGTCAGCAATGTTTCATTTTTATAAGTTTGGTGAAATGAACATGCCCTGATCAGACTGTGCGGATACCCGCACAGTCTGATCAGTGCATGTGCATTTCACATATGGCGAAAACAGGTTTTCTTATTACGAAGCTTAATTAACAAATCTTATTGACAGACATTGATTTTCAAGTCACAGCTGTTCAGTGTTGCTGTTTGACAGCAAGGACAACTCATCCAGTCAAATATACTGAAATATTTTATGGTTGCTTCCCCTGGAAAAGCATATATTAATTCAAGGGAGTTAACAATGTCAACCTTATTAAATCACCATCCATAATGTGTGTGTGTATGTGTGTGCATTTTATAAGTGAAGTTTACTTCTTGGCTAAGATGAATGTGTTAGTTACTAGTACCAGAGTTCTCTGAGTCAAGCATTTGCAAAAGGGACTCAAAATCAGCAAAATGTAAAAGCCTCTCATCCTGCAAAAGGTGGTGGTCTCGCCTGTCTGTGTATTGTCACAAAATAGATCTATACCAGAAAATTCTATGAAAGTTCAAGCCTATCAAGCAGACAGAAAAGTAGTATATGTCTGGCATTCTGCTATAGTCCCAGGCAAGACAATACAGAGTCCTAGATATGAGGGGTATTTGATGATAATTGAAGGATAATTTTCTTTATATCTCATTGAAACCATATGTTGTGACCCCTCATCTGAACCGTCTCGTTGAGACTGTTCAGCTGAGGGGTCACAACATTTGTTTTTATCCAGAATCAACAAAAATTATCCCTAATTATCACCAAATACTCCCTCTTATCTAGGGCTCTGCTTGAATAAAACAGGTTTAGCTTTACTTACCATCCTCTGTGTCTTTTTTGGAATCTGGAAAAGAGAAACAATTACATCAGTTACTTTTAGTACTAGTAACCAACAGAAAATCCTAATGCTATACCATAATTATCCCAAACTTTGGGACACCTTAGCCAATTACCGCGGAAGCCCCGGTAGCTCAGTGGGTTAAGCGCTGGCCTGCTGCTCTAGCAGTCCTGGGTTCGAGCCATGCTGTATTTGGAAATCTTTTCAATTGTAAACAGGTTTCATTGCACACAGCCTTTCATTATCATCCACCCATCGTCATGATATGACTGAAATACTGTTAACAGGACCTGTCGCCAGACAGGATAGCTTGCCTGAACCTGCGCTTGTCCATCTTCAAGTGCTAGTATTTGTTTCCTAGGGGTGGGGGATGGTGCTGAATAAAATTTCCAACATTTCTATCATCATACTAAATATAATTCAAATCCATCCAAGGGTTTAGAAGCTATGAGATTTCAAACACTTTGACATATACTGTAACATAAGATTTCTCTAAGTCCGTGTATCGGTCATGTCCAGGGGTGGGGATGTGGTTGTATAAAGTTTCTAAACAATATTTATCATCAAAACAAATATAAATCAAATCCATCAAAGGGTTTAGAAACTATGAGATCTTAAAAACCTTCTTGTAAAAATTTAAAATGAAATTGCAAAGTCCGTGACCTTGACCTGTAGGTCATGTCCAGGGTGGGGATGCGGTTGATAAAATATCCAACTAATATCTATCATCAAACCAAATATAATTCAAATTCATCAAAGGGTTTACAAACTATGACATCAAAAGAAAACTTTAACATAAAACTTTAACATAAACTTGCAAAGTCTGTGACCTTGACCTATATTTCATGTGCAGGGGTGGGGATGCTGTTGAACAAAATTTCCGACAAATGCCTATCATCATACTAAATATAAAGGGTTTAGAAACTCTGAGATCTTAAAAACTTTAACATAAGACTTTAACTTGAAATGTCACAGTCCATGACCTTGACCTATAGGTAATGTGCAGGGGTGGGGATGCTGTAAAATAAAATTTCAGACCAATATCCATCATCACACCAAATGTTATTTAAATCGATTAAAAGGTTTACAAACTATGAGATCTTAAAAACTTTAATGTAAAACTTTAAAATAAAATTTCTAAGTCTGTGACCTTGACCTATGGGTCATGACCAGGGGTGGGGATGGTCTTGAAGAAAGTTTTGAACCAATATCTATCATCATACCAAATATAATTCAAATTGATGAAAGGGTTTAGAAACTATGAAATCTTAAAAACTTTAATGTGATACTTTAACATTTTGCTAACGCCGCCACCGATGCTAACGCCAATGCCGAACCAGGGTGTAGTACAATAGCCCTTCCTGAGCTTCCTTCAGGCGAGCTAAAAAGGTTGTACAATCACAAATCATCCATCCATCTAATTACTGCAACTATCATTAAATTTGAATCAGTTCACTTTAATGTCCAGACTGTGTCGAAAGTGTCAAACAGTGCCATTGCAACAGATGACATTGCCCCTAATGATGCCAAAAAGTAATACATAATATTGTCTGGCCTTTGCAAGACAGCAATCTAGGAAACTCTTGTGCTATGCGAAAATGAGCCAAGCAAAATGTACCATTATTGTAATTACCCCAAATATTTGAACACTTTAACCAATAAATATAAGCGTTGAGATTACTTTTCAGCATGGAGTCAAAACCACTGCTGACAGAATGTCAAACAGTGTACAGCCTGATCAGACTGCTCCTGTAGGAGCAGTCTGATCTGGGTCTACATTGTTTCCTCAGATGGTTCTGTCCCACTAATCAGGGTCATAATGAGTCAGAAAGGAGCAATGGTTCAGAGGTACTTGGAAGGTTATTTGCCTGTCTGATTCCATTAAGAATGTTGTCAGTAACCCATGTAAACTGACAAGACATTAATAAAGTACATGCATGTTTACTTGGCAGCAACCAGCAGACAGGTAAAACTATCTTCTTCTTGTGATGAAGTACAAAAACAGCTGGCTGTATGAAAAAAACTCTATTTCAAAAGAATCTCGGTACTCTAAGTTTTCCATAAAATCAGAATGAAATAATTGGAAAATCAATTGCCAGAAATGTAATATTTCTTCAACTTGAAGGAGAAAAGAAAATATTTTTTCGGTTCAGTATGCAATACATTTTGGATGCACAGATGGACAGACAGATGGATGGATGGTCTGATGTATGGATGGATGACTGGATGGAGTGAGTGAGTGAATTTGGCTTAACATCCCACCAACATAAAGGTCACACAGAGATGGGACCTAGGTTTCAAGTCTCGTCCAAAAACCTGAAGGTGGGGGGTTGAAACTGCAACCCCTAGATTGGCAGTTTACGAGACACTCCAGCAATCACTTTCTTTTTTCTCTTTATTTTGGAATTTCATTTGATTGAACACAGGAAACAATACATAACACAGACTTGGTTGGTTTCATTTCCACATACTGAAACCATTTTTACCCACAATAGCTGTAAAGAAGGTCTGTACATTTACCCATCTTTGCCAAACATTTACTTCTGGCAAAGGGAGGTAATGTCCCTCATGTGTATGACAAAACTGTAAGCTTATAGATGGATGGATGACTTGCAATTTTACATCCATTTCAACAGCATTTCAGTCATATCAGGACGATGGTAGGGTGATAATGAAAGGCTGTGTGCAATGGACACCCTGTTTACAGTAAGAAAAATTCTCGCCTCAAGCAGGCTCGAAACCCGGGTCCGCTAGATCAGTAGGCAGCGCTCAACCTACTGAGCTACTGGGAGCCCTGTGTATGCTTATAGTGGCTCAGGAGATTGTTCATAACTGGGCTCATCTCTATTATTTATTAGACAGTTTAGAAGTCCCTCTTTGTTTCATGTGACTATAGTTTAATGTTTTAAGGGCCTTCCGAACTACTTATCAGAAGTTTGAAAAGTCCTCAATGTTTGCATAAACGGTGAAAAAACAATGAAATTTCACCAAAACAAACACCCAGTGGATCAAACAAACTCAGCAAATTCTGTCTTTGCCAATTACCAAATTTAATGTGACATTTGGACACCCTCATTGTTTTGCTAGAGGACTCTTTTTTAATATTGAATTGGCCTAGTCCATAATGTCCAATGACAAAATGTTTCATAAATTGTTTGGAATCCGTGCAGACCCTGATCAGACTGCTCCTCAGGAGCAGTCTGATCCGCGTCTACACTGTTTTCACATTAATTTACTTGACTATTTATGGTTAACGGTAAACAAAGGACAGAGGCACACCTGAGTCAAATACGTCTCAAATTAGAAGGATTTTACGTTTACTTAACAGTAATTTACAACCTTGATTACACTAATACCGCCTTAAACAAGACTTATGAATACACCAGAAATGATAAAATGATATTTATAGGTTATTTACGACTGCCGATATGTACTATCTAAATAAGGATATGCAAAAGATTTAAGCAATGTCAAGATTTTTGGATGAAAATTCACCTCAGCAAAATATTGATTTAGGAGCCACATTTGAAATAGTAAACAACAAAGAGCCCAAAAGAAACCAGATATTTGAAATAGTAAACATTAAAGCGCCCAAAAGAAACCAGAATTATCTCGAAAAGCAGTGGGGTGGCAAGAAGAATAGTCCCCAATGGATCTGCAACGTTAGCTTGATCATTATAGCCATTACTCCCATTCTTGGTAACACATTCCTCTGAGACAATGGAAGGGTCTGTTTAAATTCAAAGAAGGGTAAGGGTTCATGGGTCTGACTAGCATGCCATATTAGCAATTAGGGTTCAGGTATCTAGCTGGCAACTGTAAGAAATTTTCATACAACCATTTACATGCATATTATTTGAAGGGCCATCAAATATTAAGCACCCCTTAGGGCATGGATAGCACATGGCTGCCACACAGGTTTGATACATGGCATTGATATGTGGATTGTCCATCCATCGTCTGTGGCTATCTAAGGGTTCTAATGTTTCACTGTGACAAACTTAATCCCTTTGAGACCATGTTTTAACATAAGTTTCCTGTGCATCTCAAGAACAAGAGGCCCAAGTGGGCCTGATATCGCTCACCTGGCTATTGTGCAATGGAACCATTCTGATACAAAATTGGTCCAATTCCACTGAGAATTTCTCATTTTCCCATTTTGCTACTTTTAGTAACAGAGGCCAACTTGCCTGGTCTTTATATATTTACTTTTGAAACACCGCAATTCAAGAATCATTTTGCCACAAATTTCATCAAAATCCATTCAGGGGTTACTGAGATATAGCCAGTTTCATGTTTTGTGCTATTTTTAGTAACGGCAGATGGCGGCCATCTTTGATTGCTAAAATGCACAAAAATTGAAAAGCCTTCATGCAAGGACCATTCTGACACAAATTTGGTCCAATTCCATTGAGATTTTCTGATTTTCACATTTTTCTATTTTTAGTAACAGAGGCCAATATGACTGGTCTTACAGTTAGATATTTTTGAAACATCTCAATGCAAGAATCATTTTGACATAAATTTCGTCAAAACCCATTCAGCGGTTACTGAGATATTGTCATTTTCATGTTGTGTGCTATTTTTAGTAACGGCAAATGGCGGCCATCTTGGAATGCCAAAATGCAAAAAATCCAAAAAGCTTAATGAAAGGACCATTCTGACACAAAATTAATCCAACTCCATTGAGATTTTTCTAATTTTCACATTTTTCTATTTTTAGTAACAGAGGTCAATATGAATGGTTTACAGTTAGATATTTTTGAAACATCTCAATGCAAGAGTCATTTTGACACAAATTTCGTCAAAATCCATTCAGCGGTTACTGACATATTGTCATTTTCATGTTTTGTGCTATTTTTAGTAACGGCAGATGGCGGCCATCTTGGAATGCCAAATTGCAATTAATCAAAACGACTTCATGCAAGGAACATTCTGACACAAAATTGGTCCAATTCCATTCAAGGGTTCTTGAGTAATTGTCATTTTTATGTTTGTGCTATTTTTAGTAACACCAGATGGCGGCCATCTTGGAATGCCAAATTGCAATTAATGGAAACGGCTTCATGCAAGGAACATTCGGACACAAAATTGGTCCAATTCCATTCAAGGGTTCTTGAGTAATTGTCATTTTTATGTTTGTGCTATTTTTAGTAACGGCCCCCATGGTGGCCATCTTGGATAGTCAACTTGCACAAAATTGAAATAATTCCATTCAAGAACCAATTCTGACCAAATCTGGTCAGAATTGGTTGCATTTTCTTTAGATATTGACATTTGAGCAAAATCGGCCTTGTAAACGCTAAGTAGGTCACTGTGACCTAATTCCGCTATAGATTTTTTTTATTTTTATAATTTTTAATACCAAGGTCCCACTTATGTTCCATGCAAACTTTCAACCAAATATACCAAATGGTTCTGGAGAAGAAGTTGATTTTGTTGTTTTAGCTATTTTTAGTAACAGCAGCCATCTTGGATTCTTGACCTGACCCAATTTTACAATTTTGAAACCCTGCAGTCTGGTCATGCTCCATGTGAAATTTGAGATCCATGGGCTCAGTGGTTTTAGAGAAGAAGTTGTTTGAAGTTGTTTAAATAGGTCATTTTTTGACATTGGCATTTGAGCAAAATTACACACGTAAACAGAAAGTAGGTCACTGTGACAAAACTCCGCTACAAATTTTTTTCATTTTTACAATTTTGAATACCAAGGTTTCACTGATGTTCCATGCCAAAATTCAGACAAATATACCCAGTGATTCTGGAGGAGAAGTTTATTTTGTTGTTTTTGCTATTTTTAGTAACGGCGGCCATCTTGGATTTTCAACCTGACCCAATTTTATAATTCTGAGACCCTGGAGTCAGGTCATGCTCCATGTGAAATTTGAGAACCATGGGACCAGTAGTTTTACAGAAGAAGATGTTTGAATATTTGTTTTTAGGTGTTGACGGACAAATTCCGTGACGACGCACGACGGACGCATTGGTATGACAATAGCTCACTATGGCCCTTCGGGCCAGGTGAGCTAAAAATTTGAAAAATTCAGAAAGCAACTAAATGAACCTTTATACCAAACAGCTGTAGGAAATTCCTGCACTTGAAAATATTTGTGTAGGCAAGAGAAAGAGAAACCAGAAGTCTGCCAACACAGGTACTTAAATTGCAAAAACATACTGACAGTTTGTTATTTAATTTTATATCTCTGATTCAGGTAGATAAATATATACAAAGTGATACATCACAATAAAATGTAGATCTAAAAGTAGAAGCTGAAACAGAACCAAAGAATTACCTTGATATTTATGTTACATTTTTAGACAAGTCTGAAAGAAATGATCTAACCTTATGGAAGATCTTTCTAGATCTATGGAGATACCTTGAACTGGAGAAAAACAAATACGCCCTCTTCCCCTATCAACATATTCCCTGAAGTAAAGCCATGTTGACCTTCAATAACAAGAGCATCAGGCGGGGAAATATACACCCATTTCTGAGTGAGTTTCAGTCCCACTCAGTACCTAGGGCAGACCTATAGCCCTGACAATCAGCCACACACAGGTACAAATGTGTGCCCAAAAACAGTCTGTAAATATTTATCAAAGGGATGTTACTCCAAAACTAAGAAAGGGGAAGCAGTCATTCCCATATATAAAGTTAACCCACAGTCTCAAGCTAATGCACATTGCTATTCAAAACAATCACCTAGTAATGAAATAAGTAACGAGGAGCAACCATTCTTATATGACACACACCATTTCAACCTCCTCTACATTTCTATTAGTTTCATCAAGATATTCCAAACAGTTAGGGTTCTCACAATAATAGCCTTAAAAATCTTATCGAAGGGATGTAACTCCAAAAATAATGAAGGGGGAGCAAATATTCTTAAGTGTGACATACTGTCTCAGCCTTGTATTTTTCCTTGACACTGTGGTCAAGGTCACAAAACATAAACAGCTCCATGTTTTATCTCAGTGCTATATCAATGCAAATTTGAAGAAACCTCCACTCACTCATTCAAGAGACATAGTGCAGACAATTTCCTTTTTAGGTAAAATTTAATATTCTAAGCCCTCCTTTGACCTAGAAATTATGGTCAAGGTTACAAAGGCATCTTGTCACAATAGTTTAGTGGAAGTCCACCCACATAATTAAATAATTTCAGCTGAACTAGGTTTATCATATGACGTCGCATCTGAGAGTGTAATAAAGCCATGCTTCATTAGTGGATTAAATATGCAAATTACGACGTAAAGTTATGCGTTGGCGTCCATAAAACGTCGCTTTTTCTAATGGCGAAATCGTGACGTTTTAGTGCAAAATTTGCTTATAAAATGCGATTTTAGTGTCATATGATAAATAGAATCTTGCATTCGTGCTCATGTATTATTGAATTTATTAAACTCGTTGGTGAAAATGATAAGATGCTCGGCAGAGCCTCGCATCTTATCTTTTCCCCAACTCATTTAATAAATTCAATAATTCATGAGCACTCAAGAAAGATCCTCTATATAAACTGATTTGTAAAAGGGCTGTAACTCTGACAGAGCCTGATGTTATATTATCCATACTGGCCATTAGTTTGATAGAAACTTCCCATCATGAGTCATGATGCTATATGGGGAGACAATCAAGGAACAAAACTCTGACAGAAAAGGTCTGATCATAGCAAACTTCAGATGGTGAGAGGCTTTTTCTGGAAAATGTCAGGATAAAAAAGATAGAAATCATAATAATATCATAATGTTTTAGAAAGACGGTGGTGAAATCTGATTTTGAACCAAAAAATGAAAGGTTACCTTTATCTGTAGCTGTTGTTTTATGAGACACTTTTTGAAGCGACTGTTTTCGACTGTTCACAAAACCTTGACCAGATGGGCTCCAATCGTTCTCAACTATCAATGCCATTTGGTCTCATTAAATTACTTCTGCATCACAAGCCTCTTTTTTTTCTTTTTTAAGTCCTTTTTGGCCTTGATACTTTTTTTTACTCACAAGTGAAGATAAACAATACCTTGCTTTCACTTTCAACTCTCACAAATATTTATATTTGTCACTTTCAAAATTGGATATTTTTTACTTTGCACTTTCAGAATTGAATACTTTACACACTGTCATTGTACGAGTTGGTCATCAACTATTTTAATCAACAATTTGAGATCATTTTGTATTTGTTTTGTTTTTTTCAATCCATTGTTTTCTTTATTAAAACAATCTGATAATACCAGGATGTTTTAGAGCTTTAAAATTAAACAAATTCTATTATACCCCTAACTATTCTGACACGTACTGCAATCCTTTCTCCAGTCGTCTAGTCCATTTTTGAATGAGTCTCTCTGCGTATGATACTTTAGAAAACTGTTTGAAAACATTGCAGACCCTGATCAGACTGTTCCTTAGAAGTTTGGTCAGAAAATTTACAAAATTTGGTCAGAAAGGCTGTCCAAAAGTTTACGGAAAGTTTGTTTAATGACTTCCACCCATTTCATATCAGTACCAATTCACTGCACGATACGAAGATAATAATTGTTTGATATCGGCACAATGTTTGATGATAAATATTTTAAATATTGCTTTGCTTATTTCATACCCGTATTACTAAGGCCTGCATTTGGTTCTGTCAGAAAGAAATGTATTAAGGTGAGAAATAGGACAAAATGCACAATCTGATAAGCTATGTCGATTTCTGTTCATAAAGAAGTCTTTTGTCCAGCAATTCAGATTACAAAATTTTTCGAAATTTACCAATATCAGGTCATGCAAAGGAATCATTCACTTTGTTCATAGAATATTGGTGCAAATTAACAGGGACACTCTGATCAGACTGCAGAGATGTAAAGTCTGATCTCAGTAACCACTTTTTGTACTTACTGTTACGCTATTAATTGCAAAACTCAATGATTATTATGAAGTTATTCATTTCGAATGGCTCAATTATAATATGGACCACGTTAGAACACTCTGCCTTAAAAATTCATGTGTTCGTTAAAGAAAATAGGTCCCAGAAGAATTATGAAATATTTCAATTACTTCAGTTACGTGACAGAAACTTCATGTACCTTAAATGTGCATGCATGGTTATCTTGAAAACAATATTTTGAAAGCTTTATGAAAATCAGCTGAAATTGATGGAGCAGCTGTAGCCACAAGATTTGTATGGCTGGACAAATCAAGGGCTTTAACTCTAGCTAAAAGGCTTCCAACATGACCCAATATACTATGAGCCGCTACACGAGAAAACCAACAAAGTGCCATGTGCACCATGCTAAGACTCAGACCAGCCTGGGCAGCTGCCCAATCTGATCAGAGTCTTTGCTTTGCTCTTAAAGGTAGGCTAAGCATCTAAGCTAGCTCCGTGTGGGCAGAGAAGACTGATCAGACTGGGCGGATGCTCAGGCTGATCTGAGTTTTCACTGGGCGCACATGCCACTTTGTTGGTTTTGTCGTGTCGTGGCTGATGATCTAGGTACAGTATTGCAGGTGGTGATAAAACATTCTAAAAGTTTCAGGGTGATGGATACAGGACTAGCTTAGCCGGTGAGCACTAAACCCACTGTCAGCTGCTGGGGCTTCAAAATTTCAGAAAAATTGGCTGAAAAAATGAAGAAGGAGTTGTAGCCACAAGATTTACGTCACTGAACAGAACAAGGGCTGTGACTCTTATAAAAAGATTCCTATCATGACCCTGATGTCAAATATGACCCACATTAGGTGGTGATAAAAATATCCTGAAAGTTTCATGAAAATCAGATGAAACTGAAGATTTTCTATGGATGGACAGGGTGACAAATAGACAGTTCCGTGACTGTGTTGGAGGGACAATAAATATTCAAAAAATTGTTTCAGTAATAATATAAGAATTCTTTTTGTTACATCCAACTGAACAACAGAATACATAATATCCAAATGAAGTGTTATAAATGTGTTCTTATTTCAGAATTAATCTCTGACTCGTAATATTTTACAATGGAATACACATATAGAATATATCCAAAGAAAGTGTTGTAAATGTTTTTCTGATTCTTAAATTAGTCTCAACCCTAACACGTAATAATATTTTGCAACATACTTTCACTTTACATTTCAGAGCTCCAGATAAGAGAGGTTATTTAATTTCTGTGAAAGAAACATAATTTTGTATATTCTCCATGGCTGTCATTAGAACCACCTCACCGAGGTGGTTCTAATGACTGCCACCGAGAATGTACAAAAACAATCCTGGAAATATCTTAAAACCCCTTCATACCGAGAGCTCAGCATTTACGCACACACATATACAGAGTATGTTATTGAACTCTCGTCAATAGCTCACTTAAAATGCTAATTGTGGTGATATTGGCAAAATGTACAGACATTTTGAATGGGCAAACATTTGAAAGATAAAAAGACAAAAAGACTATTTGAGCCGCGACACGAGAAAACCAACAATGTGGTTGTGCGCCCAGCGCAGACTCAGATCAGCCTGGGCATCCGCCCATTCTGATCAGACTCTTTGCTAAGCGCTTAAAGGGTAGCTAACAGCCTTAGCTACCTCCATGCGGACAGCGAAGACTCTGATCAGACTGGGCGGATGCCCAGGCTGATCTGAGTCTGCGCTGGGCGCACAACCACATTGTTGGTTTTGTTGTGTGGCGGCTCATTTGGTTTAAGTACACTGCAGGTCATGCAAAATCAACATGTCGCACTACGAAACTGAGAAACCGACGTCTGACTAATATAGTTATCAGCTTTTGACTTGCCAATTAGGCCAACTTGAGAAACACTTAATAACCAAATCATACCCATACTTAGGAAAAGAATGAAGATAAAATAATAAAAGTCTGTTCATAGGTATACAGATGCCCCTGCTTCAGGCCTTGTCTGAAAATCTCAACCATGAATTTAATGGATCACTGATGAACACAATGTCATGGGTACAGAGCCAAACATACCCTGAAAACTAAACACCCTCACTCAGAAATTTTAATAAAGACAGCCACCATAAAATCAAATGTCAATTCATTTTTTTTTTAAATCAATGCAGTGATGGGTACACTGTTGCTTCGGGTTGCTCAAAGTTCAGGAGTTTCAAAGGCATGAGGCATATGGATGCCGAGATACAGGGCCAAGTTCAACTTCCACACTTGGTGACTATTTTTGCAAATGTATGTTACCATGACCTGGTTATGTGGCAGGTGACTTGGGCTGTTGTGCCCATGAACCTATAAAGTCGCCAATTCCTGTATCTTATTATATGCAGAAGCTTATTATATGCATTAGCAGGGATGCTGGGCCAAGCTTGAAAATTTTACATGGAGAAGATTTTTGTGGAAGCACATGTAGGTACTGTGATCCAATTTTGTGAAGGGTGACCTGGAGCTGTTGGGAGCAAGCATTGATGGAGTTTCAAAGGCTTATGGAAGCTGAGATACAGAGCTTAGCTCACAAAAGGAAGCCACAGTGACCTACTTTTGTAGACGGTTAACCTGAACCTATTGGGCTCATGCAACCACAGAGTTTCTGGGCTCATGCAACCACAGAGTTTCTGAGTCCTGTGGTTCAGGGAAGCTGTGATACTGATATAGGGCAGAGGTTGAAACTTCACACAATGTCCACTTTTTGGAATGTTGGTTACCGTGACCAAATTTTCTGGAAGTTAACCTGCAACTGTTGGGAACATGCACTTATGGCACATCAAAGGCCTGAGGCTTAATTATGGAAGCTGAGATACAATGGCACATCAAAGGCCTGAGGCTTAATTATGGAAGCTGAGATACAGAGTCGAGCTCAAAAACCAGACATGGTGTAGATTTCCAAAAGTAGGTCAAAGTGTCCTATGAAAAGAATGTCAAAATAACCTAGTTTTGTGGCAGATGACCTGGAGCAGATGACCTAGACTTCCTGTTTGCTTCTCTAAACAAGGAAACCCTACAAGAAGTGGCTTTTCTTCCAGGAAAGAACTGGCTCCTGGGGGAGCAAAGTCTTTCCTTGATAGCCCTTATTGAAAAGGGAGAAAATAAAAACAAGACCTATCCCCGTACAGGATAGCTCGCCTGCAGTGCCTTGCCCATTACATAAAAAAACTTTGCCGTAAACCTTTAAAGTGTGACGCCGACGTCCAAGGGACAACAATAGCTCTCTGTACTTTTGTACAGGCGAGCTAATGACACAGTTGCTTCCCCTGAAAGTATGTGTACAGTACTTCACTTTCCCCAGTGAACAGCTGTTAAAATCTGATAAGCACACATATCAAATACACATAATTACTTCCACGATTTGGAAGTAAATAAAGGGGAGAGTGATAGACTGTGTACCCATTCATTTTTTTTCATTGTTTACTCACCTGTCTGTTTCTGTGACTGTTTGGTCTGTGAGGTTTCTTCATCCTGTTTTGGTTTAGAAGAACGAGAAGGGGTATTAGAAACTTTCTTTAGTTGATACTGGGTTCCAAGATTTTTAAACATTCTGCTTGTTTCCTAAATATTCCTTTTTTTTTTATTCCAAAAACAGAATCCGGATATTACATGCAATCACAAATATCTCAATAAAACAAATGACACTATTAATTTCCTTCACTTGCTGAATTCTCTTATTTATTAATTCTTAAGGTGCTTTTGTACTATTTTCATTTTTTATTTTTTTTTTATTTTTGATATTTATGGTATATTTTTCTAAAGTCTATATCTACTCAGTTATATTGATTATGCCTGAAAGACTACACAAATATTTGGAACTTTCTCCAAGAACAAAGCAGCAGACGAGATAAGTTGACTGACTCCTGAAAATTACTACCTGAAAACAAGGAAGTACTGACAGACTAGTAATGTATCAGGACAGTAACACAGTCTTGGAATGAAACTGACATGTGCCTTGGAATTCACAAGACTAACTTATGAATCACATACAATTAAGAAATTCTTCTTTTTCTTTTTAAATTTGGCTCTTACAAAATTACTTTTGATTACTGGTAATTACAGAGTAAATTGAAGTCATGCAATAGCAGAGTCACTGAAAAAAGAAGATAAAATTTAGTAAAACAAACAAAATGGCAAGATGATGGCAGACTACATGCAGTCTGTCAAAGACTATAGAATGCAAATGCCCTAAAAGGCCCTACAAAAATCTCTGCGAATAATATAAAATTAAAGGTCATAACTGCCCAGTCTTCCAACGGTCACCAGATATTGGAGTTTCTTAAGTTTGTCATGAAAAGGGCCTGGCCGGGTCATTCTTGACATGCTATTGACCAGATCTGTCGGGTTTTGTAGGGTAGTGTGAGATTTTGCTGGTTACAGAAATAACAAGAAGTTCCATTTTTTCATGTGAAAGTCATTTTTTTTTCTATTCCCTTCTCAATGGTAGTAACTCTTACAGGGAAGAATTCACTTTCCCAGGAGCAGCAAATGGCCTAGGAACAGTTTTATATGCCAACAACATCTGATGGGACAAGATTCTGAGTAGAAACTGTAAGCATTCTTTTCTGACTTCTCATATTTGAATGAGAAATATTCATTTCTGGATGGTGTTGAAAGTTTTTGCGCAAAGTGGCCTTCAACCCTTTAATAAAAGCATCGCAAACGACTGCGTGATACCCCGCCACTGCAAATCTTTTTCACACACCGATTTTTCCAGATTTATGCATGTATACAGCCCGGGGGCAGGGGGAAATAACTCCCATGGGGTAAATTTGAGCATCACTGGAGGCTTTCATCACTCTGATCATTTGCTGAAAGTTTCAGAAAAATTGCTTCAAACTCTGACTTTATATGGAATTTTTCATGATTTTATACATGTATATAGTCCCAGGGCAGGGGCAGATAACCCCCGATGATAAAATTTCTGTGCTCATAAAAAGCTTTTGTAAGTTCGATCATGTTTGTGAAGTTTCATCATGATACTCCAAGTAGTAAAGGAACTAGAGGCAAAAAAACATTTTTTGTACATTGACAAGTGCCATAACTCTGTCAGAAATTAACGAAATTTGCCCATTAACAATCCCAAGCGAGACATTCTTGGTACAAATGCATATGCAAAATTTAAAGGAAATCCGTTGATAAATACTTAAGTTATCGAACGGAAACGAAGTGCGGACGGACAGACGGACGTACGTACTACGGACGGACAGACACACGGATGGCGAACGTGAAAACATAATACCCCGCCACTAACGTGTGGCGGGGTATAAAAATGTCGTCAATGCGCGGTAACGGGTATCTATCAACTTCCAACACTGGGTTCACTGTAACTTTAAAGTCACCACAAATTCTCACGTTGCCATTGGGTTTGGGCACTGGGACAATGGGCCTGGCCCATTCACTATGTGAAACCTTTTCTAAAACACCCGATTCTACTAGTTTATCAAGTTCTTTAAGTTTCAGAAAAATTGCTTCAAACTCTGATTTTATATGGAATTTTTCATGATTTTATACATGTATATAGTCCCAGGGCAGGGGCAGATAACCCCCGATGATAAAATTTCTGTGCTCATAAAAAGCTTTTGTATGTTCGATCATGTTTGTGAAGTTTCATCATGATACTCCAAGTAGTAAAGGAACTAGAGGCAAAAAAACATTTTTTGTACATTGACAAGTGCCATAACTCTGTCAGAAATTAACGAAATTTGCCCATTAACAATCCCAAGCGAGACATTCTTGGTACAAATGCATATGCAAAATTTAAAGGAAATCCGTTGATAAATACTTAAGTTATCGAACGGAAACGAAGTGCGGACGGACAGACGGACGTACGTACTACGGACGGACAGACACACGGACGGCCAACGTGAAAACATAATACCCCGCCACTAACGTGTGGCGGGGTATAAAAACTGGAAACCTGTTTAGGGGCAATTACGCAAACAGTGCAGACCCAGTTCAGATGCTGCAGAATGCGGCATGTGAACAGGGTCTACACTGTATGCTTACAGGAATTTCTATGCAAAATACAATAAATGTGAAAACATTCACCTGTAACCCCTAAAACTAGAAATGGACTCATCCAAATGATAAGGATGGACAGGTCTACTAGTCAAGAAAGGGTTAATTGTGCTGACGTTGAATTGTAAACAGTGCAGACTCTATCAAAACTGCTATGTACACTGTTGCTAATGGATTGTTGTCTCAAAACTACTAATGTTTTGGTATGGATGCTTTAGAACCTAGACAATCCTGGAATTCCAGTCCGTCTTGCAATGATCTACATAGGATCTCATGTTTTTGTACAGGAATTTTGAGTGAGAAAGAAACATAAATGATGAGAGTATTCCCGTTATTGCCACTGACTGATTAGAGGGTGTTAACAGTCAGAACGCTTACCATGGAAACCAAAAATATATCTACACCTACTTCTGCTACCTTTCTGCAGCAAAAAAATGAGCTGCGACACAACAAAATCAACACAGTGGCATGTGCACCCAGCGAACTCAGATCAGCCTGGGCATTGACTAAGTAGAGCTTAAAGGGCAGCTAAGCTGTCTAAGCTACAGAAGACTGTGCTCTGACTGAGCAGATGCCAAGGCTGATCTGAGTCTTAGGTGGGCGCACATGCCACTTTGTTGGTTTTGTTGTGTCACGGCTTAAATATATCGTAATTGCCACAAAGTTTGGGACACCTAAACAATAACAAAGCAATTCTCCTAAAAACTTATGAGTCAAATATTGCTGGGAAATGCAAACAGTGTAGACCTTGATCAGACTGCTCCTTTTGGAGCATCTGATCAGGGTCTATACTGTTTGTTGAGACACGCTTGTTCAATATTGAGGGTAAATATAGGCTTTAAAACATTGCGATTCATATTAACATATGCAATATTCATTCAGAAATGCTGGGTTTTTGTAAGAAAGTCAAGAAAAGACTGACTTAATGAAGCATTTTTCCTTGTTTTTTTTCTCCTTCTTCCATTCATATATGTTAACAGAGATGGAGGTAAAATGAAATGAGGAGAGTGAAAGCTGAGCTTTCTTCCTTATTTTAAGGTCTATTGATACATCTCCAAAGAAGATCTCTCTGATCTGGCAGTATTTGTCTCCCTTCTTATAGGGAGGCTACTCTTAATAAAGGGAAAAAAATATGGTCTCGGAAGGAACAAACTTTTACCTTTAATAATAGACTGAGTTTAAAATTTGTTGCAAAATACAGAGTTAGTCAATTTAGGTGTCCCAAAATTTAGGCATACTATAGTCATACTATTTTTGTTAAAGTTACCTCCCTTGTAAAAACTGATGGTCAAAGCAACTGACAGTGTATCCATACACCTTATTCTCTTGGAAGGTGAAATAATGTGGCAACAAGATGTATATTTACAAACAGAGAAGATCCAAAGCAGACTGCTCTGAACAAGGTCCTTTCTGTTTGCAGTTTATCTTAGTCATAAGGGAGACAAATCTCAAAATACATCAACTCATATACAGTCAGGATTATTAGCCCTAACATTTGAGGCACTCTAGAACATAATGAGTCTGCATTATCTAAAGAGAGAAGATTCTCAAACATTTGGGAAGTCTTGTCAGAGCCTTAGCTGTTCACTATATGAAGACCCTTCAGAATCTAAATGCATGATGGGAGGATGTTAATGAAAGGTTGTTATTGAATCCTTTCATCAGAGCCCTAGATAAGAGGGAGTATTTGGTGATAATTAGGGATAATTTTTGTTAATTCTGGATAAAAACGTATGTTGTGACCCCTCATCTAAACCATCTCAACGTGACGGTTCAGATGAGGGGTCACAACATATGGTTTTGATGAGAAATAAAGAAAATTATCCCTCAATTATCATCAAATATCCCTCTTATCTAAAGCTCTGTTTCATATTATGATTGTGTATGTTTATATGTTGAATAAAATACTGTTTAAATTTACTAATGAAAGGCTGTGTGCAATGGAACCCAGTTTAAAACTGAAAAGATTTCCATCTCCAGAAATCGATCTCAGGACCGCTAGATCAGTAGGTCAGTGCTTAACCCACTAAGCTACCGGGACTCCCACAAGTGAGTGACTAAACTTGATTTAATGTCCTAACAACATATAGTTCATACAGAGATGGGACCTCGGTTTTAAAGTCTAGACTGAAGGAGAAGGGGATCAACCCTGCAACCCCTACACTCGTAGTCTAGTGTGTAAACCACTATACTACTGCCAAACCTACCACACGACAAGACATGCCTGCAAATGAGATACCAGAATAAATGCTTTTATGACAAAATGAGGTGTTTTTCTTTTTCTTTCATTCACTAGTGAGCGAGTGAAATACTACAACAGACAAACGTGAGAGGACAAAAAACAGGTACATGCAATTTAGAATGCATGTCTCAAACCAAAATATGCAAAATCAAAATAGTCAGGCATTGTGAAATTGTTGCTTGGTTAATTGAGGCTCAACATGGAAAAATCCACAGCTAAATCCTTGCCTCTTCTTCCCATTTCCATGAACACACATTTAAACAAACCCCCGCAAAAGTCAAAGTGGGGCTTCAGGGTTGAACACTACATCTAGTCAACAGTGAAAGTCCTACTCTGAATGGGGGTCAACTCTTAAAGGAAGAATATGCTCCCACAGGAGAAAATTCTTTCTTTTAGGAGGAGACCCTATTACAGAAGTCACAAAAGTTGTTTGCTTGTTTGAGCATTTTTCTATGTAAGCCTCATACTGTTATCTCATGTAACGCGTATACAGAAAACTAAGAAAAAAAAATTATATATGTAAATAATAAAATCAGCATATATTGCACAATATTTCTATAATCATAGCACCAACAACTAGCTTAACAAGTTAACATGCTGCATTTAGTAAATATAGGCTAGCACTTATTAAAACCCATCACATGAATCTATTATTGTATGATGTATTTAACTATTATATGTATATGTAATTATTATATGATTGTATATGTAATTATTATATCATGTACATGTATATGGTTGACAAAATCTTAGAAATTGTACATGTATATGGTTGTGAAGATCTTGGAAATGAATGACATCTTGCAATAGATCATTTATATAGATATTTATTTGGTTATAAGACTTTTTTTTCTTAAAACAACCCCAAAAATCTAGATCTGTCTTGTAAGACAGATCTAGATTTTTTGGATTGTTTTGGACAGAAAATCCTTCTTACAGCAAAATTACACAAGACTGTTCCAGATATTTAGGAGGAAAAGAGGAAAATTCCATCTTACAGCCAAATACATACAGTAAGCCAGACTCAGGCCAGCTGTTTGTCCACCTCTTTCCTGTATCAGCATGTGCAAACAGCATGCTGAATTACTCTGATCAAAGTGCATTTAAAATAAACATATATAAATTATATATACATTTTTCCCCCTCTCTATTAACTTTTCAGTTTCTGCATGACCTATGAATATTTTAATACACCATAAATTTATGTTGTCCCATAAACTTGGCATATGATTTTCAATTATCAAACTAGCTGTGAATGATGTACAACTTTTTTTTTTGCCCACTCTTTTTTTTTTTTTTTTGTTAAGCAAAGGTGAAGCTATTGAGAGTTTTGATGTCCATAAAAAACCTTTACTCTAGTCTCTCAATAATACTGTCCCCATGTTTAAGAACATTATCTAAAAAATATCACCAAAAGCTCCATTTCCTGGAATCTTCCAGTGTGTACTCATCTAACAGGCTGATCAAGGTTAATGCTGTTTGCACAAGTATATATAAAGATATAATTTTAATTTCATATATGGTTAAATAATGACTTCTAGCATATAGGAAAAGATTTTAGAAATTATTGAGGAACATGAAGAATTGATTTGACAGTGATAATTTTAAAGTTTCACCACAATTAGAGAACAGAATTATCATAAATTTTCTAAGTATTGGGACAGAACATAGCAAACCAATACAGACTACTTCTGAAGGAGATGTCTGATCAGTGCCTACACTGTTGGCAATTCCATCTGCATCTTTTGGAAACTAAAATTGGTGGACTAGTTTATGCCCTATGTCACAGCATAATATAAAATATACTGTTTCATTTTGAGGTAACTCATGTTTATTACCTTAGGTGTCCCAATATTTAGAAGTTTTATGGTACAAGTGATGAAAACAAATGACTGACAAAAAAGAAATCAAAGACCAGCACATGTGGGACATCACAGAACTTGAACACCTGGATAATACCTATTTCCCTACCTGTCTGCTGACCGTGCCAGACAATTACCTTAGATGCAAAAGTGGCTGTCTACCAAGACATCATCAGTAGTATCACCTCAGTTGACAGCAATTAACAATACAGTCAAACCTGTCTTAAGGGGTCACCCAAGGGAAGCACAAAAATTGGCTGCTTAAGACAGGTGACCCCTTAATACAGGTTCATTTTTACTGTATTTGGGTTCTAGGAACCTGAAAAAGGTGGCTGCTAAAGGCAGGTGACCCCCCTTAATAGAGGTGACCACATAAGCAGGTTTGACTTTAGTATCAATTACCGTTATTGGTAATGCTTACAACCAAATAATCAGTTGACAGCCACTTTGAATAGTACCGGATCGGTCAACAAAACAGGTAAGTAAATTGGTATCACTCAGACTGAAACAACCTGTACAGAGAAGACCCTTTTCATACTGTGCAGGGGAAGGTTAATCTGTTGTGTAAGTCTTTCCTCTGAAGTCCTTATGGCTGGTCACTGACCCAAATAAAAATGCTCCAGTTACAGGTGGGCAAGGGCTTGACGGACACACGGTGCCAGGTGTGTGCAACTATGGTTACGTACCGCTGAGCCAGTATGGGAACGTCTTTCTGAGAATTGAAACAGAACAGAACATTGGGAAAGGGCAGATTTCGATGACAATTCACAAACTGTCTCCATGCTTTCTCCATAAAACCATTGTCCTGAGGGTCAAACTGTATGTTTTATGAAGAACAAACAATTTACCACATCTATTTGGGTATAAGACAGGATTTTTGCCTCCAAATAAGTCTTAAAATTTATATCTGTCTATAAGACAGATCTAGATTTTTAGACTGTTTCGGAGAAAACAAAAAGGATCTAGATTTTTGGGATGGTAAAAAGCCCAACTTAAAGCTGAATCATACATGACTAATTTGAAGTATTTAGGGTCACTTTGACAGGGGAAATAAACCTGTCTTATAGCCAAATTGTTACTGTCGACCCCCTCCCATATCTGGAGCTCTGTGACTGACATAAAAAGAGCCGCGACACGACAAAATTAACAAAGAGGCATATGTAACAAGGGAAGACTCAGATCAGCCTGGACATCTGCCCAGTCTGAGCAGACTCTTTGCTTTCGGCTAAGACCCTTAGCTACCCTTTAAGTGCACAGAGAAGACTTTGGTCAGACTGGGCGGATGCCCAGCCTGATCTAAATCTTCGCTGGGCGCACATGCTACTTTGTTGGTTTTGTCATGTCGCAACTCTAATGACAATAATGACAATATAAGAATTATTAGGGTTGTAATGACTGACACAAAAACAAAGTGAGTGAATTTCCAGTTTATTTAAAAAGTGAATATTGAGTGTCACCCACAGCACCAATTAGGAAGGTTTAGGTCACCAGTTGTAAATACCTTTTAATATCAGCTTTTCTTCCGTTTTTCTAAATTTCTTCATATTTTTTGACTGCTTTTATCAAGTTTTAACCAAAAATAAATAAATAAACATGGTTATCCTAGTCATGCTTAATTTTCAGTCTTAATTTAGAATTAAAGACAATGGTTTTATTGTAAGCTGCTAAAAATATATTTTTATGAGCAATATTTGAATTTGTTTAACTAATAAGTACATAAAACAACATATCTAGTTTATAAAATTTATGAGAAACTTGTAAGTGTGATGGTTCTGAACTTACAGAACTGAAGTTAGACTGGCTTCAGTCTAATAAATTATATATGTACATGTATTGTCATAAAATAATGCCAAATATATAAAACTATAGGAATGGATTTTCTGATAGGTGAATGGATGCCTGAAGTTTTACTGACTGGAGTCTGGAGCCAGTCTAAACTGATGTCTGACACTCTCATTACCAATCAAAGTGTTTTTTTTTTTCACTGGCTCTCTTGTCATGAACACTCAAAAGGGTAACAGGGAGAATTAGGGATCATTTCCCATTAAAACTGATGTTTTGACCCAAAAATTAGAACTGTCTCACCGAGATGATCAGAACAGTCTCACTGAGACCAGTCTAAAGACGGATCACAACAAATGTTTTCACTGAGAATAAAGATAAAAAGCTGATTTAAAAGGTACACAACTGGTTTCAATAGATTTTTACCTCTTTCAACCCAAAATATCTATTATTTGTAATGGTTGGTGTACTTGGACTTAGAAGTACAAAGCTTGTGGACTTGTAAGTCACCTGAATATATTAATAAAAGTATGCTGAAGCACTGAGATCAAGCATGTCAAGAGAGACAACACTTTCCTACAGCAATATATAGCTGTAGCAGTTGTGTCCCGGAAGTTAATAATGAGATCTTTTCTTATGAATCTGTTATATAATGAGATCTTTTCTTATGAATCTGGATAACGTCATTACGAGAATTGAAACAGAACTGAATCTGGGTAATTATCTAACAAAGCACTTTGAAGGCAAATTTTAAAATGCACTGCACTGTCATGTTTCAAGGAAAAGCAATACTGTAATGTATGTATATATTGGGACACCGAAAAATAATGAATTTTCCATTTGGAACAAATGGAAAATTTATTATTTTAGGTGTCCCAATGCTTAAGCACATTAGGGTATGTTCTGAATAGAAGATATATATCCTGAATGTAGAAGAAAAGCAGTTATTATAACCAAAACATTTTAGGAAATTTTCTTCCTTGTAAATGTCATAACAGGTTCCTTATTCAATACAAAATATATATTATATGATTAACTCTTTAAGCACCAAAAAGCAGACGGCAAAATTTACGTCTGCAAAAATTAAAAAAGTGCCTAGTCCAAGACATTTCATATTGAGAATTCAAAGATTAGAGGGCAAACAGTGTAGATCTAGATGAGGCGGCTCATTATGAGCCGCCTCATCAGGATCTACGCTGTTTTGCAAATTTTGTCACTGGGTCTTAAAGAGTTAACAACTTTAATCTGAAACTTATAAGAAAGGATGCAGTAAAATCATGTAAAACATATGAGCTGGTTCAGGAGAAAAGATGCACTAAGGTATACAATACTGCATTATTTTCGGTAATAATGCATTTTTTCCCTTCAAAACCTTTTGTGATTGTTTTGGAAGGAATACTCCCATGGTATAGCAGAATAATATGAGACTGGTTTAGACATTTAGGGCCATTAACCCCTGTCTTATAAGTATGAAATGTATAATAAAATTGGGTAGACTGCCCATTGGTTTCAACATGCAGTTTGCGAAAACCTTACATCAGCTTTTCTCAGCCCTTAACTCTTTAAGCACCAGTGACGAAAATAGCATAATTTGCAAATAGAGTAGATCCTGATAAGGCAGCTCATGATGAGCCGCCTCATATAGATCTACACTGTTTGCCCTCTAGTCTTTGACTTCTCAATATGAAATGTCTTGGAAAAGGCCTTTTTTGAATTTCCGCAGACACACATTTTGTCGTCTGCTTTTTGGTGCTTAAAGTGCCAAAGCAGCAGACAACAATATTTACACCTGCAAAATTTCAAACTATATGATATAGAGAATTCAAAGACTAGAGGGCAAACAGTGTAGATTCTGATAGGGTGGCTGCCTCATCTAGGTCTATGCTGTTTGCAAATTCAACTACATGTATTATCATTTTTGGCACTTAATAACTAAGACACAATCTGTTACGATTAGTATTACTAAGTTTTGTAAATAATAAACATGTAGTTATCATACTTTTTAGACGTCATTAACTTTTACATCACCAGATACACATAACTGAATTTTTAGCAAATTTTTAGCAAAAGATAATCATATCTTTAGCCAATCATGTTCAGCACCATTCCCTCATACCATGTCTTTTGCAATGTTATTATTCTTCAAAAACAGAGTGGCTTTTATACGAATGATGAGTGTTTAGCGTAAAGCATTAAATGTACACTGACTGGCTAATATATATTTTAATAAAAGTGTAACATTTCCATAAAAGTTTTTCGTAACCATTGTCTCAAAATAAAGCAAAGGTAAAGGTATCTTTTTGTTGCAAAGCTTGATGTCTTATATGTATTTGTTTATTTAATAGACAGAATTGTCTTGAATTTCAATAAAACTTCTTTCAAAGAAAAGCAATATTTCAGAAGTAAAATTTGTCAGTGCCTGAAAATTGAGAGGTCATAAGACAGAAAACAGTACAACCAAGTGCTCCAGATAAGAAGGGGTAACAGAGATAATTTAGGGATAAATATGCATATTTCTCCACAAAAACATATTTTGTGACCCATCACTGGAATAGACTCGATGAGACGGTTCTAATGAGGGGTCACAACATATGTTTTCCTTGAGATATAAGAAAAATTATCTTTAAATTATCCTCAATACCCCCTCTTATCTGGAGCTCTGGCAACCCTTTTCAATATGGAGACAAGAATTCCATGAAATGCTGCATCTTGCTGCATATGCTTTTACAGTGAATCAATAGAAACTATCTTAGGATTATCATCCAAACCCATCTTTAACCAGTGCTTTGCAAATGCAATTTCTCTGTCACAGATCCTTAACTCTCTCCATATATTGTATTATTTTGTTAAGCAACTTTTTAACTTAAGATGGCGGGCTAATAATTCTAGCACAGTGTAAATATTTTAAATGAGGTATTTCATAGAGACAGGCTGTCCCAATGTCTACTGTTCTAACTATCAAATCTATATCCTTGCTTTTTACACTATTTCTATTTTCTTTGCTAAAAGCACCATTATCAAGTACTGGATTCATACCATCTTCATCTGCCTCAGTCCTTATTACATCACCACCCACACCACTGTTTCTTAAACTTTCTGCTTGTTTAATATTAGCAACATACTCAGATACAATTGCTTTGTGTCTCCAAAATCTTCTCCTCAGAGATTTATTACCACTTTTTCTATTCTTATCTCTTTCTTCCTGATCATTCTCTGGACTTTCAACATATTCAGTTGCATCAGTTTCCTTCTCAGAACAATTTAAGTTATAGTCTGTAACACTAACAACAACATCTGAAACTATAGCATCTTCCCTTTTAGTCACTCCTAAAACATCATCAGTACTTCTGCAGATATTTGTAAGGTTTGGCATAGTTTCTGTTTGCTCTATAACAACATTCTTATCATAGGATGCTTTCAATTCAACTGACTGAGATTTTTTATCTGGTATGAAAGGGTTAACAATCTTAGCACAGCGCAAATTTTTAAAATGAGACCCTTCAAGAAGAGAAGCAGTACCTAATTCAACATATCGTAGAACAGCCTCCTGAGCTGGCTCGCTTTTCACAATTTGTGTCTTTTTTAATTCCTGAGAATCTTTATTATCATTCAATATTTCAGAGTCAGAGTAATCTGTGAATGGCATTGCTGTTAAAAGGTTGTCTTTTATCACCGAACTTTGTCTGTTTATCATATGGTCAGAAATTTCATTTGTTTCAGTAACTTGTTCTCCAGGTTTTAATGGAAGTAAGAAAGTCTTCTTTAATGTTTTCAAGTCTTCAGTAGTTATTTCACATCTGGAATTTTTACGTTTCGGAGTTACAATTTCACTGACTGCTTTACTTGCCATCTCAGGTTTCCCAATTCCACTTGCAGCACATACCATTTTTGTGGAAGATAGATGTTTCTGGTAAATGAGATCATTCGGTTGAGTTACATTTTGTTCAACTAATCTACTAACAGAACCAGCTTGTTTCTCTGGCATATCTGGTTTAGTTATTTCTCCTTGAATGTATTCACCAGTATCTGAGATCCCTGCTGGTGTGAGTGAATCATTACATATGCTCTCTTTATTCAAAGTACTTGTCTCAGATTCAACTTCATGTTTTAAACAAGTAAACTTTTTAGAATCTGGTATGTGTGATTCATCTCCAATATCAGCTGATTCTTTTTCTTTAGTTCCAGTGGCAACTGTCTTTTTATCAACCAAACTTGCATCCAAACTTTCCAAACCTTCACTACCAGAACTACTTCTTCTTGAAACATTTTCGATCTGGTCTTTTTCCAAGGTTGACTCCAGTAAATCTTCATAGGAAGTTTCATTTGCAGCTGAGCTGCTATCAGTTTCATCACTGCTATCTCCCTCATTCACAACTTCCTTTGTATCTACAACCCTGTGATGATGACTTTTCAGGGCATTTGCATTTATATCTTGGCATTTGTTAGACCCTTTATCAGTTTCTTTTCCAATTTTCTCAAAAAAGGATAGCTTTTCATGAAAGCTAAGTGGTCTTTGATCATCAAATAACTGTAGACTACTGTCATGGAATTCATTTGAAATAGATATTTCTTCTTCAGAGAATTTGTTACTTTCTTTTAAAGTGTTTGTGTTACGGTTATCATAGTTTCTAATATCTTTATCTATCACTGTCTCTGTATTTGATGACGGCTGTTTGTTAAATACCAGTATTTCATGGCTATCAAAGTGTCTATTATCTTCATCAATAAAATCTATGTCTGGATAATCATCTTCACCCTTCAAATCTTCATTTTTGACCGAACTCTCATCCAAACTATAATAACTTTCATCACAGTTCTCCTCAGCAGTATCATATTCATCTAGGTCTGTACTGCTGTCACTACCAGTACTATCATCATAAAGATCTTTTAGTTTATCATCCATTTTGTTGTTATACAGTTTTTATAATGCTTGCAACATAAAATGTCTTTTCATCTGTTTTCTTCAAGTTAAGCTTTACTGGTCTTAATTCTCAAATGTCTTATCTTTTAACTGTTGACATATTAAATATTGATCTTGAGACTTAAAGAAGACCATGATTTAAACACTTATGATGTCTCAGGTTCTTTATTTTTTGAATCTATCATTTTTATGAGAAATTAATTCAGTCACTCCTTTTCCCCAGAACATCACCATTTTTTACGATCAGAAATTCCTTCAGTACCTCCATTTCCGAAGAACATCGCAGATAATTACACTGTCACATAAACCTAAGCTGCGCCTTCTGAGATATTGTTTCTTCTACCTTATAAAATTTTCCATTAATCCTCAGAGCACCATAAAAAGCAATTGACAATTTAGGTCTGCAAAAATTTAACAAAATATTTGCCCTAGCTGTATTATATTGGGAATTCAAAGACTAGAAGGCAACTGTAGATTCAGATGAGGTGGCTCCTTATGTGGATCTACACTGTTTGCCAATTCAACTATTTTCATTTTTTGGCACTTTAAGAGTTAATCTTTGTTGAAACATGTTCCCACAGTTTCATATAAGTCAGCACTCTTCATGTGTGTACAAGAACTGACCTTTAAACTAACTGTAAATATGTGGAAGCTATATATCCATAAACTGAAAACTTAATACATTTTTGCCACATCCTTATATAGACTTATTTAATTTTACAACCACTGAGCCGAGCAAATGAAATGTATAAACACCCCGTATGTTATCTATCATCCCACAATGTAGCCACAAAATAATACGAAAACCAAAGTTACATCTCCATCCAATCATGTCGTAATTGAGTGAACATTTAAATACAAACTTTCACTTCACCTCACAATTATTTTCATAGAAAGCACAGGTAAATACTGAAATGAATTACTTATTTTGGTTTATGAAATGATTCAACGTAAACTGTCACGAAAGCAAGTCACCACTTTAAACCAAGAAAATAACAATTCGCATTTGCCATTATCATCCTTAATACCTTAACCAATTACTCAATTAAGTAATTTCACTGTCTGGTGATGTGGCATAAAATAGCTAAAAACAGCAAACAGTGCAGACCCTGATCAGACTGCTCCTTAGGAGTAGTCTGATCTGGGTCTGCACTGTGTGCCCAGCACTACTGCCCGAATATTTGAGGTTATTATGTAATATTTTGCAAATTTTAATAACTTGGTCTCAACATGAAATTCCTCCCAAGTTTATGATATAACATAAAATTTACTCCAGACTAACATTAACCTTTATTATGCTTCAATTAACAAATGTGCATATGCCTATAAAGGGAGATTATTCAGAGATGATGCCGAGATAATTTTTCTATTAATTGTCCAGACAAGCGTAAATTGTCACTGCTCTTAAAACTGCCTGTTAGCCAGGCAGTTTAAATGGGGAAAAACGCAATGTACATGTATGTTTATCAATTCATAATAAAAATGGATTTTAAGGCCCTTCATCAAGGTGCTGCTAATCACTATCAAGGTGGCATAATCAAGAACTGTCACTGGAAAGGATAGCTCCCAAACGAAAAAACCTTTGTGGATACCATCAACAATGTCATCAAAGATGCTGGAGTAGTGCCACAGCACAGACAAGCTTAACATCAAGTTTTAAAGAGAAAAGATAGCAAGAATGATCCCAGCGTTATCTTCAATTACTCTCCTAAGAAAAAAGATCTGTTTAATTTTCATTATGATCAAGCAAATTTTCATACGCTTCAGAAGTAAAATATTACAAATCAATACACATAGTACAGGGATCTTCCATGTCACTTGCAACATGCCTTCCTCTTCAAATTACCTTTGCAACATGCCTTAATTTCCAATGAAAATTTATTAAAAGAAAACATTTTTATGTTGTTGTTGTTGTTGTGTTATGGTAAACAGCAGCTATAGACCTCCTAATAGGTTAACCAGTACTAAGTGCACTTACTTTCACCAGTAACTGAATAAGAACAGCAACATTGTAATTCATTATTTATCAGTGGCATGGACTTTGGATTATCTGGTAATAAAACATGTCATTTTCCTTACTAAAACGATCATTCATGAAACAATTAATCTTTACATCATCAATAGATTCAAAAGGATGTGTCTCATTGTGGGATGAATTGATATAAATTTAAAGCAAACTCATAATTTCAGATGATGATACACATGTGATTCCAAAATAATTTCTTCTCATTCTCCATAGAAACACAAGTTGTCCCTCTTTCTCTCAATTTAACACATGTTGTCCCTCTTTCTCTCGTTTTAAAATGTATTTTGTAGCCCTGATTAAAATTGTGTCAGCTATGCAGTTCTAATGAAAGCCACAACATGAGCGCCATGTGCACCACACAAAGACTCGGACCAGCCTGGGTATCCACCCAGCCTGATCAAAGTCTTCGCTTGCGCCTAAATGGTAGCTAAGGGTCTAAGCTACCTCCAGGCCAACAGTGAAGACTTTGATCATACTGGGCAGATGCTGATCCAAGTATTCGCTGGGTGCACATGCCACTTTGTTGGTTTTTCTCATGTCGTGGCTCAACTATCATCAAAACCCATTACAATCTGGAGCTCTGAGAGTCAAACATGAAATTTGGAGACATACGCGTACTCCGTCATTGCTAAGGAATTTTGTTTTAAATTGCACGTCATGCACATTCACTGCAGGAAGGCACAAACAGTTACTGTTCATTTGTAATACCATACCACAGATGTAATTCTATACAGTATTACAACATTATATTCTTAGACGTCACAATAAGTTATTCTTATGAATGAAAACAATATTCTGGTCATGCAACTTTCATATTATGTACTCCAGTGCACTTATACCTCAGTACAGTCCTGACACAATAGCACAGTAACACAGGGTATAATCGATTCCGCCAATTTTCTCCTGCAGAGACTGTCCGTCATATTTGGCTTCCGCTGAGACTGTCCGCGAACTCTTGCTTCCTGCAGAGACTACTGTCCTCGAAAAATGGCTTCCTGCCGAGGCTGTCCGCTTGATTTTGCTTCCTGCCGAGAGTCTCGGCAGGAAGCAGAATCATGCGGACAGTCTCTGCAGGAAGCCATTCATCATGTACAGAAGTCTCGGCAGGAAGCAAGAGTTCGCGGACAGTCTCGGTGGAAGCCAAATATGATGTACAGTCTCTGCAGGAAGCGAAAATTAGCGGAATCGATTATACCCTGTGAATAACAAGTCAGAATTCCTCCATAACCTGTCCATGTACATATGCAAATAGCCAAGCTCTGCACTAGACATAAAACGGTTAATATATAATTGTCACAGTACATAATGACACACTAAGGCAAATTATCACTGTAGGTAATTTTAGGTAATCTTGATAAAGCTGAAGATATATCACCGTTCTTGTGACATTTGATTGTAAATAATTAAGGGCTGGTCTAAACAAGAGCAGCTAACAATATTGTGTCATTGAGAAACTGCTGTAATATGATAAAGATTTTGATAAATCTACCATATCAAATCTAATAAGAAAATTCTGCTTTAACACAGGCCCAGCTTCCTTTTCAACAGATATTTCAATGAAATTGCTAAGTATGACCTTCCATTTCCGTCTGATATCCAGGACTGGTGCTATGGCCAATATTTTTTGTGATATCAACTTTAGAACTGTGGCACATAAATTTGTGATTTTTCTTATAATCTTCACCAAATGTAAAATTGCCGCTATTCTTTTGGATGAAAATATACAGGTAAATTTACACCTGTATGATATCACTGCCAAGACATCCACCACTGACAGTACTTTTATCAAACACTTGACCATGTTGACAAAATATTAGTTTAAATAAAAATGACCTCTACAATGGTCAACCAATCCTAGATTATCCATACTTATTGTAGGTAGATAGGTGTTAAAATCATCTATTGATATTTTTGTTTGCTTTTCTTCTGATTCACTGAACTCACTTCAGAATAGGACAATATACGGATATCAAAATAATACAAGCTTCAAGTTCATAGTGGCCTAAAATCTTTCAGATCATACATATATCCTTCTTAACCTTAATTTACCTTATATAATTTTTTATTCTATCATTTTTTTATTTTGTATCTGAGAACAATCAAAATGTTATCCTGTAAAGTGCCAATTTTTTTTTTTTTTTTTCTTTCTTTCTTAAAACCAGTCAGTGTACATCATCTGTTATTAAATACAAGACAAATTAAAGTTCATCATCATGTTATCTAATACAATATATTAAAGTCCATTATTGTACAAGAACCTGAAATGATAAAGCAATATTACTTTCATAACTGTAAATAAAAGAGTAACACAAAAGTTAGAAATCCATTTCCGTATCATGCATACAGAATACGTGAAGCAAAATTAAGAGTAAATAGGCTCTAACTTAACCATGCTGGCTGGAGTTTTATTATTACTTACTGTGAAAAAGAAAATTCAAGAGTTTTATAAATATTCTATACTAAAACCCCAGCCATAAAGAATATGATAAAATGCCATAGAAATCCATATAGCTTCATGCAGTCTACAACAGTTACACCCACCAGTTCTGAAGGTTCTTGTTCTGTATGCTCCTGTTTACTTTCAGACTTTTCAATAACTGGTTCAGATTCTTTTACAACATCTTGGTCCACAGTTTTATCTTCCTGAACCTCAGGAGCCAGTTGTTGCTCAGTGATATCATCTACAATGACAGCTTGTTCTGTTGACTGATTTACTTCATCCTGTGCCTGCTCACTAACTTGGCTGTCTATTTTGTCCATATCTTGAACTTCCTCCTGTACAGTTTGATCTTTCTCAACACTAAGGTCATCATGGACTTCTGTAATTGCTTGATCTGCTGGTATAACCTGTGAATCTGCCTCCTGAACAACTTGTTCTGATCTTGCTGAAATATCTTCTTCTTCACTGAAATGATGATCAACCACAGAAAGGTCTGCTGGTTCTTGTTGTGCTTGTTCAGCTGTAACTGTATCTTCTTGTGTTTGCTGTTCATTCAGCTCCATTTTTCCTTCAATAACTGCTGATTCCAGGTGTTCATCATGTACTGGCTCTACTGCAATCTCACTATCTGGTTCTCTGACATCATCAGCAGTTTTCTCTGTATGTGTTGACTCTTTTGACTCCTCATTTTCTGTCTCCGTTTGTTGATCTAATTCTTTCAACTTTGTCTGATCAAGTGACTGATCAATGTCATCTTTTAAAGGCTCCTCTTCTGCCTTTGGAACTTCTTGATCAACTTCAGTGGCATCATTTACAGCTATCTTATCTTCAGCAATTTCTGTTTCCTCTTTTTCAAATTGGTTTGTCTCCATGGTTTCTGTAACAGTCTCGGGTTCACCTTTGGCAATTTCATCAGCAACAACTGGCTCTTGTCCTTTGACAGGAAGATTTTCTTCTGGTTCAGGAATTTTGTCAACTTCTTGTTCCACAATACCTTGGTCAATAGATGATTCATCCTCTTGATCCAGTGGTCCCTTGTCTGTTTGGTCCTTCTTAACAGTTCCACTTGTTCCATTTACTTCTCCCTCAGCCAAAAGGACCTCACCAACATTTGCTTTTCCCTATTTTCCACAAAACAGCATACAAGAACTAATAAACTCTGGTCATTGTACTAATTTAACAATACATGTATATGCAAGTCTTACTAGACATGAAAATGATCAAAATTAATCTAAACTTTGAAAGGAAGGAGGGATTTACAATATAGAGCAGTCTATATCTAACATGGTTTAAGTGATACAAAATCAAACTTACACAAACCTATGTGTAATCAAACTCAACATGATGTTACAGTAACATCAAATATTGTTCATTGATACAAACAATATAAAACTAGCAATTCAAAAATATAACTTTACCATTGACAGTGTTACAATAACAATAAGTGTATCCCTAAAAACAGGCTTTTGCAATAAATTTATCTAGAAAATGTGAAAAACTGGGGATCTAAGATCTACCAAAATATGTCACACAATATCAAGAAAATCCTTTATGCAGATACAATTTTAGTGTCAATACAAACTTTTCTCTGCAAGAAAACAGAAAGTTGTATGATCTTATCAATAATGCTAAAATCTTCTATATATTTCATCAATGAGTTCTCTAAAGTAGCAGAGCTTTTGAGCATGTCACATGAAATGGTGCCTTATGCCTAATGTGAACAGCAAAGATTCCAATAGTTTAGACTGCAATGATGTGCAGTCAGCAAGAGTCTTTACAGCTCAAGTCACTATATACAGACTCACAGAGGCCTAAATAAGGTAAGTGTTTGATGACAATTCTGAGAATTTTTTTCTTGTTTCTCCATAAAAACCTATGTTGTGACCCTCATCAGACCCATCTCTACGAAATGGTTCTACTGAGGGTCACAACATATGATTTTATGGAGAATTAGCAGAAATTATCTTAGAATTGTAATCAACTATTCATCTAGGTTTCTGAGACTCTCAAAAAAGCAAAGACTTTGTCAGACTCACTTCCAACCTAGAAGGAAGCTGACCTAAGTCTTAGCTATTCACACCTCAAAAAGCACCCTTTCCTTTGACATGGCTCATATGGAAAAAGAAAAGCATATATACCTGTGTGTCCGATTCTTCTGTGCTCTCCCCATTTCTCTGTTCTTCCATTATCTCCACATGGGAACCATCGAAATTATTTGTATCCATAGTAACACCAGAATCGTCACTTGTAATTGGTCCCGAATTCCCTAGTAAATCCACTTCGTTTGAATCTGTTGTACCTAACAAATCTTCTGTATGCCCATTTGTATGTATTTCTGTATCTTTCTCATTTTCAAGAAAATCATATAGAGGATTAGCAGAGGGAGCTTTTAAGTCTTGGTTGTATGTATCATTAGATATTTCATATAATGGATTAGATGGCCCACTGTCCATAATATCTTGGGATGAGTTGTTACTGAACTCATACAGAGGATTTGTGTTCGCTTCTAAACTAATTTTTCCACTGCCATTCTGGGAAGACACCTGTAAAAATAAAAGAGAACAAAGTTAAATTTGTGGCTGCATCATCACCATGCCCCCACGCCCAAAAAGTGCTAAACACCATTGAATATAGGTAAACTGAGAACAGGTTGACAGATGGCTGGATGAATTGCTGTTTCAACAGTATTTCAGTCATACCAAGCCAAGGTAAGAGTGACATTCAAAGGCTGCATGCAAGGGAACCCTGTTCAAGGCTGAAAACATTTCTGCCTCCAGCTGGATTCGAACCTGGACCACTAGCTTAGCATATGAGTACTTTACCCACCAAGCTACTGAGTCTCTACAGAGCAGTCATAAGGTCATTCCTGCTGACCAAGACATTTCTGATTAGGGTCACCACCAACATTTATTTATCATATGACGTCGCTGTTATTCAGTGGGTAATATTGTGTCATAAAAATCATATGACCACACATGTAATAACACTTTGGCGCGTACACGCAACATCACTGACAATGTCTATGTCAACAATGCTTTTTTATAGAAAAAATGTTCAGCTTGAAGGCATTTAATCCCATATTGAAGGGTTATATGATAAACAGGAGCAGCTGTAGCGTAGTGGATAACACTCCAGACTACCAATCCAGGGGTCGCAGGTTCGATCCCCCGCTTCTCCGGTCTTTCGGATGAGACTTTAAACCGAGGTCCCATCTCCATATGACCTCGTTGTTGGTGGGACGTTAAACCCGAGTTCACTCACTCACTCACTATATGATAAACAGAATCTTACACTCATGGTCATTTCATGTGAAATTTATGAAACTCGCCAAAGGCTCATTTCATAAATTTCATATGAAATGATCACTCGTGTAAGATCCTCTATATGAAGAAAGAAGAAAAAACATCCACAATTATCATCAAATACCCCCTCTTATCTAACTGTCTAATGCTCTCCTCTTATCTAACTGTCTAATGCTCTCAATATGTGCACATTTTAAAACCTGGAGTGGCATAGTTTTGGATGGCAGAGACTGGACATGAACTGGCAAAAATCTGCACCTTCCAGCCTTGGATCATACTACAACAGGAAAGAATATGCTCCTTCATGAATGAAAATTCTTTCCTGTATAAGTGCCATACTAAATCAATGGAATGAAGACGGAGAGTTTATCATCTCCAGTCAATTCTAGAGCCCAGGTAGCTCAGTTGGTTAAGCGCTGGCCTACTGATCTAGCGGCCGTGGGTTCCAGCCCTACCGTAGGCAGAGTTCTTTCCATCATAAACGGTGTTCCATTGCACACAGCCTTTCATTATCACCCGCCCATCATCCTGATATGACTGAAATACTGTTAAAAAGGACGTAAAATCTCAAGTCAGCCATACATCCATCTTGTCAATTCCACTCCACGCCATTCCATGCTTTAAACTATTCCCCCAATGTAAGTTAGTTATGGTAACTTTTTATTGCTTCTGGACTGACAATTACATGTATAAATTCCAGATTGAAAGATATAGGTGTCTATATTAACCCAAGGCACTACTTTATTTGCACATTATGGTTCTAATGACACCTTTTAAACCATTTTAATTACATTATTTACTTCAATGCTCCTCCAGCCAACACCAAGGGATGTAATCTTTCTAACCAAACATACTCTTTTAATCTGCAGTTGTATCCCTTACATGCATCATTGTGCACCTGCAGCTTCCGCAGCTAGACTATATAGCTTCAGAGACTAGCTTGTTTGTGTGAGTGTCTACTTTTCCCAATAACAAATCGTTTAGTCAGACTGGAAAGTCTCGTTCTTCTTCACCGTTTTTCTTCAACACCAGTTCAGATTTGGGTGCAAGTGTCTCAGCCCCTGCACACCAGTTTTATATTCAAACCACACCAAATAGTCAAACCTGTCCTATGGGGTCACCCAGGGAAAAGAAAAAAAGTGGCTGTGGCTGCTTAAGACAGGTGACCCCTTAATACAGGTTCATTTGCACTGTGTTTTGATTCATGGGACCCAGAAAAGAGGGCTGCTTAAGGCAGGTGATCCCTTAAGAGGTGATCACATACCGGTAAGCAGGTTTTTACTGTATTTCAAAAATAGTGTTTCCTGAACACTGTCAAATAACAAACGAGTTAGCTCTGTGAATGGTTGAAGTCAGTGTAGAGTAGCATAAAATTTGCCTTAGCCCATTATCGAACCTGACCTAGCTCTTACTGCATAAGTTTGGTCGTGACTACTCAAGAACAGTAGCCTCTATCATGTTGGCAGGACGATATACAGGATTTCTTGACTGTTACTCTATGTAACTCTTGTGTTAACAGTCAAACTTGGCCATTATTGAACTTAGCCATAAAGATATTGTGAAAGTTTGGTCATGACTGCTCAAAAAGTGTAGCCTCTACCGTGTTAATAAGTTTGTGGCTAATGTTATATGAGCCGCGACACGACAAAACCAACAATGTGGTTGTGCGCCCAGCGCAGACTCAGATCAGCCTGGGCATCCGCCCAGTCTGATCAGAGTCTCCGCTGTCCGCATGGAGGTAGCCTACACCATTAGCTACCCTCTGAGCACTAAACAAAAAGTCGGATCAAACTTGGCGGATCCCAGGCTGATCTGAGTCTGCAATGGGCGCACAACCACATTGTTGGTTTTGTCGTGTCGTGGCTCATATATGTTTTAACCCTCTGACTAAAATTATGTTTGCATTGTATTGTACTATACTGTTTTGTATTGGTAAGTAATGGAAGGATGGACAGAGGACAGATGGTGACTAATCACAACAGCTCACCTTGAGCATTTTGTGCTCAGGTGAGCTGGAAAAAAAAAACCTACACAAAAAGAAGTACCTGTCAGTCATTCATTAAGCCTTCACAACAAGCAGATGAGCATTCACCTTCCTTTTAATTAAAGTCTGGCAGATCAACTGCCAGGTTTCACTCATACCAGAGCCCCGGAAAAGAGACTTTTACGAACAATTATGAGATTATTTTTCCTCTTTCTCCATAAAACATATGTTGTGGCACCTCATTAGAACTGCCTCAGTGAGGCAGTTCTAATGAGCAGCCACAACATATGTTTTGTGGAGAATTAACAGAAATTACCCCCCAAATTCTCATGGAAATCCCTTTTTATCTGGAGCTCTGTGCAGCTGACTGCTTTATCTTTAGATTATCTCAGAAAGTGCATCTTCAAGTAGACTGATATTGATATGAATCATGTCTGTGATTCAAGATGAGATAACTCATAATGCCTCAAAGCATGCTAACAGCCCTTCCCAAATAGTGACAAGCTCAAGGTATGCCAAACTTTTGGGGATGCAAGTACCCCCATACACACCCTCACCCACCTTCACCCCATCTCCCTTACACATTTTGGATTCCCCTTACACATTTTGGATTCACGAGCCCAGCTTGAGGCGAGAATCTTTCCTTCTGAAAAATGGGTTCCATTGCACACAGCCTTACATTAACATACTACCATCGTCCTGATATGACTGGAATACTGTTGAAAAGGACGTAAAAATGCAAGTCATCTATCCATTCATCCATCCTTGTCTATGCACATTTTTGTTCTATAATTAATACCCAGGAACTTGAGATACAACAGAAGTAAGAAATAAACTCCCAGAGGCTTTATTTTGGTATCATATGTATGGTATGTAGACTGTGACCCCTCCTTCACAAATAATAGTGTAGATAAAAATCTACTACTACATTTTATCTGGCCTACAATCTACCCTTGTGTCTGGTACAAGATTATGGCCTTATTCAATATTTGCAGAAGTTAATAACCAAATATGATTTAAATCAAAGGTGTACCACCAAACTTTAGTATTTTTATGGTATATTTGTATTGAGAGCCCAAGGAATCAGTACCCTATTGTCACATGAATAACACTTTTAGCCCTGAGACTTGTCCAAATTTGAAAAAAAAAAAAGACAGAAAATTCCATTACAAAAATTTAGCATCATCATAGTTAAATAGAGCAATAACCATCTCCATATTATGACCATGTGTCAGTGGGACATTACACCCTCGTCCACTCACTAAATATATTCACTCGATACAGACCAATAGATGTACTATGTTTTCTTAAAGTTCCCATTCTTTTTACATCATTTTTTGAGAGAATGTAATGCAAAATGTCGAAACTGATTTATACATATTTACCTCAATTTGCCCATTCTGATTAACAACTTCCATTGTAAACAGTTAAATTTTAATTCTCCAAGTGAAAGAACAATATTTTTCTCTAAATCCAACGACACAACTAATATAATATGTGGAACAATTTTATGAAAGTATCAAAGTTCAGAATGACTCAAATTTCACAAATCCATGGTATTTAATACAAGTACAATAGGTATTTATTATGAATGAAAAAGGTGTGTGAAACTCTCCCAGTTTCCTTTCCTAATGAATGAAACAGTAATAAGCACTTCTAAATTTCACCAGCTGAACTGGATGATACTTATATGCAAACTAATATTACCATACACCCTAGACAAAAAGTTCCCAGACATTTACCAGAGCTCTTGAAAAAGGCAAAATATCTGGAATACCAGAAAAATGCTAAAAGTTGGGACACCTAAAATAGTTACCATGAATAGTTTAGTTCCACAAGGAAGAGTGTAGATCACGATCAGACTGCTCCCTAAGGGGCAGTCTGATCTGGATCTGCACTGTTTGCTGAGACCTGTCTGTCCCAATATGTAGATATTTATGGTATTTGGAATAAATGCTAGTTTTTTTCCCTCATTTGAATCAGTAATCAGTTATTTTTTCTTTTATTATGCAGCTTGGCACTAAAGCACCCACTTGCAATCCTTAATAATTTTGATGATCCATGTAATGGCTCTTTAAAACATATCAACAAGAATTCCATGGAATGCGGTGTCTCGCCTGTTTGCCCATTGTCACAAAACAAGAGCTAAATCAGAAAACGCAACCCAAAGTTTATGCCGACACCGTAAAAGTAATACCTACCGGTATGTCTCACTTCCGCTAACTGCAGGCGAGACAAAACAAGAGGCCCAAATGGGCCTGATATCACTCACCTGGCTATTGTGCAACAGGACCATTCTGATACAAAATTGGTCCAATTCCACTGAGAATTTCTCATTTTCACATTTTGCTACTTTCAGTAACAGAGGCCAACTTGCCTGGTCTTTATATATTTACTTTTGAAACACCTCAATGCAAGAATCATTTTGCCACAAATTTCATCAAAATCCATTCAGGGGTTACTGAGATATTGCCAGTTTCATGTTTTGTACTATTTTTAGTAATGGCAGATGGCGGCCATCTTGGATTGCTAAAATGTAAAAAATCGAAAAGCCTTCATGCAAGGACCATTTTGACACAAATTTGGTCCAATTCAATTGAGATTTTCTAATTTTCACATTTTTCTATTTTTAGTAACACAGGCCAACATGACTGGTCTACATTAAGATATTTTTGAAACATCTCAATGCAAGAATCATTTTGACACAAATTTCGTCAAAATCCATTCAGCGGTTACTGAGATATTGTCATTTTCATGTTTTGTGTTATTTTTAGTAACGGCAGATGGCAGCCATCTTGGAATGCCAAAATGCAAAAAATCGAAAAAGCTTAATGAAAGGACCATTCTGACACAAAATTAACCCAATTCCATTGAGATTTTCTAATTTTCACATTTTTCTATTTTTAGTAACAGAGGCCAATATGACTGGTCTACAGTTAGATATTTTTGAAATATCTCAATGCAAGAATCATTTTGACACAAATTTCGTCAAAATCCATTCAGCGGTTACTGAGATATTGTCATTTTCATGTTTTGTGCTATTTTTAGTAACGGCAGATGGCGGCCATCTTGGAATGCCAAATTGCAATTAATCGAAACGACTTCATGCAAGGAACATTCTGACACAAAATTGGTCCAATTCCATTCAAGGGTTCTTGAGTAATTGTCATTTTTATGTTTGTGCTATTTTTAGTAACACCAGATGGCGGCCATCTTGGAATGCCAAATTGCAGTTAATCGAAACGGCTTCATGCAAGGAACATTCTGACACAAAATTGGTCCAATTCCATTCAAGGGTTCTTGAGTAATTGTCATTTTTATGTTTGTGCTATTTTTAGTAACGGCCCCCATGGTGGCCATCGTGGATAGTCAACTGGCACAAAATTGAAATAATTCCATTCAAGAACCATTTCTGACCAAATCTGGTCAGAATTGGTTGCATTTTCTTTAGATATTGACATTTGAGCAAAATCGGCCTTGTAAACGCTAAGTAGGTCACTGTGACCTAATTCCGCTATAGATTTTTTTTATTTTTACAATTTTCAATACCAAGGTCCCACTTATATTCCATGCAAACTTTCGACCAAATATACCAAATGGTTCTGGAGAAGAAGTTGATTTTATTGTTTTTGCTATTTTTAGTAACGGCAGCCATCTTGGATTCTTGACCTGATCCAATTTTACAATTTTGAAACCCTGCAGTCTGGTCATGCTCCATGTGAAATTTGAGATCCATGGGTTCAGTGGTTTTAGAGAAGAAGTTGTTTGAAGTTGTTTAAATAGGTCATTTTTTGACATTGGCATTTGAGCAAAATTGCACACGTTAACAGAAAGTAGGTCACTGTGACAAAACTCTGCTACAGATTTTTTTCATTTTTACAATTTTGAATACCAAGGATTCACTGATGCTCCAGGCCAAAATTCAGACAAATATACCCAGTGGTTCTGGAGAAGAAGTTTATTTTGTTGTTTTTGCTATTTTTAGTAACGGCGGCCATCTTGGATTTTCAACCTGACCCAATTTTACAATTCTGAGACCCTGGAGTCAGGTCATGCTCCATGTGAAATTTGAGAACCATGGGACCAGTAGTTTTACAGAAGAAGATGTTTGAATATTTGTTTTTAGGTGTTGACGGACGACGCACGGACGCACGACGCACGCATTGGTATGACAATAGCTCACTATGGCCCTTCGGGCCAGGTGAGCTAACAAACCATAATGATATTTGGTTCCACACATTACATAATTACTAGCAGATGTCATATTACATACAGAGTTGTAGGATATTTAATTCCATGGGTTGTACACTGTAACTGTATATAGTGTATTTATCCTAAATACTGGGATGTTTAACAACAGTTACTGCAGTACATGCTATAATTAACTTACCGTAATGTGCTTATATATTGGTATGCCTAAAATAATGAATTTTCCATTTGGGAGAAATGGAAAATTAATTATTTTAGGTGTCCCAATACTTAAGCACATAAGGGTAAAACTGATGAGCATGGCTAGGAACAGTCCAGTATAGTTCTATATTTTATTCAAATGCACTTAGGGACACTTACATACAAGATATAACAGAAACTCTGTGACAGCAAGGAACATTCTAAGAATCCAGACTAACACTGAATGAAAATAGCTGAATTTGCAAACAGCATAGATCCAGATGAGGAGGCTGATAATGAGCCTTCTCATCTGGATCTACACTCTTTGCCCTCTGGTCTTTAAATTTTCAATATGATATAGCACTTGAACCTAACATTTTTTGACAATTTGCACACATGAATTTCTTTATCTGCACTTTTGGTATTTTAAAGATTAAGAATTTTAATTTATCTTGAACTGGAAGGCCATATGACTAAGTTTTCTAACAGAGCTACCTTTTTCATACAAAAACAAATAATAGATAAAAATTCTTTATTAATAAATCTCGCAACTTGCCACAATTAAAAACAACCATTAATTGTTGTGAGAAAATTAATTGTTTCATGAAAATAAATTAGGGCTCCCATTCTAATGCACTTAGGCAGAGTAACCTTTCACCTAGTGAAAACTATGAAAAAGGCATAACCATAAAGCTTCAAAAAAGATTTATGTTGTGGGGGCCCCTCATTAGAATTGCCTTTGCAGAGGTTCTTATGCAGGGCCACAATGTATGCTTTATGGTGACTGATCATCATTAATCAAAGTTCCACCTTATCCACAGGGTATAACCAGTCCTCCAATTTTTGCTTCCTGCAGAGACTGTACATCATATTTGGCTTCCACTGAGACTGTCCGTGATCTCTAGCTTCCTGCAGGGACTACTGTCCTCAAAAAAATGGCTTCCTGCTGAGACTGTCTATGTGACTCTGCTTCCTGCCGAGAACCTCGGCAGGAAGCACAATCACGCGGACAGTCTCTGCAGGAAGCCATTAATCATGTACAGAAGTCTCGGCAGGAAGCAAGAGGTCGCGGACAGTCTTGGAGGAAGCCAAATATAATGTACAGTCTCTGCAGGAAGCGAAAATTGGCGGACTGGTTTATACCCTGTGTTATCTGAGGCTCTGCTAATTTTTTGCAGCAAGAAATTTTTGCAAGTTTTCAACTTACTTGACACAGTGCCACTCCCAAAATAACTAGGATCCAAAATAGCTTGAAATATTTTTCACATGTAGCACTGAGCCTGCCAGGAATTTCAACTATTTCTGCAGTTTAAATAGCTGGCTAGAATTACCAGCCAGTTTAGCATTTTCTACATCAGCTTAATCTACACATCTAACAGCTAAATAATTAACTGTGCAGCAAATTTTCTGCATGTTTCAACAGCTAATAGTTGCAGAATAAAACATGAAGCAAACAGTGCAGACACCGATCAGATTGCTGGATATGATATTTTGACCACTTGGCCAGTATCAGCATGCATGTGTTGCCACAGAAATTTCTAATACCATAACTGAAGCAAACAGTGTAGAACTGACTAACTGCAATAAGTCCAATCGAGAAAATGAGCTGCTGCATGACAAAACCGAGTGGCATGTGTGCCCAGCAAAGACTCAGATCAGCCTGGGCATCCGCCCAGTGTCTAAGCTACCTCCATGCTGAAGGCAAAGACTTTGATCAGTTAAGGCAGATGCACAGGCTGACCTCACTCTTCACTGGTCACACATGCATCTTTGTTGGTTTTGTCAAGTCAGGGCTTGTAATTAAATGCTATTTCCCATTGAGCTCTTTGACAGTTGAACTCCTTGACTGGACATGATAGCTAAGCTCTTTGTCAGAACAAGACAACTTAGCTCTTTGACAGGACAAGACAACTGAGCTCTTTGACAGGACAAGACAGCTGAGCTTTTTGACTGGACGAGACAGCTGAGCTCTTTGACAGGACAATACAGCTGAGCTTTTTGACTGGACGAGACAGCTGAGCTCTTTGACAGGATGAGACAGCTCAGCTCTTTGACAGGACAAGACAGCTGAGCTCTTTGACAGGACAAGACAACTGAGCTCTTTGACAGGACAATACAGCTGAGCTCTTTGTCAGAACAAGACAACTGAGCTCTTTGACAGGACAATACAGCTGAGCTCTTTGACAGGACAAGACAGCTGAGCTTTTTGACAGGACAATACAGCTGAGCTCCTTGACAGGACGAGACAGCTGAGCTCTTTGACAGGATGAGACAGTTGAGCTCTTTGACAGGACAAAACAACTGAGCTTTTTGACCAGACAAGACAACTGAGCTCTTTGATAGAACAAGACAGCTGAGACCTCTGATGGGACAAGGCAACTGAGCTCTTTGACAGGACAAGACAACTGAGCTATTTGACAGGACATGACAGCTGAGATCTTTCTCAGAACAAGACAACTGAGGTCTTTGACAGGACATGACAGCTGAGATCTTTGTCAGAACAAGACAACTGAGCTCTTTGACAGGACATGACAGCTGAGATCTTTGTCAGAACAAGACAACTGAGCTCTTTGACAGGACATGACAGCTGAGATCTATGTCAGAACAAGACAACTGAGCTCTTTGACAGGACAAGACAACTGAGCTCTTTGACAGGACAAGACAACTGAGCTTTTTGACAGGACAAGACAGCTTAGCTATTTAACAGGACGAGACAGCTGAGTCTATGACAGGACAAAACAACAGAGCTCTTTGACAGGACAATACAGCTGAGCTCTTTGATGGGACAAGACAGCTGAGCTCTTTGACCGGATGAGATAGCTGAGCTCTTTGACAGGACAAGACAGCTGAGCTCTTTGACAGGAAAGGACAACTGAGCTCTTTGACAGGATGAGACAGCTGAGCTTTTTGACAGGTCAAGACAACTGAGCTCTTTGACAGGACAAGACAGCTGAGCTTTCTGACAAGACAAACAAACTGAGCTCTCTGACAGGACAAGACAGCTGAGCTTTTTGACAGGACAAGTAGACTTTACTAAGTTTTTGCTGGGTTACACTTTCTGGGGCAGCAACTTACATTTTTGAATCTCTTTTCAAATGGGTCTACTCTTAAAGGAAAACATTTGCTCCCAGGTATTTACCTTTGTAAAACTGTGAAACTTAATTAACGGCTCTCGGAGACTGTTTCTAGATCTAAATCGAGTGTTCTCCCACAGAAGACAGAACCCAAATTCTATCATGGAAATGTCCACTGTAGGAATTACCAAGGTATGGCTTTGGAGTTTTTTTCTTGAGTAATAAGAAGGTATCCAAAAATAGTCATCAAAATAGATCCCTATAACATGCAGCCTCGTCTGGGTTTATTATGTCTGTAGTTCCTAATTTTTATTGTGGTGGTGCATAATTACTAGAATGGTGCCATTAATTTACATTAAATACAAACCACAAACCCAAATACCATTCCAAAGTTTTGATTCATGGATATTTATTAGTTCTGTCAAGAAAAACAACATAATTTAATTTGAATTAAGGCTAGGCACTTTCTTAATATGGTCAAAAGGAAACACACAGAGCATTGTGCAGGGTAAAGCAAACAGCCTATGCTCTTAACCTTTCAAGCACCAAAAAGCAGACGACAAAATTTACGTCTGCAAAAATTTCAAAAAAAAATTCACAATAGAAGAAGAGGTGGAAAGACAATATTAAAGAGTGGACAGGGATGGACTTTAATTGCCAGCTAAGCTAGGGCAGCTGAAACAAGGAATTGTTGCAAAGTCATCTGTGGTGCCCAAACAACCTTTCAAGGATATGGGACAGAATAGAACAGAATCTCAAATGGGGTCTAGACTTTGCACGACTAGACTCCTGTGAGAAAAAGACAATACTTCCTGATCAGAGTGATTTAACTTGACAATCTTATGGAGTCTCAAATAAGGTGGGATTATTTCTAGTCAACAAGTGACGAAATAACCCAAACCACAACCTAAGCCAGACTCAACCCCAAACCCTGATTTGCTGACTACAAAAATTTGAATTTCGGATCAGCTCTGGTGATATATGAACCTTCATTCATGGATTTTAATCAAATCAGTCTGTCATTATTTCTACATGTTCTCCACATATCTATGATTCTATCTTACAATGTCAACAATATATGACATCTATGTTGATTTTCTTTAAGAAAGACAAAAAGGGGCTATGAAACTTGATAGTCACCCTACACAAAATGCGCACTTGCGCAAAAATTCTAAATATTGGGACAGGTAAGTCTGTGGAAACAGTAAAGACCACCATCAGACTGCTCCTATATGTCTGATCAGAGTCTATACTGTTTGCTATTCCATTTGCATCTTTTAGATGTATGGATGGCTTGTGATTTTGCATCCTTTTCAACTGTATTTCAGTCATATCAGGACGATGGGAGATTGATAATGAAAGGCTTCGTTAAATGGAACTCTGTCTACCAATGAGAAGATTTCCGTCTCTCGGAATCCATCTCAGGACTGCTAGATAAAAAGGCCAGGGCTTAAGCCACTGAGCTACCAGGGCTTGGCATCTTTTAGATGTCTTACACATTGTAAATAACAGTAATTATTTTAGGTGTCTTTTTTTAATGGTAGTTGAACACCTCATTTTCTAATATGGACATGTCTACCCATACTACCATGAGCTGGTTCAGAGAAACCTGTTGGCAAATGATCAGAGTGCTTCTTGTGGGCAGCCTAATCTTGATTTGTTTAGACAGAGTGCCCAAATGCATTGGGTAAATTGGTACTGTAATTTCTCTTCTTTCACCATTAACATTGAAAGATAGAAATTTTGTCATCTGCTTTTTTGGCATTTACACTTCAAAACATATAATGTGGCACCGCCTTGCCTGGGTGGTTCTAATGAGGTGCCACATTATATGATTCTGAGGAGAATAGGCAAAATTATTTCATTACATTGTGTTGGGCTCAGGTTTTTATTACTACATACTTAATCAAATACTGCAATGTTACCTCATAATACCTTAGCCAACTTCAATCCTAAAATATATGTGTCTAATCAAAGAAACCTTTGTTTAATGAGCCTGAGTAAACAAAGCCTGTCGGTATACATTTTTTAAAAATAACCATGCAGGTGTTTAGCAGTGCCACTAAAGCCCAAAAATTCTGGGACACCATAAGTTGATTTTATTTGCTGGTGATGTGACGGGTTGTCATCTGGCTGTGTTGTCATATGCATCAGAGTGCATTACATGCACTGAACAACTGTATACTGAATACTGGTGGGATGTCACCTGGCTGTGATGTCATCTGGCTGTGATGTCATGTTTGCATCAAACGGCCTTAATTTAAGATAGATGCAACACCTTGCTGTGTTGTAACCTGGCTGTGATGTCATCTGGATGTGATGCCATGTACATGTAAGCATCAGAGGACATTACTGAATAGGTGTAGCACCATGCTGTGCTGTCATCTGGCTTTGTTGTCATGCATGCAACCAAGTGCATTACTAAATAGATGCAGCAGCTTGTTTGGATGCCATCTGGATGTGATTTCATGTTTGCGTCAGAGGGCATTAATTGATAGGTGCATTACTTTGCAGTGCTGTCATCTGGCTATGCTGTCATCTGGTTTTGATGTCATGTATGTGTCAGAGGGCACTACTGAATATGTGCAGCACCTTGCTTTGTTGTAATCTGGCTGTCAGGTATGCATCAGAGGACATTAATTAATAGGTGCAACAACTTCCTGTGGTTTCATCTGGCTGTGATGTCATGTACATATCATAGTGCATTACTGAACAGGTGCAGCATCTTGCTGAGTTGTCATCTGGCTGCATTGTCATGTTTGCATCACGTTCATTACTGGCTAGGTAGAATACCTTGTTGTGTTGTCATCAGGCTTTGATGTCATATTTGCATCAGGCTGTTTTCTGGATAGGCTTAGCACCTTGTTGTACTGTCATCTGGAAGTGCTGTCATGTATCTATCAGTCTGCATTACTGAATAGATGCAGCAACTTGCTGAAATGTAATTTTGCTGGGATATTATGTTTGCATTAACAATTACTAAATAGATGTAAAACCTTGCTTTGATGTCACCAAGCTGTTTTGTCGATCTTTCTGGCTGCCATGACATGTTTGCACCAGACTGAGTTGCCAAAAGGTGCAGCACCTTGCTGTGTCATCATCTGGCTGTGATGTCCTGTCCTGCATCAGAGTGCATTACTGAATAAAGTGCCTTTTAAGCTGTCGTCATACTGTGATGTGTTCTGCATTTTTAAACATGTGCAATGCTTTGTGTTGTCACCAGGATGCAATGCTGTATTTGCAGCAGACAGCATCACTGAACTGACATAATGACTGGTTGTGCAGTCATCTGGCTGTGATGTCATGCAAAAATATGTGTAGAGACTTCTTTGGTTTCATCTGGTTGTGATGTCAGTTTTTATCATAATAAGGTACACCACCTTATTGTGTTGTCATCTGGCTTTGATGTCAAGCATTGCCTTCTCTCAATGTTATCAGGTTGTAATGACAGGTATGCAACACCCATCATTACTGAATAGGTGCAGTGAAATGTGCTGTCATCTGGCTGTGATGTATTGTTTACATAACCACATTAATGGCCTTGTGTTGTTATCTGATTGTGACATCAACAGACTACATTATTGAGTAGCTGCAGTGACTTGATACACTTGCTCTGATGTTACTACACCGGGTTGTCATTCAGCTATGATGCCATGTTTGCATCAGATTGCATTACTGAATAGGTGCAGCACCTTGTTGTGTTGTCATCAGGCACTGATGTCATGTTTGCATCCAACTACATATTCTGTTTAAGTACAGAACTTTGTGGTGTCATCAGGTTGCACGGTAATGTTTGCATCAGGGTGTATTACTGAATAAAAAAGCATCTAGGTTGTGTTGCCATCTGGCTGTATTTGCCATGTTTGCATTAGACTGTATTTCTGAATAGGTATAGCACCTCGTTGTGTTGTTATCAAGCTCGTATGGCATGTATGCATCAGAGTGGATTACTGAATAGGTGCAGCACCTTGTTGTGTTGTTATGAGGCTAAAATATCAAGTCTGCATCCGACTGTATTATTGAATAGTTAACCCTTTTTTGACCAGTGGACTTTTCCATTCTTATCATGCAGATAATCCCATTTCTAATTTTAGGGGTTTCTGGTGAATATTTTCACTTCTATTGTACTTTGCATAGAAATTCCTGCAAGCAAACAATGTAGGTCCTGATCAGACGCCGCGTTTTGCGGCGTCTGAACTGGGTCTGCACTGTTTGCATAATGTCCCCAAAACGGGTATCTGGTCTAAAAAGGGTTAAGGCAGCTTGTTGTGTTGATCAGCTGGCTGTGATGTCATGTTTGCATCAAACTGCCTTACTGAATATGTACAGCACCTTGTTGTGTTGTCATCTGGCTGTGATGTCATTGATGCATCAGAGTGCATTGCTGAATAGGTGCAGCACCTTGCTGTGTTCAGGTTTTAATGCCATATTGCTTCAATAGGTACAGCATTTAGTTGTGTTGTCATCTTGCTATAGCACACTTACAGATATGTAAAGCAACCTGCTGTGTTTTTTTAACAGGCTGTGCTATCATGTTTGCATAGACTGCATTAGTGAATATGGGTAGTACCTGCTTGTGTTGTCATCTGGCTGTGATGTCTTGTCTGCAGCAGACTGCAGTGTCATAAATTATAGGTGTAGCACTTTGTTGTGATGTTTTCGTTGTGATGTACTGTTTCCAACCGACTGCATAGCACTTTTGCTGCATTACCTCATGTTTGCAGTCCAGTTATAATACTAGAGTAAAAGTACTAGGGATGCCTTTATTTGTTAGTGTGGTTCTTGACCTTACAGAGGCACCTTGTTCTCACACATGAAAGGATAGCCAAAATCTGGGAGAAACTGCCTCTTCAAATTGACAAACATAAATGTTGAGATATGTACAACAAGAATTCAAGTGCTTTTGTAGTGCTCTTATGTATTTCAAGTAGTAAGTAACTTTAATAATTCAGAAAGAATTTTACATATATGGCCATAACATCTGATCTCTAATGACCAAAGATTATAACTGAAATTGCAGCATAATAAGGACCATGGGATACTGTAATGACCCTAAATATTCGGACAAACAGGTCTGAGCAAACACTGTAGACCCAGATTAAGGAGCAGTTTGATCAGGGTCTACAATGTTTGCCATTCTCTAAGCGACATTTGGATGCATTAATGTGTATAAAATCCACTGTCTAAGAATTTTAGAACAACAATTGTCCAACTTTTGGGTGTCCAAAATTTTAGGGTCATTACGGTAATACCAATTCGCTTACCTTCACTGTCAACCAACTTGGTACAGTGCAAAGTGGCTGTTGAGCAAGAATTCTGTTGTAATACTGATAATGGTAAATGATACTACTGTTAGTGGTTGTCAGCTGTAGACTGTCTCAGCTGAGAGCCACTTTTGCATGGCAACTGGCTGACTTTGTCGACAGCACAGGTAGGGTAATTGGTAATTTACCCCCGTGATCATGTTATGCAGATTCAAACCTGCAGCCTCTGGATTTTGAGTTCTTTACTAACGCCACCAAATCCATCATATAGGAAATAAAATTCAAGCTTTGCCTTAGCAAATATTTTATAATGTTTGATATACTTACAAAATAAAATCTTTCTCCTTTATCAGGTTACTGGATTAAGCCTTTAAACGATTTAGTTCAAGCCGAAACTATTAATTAAATATGGTAGGTTCGAACTTTTTACACAGCTAAACTAAATCACCGTATTTTAACTAAATATTTTGGAAGAAGGACATAAAGCAAACAGTGTAGACCCAGATCAGACTGCTCCCTGAGCAGTCTGATCTTAGTCTGCACTATTTGCAAATTTAAAACATCCCATGATAGTGGAATATCTATGGACATTTTTCCAATGTTGGTTAATTGTGTACTTTTAGCAGTTAATGGGTATGGAGGTTTATGGTTAATTACGGAACATTTATACAACACACAGACATGCACTCATTACACCTGTGGAATGATTAACATATTAGCCGCAAAACACAAATTTACCTGTCGTGATTAATTTTTTCCCCTTGCTTGTCTAATCATCAATAATTGAACTCGATCAATCCTTAACCTATCACAACGTTAATTATATGCACTGTGTCCTCAACGACAAAAATTTTGAACTTCAAAAGCTAAATGCTCAAACACATTTAACAATTATTAAACTGTGAGTCACACCAATTTAAGTTTCAAATAACGGTATGTTCCAAAATTAAACAATTTGACGTTTGTGACCTAATCCAACAGTGTTGAAAAACAGACTACCATACGTGTGTCCCAGAGGGTGTTTTCTGACCATTCAGGACAAGCAGGTCACCGATCAGTTCACACTTAACAATAAAAGAGATGAGCGGTGATTTTAACAGTTCTATTTTATATCGAAAGAAAATAATAATCCTTGGGATAATGAAATAGATAAACGATACAATGACCAAATACACAGGGCGTCCCATTCAAGTTCATTCAACTTAGATGGACACGCTTGAGATATTTTTACTATAAAATTTGGAAGCAAGCCTGTCAGCAGATTGTGTATTGGGTTTTGGGGTCACGTCAGGTCACAGCTCAGACTTTGTAAACATTTACTTTTTCATTAAACTGATAACTTTTAAAACTTTTGTAAATAAAGATATGATTAAGTATTTACTCATTGAATAATAACATAAGCTTTAATACTCATTGCATTGTATGCAATATGCATTGAGATTTGAACCGCAACACGAGAAAACCAACAAAGTGGCATATGCACCCAGTGCACACTCAGATCAGCCTGGGCATCTGCCCAGGCTGATCAGAGTCTCCGCTTTGCATTTACAGAGTACCTAAGACTCTAAGCTAGCCTCATGTGGACAGGGAAGGCTCTGATCAGACTGGGCCGATGCCCAGGCTGATCTGAGTCTTCCCTAGGGGCACATGCCATTTTGTCGCTTTTGTCGTGTCACAGCTTATTTATGGATTTGCAATTTAACCCTGAATATGGAATTTGGGTGTACCCCCCTGATTTACCGCAATTTTTACAAAGGGGAACAACTTGTGACTTCCTGTTTCCCTGGAAAACAAAGCCCATCCCAAGTTGGGTCTACTCTTAAAAGAACCCATTTGCTTCTAATGGAGCAAGTTCTTTCCTTTAGGAGCTCGCAACAACTGAGAAGGGAGACAAAAAAGAAACTGTAATAGTAACTGCACCTGGATGTGTACCTGTTCTGAATACTGATCTTCAGATGAGTGGCTGCTTAACCCTACTGCACTCAGAACGGCCAAAACTCCATAGAGTTTTGGCCGTTCTGAGTGCAATAGGGTTAAGACCGGTACATATAACTAGACAAGACGTCACCCAGTTGGACCATTCAGTGACCAAAATCTTTTTTTAAAATCAAGGTAGGACAAAGGCAGTGAAAGGAAAGGGGTGGCTCCGCTTTTTATATGCTGTGCCTAAGCCTATGGCCAATAGGCTACATGAAATCATTACCTTAGACAAGTCTCTGATCACATTTCATAGAAGCATGGGCTTATCTGATCCTTCACTGTTTGTTCATGCTATGGGACTGCTTTTCTCTTGAACCAGCTCATATGAGTATCATCACTATATGCCCCAAACCTTTTGCATAAGGATCTTATCAAGAAGTGATCTGAATTATCTGATGAAAGACTTACATATTAGGAGCCTACAGCCTTGAGGGCAGTCCACAAAGTTTAAAACCAAACTGGCTCCTAATGACTGAAAACCTGATAAAAGTCCATAGTTAATGTTAAAGTTTGTCATATGAAAGAATCCAGGAAGTTCTGCCACAGATCCATAGGCACCGCTTAAATAAATCTATATAAAGAAGATCCCATAGAATGATAGAAAGCTATTCAAATATGACTGCTGGAGCTCCAGATAAAGAAAAATTTTGGGGATGAAACATTTCATTTTTCTTTTACAAATGTCTCCACAAAGCATATTTTGATCGCCAATACTTCATGCTACTGCTGAGGCGCTAAAAGATATATTTTACTGAATACCAATTTAGACCCAAAAAACTCAGTGCACTTAAGTTTACCATAATGTCTCTTAATATTGGGACAGAAGTGCCCCCTCAGCAAATAGTGTAGACCTTGATCAGGCTGCTTCTAAAATATCAGGCTGATCAGGGTTGACACTGTTTGCCATTAAGCAGTGATTTCATGACTTTATTGATAGATAGTAAAACCAAATTGTTGATACTTTAATTTAAACAGTGTTCCAGATAAGAAGGGGTAACAGGGATAATTTTCTTTTTTTCTCATTCTGCATAAAAACATAAGTTGTGACCCTTCATTAGAACCGTCTTGCCAAGACGGTTCTAATGAAGGGTCACAACATATGTTTTCTGTAAAAAATGAAAAAATTATCTCTGAATTATCCTAAAATCCTTATCTGGAGCACTGTAAGGTGACGAAATATTTAGGGTAAGCAGGTATTCGAGGGGCTAAGATCAAAAGTGTCAAGATATGACCTAGAATTATAATCAATGTGTTTAATAACATTCACATCTAGATATTCAAATCCCACATCAGGATGAAATTGAAAAATCTTTTCAAAATATTTCAAGTGAATAACGATATATATCAGCATGAAATTGAATTGATAATATACTAGTAAGTATCTTCACTTCATTTCATGACCTAAAAAGTGAGAAAAACTGTTTTCGGTATCATACAAAGTGTCCAATCTGCATATGCAGAGTCTGGTGACAGCATTAACTCTTTCACTACCAAAAAGCAGACGACAAAATTTACGTCTGCAAAAATTAAAAAAATGCCTTGTCCGAGACTTTTTATATTGAGAATTCAAAGACTAGAGGGCAAACAGTGTAGATCTAGATGAGGCGGCTCATTATGAGCCGCCTCATCAGGATCTACGCTGTTTGCAAATTTTGTTATTTGAGTTAATAAGACCTGATACTGGACAGAATAACTTGCCCATTGATGCATTTGCCCATAACATAAACACCTTCTCCCACAACATCCTACTGTGGATGCTAACCCTGACAAGGACACTGAAGCCACAGCAGTTCTTCATATACTTTTGTCCAGACCTATATACCGGTAACCGATTGAATATGCTTTTCGGGGTCTGCACTATTTGAAATTCAGTCTAAAGTTTTACCAAATATCGTTTTAACAAGAATATGTGCCTTGTTAATTCAACGAATGCAAAGTCCATTATGATCTTTGTTATGTATGGTAATGATTACAGTGTCCAAGTAAATACATTTATTATGGTACCATAAATTTGTCGAAAAAGTAAAGTAAGTCAAAGTTTGCCCTCATGGTTGGATGTTTATGATCTTAAGTCATTGCATTTCAAGATCATCTAGGCTATATTTTGACTTTAAATTTCGAATTACCATTTTTAGATTACATGAAGAGTATAAGAATGAGGAGAAAAAGTCTTACTATGCATTAAAGGCAGACAGAATAACCTCCTAGGCATTTTCCAGCCTTTTTTAACAAATTAAATTAATTTAATTTGTTAAAAGTGGCTGGAAAATGTTTGATCTACAATAAAATTTACATAGATACAGTCGTGAAATTCTCAGCTCCAATTTAACAGTTTCTTGCATTCCTCTTTTTGAGGCAAAGCCTATAGCCAGAGGAATTAAAGTCTCCTATTTTCATTTTTGTGGTGTTTTGCTTGCTTCTTCAGGATCTAGCTTTTCAGAATTTATTCTATCCTCACCACAACTAGCATCACAGCTGTGTGTCTCCAAGTACCTATAAAGTAGTTCGTATTTTTTGGTCCTTTGGGATCATTGAGTTTATTTGGTCATGTAGAGATTTCAGTGCTAGACAGTGTGACCAGTGTTGCACTTTTCATTTCTAGCCATAACAAAATCAGACAAACCGAGTATGCTGTTTTCATTTCTGTGGTGTTTTCCTTGCTTCCAAAGCCTCTAATTTTTCAAAATTCATTCAACATCTTTCCTTATTTTTCCACCGGATCATTATTACTCCCCACCATAACCAAAAAACATTTTGTAACGTATCTTAGTTATGAAACAAAAGTACATGCAACAGTCATTAAAATACATGTACTTACTACAGAGAAAAATTCTGTTTATTCCAGCATGAACTCTTATGAATTTATAATACCATACTTTCAAAGACTTGATGTGTTTGATTTGATGACATGACATAACAGTGTATAATTTTCACCCATTTGTTGTTGCTAAAAGAAATAAAGACGAATCTTTTAGATACAATTTCTTTTGAATGTGTGGACATGAAAAAAAGTATGAATAAATATGACATATTATACTGAGGGTTTTGACACTTTATGTAAATTAAGAACAAGATTTTGTCAGGTAAACTAACTGTAGGGTCAAATGTTAAGAATTTTATAAATTTGTGTGTTTGCATAACATTCTAATTTGTATCTGTTAGAAAAAGATAACGTCTGGTGCATGTAACCTAAATTAATGCCAAAATAATTTTCAAATGCTTTTTTCACTATAAAATTTAAGTTTGTTTGCAAACAAAATTTGCAAGGCGATGTTAATGGTAAGGTGGGAGTTCTGTGGGTGGTTATTACTTTTTCTGTCAAGCTAGCAACATAGTGAGCATATGACCATATCTGTGCTAAGCACTTAAAATTTCACTCACAGACTTTTTTAGTATGTTTCGCCCACTTTTGAGGGCAAAGCTTTGAATTGTCATTCACCAGTTTTGGACCACCATGCTATCCTCTAACACAGAAACAGAAACTTGCAAACATCGTAGATCAAGTGAGCCGCCTCATCTCGATCTACACTGTTTGCCCTCTAGTCTTTAAATTGTCAATATGATATAGCTTGGACGAGACATTTTTTTAAAATTTTGCAGATGTAAATTTTGTCGTCTGCTTTTTTAGCACTTAAAGGGCTAATTATTGAGATGAAATTCCTAAGAAAATAGTGCAGTCTATACTATAATTATTAATTCATGGAAATAGCAGAAAATCTGATGTTGGCTCACTCAACAGATATTCCTCCAAATTTTTTATAACAATTTTTGCTTTTTATAAACCTTTCAAACTGAAATAAACTAAGACCGAGACTCTAGAAAAGCAGGAGCTGATTTACGAAAATTTGCATATGCTGACTGAATTTGCACATCCTTGTTTGATAAGGGTATTACCAATTCACTGTACATAGACAAGAAGGTCCATATATTAAGTTGGCAAACAGCACAGTCCATGGCCAGCCTGCACATCTGTGCAGGCTGGTCAGGGTCTTTGCTGGTTGCACATGAAGTAATGTTGTTTTCCCCATGCCAGGACATCTTTCATTCTGTCTTCTGTTGGCATTCTCACTTCCTCTCTGGCAGCAGATAAGCCATCTGCTGAAACCAAGCTCAAATTTGAAGGAGAAAAATCCTTATTTTTCTGTGAGAACAAACATATATAGAGGGAACTCATTAAAATTTTTCACCCTAAATATTTTAGAAACAACATTGTTTACTGGTTGCTCAAAACTAGCATCCTTATTTAATGTGATGTTATAAATTCAAACCTGTGTATGCAGAATCACTGTCATTTTTTTCCCCAAAAAAATGCAAGGGGCTTTTGCAAACCCCACCAATTTTTTTCCATTTAGCAAAATCATTAGCAAACTTTATTTTATATGTACTACAAGATGTAACAAATCCTTGACTAGCCATTTTGTTATGCTTCAACCAACTCAACCAAGTTGTATGGTGGTCTTCAATTTCTTGGACAACAAAAGTTACAGAACCCTTCCAAAAAGAGTTCTCTAAAAAGAAAGAGCAAAGTTTTCCTTTAAGAATTGGTCTAAATTGTAAAAGGAGACAAAAATAACAAGACCTGTCCTCATATAGGCTAGCTCACCTGCCAGCCCCTTACCAATCACATAAAAACTTTAACAAAAAGCCATTCTGATGCTGGTGTGACAACAATAGGTCTTCCTAGGTGATCTAACAAGACCTGTCAACGTACAGGATAGCTTGCCTGACAGCACCTTGCCCATCTTATTTAAATCTTTAATGTAAAACTTTAACATTTTGCTAATGCTGCCACCGCTGCCACCACTGCCATCACTGCCACCGCAGGGGTAGTGCAATAGCTTCTGTACGTTCATACAGGCAAGCTCAATAAGACAGAGTTGCTTCCCCTGAACTTTAACCATTCACCATAAAAAATGTCACCATACCTGCATATCAAACCCAAGATCCAGCAGATCTCCACTACCACCTCCATTGACGTTAGAATCTTGTTCCCCTAAAGGATCAAAAGGGTCTTCTGTTGGCTGTTTGGCTGGGTTTGCAGTTCCTGTGTCCCCAAAATCTAGGAGGGAGTCGAACTGTGACATGGTGATGGTGGTCAGATATCAAACTGAAACAGCCAAGAGAAAGAATGTTTTATCATACAACTAACACTGTATGGCTGGATGGATGGATGACCTGCAATTTTAGAGAATGGGAGGGTGATAATAAAAGGCTGTGTGTAAAGGAACCCTGTTTACGGTTAAAAAGATTAATGCCTCCAGCAGGAATCAAATCCAGGCCCCGAGGTTATAAAACTTTTTTCATGCTCAACTCAGCTGAGCATGAAATTTTACCTGCCGGTAAATAGCAAATTACTGATTAGTGCAGTTGTTATCTTGCTTAGTTTAGCTGAGTATGAAATTTTCTCTGCTTATGAATATGAAAATGCCAACATTAGTTGGCATTTTCATATTTATCAGCAGAGAAAATTTCATGCTCAGCTGAGTTGAGCATGAAAAAAGTTTTATAACCTCGGGGCCAGGCTGCTAGCTAAGCAGGCCAGTGCTTAACCCACTGAGCTACCATGGCTCCTCTCAATCTGTTACAATGTTATGTTTTCTGTTGAAGATACTGTTAGTTTTCTGCGAGAAAATTTTAAGAAGAAAATAGTCATATAATAAACAGAATTTCACACTTGTTGGCATTTCATGTAAAATTTATAATACTTGCCATAGTCTTGTTTCATATATTTCATATGAAATGGCTTCTTAAGTGAGATCCTCTATATTCATTTCTGTGACCAGTTGTCCAAAGCATCGTTAGCTGAACAAAGATTCACTAAGTGGTCTAACAGACTTGAAATCATGGGTGCTAATAATAAATGTGCATGTAGTTTTAGTTGAAGAAATGTGAGGAGAATGCTGACCTCACATTTTTTTCTGAAAAAAAGGCAGTATTTTTGCATACACCTGAAGCTGTAACATCTTGTTAACTAAAAACTTCATTAGTTTGGAACAACTGGGCCCTTTGTTGTGTCAGTTGAAAGCAAAAGTAAGGCTGTCTAATCATAAAACCGAACAAAAACGAAAACAGCATTATTTTCCAAAATACAGTATGATAACAATTTGGAAAGTGATATTAATCTGAAAAAATATGTTTGTTGTGAGAGATGATATTTGTTTCAAGGACAATATCCCCCTAAAAAAGAACACATGATCTGTTGCTGGACAGGATAGCTAACCCATAATACACAAGCCACGGAATGCTATGTCTCGCCTGAAAGTGCACTGTTACAAAACAGAGATAAACCAGAAAACTTGACGAAAGTGTACACCGAGCACTGCTGATGAAACTGTCATCGGGAAAATAAAACCTATGTCTCACTTCTGCCAGATGCAGGGGAGACAAAAACTGTAACCAAACACTTTTAACACAAAGTGCATCACCAACATGGCCACAAAGATGAGTGCAATCTGTACTTTATAAGAAACAAGCTAAAACAAACGAAACAATATCAAAATAATATACTATCTTATTCACTTGCCAATATAGCATTTTTGAACATTAAAACCATTAATTTGTCAACACGATCATTTACTGTAATAGCTAATGACTGTAGTTCATGCAATTGAAAGGGCAATTACTCTGTCAAAGTTGAACACTAAATTGCCAGTTTAATCATTATGCATTTTGTTGCTCTCTTAATTTATGAAAGCACAAGATATCAATGACATCTCCCATTCCACAAAGACAAGAACCAACAATCCATCAATTTATTTCTGTCCCATTTCTGTTTACCATTTTTGCCGTTAATATCTGGGTGACCCCCCTTTACCATTTCTGAAACGGTCTCCTTTGGACCAGATGATTTGTCCTACAAAGGGCTAGCAGATAAAACTTCTTGAAAATAGTGCAGACCTTGATCAGACTGCTCCTTAGGAGCAGTCTGATCTGGGTCTACACTGTTTTATCTTATCATAGAATCAACTAACAAGCCCTGAATCAACAGCAACTATTTGCATTCTAAAAACTGTTTGCTTGGAAATATAAATCAATCGATAGTACAATGTTTTTATTTTTTATAGATGAGTACAATATCATCTCAGACATTGCTCTTTAATCATTCTTTGTTCCTTAAGGCTGCAGATAGCCAATTTTTGTGGACAAAACTCTGCTTAGACAGAACCAGACTTTGAAATGCCACTTATGACAGGGTCAAAACATGATCAGATCAGACAGCCAAATAAGCAAAAGGACCCACTACTGAATTCTAATCAAGTAGTCGATTCTCTATAGGAAAATAGGCACTGCCTTTAGGCAAGCACATGGCTCTTTACTATGTGCGGCCTATGGTATGATAAACCCTCTTTGGCTGCACCCAAGTTAACTCTAAAGTTTCGGTCGAACTGTAGACTCTGATCTGCCTACACCCTACTCCTTGTACGATTCTGGATTCAATCTCACAAGTTGTCGTTAGAAATTTGTTATAAAATCATTGCAGCTCAACAACTGCGAACTCCATCTGACAAACGGATGAGAAACTGACCGAGAACAACTGTCTCCAGTAGTATAAATCTTTCCCCTCGGAAAAGTGGCTATTTTTTATTTTTTTTTTAGTTTCTTCTCTGCGGCGCTTTTTATTTCCGTCAAACTTCACCCAACCCTCAGCCTCCTTGCATTTTAAGAATCACCATGTAGTGATCTACGCACAGAAGCAGTAAACTCGTTGACGCCATCTTGATTTGTTGGGATGGAACGTTTGACATCATTATGTAACGTAGCGACAGAAATATGTAACTTTCGTTTGGTGTCGCTATGAAAGAAATTCCACTATAAGTAATGTTTTTCAAAGGCAAAAATATGCTTTACCAATCCTCTACCATAGAGCTCCCGCTCTTTCAAAGCTCCTTCGTGCTCGCTATAATAATGTTACTCTCATACTATTATAGGAGAGCTGAGCGTAGCACATGATAGTTGATGATGACTTGTGATTTTACGTCCTTTTCAACAGTATTTTAGTTATATCAGGACGATGGGAGGATGATAATGAACGGCTGTGTGCAATGGAACCCAATTACAGTAAGAAAGATTTTTGCCTCAAGTGGGGCTTGAACCCCGTCTGCTTGATCAGTAGGCCAGCGCTTAACCCACTGAGCTACTGGGGTTCCACACATGATAGTTAGGCCAGGAAGCAGTGAGTGAACTTGTGTTTTAAATCCCACCAATGACTAGGTCACAGAGACAGGACCTCGATTTTAAGACTCATCTGAAAGACCAATCTAGTGACCCCTGGTTTGGTAGTCCAGCGATTTATCCATTACACAACTGCCTTTTCTGTAGGGGTGACTATTGCAGGCCAAAATGACTATTGCAATACTATTACTATTGCAGAAATCTCTATTGCAATACTATTACTATTGCAGGTTACTATTGCAATGCATTGCAATAACTATTGGAGACAGCATTCTTATCCAGAAATTCTGCTTTTATGTACAAAATCTTGTTTGTTCACATAAATTTGTGGCGAAAAAGCTTTATTTAATGAATGTCATTTCACAAAGTGCACAACATGACAACAAAATACAAGAAAATGTTATATTTTCCATTCTTTGAAATCCAATGCAGGCTTAAACACATCCTTTCCTATTATTCTTTTAGTTAAAAATACTTCCTTCAAGAAAAAGATGCATGTCTAGAAACTATTGAAACTATTGCGATATTGGAAACACTATTGCCGATAGTATTGACATTGCAGCTTTCCCTATCGATAGTGACTATTGCCAGTGTCACTATTGCGATATATCGATAGTCCGATGTATTGTTACACCCCTACTTTTCTGGCCAGGAAACAAAACCCGAGTAAGTTTTGTTTACAACGAATGCACACATGTAATACCTGAGATGCTTTTATTTCCTCTTTTGCTGACCCTCCTTATTAAATACTACTTCCCACATAAAAAAAACTTCCTCAATAACAACATAATCTGGATCACCAGGAAAGTGATATTTCCAAGGTCACATCCCCAAAGTACTAGTAATCTATGCAGGGGGAGCAGACTCTCATCAGTATGCACATACCAGACTAGAGTATGGGTGCATCCAATGTTTTTTTCCGCCATTTTAAAGGGGAATAACTATCATCATTTCCAATTTGCTCCTTAGACAGCAAGCCCTTCCAAAATGGGGTCTACTCTAAAAAGAAACGAATTTGCTCCTGGAGGAGCATAATTATTCTTTTCTTTGATAGTTGACCAACATTAAGAAAGGAGAAAATGGCAGAGTTGCTTCCCCTGAAAGTGTACCCATTCACCCCTTAAGATATCCCAGGATACGGTTTTGTCCAGAAATGGTAAATTACATCTCCACCTGGCTTATTTGAAGCCCTAATCCTGATCAGATTCTTGCACAGTGTAAAACCTGGAATAGAACTGGGTGAAATGGACTGGCAGTAATAATCTCTTCCATGTTAATCCAATCATTCAAGATGTGGTACTCTTATAGGAAGAATTTGCTCCCTCAGAGGGAGCAGATTCTTTCCTGTAAGAGTGCCATCCCAGGCTCCAGGAGCAAATTGTTGCCAATAAAATAAGAGTACCTCATCTATTCAATTTCAGTCCAGTCCATTCCATATTTTAAACGGTGCCAATATTTACAGACTAATTTGAAAGGAAATATCAGACTGACCAGAACAACAATTACCATAAATATCCGTACACCATCAAAATATCCACAATGGACTTTTTGCAATACTATAATCTGAGCAATCAAGAGAATGATGTTTTAGAACCCTGTCCATAACCAGTGCAGACACTGATCAAATGAACAAACTGATTTGGTCTCTGTTTGCTTGGACAAGTTGTTTGAAGCTTTCGAGTCATTATGGCACTATCTTCAAAACTATTCCCAAAGCAGCAATAAATAATATTAACCTAATAGACGAGAATAGACAAAGACCAATATTCCGCTTATGCCCTTGCTTCATGGAACAATGCTGTCATAGCTTTTTCTGATAGTATTCAAGATCCCATTCCTAATACTAATTTTACTAAGCCTGGGAATGGTATGCGTTTTTCATTATATAATTTGAGCTGTAACATGTGTACAGGGTCCTTTGCAAACAATAATGCTCAAGGTAGTCCATCTGTACAGTCCAGTGAGAGCATTGTGCTGTGTACGTGGTATGTGCAAAACGAGAGGTATATACGCTGATGCTGTTCTGTGCCTTTGCTGCTCAGACATACGAGTAAGCTCGGGATCCTTTCGATATGTACCAGCTTAATTTTTACTCCATTTACAATGTCTTAAGTATTTAGAGTTTGTTTTTTTTATGTTTTGCAGCTGTTTCCTCCATAAGCCTCTTGAAAATATGAGATGTATCATAACCAAATCTGCCTTCATGTAATGACAAAACTTCACACCCTCAGCCAGATTGTGCACATTCAGAGTCTGGTCAAGATCGCAGACATGATTTTGCTGTATTTAACCAGCAAGCTCCAACTAAGGTCTGGTGAAATCAGAATGACATGAGTGTGTTTGCTGGCCTCTTGTATGCCTAAGTTAGCTTTTTATAGTGTGGCTCGTATTTTCTATTAATGTCTTTACATTATGTAAGATCAAATTTACTGAAATATACTTGACCTCGAAAGTAATGACAAATACAGGATGGAATATATTGCCATACAAACTTTATTTCTGCTATTCTACAGCATTGAAATTATCGCTGTAATGACTGTCATTATTGACATATTATTTTTGTTTGGTTTTGTTTTCATAGGTGAAATCAAGTTATTCTGAATTCTGTTCTGCTGAAACCAGTCATCGCACTAAGCCCTTTTTTTCTTTTATGAGTAAAAGCCTTTAGTGAATCCCACAGCAATTTATAATCTAGCAAAAGTGCCTCATCACAATCATGTTTTAAGTTGTTTAATTGTTTTCACTTAACATGATTCATTTTCTGGTGCAACTTTCTTCCCAAAACCACAAGGATTGATAAATATTAATACATGTATTTCTCATCACATAACAGAAAGTTGCATGAATTTTTAAGCAATAGTTGGAAATTTTGTTTCAGAAGTTACCATAAAAGATTTGAAATAAACTCAGCCAAAGCTTTCAGCCTGGCAGAAACTGAAACATGGCCTGACAAAAGAGGACAGTCCAGGCTAGTGTGGTCAGGCTATGTTTCATTTTATGCTTCTTTTGGAAAGCTGACTGTTTATAGACTGAATGATGGATGACTTGGGATTTTACGTCCTTTTCAACGGTATTTCAGTCATATCAGGACAATGAGAGGGTGATAATGAAAGTCTGTGCAATGAAACCCCATTTATGGTTGAAAAGATTTCCGCCTCCAGTGGGAATCTAACTCTTGACTACCAGATCAGTAGGTCAGTGATTAACCCACACTTTTCATAGTAAGTATCTATTTTAAGTACCCCTAAGTACTCAACATAAATTGTAAGTACTCAACATAGCTGAACACCTTAATTACAGAACTTGATATGCTCATTTCTGTTTTAGCAAAATTGCAAACAGTGTCGACCTTGATCAGACTGCTCCTTTGGGAGCAGTCTGATCAAGGTCTACACTGTTTGCTCAAGCAAGTAATTAGCATCTAGTCATTCATGTTTACATTATAATGATGTCTTATTTATGAATACTGCCAAACACAGCTGTTCTGTGGTGAAATTCATTGAGTCATTGACTGATAAGCCACTTTGGCTGCTGAATAACAATGTAATTGAGTCAATATATAGGTGCATTCACCTCATCTTTAATGTGCAAAAAGTCCAGTTCAAAAGCATTTAGGGGCAGCAATGGACTATCTGTAAAGCACTGGAAAACAAAGCCTAAGGTCCCACTCCTTGACTTACCATTGGTATAGTTTGAAGTGCAAGTCTTTGTATGAAATTTTTTGGTGGGATCCTACCTAATTCAACAGACATTCAGCCATTCATTCAAGTTGAGTGGTTTGAGACAGCCGGTTATTGTGCAGAGTCGCAATGGGTGGTGAGGTAGCACCTGCGTTTCACCTTTCCACAACTGGAAAACTGTCTCTGTCAACCCAGCAGTAAATTGGTACCTGCTTCAAATTAGGGAAGGATATAAATTATAAAAAAATTAGGGAAGGATAAGGCATAGAAAGGAGCAGGATGGCCTCTACCTTTCATATGATGTGCCCAAGACACAGTGGGCCTCTAACCCCCACTGCCCATATGGGAAACCTTTACATTCTTACCAGCCATTCAGTTAAGATGCTGGCAGGATGCATAAACAGTGAGTGAGCTGAACAAGCTGTGCTGTATGGCCGCTGATGCTATTTTACATCATTAACCAACAGCAAAGTGAGTCATACAAACTGTTCTTTGTTTGGATCATTAGCCTACCTCCTGGAACTAATCAGTCATAATCATTTCTGAAATCTTTAAATCAGTCATAATCATTTCTGAAATCTTTAAATCTGTATCAGTCTCTTCAGCTTTGAAAGTGAGGCTCTTGTCTCTCACTCATCAAATTTCCAAACATGCTACTCAATCATGCTATGATTTTTCTTTCTGTCAAATTGTCCAAACAATTGCTCCTGGAATGGCAAACAAGAGAGATGCTAATCAAACTGGTCCTAAAGGTTTGTATCTTTGGTCCAGATATTTATGCCTGAAACCTTTAAGTGCCCAAAAGCAGGCAACAAAATTTACGTCAGCAAAATTTCAAAAATGCTATATCGTGTCGAGATTTCAAAGACTAGAGGGCAAACTGTGTGTGTCTAGATGAGGCGGCTCATAATAAGCAGCCTCATCAGGATAAATGCTGTTTGCAAATTCAGCTATTTGCATTTCTGGCGCTTAAGTGTTAGCTCAGAATGTCTTCAATGAGGAGTGTTCATGTGGTATTGTGCTGGACTACCAATCCAAGGAGTCCATGTTTAATCCCCTGCCCCATAAGCCTTTTAGAAGGGAGTTTAAGCCCGAGTCCATTGTGTTGCAACTTTTCAGAATACCAACAGATGCTTCCACCAATATGTATCATTCAGCATTAATGTGCAAACAGTGCAGATCCCAATGAGGTGGCTCGTAATGAGCCACCTGATCGGGATCAACACTGTTTGCTCTCTAGTCTTTGAATTCTTAATATGATATAGCTTGTACAACAAGAGGGCCATGAGTCCCTGAATCGCTCACCTGAGCAATTGGCAAAGTGGCTTTTTCTTATGTCTGAAATTGTCGAAATATGGATCAAAAGTCAAAGAATGACCATGACCTCTTGTACTCATAAATCTTCAAGTACTCATTTAGACAACCATATTTACTATTTTTTAGGCCAAAATCTTCAAAACTTTCCATGAAATCATATGTTCTAGCATTTTCCCATATTTGACCATGCCGCAAAGAAGGTCAAGGTAAACCCAAGGTCATCATTTGAACAGTCTTGGTAGTACTCTAGTACTCCATTCTACTTACCAAGTTTCAAGGCCATAGGTGTATTGGTTCTGGAGAAGGAAAATATTAAAGGTTTATATAAATGGTAATGGCCACCATGCTGGTCATGTGACCTGGACCATTTGAACAAATTTTTGTTAAATCAACCCCTGGAGGCGCTATATGACAATTGGCCCTTTGGCTTTTGAGGAAATGTTTGAAAATTTCAAAATATGAGATCTGGGTCAAAGGTCAAAGCATGACCTTGACCTCTTGTACCCATAATGCCTCATGACCTCATTAAGATGACTGTATATACATGTACCAAGTTTAGGCCAAATCTTCAAAACTTCCCATGAAATCTTATGTTCTAGCATTTTCCCATATTTGACCTTGCCGTAAAAAGGTCAAGGTCAACCTAAAGTCATAATTTGAACAAGCTTGAAAGAACTCGCGTACCCAATGCTACACACCAAGTTTCAAGGCCATTGGTCAATTGGTTTGGAGAAGATTTTTAAAGGTTTTTATGGGCATGTCGGCCATGTTGATCATGTGACCTGGACAGTATGAATAAATATTTGTTCCCTTACCCCCTGAAGGCTCTATATGAAATTTGGTGTCAATTGGCTCAGTGTTTTTTGAGGAGATTGTTTGATGTTGTCAAAATATGAGAGTTCAGGGTCAAAGGTCAAAGAATATCCTTGACCGCTTGTACTCATAAATCTTCATGTACTCAATAAGATGACTGTAGATACCAATTTTTAGCCCAAAATCTTCAACCGTTTCCAAGATATTTTATGTTCTAGCATTTTGCCATATAAAAGCACAAGGAAGCAAATTTGACCTTATAGTAAAAAAGGTCAAGGTCAACCAAAGGTAATAATTTGAACAATCTTGGTAATACTCGCATACCCAATGCTACATACCAAGTTTCAAGGCTATCGGCCTATTGGTTCTGGAGAAGAAGTTTTTTTTAGGTTTTTACCATATATGGGCATGGCTGCCATGTTGGTCATGTGACCAGGACTAATTGAACAACTTTTTGTTCGTAAGACCCAAGGAAGCTACATATGAAATTTGGTAACAATTGGCCCAGCGATTTCAGAGAAGTCGTTTGAAATTGTGGATGGACGACGGACGGATGACGGATGGACAACGGAGCCTGCCTATACTATAAGCTCCCCTGGAGCTGCTGGCTCAGGTGAGCTACAAATCTTGCAGACGTAAATTCTGTCTTCAGTTTTTCCTCCCAGACATAGATTTTGTCATCAGTGTTTCTGGTGTTTATGATTTTTTTCAGGTGTGGAAAACAGCTGATACATGGACTTTGCACCAAAAGGATTCTATCAAAGTAAGAGACTATTCTAAGAATTTCCAGGAATGTACTATTCTACATCAGAAAACAGTTTATTATTCCATAAGATAAACAGTTTATCTAATCAGTTCCTCAATATAAACATCATGATGTTCTTCTAAAATAGATACCTGTCTGATTATAAATGCATACACCCACCCAAGTTCTGACAAACGTTGAAAAACTTCTCCTTGTCTGAAAGCTCTAGGCTGACCCCTGTCTAAAACAAGAATTAAGGAGAATGAGTACATTTTCTAGGGGAAGCAACTCTCCAATTTTCATGTTTGCTTCCCTTTCAAATAAGGTTGACTCTTATAGGAAATAATTTGCTCCTTGAAAAGCATTTTATTTGCTTTTAAGAGTTGACCCCTTGTGGAACTGGGCCTTTGGTGTGTTCCTTGCTACAGAAGGGTTAATCTTTTGGGAATCCACCGACATTAAAATGCATGAGCTATTCCGTTAATGAATTCTGCTATATTAATTCATTTACAGAAATCAATTAATTATGCTCAATCACCCCAAGGATGATCAGTTTCATCTATTCAGTGTTATTTTGCATTAATACTTACCATAGATTTTCAATAGTACCAAACTTTTCCCAAGTACTGGGACCAAAGCCCCTGAGCAAACAGTGTATACACAGATCAGATTGCTCCTAATGGAGCAGTCTGGTCAGGGTCTACACTGTTTGCCATTCACCAGCATGTATCTCTAGGTAGCAAAATCTACTTGTCCAGATTCTAACTCAAAAGCGCCAAAAATGAAAATATTTGCATTTTGCAAACCGTGTAGATCCAGATGAGATGGCTCATAATGAGCCACCTCATCTGGATCTGCACTCTTTGCCCTCTATTCTTTACAGGAGCAGCTGTAGCGTAGTGGATACCACTCCAGACTACCAATCCAGGGGTCGCAAGTTCGATCCCCCGCTTCTCCGGTCTTTAGGATGAGACTTTAAACCGAGGTCCCGTCTCCATATGACCTCGTTGTTGGTGGGACATTAAACCAGAGTTCACTCACTCACTCGAATATGATATAGCTTGGACAAAATACTTTGCAATTTTGCAGAGGTAAATTTTGTCGTCTTCTTTTTTGGCACTTTTCAACTACAGTGATTGGTTAAGGTGTCCAAATATTGAAATGAATTACAGTAGGCTGTGATATGAATTATTCATGTTATTTATGAATATTTGTCCAAACAGTCATTATCACTTCCTACCCGAAACCTGTCTCTGTCACAGAGCTCCAGATAAGGGGAAGTTTTGAACAATTTCTCCACACAAGAAGAATTCCACACAAGAGGGTGTCTTGCCTGTCAGCCCATATATCCTCATCCTACGCGTCAATCCACTTCTGCAACATGTCCTTGTGGGAACAGGTTCAGAAATGTTCCATTATCTCAAAATAATTAAAAGACAGACAATCAAAGTCATTTCTTCATACCGGCTCAGTTGATCCGTCATCATCATCATCATATCCATTTTAAACCCCTGTTTTCCTCTGGTTGGGTTTGGGCTTATTTGACAAGTCTTCCTCTAAGGCGTCCTTTCCACTCAAAACCGTTCTGAGGGTCAGCAGAATCCCTACCTAGCTTCTTTCTGTCGATCACAAGCACTTCATCCCATGTTTTCCTTGGCCTGCCAGGTCTTTTGCAAGTCACAAAATTTATCTTTAGCAGTACCTGTCAGCTACATATTAACGACTTCTGAGGCGGTCACTTTGTTAGCGCATGGTTCACAGAGTACAGCGAGGCTCAGAGTACAGCTAGGCTCTGACATCACAAATCGAGTTACCGCGACTTTAACTGAGCGGTTTTAATACCATTATAATTGAATCAAAAGAAATCAGTTTTTCAGCAGAATATTTTATCTGACAGTTGACCGAAACAAATTGTCATCACCTTTAGAAGGTTTGATTGATTGATTGATTTGGGTTTAACGGCCCTTTGAGACAGTATTTCAGTCTATATCGGGCCGTCTCCCAGAGAGAGGGAGAAAGAAAAGAGAAATGATAGATGAGAGAAAAAATGTCCAAACAACCCCCGCCCGCACCTACTGCAAGCACAGCAGGCCTTTGTCCTACTATTATCCAAATTAGTAGGACCCCCGGCATTGACCTTTAGAAGGATGTTGGTTGCAGTAGATATTTGATTTGTAGTAAATCAGATGAGTAGAGGTATCTGGTGTATTTAATTATTTATTTTATTTTTTTATCATTTTTATTTTTTCTATCATTTTTACATAAATTACAGTATATTTTATGCCAATAGTTAAGATCCTGATCAGATGGTGCATGCTGAAGAATCTGATCTGGGACTACACTGTTTGCCTATGTCCTTTTTATGGGACTCTAGGCATAAATGAGTTAATACGATTCTTTCATGGATATTGTCTGATAGCGGCAAGAGCAAGTTCTTTTCTTTTAAGAGCTGACCCAATAACAGTGTAGAAATAAGTTGTACGCATTTATGGTCTACACCCATGGGCATAGACAGTGTCCAGTCATTGACTCCAACATGGAAGTACAGCCATTAGTTACCCACAATGCAGCTTGACCTCTATGGATGATCTGACTTGACCTTATCATGTGACCTTATATTTTAGACAGCTTATCTGAGCACTTTTCTCACAGATATTGTGAGCAGTCATATGAAATACCACAGAACTGCATATGGTTTTACGAGATTGCATTATGTACCACAAGGTATAGAGGAACAATTAACTTGTGGTCTGATGGCCTCTTCAACAGTATTTCCTCTATGGAAGGCTAATAATGAAAGCAAAGTCGTATGAAACCCACTACACACATCTGTGCTTGAAATCCACCACTGGAGATTTTAGCAAATAATCTGATTTTGAGATATAAATAAAGATTTTATTTTAGATTAATGTGGTTGTAAGAATGGTGTATATACAATGTAACAAGCATCAAATATTAATAGACCAAGCTTTTTTGAAAGCTATACTTGAAGTACCATAACTGATCCATGACCACACAGTCCAAAAGAATTTTGATGGCAACATTGCAGACCCTGATAAAACTACAGTTTATAAAATTTCTAAATCTGTTGGTTCATTCAAGCAGAATAAAGGGACTGCAAGAGGACCTTTCTAGACACAACATGGAGCTGATTTATGTAACCCAGACAACAAAGGGTAACAAATTAAGTTAGCTAAGAATCAATAAAACATAACATACCTCTTAAGTAGAAATTCTTTACTGATCTTTAACTTCCTAGTTGTGACCACTTCTTTTATTTTTATTTATATTCCACTCCAAACATCAAGTGTGTTAAAATATTTTGAAAACTCAGAATAAAGTGATAAGCCCTTTGGCGGTTAGACAGCTTCCACGCTGCTGGAGAGAGAATAAAGAAAGTCTGATTTCCAAGATTTTATAAACACATGACTCACTGCTCACACAGAGTGTTGAAAATACCATATTTACCCAAAATATTCATACTGTCTTAGCAAGCAGTGTAGATCAAGATCAGACTGCTCCTATAGGGAGCAGTCTGATCTGGGTCTAAACTGTTTGCAAAGTTTTAACTACCATACTCAGATGGTAGAATGGACTTGTCCATAGTATTAGACAGTCTGGTCCATTTAACAGAAATAGTTGCGGTTTAGGAATATAAATCAGAAGAAAAATTATCTGCACTTGAAATTTTCAGCCTATGTTACGCAGATTTCCCTGCAGATCGACCGGCCTTGCTCAACTAATAAAATCAAATGAAGAAAGAGAGATAGCAGCCCTAATTAACTCCCATAACCCAATAAGAATGTTTATACTTTTGGGCTATTGATTTTTCCTTCTTTATTTCCAGAGCGCGAGATAGGCAAACTTCTTTGGCACTGAGAAAAATGTGAAAATTTCAAAAATTGCATTTTTTCTGTTTTCCAGCATAGCTAGGGTACTGAATTTGTCCTAAATATATATCAATCATCCCCTGTCATTGCAAACTCTGACATAAGTGGGTACTGTTTGCCTGTAAGTTCACTGCAGGCCTCTCTGGAATCCTGCACTCCTACCTTGGTGACCCCTGTTTTCAGAGGAATTTAACAAATTTCAATGTCAGCATGGGACTATCACTGCAAAAGAAGTTAAAATTTTTCCACATTAATTCTATTAAACGCCCTGGGAATGTTGCATTTTACAAAAGGGGGAGTAATTTGGAGTCAAAATTAGCCACATGTAAAAATGCTTCCAACAACAGTACTAGAGATGGCTGTATTACATCGACAGCTGCATTCAAAATATATCATTGACTGGTTGAACATATGAGCATGTATTTAATTTAGTTATTAATCTAAAATGTTTGAGGATTTTATGCCTGGAATTTTGCAATTTTGGTAATAATGTCTTTGGTAAAAGATCAAGAGGGCATTGATTTTCATCACCTAAATTTTTGCTTACCTGGAGCTGACTTAGCTGATCACAAAACCTGTGATGACATCAAACCAATGTCAACCTTACAGAATGTCACAGGAGGGCTAACTATCTCAGCTTTCATTCAAGGAAAACAATTAAACATGTAAAATCACTTCTCACCAATGGTCACTATCTTTTGTTTCCATTGATTTTGGATGATTCATAAATTATTAACAGACATTATCAACCATTTCAACCATCTGGCTAAAAACAAGGCATGTCTGAGCTTCAAACTGGCTGGCTTTACTTTACATTATTGTCTATAATAAGGGTGCCAAATGCAAGTAATAGGGCAAGGGTGCACCCTTGTCAGGGTAAATTTTGGCCTAATTCTGTGCTGTTTTTAGGTCTTAAATCAACAGAAATTAATCTAATACCATAGTTGTCAGCTACATTACTAATAACTTTTAGATGCTACTGTACAATATTTTTTTTCAGAACAAAATACACATATTTTTTGATTATTTAAAAGACATGTCTGCATACAAGACAGACTCCCTGACAGCGTCTTGCCCTGGACATGCAAAACTTCAAAACACTAGTTTGCAAAAGGGGCGCCAAGGCAGGATGAGGCAATTTTTCCAAGTGAGTTCATTTGGCAGATTTCTCTCCATTGAAACTTTAAACACTGCACTCATCTGAGGGGCCACAGAAAACATGAAATATATGAAATTTTTTTACTCCCTTCTCTCTAATACAAACACACATTTTGCTTACCCTGAGCTCCAGCAGACTGATACCTCCAGACAATAGAAATTATTAATGTTCTGTCATTTGAGGCATCATTATTTATAGCCTTAGCTCCTCAGACCAGTCAGAAAAGGAAAATCAATTCAGTACCAACTTTAGGAACAGTTGAAATAAGGATAAAATCTGTAAGAGCTGCAGATAAGGCTGAGTTCTTAGAATAATTTAGGGAGTACACTACCAGAGTTCGAGGTTATAAAACTTGAGAATAATCTCAAACTCAAAATAAAGCACGCTGATTGGCTGCTTCCGAGCATGTGCTCGGAAGCAGCCAATCAGTGTGCTTTATTTTGAGTTTGAGAATGTACTCAAGTTTTATAACCTCTGGGCCAGAGCTCCAAATAAGAAGGGGTAACAGGGATAATTCAACGATAATTTTCTTGTTTCTAAACAAAGACATAAATGTATGGTGTGACCCCTCGAATTACAGTCAGACATGTAAAGTATCAAACTGAAGAGTTCCTTCAGAACTGTAGCCACTGGGGGCTTACATAGGACCCTGCCTCAGTCAGTTCCAACCCCACCCTTATAAATAAGAGCCGTTAGGGGTTGGCTTCTAAATGTAGTTATGTTTTGAATGAAATTGAAGGTTTCTGAAAGGAATTTTAAGAAATGATTACAGTGTCTCAACCAGTGCTGAACCCACTTCTAAAGAGGACAGAAGATAAAAGGGCTGGGACGAGTATCCGAGCTCAGGTCGGGTAGATCAATTACCAGGGAACATTAAACAATATTTTACTACCCATTACCTAAATGCTTACTATTATGTAATGTATAATTATTTCATTTCAATTAAGTTACAAGCAAACCTAATAGAGCAAATTTTAGTGTGACTGTCTTGTTAAATTGCAACCACATATTGCTAAACCATTTTGTATTATAACAGGGAGATTTCTACATTTCCATACCATTCACATGCACACAAGTAAAAATGACTGATACCTTGCTTATTATTTTGTTCTAAATGTATGTTCTCTAGTCTGTGAAAATGATCAAAATGCTATGGTAACAAGTACCCGGGTACCTGCGGGTAATAGCAGCTCAGGTACCCGTGTACAAAATCTCTACCGGTCCCAGCCCAAGTAAGTAAGCCACCAAATATTGCTATACAGGGTATCAGACTGAAAATCTTGCTGACTACTTTAATATCTTACTAGATGTTTGTTTTGGAACAAAAGCAGATGTCTCATCAAACCCACCCCCCCTCCTTCCCCCACCCATCCACCAATTCCCTGATCAAAAAAAGCCATTAGTGGAGATGGCAAATCCCCCAACCGAGGGCCGCATGTGCCTTAGTAAACAGGATACACTTCAAAACACATATGTTTAACACGTGTATGATTATCCAACACTCAGACCAAAACAGTATGCCAGACTGCCAAGAGAGGTAAATTCCCAAACAGCCACCACCTACACAATGTATAGCATATGATACAATCAACATTTCAAAACGTGTGAATAAATTCTAAAGCACAAACCCTACTACTCTAAATTTAAGCTCTCTAGTAAGTGAATTTTGACAAAGAATCCAAATATCTGGATTTTTTGGGGGGTGGAGGGGAGGGGAGGGGGGGCTGGGGGGGGGGGGATAGGGTAGGTTAGGCACACCGAAAGGCTAATAGCATGATGACCATACTATTCTAAAAGGAATAAGGGTATTCAAATTGTTTATCAGGCCAGGGTTGTTAAGATACAGAGCGAAAACAAAACTGCAGCTCAAACTTTAAAAGGGAAATAACTCATAAACTCATAAATTATGAATGCAAGAGTTGTCATTCACAAACGCAACACATTTCAATGACCTTTTCTGCATATCAATGAAATATCATAAAAATATTTCAAAGAGTATTCAAGTTATTGAGCAGACATTAAGTCAAAGCTGAAACCATCAAGGGAGAATAACTCAAAAAGTAAGAATGCAAGAGTTGTCATTCTTGCACGTGACACATCGTCATGGCCTGTTCTACATATCTGTGAAGTATCATGAAAATATTCCAAAGAGTATTCCAGTTATAGAGCTGACATGAAACCATAGCTAAAATCATCAAGGGGAAGTAACTCAAAAAGTAAAAAAGCAAGAGTTGTCATCCTTGCATGCGACACATTGTCAAAACCAGTTCTACATCATGAAAATATTTCAAGGGTATTCAAGTCAAAGAGCGGTCATGAAATCAAAGCTAAAACCATCATTGCATGCAGTGCTGAATTGTCAGTAAGGCTTAAAAAATGTGTGTGATTCCAATTTCCTGACCGAGTGGTCTTTTTTGGCCCCCGACACGAAATTTTTTGCGGCAAAAATCAGCAATTTCCGTCATTCTGGAAATAACCAAAAGTGTGGAACAATAGGATGTCGTAAGCTGCTCCAGGGTTCTCGTGCTATGCCGCATAAAGTATGTCAGTTTGTAACCAGATAATGCATGATAGTCTCAGCATACAATTATTTATATAATCCATCAATATAACCATTTCATCGGCAGCAGTCTGTGTGTATTACCTCTGACACGCATCCCATGGAATATGTAAATTACCTATTGACATACAATATGTAGTGTACGCTTGTCGCAGTTTGCCTCATTCTCAGTGAAATGTGCAGACCCTGTGAATGAATCTGTCAGATGCACATTATGCGTAGGCTAGCCAAGACATTGGTACTTACCTGCTTGTGAATAAAGGAAACACGCAAATTAGCATGCGCATCCCTGAAGTCTGGTTAGTGTATTCTCTTATTGTACAAACTGTTCATCTAATAAGTTGAAAAATAGAACACTCTGGATAGTCCCAGCAAATTCCCTGCCTGTTTCAATAATTCAGGACTGCAAATGGCCGAAGATCTCTTTTTCCGATGATACTCAAAAGACTTCCACTCATAGCAGACAATCTCTTGTGAGCTAATGACCCGTGTCAAATTAACTGACCCCAACGCAGCGTGTCTTACGGAACATGGAAGAGCACTGACTGATCAACTTCCATGGAAAATATTTGCTTTTCTTTTCTATGGTTAATGTTTACACATGTCATCCATTAATCTAAGTTGTCAACAGGAAATACCAGTTGCATTGCATGATTGGGCAGGTTGATCTGAGTACATGTATTTACTATCAGCATATGGAATAAGATACCTTTTACCATCTTATGATTCAATGTGACATGTTTCCAGTTTTGTGCTTTGTGTGGCGTCCTTTGATGTCCCAACATCTGGGATAAGGCATGAGACTGACCTACATGTATTAACGTCCTGTGTTGACCGTATTTTAACATCTGCTACCGTCTTTACACTGTGTTATGGCGAAGGCCCTGATCTGAATGCCTAACTCGCAATAGTCCCTACTTTTTGCATGGCGTTCTAATACAGACAATAGTTCTATCAGTGACCCGTTCACCCCTAAAAATGATGAAATTGACGCAGCCATTTTGATATATGGCTAGTTCCAATATAGGCTATGACAGAACGAGAATAAAAAACTGCGTACAAGTGTGGACTGTCATGCCATATCTACACTGCTCGTCATTGCCCTAGTACTTTCATAACCAGTAAAGACCATGATCAGAATGCGCATTACACATGCGGCAGATCTGACTTTAATTTTCACACAGTTAGATTCCTTTCCTTTTCCGAATGTAGACATGTCTGATATAGGAGACAATTTTTTTTGTCTCAAACAGCAGCGTAGTTGTGAAATAACACTAGCACATGTAAACGGTAAAACCTACCGTATTTAACCTAAATAAGTCTCAGCCACAAATGTAGACTGAGATCAGACTACTCCTAAGTAGTCTGATCAGAGCCTGTACTGTTTACTTAGCAAATTTTACCAAGTTTTTACCGATTAACAACTTTGACATGCAGCGCTACTGCAATGAATTTAAATCTTACTGGCCTGTCCAAGCTGTCATCATGTAATTAAGTTATGGCTCTGTCCCTAAGGGATATTTAGTGTCTGTTTCTTGCCGAAATGAACTGTCACAGATTTTAAAATATATAAACAAGAAAATTGGTGGAACCAACGGATGCTCCCTGAAGGCTTGGAATAGGGGAATGGGCATCCTGGTGAAGGAGTGATTTTCTCCTTAAATTCAGTTTAAAATGGGTCAAAATAATTCTCTTCAATACTTTTAGAGCCATGCTCTGGACATGCATACAACTGAGAAAAAGAGAAGGGAAGTAACTCCAAAATAACTTGGGCTACAGTTATGGTTCTTCAGCTCTGCACTTCTAGTCATTGCCCTCTATTATCAATATGTGAAATTTCATTTATGTTCTCTTAAATTTGTACAGAGATATACTCGGGACAAGCTAAATAACTAAAAAAATTAGGAAGGGAGCTAACTCCATAATTACTAAAGGTAGGGTTCTTGTTCTTTAGTGACAGGTTATGGTTCTTGTGTTCTGTACTTTTATCCATTGCCCTCTATAAGTGTGTGAAGTTTCATTAACTTCCCTTTTATACTTTCAGAGATATGCTCCGGACAAGCAAAATACTGAAAAAGAATAGGAAGGGAGCTAACTTTGTAAATACTTATAACAAAGTTAAGGTTCTTGTGCTCTGCACTTCCTCTTACTGCCCTCTTTCAATGTATAAAGTTTCATTAAGTTCCCTTTATCACTTTTGGAGATATGCATCAGACAAGCTTAATATTGAAAAAACTGTAAAGGGAGCCGACTTCGTAAATACTTGTGCCAGGGTTACGGTTCTAGTGCACTGCACTTCCTCTCATGTCCTGTATCAATGTGTAAAATTCCATATAGTTCCCTTTTATACTTTTGGAGATATGCTCCGGACAAGCAAAATATTGAAGAAACTGGAAAGGGAGCTAACTTCGTAAATACTTGAAAGAGGGTTACGGTTCTTGTGCACTGCACTTCCCCTCATTGTCCTCTATCAATGTGTGAAGTTTCATTTAGTTCCCCCTTATACTTTCAGAGATATGCTCCAGACAGGCAAAATATAATTATTGGAAAAACTGGAAAGGGAGCCAACTTTGTAAATACTTGTGATAGGATTATGGTTCTTGTGCACCGCACTTCCTTTCATTGTCCTCTATCAATGTGTGAAGTTTCAGTTAATTCCCCCTTATACTTTCGGAGATATGCTCCGGACAAGCAAAATATTGGAAAAGCTGGAAAGGGAGCTAGCTTCATAAATACTTGTGATAGGGTTACGGTTCTTGTGCATCGCACTTCCCCTCATTGTCCTCTATCAATGTGTGAAGTTTCATTTAGTTCCCTCTTACACTTTTGGAGATATGCAGGGGACAAGCAAAATATTGAAAACAAGAGGTCCATGATGGACCTAAATCGCTCACCTGGGTTATGATGAAATAACATGGAACATCATCTATTTAATGATGGTTCAATTGGAGCAGTTTTGCACTTTCTAATCTATATTCTGACAAAGTTTCATTTAGATTGGATCAAAATTGTGCCCTCTAGAGTGTACACAATGTTTTTCTAAGATCTGACCTGGCAATCTAGTTTATTCCTGTTTTTCATGCCAGTATGACGCAATTGCTGAACGAAAATTATTTAACGAAGGCAGCAGAATCCGTGTGCTTTCCTATTTCGGACAAATGTAACAACAACTATGTAATTTCTTCAAAATTGAGACTCTTTTATGGGAAAGTGTCTTACCACAGTTAGAAACTATGCCTAACCCCTACCTTTGTCAATGGTAACGGGTCGTTTCGGCCTTATTCCCGTTTGTGCCTGGGTCGTTTCGGCCCGATTTCTGGGGTGGGTCGTTTCGGCCCAATTTTAGCGGGTCGTTTCGGCCTGACTTTTTTCCCAAAGTTGTAATAGACAAAAAATGTGTCTTTATCCCAGTCATAAATATCTATCTATCTATCTGGCCTGCATTATATCATATATCTATCTATCTGAATGACCTGCATATGTTTGTATGTATCTGGACTGCATTATCTATCTATCTATCTATCCGATGACAGGCAAGACACACCATTGTTACCTCATTTGTTTTTCATTTAATCTATAATTTTCCTTTGATGCCTAAATATCTTTATCGGTTGCCAATTAGTAATGTTTGTACTGTCACTGGTTCTTTAATTACCTATTTTCAAAATGTTTTAACTACCCCGTTTGCTCATTAATTCAGAGGTGTGAAAATTATTTCATTGTTAATATATAAGTTGTTGAAAGGCAGGATTTTAAAGAGAAAAGATTTCTTTAATTGCTAAAGACAAGAAGAGATCAGAGTTTTATTGTCTGGATGAATTTCTTTTACCGATGAGGTGCGGAACATTATAACCACAGGACCAAAAGTACAAGACCACATGTGCTATATTTATTATGGTTTCTTTTAAAAAATGAAAAGAGAGAGAGAAAAAAAGATTATAAAAGAAAAGAAAACAACTTTCTTAAAAAAGTAATAAAGAAAAGAATACCCCCCCCCCCCCCAAAAAAAAAATAAAATAAAAAATAATACATAAATAAACAAAAAAGAAAAAAAAAGGTTGGCAAAAGGATGTCAGTCAGTAATGAGTGAGGAAAAAATACTTTATTTCTCACAACAATTTCCGATTCACATCAAGTCGTAGTTACACCTGCACGTGGTGCCAGTCGGCAACATCGTTATAAGTCTACTGTTATTACTCTGTTGGCTTAAAATCATGGCTAACGTGACAGGGCAAATGAAATATAACAACTTGACTTTGATAACATAATTTCTGTTGTTTCAGCTAATTTATTTCTTCCTCTAGTATAAGTAGTTCCTATTTACACTTAGCCTAGCAACTTGTGCCAGTGTATTTGGTCTCTTTTACGGACAGCAACTTTGCCATTTTCATTTTGGCCTCCATTCTTAAAAAGGGTGCATCGCACTTCCCCTCATTGTCCTCTATCAATGTGTGAAGTTTCATTTAGTTCCCTCTTACACTTTTGGAGATATGCTGGGGACAAGCAAAATATTGAAAACAAGAGGTCCATGATGGACCTAAATCGCTCACCTGGGTTATGATGAAATAACATGGAACATCATCTGTGTGAAGTTTCATTAACTTCCCTTTTATACTTTCAGAGATATGCTCCAGACAAGCAAAATACTGAAAAAGAATAGGAAGGGAGCTAACTTTGTAAATACTTATAACAAAGTTAAGGTTCTTGTGCTCTGCACTTCCTCTTACTGCCCTCTTTCAATGTATACAGTTTCATTAAGTTCCCTTTATCACTTTTGGAGATATGCATCAGACAAGCTTAATATTGAAAAAACTGTAAAGGGAGCCGACTTCGTAAATACTTGTGCCAGGGTTACGGTTCTAGTGCACTGCACTTCCTCTCATGTCCTGTATCAATGTGTAAAATTCCATATAGTTCCCTTTTATACTTTTGGAGATATGCTCCGGACAAGCAAAATATTGAAGAAACTGGAAAGGGAGCTAACTTCGTAAATACTTGAAAGAGGGTTACGGTTCTTGTGCACTGCACTTCCCCTCATTGTCCTCTATCAATGTGTGAAGTTTCATTTAGTTCCCCCTTATACTTTCAGAGATATGCTCCAGACAGGCAAAATATAATTATTGGGAAAACTGGAAAGGGAGCCAACTTTGTAAATACTTGTGATAGGATTATGGTTCTTGTGCACTGCACTTCCTTTCATTGTCCTCTATCAATGTGTGAAGTTTCAGTTAATTCCCCCTTATACTTTCGGAGATATGCTCCGGACAAGCAAAATATTGGAAAAGCTGGAAAGGGAGCTAACTTCATAAATACTTGTGATAGGGTTACGGTTCTTGTGCATCGCACTTCCCCTCATTGTCCTCTATCAATGTGTGAAGTTTCATTTAGTTCCCTCTTACACTTTTGGAGATATGCTGGGGACAAGCAAAATATTGAAAACAAGAGGTCCATGATGGACCTAAATCGCTCACCTGGGTTATGATGAAATAACATGGAACATCATCTATTTAATGATGGTTCAATTGGAGCAGTTTTGCACTTTCTAATCTATATTCTGACAAAGTTTCATTTAGATTGGATCAAAATTGTGCCCTCTAGAGTGTACACAATGTTTTTCTAAGATCTGACCTGGCAATCTAGTTTTTGATGAGACATTATTCAGTTTCAAACTTGGCCTACATTTCATAAAGATACCCATTCTGACAAAGTTTCATGAAGATTGAATGCAAAATAAAGCCACAATTGTGATTTGACCTAGTGACCTAGTTTTTGATCTGGCAATACCCAGTTCCAAACTTGGCCTAGATTTCATTAAGATAATCATTCTGACAAAGTTTCATGAATATTGAACCAAAACTGTGCCCTCTAGAGTTTACACAATGTTTTTCTGAGGTTTGACCTAGTGACCTAGTTTTTGATTCAACATGACCCAGTTGCACCCTTGGTCTAGATTTGTTGGAGATAAACATTTTGACAAAGTTTCATGAAGATTGGAACAAAACTGAGCCCTCTAGAGCATTCATGTAGTTTTTCTAAGATCTGACCTAGTGACCTAGTTAGATAGAAAAGCTATACTTTGAGTCAAATATATTTTAAAGATTCTGTATAGCATTTTCAGCTCTTATTAACAAACAAAGGGATAAGCCAGAGAAAATATGTGCCCTTATAGTCATATTCCTTGGAAATTGCCATGTCAGATATGTGCTAATACTAAGTAATAGGGCCATGTGCCCTAATATTAGGTTGGATACAGTAAGCACTTTAAATTGCTCTGTGGTCTATGGAAACCACGGAAGAAGAAAGACCATTCCACACAGGAATGTGGAAAAAATGAATGTTTGAAGGTGTCACTATATGTCAAGTTTTTTGTGTATGGCAAGCGAGTTATGTGATGCTCTTGTTTGTCTCACCCTAGGAGTAAGGGTCAGGTATTTGGCACAGGTATTTCGTTTCATCAATGGATTACAGCCTCAGTGTAATTTTGCAAATGAAGGTGATTGATTGTCCTTGGACAAATCACCAGTAAATAATTCTGATTCTGAGAAGGACTGCTCCCAACAATCTTCAAGTGTTGGCCACCATTTCTCCATAATGACTTTTGTTCAGTGAAACTGTATTGTACACTCTTTATGGTTGTCATTTCAAATGACCACCATCAAGAGTGTACCTGAATAAATTCAATGCCATTGTTAAAAAATAAAGACACCATTCTTCTACTAAATCCTATAGGAAAGGCCTAGCAGATGGACTGCCTCAGGAGTCAGGTTTCTTCTTCAGGTACGAATTCGATGGGGCAAAAAGCCTCCATAGTACGAAATGTTCAGCCAGACAACTTTCTCTCCCGCACAGCTTCTTCCCATATTATCTTTTTCAACCATGGTTGCTCTACACTGAGTTTCATTGCAAATTTTCTTCTTTATTTCTTCTTTACAAAATTACCTTTGCTTTATTTGTCAGATTCTTCTCAATTTTGCTCAGCAAAATTTGACAGTTCGCAGGAAAACACCTCCCTCTTGAAAACGAACTTGATTCAGATATTCGCACAGTCGAACTTGTACTTGTACTTGTAGAAATCTTTGACCGTCCTTCATAGGACAACCACTGGAATCCAGCGTCGTAGATGTGTGGACTTTCTTTGGAATATGGGGCTATATCTACAGATATCCTCAACCACAGTATCACGCAAGATTTATACAATATTTACAAATCGTTTCTGGGTTTTTTATTCAGCACAGATCTGGGTTTACTTTTCAAATTCTGGGTTTTCTTAGGTGACTCTGTTGGTACACTGTTTTCTCCGTCTAGAATTATCCCTCGACGATCCAAGAATACGTTGGCGAGCACTATGTAGTATGAAGCATAGCTTGCGACTCAAGTATTCAAATTTAGGGATACTGTCTTTGTTATTCACAATGGTCAGGGTCTCATAAATCTTGCTAATATCTAGAATTGCCTGTATTTGACTGTCTGTGGATAGTTTATTAAAATCCAAGTGTAGCTCCTCGTTACATGTTGAGGCTAACTCATTAAGGACACTTTCTATGACAATGTTGAGGCTACTACAATTTAGCAAGAAATGTTCTATGGTTTCGTCTTCCTCCTTGCACAATGGGCACAATGCAGAAGAGGCATAGGATGGTCCAAATTTTACTTTCTTTCCTTGAAGAATGTATGTACCAGTAAGCAGTTTCAATTTTACAGAAAGTCTGGTAATTTCTTTAACTGGATTTATTGGTAATTTTAGCACACAATGTAAATAGCCAGGGGAATATTCTTTTCCATTCAAGAATGTTAGAGTACTGTATGATTCGCAACTGGTAATGATTCTGTCTTTCCAATAGTTATTTATATTCTGTTCTATGGTACTTTTCCAACAACTTTTAGAAGGAGGTTGATCTAGCAGTTCAAAAGGATTTGGGAGATCATATCGACACAAGATTTTGCGTATTTGAACGAACCAACTGTGACTGTTTTCATCTTTGAGTAATAATTGTCTATATGCAAGTTGTTTTTCTGTACTATCATTGTCCTGTCTACATATATTGTTAAATAATGTTAATGCTTTATGGTCAATTTGGCCTTCAACTGGAATAAAACCGCTGAGAATATATACAGCCGGATCTGGTGTGTTTGTAGGAAGAGAAAGTAATCTTTTCAACAACAGTTTTTGACATGTTTCAAGTTTTTCTAGTCCTTTCTGTTTAGAACTAAAAACCGAAATCTCTACCCCTACTTTATACTCCCAACAGTCAATTGTTGATTATCAGGCGGCGCTGTCGGGAAACAGCAGGACAACGGTGGGAAATTATAAAACTGCTGATTAAAAGAATTACAAATCTTTATCATATGGCGTGGTTGTTATTTAGTGGATAGCGTCGTGTCATAAAAAATGCATGACCACACGTATTAGGGACCGACCATTTAATATTCTGGGAGGGGTGGGGGGGGAGGGCTGATAATCTTGAAGGGGATCGGATTTTTTTCACTGGCCTCTGGAAACAATTTTTTTCACCTTGAGGGAGCTAATTTCTTTTTTTTTTTTAACTAACTTAAACATTTTTTTTAATTTTATACGCTGAACTATCAGATCCTTATTCATTTGACCTTAACATCCTTTTATTTTACCCTTATCAGTAATTTTTACACCTTATTTACTCACAAAAAGAACATGGTGCTGTCTGTAACCAGGCTAAGGGCATGGTTTAGCTTGGAGTGCCTGGACCCTGTTACTCTCTTCACCTATGGTACGCGGTACATTCGTTGCGGTTGCATTTGTTTTATGTTCGGTGCTCTTTAATTTATTGTGTTCTCATTTTAACCCTTCTATAATAAAAATAGAAAATAGGTAAAAATAGTTGTTAAATGTTTTTCGTATAATTTGCCTAGTCTGTTGTAACCGTTCTGTTGGTCTAAATTATTTAGTTCAGTAAAGATAGCTGGGTTGCCACCTATTTGGGAAAGAGCTGCTGATTCGGCTTATCACTTGTAATTTATTGTTTGTTGTATGTCTTTGTCATTCTTTCCCTTTGATGTTGGGGATAGGGTTCGGGATCTTATTCAGTCAGTTCCTGAAGTGTAGTTACTCTTTAAATTGGCAAAAAATACACCGAAACTAGGGATATTTTGACCAAAACTTAAGGCTATTTTCGCAAAGTTTTACGGCTAACATTAGGATTTTTTCTAGCCCAATCATATGCCAAAACATGCTTTTATTTTCACTTTTGAAAGTTTGATAAATACTTATTGATAGAGTCCTATTATGAATGAAAGCAAGTTAATAAACGGCTAAAAGTTCTATGCTGAGAAGTTAACAAAGGGAGGCCTGGGGGGGCGTTGCCCCCCAGAAACCAAAGCAATTTCCCAGTTTTAATGGCAATTTTAAGAATGGAAACAATAGAGAAAAACTAGGGATGATGATAAAAAAATAAGGGTTTTTTAAAGTTATTTTGCCTTTTAGAGTGCTTATTTTGCCATAATGGCTTCGTCTCCCATAAGATAGTGACTCTTTTGCAATTCAGCTTTAGTAGAAACATTTACTTAGTAATGCGGCAGATCAATAATACATGTATGCGAATGTTGTATAGGATGTTTTTGTAAATGTATACACATGGTTGGGGGGAGGGGGTGCTGGTGTAAAACAAATGTAGCTAATATTAGAACATTACCATAAATATGGGGGGGGGGGGGTCTTGGGGGCTGCGCCCCCAGAAGCCAGCAACATTTTAAAACCTCAATCCAAATGGAATTATCTGCAGACTTTTTTTTTTAAATTTTGGGTGGAGCCAGGTTATTTTTTTTTTCACTTATTTTTGAGGCCATATTATTTATCTAAAATCCCCATATGAGCCAATTAATTTTTTTCTTGCATACCCAAAGACAGAGATTTTTTTAAAAAAATATACCAGCCTTATAACGCTTTCGTGGGTACATGTAACATTACCCTTCCACAGCAGCGGTCCGTTGAAACACTCCAAACCACCTTCATACCACCCCAAACCAGCCTCCCCGGATACATACTACCCCAAACCAGCCTCCCAGGACACATACCTTCCCAACACCCCAAACCAGCCTCCCGTGATACAAACTAGCACCCTGCCCCCACCCAAACCCCACCCCACCCACCAAGACACCAACATCTCAGGTAAATTTAAAGAGTAACTACACTTCAGGCGAGTGTTATTCAATCTTTAGTTTCTTTCTTTTGCTTTCCTCCGCCTCCTCCCTGTCCCCTCCTTTCATTCTTTGAAATAATATGCCACCAAGCAAAATCACAATGCATGCTTGAACATACATACATACATACATACATACATACATACATACATACATACATATCATGCATGCATGCATGCATGCATACATGTATACATACATACACACACACACACGCACGCACGCACGCACGCACGCACGCATACATACATACATACATACATACATATTTTGTTTTTGTTTTTACATACATATCATGGGGCAGCCGCTTATTGAAGTGTGTGTGTGGGGAGGTTAATCAATATACATGTAAATACTGTTTGGAATGGGGTGGAAGCAATGTTGGTGTGTGTGTGTGTGTGTGTGTGGATGGAACAGGTAGTGAGTTGAATCCGGGGAGTCTTGTTTTGGGCGTTTTGGCGGTAGTGTATTTGGGGTGTATACATACATACATACATACATATCATGGGGCAACCGCTTATTGGAGTGTTTTTATTTTGATTTTGTTTTTACATACATATCATTGGGCAGCCGCTTATTGAAGTGGGTTTTTTTAATCAATATACATGTAGATACTGTTTGGAATGGGGTGGAAGCGCTGTTGGTGTGTGTGTGTGTGTGTGTGGAGGGTACAGATAGTGAGTTGAATCCGAGGAGTCTGGTTTTGGGTGTTTTGTTGGTAGTTTGGTGGTGGCTTGAGGTGGCTTGACAGACAATGGTGGATTCATAGGTTCGTGAAGTATCACATCGTCAAATAGTGTATAGTTAACTTAAATGTCAGCACGTAACTGGAATGGAAGGTATGTGCGTACTAGTGAGTGTAATGCAAAATCACTGACAACAAATATGTCAACAATGCCTTTTCTGAAATAATGTTCATTTTGAAGTCTACAAAATCCCATTTTAAAGGGTCACTCTTTAAATTATGATCAACAGAATCTTACACCAATGATGTTTGCCATTACGAAGCTCACCCAATGATGCCAAACAGGTGTTCCAGTTATGTGAGTTAACTGTCAGTGCACAGTGTTGGATCGATGATTCTTATGTTTCTCCTATACTCTGGAAAATTCTTTAAGGAGGGATCAGCAGCCATATCGTCCTCATCCCCCCCCCCTCTCGAGACACCCTTGATATTGTTATATAAAAATAAACGGTTCAAATGAAGCTTATAACAAAACAGTCTTGTTTGTGATTCGGTAGTGTTTAGCAAAATTCTGTCATCTGGTATTTGCAGTCCATCATTAGCTGAACCAACGTACCAGCATCTCTAACAAGGCCTGACCATGCATGTGGTCCCAGAGCATTTTGAAGATATCTCTTTAAGGAAAGTTAAAATATAGACAATGATCAGAAATTGATACAACCATATCCCACATTCCGCTCTCAAAACCAATAGGGAAAGAAGCACATACACACAGAAATTGACACAATGAGTCTAGGACACAAGGAGTCTAGATGACGATTGCTCACTTCTCTGAGTGCTGGACACCGTGTTAACATGTGAGTGAGGTCTTCATCCTCCAGGCAGCACAGAGGACAGGTCGTGTTAGATACACCATCGTACTTTGATTATGGCTCATGAGACGTCCATATCAACTGGACATTAACCCCGAATCCCAAACTGGATGAGTAAGCCCGACGTGAAGAGTCGCAATGTCGCAGCGATCTAATGTTGACTAAATCTCAGCTTCGTTCGTTGTTTCGTATAAACTTCCAGTTCTGGAACACCAGGAACAGTAGTTCCCGTAAAAGATCTTCTTGAGCACACAACTTTTTACTGAGAATGTCTGAGGGCGTATATTTACATTAAAAGTCTATCGTAGTGTAAATAATGAAATATCCAGGCGTTATAAGAATAATCTGTACATTAGACCACGTATATACACTTTCTGTTGGACGCTGATGATGGCTTTATGTTGCATTAAATTGTAGCACCTGCCAGCTTATTAGTTCTGGCAACGTGAAGTCTGTGACACAGCTCTGTAGATGCCTTCAGGATCACATAACATTCTGGTTTTTCTTTTATGAAAGGGAAGCAGGAACAGTCTAGGATCAATTTAACTAGATTTTCTCTATTGTTAAATAACTCTCTCCATTTAATGGCACCAATGCAGTCAATGACCGCAGATTTTATTTCAGAATACAATGCTTTTCTCTGGTGTATTAAAGAAGGACATTCCAACAACATATGCGCTAGATCCTCGTCGTTGAGACCACAGCATTTACATGTTGCACTAACAGTAGCTCTGCTAAATTTATGACTAGTTGTTTGTAGTAAATATGTTCCTGTTAACATTCTACATTTGGTAATGCCTTTTCTTACGTCTGTAACACACAGTTCTAAAGATTCCCATACTGGGTGGGTTTGACCAATTTCCATAGATTCAATATCCAGAAAACGAAGAGTAGATTTTTCAAATGCATCACTTTTCAGGGTTTCAGTCCAATAACTATTCACAGATTGTTTTACCATATTTTCCCAGGTCTCTTTTGCGGGCTGTTCAACTTTCAGTTCTTGCAAAGATGGTAACTGATATAGCTCCAAAATACTTTGAACTCTGCTATAGTAGCTTAAGGTATTATCAAGGTTTACTGCTATCTGACGTTCTGTTAACTCTTTTATAGTTTCATTTGATGAGACCAAAATATTATATAATAAACTCAACTGCCTTTTGTGTAGCTCTGCCTCTGTATGAAGTGCACCTAGTAGCAGGTACACAGCACAGGTCGCTGTTCTCACAGGTAAGGATTGGAAACGTTTCAGATTGTCCATATGGAATTTTGACAATAAATTCAGTTGACTTAGCGTAAGTGGTAAAACTTCTAGTCCAAACAAGAGTCTGGGTATAACATAACACTGGTAGATTCTGTATGAAACTCGAGGATTTAACCCGTTTGAGCCATGGACTCCCGTAGTAATTAATGCATACAGGGTACGACGAGCCAACTTTGAACGTTCCTCGATGTTGATAACATTTTCGTTTGTCTCAGACCGAAGAAGCCCAAGATGGGTAGTACTTGAAGACAGTGGAATATTCTTTTCATTTAATTTAAGAGAAAAAGTCTTTTTTGAGAATGACTTGGAGTTTTTTAGTAAAACGGCGTTTGATTTATCCGGATGTATAGTGACCCGATCTTGTTTTGAATGTCTTTTCACAACGTTTGCCATGAATTGGAGTTCATTTTCACATTGGGAGAAAAGAGCTAGATCATCTGCACACGTTGGACAGCCACAGTAGACTCGGCTTCACTCTGAAGGAGTTGTGTACAGAATTCGAACTGCGGTCCGTGGAAACACCCCAAACCACCCCAAAACATCCCAAACCACCCCAAACCACTTTCATACCACCCCAAACCAGCCTCCCTGGATACAAACTGGAACCCCACCCCCTCCCCCCACCAAGTCATCCAACATTTCAGGTCATTTGGCGAGTATTAGTTTTTCCTTCCATCCGCCCTCTTCATTCTTTAAATTAACGTGACACTGCGCGAGGGATGGGGTTCTAGTTTGTATCCAGGGTGGCTGGTTTGGGGTGGTATAAATGGTTCCCCCCTCCCCCGCCCCCACCCTGCTCGACATACATAAACCTACAAAATAATTTACTTAATATACTGAGTTTATTAATTTTTCGTTAATATTTAAAACAGAAGTTATTAAAAGAGATACATGGGCAACCACTTATTGTTAAAGTCTTCTTTTTATTTTGAATCTATACTGAGTATAGATACTGTTTGGGATGGGTGGGAGCAGTGTTGGTGTGTGTGAGGAGGGGACAGGGGGTGATGTGAATCTGGGGAGGCTGGTTTGGGGTGGTTTGGTAGAGGTTTTGGGTGGTTTGGGGTGTTTTGGGGTGGTTTGGGGTGTTTCCACGGACCCTTCGAACTGCTTTTTTCACTGTTAGTTTGCAATCATCGGTAGTTAGTATGACCCACAGAAACGTCGTATGCCATTCACGGACCTGCGTACATAAGCTTTTCCTAAACGACTAGGTTATTAGACTGGTTTTACTCCCCGATAGAATTGTTCTCCTGTTTATAGAAATATTTAATGTATTTGAATGAGAATTGCGAGAACCAGCAGAATAACAAGTCTATTGTTTATGTTTGGCGGACTTTTTTTTCACGGCGGTCAGCATTAACTAAATTTTGCAGTAAATACGGAAATGGGGACTCTTTCATGACTTTGAAATGGTACAATATCTATGCACCATACGACTGCGTATCATTTATTCCTGTTTTTCATGCCAGTATGACGCAATTGCTGAACGAAAATTATTGAACGAAGGCAGCAGAATCCGTGTGCTTTCCTATTTCGGACAAATGTAACAACAACTATGTAATTTCTTCAAAATTGAGACTCTTTTATGGGAAAGTGTCTTACCACAGTTAGAAACTATGCCTAACCCCTACCTTTGTCAATGGTAACGGGTCGTTTCGGCCTTATTCCCGTTTGTGCCTGGGTCGTTTCGGCCCGATTTCTGGGGTGGGTCGTTTCGGCCCAATTTTAGCGGGTCATTTCGGCCTGACTTTTTTCCCAAAGTTGTAATAGACAAAAAATGTGTCTTTATCCCAGTCATAAATATCTATCTATCTATCTTGCCTGCATTATATCATATATCTATCTATCTGAATGACCTGCATATGTTTGTATGTATCTGGACTGCATTATCTATCTATCTATCTATCCGATGACAGGCAAGACACACCATTGTTACCTCATTTGTTTTTCATTTAATCTATAATTTTCCTTTGATGCCTAAATATCTTTATCGGTTGCCAATTAGTAATGTTTGTACTGTCACTGGTTCTTTAATTACCTATTTTCAAAATGTTTTAACTACCCCGTTTGCTCATTAATTCAGAGGTGTGAAAATTATTTCATTGTTAATATATAAGTTGTTGAAAGGCAGGATTTTAAAGAGAAAAGATTTCTTTAATTGCCAAAGACAAGAAGAGATCAGAGTTTTTATTGTCTGGATGAATTTCTTTTACCGATGAGGTGCGGAACATTATAACCACAGGACCAAAAGTACAAGACCACATGTGCTATATTTATTATGGTTTCTTTTAAAAAATGATAAGAGAGAGAGAAAAAAAGATTATAAAAGAAAAGAAAACAACTTTCTTAAAAAAGTAATAAAGAAAAGAATACCCCCCCCCCACCCCCAAAAAAAAAAATAAAATAAAAAATAATACATAAATAAACAAAAAAGAAAAAAAAAGGTTGGCAAAAGGATGTCAGTCAGTAATGAGTGAGGAAAAAATACTTTAGTTTTCACAACAATTTCCGATTCACATCAAGTCGTAGTTACACCTGCACGTGGTGCCAGTCGGCAACATCGTTATAAGTCTACTGTTATTAAACTGTTGGCTTAAAATCATGGCTAACGTGACAGGGCAAATGAAATATAACAACTTGACTTTGATAACATAATTTCTGTTGTTTCAGCGAATTTATTTCTTCCTCTAGTATAAGTAGTTCCTATTTACACTTAGCCTAGCAACTTGTGCCAGTGTATTTGGTCTCTTTTACGGACAGCAACTTTGCCATTTTTATTTTGGCCTCCATTCTTAAAAAGGGTGCTAGTTCTTTCATTTAAAGGTCACACTTCTTACAGATTTTCCAGAAATAAATAATTAAGGCCGAAACAACTCACCTATAAAATCGGGCCGAAACGACCCACCATTGAAATTGGGCCGAAACGACTAGGGATGTAACGATAGTCCAAAAATGACTATTGCGATAGTATTGACATTGCAAGAAGTACCATTGCGATACTATTACTATTGTGGACTACTATTGCAATACTATTGCGATACTATTGTTTGAAAAATATATTGTTGTTTTAAGGAGGAAATAATGAATATGGTATCATTCCCATTTTGTTTTCTGTGTGTATAAAATGTGTACAACAGAGGTTAACATCTGCAAAGTTTAATCTATCATTGTGTTTCATAAACACAGTTTCTAGTTATTTTTCAAATGTGCACTGGTTTGGTATATTTATGCATAAAGCCCTACATTTCAGACCTTTCATTTCAATCATTTGTAGTTTCATCTGATTGGCCAAAGAGATCAAATGTGTTCTAATGGCCAACTGAATTCTCCAGGGCCATGAACCATTATCTGTCTATAGTGGATTTTGCCTTCCCTGAATGGTTTGTGCATCTGAAGATGTTGAACAATCAGCTGAAAGAAGCTAAAACATTTTTGTTAATAATATGGAGCGCGTGAATATATTTAGTTGTCTCTAGGTACAGAGCTCATGATTACTGTTAGATGTGAACAGGAAAGACCGGTTTGCGAAGGCTGATTTGATTTATCGGTGTATGCAACCAGGTACCTTTTAATACCTGTCTCATGGATACACTATAGTCACTTTATAGCGGCTCTTTTGATCTCTACAATGTCTGACCCATAAACGATCAGGTTATTGCACATCAACGCTGCCGTCAGTATTGTGCTCAATAATTGCGTAGACCTGATCAGAATGCATTATTTTCGCACTGTTGAAATTAAGTAAGATAGAAAAAAAAATTCCGATCAGCCATCAGCGGAAAACGGCTGTCAAGTCTCAGTAGTCTGATGGAGCAAGAGGCTAAGTGTACATGCGACTAGCTTAGCTTTGGCTACCGTATTACGTCAGCGCAGCCTTATCTGGGAACGCACATTGCGTATGAACATGATACCGGAAAACGTCTGTGCAGTGTGAACGCGGAAAAAAGTATATACAAATAGCATATAGACGCGACTTGCCATTTTATTACGCCATGCGCAGATCGTCTGCTTGATAACCACGTGGATCGTAAATCTTGAAACGGGAAAACATGTACGCTGTCTCATAAAAAAAAAATGGTTTCAGAAAGATAACCGTACATTCGCGGGCCAGCAGAAACAATTTTCGATTATCTTGTGTGTTACGATTGAGACATTTGCAGCTGGACCGAGTAGTGTTCGAATACTATGGGACGGACAGACAGACTCAGCACCTAGAGTGTGCAACCACGAATTCGTTAAGCTGAGCCTCCTGGGGAACATGTTAGAGGATTTGACTAAAAAAGTAGGGGCGAGTCAGAAATAATATCTGCGCAGCCTGATCAGAAAATGCGTATAAAATGACTGTCTTCTGATTATTATATAATTCGTCTGTCCAGCGGTATTCAGCGGAATAGCTTCATGCGAAAATACTGTACCAAAACCGGACTGCACAGCTAAACAAATTAAATTTCATATTTCAAATTATTCGTATATACATGATACATGTGTGTGCGTACGCTGATTAGGCGCCGCGGACATGCAGGCTGAGCCGAGTCTACCTTATGGACCGTAAGGTATAATAAACACATGTTCCGAAATTGCATCAATATTGGTTAATAAGTAAACCTTGCGGCACGTGCCGTTAGCGGCTAAATCTTTGACATCAAAAGCTGATCGAAATGCTTTGATCTTTGTGACCTGTTTCGGCACTGGACTATTATCAGTTGCGGCTGAGCGAATTCATTTTTCTGGAATTGGAAAGAACTCCTATGCCTAAAATGACGCTTCCATTTTTTTAAATTTTTTGTTCATGATACGTCAATTCCTTTTTCGGTGGGAGTAACGTTGTTCTTGAGGAATTAGTTTGGGACTGCAGGCGTTTTACCCATTTTCTTTGCATCAAAATCGCAAAATGCCCCTTATCTGGAGCTCTGTATATCAGATTAATTATGACACGTGTTAACGTTTTATAGACAGTAGGGAGTTTTATACGTCGGGACAACATCAAACGGCCGTATGTAACACTTATCAAATGTATGCCAGACGCCAGAGGTGAAATTTCTTGATGTATGGAAGCAAAACCCAGACGTAATATACAGCCATACGTCGGCTAACGGAAGCCATGTTTGTACAAACAGTCTGCCGCTCACTTTCGCTTTAAAGAAAGAAGGCAACAGCGGAAATTATCTGAAAAAATTGTAATGTAGGAGACTATCGAAACTATCGATAGTCCAAAACACTATCGGCGATAGTCATCGATGTCTCACTTTACTATCGATGCAGTACTATCGGCCGAGTTACTATTGCAATACATCGATAGTCCGATGTATTGTTACACTCCTAGAAACGACCCACCATTGAAATTGGGCCGAAATGACTCACCCCGGAAATCAGGCCGAAACGACCCAGGCCGAAGGGGAATAAGGCCGAAATGACCCGGATTCTATGTCAATCACCCAACAGTCACAGTCACTGACCAGTTTCCTAAAGAGTGGTAAAGGAAACGACATCCCCTTTTTGTCTCGCCTGCGAAGCAGAAGCGAGACATAGGTATTGCTTTTCCGGTGTCGTCGGCGGCGTAAACTTTCATCAGGTTTTTGCGTTTAGGTCAGTTTCTCAGAAACTATAAGGGCTAGAGCCATGAAACTTGATACATGCATACATCTGGAAGAGTAGATCTCAAGGCCATCATCAATACTGAGTCTTGACCTACATTTTACAATTGGCTGACTTTGTAATTTTTATACCCCGCCACTGTCGTGTGGCGGGGTATTATGTTTTCACGTTGGCCGTCCGTGTGTCTGTCCGTCCGTAGTACGTATGTCCGTCTGTCCGTCCGTCCGCACTTCGTTTCCGTTCGATAACTGAAGTAGTTTTCAACGGATTTCCTTCAAATTTTGCATATGCATTTGAACCAAGAATGTCTCGCTTGGGATTGTAAATGGGCAAATTTCGTTAATTTCTGACAGAGTTATGGCACTTGTCAATGTACAAAAAATGGTTTCTGGCCTCTAGTTCCTTTACTACTTGGAGTATCATGATGAAACTTCACAAACATGATCGAAGTAACAAAAGCTTTTAATGAGCTCAGAAATTTTATCATCGGGGGTTATCTGCCCCTGCCCGTGGACTATATACATGTATAAAATCATGAAAAATTCCATATAAGATCAGAGTTTGAAGCAATTTTTTTGAAACTTTCAGCAAATGATCAGAGTGATGAAAGCCTCCAGTGATGCTCAAATTTACCCCAGGGGAGTTATTTCCCCCTCCCCCGGGCTATATACATGCATAAATCTGGAATAATTTGGTGTGTGAAAAAGGTTTGCAGTGGCGGGGTATCACGCAGTCGTTTGCGATTCTTTTATTCATCAGGTTTTTGCGTTTAGGTCATTTTCTCAGGAACTATAATGGCTAGAGCCATGAAACTTGGTTCATGCATACATCTAGAAGAATAGAGCTCAAAGCCATCATCAATACTGAGTCTTGACCTACATTTTACGATTGACTGACTTTGCAATTTTTCATCGGGTTTTTGTGTTTAGGTCATTTTCTCAGGATCTATAAGGGCTAGAGCCATGAAACTTGGTTCATGCATACATCTGGAAGAGTAGATCTCAAAGCCATCATCAATATTGAGTCTTGACCTACATTTTACGGTTGACTGATTTTACTATTTTTGGTCAAGTTGTGACGTTTAGGTCATTTTCTCAGAAACTATAAGGGCCCGACCCATGAAACGTGGTTCATGCTTAGGTCTGGAAGAGTAAATCTCAAAGCCACCATCAATATTGAGTCTTGACCTACATTTAACGGTTGACTGACTTTGCAGTTTTTCGTCGAGTGTTTCGCGTTTAGGTCTGTTGCTCAGAAATAAGGGCTAGAGCCATGAAACTTGGGTCATGCATTCATCTGGAAGAGAAGAGCTCAGAGTCATCATCAGTATTGAGTCTTTACCTATATTTTACGGTTGACTGACTTCCCAATTTTTTGTCTAGTTTAGGTCTGTTTCTCAGAAACTATTAGGGCTAGAGGCAAGAAACTTTGTTCATACATACATGTTTGCTGATTTAGCTCTGTTTTGTGACAAAGCGCTGGCAGGCGAGACACCGCATTCCGCGGAATTCTTGTTCGTAATTTCGTTCTATCGACAACTTGTCTTCATAGCATCTGATGCATTTAAATTAGTTTACAGGTATACAGACTAGTGGTCGCCCATTCCCCTCTGAGTTTAAAAAATCGGCTGGGCGCCTTAAAATAAAATGACAGTCACCCAGTTTGTGATCATGGAGTAAAATCCGCCACCTCAAAGTGCATTGCTAACTTCGCAGATTTTGCTTGGAATATTCAGTGTTCCATCATACTTGCATGTTTGATTTTACTCACTATCGAGAAACAACATGGCCACCTCCATTTGACAGCTAAAAATCTTGACCCGTTTGTGATTTTTTTGCACATAATGTGGACACACATCGCTGGTGTTTCACATCCGGTTGCTAAAAGGAAGCAAAACCCTGTAGAAAGGAGAGTTTACTACAAGGCATACGGAAACGGCGCAATTCCCGTGCAGATTCTGAATAAAAAATTCTCATGTTTTAAATGTGGGCCCCTAAATTTCTGGCTGGGCGAATAATTTACAGTTTATAAGGGCCCAGCTTGCTCCTATGAAAAATGAGTTTGTCTGTATCCCTGGTTTATAAGCTTATAAGAGAGGTTGAAAATCTGCATAGCCGCTATCAAGGACATATCATGACACTGGATGTCTAAAATGTATCCTGGACTCGCCCCCCTGGACTCATGTGCTAAGGATTCAGGTATACCAGTAACATAGCAACGTCAACAAATATAAACCTTGTATGCATATAACTTCACTTTTCCCTTTTTTTCTGAGTGAAAACATGTCATTTTCTATTCTGACTGTTTTTGCTGCTTGACTCAGAAATATAACCGTCGAAATTGACCAGTAAAATAGTATGTCATATGTTATGGATACTCATTTCATATCTAAATTGACACACCCTGTTTAATTGTTACAATGAAATATGTATGATGCCACATAAAATCTATTCACATTGTTTTTATAGTGTTGGTTATTATTGTGATGAAAATTGTCTTTTACAGTCTTCTTTGTGTTTAAGCTCACATTAACCATCAGTTCAAAAGATATGGTACATGTAAATTACACTTGGAACACTCTACAATAAATACTCATTGAATTTAATCTGTAATAAAATCAGAGTAGATTTTCAGTATCAGTAATAGGTGATAGCTAAATAATAAGATAATAATCACACTCGCTTTGTTGTTATCATAAGGACCTAAGGTATATTTGCACTTCCGTACTTTTGAAATCCAAAACAGTCATGCGCTGCAACAGATTCTATTTATAGCGCCATAGGGTAAACAGATGAGAAAGCGTCCATGGTTGCGGAATGAATTTATGGTCAAAGAAACATGTATGTAAATGTAAATGGACAAATTACATGTTGTTTTGTAAGTAGAGTGATCTAACCTTGATTCTAAGTATGTTTATGTGATTTATTTCACCGAGTTGGAGGCATAGCTACAGACTACAAGATCGAAGGTCAACATAATTATGATGTATTCTCTTGAGAAAATCTGTCGTCCAAAAGGAAAGTATCGATAACATATGACTGTTGACAACATATGAGGGCACAATACTTTTTTCTGTCATATTTGCATAAAACATTTTCTTACACTTGCGTTATCATTGTGCTGCGAACTTCTTTATACATTGATGTAGATTTGATACTTTCAGAGCCCCAGATAAAGGGTGTTTATGCGTTTTTGACGCATGAATAAAGGGTAAAAACACATTCCATTCCTGTTTGATGCGTCAGGAAAACATCTGTAAATTACTGGTTGACGCATCGTTTGTGCATCCGAATCTCTGTCTTAAAAATTTGACTTTAATGGCAGTCAAACCACAAAAAACTGCCTGAAAAAAAAATGGGAGTGAAAAAACTTCCAGATAGTGAGGATTCAGCAACTCGCTGCTGAAAAAAGTTATCTGGAGCTCTGTACTTTTACAGAGCCCTAGATAAGAGGGAGTATTTGGTGATAATTAGGGATAATTTTTGTTAATTCTGGATAAAAACATATGTTGTGACCCCTCATCTGAACCGTCTCGACGAGACGGTTCAGATGAGGGGTCACAACATATGGTTTCGCCGAGAAATAAAAAAAATTATCCCTCAGTTATCATCAAATACCCCCCTTATCTACAGCTCTGCTTTCATAATTTCAGATTCGCATAGCAGCTCTAAATGACAGCTCCAGTGAAGATGGCAGTCAGAGTAATATTTCCCTCAGAGGCAAATCCACAAAAGAAGCGAAGGTAAGATTGCTACCCGCCAATGCCTAGCGTCCTCTAAAAGGTACTTTGGCAGTGGAGACCTGTTGATACCTGAGCAATATGATTAACAGTAGTAATAGTAGATATGATTAACAGTAGTAATAGTAGTAGTAATAGTAATGTCTTTATTGTCTTTATTTATACAGGGTGAAACACAGTTGGCAAAACCAATCTTCCCTGAGGCCCTCTATGGCTATTAAACATATAATTTTAGAAGTTTGCAACTTAACTATTTATAATATTTTGACTTTGTCAAGCAATAGTTTAACCATTGTAATGCTGATCAAGAATGTTCTGCCCCTGTAAATGGAGATGCTAAAGAAGCTGAGTAATCAGGATCTACACTCACATTCGCATTGAATACAATTATTTTGAGAAGTCTCAATCAAACCAATGGTTCACTAGATACATATAAGATGCATCATGATTTGGACATCTTCACATCATGACATTCAAATGATATTCATCTATAGGTATGGCTGTTTGATAAAAAGACAAAACTTGTCTGATAAATGTTTGTGGTAATAATAGTTTTGCAAAATTTTTCCATTTACCAGCTGTAAGGTGAAGTGTGTATGGCTAAAGTAAAGTGTAAATATGAGAACTAAAATTTTATTTTTCGTAGTTCAGAAGGTGAAGAAGCTATGTTTGTCGGTAAAAGTCTTCGTGAAGCACATCATGGAATTCTAGCTCCTTCCGCTAGCTTCGTCAACCGATAAACGTCACAAAATAGTAATATTTCAGTTCTTAATTGCAGTAACATATTAGTGTATTATTCAGGAGGCTGAAGCATATTCTCTGTACAATAAGGCATTGACCTTGCTGAGGAATGGGAAGGTGGATGAAGCGGAAGAAACTTTCAGAGATCTTATAGAACATGATTTTCTCTTGGAGGTCAGTATAGGTAACAAAATAATTCTATCAGAACTTTTTCTAACACACACCTAACAAGTTACAACCTATGTTATCAGCATGTTCAAAGCATTCATAGCTTAACCAAGTCGTTAGCCCAGTATTCATGAAGTCTTCTACATGTAGTACATGTACATGTAAAATCAAGAGTGCTCATTTTTGCTGAAAAAAAAGTTTACAAAAGCTCCTCATTTTTTTGGCACAAAATGGCAGTATTTTTTTGCATACAATACATTTTAAGATATATTGTTGTTGTTGAGTTGTGATTAAACAGCCCAGCTGACAATATTTCAGTCATATGGAGATGTTGCCTCCTAATTTCAGGGACTTTTACCCGAACTGAGATAAATGACACTCGGGTCCTGTTACAGCTACTAGCAGCTCCGCCGCAGCGGCTTCAGTCTCCAGGCAGCCCATCTGTTTTGCAGGCCCTGATGGGCAGGGGGGGGGGGGCTATCCAAAATGTAATGAATAGATAAGTTTTGAACAGCAGGGTTCAGAACTTTATAGCATATATCAGGGAAATAGCAGGTCATAGTCACAGACATTTCTGTTGACAGCTGCCTAATTTTGAATTCATATACTTTTTTTTTTTAGCTCACCTGAGCACGAAGTGCTCAGGGTGAGCTTTTGGGATACCCTGATGTCCGTCGTACGTCCGGACGGACCCGGACGTCCGGACGGACGTCCGTCAACTTTTGCTTGTGTACACTCTAGCGGGCACAGTTTTGATCCAATCTTTATGAAACTTTGTCAGAATGTTAGTCTTTATAAAATCTAGGCCAAGTTCGAAACTGGGTCATGTCGGGTCAAAAACTAGGTCACTAGGTCAAATCATAGGAAAAGCTTGTGTACGCTCTAGAGGGCACAGTTTTCATCCAAAGTTCATGAAACTTTGTCAGAATGTTTATCCTCATAATATCTAGGACAAGTTTGAAACTGGGTCACGTCGGGTCTAAAACTAGGTCACTAGGTCAAATCATAGAAAAACTTTGTGTACGCTCTAGAGGACATAGTTTTGATCCATTCTTTATGAAACTTTGTCAGAATGTTTATCTCCATAAACTCTAAGCCAAGTTTGAAACTGGGTCATGTCGGGTCAAAATCTAGGTCACTAGGTCAAATCATGGAAAAACCTTGTGTACACTATAGAAGGCACAGTTTTTATCCAAAGTTCATGAAGCTTTGTCAGAATGTTTGTCCTTATAATATCTAGAACAAATTCGAAACTGGGTCATGTCGGGTCAAAAACTAGGTCACTAGGTCAAATCATAGATAAACCTTATGTACTCTGTAGAGGTCACAGTTTTGATCCAATCTGTATGAAACATTGTCAGAATGTTTATTTTCATAAACTCTAGGTTAAGTTCAAAACTGGGTCATGTCGGGTCAAAAACTAGGTCACCAGGTCAAATCTTAGAAAAACCTTGTGTACCCTCTAGAAGGCACAGTTTTGATCCAAAATTCATGAAACTTTGTCAGAATGTTTATCCTCATAATATGTAGGATAAATTCGAAACTGGGTCATGTCGGGTCAAAAACTAGGTCACTAGGTCAAATCATAGAGAAACCTTGTGTACGCTCTAGAGGACACAGTTTTGATCCAATCTTTATGAAACTTTGTCAGAATGTTTATCTCCATTTACTCTAGGACGAATTTGAAACTGGGTCATGTTGGGTCAAAAACTAGGTCACTAGGTCAAATCTTAGAAAAACCTTGTGTAGGCTCTAGAAGGCACAGTTTTTATCCAAAGTTCATGAAACTATGTCAGAATGTTCATCCTCATAATATGTAGGACAAATTTGAAACTGGTTCATGGCATGTCGAAAACTAGGTCACTGGGTCAAATCTTAGAAAAACCTTGCGTGCGCATTTGAAGGCATAGTTTTGACCCAATTTTCATGAAACTGTGTCAAAATGTTAATTGTCCATATATCTAAGCCTCCTACGAAACTGAGTCACGTCGGGTCTAAAACTAGGTCACTAGATCAAATCTTAGAAAAAACTTTGTGTACACCCTAGAGGGCACAGTTTTGATCCAATCTTCATGAAACTCTATCAGAATGTTTATCTTTATGAAATCTAGGTAAAGTTTGAAACTGGGTGGTGTCGGGTCAAAAACTAGGTCACAAGGTCAACTATAAGAACGGCCTTGTATACGCTCCAGAGGGCACAGTTTTGATCCAATCTCAATGAAACTTTGTCAGAATGTTTATTCTTACAATATCCAGGCCAAGTTTGAAACTGGGTCATGTCGGGTCAAAAACTAGGTCAAATATTAGGAAAACCGTGTGTATGCTCTAGAGGTCACAGTTTTGATCCAAACCTAATGAAACTATGTCAGAATGTTTATCCTCACAATATCTAGGCCAAGGTTGAAACTGGGTCATGTCGGGTCAAAAACTAGGTCAGATCTTAGAAAAACCTTGTGTACGCTCTAGAGGACACAGTTTTGATCCAATCTTTTTGAAACTTTGTCAGAATATCTATCATCACAATATTTAGGCCAAGTTTGAAAGTAGATCATATCGGGTCAAAAACTACGTCACTAGGTCAGATATAAGAACGACCTTGTGTACACAGTACACAGTTTTGACACAGAGGGCACAGTTTTCATCCAATCTTCATGAACCTTTGTCAGAATGTTTATCCTCACAATATCCAGGCCAAGTTTGAAACTGGGTCATGTCAGGTCAAAAACTAGGTCACTAGGTCAAATCTTAGAAAAACTTTGTGCACACCCTAGAGGGCACAGTTTTGATCCAATCTTCATGAAACTTTGTCAGATTGTTTATCTCCATAAAATCTATGTCAAGTTTGAAACTGGGTCATGTCGGGTCAAAAGCTAGGTCACTAGGTCAAATCTAAATTAAGTTAACTCCTTGGAATACATTAGTTTCACCACAGTGAGATAATGATGCTACCAATCTGTCATCTGTGTTTGCCTAATTCAGTCTAAATCAAATCCATCAAAGGAACTCAACATGAACCGGAACTTTTCGGAGAAGCGACTCTGCCATTTTCATCTCACCTGAGCCTTACAGTAGTTGTGTTAGCTGCCTCTGTCATCCATCCATAAACATTTTCAAACATCTCTGAAACCAATGGGCAGACTAAACTCAAATTTCATATGGAGCCTGCACATGGGTCAAAGGATTGAAAGTTCTTCAAATGATCTTGATCACATGACCATTGTGGCTGCCATTCCCGTGTATGGTAAAAACTCTTATAAATCTTCACCAGAGCCAGTGAATTGATTAATGCTCAGGTGAGCGGTTCAGGGCCACCATGGCCCTCTTGTTTTACATGACATAGTCTTAATTTTATTTTTAGAAATAACACCAGTGACTTTTGATATGTTTAGATAATGAAGGTGTAAAGGTGTACTGCCTTGTTTTCCCGCCATTTTTACAATGAAAAATGACTTATGTGACTTCCTGATTGCTTCCCTGGATGATGTAGCCCTCCCAAAATGGGGTCAATTCTTAAAGGAAAGAATTTGCTCATAGATGAGCAAATTCTTTCCTTTCAGAGTTGACCCCCATTTGAAGTGGGCAAAAATGAAAATAGAGTTTCTTCCCCTGGAAGTGTACTTCTTCACCTTACTCCTACATGTGCCATAATGTACCTTATTTTATACCTAAAAAGTTCCCCATTTATATTTACATTAGAGAAACCGTGCAATATTTTCTGCATATCGCACAGAGTCAAGTGCATATTGCACGGAGTTAAGGAGTCACGTTCCCCAGAACTACTTTTGTTTTGAAAGAAGAAAAGTTTGGCGGCCATTTTGTTGTCGACTGCAATTCAAAAATGGGTAAAATAAAGACACTCATGTCGGTTTCGGAGGATAAATTACATAAAATATAATTTACCTTTGATCTGTCACCCTTTTAATTAATATTCTGCGGTAATAAAGGAGATTTTCGTCAAGAGTTGTTGAGAGTAAGACTCGAAAATGGCGCCCAGTTCTTGAAAACGTCAGCGTTTGTTTACTAACGTCACGTCTGATAGCGTTACATCATTTCTACTTTCGCTCCATCAGGCGTGGCATTTAGCGTGTATGAAGACACCAAATGGCATAATGTAGTTTCAAATTTAAAAAAAGTTGTGGTTGATATACTGATATTATAGTTTGATTTCGTACACAGAAAGCACTGAAGAAACTAGTAGATTAATATCAAAGGTATATAATAAAAAGGTTATTGTCACCCGACGTAGGCGGAGGGGGACTATAGAAATGACCCTCGTCCGTCCGTGTGTCCGTCCATCCGTCCGTCCGTCTGTCCTTCCGTCCGTCCGTCCGAAATCTTGTCCCCGCAACTCCTCCTACATCTTTCATCGGATTGATTTGAAATTTTACAGATTGTATTCTTATGATATGAAGATGTGCATGTGGTTTTTGATTTTTGTTTCGGCCATTTTTAGCTCGCCTGAGCACGAAGTGCTCAGGGTGAGCTTTTGGGATACCCTGATGTCCGTCGTCCGTCGTACGTCCGTCCGGACGTCCGGACGGACGTCCGTCAACTTTTGCTTGTGTACACTCTAGCGGGCACAGTTTTGATCCAATCTTTCTGAAACTTTGTCAGAATGTTTATCTCCATAAAATCTAGGCCAAGTTCGAAACTGGGTCATGTCGGGTCAAAAACTAGGTCACTAGGTCAAATCTTAGAAAAACCTTGTGTACACTCTAGAAGGCACAGTTTTCATCCAAAGTTCATGAAACTTTGTCAGAATGTTTATCTTAATAATATCTAGGACAAGTTCGAAACTGGGTCACGTCGGGTCAAAAACTAGGTCACCAGGTCAAATCTTAGAAAAACCTTGTGTACGCTCTAGAGGGCACAGTTTTCATCCAAAGTTCATGAAACTTTGTCAGAATGTTTATCTTTATAATATCTAGGACAAGTTCGAAACTGGGTCACGTTGGGTCAAAAACTAGGTCACTAGGTCAAATCTTAGAAAAACCTTGTGTACGCTCTAGAAGGCACAGTTTTCATCCAAAGTTCATGAAACTTTGTCAGAATGTTTATCCTCATAATATCTAGGACAAGTTTGAAACTGGGTCATGTCGGGTCAAAAACTAGGTCACTAGGTCAAATCATAGAAAAACCTTGTGTATGCTCTACAGGACACAGTTTTGATCCAATCTATATGAAACATTGTCAGAATATATATCTCCATAAACTCTAGGCCAAGTTTGAAACTGGGTCATGTAGGGTCAAAAACTAGGTCACTAGGTCAAATCTTAGAAAAACCTTGTGTACACTCTAGAAGGCACAGTTTTCATCCAAAGTTCATGAAACTTTGTCAGAATGTTTATCTTTATTATATCTAGGACAAGTACGAAACTGGGTCATGTTGGGTCAAAAACTAGGTCACTAGGTCAAATCATAGAAAAACATTGTGTACGCTCTAGAGGACACAGTTTTGATCCAATCTTTATAAAACATTGTCAGAATGTTTATCTCCATAAACTCTAGGCCAAGTTCCAAACTGGATCATGTCGGGTCAAAAACTAGGTCACTAGGTCAAATCTTAGAAAAACCTTATGTACGCTCTAGAAGGCACAGTTTTCATCCAAAGTTCATGAAACTTAGTCAGAATGTTTATTCTCATAATATCTAGGACAAGTTTGAAACTGGGTCACGTCGGGTCAAAAACTAGGTCACTAGGTCAAATCATAGAAAAACCTTGTGTACGCTCTATAGGACACAGTTTTGATCCAATCTATATGAAACATTGTCAGAATATATATCTCCATAAACTCTAGGCCAAGTTTGAATCTGGGTCATGTAGGGTCAAAAACTAGGTCACTAGGTCAAATCTTAGAAAAACCTTGTGTACACTCTAGAAGGCACAGTTTTCATCCAAAGTTCATGAAACTTTGTCAGAATGTTTATCTTTATAATATCTAGGACAAGTACGAAACTGGGTCATGTTGGGTCAAAAACTAGGTCACTAGGTCAAATCATAGAAAAACATTGTGTACGCTCTAGAGGACACTGTTTTGATCCAATCTTTATAAAACATTGTCAGAATGTTTATCTCCATAAACTGTAGGCCAAGTTCGAAATTGGGTCACGTCGGGTCAAAAACTAGGTCACTAGGTCAAATCTTAGAAAAACCTTGTGTACGCTGTAGAAGGCACAGTTTCGATCCAAAGTTCATGAAACTTTATCAGAATGTTTATCCTCATAATATGAAGGACAAATTTGAAACTGGGTCATGTAGGGTCAAAAACTAGGTCACTTGGTCAAATCATAGAAAAACCGTTTGTATGCTCTAGAGGACACAGTTTTGATTCAATCTTTATGAAACTTTGTCAGAATGTTTATCTCCATAAACTCTAGGCCAAGTTTGAAAGTAGGTCATGTCAGGTCAAAAACTAGGTCACTAGGTCAAATCTTAGAAAAACCTCGTGTACGCACTAGAAGGAACAGTTTTGATCCAATCTTCATGAAACTATGTCAAAATGTTTATTGTCCAAATATATATGCCCCTTATGAAACTGAGTCACGTCAGATCAGAAACTAGGTCACTAGGTCAAATCTAAAAAAAACTTTGTGTACACCCTAGAGGGCACAGTTTTGATCCAATCTTCATGAAACTCTGTCAGAATATTCACCTTTATGAAATCTAGGTAAGTTTGAAACTGGTTTGTGTCGGATCAAAAACTAGGTCACTAGGTCAAATATAAGAACGACCTTGTATACGCTCCAGAGGGCACAGTTTTGATCCAATCTCAATGAAACTTTGTCAGAATGTTTATTCTTACAATATCCGGTTTGAAACTGGGTCATGTCGGGTCAAAAGCTAGGTCACTAGGTCAAATTTAAATTAAGTTATGTTGCAAGAATCAGAACTAACATTGCAATGATGCCAGCCACAAACTCCTTGGAATACATTAGTTTCACCACAGTGAGATAATGATGCTACCATTCTATCATCTGTGTTTGCCTAGTTAAGTCTAGTTGAAATCCATCAAAGGAACTCAACATGAACAGGAACTTTTCGGAGAAGCGACTCTGCCATTTTCAGCTCACCTGATAGAGCCTTACAGTATTGGTGTTAGCTGCCTCTTTCATCCATCCATAAACATTTTCAAACATCTCTGAAACCACTGGGCAGATCAAATTTCATATGGAGCCTGCACATGGGTCAAAGGATTGAAAGTTCTTCAAATGATCTTGGTCACATGACCAAGGTGGCCGCCATTCCCATGTATGGTAAAAACTCTTATAAATCTTCACCAGAGCCAGTGAACTGATTAATGCTCAGGTGAGCGATTCAGGGCCACCATGGCCCTCTTGTTGATGGAGTTACGGCCCTTGCTGACTCAGACCTTGTCCCCGCAACTTCTGCCACATCTTTTATCAGATTGACTTGAAATTTTGCAGAATGTTTCATCATGATCTGAAGATGTGCATGTGATTTTGGAATTTCAATTGCCGTATATTTTACAAAGTTATGGCCCTTTGTTGTTTTTGGCATTTTCTCTCCGTCCGAAATCTTGTCCCCGCAACTCCTCCTACATCTTTCATCGGATTGATTTGAAATTTTACAGATTGTATTCTTATGATATGAAGATGTGCATGTGGTTTTTGATTTTTGTTTCGGCCATTTTTGATGAAGTTATGGCCCTTGCTGACTCAGACCTTGTCCCCGCAACTCCTGCCACATCTTTTATCAGATTGACTTGAAATTGTGCAGAATGTTTCATCATGATCTGAAGATGTGCATGTGATTTTGGAATTTCAATTGCCCAATATTTTACAAAGTTATGGCCCTTTGTCGTTTTTGGCAATTTTCCAACTTTTGAACCGTTTGACCGAGAGAGCTGAAATTTAGTATGCTATGAGCATTTGGTAAATTGAGTATTCTGATTATTGTTAGGATATGCTAAATTTATTAGTGACAGAGTTATTCCCCTTTCATAGATAATAGACATTCACTTAAAGGTAAAAGGATAACTCAATAACTATTCATATTAATTGGCTGAATCTTCATAAATGCAATGTTCATTTTTCATCAGATTCATATTAGGAGGATTATGGCCCTTGTTATTTTGTTTTTGGGTATATGGTCTTGATGTTTCGGCATTCTGTAAGGGCCTAAAGTTTCAGTAACCTGATTTTACACACATACGCCCAGTCCTGAACTTAAGTATTTTATAACCTCATAGAGGCCCAGTAATTGGTTATATGTCTTTGCTTATGCTTCAATTATTATTTCCTTACCAGATTCTGTTGTACACATATTTTCTGGTTTTGGCCATACAGTTACTCTTAAACGGAATAAAGGGCTGCAGTTTGTGACACATTTCAAACGTCGGGTGACACTTGGCCGATGGCCTTTTATTGAATTTATATTGTGAAATACTCGGCACTGGTTCATATGGCAGAGACGCACTCGCAAGCTCGTACGTCCTTCACTATATGAACTCGTACGTCCTTCACTATATGAACTTGTGCCGAATATTTCACAATATAAATTCAATAGCCTATAATTTTCACATAGTTTGGCTATATTGATTTCAGGTTTGGCTATATTGATTTCAATTTCAGGCTTCAGATTTACTTGAAGAGAGATCAGACTCAGACAATGTTCTGCACCCGGAGTTTCAGCTTCTATACTCCATCTACAAGAACCTGGCTGTTATGGCTACTCAGAGGCAAGACTACAGATCAGCCATGGAATGGTACCTTGAGGTATTATGATAGTTGCAGAGCTATAGACAGGTTGCCATGGTCAGGGGAAACTATCTGATAAAATTTTTTTTTAGATTAGGGAAAAGTCAGGGAATTTTGTGATTGGTCAGGGAGGTTCATTCAGAAATGACATGAAAAGTTAGGGAAAAGTCAGAGAATATGAGGATTTATGGACATGCAAGTCGTCTGAAAAAATACTCATTCTGCTCAAGGGGAAAGTATATATGTTAAGGAATGAAAATCCATGTACTGGTTTTCATTTTCTTTGTCATTGGTGTTATTCTTGCTTCCTTTGAGAGTGATCCCTGTAGAACTGATAAAGTAAAAAGTATTATCAGCTTGTGGATCCATAAAAGGGTTAAGAAAGTTGGAAAACACTGAAAAATTAGGGATAATCTAGTGAAGGAGTGACAGCCCTGGTCTGATCATGGTCTGCACTTTTGCCAGTCTAGCTCTTTACTTGTCACTGAATAGTAAAATTTAAGATAAAAATTCAGTGGTTGATTAAAGTTAACCAGTACACATATTGGAAGTAATTATTGGGAGTAATTATGCCAAATACTGTAACTGATTTTATTTTTGAGGGGACAGAAGTTCGTGGTTTCACAATTTTATACATATTTATGGGTACTGAATTGTGATAATGTGTTATGTTCCCCTAATATTCCTTAACAAAATCTTCATTTGCATGGGTATTTAAGTTCAAACATTTATGCTGGCTGGAAAAATTGTGAACATTGCTACACCACTAACATTTGAGCCACGACACGACAAAACCAACAAAGTGGTTGTGCATCCTGCGCAGACTCAGGTCAGCCTGGGCATCCACCCAGCCTGATCAGAGTCTTTGCTGGCCGCATGGAGGTAGCTAAGACTCTTACCTACCGTTTGAGCGCTTAGCAAAGAGTCTGATCAGGCTGGGCGGATGCCCAGGCTGATGTGAGTCTGTGCTTGCTGCACAACTACTTTGTTGGTTTTCTCGTGTCAGGGCTCACTTGTATATTTACAGTATTCTCTTTTGATCATTGTCAAACTCATCCAAATCCTATCTGAATTTTAGGCTATCAAGATAGACAACAGTGAGGTGACAGTCTGGTACAAGATTGGACAGACAGCTCTCAAGATTGAAGATTTCCAGCTGGCTCAGCTGGCATTTGAACAGGGGCTAGTGTGTAGCCCCAAACACTGGCCTTGTCTGGATAATCTTATTACATTGCTGTATGCTCTGAATAATTACTGGGGTAAGTACACAACTGCACAGTATGAATCATTAAGCAAATATAAGCTGTTATATACAGTATTTATTAGGTTGCAAGATGAGTTTTTCTTTTCCAAAACAACCCCAAAAATCAAGATCCATCTTATTTGACAGATCTAAATCTTCAGGATTGTTTTGGAAGGGAAGGGAAAAACAGGGAGTTTTCTCTTCCAAAACAATCTCAGAAATCTGGATCCATCATAGAAGATGGATCTACAATTTTGGGATTGTTTTTGAAGGGAAAACCCCATCTAATAGCAGAATTGCACTTGCCTGGTTTAGATTTTATGATCATTCTAGATGGGAGAAACCCTGTCTTATAACCAGATAAATACAGCAGTATAAGATCCACCTTTACAATATGTGTGTTAAGACTCAGTCCAGACTGCACACAATTTCAGTTCCTCAAGATCCATATATTTTTGGTATGACCACAAGTTACAACAGACTCTGATCAGAGTGCACAGACACATAAAATCACAGAAAAGTTTTCATTTTCTTTATATTCTCTCATCCATTTTCCTAGCACAGGATTAATTAAGGAATGAATGTCATTTTTCTGAGGTTTATCGAAGTGTAAACTACATTGGGTCACGTGCAAAGTGAATGAACCCCAAAGGGGCTCATGTAAACTTTGCTAGTGACCCAATGTAGTTTACACTTCGATAAACATCAGAAAAATTAAGTTCATTGCTTATATTTACATTCGTTTCAATCAACTCTTTCTTGAAATATCTTATATAAGCCCTAAAATTGAAGCAATAAAACATGTACACGCAGGTTTTGCTGCTAACAGCAGAACGGCATGCATGACGTCATGACGTTGCTGACGTCCAATCAGCTGGTAGAGAGCCATTGTTTATTTTTACGTCATTGACGTCGCGTGTCTCAATGTAATTATTGGAATGTAAACCACATTACGTTCCAATGGTTTACTATAGGGCTTTTCAGTAACTACACCACGAATGTAAATATTCTTGTGTAACTAGTGTCTGTACATGTTTTTCAGGCCTTTCTGTCGAGAAATAGAGGTGGCACTGTTAGTTCTGAAAAGGAGGTCAGAAGTTAGCCTCACCTGCAACAAAACACTGAGTTTGTTGCAGAATAAATCTCTGACTTTCCATTACCTCTGTAGGTGTGCTGTAGATGCTGGCCAGGGGTACATGTGAACCCTTGCTTACTTGCCTTTGTTGAAACTGCCTCAGTAAGGCATTTCTAATAAAAGGTAACATGTTTTCTGAAGAAAAAATTGTTCTTGAATTATCATGAATTAACCATTTTATCAGGAACTCTTCTTGCCATGCTGACTGAATGTAGCTTTGTTTACCATTTGAAAAATTGAAAATTTCAGATTGTTTATACTACGTATCAAAAGCATTTGAGCTTGACATCGAGTATGAGAAGGGCCATGCTTTCAGAGAAAAGATCATCAGAGAACAGCCTTCATTAAAGGAAGACACCAGTGATCTCTATCAGTTCTGGTAATTTGATATTTTCGTCTTGCCTGTGACTTGCAGTATATGTGATAATTTTGGAGGTGTTCCATTTTTTGAGGTACTTCGCTGCCACTTAGAAACCCTGAATATTAAAATCGCAAAATAATTTCCTGTTTCTTACAAAGTATCTACAGTAGGCACAGTATCCCTTTATTTTGTTTCTGTTTGCTTCGGTAAATTCTGGTACTTTTCACTTGAGCCGGTACTTTCATTAACCTGCGGCCCTGCCGCAGGTTAATGAAAGAACTGGCTCAAGTGAAAATGAAGCAATTTTGATTTTGGCGCATGTTGCTAACGGCGAAAATTAAAATTCGCGAATATTAATCTTATGTTTTTGCACCTAAACCACGAAAATTTGAACCCGCAGAAATTACCGTGTATACGGTATTCAGTGGCCTTGCAAGGGTAATCTTTTGTCAAGTTTTCTGGTGTAGCTCTGTATTATGACAATGTGCAGACAGGCAGGACATAACCTTCTGCAGAATTTCTGGTATAGGAGACATGACTGTGTTTTATTGGTTATGGAAAGTAATATATTTTGTAAAATGGGTTCCTTAGCAAAAATTTACTTTCCTCACCTCCACGAGCTTCCGTGCATTGCGGACATTTCACATTCCTTAATCTCTGGTATAAAGGTATGCCATCATGTTATTCTGCCATATTTTCAAAGAGAGACAACTTCTGTGACTTCCTGTTTAATTCTCTGGTATTCCCTGGACAATGTAGCCTTTCCAAGAGTGGGATATACTCTTAAAAGAAAGAAAGACCCTGACCCCATATATTTTCCCTAAAAATACCTTGTCTGCACGCTTTCTGTTGAACACTTATCAGCAGATTTTGACCAATCTTTCTAAATCATAATTATGAGGAGCAGCGAGTTGGTTAGATTTTGGTGACCTTGATCTTTCTTTCACTGTCAACATATCAACCTAGAAAGATTTGTTTTTAGCTCGCCTGAACGAAAGTTCAGGAAGAGCTATTTTTGTCACCCTGGCGTCGGCGTCCGCGTCCGAACTGGATGTTTTTGTTAAAGTTTTTTAAAGACCTATATTTTAACCCATAGATGGGCAAGGCACTGCAGGCGAGCTATCCTGTACGCGGACAGGTCTTGTTAAAAAATAACAGTGAAAAATGCTCGGTAGTAGGAAAATTTGTTTTTATTTTCTCAAAAAAAATTCTAGTATGATGTATTTGCAGTGCCTCAGAAATCCTTGATTATGACCTTGACCCAGAAGAAGCCCAGACGGTAAGAAAATATCTGTTGTTTATATATATCAATTTAATAATCTTATGGTCTTGTGTATATAAAACCACTTAAATGCAGCATAAGATATTGTGCAATGACAGGTATGTTGGAACCATCACATAACAGTCTATAGCCTAAACCAGGTTAGAAGAATCTGTGTTAATACTGCACAGACAGGAAAATTGTTACTGAGGAGCAGCTATCAATGTATTGAAGTATCCACTGACAATTCCTGTTTGATACACAGATCCTAAGTTCAGCAGATCAGGGCCCGGTTGTTCAAAACTAACAACGTTGTTAACGTTTCGTTAAAATTTCAGGCGTTAATATCTCAACCTCGCTAACTTTTTTTGCTGAAAAAAAATGTGAGAAGCTTTTGCATTGCAAAAACTTCTCTCATTTTTCCAACAAAAAAAAAATCGGTGAATTTGGTTATAAGTTATAAAGTCATTAAACACTTAACAGGTTGACCTCTTAATGAGCTTGTTAGGCTAACTATGCTTTGAACAACTGGGCCCAGGCGTGAAAAAAATATGACCTTGGTCAGAATTGCACTTTATGCAGGTTGGTCTGAGTTTGCTGGTTGCACTGAGATAATAAAAATTGTACTACTTCACACTCTTCAGGGTACAGGATATAATTTTAAGTTATATGGTCACAATGTCATGTTTTGCCGACATTATTCATTGGGAGACAACTTTCATGACATCCTGTTTGCTTCTTTGGGCAACGAACCCCTTCCAAAAGGTGTATACACTTAAAGGAAAGAATTTGTTCCCTGGGGAACAAATTCTTTCCTTTAAGAATAGATCCCAATTGTAACGGTGTTAAAAATGAAAATGGCGAAGTTGCTTCCTTTGTAGATATATCCATGTACCTTTACTGCTGGATTACTGTTTGGTTTCTCCATGAAAGTTAGCACTGTGTCATGTACAGATTGTCTCAACTCCTCAGCATGTTTTGCTGTTGAAATAAGGAAAAGTATTTGAGAAGTATAACCTTTGTTCATCTGAATTTCATCCTAGACAGGATCTGAACTCATCAGGATAGATTTTGATAATAATCTAGATAACTTTTCTTTCTTCTCCAGAAATACATACATTGTGATTCCTCATTAGAACTGCCTATAAATGAATTCTACATGTAAAGGTTTGGCATTTATGGTGCACTAATTTGAAAACAATTGTGATTTGAGCCGCGACACGAGAAAACCAACAATGGGGTTGTGCGCCCTGCGCAGACTCAGATCACCCTGGGTATCCGCCCAGTCTGGTCAGACTCTTTGCTAAGTGCTTAAAGGGTAGCTAAGGGACTGAGCTACCTCCATGCGGACAGCGAAGACTCTGATCAGACTGGGCGGATGCCCAGGCTGATCTGAGTCTGCGTTGGGCGTACAACCACATTGTTGGTTTTCACACGTCGTGGCTCATTTCTTTTCAGTATATTGAAGATGCTTTAACCATCAGAAGAAGAAAACAAGAACTGTCTATACCTCCTGAGCCAGAACGACTTTCCTTTCCTCCTAAACTCAAAGCTTATAGGTACCATATTTATTTGGTAATAAGACTGAACCTTCCCGGTCTGAAATGACCCCAAAATAGCTAAACCAGTCTGATGTAATTGTGCTATAAGAAGGCAGGGTTGTTCCCTTCCAATACAATTCCAGAATCCATCTTAAAATACAAATTTAGATTTTTGGGGTTGTTATGGAAAGGAACAAGCCTAACTAATAACTGAAACAATATGGTTGGTAGTGTCCTGCAATCTAATTGTATAAAGAAAAAAAGATAGACCCAAAACAGACTATTTCCAGTGAAGCGGTCTATTTAGAATCTGGTCTGTTTACCAGTCAGAAAGCACTTTATTAGCCTTTCCTTATAGAGTATAAAAGATTTGCTTTATACCAAGGAGCGGCTGTAGTATATTGGATAACACTCTGGACTACCAATCCAGGGGTTGCAAGCTTGATCCTCTGCTTCTCCGGACTTTCGGATGAGACTTTAAACCCAGGTCCCGTCTCCATATGATGTCCTTGTTGGTGGGACGTTAAACCCAAGTTCACTCACTCACTTGCTTTATACCAAAACCAAACATCATGGGAAGTGTTTATTTACAGACCTGTAAACCTGGTTGAAATCAGTAAGGCACAGTTTAGCAGAATAAAAGGCAGGCCTTCATGGTCTGGTAGTTAGAAAGTTCTGACTTACATGACAATAGGTTTGTAAATGTATTATCGCATTAATGTAAAACACTTAATATCTGCGATATCAAAATTTCATGGTTTAATGAATATGGCATATTGTTGCAGATAAATTTTGGCTTTCATGATATACCATGGCTCCTAATAATAAAGAAAATTTGATGTAAATTTGTAACATTTTTTCTTACTTTTCTATTAAACTATACATTGTGGCCATCTCATTAGAATATAGAATATCTTAAACGCACATGAAGTACTTTTTATCAGAGCCTCTGTATGCTAGGCATTTGTAAATGTATTAAAAATCAAACATTGGCAAACTAATATTCTAGTACTCCTTGCCCTAACCGCCATTATTGCCAAAATTCAGTAACTGCCAAATGTAAGTGTTTTACAGTGATTAAAGTGGTTATTAGAATTGATCAACTGTGCTTACGTGTTTTTCCCTGGAACTCCAGTTGTCACTCATCTTTACTTAAAATCCAGTTTGATATCATTGAAATATTCTTGAAAGGAGAAGAATATGCTAAAGATATAAAGAAAAAATATGGCACTGTAAAAGGACCTGGTTCTACTGAAAATCAGTAAATGTAGTTTTTCTCACCAATAAACTTAATTCTGTTTAATTTGGTTTGGGTATTATATTATTGTGGTTTAATGCTTCAGTTGGAAGTGTGTAGGTGAACAGCTGGTGTCCCTCTATGATAAAGCTACAACATCAGATCCTATTATTGTAAGTGCTTTCTGTTTTTCATACAGTACTCAGCCTAATTAGCATATTTTGTACCTAACTTTTTATACGCCCGTTTTGAAAAACGGACGTATTATGCCGTGGCGCTGTCCGTCCGTCCGTCAACATTCTTGTACACGCCATAACTCAGTAACCATTTTGGATATCCTCATGAAATTTGGTAGGCATATGTATAAGGGTGGGGGAACGTGTCGCGTACAAGAATGGTTGCTCCCCCTTTCTTACTTTTGAAGTTATGCCCCTTTGATTAATTTTTTCCCTGTAAGTCTTGTACGCGCCATAACTAGATAACCGTTTAGGATATCTTTATAAAACTTCATAACAATGTGTATGAAGACCTAACGATGTGTCGCGTACAACAATGGCTGCTCTCCCTTTCTTCATTTTAGAGTTAATCCCTTTCATTAGTTCTAATTGGCTTTTTTGTGTAATTTACAAACTTTTCTTGTACAATATATATTTTCAAGAGAAAAAAGTAGAACTAAAAATGCTAAATCTCTTGTATTTCGGTTATCTCCCTTGTTCAAAGATATTGTATCAAAGATTTCTTCACAGCCATACAAGCTAGACTGGTCATATTTGGCATACAGGTTGATGAAGACATGTTGTATTGTGGGATTGAGAACCAGCCTTCTCCTGCTTATTCTTCTGTGTATTTGTCCGATTTTCTTTCTTTCCATACTTTGAATAATGAAATTTTTCTTCAAAGATTTCTCCACAACCATGCAAGCTAGAGTAGTCATATTTGTTATGCAGGTTGATATTGACATGTTGTATTGTGGGATTGAGAACCAGCCTTCTCCTGCTTATTCTTCTGTGTATTTGTCCGATTTTCTTTCTTTCCATACTTCGAATAATAAAAATTTTCGTCAAAGATTTCTCCACAACCAAGCAAGCTAGAGTAGTCCCATTTGGTATGCAGGTTGATGACGATATGTTGTATCATGGGATTGAGAACCAGCCTTTTTCTACTTATTCTTCCCTGTATTTGTCCAATATTCTTTCTTTCCATACTTTGGATAATGAACTTTTTCATCAAAGTTTTCTCCACTACCATGCAAGCTAGATTAGTCATATTTGGTATGCAGGTTAATGATGACTTACTGTATTGTGGGATTGAGAACAGCCGGTCCACTTAGCGCAATCAGTAGGGCACCTGACTCATAAGTCAGAGGTCCTGGGTTCGAAACCTGGTCTAGCCACATACTTTCGTTTCTCCTTCCGCTGATTCAAGAAGGGCAGTTGTCAGTTACTGGAGAAAGTATGTGCACTTAGTACTGGTTAACCGCTTAGGAGGTCTAAACCTGCCCAGGAATAGTGTGGTTAGGTTAACTGACCGTCCCAACATGACCATAGTTGTTTACCATGGACGTTAAGCATAAGTTAATTATAGAGTGGTTGCCCCTATTTGTCTGCCTGTCTATCCTTTTGTAAACAATCTTGATCATTCTGTAACTCCTTTAGGACATTGAAGCGGGCGTATTATGCGCCGCTTGCGAAGCCCTTGTTTAAAATGGCAGCAAACAAACAGATAAAGTAAAGTAAAATGTGCACATTTCAAAGAACAGTTACATGTGAAAGCATGCCGAATTTAAATGTTAAAGTGTCAGTGACAGGGTGCAAATGAACTTAAAAGCTTCTATTCTGTTGTTTATACAACTTTTGTAAACTGGCAAAGAAAAGGAACAAACAATAAGATATGCTATCAGAAATGCCTATAGTGTGTGCTGTAATTTGATTTAATATGTTAATTACAATGTGGTCAAGCAACCTGTTCTTGACCATATCAAGCTAACCAGATGACAAGCACACAAACAGCAGTTGAGTTATAAATAGTCATACAGATTTTCAATTATTTGATAAATGCACTCTTTAGTTCCGTGTCTGCTTTTCATGATTGTTTATGCATTGCCACAAAAATTCTTAATCTTGGGACACCTTAAATAATTACCTAGTCATTGTCCTTTGGATTTACAATGCAGTATTGCATCCAAAAGATGCAGCGAGAATGGCAAACAGTGGAGACCCTGATCAGACTCTTCTTTGAGAGCAGTGTGATCTGGGTTTGCAGTTTTTCTCAGACCTGCTTGTCATATTACATAGAACTTTTACAGTAATTATGTGAATCTGTCTTTGTTTTCAGAGTATTTGTCTGAAGATGAAAATACCTGACTACAGTGATGTCCTTACAGCAGGAGAAGATAGTGACGATAGAGGCCCAGAAACTGCTACCAGTGATTCTAAACACACAGCTCTGGCTGAAAATGAGAATATGGAAATTGATGTGGAGAATTCAAGAAGTGGCATAAAAAATGAAAACAGTAACAAAATTGAGAAAGGAATTGATTCTGATTTAAATAAAACTGAATGTGCTATCGAGACAGACAGTGTTCCAAATGCAGCACAAAAAGATGGAGACATACAAGAAAGTAAAGTGCAGTCAGCTGAAACAAGAAATGTTGTAGATTCCATAGACAAAGTAGATGATAAATTATATGAGAAAAATGAAAGAACAGCAAAGGAAGAACAGAATGGTGAACAAGCAGGTGAAGATGTTGAAATGGAAAGTGATGATTCTGTTCTTGAAGCTTTTAAAACAACCAGTACTCTGTTAGATGGGCTTTCCCCTTGTAAAGATAATTCCAATATGTCTGACAAAAAAGATACAACTGCTGTTCCAGGCATTGTGACTGGTGATAATGCCTATAATGCAGTTCCAAATTATGCCACTAAAGTAGAGCCTGTAACTGACAATACTAATGTAGGTCCAAAGTTGAATTTGACTGACAAGATAAATGAAATTGAGAACAAACCTTTGAATGTGGATCAGACTGAAGTGCATTCATTGAAAGGTGCTGAAACCAGTACACAAGAACAGACAAGTACAATCTCTGCAGGAGCATTTGGATCAGCTGTTAGTCATCATGTTCAGAAAGATTTAAGCTTGACTAAGTCATCAAGTTTTGGTTTCACACCATCTGTGTTACCTGAACCACATTTTCTTCCAGCACTATCAGTCTCTCCATTAGTTTCATCTTCTGTTTCAGCAGTCAGTTCTGCTTTATCAACACCTTCATCTGGCCCAGTATCAGAATGTTCTCCCCTTGTTACATCACAAACAAACATTATTACACAAGATCATGGTGGCTACACAACTCCAAATGTCACTGCCATACCAGTGCCAAACCTTCAGATATCTATCACTCAAGCATCATCCTTTTCAAGCTCTGTTAATCATAGCCCAATATTAGCCTCATGTTTGACAGCTGTGCCTGGTGGTCAGTCAGCAGTCACAACTACTCTGTCTCAAACTTCATCACCTAGTCACCCATATAGCAATAGTCAGCCACCATTGATCAGACATGACAGTGGAGGATTTAACGTGGCTGCCATGACAACAGACAATATTCAGACGGGTTCAGGAGCTCATTATACAAGTAATTCTAATATACCAGTAACCCAGTCACTGCAGAAATCCATTGACTCTGGAACCATCCCATCATCATTGTTTGTGGCTGATTTTGATGATCAAAGTCTCAGTGGTAGGAAAAGCCAGAAACGAAAAAGAATATCCACAGCAACAGAAGAGATCATGATGTATGGGAAAAGAAGATCAGCCAGGGTAGGTTGTGCCTTAGTCTTTACCATATACAGTCAAACCTGTGAACAAAGGCCAGCCATGGGAAAAAAACAAAAGCGGCCGTTGTTTACAGGTGGCCGTTGTTCAAAGATTCAATAATTTCACGATTTTGATCGACTGACAGATAAATGTAAACTTCATCGGAGATTTTTTTCGCGCGCTTTTGTTTGCAGGCAGGCATTAATATTTTCCCGTGTATTTTGCACGTGCGCGAAATCAATATTCAAAGTGCATATATACCATTAAAATACTCCAGAAAATAAATTTCCGAAATATTATTGTTGCTATAGATTTAAATTCTGTTTGTAAATTTGTTTTCAAAATACACGTATCGGTAAAATTGCTTTCACGGTTGACGCACACGACCTTTGGGCAATACGTGCAATTGACTGATTAAATCAGTTACAGATGATTAATTATCGGTTGACTGAGCATACTGTATAAGACATGATTAGCGGAATAAAACTGACCTTAATTACCTTTCAGAAATTAACACTTATAGAATCAAACGCATTATGCGCTATTTAATATCGCAGAATACACTTTGTTACATAAATTATACTGCACCCGAAAATCAATAACCAGTCTAGCGCTAAAAATAGATGAGGCAATACACAAACACGTTTGTCTGAAAGTGAAACCGTGTTTTGACACAAGGACTGACCGTTATTCGGAGAAATTAACGTGTCTCGGGATGGATTCGGATGACTGTTGACCGTAGTTCACAGTGGACCGCTATTCCCAGGTAATTTAACCAGGAAATTTGACGGGAGGAATCCGAACCGACCGTTGTGTACAGGGGACCGTTATTCGGAGGTGACCGTGAGCACAGGTTTGACTGTACTATAAAAAAATCTAAAAATTGGACGCCAGAGATAATTACACTGCCCTAAAAATGGAGCTGTTTGATTTTACGATGTAGTCATCAGGGGTCAGCCTAGAGCTTTCAGACAGAGAGAAGTTTTGCAACATTTTCAGGACTTGGTGAAGTTTTGGCCTAAATTTTGGATTTCCCTGGCCTAAATTTTGGATTTCCCGATATGTTCTATACATTTTCACTTCTCCCTCAGCTCAAAATAAGGAGAAGTCAGCCAGCTTAGTGAGACTATTTCTCCCAAATTGTTGCCTAGGCTGAGCCCTGGTCATGTGTCAAAAATATGCAGGTGAACAGGCAAACAATGTGGACTGAGATCCTTAAGGAGCCATCTGATCTAAGTCTGCACTGTTTGCTCAGACCTATCAGTCCCAATAATCATGTAGATTTTTATAGTGGATAAAGTTTTCACGTGTTGTTCCATTGTGTTCTGTACTTCTAAATTGTCTGGTTCAACATTAGATTAATCTTTTTGTGCATTTTTGCATACTTGTTAGTTGAATTTGGATTAAATTGCACAAATCTGCTGTTTGATCTGAGTCTTTATTAGTTGCACTTTGGGGCCCAGTTGTTCATTAAGGAAGTCATTAGTCAAGGATTTGTTAAGTCTAACAGTACTCACAAAATGAATTGCAGTATTATTTTTTGCTGAAAAGTTGTGAGAAGCTTTTGCACTGCAGAGCTTCTCAGATTTTTTTTGACAAATAAAATGTTGTTAGTTTTCAACAAGTTCAACTGGACCCAGATTTTCATATGACACTCAAAGTGCCAGAAATGAAAATTTAGAAACAAAATTTTAGACTTATAAATGTTTATTTTGTTTGCAGGTGAGGAACACCGGTAGGAAAAAGGAAGAGGAAACTGTGAACTTCATGGAACTTCTGCAGGCTTTTCTGCCATCTAGTCTCAAGTAAGTCTTTGTATATGATTGATTTGTAACAGAAAAAGAATAGCAAACGCATGCCTTGCTTTAAGAGACAGTGCTTTTCCAAAATTAGATGAGGAGGAATAGTCTCAAAGAACTTAGTGTTGCAGTTTGAAAGAAGATTCTATTATCTAATGTAGGTTGTGGTGTATGAAAACCTGCCTTGGGTTGATGTGAATTAAGCATGAGACAGTTGTAAGACAATGGCAGGAGTTGCTTTCCCTGACTGAACTTGTATACACCAGAGCTGCAGATGACAAGGGGTAACAGAGACAATTTAGAGATAATTTTCCATATTTCTACTTATAAACATATGTTGTGACCCCTAATTAGAACTGTCTCACTGGGACAGTTCTTAAGAGGGGTCACAACAGTTTTTGTCAAGAAATAAGGAAAGTTATCTTTGAATTATCCTCAGTACCCCTTCTTATCTGCAGCTCTGGACTATACACTCACCTTCATTCCATTACCATTAATGTTTGGACAGAAAAATATGAACAAACCTTTTTCTTGCTTACCAGATGATGGTTTCTGCTATTTTAACCCATACTGGAAAATCTTTTCTTGCACACCAGTTAAGGATATAAAGAATTTTGCTATTGTAATGAATGCTGTTGTGTAGAGAGTTGACTAATAGTAGTATCTGAATAATGAGGGTTCATACTGTAGCTGAAATTCAGTTTAGGATTCAAAGTATCTGTTTTCCAGGAAAGTTAATGAAGATGAGGTGAAAGAGACCGAAGTAAAAGTAAAGACTCCTGAGCAAGAAAAATCTCCAGGTAATTCAGGAAAAATCCCAAGATAATCTCACATTTAGACAATTTTTGGGTTCACAAGGATGTATTCCATATCGGAAGTGAGTGAACTTTGGTTTAACATCCGAACAACACATAGGTCAAATGGAGGTGGGACCTTGGTTTAAAGTCCTATCCAAAGGACAGGAGGAGCAAGGGATCAAACTGCAGACCCATGAATGGGTAATCTTGCATGTAAACTCCATATAAGAAAGTGCTTGGGTAAACACTGAAGAGTCAGATCAGATTGCTTGTAATTCTTAAGAGCAAGAAAGCAGGCAACAAAAATTTCAAATGTTTTGTCTAATTTAATCATGTTGAGAATTCAAAGAATAGAAGGCAAACAGTGTAGATCCAGAGCTGCCTCAGCTAGATCTACACTGTTTCCAAATTAAATGGTATTCAGTTTTGGTGCTTGTTAAAAGTGTTAAAGGACCAGTCTGATTAGAGTCTGTATTATATACCTTTCAGCTAGTAATTATGTGATATGTCTGGGGGCTGTAAAATCAACTTACTCAACTGTTAGGAGGTTAAAGTGTATAGGTACACCTCCATTTTGTTGCTTGTTTGTACATATGTACTGAAAGAGTTATTGCACTACGCCCGACGTCGGTGTTGGCATTGGCGTCTGCGTCAGCAAAATGTTAAAGTTTTATGTTTAAGTTATGTGATGGGCAAGGCACTGTCAGATGAGCTATCCTGTATACAGACAGGTCTTGTTATGTCTCCCCCCGAAGGGGTCTTAGACATATTGTTTTTGCCCGGGTCGTCTGTCTGTCTGTCTGTCCGTCTGTCTGTCACAAAAGGTGTCAGCTCAATAACTCTATAACCTATTGAGATAATTTCACGAAACTTGGTACAAATATAAAGCATCATCAGGCAATGTGCAGAGAACAAGACCCGTAACTCCACCTACATTTTTTACAGAATTATGCCCCTTTGAAAATTTTAGTTCAGAAATCATGTCCGCTCAATTACTCTGTAACCGAATCAGATAATTTTATGAAGCTTGGTACAAATATAAAGCATCATCTGACTACACGCAGAGAGCAAGACTGGTAACTCCACCTACATCTTTTACGGAATTATGCCCCTTTGAATATTTTAGTATGGAAATTGTTTCTGCTCAATAACTCTGTAACCGATTGAGATAATTTCACGAAACTTGGTACAAATATAAAGCATCATCAGACAACATTTAGAGAACAAGACCCATAACTCCATCTACATTTTTTACTGAATTATCTGCCCTTGAAAATTTTGGTATGGAAATCGTGTCTGCTCAATTACTCTGTAACAGATTGAGATAATTTAACGAAACCTGATACAAATATAAAGTATCATCAGACTACATGCAGAGAATAAGACCCGTAACTCCACCTACATTTTTTACGAAATTATGCCTGTTTGAAAATTTTAGTATGGAAATGGTGTTTGCTCAATAACTCTGTAACTGATTGAGATAATTTCACGAAACTTGGTACAACTATAAAGCATCATCAGACAACATGCACAAAGCAAGACCCGTAACTCCAATTACATTTTTTACAGAATTATGCCCATTTGAAAATTTTAGTATGGAAATAGTGTCCGCTCAATAATTCTGTAACCGAATGAGATAATTTCACGAAACTTGGTACAAGTATAAAGCATTATCAGACGACATGTAGAGAACAAGACCCATAACTCCAATTACAGTTTTTACGGGATTTTGCCCCCTTGAAAATTTTAGTATGGAAATCGTTTTCGCTCAATAACTCTGTAACCGATTGAGATAATTTCACAAACCTTGGTACAAATATAAAACATCATCAGACAACATGTAGAGAACAAGACCTGTAACTCAACTTACAACTTCTTACAGAAGTATGCCCCCTTGAAAATTTTAGTATTGAAATCGTGTTCGCTCAATTATTCTGTAACGGATTGAGATATAATATCATGAAACTTGGTACAAATATAAAGCATCATCAGACAACATGCAGAAAACAAGACCTGTTACTCCACCTACATTATTTACGAAATTATTCCCCTTTGAAAATTTTAGTATGGAAATCTTGTTTGCTCAATAACTCTGTAACGGATTGAGATAATTTCATGAAACTTGGTACAAATATAAAGCATCATCAGACAACGTGCATAGAGCAAGACTGGTAACTCCACCTACATTTTTTATGGAATTATGCCCCTTTGTAAATTTTAGTATGGAAATCATGTCCACTCAATAACTCTGTAACCAATTGAGATAATTTCATGAAACTTGGTACAAATATAAAGCATTATCAGATGAGGTGCAGAGAGCAAGACTGGTAACTCCACCTACATTTTTTAAGGGAATTATATCCCTTTTCAAAATTTTAGTATGGAAATCGCGTCCGCTCAATATTAGACTCTGTAACCGATTGAGATAATTTCACGAAACTTGGTACATATATAAAGCATCATCAAACGACCTGCAGAGAGCAAGACCCATAACTCCACTTAAATTTTTACGGAATTATGCCCCTTTGAAAATTTTACTATGGAAATTGTGTCTGCTCCATAACTCTGTAACTATATGAGATATTTTCGCAAAACTTGGTACAGATATAAAGTATCATGACTTGATGGGCTGAGAAAAGGGACCGAAATTCTTTCTGCTTTCATTTACTACAGAATTACATCCCTTTGAAAACTTTAGTATGGAAATTGTGTTTGCTTCATAACTCTGAAACTTTATGAGTTATTTTCATTAAACTTGGTACAAATATAAAACATCAGACAATGTGCAGTGAACAAAATCTGTAACTCCATCTACACTTTTTATGGAATTATGCCCCTTTGTAAATTTTAGTATGGAAATCATGTTTGTTCTATAACTTTAAAACTGTAAAAGATATTTTCATCAATTCATACACATAGGTCCAGATAAGGAAATTTAATGAGCATAAAATTGTAATTATTTTCTTTTCCATCAATTTGAACATGTGTTTTGAGTGCTCAAAAGAACCGTCTCTTTGAGACGGTTCTTTTGAGTACCCACAACATATGTTTTGGATGAGAAATAAAGAAAATAGTTTTCCAATACGCACTCTTATCTAGAGGCCTGCATACAAATATAAAGTATCATCAGATGATGTGCAGAGAACAAGATCCATATGCTCTGTGTCTAACAAAACCTCTAGAGATATTTTCATGAAACTTAATCAGATGTGAAGGAAATAAGACAGTTATTCTGGATATTTTGGAGTTACCCCTTTTGAAAATTGAAAATAGTACATTTTGCTGAATCAAAGATATCTTCATGAAATTTTGTACAATCATAAAGCATCATCAAATGATGTGCAGAAAAACAAGATCGGTAGCTCCGCAATCAGTTTTAATGAAATTATGCCTCTTTGTATTTTTTCAGTATAGAAATGGTGTTCCCTCTGTAACTTAAAAACTATTGAAGATATTTTTACAAAACTTGGTTCAAATATAAACCATCATCAGAAGATTTGCAGAGAAAAGAACCCTACATCCACCTACATTTTTCACAGAATTATGTGCCTTTTAATTTTAAGTTGGCGACTGTATCCACCCTTGTAAATTTTCAGCATGGAGATCTTGTCCCCTCTATAACATTAAAACCACACAAGTTGGTACAAATATAAGAGCATGGTTAGTTGCTGTTCAGAGAATAAGAACCATAACTCCATGTATATTCCTGGCGAGGGGTGGGGAGAAGGGGGGTGGGGGAAGGGGGGAGACATTTGTTTTTGTTTCAAAAACAAACATCTAGTTCTATAATTTATTTAAAGGGAGACAATTTTTGTGACCCGGATGACAGAGCTCTTCCAATATGGGGTCTGCTCTGAAAGGAACATTCTTTTAAGAGTTTATCACCATTGAGGCAAAATTGAAAATGGCAGATGGTGACCTATATATGAAGGGATCTGAAAATAGCCATTTGCCATATATGATTTCATCTCCCAATATTTTGGAATGGTTTTCAAAGAAACCTGTCTTCTTCCACAGTCTAAATTGAGTTGTATACCACATTCTCAGACATATTTACCATTTCAGTTGCCATGGAAACAGAGATGGAGAAATCGGAGAGTTACCAGGAGTGGAATGAAGAGGCTGAAGTGAAGAGATTTCTTCATAATAACTTGATCAACAGTGGTCTGATGATTTTGATGAATGATTATATACATAGAGTTGCTCAACTTGAAAAGTGTAAATGGTAGGTTTTATTTGAATTAGGCTTTTGGGCAACCTCTAACTTTTCGGACACTGTTTCTTGGGTACAGCATATAGAAGACTAAGCCCATCTTTCTATCACTGCCTTTTAAATTTAAAACAGGTAGCTATTTATTTCTGAGTTTACAGAATGACTTTTTCAGGCATTAGCCTGGCTGAGAATCAAACATATGACCTTCTTTGCCACAGCCTAGCCATCTAACCTCAACCATGGCACCTTTTATGTGAACAGCAGGGTTTAAAAAGACATCTGTTTTAAGCCCAAAGAAAAATTGAAGTTCAAAGATCTATACACAACTTTATTCGGGGTACACTATTTTGCTATCAATATGAAATGGAGTTTATGACTCTTCCAACTACAGGAACCGTATAGGAAATTATGGTACATTTATTAGTCTAACCACAATGTCTGATTATGCACAGTACACATACAGTCGAACCTCAGTAATTCAAATTGACAGGGACCACGATATTTTATTTGAATTATCCGTAGTTCAAATTTACGAATTCGGGGACTTCCGTTCATTTCTGTAAATCAACATTTCGATGGGGTTTTGTCTGTGAAGCAGAAAGAGAGATAATATCGGTCAGATTCGATTTTGAATCTCTTTATACTTTCAGAAACTCGTAAATTTAAAGATAAGTGAAAACAAAAAAAAATGTGAATTATTTTTATTTACACAAACACAAACTGTTTTAATAATAAATATATCAAAAACGTCGGAAAATCCATGAACTTCAATGAATGAACAGTATGTGCAGCTCGAGAAATTCACAGGCCGGAGTAAGCAGCTGGCGAAGACCAAAGCCGGTCGGCACGGAAACAGGCTTGTGGTGTTCCCCAGTAACTTGCGCAGGCTTGCTTTTTGTCTCAGCCTACAATCACAGTACTTTCACTTTTAGTTTGAGTTTCTAGGAATTCGGCTACTTTTATTTTTCAGAGAAAAGCTCTAACAGTTCATTGAACCGCTTCATGCAAATAGCAGTTGAACAACATTATAAACTGGGAACAGCAAAAACTCAAACTAGTCTTCAAAATCTGCGCAGTCTAGCGAGAGCATTCATTTGGTTCCATATGCTAGCAACAATGACTCTGACCAGACATGGGCAGGTGCGCATGCTGGTCTGAGCCTTTGCCATTTTTTGTTCCGGTGTTTATACAGATCGGAAGGATTTGAAATGTTAATCAGACTGATTGACGGCTAGTCGGTGCTCACTTTGAAAATGCAAAAACAAAGAAAGCAAAAATAAATGGAATTTAAATTTATTTCAATTAAGTTGGTATGGCCTTTAACCAAATCCAGTGGTGAATCAGCTTCTGTAAAGGTTCGCAGGGTTTCCCCATGGTTCTTTTGTGTGCGGCGTAGAGGTCCATCAAATGGATGCATCCCTTTTATCTTGCTCAATATTACAATTAATAACGACTTGAACGTATAATGCTGTGTCAAATATGAACGACAACTTCGTTTTGATATGTATAGCTATACCCGTGTGTTCATATATGCTTGGATGATGAAATGTAATGTGTTATGTTAGATTTCAGATAGCGCTTCTCATGACTTTGAGTCTAAATCTGTACCTCTCCCGAGGATGTCAAAATTACTTATCATCTTATTTGCTATCCTGCATAACATGTCTATTGTTATATGTATATGTGCTCATGGGCATTATGGCTTATTGCATTAATAAATTACTTATTACTTACTAACATCACCCAGTTTGCAAACTTCGAACACAATAATTCCTGTCAGATCAGGTGATTAAAGGCACCTTTTACTCATCTGATTATATGACCTAATCAGGTAACAGTTAATTGGTAGACCAAACAGACGCGCCAGTTACCTGTACAACCAACTGTAAAATTACCGGAGGGTCCAATTATTAATCCATAGATGACAATAGCCATAATCTGCCGGCGTGAATTTAGGGCAAAAATTTTTATTTCGAATAATTAAGGTGTAATTATAATAAATTTCCGTCATCGGGACCGAATTTTTCTTTCGAAAAATCCGATTTTTCGAATAATCGAATTTTGAATTTTCGGAAGGCTTTTTGCATAGAACAAAGGGACTGACGAACGGGACCTTGTTTCCAATTCGAAAAATCTGGTATTTTCGAAAAATCGGCGTTCAAACTACCGGATGCACTGTGCATAATCAGACTTTATGGTTAGACTCATAAATGTGGCTGATATTGCAGTATAAGGTACACTTCCAGGGGAAGCAACTCTGTCATTTTTATTCTGCCTTCTTTCTCAAATAAAGTCAGCTCTGTAATGCTCCCCTCTTGTGCAAATGTTTTTTTTTAAGAGCAGACCCTGTTTTGGTAGGGCTTGTCCTCCATGGAAGCAAATGGCATATGATAAAATTTATAATTATAAAACTACCAACATTAGTTATTCATTTCCTAAATCTTGTCTCAAGACTGCTATTCATAAGACTAGTGAATTGCAATGCCCCAAAGGCATTTATTACAAGAAATACAGCATGTCTCAACCATTTCATTGGTAAACATAGAGGTTTCCCATAGTCATGTGGCCATTGGTTAGTGGTTGTTAGCACTCAAGAGCCAGAAGTCCCGAGTTCTATACCCGGTCTGGCCATATACTTTGGTTTCTCCTTCCGCTGATTCAAGAAGGGCAGTTGTCAGTTACAGGTGAAAGCGTGTACACTTAGTACTGGTTAACTTTTTAGGAGGTCTAAGCCTGCCCATGAATAGTGTGGCTAGGGTAACTGACCATCTCTACATGACCATAGCTGTTTACTGTAAACGTAAAGCAACAAAACAACATAGAGGCCGGTCTAAAACTGGTCTTGGTGGAATTTTAGCCACATTTTCAAAGACACAAAAATTTGAGGGGGCATTGTTTAGAAGGAATATGGTGTATTATTTTAGAATGTGCATGTCGATCTGTACTCATGTACATATGTGTTCACTCAGACTTGTGGTAAGGTTTTCACTGGTGGTTCTCTGGGATAATGTTCTTTTTAACCCTTAAAGTGCCACAAAAAGCAGAAGACAAAATGCTTGTCTGCACAATTTAAAAAAAAAAGATGTTTTATGCAAGCTTTATCATATTGAAAATTCAAAGACTACAGAGTAGAAATAGGGTAGATCCAGATGAGGTGGCTAATTATGAGCTACTTACCAGGATCTGTGCTGTTTGCAAATTCAACTGCTGTCATTTTTGGTGCTTCTAGTGTTAAATCTGTATAGTATGTATACTGTAGACACTTTACTTCTTATAAGAAAAATACATCATATTGCTCATTTATCACACTGTTTGTTTCAGGGAAGAGGGGCTAGCTGAAGTTTACCTTGCAGTATATTCAAGAGTGAGAAAGCATGTGAATACTCCCAATATTTTCTGCTCAGGAGAATCACAGGAGAACATTAGAAACTTTTGTAAGGTAAAAATTAATCCTAAATGAGGAAGATGTGCAACAGATATTCAATACTAAATTTTATAATTCTTAAACAAAAAATTATATATTAAGGAGGGAAATGATTGCATATAAATATTTAAAATGTCAAACAATTTGGAGTGTATGGTTTGGATATTTTCAAATATTTATAGTGTTATAAAATCATATGGTTTAATGGTTTCTATTGTAAAAGATTAACATTTGGTGAGTATTTATTTTGGTGATATTGGCAATTCAGACAAAAAGTGCCAAAATACAGGTTAGCTATTTGGTTTTCAAACTGTTTACATAATATAGCAGAGAATCAGATGGTTATTTTAGATAATTTTCCATACTTTTTGTCACCCGACGTAGGCGGAGGGGGACTATAGAAATGACCCTCGTCCGTCCTTGTGTGTGTCCATCCTTCCTTCCATCCATCCGTCCGAAACCTTGTCCCCGCAACTCCTCTTATGTCTTTTATCGGATTGATTTGAAATTATACAGATTGTATTCTTATTATATGAAGATGTGCATGTGGTTTTTAGCTCACCTGAGCCGAAGGCTCACAGGTGAGCTTATAGTATAGGCAGGCATCCGTCGTCCGTCGTCCGTCGTCCGTCGTCCGTCCGTCGTCCGTCAATATTTTCAAACGACATCTCCTCTGAAACTACAAGGCCCATTGTTACCAAATTTCATATATAGCATCTATAGGCAGGGGGAACCAATAATACTGTTTTTTATCCAAATCGCTTCAGAACTTTGGTTGCTATGGCAACTTAAAGTTTCCATTGACTTGTATGGGAAAAATTGAAAATTTGCATTTATTGCTATGTCACTGCAGATATTTTGACAAAACTTTTTCAGAAATGTTCCTTGAGTAGTCCTCTATCAACCACATGAAATTTTATGTAAATTGCACAATTAGTCTGGTTGCTATGGCAACCGAAAGGTTAAAAATAGAAAAGATATTCAAAAATCATCTCCTCAGAAACTATACAACCAATAAAGCTCAAACTTCACAGAAAGGATATAGGTACAACCGTCTATAAAAATAATGTTTTTCTTGACAATTGCTCCAGCAGTTTGATTGCTATGGCAACTTAAAGTTGCCATTGACTTATAATGGGAAAATTGAAAATTTGCATTTATTGCTATGTGACTGCAGATATTTTGACAAAACTTTTACAGAAATGTTCCTTGAGTAGTCCTCTATCAACCACATGAAATTTATGTAAATTGCACAATTAGGTTGGTTGCCATGGCAACCGAATGGTTAAAAATAGAAAATATATTCAAAAATCATCTCCTCAGAAACTATACAACCAATAAAGCTCAAACTTCACAGAAAGGATCTAGGTACTACTGTCTATAAAAAGACTGTTTTTCTTGGCAATTGCTCCAGCAGTTTGGTTGCTATGGCAACTTAAAGTTGCCATTGACTTATAATGGGAAAATTGAAAATTTGCTTTTATTGCTATGTGACTGCAGATATTTTGACAAAACTTTTACAGAAATATTCCTTGAGTAGTCCTCTATCAACCACATGAAATTTATGTAAATTGCACAATTAGGTTGGTTGCCATGGCAACCGAATGGTTAAAAATAGAAAATATATTCAAAAATCATCTCCTCAGAACCTATACAACCAATAAAGCTCAAACTTCACAGAAAGGATCTAGGTACTACTGTCTATAAAAATACTGTTTTTCTTGGCAATTGCTCCAGCAGTTTGGTTGCTATGGCAACTTAAAGTTGCCATTGACTTATAATGGGAAAATTGAAAATTTGCATTTATTGCTATGTGACTGCAGATATTTTGACAAAACTTTTACAGAAATATTCCTTGAGTAGTCCTCTATCAACCACATGAAATTTATATAAATTGCACAATTTGACTGATTGCCATTGCAACCGAATGGTTAAAAATAGAAAAAAAAAAAAAATCATTTTTGCAGAAACTATGTGGCCGATAAAGCTCAAACTTTACAGAACGGATCTTTGTACAGGCCTCTATAGAATTACATGGCAATTGCTTTAGCGGATAGGTTGGTATGGCAACTTATAGTTTCCATTGAAATATAATGGGAAAAATGGAAAGCTGCAGTTTTTGCTATCTCCCTGCAGTTATTTTTGGATTTTTTATCTACAGAAATGTTGCTTGAGTAGTCCTCAATGATTCCTATTAATTTTGTCCAAATTGCCGAATTTGATTTGTTGCCATGGCAATATTAAGGAAATATTTTTGAAAAAAATATTCAAAAATCTTTTCCTCAAAAACCATATAGGGGGATAAAGCTGATTCTTTGCATGCATGTTCATGACATTAGCCACCACGTAAATATTGTTTTTATTATTGTTGCCCACATGGTTTCATTACTATGGCATTTTAAAGTTTCCATAGACTTGTATTGGGAAAAGTGCAAATTGGCATTTATTTCTGTGTTACTGCAATATTTAGGCAAAAAGTTTTACAAACATGTTTTTTTTTTTATTGTAACTTCATCAAACTTGCTAATATTTACTAGGACAAGCATAACAACTCAGTCAAAGTTGAAATTAGGCCGAATTGTACAACTTACTTCAGTGTTTCTTACTCTTGAGTGCTAAGGATGAATGGACTCAGGTGAGCTACTGGACTAATGGTCCTCTGGTTTATTTTTGTTTCGGTCATTTTTGATGTAGTTACAGCCCTTGCTGACTCTGACCTTGTCCCGCAACTCCTACCACATCTTGTGTAGATTGACTTGAAATTTTGCAGAATGTTTCATCATGATCTGAAGATGTGCATGTGATTTTATCATTTCTATTGTTCTATTTTTTACAAAGTTATGGCCCTTTGTCATTTTTGGCATTTTTCCAACTTTTGAACCGTTTGACCGAGAGAGCTGAAATTTGGTGTGCGATTAGTATTTGGTGAATTGATTATTCTGATTATTGTTAGGATGTGCTGAATTGATTAGTGACAGAGTTATTCCCCTTCCAAAGATAATAATTCACTTCAAGGTAAAAAGACAACTACAGAATTATTCATATTAATGGGTTGAATTTTCATTAATGCATTGTTCATTTTTCATCAGATTCATATTAGCAGGATTATGGCCCTTGTTATTTTGTTATTGGGCATACAGTCTTGATGTTTTGGGCATTCTATAAGGGCCTAAAGTTTCAGTCACCCAATTATACACATAAATGCCCCTTTCTAAACTTAAGTATTTTATAACTTCATAGAGGCCCAGTAATTTGGTATATGTGTTTGTTTGTGCTTCAGTCACTGTTATTATTTGCTTACCAGGTTCTGTAATATACATATTTTCTGTTTACTCTGAAACAGAATAAAGGACTGCAGTTTGTGCCACATTTCAAACATCAGGTGACACTTGGCTGATGGCCTTTTATTTCATTGAAACATGCATTATGGCAACTCATTAGACTGGCCTCAATGAGGTGAGTCTAATGAGTTGCCATAATAATCAATAATATACCCTGAGTGCCAAAATTCAATTGTGTTAATATTTCCATTTCATTCAACCATGAAATTTTGATACCATAAATATTGAGTTTTACAATATCGTATTTGAATTGGACAAACCTGTTTGGCCTGTCTAGTTATAGTGTATAAAACTGGCACCAGATTAGCAGCTGCATTGACCATGACCAGACTGCAATCTGATCTGGTTCCAGACAGCTTGCACTGGTATTTGGTCCCAAAAGTAGAATGTGTATGAAATTTTCTTTTCAGGTATGTTTGGTATGGGGAGAGTTACAGTTAGACCAGTGGTTGACTAGCAGAGCCCGAGCACAGGGGTTGCCAAGTCCCTCTCCAAGAAGGTGAGTCTCTTATTCCGTTTATACCTACTTGACCAGGGCCCCCTAGAGGGCAAGTTAGGGAGAAAAAGTATCTCTATACTGACTTCTCCTTGTTTTGAGCTGAGGGAGACACTAAATGTATAGAACATACAGGTAAATCCAAAATTTGGACCAAAACTCCTCCTAAAAATCCAGAAAATGTTGCAAAACTATTCCCTGTCTGAAAGCTCTGGGCTGACCCTTGCTTGACTCTTCTTTTCTTATAAGTTGCATGAGTCCATTTATGGTTTAAGGGGTGTCTGCATAAACCTGCCCATTTTTCAGATGCGGTAAGTGTAGACCCTGATCAGATGCCACATCTTGTGGTGTCTGATTTGGCTCTGCATTATTTGCTAGTGTCCTTTTTATGGAACACTAGGCCTAAGTATATTGACACAGCATGACACACCAAACTTTTCATTTAACAGGCAGTGCTTGTATCACCAGGGGCTAGAGGAATGGGAGACATAGGTATTACTATTCAAGTGTAGACATGGGCAGCGTTAACTTCTGTGGCATTTTTTTGGTTTCCCTATGTTTTGTGACAGTGCGCTGACAGGTGAGACATCGTCTTCCGCAGAATTTTTATTGTCATGCCTGAACATGTTGAGAGACTTAAGACATACTAGTCACTGTTCTACTTGTTCAACCTGCTTGAGTCCTAAAATTTGGAAGTTTAGCCCATTATGTCTACTGAGAATGAACTTTAGGTTAATGAGTAGACTTTCAACGGAAGCAACTCTGTCATTTTTAATTTTGCCTGCCTACTCTATGGATCAACCCTTGCAGGAATGAGTTACTCCCTTAGGAGCAAATTCTTTCGTTCAATAGTTGATCCCATTTAGAAGGGCTTCCTTGTATCGGGAAGTAGAAGTTACAGACAGTTGCCTCTCTTTGAAAAAGGAGTGGAAAACATAGAGGTGTACCCATACACATATGACTGAAGCTTGACAGCAAAAAAAGAAAACAAAAGAAGAAAACAAAAAAGTGAATGAACTTTTGTATTTTTACAGTGTACTCCTAAACAGTTGGTATAATATTGTTTTGAATAGTTGAACTCATGCTTTCTTCCAGTCAAAGTTACAACCTCCTAACTGATGAAGACCTTCCATATAACTACATAGAAGATACCTGGTACATCATGGCTTGTTGTGGACAGTCAGACAGCTTACAAGAAGACTGGGCAGAACACTGTATTAGAGGTTTGTTGAAAACTATACGTAATAGCAGAAATCAGGATAAGGTAGAGTTTTGAGGATAATTCTTAGATAATTTTTTCTTTCATCGCAATGAAAACATGCTGTGACCCCCTCGTTAGAACTGTCTTGGTGATACCATTACCTGTATAAACTCTGTTTTTTTTATTAGCTAAAGAGTGGGAACAACCAGACCTGTTTAGCAAAGGTAGTTACTGCTTTAGTGAAATATGATCAAAATTAAATTCTGTGACTTATGTATTAGTGTTCATGAAATATTTTAATCTTCAAGCTTCAGTGTATGTATGGATTTGCGTGAAATGATTCCTTTACATTGTGCTGTTATTTCAGCCTTCTGGATGAAAGCGAGGTTACACATGTTACAGGGGAATATGGAGGATGCAATATTTTGCTTTGAGCGGGTAAGTAGACTCCTGTACTCTTCCCCATGTATACTCAGTTGGGACCTAATCAAATTTTGAAGTATTTAGCTTATAATTTGCCAATAAATTATGCATGTCAGCTAAAATGACAAGCTGCAGAGTAAAGAAAGTGCTAAAATGAAGGTAGTTGAATTTGCAAACATTGTAGATCCAGATGAGGCGACATAATGAGCTGCCTGATCTAGATCTACCTTGGTTGCCCTTCAGTCTTTATATTCTCAATATAACACAGCTTGGATGACACACCTTTTGAAATTTTGCAGAAGTAGACTTTGTTGTCAGCTGTTTTTGGCACTTTAAGGGTGAAACATGTTTTTTTTGTGTTTCTGTAATCTGAAGGGACATTGCATGCTATACATGAGTTTGAAATTGTCCGGAAAAAGCATCATGATTTCTTTCAGTCACTGGTGAAATACATTCACCCTTGGAAAGGCCAGTGATTAAGAAAAACAGTATTAACTGCCATAGGCAGGTTTTGAAATACCAAAAATAATTCCTTAAGGAATTTTACATCCTTGTAAAATCTGACTCTTTACATCTGAATAATTGTCTCTTATTTTTAAACCACTATTGATGTACCTCTATGATATCATCACTTAAATCACCAAAATTGAAAACAGGTGAATTCCCAAACATGGTAGATCAGGATTGGGCAGCTCATCATCAGCTGTCTCATCTGGATCTACCCTGTTTACCCTCTAGTCTTTGAACTCTCAATATGATATAGCTTGTTCAAAACATTTCTGGAAATTTTGCAGGCATAAATTTTGTCGTCTGCTTTTTACAGACAAAAGAGTATCTGCAACAGGCAGCAGAAGAAGACAATATTCACAGTGTATTTGTGGCCAATGTGAAAACAGATAATATCATTACAGAAGGTACAGTCAAGGGACATAATTGTTCATCACTTTCAAAATGGCCACCATCAACAAAGAAATGGTGCGCTGAATTCAAACTGGCACTGTGCTACTATCCTGAAATATTTTTCATTGAAATTTTGAAAACTAAATCTCCTTTCTATTAACCACATACCACTTTCCTTCAATATTTTGCTGTTAATCTCTGAAAAAATAAAACTGCATGTTTTTTCAAGCAGGCTGAATTGGTTCCATTTGTGTAATGAGTGAGGTTGGCTTTCAAACATAAATTTCTTGACTTCAGTTTGTGACAACCCATGATTTTTGAGCAAATTTTGTGATTGTAGTATAAAAGAAAAATACAGATGAAATATTTAGTACCTGGGCCTTGTGGGAATTTAAGGGCTATGTCATTTGTACAGAGGGGGTCCTGATTTCGAGACCGCTCTTTCATTTCAAATTATTTGGTACTAGTTAATTTTGAAGTTTGTTTGGTATCTTTTCATAATTTTAGGGCATTCATACTTTATTACTCCTGAGCTAGATTCCTGAAAGCTTCAAAAACAAACAGTCACAAAACAATTATATTGACTTACTGTCTACCGTGAGGCTCCTGTCAGTGACGGGCACGTAATTAATTCTCTCTCCACATCCCAGATTTGTAAGAAAATAAAACATAAAGTAGCTGACAATCACCACTGGATGTCCATTCACACCCATTGTATTCCAATAATCCAGTCCTCTACTCCTTATCCCATGTCATCCTCTTTATCATCCAATCTCCCTCAACCCCACCCACCTCATATGATCCTAGTATTTACTGACAAACCTTTGTCGTTTTCTCTCAATTATCGTTTCTGTAAAATCCCTACCTGATAACAAATTCCAGCATACCACTGAATTCTCCCACAGACATCTTGCTGTTAATTTTCACTAAACTCAAATTAAAGCTATCTGCTTTGGATGTAAACAAACATCGACCATCACAGTCTGGCTTCTTTTCTTCACAACTCAAACTATATTTTTCCTTCAGCAGTCATGAAACTGTGTCCCCAGACATGCAAAATGTGGTCACTAAGTTTTATAACTTTATGTCAACTATAAGTTAACTAAACATTTCTTTTTAAAGCCCACCTGTCAAAATTATTGTGCTTGGTAGCCATGCTGTTTACCCATCATGCACTCTGTGTCCATGGTAATGATGTCATCAAACAACCTTGTGACATCATCTTGAGGTTACAAGCAATTAAATCATATAGCTTCCAATTATCGATTGTTTGTGTGTGAGCAGCCCAGATTAAAACAAACACGCTGTGTAAACCAAGTCTACCAATTTTCTTCTTGGGTGGTGAACAATTATGTCCTTTGACTGTAAGTTTCATCAACATATGGAACAGATATTAAAGCGAATGGGTACACTTAGAAGAGAAGCAACTGAGTTAATTTCAGTTTTGCCTCCCTTTTCAAAGGGGGTTAACTCGTAAAGGAAAGAATTTTCTCCTTTAAGAGTAGAAGCCAATACTGAAATCCTTTTTTGTCCAGGGAAGCAAACAGGAAGTCAGAATATTTTCTTTAAAAAAATGGCAGAAAAACATGGAGATGTACCCATATACCTTATTATTGTCACGATGACTGCATCATGTAGCCACCCCATTAACTACGATGCTTATTTATATCGGCTGGCACAATACTAGCGTGTGAAATTTGAATGATCAAATTTTTTTTCCAGTGTATATTTACATTGTATCTCACTAACTGATTTTGAAGTGCATAGTTTTGTAGCTGTAAAGTTTTATGAAATGCCTTTCTAATTAAGTTACATGTAACTGAAAGTTGAACTTATCTAAATCCTTCATAAATAGAGTAAATGCATTGATACCTGTTATCAAGTTTTCATTTCATGTCGTAGATAATTGGCTTTTTCATGCACATTCTTGTGTATATTCAACGTTGGTGGTTTGAGTAAATCTTAGAAGCTGATAACATGTTGGATTACCAATCCAGGGGTCGCAGGTTTGATCCCTTGCTTCTTTGACCTTTCAGATTAGACATTAAACCTAGGTTCCATTTCTGTATTAACTCTGTGTTGGTCACTCAATCAAGTAAACCTTTGTACTAAAATAGGGTAGAGTCAGGTAACTTCGGACTTGGGGGTAAATTTGGACATACAATTGCAAACAGTAAAAATCCAGATGAGACGGCTCATGAGCCATCTCATCAGGATTTTTACTGTTTGGCCAGTTATTTTTTTGTTTTAATTCCAAACAACTGAAATATAAAGGAAACAATGTCAGTGTCCAAATTTCCCCGCTGTCCAAAGTTACCCGACTCTCCCTTAGCTATCAGTTGTATTTTTCTTCTATTTCTACCAGCCACTGTTAGTGTCATGCAAGAGTCACTCCAGCGGACTCAGTCAGTTGAAGAAATAGAAAGACTATCAGAGAAAGGGGACAATGAGAAAGTGGTAGAGTTGTTATTGCAGACTTTTGAGCAGCCAAAAGATAAATCAAAGGTAACCTTGTTCATCATATTCACAGCTCCAGGGAGCCATGCACTTAAAAGATGATTTCCTTAAGGCTATAGCTAATAATGTTTGTCTGCTCAGCAGTAAAAATGTACACAAAAATTTGGAAATGAAAACAGACATTCCAGAGCTAAAAGTGTGTTGTAGATGAAACTAAATAAAACTTTCCAGAGCTTACAGTGTGTCTTAGAGCAGACTTTCGGGAGCTAACAGTGTGTCATAAATTAAAAAATATCTTTCATGGGCATGTGGTGCAGATAGAAAAAAACATGAAAGTCACTGTTCGGCATTACCTGGCAAGCTCATGATGCGGAACCGTGATCCCGAGTGACAGATTTTTCTGTCCCCACCTCACACCCATCATAGATACTTAATCTTGCACACCTTTTGGGTTTCAAGGAAGATCTTGCATAATTTTAGCCCTTCAGAAGTTTCTAGTATGTTTTGAGAGAAGCCGACACTATTAACAACTGATGTACGGCTTTTTACAACAATGCCCAACACCCCTTAAACTGCTTCAATTTTCCTCTGACGTCATCATCTATTTCTAATGCAACTTACTTATGTTCAGTTATTTTGGAGAGGAAAAATGCCCTGTCTTGCAGCCAAATAAGTTTAGTATATCCTTTAATTTCAGTTCCTGAAGCAGAACATAGATGTATCAGAGAGACAGTCTCAGTTGACTTTACTACAGGACACTCTGTACAAACTGGGAGATATGCAGGTAATTATTATGAAACTTGAAATCAGCTGGGTGGTATAATTCTTATTCATGAGAGCCTCAATGGGGTACCTCTGAAATCAGTAATCAGTAAAAAACTTCTCTTTACCTTATGCCAGTGATGCATACTTTAAAGACTACTGACTTAATATTACAATACTCTTTTTATCCCAAGTTGATGGTAAACACATAGAAAGACAGCTTTTCTATGTATATATGATAAAGATGCATTTTTATAAAGAAATGCTTACAGTATAACCTGACGTAAATCACCTTTTTTAACATAAGACAGAGATTGTGTATCAGTTTGACAAAAAAAAATGGTTATGGCATGTAATGTAGCAATCTATTAACTCATGGAGGATATTGATCTAGGTTGTCACATTGTGCCATTTTATCTGCTATACAAAGAAGTCAATTTAAAATGAGTCCAAAATTGACTTTACCCGATACCGATGACAGACCTTATTAAAGCAATGACTAAATAAGACATTTTATTCTTGTGATCAGTCATTATGATTTTATTATACTGAGTATCATAACTACGTTAAAAGTGTATTTTGACATAATTGCAAATACATCTTCCATGTACCCCTGGAATCACATCACATTAAAATGCCTATGTATATAAGACTCCCTCAAACCCAACTTTTATAATGGTAAAGCTGGGGATTCTGGTAACTGTAAACCGAGTGACGCCGCTAACCGGTAATATTTTCAATTGCGCTAATCAGTTGGTTGTTTTTGGCCGATTCCGTTAATCATTTAGCAGGAGAGACGCCGCTAATCGGTAAAATTTCCTCTCAAATTTCGCTAATCAGTAATTTTTTGGGGCCAAAATTGGCTAATCAGTAAACCCCATTGAGACCCTCATTCATTGCAAGAATGCCATATTCAGATTTCTTTTTAGTGGCAATATGCAAAAACAAAGGAGTGCTTATGTAATGATATTTGAGCTGTGACACAACAAAACCTACAAAGTTGCTTGTGTCCAGGGAAGACAAAGATTAGCCTGGGCATCTGCCCAGTCTGATCAGAGTCTTTGCTGTTTGTGCACATCAAAGACTGATCAGACTGGGTGGCTGCCCAGGCTGATCTGAGTCTTTGCTGTGCGCACATGCCACTTTGTTGGTTTGCTCGAGTCGTGGCTCATTTTTTGGATGTCTGCTTATCCACATAAGCTTGCATGTGATCAAAGTTTTACCTCTTGCTTTTCTGTCAGTTTCTAACGTCCTATTAAACCCTTAAGCACACCCTAAAAAAGCAAACAAAAAATATATATCAGCAAATTCAAAAAATTAAAAAAAATATTTTGTCAAAGCTATATCATATGAGATTTCAAAGACTAGCAGGCAAATAATGTAGATCCAATGTCAGAGGCAGCTCATGATATTCCATAAACAAAAGAGCTTTACAAATAATAAAGTTTTACCAATAATTATGACCTCTTTTACAGAGTATCAAATTGTTTTCAGAAATGTTTGTTTTGGGGAGAAGAGTCATTCGAGGAGTCCTATCAGCAGTATCAGAAAGCTTCTTTACAAAGTGTGAAATCAGACTGGTTAAAAACAATGATAAAAATATTCAGTTCTCTTCAAAGGTAAGTTTTTGATTCAGTTAAGAAAGCTGGCATAACACATACAATTATTAACTCTTAAAGCCCAGAAAAATTGCTGATGAAAAGATTTATAGGTAGGACTGCAGAATTTCAAAAAAATGTTTTGTCCAAGCTATATGATGTGAGAATTCAAAAACTAGAGAGAAATCAGTGAAGATCCTGTTGAGATAGCTCATTATGAGCCACCTCATCTGTATATATGCTGATGACAAATTCAATTGTTTTCATTATTCACACTTCAAATTCAACTGTTTTCATTATTTACACTTCAAATTCAACTGTTTTCATTATTCACACTTCAAATGTTTCGGAAGCTGACATTAACGTGACATATTACTTTCAAATAGAGGATCATCAACTAGAGAAAATTCAAACTTGAATTTGTGATAGATCAAATTGCTAATATGGCACATGCAAATTATAATACCTTGATGACTTTGGATGTAAATATTTACCTCTGTCGATGTCTGCCTCGGGAAAGCACTTTAGGAAACGTTGCAATATCCTTTCATTTTCATTCTGCTTTGTGTTAGAATCAAATAATTTTTTCTTACCGGTCAATTTTCATGTTTAGCATGTTTGGCAGATACAAATGTTAGTTTACTCTGGCTTTGCTGTCATGAATTAATATTTTGCAATCTGCTCTCCAGCACCATGTGGTAATTAGACATTATCCACTGGTACAAAAAAATTCTATCAAGTAAGGCATAAATACAGCTTTGAGTTGTTGAATGTGCAGTTTTAGTGTCCCCAAACTTCATATACTGAACAGCACTTCACGCTTGTCTGCAGATCAACAACAGGAGTCTTTGCTGTCCGCATGGAGATAGCTTGGTGCTTACCTACCATTTGAGCATGAAGGGAAGACTGATCATACTGTATAGCTGCCCAGGCTGATCTGATTTTGCTGTGCGCATGGTTTTCTCATGTTGCAGCTCATATTATTTCTCTTAAAGAGTTGACCTCCCTGTTGGTCGAGTAGAAGAGGATTTTGGGAGAGGGAGTGGGAATGGCAAAAAAATAATTTGGCAGAGTTGCTTCCCCTGTTCAATTTAATGTGTTTTTTTCTCTTCAATGTTATCTTTCAGGGTGCTTGAGAAAGACTTGTCAACAGTGAAGTCACTTCCTTCTGTGAAGCTTGTCAGGTTTTCACAAAACCTGGTGCACATGATTGATACCAACATGTCACTTCATGAGTCTGTGACTGAGATGAAAATCGACACAGTACTACCTTGGGTACTGTTGTACCAGCTGATTAAACAGTGAGTAGCAACTTCATATTTTCTAACTACATGTATGTGACTAGTACCATCAGCATGGCCAAGAGCAGGATGATAAGTTTGTATAATCAACTACTGCATTTTCAAACAATCAATATGAAACTTTGTGCAGATATTATAGACATATTGAATACCGTATATAAGGTAATTTTCGCGGTGTTCCATTTTTCGCGGTATTTCGTGGTCACTTAGAAACGGCAAATATCAAAATCGCAAGTTATTTCCAGTTTCTTACTAAGTGTTTTCTGTAGACACAGTGTTCATATATTTTGTTTCTGTTTGCTTCAGTAGTTGCTGGAATTTTTCACCTGAGCCAGTTTTTAGCTCACCTGAGCCAGCGGCTCCGGGGGAGCTTATAGGATGGTAAGGCTCCGGCGTCCGTCCGTCATCCGTCCGTCCGTCCGTCAACAATTTCAAACGACTTCTCCTCTGAAACCGCTGGGTCAATTGAAACCAAATTTCATATGTAGCCTCTAGGGGACTTAGGAACAAAAAGTTGTTCAAACGGTCCTGGTCACATGACCAACATGGCCGCCACGCCCATATATGGCAAAAACCTAGAAAAATCTTCTCCTCCAGAACCAATAGGCTGATGGCGTTGAAACTTGGTATGTAGCATTGGGTACGCGAGTACTACCAAGATTGTTCAAATTATGACCTTGGGTTTACCTTAACCTTTTTTACGGTAAGGTCAAATTTGCTATCTCTAGCCTTTATATGGGAAAATGCCAGAACATAAGATTTCTTGGAAACTGTTGAAGATTTTGACCTGGAAATTGGTATATACAGTCACCTTAATGAAAACATGAAAATTAATGCGTACAAGAGGTCAAGGTCATTGTTTGACCTTTGACCCTGGTCTCTCATATTTTGACAATTTCACACATCTCCTCAAAAGCCACTGGGCCAATTGTAACCAAATTTCATATGGAGCCTCAAGAGGCTGAGGGAACGAAAATTTGTTCAAAGGGTCCTAGTCACATGATCAACATGGCCGCCATGCCCATATATGGTAAAAACCTAGATAAATCTTCTTCTCCAGAACCAATAGGCCAATGACCTTGAAACTTGGTATGTAGCATCAGGTACACGTGTACTACCAAGATTGTTCAAATTATGACCTTGGGTTGACCTTGACCGTTTTTACGGTAAGGTCAAATATGCTCTTCTTTTAGCTTTTACAGTCCAACCTGTATTAAGCAAGCACCTAAGGGATAAAAAAATCTGCTTGCTGAAGATAGGTGCTTGCTGAATACAGGTACATTTCAATGTATTTGCCTGTTTTGGTGACTGAATACATGCTTGCTTAATACAGGTTGCTTCCTTAATACAGGTGGCCACTAAGTCAGGTTTGGGGAAATGCTAGAACATAAGATTTCTTGGAAACTGTTGAAGATTTAAACCTGAAAATTGGCATATACAGTCGTCTAAATGAGTACATGAAAATTTATATGTACAAGAGGTCAAGGTCATTATTTGACCTTAGAACTTGGTCTCTCATATTGTGACAATGTCACACATCTTCTCAAAAGCCACTGGGCCAATTGTAACCAAATTTCATACAGAGCCTCTAGGGGCTGAGGGAAAGAAAATTTGTTCAAACAGTCCTGGTCACATGACCAACATGGCCGCCATGCCCATATATGGCAAAAACCTTTACAAATCTCCTTCTCAAGAACCAAGTGAACGAAGACCTTGAAACTTGGTATATTGCATCAGGTACTTGAGTACTATCAAGATTATTCAAATGATGACCTTGGGCTCACTTGACCTTTTACAAGGCAAGGTCAAGTATGGGAAAGTGGTAGAACATAAGAGTTCATGGCAAGTTTAGAAGATTTTGGCCTAAAAATGGCATATACAGTCATCTTAGTTAGTACATGGAAGATTTGCGGGTACAAGAGGTCAAGGTCTTCCTTTGACCTCGGACCCATGTCTCTTATATTTTGACAATTTAAGACGTCTTCTCAAAAGCCACAGGGCCAATTGTAACCAAATATCATACACAGCCTCCAGGGGCTGATGGAACAAAAATTTATTAAGCGGTCTAGGTCACATGACCTACATGGCCACCATACTCAGGTGAGCGGTTCAGGGCCTCATGGCCCTCTTGTTTCATTAACCTGCGGCAGCGACTCAAGTGAAAAAGAAATAGTTTTGCTTTTCGCGCATGTTGCTAACCACAAAAATTAAAAATCGCGAAAAGTTTTGTTTATGTTTCGACCCGCAACCGCGAAAATTTGAACCCGCGAAAATTACCGCGCATAGGGTATGTGCATATGCTTTCTTGAAGAGAAAAAGGAGTCCCTGTAGCTCAGTGGGTTAAATGCTGGCCTAGTGATCTGGCAGATCCAAGTTCAAGCCCCGCTTGAGGGGTGAATATTTCCTACTTTAAAAGGGGTTCCATTGCACACGGCCTTTCATTATCACCCATTGCCGTGATATTACTGAAATACTGTTGTAAAGGATGTTAAATTGCAAGTTATCCATCCATAATTGTTGAAGAGGAAAAAGAAAGAACAATTTTTGACAAAATTATTGCTTTTAAAACTGAATTTTACAGGTTTCTGCTAATACAGGGTGGTAAGTTCACTGCCAGTTTCTAGGCTGTCAATTTGAAGCCATGCATATACGTTACATGTGTACTAAAGAAGAGCATATGCCTTTTCAAACAAGAAAAAAATATTTTTATGCCCCCGTGACGATAGTCAGGGGGCATTAAGATTTGCTCCTGTCTGTCCGTCTGTCCGTCCGTCTGTCTGTCTGTCCGTTCGTCACACTTTACGGTATACAGTTTGTGTAATCAACTTCTCCCACAGTTTTCAGTGGATCTTTTTCAAACCTTGCATACATGTTGTGGACATTTTGAAGATGTGCATGTGGGTCTTTGTTGGAGCTAGAATTAATTTTGACAGAATTACGGCCTTTTGAACTTAGTCATTTTAGGCAAATTTTTGCATTGTAGGGTATGTAGTTTGTGTAATCAACTCCTCCCACAGTTTTCAATGGATCTTTTTCAAACCTTGCATACATGTTGTGGACATATTGAAGATGTGCATGTGGGTTTTTCTTGGAGCTAGAATTAATTTTGTCAGAATTACGGCCTTTTAAACTTAGTCATTTTTTGGCAAATTTTCACATTTGTAGGGTGTGGAGTTTGTGTAATCAACTCCTCCCTCAGTTTTCAATCGATCTTTTTCAAACTTTGCATACATGTTATGGACATATTAGAGATGTGCATGTGGGTGTTTGTTGGAGCTAGAAATAATTTTGACAGAATTATAGCGTTTTGAACTTAGTCATTTTAGGCATATGTTTGCATTGTAGGGTACTAGTACTTTGTGTAATCAACTCCTCCCACAATTTTCATTGGCTGTTTTTCAGACATTGGAGACTTGTTGTGAACATATTGAAGATGTGCATGTTGGTTTTGATAGGAAAAAAATAATTTTGAAGGAATTATGGCCTTTTAAACTTAGTCATTTTGGGCTGCATTTTGCACTGTAGGGTATAAATTTGGTGTAATGTTTTCAGTGGATTCTTTGTAAATAGCATTTGTGCTTGAAAGGTGCTTTAGGGATGTATGCATGTCCTGTGACAGGCGCTGCACGGGGGCATCATTAGTGTCTTACAGACACAATTTTCTAGTTGACAAAATGACAGCCATTTCAGACTTAGAAATTTGCAAGCCTGATGAAAGTTTGTATAATCAATTTTGCCAACTGTTTTAGGTAGTCACTTTGAAACTTCCCATCGGTGTTACAGACATATCAAAGATGAGCATGTGCCTTCATGAAGTACCAAAGTTGGGGGAAAAAGTGGGTTGGGGAGAAGGTGTACAGGCACAACCTGAGCATTATGTGTGTCTCGTTCAAACCTGTCTGAAGGAGTCATTCAAGGGGACATACAAAAAGTGGCTGTTTATGACAGGAGACCTCTTAATACAGGTTCCTTTGCACTGTATTTTGGCTCAAGGGGTTGAAAAAAAATGTGGCCGTTTAAGGTAGGTGGCCCAGTACAGGACAACCACATAAAGGTTTGATTGTTTTATTTATTTTTTTCAGTGAGGAGGACAAAATGGAGAGTTTAAGAGGGAAAGAACTGGGAGGAGGTGATGCAGATCTTGAGGATTCTCTGCCGTCGTCACAGATGTTACTCAACATAAGCCATGATTATCTTGGAAAGTAAGCTCAGAACTCTTCATATCTGGGATATTTTATGAGAATTTGAAACTTACCTGCACAGAAGTATAGAGGAGCTTCTTTGCATGCGTTGAAGGTTTTTAGTATTGATAAAATGGTCTCAGAATTATCGTTAGTGTCCTTATAAAGAATCCTCTCGTATCATATAAACAAGCTAGGCATACCATATTCATTTATAAGCCATTTAAGCATATAAGCATTTATTATGTAATTCTGCTGTAAGTTCGATTTTTTCCCTTGCAAAACGTAAAAATGCAGATCCATTTTCTGAAGACAGATTTTAGGGGTTCTTTTGGAGGGAATAAAACCCCATCTTATACTGAATAAATATGGCAAACTGCTCAAATACTGGCTAGAACATGGACAGTGAACTCAAAAAATCAGTTGAATCATGCAAACTCAAAATTGAATGGCATATGCCTTTTGCCTACTGGGCTTGTATGCAGGATGCAAACTTACCATATTCTGTATGTCAGAGTTTGTCAAAATCCTTAATTACAAATGCCATAATTATTATAAAATGAGACAGCAAACAGTGGAGAACCAGATCAGACTTAAGTAAGAGATTACCATTTTAGTGTCTTTTGATTTCAAGTTTATCAGGCGAAACCAGAAACACCGTAGGAATGGCGAGGCTTTCCAAGCCAGTCCGATGTGTTTCTAGCCAAGCCTGATAAAGTTGATATCAGAAGACACTCACATGGTTTTCTGTTTATCATGAATCATACAAAAGATTTTATTGCTTTCAAAAGCATCAAACAAGTTAAAATGAAGTGCACTTTTATTCAAACTTGCTGACGTCAGGACATGTATAATGAAGTGATTTAGTAACGTCATTTGACCAGTTAGGCTTTGTAATCTTATCCAAAGTATCCAAGTAGCCAATCACCTTCAGATTTGCTTCTGAAGGCAGTGCCTGATACATGTATCTGTGGGGCATGCGCAGCTCTAAACTGACATTATGTCACATTATTATACCCCGCCACACACTAGTGGCGGGGTATTATGTTTTCACGTTGGCTGTCCGTGTGTCTGTCCGTACGTCCATCTATCCATCCATCCGCACTTCTTTTCTGTTCGATAACTTAAGTATTTATTAACGGATTTGGTTCACATTTTGCATATGTGTTTGTACAAAGATTGTCTCGCTTGGGATGGTTAATTGGCAAATTTCGATAATTTCTGACAGAGTTATGGCACTTGTCAATTTACAAAAAATGGTTTTTGGCCTCTAATTCCATTACTAATTGGAATATTATAGTGAAACTTCACAAAAATGATGGTAGCAACAACAGCTATGTGTTACTTTAGATATTTGGTCCTCAGGGGTTACCTGCCCCTGCCCTGTGGCTATATACATGTATAAAATCATGATTTTTTTTTATATAAATTCAGAGTTTGAAGCGTTCTTCCTGAAATTTACAGCAAACGATCAGAGTAAAAAAAGCCTTCTGTGATGCTCAAAATTTACCTCATGTGAATTACCTGCCCCTGGGCAATATAGACACATAAAATGACGAAAAAATCTATATAAGATTATGATTTAGATAGATTTTTCTAAAACTTGCAGCTATTGGTAGAAGTAATGGAAACCTCTTGAGATGATCAAAATTTTGCCCCAAGGGGGTTATCTGCCCCTGCCCCGTATACACATACATGTATAAAATGAATCAGCAAAAAATCGACGAAATTGGTTTGCAGTGGCGGGGTATCACGCAGTTGTTTGCGATGCTTTTGTTTTATCAGGTAGAAGTTTGCAGCGGATACATGATAGAATAATTACAGTAGTTGGTTTAGATTTCCCAATATTTAAGATAATGTTTTTCTCTTTTCAGTCGCTCCTGGTGCTGTAGGTCAGATGGTGCCCTGCTTATGTTCTTCATGCATGTTTTGAAACCAAAGATTTATTCAGAATCTAATCTCCTTGACGAGTACCAGCAAGCGTTTGAGCAGTGTGTCTACTGTCTATATGGTCATCCAAGAAAGGGCAAGGCCAAACATCTACAGGACCATAATGCACCTGGGGTAACTCTTCAATGGGAGGAGGCTGTTGAGGTGTTTGAATATTTCAAGCCTAAGTCCATGCCAGAGTTTGATGGATATAGATCGGAGACCATTTCAGCTGAGGTAAGCACATCCTATGTATTTGGATGTAAAGACATCTGAACCGCAACTTTCCTGAGTGACCACAAAATGGGCCACATCAAGTTAAGGCTCTGAACAGACTGCACTCAACAGTGTGGCATTGGTGACAAGCAAAGGCTGATCAGACTGCACTCAAGTGCAGTCTGATCAGAGCCTTCGCTTGTTACATCAGCTATCTCTGGAATCCGCTCCAACCATACAGCCAACAGACTTGGTCTAAATAATAAGAATGATCTAAATATCACATAACAAGGCTACCACATTTTTGGAAGTCACATGATGTGGCTCAAATGTTTTTATGCAGAAATAAAAAATGAAAAAATGTTCCATAATCTTCCTTAGATTCTTTTCATATCTTGAACTGTGTTGACTCCTGAATAAATACACTTATGCATGTTCTTGTATACTGATAACATGATGACTAGGCAGAGCAATGGTATGTTGTTTATTTATTTTTTTCATATATGTTTACAGTCAGAATGCCTTCTAAAGAGAATTGTCCCTCTCATACCAAACTCAGTCAAGAACATGGGTTTGCTGGCAGATGATATTCAAAAATACATTGAAGGGGAAAGCAGTATTGTGCCAAATATTCCTGAAGGAAGGGAGGTTACTCTGTAAGTTTAACATTGGAGGTGTGAATGAGAATCATCTTGACAGTGACATGCATAGCTGTGCAGTCTGATAAGTATGCAGTTTGTATTAATAGTGTGTGACTCTTAGTCATTCTTTAATGAAATAGCAGTATGTGAATCCTAGAGTCATTGTATAATGAATTAGCATTGTGTGAACTCTTTTGTTTTTTGGACCTGTTTTCATTGTATAGTGAATTAGCAGTGTGTGAATCCTAGACTTATTGTTTAATGACTTACAAGAATTCTTTATTTGACCATGTTGCTGTGCAGGCAGATCTACATTTAAGGTATATGGGTACTCCACCATGTGAACTTAAAGGGTAGCTAAGGGTCTAAGCTACCTCCATGCTGACAGCAAAGACTCTGATCAGACAGGGTGGATGCACAGGCTGATTTGAGCCTTTGCTGGGAGCACATGCCACTTTCTTGGTTTTGTCATGTCGTGGATCAGATATTTTCAAATCATTTCCTATATCTGCCAAAGACCTGTATCTGCCTTTCAGCCTTTGGCCCAAGGGCAAATATTCGTTATGGACAGATATGGGATGTGATATCATACTCTATTCATCAAGCACTTCTTCATCAACATCATTCTCTTCCTCCTCTACAAATATATCAGACGTATTTTCCACAGCTAAACAGTACTGATGAGATGCCATTTTATTTATTTTAACACTTTCTATGAAAAACAGAAAAGAATTGATGGGCCCAGTTGCTCAAAGCAGCGTTAGCCTACCAAGCTGGTTAAGAGGTCAACTTATTAAGCATTTTATGACTTTATGACCAAAAACACTGACATTTTTTGTTGAAAAAAAATGAGAAGCTTTTGCAATGCAAACGCTTCATATATTTTTCAACAAAAAATATTGATGTATTTGAGATATTAACGTTTGAAACTTTAAGTAACAATGTTGTAAGTTTTGAACAACTGGGCCCAGGTCTTTGAATTGTGCAGATTTGATCATTTTCAATTGTAGTTTTTGTGGTATTCTGCCATAGTCAGAATTCTGTATCTCTAACAATGACTTCTGAGTTCTGAATATTTACAGGCCTGTCGTGTCAGAAATATACTATCTTCTTGGAGATTACTACTTGAAAAACAAAGAGGTGGGGTAAGTACATGTAGATGATGCTGGAATTAGCTGTTAGACTTTAGTGAGAATACAGAAGTATATTTTGCTCCTCATTCAGTTCTTAGTATTAGCACTTTTGGTATACTGCAAAGATATTTTTGTACAAAAAAAAACATAGTATGTATATGCCTGTAAACATCATAGACATAAATCCAACATAAATAAGATTCATTAGTTAGATTTCTGAAAGGTTGCAGAGAGGTTCAGTCCTTTCCAGAAAATTTTAAATTATTCATTCTCCGAAACATCAGTTATATACATGTGAGTATTTAAGCAATTGATAATGTTTCATCAATTCATTATGATTTGTTATATTACAAATGTAAAAATTGTTTTTTAACCAGCAAAGTTCCAGAAAAGGTGGGGCTTTGAGGATAATTCTAAGATAAGTTTGTTTATTTCTCAACAAAAACATATGTTGAGCCCCTCATCAGAACTGTGTCCATGAGGCAGTTCTAATGAGAGGATCACAACTTTGAGAATGAGAGGCTTCAAATGAGGGTCACAGGGGTCACAACATTAGTTTTTATCGAGAAATGTGGGAAGTTATCACATAATTATCCATACTACTGTAACCATGGTCAAAGAAGATAGTAAATGTTTATTACTGGTTTGTTTTTAATGCAGGAAAGCAATCAAGTTCTACATCCAGGACCTGTGTGTGAATCCAGGAAGACTAGATTCTTGGGCAGGGATGGCACTGGCAAGAATGAGTCAGTTGGAGCAGAAACTAAGTTCTGTAAGTACACTCATATAGAATATATGGGTTGTCTTACTTAGCCATTCTAGCTAGGGGAAGTAAAATCTTTGCAAAGGAGGTTATAATGAATGAATAGCTTAAAAAATCCCCTCACCTTTAATTCTGTGTTTATAATTTATTAATGTCTTCCATTTTGTTTTCTTTAAGCGTCTCATTTATACAAATAGTATTGGCTTTGTTCAGTTGTTTCGCTGTATTTATGTTAAAAGGTTTATAAATCCTTCAAAACTGCTGCTTTGATGGAATAGGTAAGTACATGACTTGTAGGTGGACAAGTCTAATATTTCAAAAATACAGGTTCATAATTTCTTGAAATATTTATAATATTTGCAGAACTCATGTACAAGCTAACTGAAGAGAAAATGAGAAAATGAGAAATTTCGTTAATTATTATTTTGGGGGTTAGCATGCATGGCACATGTTAAACAGTGATAGCTTTTTTGTTGAAATTAAGATACAGTAGAACTTCAATGGCTCGAACACGCTTGGGACCATGGAAATTAGTTCCAGCCAAGGGTAGTTCTAGCCATCCAGGGTTAGTTTCTATATAAAGTTACCTCTAGGGACCCAGAAAGGAGTTCTAGCCAGGCAGGGCTAATGAGCCATCAGAGTTCGAGCCATTGAAGTTCTACTGTATATGCATAAAACTTTTCCACATATAATTCTGCAGTATAGTTTCTATTTGGCATCAGGTGGAGTTAAAGATGGACACACCAATATTTAGGAGATCCATATCAGCATTGAGATGTTTCAAGAGGGCCATGGAGATTGACTATGCTAATTGTAAACTGTGGATAGAGTATGGATCACTGGCATATATTCTTCATTCTCATGCTTCCAGACAGCTTAAATGGGTAAGAAATATTTTTTTTATACTAACGAAATATACCAAAATGGTAAGAGATAGCCACGCGTGAAATAAAAAAACAAATGTGTGGTGTACTGTCTAAGTACTGGGACAGATAGGTCTGAGCAAACAGTGTAGAACAAAATCAGACTGCTCCAAAAGGAGCAGCCTTATCAGGGTCTCACTGTTGGCCATGCCATGGGGATCTTTTGGACTGTGTAAAACCAAGCCGTCACAGTTTTAGGAAGCAGTTACCGTAATTATTTTAGGTATTTTTTATGCCATTAGAATATTGTAGGGAGGAAATCCTTTGCTGCCCACTTATGTGTCTCAGCTCTGGGAAAAAGCAGTATCTAACCGAAATTACTCTGAAAAAAAAAATGGATTTGCCAAATTTAGCATTCCTTGGAGTGAGTGGGTGAGTGAACTTGGGTAAAACGTCCCACCAACACTAAGGGCATACGGAGATAGGACTTTAATTTAAAGTCTCATCCGAAAGACCAGAGATGCTGGGGATTGAACATGCTTGCCATGGATCGATAGTCTTGCGCCTTATCCATTATAATACGGCTGCTCCTGCATTCCTTGGAAACGTCAAATACCCAGTTAAAGTTGAAGACCCTATTAAATGAAAATTGAGTGGGTTAAATCCTGCATTCCTTGGAAATGTCAAATATCCAATTAAAGTTGAAATTCTATTCTATTCTTTTCTATCTCATAACCTTGCTAGGTCATTGGGCCACCACAAATGACTTGGCAACGATCCCTTTCCACCTTGTCCTGTTTTCAGCTGCCCTAGTTGAGCTGGCAAAATCCATCCCTGTCCACTCTTTAATGTTGTCTTCCCGCCTCTTCTTCTGCCTTCCTCTTCTTCTTTTTCCTTTCACTGTGCCTTTGCTAAACCAGGGGACCTTGAGACATGGCCAAACCACCTTAGTTTCTGTTTCTTGGCCATGGTCAGGAATTGAAATACCCAATTAAATGAAAATTGAATGGGTTAAATATGCAATAGGCCAAAATTTTATATATAAAAGTACTATGCATAATATAGCATTTTGTGAAATTTGTTTGAGCTGCGACACGACAAAACCAACAAAGTGGCATGTGCGCCTAGCGAAGACTCAGATCTTTGCTGACTGCATGGAGACCTTAGCTACCCTTTAAGGGTTACGCGTTAAGTGCACAGCGCAGACTCTGATCAGACTGGATGGATGCCCAGGCTGATCTTAGTCTGTGCTGGGTGCACAACCACTTTGTTGGTTTTCTCGCGTTGTGGCTCATTCTCATTTTGTTGACACTTCATACTTTCAGAAAGCTTGGTTTGCCATGAAGGAAGAGTTTCTGCAGATAGCAAGAGACAGTAAGGAAGAAATGTTACAGACAGCGTACAATTGTTTCATTAAGGCGGCTGAATGTTGCGACGAGGGCAGTGAAGAAGAGTGGATCCAGAAATACATGACGGCAAAATGTCTGGAGAAAATGGGGAAACCTGCTAAAGAGTTCTTGCCTTACTATGCCAAGGTAATATAACAGCTTTCCTCTGACCTTGATTATAATTTCAAATAAACAGCTTTTCTCTGACCTTCATTATAATTTCAAATATTTACTCTATTTTTGTTCTTTTGTAGACTGGCACCCACAGTACAGTCTGTTTAAGATGCCCCCATCAATTCACATGATAATATGCTTAATCAGTTCCTCTGTTGCAGATTCTAATCTACACAGCTGTTACAGATGCCAAATCAGCTTGTATCTTGCATATGTACAGATCATGATTGAGCCGCAACACAACAAAACCAACAAAGTGGTTGTGCGCCCAGCGCAGACTCAGATCGGCCTGGGCATCCGCCTAGTCTTAGCAGAGTCTTTCCTAAGCGCTTAAAGGGTAACTTAGGGTATTAGCTAGCTCCGTGCGGACAGCGAAGACCTTGATCAGACTGGGCGGATGCCCAGGCTGATCTGATTCTGCGCTGGGCGCACAACCACATTGTTGGTTTTCTCGTGTTACAGCTCATATGTTATTGCCAGATATGCCTATCAGTTACAGATGTCAAGTCAGTTCCTCTGTTACAGATGCCAGATCAGCTCATCTGTTACAGGTGCCAAAGCTTATCTGTTACAGGTGCCAAGTCTTCTACATAACTGACATGCCAAAGTGGCCCATCTGTTATAGGTGCTGATTGGCCCATCTGCTCCTGATATCTAATCAGTTCATCTGTTACAGATGCTGAATCAGCTCACTTGTTACAGATACTTATCTGCTTGGCTGTTATAGATGCCAAATCAGCTCATCTGTTTACTGATTGCAAATCAGCTGAGGTGTTGATTTCATTAAATTGTTGGCAATAATGTTTAATAGAACTTCGAAGGCGCAAACACTGATGGCTCGTTAACCCTGTCTGTCTAGAACTTGTTCCTGGGTCCCTAGAGGTCGGTGATGTAGAAACTAACCCTGGATGGCTAGAACTAACTTTGGCTGGGACTAATTTTCATGGTCCGAAGCCTGTTTGAGCCACTGAAGTTCTACTGTATATGAAGACATAAAGGAATCCAAGCTACAAGATAACATATTCACAAATCAAGACAAGACAGAGAAATGTCTCAGATCAGCTGTATGAGGTTTTCCTGTATTTTCTCAGTCATTTGTGGAACATGAGGATAATAGTTTAGCCAGTAGCAAAGATTCAAACCCTGATGGCTTGTTTATCCTGCCTGACTAGAACTCGCTCTTGGGTCTGTAGATTTCAGTTTGCATAGAAACTAACCCTGGATGGCTGGAACTACCTGTTTTCATGGTCCCAAGCCTGTTTTAGCCTTTGAAGTTCTACTGTATCTGGTGGCAGCCACAACATTACCTTTCCTGATGGCATGGCTGAAATTATAAAACTACGCATTTTATCACTGCAGGCTGGTGAGCATCTACATGATGGTGGTGCAAAATACCCCAAGAAGATAGTGTATGCTTATACAACACCACATTATGCTGTTGAAGCCCTAGAGGTATGTCATATACTTTCTGTTCAATAGAATATTTGTAAAAAGTATATTTCAGTAATAGTTCATGCAATTTTGAAAAAGTCTGGGCCCGGTTGTTCAAAACTAATGACGTCGTTAGTTAACGTTTCGTTAAAATTTTAAATGTTAATATCTCAAATACGCCAATATTTTTTGTTGAAAAAATGTAAGAAGCTTTTGCACTGCAAAAGCTTCTTACATTTTTTCAACAAAAAATACCAGCGTATTTGATTAGCCTAACGATGCTTTGAACAACTGGCCCCTGTTGTTTATTCCTCATCACTCTGCAAAATGACTTTGCATGTCACTATCGTTTAGCAAAAAAGTAGAACATTTTGACTTAGCATATGCACTTTCAGTATACAGAAAAGGTACTGTCCAAAGGTTCTTCTTTATTTCCTGATAAAAAGTGTACATGCCAGTGACTTGGCATGTACACTTTCATCCAAGAAAAGGTGAGACATTTTTAGAAAGCATGTGTCAAGTAATATCTGTCTGTTTGTAGTAGTGGGATAGTATAGTAATTAATTTAATGAGAGTAGTTATATTTATCCTTGACCAAAGCAGACAACAAAATTTATACCTGCAAAATTAAAAAAGAAAAAGTATTTTGCCTGAGCTATATAGCATATTGACAATTCAAAGACTAGACAACAAACAGCATAGACCCAGATGAGGTGGCTCACAGAGTTCTACACTGTTTGCAAATTCAGCTATTTCATTTTTAGCCCTCAAAATTCTTCCTTTACAGATGTACTTCAGACAGCATGTAGCAATCTTGAAGAGGCTGTTGAAACACTCCCCCTCGTCAGAAGAACTGGAGGAGTATAAAGTTTATTTGACCTTCCTTCTTGAGGCTTCAAGGTCTCCATTTGCAAAGAGGATAGAGAAAGGACAAGAAAACAGAACTGAGTAAGTATGCCTGTTTTTATGCCCCCGCATCATATGATGCCTGGGACATATAGTTTCCTGTTCGACTTAGGTTGAGATGTTTGTAAGAGGTAGATTTCAGGGTTCCTATTATTGTAGCAACTTGAAATTTTGTATGAAGATTTATATCCATAAGTACAACAGGAATACACAAGAATCAGGGTATGATGTTCCATATTTCATGGTTCACCGACTTCGGACTTAGGCAAATTTTGCAAGGTTCAGATTTTGCAAGAAGTAGATTTCAGGGTTCCTTTTATTGTAGCAACTTGAAATTTTGTATGAGGGTTTATCAGATTCTATAAGTGCAACAGGAATACAGAAGAATCAGGACATAATGATGTACAAGGCTCAGCTTTTTGTAAGGGGTTGATTTTAGGGTTCCTATTATTATAACAACTTGAAATTTTGTATGAGGCTTAATATCTGTGAGTACAACAGGAATATACAAGAATCAGGCCATGAAGATCCATATAACAGGGTCCACTGACTTCGGACTCGGGCTTTCTTTGCAAAGTTAAGAATATTGTAAGAGGTAGATGTTAGGGTTCCTTTTAATATAACAACTTGAAATTTTGTATGAGGATTAATAGTACAACAGGAATATACAAGAATCAGGTCATGATGATCCATATGTCACGGTCCACTGACTTCGGAGGCTAATTTTGCATGGTTAAGATTTTTGTAAGAGTTAGATTTTAGGGTTCCTATTATTGTAGCAACTTGAAATTTTATATGAGGATTTATATTTATAGGTACAACAGAAATATACAAGAATCAGGTCATGATGATCCAGTCTACTTTGGCCATACAGTGACTCTTAAACTGTATAAAGGGCTGCAGTTTGTGTCACATTTCAAACTTCAGGCTACACTTGGCCAATGGCCTTTTATATTATACAAGTCTGCCTGTATGAACCTACAAGTGCCAGTACCATAATCAAGATGCCATCTTACTCAAGGCCCTAGGCGTGGGCATCTGTGTACTGTGGACACATTTCTAGTTAATTGTAACCTGTTTTGTTTTGAAACATTAAAATTGGGTCAGATGTTTAAAGTATACAGTGGAACTTCAATGGCTCAAACCCTGATGGCTCATTAACCCTGCCTGACTAGAAGTCGTCTCTGGGTCCCTAGAAGTCAATTCATATAGAAACTAATTCTGGATGGCTAGAACTAGTCTTGGCTGGAACTGATTTTCATGGTTCCAACCCTGTGCGGGCCACTGAAGTTCTACATATATTATAAACAGCCTTGACAGTGTCTGAATAACATTTTAATACTGAGAGATTTTACAATTCACATACAAATAATTCCAACTCAACATTTTAATGTGGATTTAACTCTATTTCATTGTCAGAGTAAACAGTAAACAATTTTTATATGTCAGTAAATATCCTGAGCTAAAACAGCTTTTATACATTAATAAATCCCTTGAATTGGAAACTTGAAACTACTTGTACATGTATATCATATCTTTCTATTTGCAGTCGGGATTCTGCATCGTCAGCTGATGAAAGCTCCTGTTCAGGGGTTGCCTCACCATCTAAGAAGAAAAACACAAAATATCAGATCCCATCAGATGACCACACCTACGTGAGACAGAAGAGTAACCAAGGCAGTGCTAGAGGCTTGTTTCCTGAACCATCTGACCAGTCTCAGTCCCAGAGCCAGTCTCAAGATAATGTGACTTTGACCCCAAATATGCCACCTGCTTCTACAGCAGCTTCCATGGTAACGACCTTGGAGCTGCATTCAGAGCAGACATCATCACAAGAGCATGAAACCCTGACTACAACTAAATGTCCAGAACAATTTATTGAGCAGAAGCCAACTCTTCCAGATCAAGCAATAAAAACTGAAGCTGCAGACGCAAATTCAAAGACCATTGCTGCAAAACCAAGTAGTGATCCCCTTGATGATGCACATAAACACTCAAGCAATGGGACCTCTGTTAAAAAGGAAAAAGAAGAGGTCAGGGACCTTGACACACAGTCTACAGTTGTTCCCATGGATACCAACGTTCCCATAGTGAGACAGACGAGTTACCAAAGCCTGTTTCCAGAACCATCCAACAACTCTCAGTTACTTAGTCAGTCTGATGAGAAAGATATTACAGCTGTCAAAGTTGATGAAAATAAAGATAATGTAGATCTGTCTAAAGTTTCAGAAACTGAAAGTTCAGAGAAAGCTAAGGAAAGAGATAGGAAAGAATCAGAGGATTCAGTTATAATTATTGAGGATCAAAAAGAAGAAAATTTGGAGAAAAAGTCAGAACAAGCTGGAAATACTGGTTAGTATTTCTTTCATTGTATTTTTCCTTAATTATTCAGACAGCCATATATGGTATGGACTCATGTTACTCAGATTTGCCAGTTCATGTGGTCCTTACGTTTGCAAAGAATGCTGACCCTGATCAGACTGCTCTTAGGAGCAGTCTGATCTGGGTCAAAACTGTTTGCTCAGTGAGTGGACTGGGGTTTAATGTCCCACCTACACATCATATGGGGATGGGACCTGGGTAAAAAGTCTGAACCGGAGGAGCGGGGATTGAACCTGTGACTGTTTGCTGAGACAGTCTGTCTATCATTCTATTTAGGGTAAATTTGGAAGGAGGTGACTCTTGACAATATATTTAATCTATGTATCACTAGACTGGCATGTGCTTTTGCAGTCTGATCTGGATATGAGAAGGTTGCCTAGCCAGTGATTAGACCTTTTAGTTTTAGAAAATAATACAAAATAGAAGTAAGTAAAGGCACTGTGCATGCCTGGTCTAGACTTTTCAGTGACGGTCACATTTTTTTTCAGCTAAAACAATATCCTGACCTCACACACGATTTTATGGTACTTGAAGACTTAAATCCTTCAGCTAACAATGCTTTAGAGCAGCCATGCCCAGCTGCGCACCTTATCATAAGCCTTGTAATGTCTGAAGCTCTGTGTTTGTTTTGTAGATCCTGTATCAGCAAGTGAAAGTTCCACTACTGGGACATCTGAAACAGAGGACAAAAAGGCTGAACCCGATAAAGAGAAAACAGTTGAGGAACTGGTTGCCATAGCGATGGAAAAATCACCAGAAGAGTTACATAGGGACTTGGTAGAGATGTGTTTCAAAGGAGTTGAATTGTGCTTGAAGCGTTTCCCCACCCATTATAAGTCACACTACAGATTGGCTTATATGTATGTGTATTCACCCTATCATAAGGTATGTACAGCGAAGAACTTTTAAGAACTGTTGAAGGTGATGTAAGCAGAAGAGCATAATATACCATAATCTGAAACTTTATTGACTGGGGTACATCAGATAAGGAGGTGACAGGGACAAATTGAACTATAATTTTTCAAATTGCTTCTCACAAAGACTGTCCAAATGAGGGATCACATTTTGTTGAGAAATGAGAAAAAATATCTCAGATTTACCATCAAAACCTACTTTAACTGGAGCTTTATGACCAAACTCCCAACTGGCATTGATAGCATAATTTTAGTGTACAGTAAAACCTCTACTAAAAGGCACCTCTGGTTAATGGACATCCATTCCAGTGCTTACTTTCAGTTCACCCCGTTTGGAGTTTGCTATACACTGTAACCACACAAAGTTTCAAGATGTAAAATGTTCTTGATTTTTACAGCATGAATGTGTGACGTTTTTATAAAGGAAAACAGCAAGTCTGCAAACATAAAAGCCTGTGAGTGTGTGTATATTTGCAAAACCATGACCTTTGTCCCTGCAAACATATATGAGCCACGACATGATTAAACCAACAAAGTGGTTGTGCGCCCAGTGCAGACTCAAATCAGCCTGGGCATCCTCCCAGTCTGATCAGACTCTTTGCTAAGTGCTTAAAGGGTAGCTAAGGGTCTAAGCTACCTCCATGGGCTCAGCGAAGACTCTGATCAGACAGGGCAGATTCCCAGGCTGATCTGAGTCTGCACTCGGCGGACAACCACATTGTTGGTTTTCTCGTGTTGCAGCTCAGTTATACAGTTACAGTATTTTATGTTAGATGATAATACATCTCTCTGACTTAGCCTTTGGTTATCCAGCTGGAGACTTTAAGTGTACATGTATTTTGTTGTCTTTAATGGACAACAAACAACAAATTTTAAAACATGATTGTCATCTCAATTTAAACAGGAAAATGAAAGTTGATGTGTGAAGTCTTTTTGTATTCATTGTAGGATCTAACGAAGGCTCACAACTTGCTTCTGGGAGTGCAGAAATGGTCTCAGTATGACTATATGCCCTGTCAGGGACTCTTTTATGAAAGAAAACCAACAAAGTTCTTCCAGGTGAGTTGTCAAGAATACCAGCCTATCTGTGTATGCAAACAGTGTAGATCCAGATCAGACTGCTCATTAGGAGCAGTCTGATCAGGATATGCTCTGTTTGCCAAAAGTGTTACAAGACATTCCAAGTAAGACAGAAATGGTCCCATTTTGATTATGCCCCGTCAGGGACTCTTCTACAAAAGAAAACCAACAAAAAAAATTTCAGATGTATAGTCAAAGATATATATATTCAGACAGCATATCTGAGTGAACATTGTGGATCCAGATCAGACTTCTCCTAATGAGCAATCTGATCAGGGTCTGCACTGTTTACCAAGAATGTAATAGGACATCCCCCACTAAGGTGGATGCATGGCTTGTGGTTTTATAGCCTTTCCAACAGTATTTCAGTCATATTGAGCAGATGGAAGAGTAATAATGAATGGCTTAGTGCAATGGAGCCTTGTTTACAGATGAAAAAATCTCCACTGCTAGCTATACTGGAACCCTGACAGATTACAAGTGCATAGTTTTCTGCCATATTTACAAAGGGAAGCAACCGTTGTAATTTCATGATAGCTTATTTGGATGGCATAGCCCTTCCAGAATGGGGTCTGCTCCTTTGAGAATTTGCTTTTAGAGGAGCAAATTCTATCATATAAGAGTTTACCCCCAGTGAGAAGGAGGCAGAAAATTAAATAGTAGAGATATGTCCCCTGAAAATGTTCTCCCTTACCTAAGTCGTAGGATAGAGATACTAATTTTGTTTATTACAGTTAGTAGAGCTTTTGACATGAACAGCTACCATAATGACTCTAAAATTTCGGACACCCAAAAGTCGGACAATTATTGTTAAAAAAAAAAGTGGATTTTACACACATTAATGCATCCAAATGATGCTTAGTGAATAGCAAACATTGTAGACCCTAATCAAACTGCTCCTTCACCTGTCTGTCCGAGTATTTAGGGTCATTACAGTATTGTTCTAACAGAACTAAAAGCAATGAACAGATTCATGAGAGAGTAAACAGCAGGAGCCGTATTCATAAAACGACTTAAGTGGTTGCTATGCTGTTGCTAAGGCTAAATTTCTTTGAAGGAGATTCCCTACAACTATGAAATTTGCTCTGGAGGAACAGTCTTACAAAGACTGTTCCTCCAGACCAAATTTCATAGTTGTAGGGAATCTCCTTTATAGACATTTAGCCTTAGCAACCACATAGCAACGACTTAAGTGGCTTTATGAATACGGCCCCTGATGTTTTTATATTATTGGCCATGCTAGCTAGATACAGCTAATGAAAATTATCAATAACCCATGTTAGATATTCATAAAATGCTAATACATACTAAATTAGTTATTTTCCTGGCTATTTCAGGGTATATGGAAGATCCCTATTGATGAGATAGACCGCTCCGGTACTTTTCCCTCTCACCTAAATAAGTGTATAACACTGCTGCTGGAGGTCCTTAAACGGCAGAGAGATCCAGCTACACTGTTCCAGATACATGTACATCTGAACAGGCAACCTGAGGCTGGAAAGTAAGTTTGTTCTTCAGATAATTGACCCCATTTGCAGAATATGTACTGTCAAAGTTCTAAAAACTGAGACACCTAAAATAGTTGCCGTAACTGCCTTGAAAACGAAACAGTTGGATTTTTATTCCCCACCGAAGGCGGAGGGATATAGTTTTGTCCATGTCCGTCCATCCGCCTGTCTCCGTCCGTCCGTCCGTCCAGAGCCATTACTAAGTAACCATTGAACAGAATTTGATGAAACTTAAATATATATCACTATAAGGCTCTGGTGCGTCAGACTGGCTTTAGTAATGCACGAGTTATCGCCCTTGAGTTGATTTCAAAACAGTAAAATGAGCTATAACTAAGTAACCAATTATCAGAATTTCATGAAACTTAAAACAAATATGTATCATATTTAGCCATAACTAAGTAATCAATGAATGGAATTCTATGAACTTTATACCAAATATGTAGTATTATAACAGGCTGGTGCATCTAAAGTTTTGTGGGACGTGCTTCAGTAATGCATGAGTTAATGCCCTTGAATTGCTTTAAAATAGACAAATTGAGTCATAACTAAATAACCAATGAACAGAATTTCATGAAACTTAAAACAGTTATGTATCATCATGACATGGCAGTGCATATCAAGTTTTATCATGATGGCATCAGTAATGCATAAGTTATTGCCCTTGATTTGATTTAAAATCCACAAAATAGCCATACTAAGTCGCCAATGAACAAAACTTCTTGAAATTTGATATTAATATATATATCATCACAGCACGATGATGCTGACGCAAGTTGTTTAGAATGGCTTCACTTATACATGGGTTATTGCCCCATTGATTTAAAGTCCAAAGCTTCAGTCATTACTAAGTGTAAACCAGAGAACTAAATTTTATCAAACTAAAAATAAGCCATAAACAAATCAGCCATTTCGGCGGGGGATATAAATTCATTGAATTTGCTTGTTCGTGCGGTAATGAATCCAAAAGATATAGATGGAAAGGTAAACATTGTAGAGCCTGCCTGATCTGGGTCTGCACTGGTTGCTTAGAATTTTCGGTCCGAATACTCAGAATTTTAATGCTACTTCTCTGATCATATATTGACTTAGGTAGAAATATCACAATGCACATATTTTGTAAAAGGTTCCCATTTACTGCTGGCTCTACAAAAGAGTTTTTCAGTTGCTAACTCTGCCTGCTGACCCACTGGGTGTTCGAACCGACAATCTTCGTTGCCATAGCCAAGCACTTCTACCCACTTGATCATGGCACCTTTGCAGCTTTCTCTCACAGTTGTATAGACTTACAGTTACATCTGCAGAAAAACTGTAGAGTGTAACAATCCACTTATAACATTCCAATGTTCAAATGATGTATTTAAAGAGTATAGTTAACTCTTTCACTACCAAAAAGCAGACGACATAATTTACGTCTGCAAAAATTTAAAAAATGCCTTGTCCAAGACTTTTTATATTGAGAATTCAAAGACTAGAGGGCAAACAGTGTAGATCTAGATGAGGCGGCTCATTATGAGCCGCCTCATCAGGATCTACGCTGTTTGCAAATTTTGCTAATTGCGTCACTGGGGCTTAAAGAGTTAATATTTGAAGCCATATAAGGGTATGAAAAATAAGAAAATGCCTGGAAAAATCAGAAAAAAAAATCAGGGAATTTTGAAGTGGAGGATTTGTGGCAATGCTGAAGCTGAACAATAATTGATTTTTTTTTATTCACTTTATTTTTTTTCTTTTAGAAAGTACTTAAGAGATGCTGAGAGGAAATACTACACACTTCAGTCATTCAAGTTCACCCTAGATGCCATTGAACAACAGACTAACGTGATGAAGGTCGTAACAGACTCAGAGACAAGACTGAAATATCTCATGACGGTTTACAAGATCTGGGAACATGGGGTACATAAACTAAACAAAGATGTAGAAAGAGGTAACAGACTCTTTGCTGAGGCTTACAGAGTTGTCCTTAGGAAGTTGGAGGTATGTACAATCTACTATCTTTGTCTCAAATATTGGTATTTCTAAGCATTAGCTTGTTTCTAATTCACTGTTTCATTTTTGGTTAAAATTTCCATTATTTCTTTTTATCATATAATGTACCTGTTAGTAAGTGGATAATGTTGTGTCATAAAAATCATATGACCGCATATGTTATAACACTTTGGCGCGTACACGTAACGTCATTGACAAAGTCCATGTCAGCAATACGCTTTCTTATTGAAATGATGCTCAGTTTGAAAACGTTAAAATTCCATTTAAAGGGTCATATGATAAAAGAACCTTACACCCGTGGTCATTTCATATGAAATTTATGAAACTCGCCGAATGACCACTCGTGTAAGATCTTCTGTATATTTCAGCTCTTCTTATCTCCTGAGTCCTGCTATTGTTATCTTAAAGCAAAATGTCTGGCAGCTTGAGATTTAAGATAAATAAGGGCTCCGTTCTGAGGAGAAATTTCTTTAGAATCGTGAAGAATTCTTAAATTTTTCAACTTACCCCAAGAATTTTCTTTCCCAAATGGTCAATGTTTTTCCCAGTCTTAGAAAAAAGCCCCATTCCCAAAATACCTGAATAAAGCGCTGATATTACCCTCACTAATCTGAATAGCCTATAACTTGAAGTAATTTTCACATTCAAGGGGAGCCCCGGGTACTGGAGTCAAGGAAAAACATCTGGAATTCCTTTTGTGTTTGGTCAGGGAAATTAAGATGATATGAAATTGGTTCAGGTAGCAATATTTTAGACTTGCCCAGTCACATTTTATTTTGTCAGAGGATTTAAACAACACTTTTTAAAACCTTGATCAGTCAGATGCTTGGATGATTTCTTATTGTGGCTGGGTACACTTTCATGGAAAGCAATTCTTCTATTTTCAGTTTTTGCTTCCTTCCTCAATAGGGATTAACTCTTAAAGGAAAGAATGTGCTCCTCTTGCCTTTAATAGTTAACCCCAATTTCAAAGGACTTCATTCTCCATGAAAGCGAACTGAAAGTCACAAAAGTTATTCCCTTTTGTAAAATGGTGGAAAAACATGGAGGTATACCCATATACCTTAAAAATGAGTTGATTTAAATAGAGGTGATTTAGATAAGCTCAGATGATTTGAATAAGCTTTAGCTTTCTTTCAGATCCTGTACCACATAATATTATGTACAATTGTATAGCGCCTAATCTGAATAAAATATTGTTTAAACCAAACAGGGAGTTGAATATAAAACAAGTATTTCACCCCTGTCCCGGCAACAGTCACAGAACTAGAAGCCCTTGGTTGCTCTTAATGACCTGATACACTGTTGCCTTTGGCCTCTGGCAGTGGTGAATCAGGTCACTACAACACCTTGGGGACAACGGTTTCAACTTTTGCCCAGAAGTTGATGAATTAGATATATACCGATACTGTGAATTGGTTTCAGACTCTGCCAGCTGGGATGCTATTGAATGAAGCCTTGAGATTTTGTAAACACCAGCAAGCCAAGAAAAACATGGGCAAAGACAAGGTAATCAGATTTTCAGCTAATGGGAGATTTTATGATAATATGAGATAATTTTCATTCGTCGGCCATAAAAATGTATTTCTCCAAACTTAAGCTGTTGCCCCTCCTTAGAACTGCCTCCCTGAGGCAGTTCTAAGGAGGGGGCACAACCTATGTTAAATGGAGAAAAATGAAATATTGTCCCAAAAATTATCCTAAAAACCACCTTATCTGGACTTTTTGGTATAGCTTTTCCATAATTATTGTCTCACCTGCAATTAGCAGAAGCAAGACATAAGTTACAGAGAATTAAATTATTTGAGAACGAATTATAGATTTGAGAAAATCACACTTTTCCATAATGGCATTTCCATATGAATTTCAGGTAGCGTCTCATAATTTGAGAAGAGCATGGCATACATTGTATGGTATGCTCCTCTTAAATTATAAGTGAGATGATGCCATAGATCTGTTGCCATGGCAACTGTGGAATTACCAACTGTTGTGCTTAGTACCTTGGCAGAATGACATCTTGATAACATCATTTAAACATCAATGTGAACTCTTAGTTGCTATGTAACTGATATATGATGTTATTTGTTCTGGAGCATGGTAAACAATTTTTCGATGACAATACAGCCTGTAATTTTTTTAACAGAAACTTCAGATTTTCTCCAACAAATGATTATTCTCAAGTCATTTAATTCTGTGTTAGGTGTCACTTTTATGGTGGCAGCATAAGCTTTAGTCAAGTATTCTGGCTTAGCTACCGTATAATGGAAAATTTTCGCGTCGCCAAATTTTCGTGGATTTGTCCTAAAAACATGAGGATTAATTTTCGGGGTTTTTAATTTTCGGGGATGCTAATATCCAAAAAAAATATTGTCCTGTAAAATATTGGCTGTACTGAAAAAATCAAGACGTACAAGGAGAGAGAAACGTAAAGAAAATGTAATCACTTTGTTATGACACACATTTGTTTAGACAGAATTGGCTCTTTTTGGGTTTGGGAGGATACCCATCCTATTTTTCACAAAATAAAACAAAACAAAAAACGTAAGATAGACATTTGTACAAATCAAAAACACAGAAACAGTCAACTGAAATATGGGAGCAATTGATAGAATAGCTATTGTTCAGGATAAAAGTAAACAGAACTCACAGTCAAAAGTTATTCAATTGTACTAACATAATCAGGTACAAATGACCGTTAATCAAGCAGCAAAAAGACAGCCTGTTCAAATTGTAGTACCTGCTAATTACCAGCTAACATAATTGCACTGAAAATAATATCTCTATAGCTACCTACTTTTAAGGTTTTGTGGGACGCTTTAGATACCGCAAATCATATGTTTGGACGATTCAAATTTCCTATTACTATTTGTACAAACTTGGAAAATATTTCGCGGAGTTTAATTTTCGCGTATCGCTAGTGACCGCGAAATTCCGCAAAAATTAGGCGATGCGAAAATTTCCCATTATACGGTATGTTATGAGGCAATGCACAGGCAGGTGAGACAGCATCTTCTACAGAATTCTTGTGATTTATGTCATGATAATTCCTGTTCATTGTGTATAAAATCATATAATGTAACCACAGTATAGGTTGTGACCCTTTTCGAACTGCTTAAGGGACTTCTATGTAGGGGCAGCAGCATATGTTTTTTGGGAGAAATTATTATGATACCAAAAGTTATCTTCATAAACCTCTGTATCTAGAATTCTGGGAGATTGTAGTCATACCAGTATACCAAAAGTGGCAATTCTAATCAGCATTTACACACTTGCAGTCTGACCATGCTCTGTTTGTATGAAAATGAAAGTCTGCTGGGATGGAAACTTGTAAACTGTTTGCCACCAGATAGCTTCTGTATATCAAATTTTGTCCAGTCCAAGATAGGTAACTATTAAAAGTATAAAAATGTATTTTACAGAACCAGGGCTCTGTGTCAGGCAAGCTGGGAACCCAAGCGGGTACAAAGGTAGAAAACAAAGAAGGAAAGACTGGGCCTGTAGCAGCATCAGCTAGTATTTCAACACCAGCATTACAAAGGATAATGGGGCCACAGATGCAGAAGACTGCGGCATTAATGAAGGCTTCCACAGGGTCTTTGCAAAAAATCTCATCAACAGTTCCATCCAAGACAGTTTCAGCTGCTCAGAAACTGATTAGTCTTGCTAAAATATCAAAAATAGGAAAATCACAGCCAGTTAATTACAATCTCCCAAAGGCCAACAAATCAAACAATAATAGTGCAACACTTACTAAGATGTTGAAAATTCCTCTTACAGACATTGCTAAGGATTCAAACAATAGTCTAAAGAAAATGATTGGAGCAGCTGCTATTCCAAAAGGCAGTACTGTAAAGGCTGGTAATAAATCTGCTTCAAATTCTGATGATGTCATAATATTGTCAGATGACACTGGGAGTGAGAGAGATTCACCCACAAAACCAGGAGAAAATCCATTTACTCAGGCTGACAAAAGTGCAGCAGCTACTGTTCCTACAGTTAAAATTAAGATGGGCCTTCTACAGCTGGCCAAACTAAAGCAAAATAAGGCCCCATCTGGAACAAAAAATACAAATTCTAGTGAAACTGATAAAGGCAATAGTGATGAGTCAGAAAGTGAGGCTCCTATTCCTGAGGAAATGTCAGAAGATGATTCATCATCATCGTCAACAACCTCATCTTCATCATCTAGTAGCAGTAGTGATGATGATAGTAGTAGTGAAAGTGATGAGGATGATGATAATGTTGATAAGACTGAGAAGTCCAAAGCAGAAAAGTCCACAAACAATGTACTAGTTCAAAGGAAGAGTCATGTTACAGTTCCAAAGGCAACAAAGGTTAAAGCTGCTAAAGTAGCTGTTGCTAAGGTAAATGACACAGATGATGCTGATGATGAAGCAGTTACTGCTGAAAGTGCTGATGCTGAAAGTGAGATGGATGAGATTGTGGTTCTTGATGATGAATCTGACAATACATCAGATAGTGAAGAAAATGAATCTGACGTTGGCTCAGATGATGATGATGAAATTGTTGATGATAAAGGTGACAAGGACTATAGTGCAAGTGGAGATGAACCAGATTTGAGTGACGACGATGTTGACATGGACGATGCTAAGGATGCAGATGTTGTTATGATCTCTGAAAGTGAAAGTGAGGATGAATTTGCTCCAAAGGGAAGGGCTATCATCCCCTCCCCTCCTCATTCAAAGATAAAAGAAGACCTAAATAAGACAGTAGTTTTAGTTTCAGAAATGCCAGATTTTGACCCCATTTTGTCTTCCATAATATCATCAGCCACTTCCCAGGATGAGAGCTAGGAATGTTGAAATAAGTCATCATTAAGCAAGTTTTGAACAAACCAAGTGATGAATTCTGTCAAAGTGAATGAGTATACCTCCATGGTTTCCTGCCATTTTTACAAAGGGGAATAAGTTTTGTTAGTATAGTTGCTTCCATGAACAATGTAGCACTTTAAGAATGGGGTCTACTTTCAAAAGAAAGAATTTGCTCTTGAAGGAGCAAATTATTCCCTTTAAGAGTTGACCCTATTGAGAAGGGAGCCAAAAAACAAAAGTGGCATGGTTGCTTCCCCTGAAAGTGTACCCATTCACCTTAAAATTCTAGGACTGTCCATACAGACACAGGTTGTGGCCACCCTCAGGAGAACCACCTTGGCAAGGTGGTTCTAATAGTGGATTAATAGTGCAAAGGCTTTTCTGAAGTTATCCAAGAAATTATCATCAAATACTTACATCTCTAGTTTAGAGAGGAGCAGTTGTCGAGTGGTTATAATAACTCGGTCATGGTGCAGAAGGTCAGCAGAAGGTCTGAGTTCAAACCCCAGCTTTGCCATTTGATGACCGGAAAAATCAGGCAACGGAGCAGTAAATGGGTACCTGTTTCAAATGATCAGGGTAGGATAAGACTCAACACACACTAAGTTTAGTGCTGGTTATGGTTGAATACCCAGGCACTGTTGCCTTGCTAAAGAAAACAACTGGACGAACACTTGCAATGTATAGATCACTGGACTGTGAAACACTTCAAAATGTCATATATCGGAAAGATCTTATGTCATTTAAAAAATATTGTATGTCAATGTGTTGTATTGGACACTTTGGATGACAAGGTTTAGAAATGTTTCTAAGCTAGAACTTCAAGCTCCTGTGGTGTAGATATGATTGATATCACATAAAAATTTGACGTTTACCCATTTGCATACAGGTAATAATAAAACCAGTCTGCAGATCTTTGAAAATTGACCAGAGCCTTTCTTCTGCACTTTTAGATTCCAGAGTTCATAGATTTTATAGGTGAAAAGAAAGGATGTGATCGGACTGAACTGATGCTCAGGCTGATCTGGGTCTTCTATGCTTAAGCCTCAACATGACAAACTCAACAAAGTGGCTTGTGCACCCAGTGAAGACTCAGATCAGCCTGGGCATCAGCCCAGACTGATTAGACTCTTTGCTGTAGGCATGGAGGTAGCGTACACCCTTAGCTAGTTAGTCATGAGACTCCTGACATTGCGTTCTGCTCAGCTACACCGTGAAGTAGCGGTAGTACCTAGTGGATTCTAACGCCCTACTTTGTAGGTCTAACCCTTAGCACACTGCAAAGACTGTGATCAGACTAGGCAGATGCCCAGGCTGATCTGACTCTTTGCATTGTGCACATGCCATTTTGTTGGTATTGTCATGTGACGGGCTCATTTGTTCATGCCATAAAAGGTAAGTTTTGATGTGACAGAATTGCATATTTGTGCACACTGTTATCATTGTGCAAAACAAAATGGTACTTTTATAAGATTCATGGTATGGCTTTCAATTGGTTGATTCCTGTGCAACACCAATATTTGTTCGCCTTGTCTGCATTCTTTTGAATAAGTTACAGTGAATGGATAGCAATGTTTTTCCACTCGTTTTCATAGGGAGATAACTTTTGTGACTCTGTTTGCTTCCTGGACAAGGAAACTCTTCCAAAAGGGTCAACTCTAAAAGAACACAATTTTCAAAGCAGTGAGCATATTCTTTCCTTTAAGAGTTAATCCCTATTTAGAAGGGAGGCAGCTGAAACTGCCATTGTTGCTTCGCCTCAAAGTGTACCTATTTACATTGAATTGTTAATGTGACATTGCGGCAAATATAGCATGCTCATGTGCTAGTTAACTTCAAAGTGCTATTTAGTGCAGTGGAATTTGTTTCCATCTGAAAATTAAAGTAAAAAAAAAAAAAGCAGTGGTTTGTTGTTTTATTTTGTATTCTAACATGGCGTTAGCATTTTCACCATTGAACGTATAGGAAGCAGGATCCTGTAAAAATTTGTCATAAATCACATTGCTAATGTCGCAGTGTGCAGATTTCATACTTGATGACGTCGGGTGTAAACATGTACTTCTGTCAATGTCAGCCTGAAAATAGTCCTTGTGTCACAAAATCCTTGTATTTTCATTCTATACAACGTTAGAATCGAAATGATTTTTCCTTAACAGTAAATAATTGCAGATTAATACATGTTGTCGAGCAGATACAGTCGTTAATTAATTTTTCGTGAACGGCCCTCCAACATTGTGTTAATCAGTGATAAGTCACAAGTTGGGGAAATTATTTTTTGAATAGTGTAAAGTTAGTCTTTCTGTGGTGATGACAGTTGTGCTTCAGGCTGAGAAGAAGCAAGTGAATAGGAACATTAACCCTTTTTTGACCAGTGGACTTGTCCATTCTTATCATTCAGATAATCCCATTACTAGTTTAAGGGTTTTCTGGTGAATATTTTCACTTTTATTGTACTTTGCATAGAAATTCCTGTAAGCAAACAATGTAGACCCTGATCAGACGCCGCATTTTGCGGCTGAACTGGGTCTGCACTGTTCGCATAATGTCCCCAAAACAGGTGTCCGGTCTAAAAAGGGTTAAACAATTTGCACCACATAAAAAGATACCTGAAGGTGTGTGCCAACAGAAAAGCCCAAGATCAGATTGCTTGGATCAGAGTCTTCCATTATTGCATACTCTGTGAGCCTGTTGGCATCTGGAAATTGAAGACTGATCAGTTTGCACCAATGCACAGGCTGATTTTACTATGCTAAAGTGCTTAAATATTGGGACACCTAAAACCGTAAATTTTCTGTTTTGTACAAATGGAAAATTACTACGCTAAAGTGCGTAAATATTGGGACACCTAAAACCATTAATTCCCCATTCATCCCAAATGGAAAATTTATGGCTTTTAGGTGTCCTAATATTTAAGCATATCAGGGTATTCACTGTACTCATATGCCCCATCATGGCATCAGGTCCCTTTACAAGCAACACTAATCAAATATTAAGGTGTATAGGTACACCCAGGTTTTTCTGCCATTTTAATACAAAGGGACCATTTTTGTGACTATTTTTGACTATTTTTGCTTCCCTGAGAAACGTAGCCTTTCCAAAAATGGTCTATTCTTAAAGGGAAAAATTTCCTTGTATGGGGTGCAATGAGAAAAAGTGTATTGGAATGGGGATAACTGTATTAAATATTGTGATTTGGGGAGGTAAATCATTGGTCTCATGGTTGCAGATCTTGTTTTATGGCTTTGCTGATGTGTTGCCATAAAAATGAAATTTACAATGATGATCATTTACTTTCCCAAAAGACTGTTCAACCATCTCCTAAGTACTACACTTAATAGCATGAGCAATATTGTTCAGCCACTTCAGCAAACTGTCTTAACATTCACCCAAACCCAGTGGAACACCTTCTTGCAAAATGATGACAAGGAAATCTGTACTGGAGTTTGGCAGTGGCAAAACTTCGCTTTCTGTTTAAATCCCAAAAGGCCAAAATATCTCTGCAAAATGACTTTAAACTACCCAACAAACAGCATAAGTGCAGTGTCAGAATCATTGTAATCAGTGTCAGCATTTGAGTTTGGCATCGGTAAATCAATGCAGAATGGATAGGATGGGCTGTGCCTATCAAAAAATCAAGTTCAACATTGACCTTACTGGAGTTCTGCAATGACAAGCTGTATGTTGTCTTATATTGTGCAGTTTCATGGATAAAGTATCAGCTACAATTTAACTGTGGCAAAACTTATATTTGTTCTTCCATAGTGTGGATAGTATTTCTTCTGTTACATGATAAAATGGAGTTTTTTCCCTTCTAAAACTATTCCAAAATTCTAGATGGATCTAGAATTTTGGGATTGTTTTAGAAGGGAAAACTCATCTCATAGCCGAATTTCATATGACAAATTTAGATATTTGGGGTCATTCTAGGGAAAGGAAAACCATATTTTACAGCCAAAGAAATAAGGTTGTGATACAGCTGCAGTTTGACCAGTTCTTCCTTTATTTTGTTCACAAAATCTTCCTCTGTAAAATGCCCATATAGGAAAAGGTGCATAATTCAACCAAATATTTACAAAATGTGCTCAAAGTTGAATCTTCATGTTCAGATGATTACTGACACGAGCAATAACGATATACACTGCTCAAAATATTTAAAGGAGCATCTGATATTTTCCCATAGACATTACTACAACATATACCAAGTTCCACGGCCCATAAATTCGTTCGCCAAAGGCCAAGAATTGCTCATTCCTTTGCAGCTTTGTAAGAACGATCGAAGTTTAAGACAACTTGAATTTCGATACAACTGATACCCTGACCATTTCCATGGAACACATTTTGCATTTTTCGATTTTTCTGAAACTGAGGCATTTTTCAGGAGGTCTATAAAATCTCATAAACTCGACTTCAAAGTGATCCTTTCAAACGGGTCACATTGTAAGACATTCAGCTTCATAGGCAAAATGATTGTGTTGATTTTGTTGTAATGTTCATGCTGTTCGCCTGTTCTGAAAAAATGCAATTTTTTACCAAAATTTCATTTGTATAAAAATCAATCCATGGACATGGGCAGGGAAAATATTGGATCAAAACTTGTGCTGTCAGTAACCTTGACCCTCTTTCAAAAATTGGCAACATTTGGAAAGTCTGTGTCTTTTGTCGATCGAAAGTAAATGGCCCTCAAAGTGGGTATGCGTTGCAGTGTCGTCTATGAAATAATATTTGGCGCTCCTTTAAATATTTTGAGCAGTGTATTATTTGGCCTAATTACCATTTAGTGATTTCTTATATGCTTGCATATATCTTACTTGACCACTCTGTGGCATATGAGCCGCACTTTGACAAAGCCAATAAAGTGGCATGTGCACCCAGCGAAGACTCAGATCAGCCTGGGTATCTGACCAGTATGATCCGAGTCTTTGCTGTCTGCATGGAGGTAGCTTAGACCTTTAGATACCCTTTTAGCCCACAGGGGAGACTGATCAGACGGAGCAGATGCCAAGGCTGATCTTAGTCTATGCTGGGTGCACATGCCACTTTGTTGGTTTTGTCGTGTCATGGCTCATTTATCAAGTCCTTTTGTTTCTGCTGCTCTGCACAGATGATTTCTTAAGGTGTTGGTGGCTAGAATGCTGATCTGTGTAGGGAAGATAGGGCAAGATAACCCGGGGGAGGGGGGGACCAAAATTCTGGCTAACAGAAAGTTTCCGTTATTATCATTTCTGTGAAATTTCACAAAGATACTCCATACAGTAAATGGGACAAAAAGCCAAAGACAGCGTTGAACGCTTTTGGCCAGTTTTAGGATTTCTATTAATTTCAAGGGCCCACAACTCTGTTATAAATAAGTTTATAACCCAATCTTGCTCACATTTAAACCAGTTTCAATTCTAGTGCATATTAATACATGTATTGTGTATAAGGTTGAAGGTGGTCCATTGAAGGATGAAATCTTTACTACCAGGACAAGCTTTTTGCAATATAGGCAAGCCAATGACTGTAGTAAACACAATATTATGAATTGGTTCATTAAATGTACCAACATTACAAACTTTCAACAAACTGCCTTGAAAAATGTAGCTTCCAGCATACAAATATCCTTCTTCCTATTAGTCAATGCAAATTTCCGATGCAATCGTTTCCAGTTGTAAATCAGTGGAAATTTCAAAGGAACATAACTCTGTAGGGAAAGTTGCAATCATTCTCAAAAAGGACTATTTAGTTGACGCCTAAGTCATATGAATATTGTATATACAGTTTCAAGGAGAGCACATGGATTTTGAAGCCAGATTTGCATGTTTTTTGTTTGTTGTTTTGTTTTTGTATTGCCCAGAGTTATTGCCCCAGGTAGCCATTTCATTTTTTTAAGCCGGAACCAGCTGAAAACTAGAAAATTGTGTCTGTAAGACACAGGTGATGCCCCTGTGCCTTGTGCTCAGAATCAATCCTCTCCCACAACCATCACAAACCCACTGAAGTGTGTGCATGATTTCAAACTTATAATTACAAACCAAAGTATGTCTTGTTAACACTGGCTTTTTACCTATATTACTGAACAAACATTGAAACTTTTTAAGCTCCAAAGCCCACAATTTTGCTAAAATTTATTTTTTTGATCTTTAAAAATCTCCATGGGCATCTTTGTATGTTTGTTACATATGTGCTAGGCTTAAAAGCGATCAATTACAAACTGTGCGAGAACTTGATAACAAACTTTCTACCCCATTCGATAAAAAACACTAAAGTTTCTACATGTGAAAGCTCATAATTTTGTCAAAATCATATTTTGACCTTTAACCATTCAGGATACCCCTTTAGGGGTATCTGGGCAAACAGTTTGGACCTAGATCAGGCCCCACAAATGTGGGGCCTGAACTGAGATCCAAACTGTTTGCTGCCTAGACATCATTTTTACAAGAGCTGGTTAGACCAATATTGTCAAAATATTTTTGATGCAGACGATAATTTCAGCAGACGAGAAAAATACCCAGAATGCAATAGGTTAAAATCTCCAGGCACATCTTCAATATGCCTGCATCATATGTTCAAAGTTTCAAACTGATCCATCAAAAACTACAGGAAGAGTTGATTACACAAACTGGCTACCCCATGTTGATAAGAAGCATGGAACAAGAGCTCCGCACGCGGCGCATAATACGCCCCTTTTAGTTTCTTGAAGAAGTTACAGAATGAACAAGATTTGATAAAGGATGGACAGGCAGAAAAACGGGCAACAACTCTATAATTAATGACTGCAACATTATTTAAACATTTGACACATCAAATATTACTAGTTTACCAAAAATCAGCTTCCAAGGTGAAGTGGCTCAGAAGTTGATAAATGTGAAAGTCAAACAAGGGAGGTAATTCAAAAGTAAGTAACCTAGAGTTGCCATTCTTGGTTCTAATACATTCCCCTGACACTATACACATCATTATTAAATTTTAATTAGATATTTCAAACTGTTGAGTTGCAGAGTAAACAGGAAATTTATGCATGGGCAGATAATTTAGAAATTAAGTAAGCCAGAGGTGTGGTTCTTGCTCAGAACAAATTGCCCCAATATTATACATATTTCTACAAAGTTTCATTAAACTGTTTCAAAAGGTTAAGTAGTTATTGCGTGAATGGGAATAGCCCAAAATACTAATCAAAGGGAAGTTACTCCAAAATTAAGTAAGGGGGAGCAACCGTTCTTATATATGACACATGGTCTTGTGAGCACATTGCTATAAAGTTTCATAAAACTTCGAAAGTGTTACCAAGCTATAATATTTACAAGACAAGTAAACACAAAAATAGCTTTAAAAACTAATCAAAGGGACATAACTCTAAAACAAAAGGGAGAACAACCATTGTTGTGCGCAACATATCGTTGGGACTTCATACACATTGCTATAAAGTTTCATCAAGATATCTCAAACGGTTATCTAGTTATAGCGCGCACAAGACTAGTCGGGAAAAATCATCAAAGGGGCATAACTGAAACTAAGAAGGGGGGCAACCATTCTTGTACGCGACACGTTCCCCCAACCTAATACATAGTCCAGCAAAATTTCATGAAGAAATCCCAAACGGTTCCTGAGTTATGGCGTGCACAAGAATGTTGACGGACGGACAGTCCATGCCATAATAGTCCGTGTTTTTTTTTTTTGTTTTTTTTTCAAAACGGGCGTATAAAAAGTCTGAAATTTTGTCAAAAAATTCTTTTGTTGACCTTATAATACCTTCAAGCACACCTTCAACATGTCTGCAATGTGTGTGCAAAGTTTCAAATAGATCCCTCAAAAAACGTGAGGAAGTACTGATTAAAAAAATGAATACCCTATATAAGAAACCAACACTGAAAATGTCAGTTCGAAAGCCCATAGTTTTGTCAAGCAAGAAAATTTTGCCATATAAAACCATGCACATCTTCAGTACGTCTGCAACAGGTGTGAAAAGTTTCAAACTGATCCATCAAAACCTGTAGGGAGGAGTTTATTACACAAATCTGCTACCTTCTGTCAGCAATCCCACTAAAAATGTCGAACTTCGAAAGCCCGTAATTTTATCTTTTATTTTTATTTTTTTTGTCATAAGATCTTTCACATATTTAATATGTCTGCAACAGGTGTGCAAAGTTTCATATTGATCCATCAAAGGCTGTGGGAGGAGTTGATTACACTAACTTGCTACTAAAATGTGTGACGGACAGAGGGGTGAACAACATGTCCCCAGACTATCATCGGCGTCACGGGGGCATAAAAAAGAAACACACACACACACATACACACACACTCTTTCCCCCAGCCCCTGGAAGTTACATCTGAAATTTGGTTCCATTCGGGCAGCGGTTTCAAAAACGTAGACGATGGCCCACTTCAGCTCACACAAGTGAGCCAAGTGTGATTTTGCTCCGAAAGAGCTGTTTGCAGGTGAAGTGGTGATGTTGACATCAGGAGATGCCATTTTTAAGGTGTACATCTATTTCTGCGAGAATACATATGAGCCGCGACGCGAGAAAACCAACAATGTGGTTGTGCGCCCAGCGCAGACTCAGATCAGCCTAGGCACCCGCCCAGTCTGATCAGAGTCTTCGCTTTGCGCTTAAAGGGTAGCTAAGGGTTTAAGCTACCTTCGTGCGGACAGAGAAGACTCTGATCAGGCTGGGCGGATGCCCAGGCTGATCTGAGTCTGCGCTGGGCGCACAACCACATTGTTGGTTTTCTCGTGTCGCGGCTCATATCGTCTAAACACACTCCTTGCTCCGCCGAGCTTCGCCAAGCCAAGCGATTTACGGAACCGAGTTTGCACGAAGCCAGTCAGTGGCTTCTGTCCTATGCCTATGGTGATACGGAATGGTCCAGCCATGATAATCACAGACTACATTTGGTGTGAAATGGTCTAGTCTAGCCTATCCCATAGCCTCGTAAGGTCTTCGGGAGCACCTAACATGCTGTTGCAACAATCTCTTTCCTTGAAATGGGCTTGCTTTCTTTTCATTATTGTGTCATTTGTGATGACGCCACCGCAATGATAAGCTTGGCATACTTCCTTATTCACCATATATACTTTCTAATCCAAGACAGCCAGGTCAATGACATTTCACATTTCAGTCATTAGTGTCCCCCGACTTTGTTGGAGAGAACTGTTGGACTGGGTTTCATCCGTTATTCTTTTGTCTTGTTCGCAACCGATTTTCGTATAAAGAAAAGACTTACAGGATACTAACGTGTTTTATGTTTTGCCGGGTCATAATCGGACCCTTTCTGCCAGTTTACAATCCTTCGTCCGTTTGTGCACATTATTATTATTATTATGTCACGATATCTTGTCTTGATTCTGCAGCTTCTTCAGTTTTTTGAAACTGGTAAAAGCGCAATTCCGTGTTCATCTGAAAATAAAGCCAATTTTCCGAGAAAAATCTGCAATGCATGTTTCTGTACTACCCCCCGGCCCTATCATAGGCTCCCTTAAGTGGTGTTCCACCATATAATACTGTTGCCGGAAAACGCTGTATGAGCAAGAGAATTTGCTCTCTTTTCTCCCATTACAGTAAGGTTCGAAATTGAAGCAGAAATCCCAGTGATTCTTCCTGTAAAAACCTGCGTCGAACAAGATAACCTAAAATCGTTTGCACGTGTCTGTCTATCCAGAGAAGAAACTACTACCAACATCGAAATAGGCTTTCTTTGATCATCAGTCCATCTTGTAGGAAATAGGCTTTCTTTGATCATCAGTCCATCTCTTTCTGTCTATTTGGCGTTTTCGTGTTTTTATACGCAGCGATAATGTCCACGTGCAATAATATCAACGTCTTATTTTGTGCGTGATGCACTAACATTTACACTTTATTCTATGCTCTGTATACTTCAAATTACAATTGGTAAATCGAAAGTGTTTGTGTGTGCGTGTGTGTGTGTTATTGCTTTACGTCCACGGTAAACAGCTATGGTCATGTCGACCTAACCATACTATTTCTGGGTAGGCTTTGGTAAATCGAAAGTACGCAGAATAATTCAATAAAAAGTTAGCCGTTTATTTTTTTCTGATGTCGAACGGCGGCAATGATGGTTGGGCACTATTTTCGAAGTCGGATAACACATGGGCGACTGTTGAAGACATAAATTTGCTCCAACAGGTTCGTTTAATGATTGACTGTAGCGCAGGTCGGTCGAATGCATCTGTTGGTCAAAAATAGTATTAAGATGTCTTCAATGTTCTTGTCATGCGTTTACAATTCATAGCTGTATAACTGTAAACTATACCACCCTTACCAGAAAACGCCAACTTTAGCACAACCTTTTTCGCAATGACCAAGGTCTACACTGTTAAGGGTGATATAAAATAGTTATACCATGGTTTGTCTGCCTGTATACGAGGAGATAATCCACGAGCTTTAGCTAAAGCTCGTGGATTATCTCCTCATACAAGCGAACAAACTACGGTATAGCTATTAAACATTCAAAGGCTGAAACTTTTTGATACGATCACCGGACTTCCTCGTATACTGTCAGAATGTCAGTACTATCAGAAAGTCAGGTCAGACGTCATCTGCTTTGCCCTTATTTTTGGAGAAATACATGTCGCAACCTAGACATTTCTTATCTTTTCGATCGACTTACTTTCTTCTTTGTCTTAGCCTCTGAGGACGTCGATTTTGCCACTGTAATTATGGCTGTTCTACAGGGTGCAGGACTTTTACTTGTACTGTTTCTTTTTCCGTCTTCGGAAGCTTATTCCTCTAGACTAAGTCTGTGCGTATGTGAAGGTATCTAATGTCTTTTTTCTATATTTTTATAGCTAAAATAATTCTCCTCAGAATCTTTAGCGTTTATTCTGATTTTTAGATGATATAGCATAAATTAAGTCGCTCACGTGACATCCCATTGGGCACACAATGTTGAATGAACATTGAATCAAAGTTGATTCAACGTCATGACGAACGTTGATTGAATGATAATTCAATTTAGTGTGATTGCCGGAATCTTACTGTTAAAGTAATATGGATCAAAATCCACAAATATTTTTTTTTTAACTTTCCGCCTAAATACTTTCGGTCACTACAAATGACAAGAAAGAATAAAGCGGTGCTCGACCCAGCCTTTCCCACTCTCTCTCTCTCTCTCATCTGTCTTTTTATACGCCCGTTTTGAAAAAACGGACGTATTATGTCGTGGTGTTGTCCGTCCGTCCGTCCGTCTGTCCGTCCGTCCGTAAACATTCTTGTGCGCGCCATAACTCAGTAACCATTTGGGATATCTTCATGAAATTTGGTAGGCATATGTATTAGGTTGGGGGAACGTGTCGCGTACAAGAATGGTTGCTTCCCCTTCCTTAGTTTCCAAGTTATGCCCCTTTGATTAATTTTTCCCTGCAAGTCTTGTGCGCGCCATAACTAGATAACCATTCGGGATATCTTCATGAAACTTCATAGCAATGTGTATGAAGTCCCAACGGTGTGTCGCGTTCAAAAATGGCTGCTCTACCTTTCTTCGTTTTAGAGTTAATCCCTTTCATAAGTTCTTAAGGGCTATTTTGTGTATAATTATCTTGTACAATATGTCAGCGGAGAATAGTAGAACAAAAAATGGTACATCTAGTATATTTAGGTTATCTCCCTTGTCCACTTTGACAAGCAACTTATACAACAGTATTTGATGTGTTTTAAATTTTTAAATAATGTCGCAGTCATTATACCCCCGCTTTGAAAAAGTGGTGTTGGGGTGGGGGGGGGGGGGTAAACATCTGTCCATCCATCCGTCCTTCCGTCCCATTTTAATCAAATTTTTCATCAAAGATTTCTTCACAACCATACAAGCTAGACTGGTCATATTTGGCATAAAGGTTGATGACGACATGTTGCACTGTGGGATGGAGAACCAGCCTTCTCCTGCTTATTCTTCCCTGTCCCTGTATTTGTCCAATTTTCTTTCTTTCCATACTTTGAATAATGAAATTTTACGTCAAAGATTTCTCTACAACCATGCAAGCTAGAGTAGTCATATTTGGTATGCAGGTTGATGACGACATATTGTATCATGGGATTGAGAACCAGCCTTCTTCTGCTTATTCTTCCCTGTATTTGTCCAATAATCTTTCTTTCCATACTTTGAATAATGAATTTTTTCGTCAAAGATTTCTCCACAACCTTGCAAGCTAGAATAGTCATATTTGGTATGCTGTTTAATGATTACTTACTGTATCGTGGGATTGAGAACCAGCCTTCTCTTTTTCTTCCCTGTATTTGTCCGATTTTCTTTCTCACTTTACTTTGAATAATGTAATTTTTTGTAACAGATTTCACAGCAACCATTCATATTTGGTATACATGGTAACAATGATTTCTCTCTCTCTCTCTCTCTCTCTCTCTCTCTATGCTTTTTGTTACGAAAATAACACCATATGATTTAAGCAGTTAAGCGGGGGTATAGTCAGATTCGCCAACAGTTCTACTTAATTATAGAGTGGTTGCCTCTGTTTGTCTGCCTGTCTATCCTTTTGTAAACAATTTTGTTCATTCTGTAACTCCTTTAAAACATTGAAACGGGCGTATTATGCGCCGCTTGCGAAGCTCTTGTTGAGTATTGTATTACATATAATACCCGGGCCTAGATACCATTTTCGAGCGTTTTTAAGTAAAATCTAGAGATACACACATTTTGAAATACAATATCTTGAAAACTGTTTATATTGGGATAGGTCTGAGCAAACAGTGCCAGAACCAGACCAGGCCCCGAGGTTATAAAACTTTTTTCGTGCTCAACTCAGCTGAGCATAAAATTTTCTCTGCTGATAAATATGAAAATGCCAACTAATGTTGGCATTTTCATATTCATGAGCAGAGAAAATTTCATATTCAGCCAAACTGAGCAAGAAAACAACTGTACTTACCAGTAATTTGCTATTTATTAGCGGGTAAAATTTCATGCTCAGCTGAGTTGAGCATGAAAAAAGTTTTATAACCTCGGGGACTGGGTCTACCCTGTTTTCCACTTCATTTGCATCATTTAGACGCATCACTGCGTTGAAAAACCAAACTATTCAATTTTAAGGACCATCATACTGCGTTGAACAAAACAAACTGCTCAATTTTAAGGACCATAACGATAATTAATTTTGGTCTCAGTTTTAAGAATTTTTATGAGCGAGATAATCAAGGGCTGAAGAAGATCTGACCAGCAGGTCTCCACTTGTTTATTCAGCGTTTGGGTTTTTCTCCGTAGATGAAGCTGGCACCAACTGTCTTATTGCGGCCGGGGTTCTTCACCAAGGACAGTTCGTTGTGAACAATGATGATGCAGTAAGTTTGAAAATTTTAGAAGTTTAAACGTTAGAAGCAATGTTGCGGAAAGGAAACTACATTGGCTTCTTGGCTGTGTCATTCAAATACATGAAATATATGTCGGCCGTCCGGAGCGCGTGCGGTTCTGAATCGCCATCGCATACAGAGGCGCTTGCTTTTCTGCATTTGATCCAGATACGTAGAATGCAACATTAAGCTTGCCTTTTGAGCCCTATGAAAACTATGGTGGGTGGTTTGTGCCATTTCGTCTTTTTGCAGCGAAACGATGCCACGCGAAAAGACGAAGACACAATGCGAAGCCATGCAAAAAGATGAAAACAAGTTTTTACTCCATACGAAAAGACGAAACCAGCCACGTGAAATGACGAGATTTCAGAGCGAAAAGATGCAAAAACGCCATGCGGAAAGATGCCATCTGAGACTTTGATTTTGTCGTCCTTTTCCCATGGTGTTTTTTCGTCTTTTTGCCTGGCGTTATTTCGTCTTTTCACATGGCGTTATTTTTTCTTTTTGTCTTTTCGCACGGCGTTACGTCGTCTATTTTCGTCTCGCGTGGCTTTTTTTTCGTCTTTTCATCTTTTCCAGTGGCGTCTTTTCGCTGCAAAAAGACAAAAAGATGTCATGCGAAAAGACGAAATAACGCCACGCGAAAAGCCAAAAAGAAGAAATAACGCCATGCGAAGAGACGAAATAAAGCCCTGCAAAAAGACGAAATAACACCACGAGAAAAGACGAAATAACGCCATGCGAAAAGACGAAATAACGCCACTCGAAAAGACCAAATATCCTAACGCCACGTGAAAAGACGAAATAACGCCACTCGAAAAGACGAAAAACAGGCCACACGAAAAGACGACAATCAAAGGTTTAAATCGCGTCTTTTCGCGTGGCGTTTTTCGTCTTTTCGGGCTTAAATATCGTCTTTTTGCGCGGCGGGCTTTGTCTTTTTGCACGACATTGTTTTCGTCTTTTCGAGTTGGGTCTTTTCGCCTTTGTTACCTGTGCAGGTCGTTTGGTAACTATGACTTCTTTATGCCCCGAAGGGACTTCGGGTGGCATATTAAAATCGCACCGTCCGTCCGTAACACATCGTGTCTCAGCGATAACTTAACAAGAGCTGTCGCCTGACAGCATAGCTCGCCTGAATAGGTGCTTGCCCATCACACAGTCGCTTTGGAGGTGTGGACTTCTATGCATAAAACTTCAGGCAAGCATGTCCATAATGACAACACATTTATAAACAAAAGCTATCTAAGAAATAAGTCTTAAAATAAAATTAAAATAAAAAATCCACATGAAATTTCAAAGTCCATGAGCTTGAGGTCAAAGAACTAAGTGGTAGGGGTGGGGTGTGGGGTGGGGTGGGGGTGGGGGGGTGGGGGTGGGGGGCTAGGATGTAACAAAACCTTGAGCCATTATCTAACATCAGTCCAAGTATTAGTATCAACTGAGTCCATCGTGTCACTGTGAAATCATATCTTCATAAATATAAAACTTTAACCAAAATCTTTAAGACAAAATTATAAGTCGATGTATATAGTGTTTTGTAAAAACTCAAAAAAGTGTCTAACATCAGTTCAAGTGTAAACTAAATCTCTGCCAAGCATTATGAATCAGTATGCAATTAGAAAACTTTAATAAAGAACAAATATCCAAAGTCCCTGACCTTGACATCAAGGTCAATGTGCAGGGTTGGGGTAGTACTCGGCAAAACTTTGGACTAATATCTAACTAAAGTGCAAATATAAAAAGAATTCATCACTGGGTTCAGGAGATATGTGTCTTTAAAAGACTTTAACCAAAACATCCAATCAATAAAAAGACAATTTTCTAAGTCCATGACCTTGACATCAAGGTCACTGAGGGGGGTGGGGGTAGTACCTTGCAAAACTTTGGACCAATATCTAACTACAGTGCAAGTATCAAAGGAATCCATCCATGGGTTAAGGAGATATTGGGCTTTATAAAACTTTAACCAAAACATCCAGTCCAAAAATACTCCCAATTTTCTAAGTCCATGACCTTGACATCAAGGTCACGAAGTGGGACGGGGATGGTACCCTGTTAAACTTTGGACCAATATCTACCTACAGTGCAAGTATCAAAAGAATCCATCCATGGGTTAAGGAGATATAGGTCTTTAAAAAACTTTAACCAAAACATCCAATCCGGACGCGGACGCGGACGCGGACGCTGACGCGGACGCGGACGCTGACGCTGACGCCGACGCCGGGGTGACAACAATAGCTCTTCCTGAACTTTCGTTCAGGCGAGCTAAAAACTACTGAAGCAAATTTGACGAAACTTCATAGAAAGATAGAGCATAATGAGAAGGTGTGTCGCGCACAAGATTTTGGTTTCCACACCCAAGGTCAAGGTCACAATTGGGTCAAAGGTCAAATCATATCTTAAATCGTGTCTCAGTTATAGCTTAAAAACTACAGTAGCAAATTTGATGAAACTTTACAGAAAGATAGAGCATAATAAGAAGGTATGTCGCATACAAGATTTAGGTTCCCACGTCCAAGGTCAAGGTCACTGTCAGGGGTTAGATGTCAAATGCTGTCTCTGCGATTACTTTAAAACTACACAACTGAATTTCATCAAATTTTACGGAAATATAAAGCATAATGAGAAAATTTGTCACATGTAATATTTATAGTCCCAAATCCAAGTTCACTGTCAGGGGCAAGAGGTCAAATAGTGTCTCTGCGATTACTTTAAAACTACATAACTGAATTTCATCATTTCACAGAAATATAAAGCATAATGAGGAGGTTTCTCACATATAATATTTATATTCCCAAACCCAATGTCAAGGTCACAATCTGAGGTCAGATGTCAAATCATGTCTCAACAGCTGCTCAAATGAACCAAAGCGAATTGCCTTAAACTTCACAGAAATATGAAGCTTAATGGAAAAGGTTAGCCACATACAAGACATTGGCTTTCACACCCAAGTTCAAGGTCACAGTCAGAGGTCAAAAGTCAAGTTGTTTCTCCCAAATTACTAAAAAAAGACTTCTTAAGCAATCTGCATTAAACTTCCTGAAATGGTAAAACATAATGAGATGGTATGTGTATGCCACAACTAAATTTAGGTTCCCATTCCCAAGGTCAGGGTCACAAACAGGGCTCATGGGTCAGATTATATCTCCAAACTGACTGGAGACTGCTGAAGTAGATTTCGTCAAACTTCACAGAAAGGTAAAGCATGATAAAAAGGCATCTCACTTGCAAGATTTGGGATTCCTTGCTCAAGGTCAAGGTCAGTTTACGGGGCCTTCGGGGGCATTTGTTACATACTGTAACATTTCTTGTTTCGCTTCGTAACAGCTTTTTCGTTTCGTAACAACCCTTGTACATACATAGTTGGTGATTCAGTCTAAGCTTTACACGAGTGAAGACTTGCCAGCACACAGCTTGCAGAGAATCGATACAGCAGAAGAGCTAACAATGAAGACTTGTCTGAGTCTTCGCTGTTTGTGTATTCCCATATTGCATATATCATGGAAATCTTAAAATGAAGCAATTAATTGTCTATCACAATTAATTGCTTCATTTTAAGATTTCCATGATTTGAGTCATTGAAATCTTAAAATGAAGCAATTAATCGAGTATCACGATTAATTGCTCCATTTTAAGACTTCCATGATTTGAATATAATTCTTTTTCGATTTTTTTTTCCAGGAAATCCGAATACCAATGCAAGAACTCGTAATATTTCCAAAACGTCACTGCACAGGTTTGATAAAAAAAAAACACGCATTTTTTGTAATAACTGAAAAACAAAGATGATTACATAGAAAATCGGGCACCAAGTCTCAGCAAACATGCATACAACTTTGAACAAGAAGAGCTATAGTAGGAAAATGAACAAAAAGAAAATAGATAAACGCCAAAAGAAAAAATAAGTAAATAAATAAATAAAAAAATAAACGAACAGAACATCTTCGCATACCATCTTCGCCAACCAAGGGAACGAATTAATAATAATAATAATCTTTATTTATAGTCGCTTATTTTTATTAACAACTAACATAAGCTCTTGCGACTTATTAAGACTATATACATATATAAAAGCTGAGCTGTGGTTATGTGACTTGCTCAAGGTTACAACGCTAGGGCACTGGTGAGAATCGAACTCTGGACCCTTCGATCACGAGTCGGCCACACTACCAACTGCGCCACTGGACTTTGAACCTCTGGCTTGCAAAGACGGAAGAACATTGTCAGAAACTAAAATCTTAGGTCAAGAAGCAGATATTCACTTTAAGATTTTCACCAAGTGATATTTCTGTCATAAATGAAAATATGGTTATAGTTCTTTTTCTCTGCACAGTGACTGATGATGTTTGTATCTGTACAAAGTTTCATATCAAAAGGAAGTCGGTAGCACGGCTGACTCAAAAGCCAGAGGTCCCGGGTCTACACCCAGTCCGGCCACTTACTTTCGTTTCACCTTCAGCTGATTCAAGAGGGCAGTTGTCAGCTACTGGCGAAGGTATGAGCACTTAGTACTGGTTAACCGCTTAGGAGGTCTAAAGTGTGACTAGGTTAACTGACCGTCCCTACATGACCATTACTGTTTACCGTGGACGTTAAGCAATAATACAAAATTTACAAGTGCAACTGATGCCTCGTATGCAGCGGAAACACTGTGTTGAAACGTATCAGCATGCTTAAATACGCCCATCGTGAGACTGAGCGTACACGAGAATGTCGTGGCGTTACCCGTCCGTCCGATAACTTTTTGTGTCCGTTTCATATCTCCTAACCTTATCGAATGTCGGGACAAATGTGGCTTTCAATAAATTCGTAGACACCGCTAAGACTTCTGAACCGTTGTCAGACTTACACATTATATACTGCTTACAAAAAGTAGGGGATTTTATGATATAGAAGCGCGTACATGAGTTTATAATAATGGCTGGGTTAGTTTATTGTTATATATTGACAGAACACTATTCCAGTAACAATATTCAACGTAACTAGAAACAGTCAATGCAAGTCATGTGACCTAGAGCAGCACATAAAAGACTATGGGGTCGACACATCAATTTCATATCGGCGAAAAAATTCTATTGGACACTCAGATTCTGTGAATAATAAAATTCTCCATAATTTTCCAAACTGAAAGCACCCACTTTGTTAGGCTTTATTGCGTTAAGGTGTAGGGCCGTTACAAATGTCACTGTTTGTGAGACTATTCACCATACAATGGTATCTTTTACGCCTGTCATTTTCTCCTGTGATAAAACCGCATGAAAAAAGTATCTGTGTCTTGCTTACTGAGGCATTAGGCGTCTGTCTTAAAAAAGTTTGCATAAAAAATTATTAGTCATTGCTGCGCTGGATTCGTGTGTTTGGGTGTCGACCACTTGTCTACTTTTAATTTACTCTAGGTCACGTGACAAACTTAATCGTTTCAATATTCATATCGAGGGTCTCTATGAATATTTGTTTTATGAATTATAACAGTTTAATATTCATTTACTTATTTTCCTTACTTCTGCTGCCTTAAATGTCTTAATATCCTTTACTTATTTTGAGCAGTATATGTTTCCAGGGTATACCTGCGCTTTTAAATATGCATGCATATTGCAGTAAGAAAATGCTTGTAAGAAATAAAACATATAACCGAAAAGAGCGTTTTCTGTTGCACTAGGTTTAGCGATGGTTCGGCGCCAGCATGTATAATGAAATTCCACGCAACAATGTGTCTCGCCTGTCCGCGTAGTGTCACAAAACAGAGCTAAACGAAAGTTTTTTTTTATAAGCTGCCGTTGACACCGGAAAAGCGATGCCTGCTTCGCTTCTGCAAGTCGCAGGCGATAAGTTTTAAATCCTGCTGCTGGCTCATGGTACATATAGACGCAGATCCTAGAATATTTGACTGGAACACATGGAAAAGACCTCTGGTACAGTGGACTCGACAGTATCGGATCAAGTTCAATAAAAATCCTGTTTTGTTGTGTGTAAATGCTAAAGGTATGTATGTTATGACACATAACAATTGCAAAATATCCCTTTTATCTATCCATGTCAAAATATTTACGAAATTTATTCCTTTAAGGGCGGATAACCTATCTTGGTATACAGGAGGGTCTTACGACAGTAACGAATCAGATGCGACAGTATCGGGTCATATGATCTTATTTTATAGGAGAGTTTTTCGGAGGTATTCTGCCAACCTCCTTAGCTTCAATAGCTTTGCTACATACACATTTGGACCTATTAAACTCTCAGAGAAAACTTTTACGGCCTTTCAACGATATTTTTCATGTGGTCCTTCACCAGCAACGGTTATGTCTGTTAAATAAAAGTTAAATGTAAACAAAAGTACAAGCATGCCAAAAATTCTTAACTCAGTAATCCTTTGCGTCCCATAGCACGGAACTACTCAAACAGTAAAGATCACAATCTGCCTTTGCAAAGTGTAGACCCTGATAAGACCGTAGTATCTTATCAGGGGTGATTTTCCGCCATAACGATATATCAGAGCAAACAGTGTATAAACACTACATGGTCATTCAACGAGTTCCCCGGCATTAATCTGAGTCTACACAGAGTACAGATGTCCATCCGATGAACGCTAGTCATTACTGGGTTCACAACACACATTCGAGCTGATCTCGAATGTTTCTTCAGAATGTTTAGCAGAAGCTTAGTTGTTCTACGCATAACTTTCATTATCATATGCTAGCATGTTGGGCGTGTGATGGGGGATGTTTTACAAAAAGGATGTTGTCTTAGTTTTATACTGATTTTCTTTGAAAGAAGAACTGCAGCCACTCAGGTAGTTGATTTATGACGTTTTTTTCAGCATCAGACCATACATCCAACATGCAGTTTTCCAGCTGGGCCTGTATTTCAGTTCAAATTATATAATGATCCGTTACTGTCGCACATCGGTGCCCCACTTTTCAAGTCTTTAGTTTCATCAAATACTGGGCTGTCACAAAAATAATGGCTGCCTGGAATTTTAGGGATGCTAGGACACATTACAAAGCATAATTGATTTCAGTCGCCTAATGATAAAATAGTTTAAATAACCGAAATCTATTTTTGGGTTAACGAGCAACAGGCGAAATGCAAGCGCCACTGAAGAGGGGCCAAGCTTTTCAACGACTCTGAATTGTTTCACATCCGCAGATTTCAATCGAATTTTTCACCCTGCACTTTGTCATTAGTCTAACTTGATGACTGTAATATGATGGTAAAAAATATTTGCTTCATTTGTGAGAAAAATAGATGATAACTTACGAGTGATCCGATACTGTCGATGATCCGATACTGTCGAGTCCACTGTACTTAAATGGCATAAAAGTAGAGAAACAGATGCGTTGTCAAAGATTTGAGAAACTAGTCAAAGGGTGCGGCTTTTCGCATCATAACCCTGGTTAATTATATATATACAAGGGCTGTTACGAAACGAAAAATAGCTATTATTAAACGAAAAAGTCATAGTTGCCTAAAGACTGGCCAGGTCGTATGTTAACTATAACTCTTTTTCGTTTCATAACAGCACGTTTTCGTGGCCATCAGGTCTTTTGTTAACTATGACTTTTTTCGTTTCGTAATAGCTCCTTTTCATTCCGTAACATCCTTGAAAACATAGTTAACCAAAGTGTGAACATGACAACACAGTGACGTTTATGGTCATTATATGTCGTAACTGATTGTACATTGCCGTGTGAATGTGTTGTTTTTTTACGTCCACGGTAATCAGCTGGGTTAAGGTGGTGATTTATGGTAAATGTAAAAATCTGTATAAAACCATAAGAAGTAACGTATCTCCCTGAAAGTTAGCAGACTTCTTATTTTTGTTGTTCTTTACAGTTGAGAATACAAAATAGACGTACATACTGCTTAAAAAAGTGTTTTTATAAGGAAAGATCAAAGGGTAATTTTCTGCGAATAAATCTGAAAAAATAATATTGTTATTGAAAATTTACGTAGTGCTGAAGGTGCATTATTGCATAATGAAGAGCGTCCTAGCAATTATTTATTCCAACTCTTTCTCAAATTGTAATGTAGACCAGATGAAAATGGTAGCTTTTTCTCAAATGTTCAACCATGTACAAAGTAAATGTACACTGGACGCATTTATTAAATATAGGGTAGGCAAGCATACCTATGTTAACACCTACAATATAATACATTACTGACATGATCAGTGGTGTGTAGATGAAATTGTTCAACCTTGTTAAAATAGTCTCACCTGTCTCACCTGTGTGTTTTGACAAAAAAATTTGGACACAGACTGCATCTTTTTTCATCTGCTCAGCCTGATAATGTGTGAAAGAGCTTGAAAAAATAATTGCTAGGACGCTCTCCATTATGCAACAAGGTACTCTAAGCACTAAGTATATTTTCAATCATGATATTATTTTTTCAGATTTATTCGCAGAAAATTACCCTTTGATCTTCTCTTATAAAAACACTTTTTAACATTAACAAATGCTGCATTTTGGGATTCTAAATTATGAGAAACAACATACAGAAGGCATCTGCTAAGTTTTGGAAAGATCAGTGTTATTTTGAGTATTTTAAGCAGATTTTTGTCTTTGTCCCAAATCAGTGATTATCACCACCTTAAGTGATTTATGGTAAATGTCAAAATCTGCATAAAACCATAAAAAAGTAAGGTATCTCCCTGAAAGTCAGCAGACTTCTTATTTTTGTTGTTCTTTACAGTTTAGAATACAAAATAAACGTACATGCTGCTTAAAAAAAGTGTTTTTATAAGGAAAGATCAAAGGGTAGTTTTCTGCGCAATAATAAAAAAAATTAACATCGTTATTGAAAATTTATGTAGTACTGAAGGTGCATTATTGCATAATGAAGAGCGAGCTAGCAATTATTTATTCCAACTCTTTCTCAAATTGTTATGTAGACCAGATGAAAACGGTAGCTTTTTCTCAAATGTTCAACCATGTACAAGGTAATGTACACTGGATGCATTTATTAAAGATAGGGTAGGCAAACATACCTATGTAACACCTACAGTATAAATAATACATTACTTACATGATCACTGGTGTGTAGATGAAATTGTTCAACCTTGTTAAAATAGTATCACCTGTCTCACCTGTGTGTTTTGACAAAAAAATTTAGACACAGACTGCATCTTTTTTCATCTGCTCAGCCTGATAATGTGTGAAAGAGTTTGAAAAAATAATTGCTAGCTTGCTCTCCATTCTGCAACAAGGAACTCTCAGCACTAACACAGGGTATAATCGATTCCGCTAATTTTCGCTTCCTGCAGAGACTGTACATCATATTTGGCTTCCGCCGAGACTGTCCGCGAACTCTTGCTTCCTGCCGAGACTTCTGTACATGATAAATGGCTTCCTGCAGAGACTGTCCGCGTGATTCTGCTTCCTGCCGAGGCTTTATCATGTACAGAAGTCTCGGCAGGAAGCAAGAGTTCGCGGACAGTCTCGGCGGAAGCCAAATATGATGTACAGTCTCTGCAGGAAGCGAAAATTAGCGGAATCGATTATACCCTGTGACTAAGTATATTTTCAATAACATTATCATTTTTTCAGATTTACCCTTTGATCTTTCCCTATAAAAACACTTTTTAACATTAACAAATGCTGCATTTTGGTAGTCTGAATTGTCAGAAACAACATAAAGAAGGCATATGTTAAGTTTTTGAAAGATCAGTGGTATTTTGACTGTTTTATGCAGATTTTTGTCTTTGCCCCAAATCAGTGATTATCATCACCTTAACCAAACCAAACCACTCTATTCCTCGGCAGGCTTAGACCTCCTAAGCAGTTACCAGTACTAAGTGCACATACTTTCGCCAGTAACTGGCAACTGCCCTTCTTGAATCAGCGGAAGGAGAAACGAAAGTATGTGGCCGGACCGGGTATCGAAACCGGGACCTCTGGCTTTTAGTCGGACTCCCTACCAACTGCGCTACGCGGCCCGGCACACGGTAATAATAAAACAGTGCTTTCAGGTTTATCATAAATCAGAACACCAGTTTTTAGCTCACCAGAGCCGAAGGCTCCGGGGGAGCTTATAGGATAGGCAGTGGTCCGTCGTCGTCGTCGTCGTATGTCGTCGTCGTATGTCGTCCGTCAACACTTTTAAACGACATCTCCTCTGAAGCCACCAGGCTGATTGGGCCCAAATTTCATTTGTTGCATCCTTGGGCTGGGGGATTGAAAGTTTGTGTTTTTTTATGAAAATCGGCCCTTTAGTTTGGTTGCTATGGCAACTTAGAGTTCCCATTGACTTATAATGGGGAAAATTGAAAAATGGCATTTTCTGCCAAGCCATTGCAGATATGTTAATGAAACTTTTATAGAAATGTTCCTTGAGATGTCTTCTATCAGCTATATGTTTTTTGGCCCACTGTTCTTTCTATTGGTTGCCATGGAAACCGAAATGCAAAAAAATGGAAAAAAATACTTAAAAAATTATCTCCTCTGAAGCTATTGGGCCTATAAGGCCCAGATTTAATCTGTGGCATCTTTGGGCTTGGGGTTTGAAAGTTTGTGTTTTTTATGATCATCTGCCTTTTAGTTTGGTTGCTATGGCAACTTTGAGTTCCCATTGACTTATAATGCGGAAAATTGAAAAATGGCATTTTCTGCCAAGCCATTATAGATATGTTGATAAAGCTTTTATAGAAATGTTCCTTAAGATGTCTTCTATCAGCTATATGCTTTTTGGCCCACTGCTCCTTTTATTGGTTGCCATGGAAACCGAAATGTAAAAAAATGGAGAAAAATACTTAAAAGATTATCTCCTCTGAAGCCATTGGGCCTATAAGGCCCAGATTTCATCTGTGGCATCCTTGGGTTGGGGGATTGAAAGTTTGTGTTTTTATGAAAATCGGCCCTTTAGTTTGGTTGCTATGGCAACTTAGAGTTGCATTGACTTGTAATGGGGAAAATTGAAAAATGGCATTTGCTGCCAAGCCATTGCAGATATGTTGACAAAACTTTTATAGATTGTTCCTTGAGAATTCTCTCATTAGTTATGGTTTTTTTTTGCCCACTGCTCCTTTTATTGGTTGCCATGGAAACCAAAATGCAAAAAAAAGGGAAAAATATACTTAAGAAAAATTAGCTCCTCAGAAGCCATTGGGCTGATAAGGCCCTGATTGTATCTGTAGTATCCTTAGGCTGGGGGATTGATAATTTTTTTTTTTTTTATAAAAATCGGCTCTTTAGTTTGGTTGCTATGGCAACTTAGAGGTGCATTGACTTGTAATGGGGAAAATAAAAAAATGACATTTACTGCAATCAATATATGGAAAATAGTTATATATTTTGTTAGCCACTCAACAGACTGTCAGACTGAGACTTTGTAGTTGTATAGTTTGTATTAGCCTGTAGTACAAATGTGACAGCAATTTTGAGCCTATACGAATTTGATAGCAATTTTGAGCTAGAGATCTGATGAGCTTTGTGGCCCGTGGGCCTCTTGTTTATTTATTTTGTTGCTGTTGTTATCTCAAAAGAAGTGTTGTGAAAATACTAAAATTAAGTGGACTAAAAAAATACATGTACTTTTCTCATGTTTCATTATGCTGCTTCTATTGGGTAACGTAGAGTGGAAACAAAGTCACGTTTCAATGTTGTGTGGCCGCTCGCTAGGCAACATTTGAAGCAAACCTGTTTTGGCATGTTTTTACAGAACTAACAGTAGCTATCGACCGCAGATTTCTCGTCAAGGGTTTTCTTGACGTTGGAGCAAAAGGGGTTCATGTCGATACACCTGTCGGTGGAGTCGGTGTTGACGTAGGCAAAGGGGGCGTTGGCGTCAGTGGCCACGTAGACGCGGGTCCTCTAGGGCATGTTGGTGGTAGCGTTAATGTAGGAAAAGGAGGCGTTAGCGGTAATGTAGATGCAGCGGTTCATGCCGGGGTCGTTGATGCTAATGCTAATCTCAACGTTGATAAAGATGGAACAGTGAGTGGCGGTGGGGGTGGAAAGGTTAATATTGATGGAGTGGAAGTTGGCAGTCACGTTAATGTTGACCAAAATGGAAAAGTGTCCGTGGGCGGAAGTGTTGGTGTCGGTCTGGGTCCGCTAGGTGGCGTTGATGTCCACGTCGATGCAGGTCCCGGTGGCGTCAAGACGGGTGTGGGTGCCCATGTTGATGTTGGACCTCTAAAAGGCGATGCAACTGTTGACGTAGATCAGCATGGACATGTGAGCGGTGGCGCCTCTGGTAGCGTTGGAGTTGGACCAGCTAGTGTGAGTGGACACGTCAATGTTGATCAGAAAGGTGGTGTCAGCAGCAACGTTGGTGTAAATTTCAACGTTGGCTCTGGTACTGGAGGCTCTCAAACAGGAGCTTCATCTGGAAGTGGTAACTCGCAAAGTGGAGGATCAACTGGCGGATACCCATTTGGTGGGTCTGGTGGCGGTCCGATGCCGAACGTTTTCAACCCTGGTTCATTGATGTCTGGTGCTGCCTCAGGTCGTAAGTTATACATTTCACATGTATATGTCCCTGCATACACAACATCATAAAAGCTTCATATCAACATTGATGTAACCTTATGAAATCGCGCTGATGTTGAAAATTAAAAATTCAAGCCTCCAAATATGCAAAATATTACAATGCTGTTTGACCCGTATATATAAAACGCATATTAGAACAAATTTTCTGCTTTAAAGTAGATGACCTGGTGATGTTATCACAAAATTCCTGAAAGTGGCAAAACCGAAATTTAGTTTGGCCACTCAGGAATTTTGTGATAATGTCCCCATTTCCTTTACTTCGAAGCAAATCTTGTGCATAGATACCCTTTTCATACATTCAAGTCGAAGAGCATTCTTACATTTTGTTTAACTATTAGCAGATGCTTGAATTTTTAATTTCCAGGGACGACTGGAATTGTATATTTACCCTAATCTAGCCAGGCACAGTTAATGAGCCATCAGGGTTCAAGCCACTGAAGTTCTGTATAGCCCGCACAATAGGAAATGCTTCACTTTTAAAATCTATCATTATCAGTAATGAGCAGATAACTCAGTAAGTAGTTAAACTGCATGTAAAAGCTTCAATTTTGTACACTGGATGTGACAAATTGTTGGTGTGAGGCAAACATGAGGTTCTGCGAACTTCTGTTAAAAGCCTACAAGAGTTACAGGCCTAAATGTGCCTACTGGTCAGTAATAGAAGAAAACACAACCAATATTTATTGATAATGGGTGATAATTTCTGTTCTATTGCAGAATCTGGAACTTTCTACAACCCTGCCACTTTCAACTCACAAGGTATAGTCTCAGCCTCATTACCATATACACCATAAGCACTTCCAGCTCTAATACCTCAAACCTGTCTTATGGGGTCACCCAGGGGAAAGCCAAAAATTGGCTGGTTAGAACAGGTGACCCTTAATACAGGTTCATTGACACACTGCATTTTGGTTCAAAGGACCCAGAAAAGGTGGCTGCTAAAAGAAGGTGACCCCTAAATAGAGGTGACCACATAAGCAGGTTTGGCTGTAAAAGTACAGTAAGGTTACTGTACACATTGTATGTATTGAGACAGATATGTCTGAGCAAATAGTGCATACCCAGATCAGTCTGCTATCTTTAACATACTTAAATGTCTCAAACATTATATTACTGTTTACTGTTAGTAATTTTGAAAACTGTTTTATTGCTTTTAGATTTCACTGTTATTTAAACACTGCATACACTTACTTGCAAGAATGGATGCATGTTTTTAGCAACTGAGCTGCCACATGCATCTCCACCTATTTTTAATTGTCAAACTTGTCTTGTCCATTAAGTCATGATATACATGTATTGATTAGGTTACTATTTTATGTAGGTTTAATCATACATGCACCTTGCAATATTGTTTTTCGTATGACAGGTCTTAGAATTGTTAAATGCATGGATGTATATTGTTTTTATGTAGAGGGCCACAAGGTAGACTAGCTGAGCCAGCTAATTGTGTCACCCTCTTTACTACCACGCAAACAGCAATTTCCTTTATTCGATTGTTCAATCATCCCATACTGACATGAGCCGAACACATTTTGAGACCGTTATGCCTTCAAGAAAATGACAGCTCGATCGAGACACAAAGACACCGGCGGTCAAAAAATAGCATCAAAGCGATCACCGTCTAACAGTTATTATTACATCGCACCGCCTTAGAGTAGCTTGACAGTCTGTCTGGCCCGCCCATTGACCTTTCGATTGGATACGGTTTTAAAGACTGACGTACAACTACAAATAGAAAGCCATCGGTACGGATTGGAAAAATTAGGAAATCAAATAAGCTAGTTAGTTTGATCAGGGAATTGTAAGAGAAGGAATAACAACAGACTGATTGGACCAATTAGCACCAATTAAGTCCTGTAGAATCTATATGGAGACTACTCGGAGAGGTGCTAATCAATTTGATAACATTGTACCCCATCATCGTTACCGACACACCTAGACAAAGAGCCGATTCTTATCGCAGTCTCAGTAATTTATCGAGTGAGGCACCTGTTAATTTTCTTAATTTTATAAATTAGAACAATTTAGGTAAAGTGCGCGTAATCACAGTTAAGTGTGGCGTGTAAAGCAGAGTCATGCGGGTTTTCAATCATCCAAATCGGACCACAAATAGTTCACTTACAGCGTTTCAAAATATTTCGTCTCCTATAAAAAGGGGAATTTAGGCAATTTTTATATTAAATTTTAAAGGCCTTCCGGCGAAGTCCGGAAAATAAAGTCAAGTTCATATGAGAATAAAACATGTAAGGATAATCACTGTCTAAATGTCTTGAGTGCGCACCGATGCGAACATTGAAAAATATGAGTTAATGATGACCGGTCATTATCGAATAAAGCAAATTTCAAGGTATGAAAAAAAGAAAAGGAATGAAATTTCATGCCTTATGGTAGGATACACATACACATAGTGGTACGGGGCTGTAGAAGCGGTCTCCTAATCAGCATTAGGGTCAGGGTCAGGGTCGACTTTAAGTTGAAGGTAAAATCAACAAGGGAGCTTAGAAAAGGCCGCTTTTAAAACATCATCGGCATGCATTAAAGCTCTGGGATTTTGGGCCATTTTCAAGTTCATAGTCATCCTATGAGGTCATAGTATCAGATTGGGCCGTGCGCTGTGTGAGCAATTTATAAGGTTAGACCTTTTTCAGTAGTCAGTTTAATGTCTAAGCAATGACTCATTAAAAAATCATAAGGGTATAGCAGGAATACTGCAGTTTGATAGTATACCAGAAATTTTGTAGGCGTCCGTCAATTCTTACTAAAATGCGGAACAATGTGCAATGTTTTGCAATTTGGAAATATTTCCATAGTGTTTGTCTTTTACTTCTCGTAATATCAACCCATAAGACTAATTTGAAAGCGCAAATATGTAAATTTCAAATTTTAACTTCATAAGACACCAAATTTCAGAGAATAAGAAATTGACCATGCGCCCAGCGAAGACTAAGATCACCCTTTCATCGGTCCAGTCACTGAGATCAGTCTTCGCTGTGCGCGTTATGCAGCTGAGGACAAGCGTTTCTTAGGCGGAAAGCATACTCTCTTATGACTAGATAGCTCATGGGAGGCTGAACGAAGGCTTCTCCGGGCATACACCATTTTCCTTTTTCTCATACGCTGCGCATATTATAGAAATCGCCTCCTTGAGAAAAGGAAACAAGAGCGCAAACTTCTCACAAGCCCATGAAAAAGTCACAAATGTCAAATATGGAACGAAATATTATTTGCATTTCTTTGTACATGTATATCTATTTTTCATTTGCAAACTTTGCTTACAACCAAGAAAGCAAGTTGGAAACATCAATTTGACGCAACACGGCTATAGAAAAGGTTGTGTCTCTGTCATGATGGCTGACGCCTTTGAATTAACTGAATTGTTGCAATTTTAAAGCATTAAAGAAACAGAAAATATGACTATTTCAGTGTAAGATCGAGTTTAATTTCAGTCTGAACGCTTCGCAACTCGTAAAAATACTGCTTTGTGTGTCCTTTTCGGTGAAATAAAAATCAATCTTACACTGAAAAATTCAAATATCTTCTATAAACGTAAGTTATTAAATGAAGATCACAGCCAATTGCGCATGCTCGGTTTAGACGGTTTCAGTATCGGATAACCGGCAGGACAGTAATCTTGCACAATTTTCACAAGTACTTATCAATTTATTGCAATTAGGTGATAAAGAGTCGGTAACGATGATGGTACTTTTGAAGTGGGTTCTGTTGTTATTCCTTCTCTTACAATTCCCTGGTTTGATGACAGAAGTGATAATAATTGGGCTCTTCTTTCTTTACATAATAACTTTTCCCATTGAAATGTTTATTGTTGATATACATGAGAATACTGTATGAAAAATACGCGCGAAGACTGACGCACACAAGATCACTGCGTACATGCCGCAATGTGACAAGCAAATATCTTCTTTTTTTTTCTAGCAAATCATTATACTGATCTTGATCTGTTTGTCAGTGTGACGGTCGCATCGGATTATCAATGCTGGCGAATGCCGTTTAATAGTTTTTCTTATTGACAAGCGTTGAGTGGTTAATATTGTATTTCCTTTGTTTTGCGACGGAGATCACCATTTCAAATAAAAACTGTTCAAATACATTTCGGAAAATATTACCCTCTTATTTTTGATAAAATCTAACCTATCAATTTTATCGATCTTGTACATGTTAATTCTCTAAACAATGCAAAACAACATTTTGTGGTGCAAGGGAATTTATTTCAATTATACGACTGAAATTTAGTGAAATATTTCCGAACAGGATTTCGGATACATGTATCACCTTGGCTGTTCAAAATATATTGATTGATTGGAGATTATTGTTTATTCGCCCGTTATCGGGACTGCAGAGCTCCATATAAGATTGGGTTTTGAGGATAATTCATATGTTGTGACCCCTAATTAGAACCGTCGCGACGAGACGATTCCAATGAAGGGTCACATCATGTGTTGTTGTGGAGAAATATGAACCAACTAGAATTGTTTTTCTACGAAAAAACAGATGTCTCCCCCCTTTCTGATGTCAAAAGGATCAGTCATTAAATACAATTTCAAACGGAAACTTTAAATACAATTTCTAATGCAAATACTGGTCATTTTTCATGCAAACAATGAGCTCGTATCCAGTAAAGATATTTTGTGATAGACTAATAGACAGACGCCAAGGGAAAAACAATATGTTTCCCTACCCTGAAGCAGGGATTCATAATAAGTAACTAGAAAATTGTGTCTGTAAGACACTAATGATGCCCCCGTGCTGCGCCTGTCACATGATATGTATATATCCATAAAGCACCTACAAAGAATCCATTGAAAACATAACCTGCCATGAAAAAAATTGGCCAAAATGACTAAGTTAAAAAGGCTGTGATTCTGTCAAAATTGATTCTAGACCTATCAATATGCCTCATCATATCTTCAAATATGTCCACAATATGTAGACAAGGTTTGAAAAAGATCCATTGAAAACTGTGGAGCAAGTTGATAACACAAAATCCATACCCTACAATGCAAAATTTCCCTAGAATGACTAAGTTCAAAAGGCCATAATTTTGTCAAAATTAATTCTATTGCCATCAAAAACCCACATGCACATCTTCAATACATTCACAGCATGTATGCAAAGTTTGAAAAAGATCCATTGAAAACTGTGAGAGGAGTAGATTACACAAACTCTATACCCTACAATGCAAAAATTTGCCTAAAATGACTAAGTTCAAAAGGCCGTAATTCTGTCAAAATTAATTTTAGGTCCAGCAAAAATCCACATGCACATCTTCAATATGTCCACTACATGTATGCAAGGTTTGAAAAAGACCCATTGAAAACTGTGGGAGGAGTTGATTACACAAACTCTATACCCTACAATGCAAAAATTTGCCTAAAATGACTAAGTTTAAAAGGCCGTAATTCTGTCAAAATTAATTTTAGGTCCAACAAAAATCCACATGCACATTTTCAATATGTCCATAACATGTATGCAAGGTTTGAAAAAGATCCGTTGAAAACTGTGGGAGGAGTTGATTACACAAACTCTATACCCTACAATGCAAAAATTTGCCTAAAATGACTAAGTTCAAAAGGCCGTAATTCTGTCAAAATTAATTCTAGGTCCAACAAAAATCCACATGCTCATCTTCAATATGTCCCCAACATGTATGCAAAGTTTGAAACAGATACATCGAAAACTGTGGGAGGAGTTGATTACACAAACTCTATACTATAAAGCGTGACGAACAGACAGACGGACAGACAGGGGCAAATCTTAATGCCCCCTGACTATCGTCACGGGGGCATAAAAAGTATAAATGCAAGAGTTATAGTTGTTATGCTCTGCATGTCATGTAATGTTGACTGATATTCATATTAAGTTTTTGTCAAAAAATATAAATGCAAGAGTTACAGTGCTCTGCAAGTCGTCTATTTATATGTTGACTGATATTTGTATGAAGTTTCATGAGAAAAGCTTAAACGGTTTTCAAGTTATAGAGCTTAGACGATTGAGACACGATTTTGTGAATGACAAAGTTCCAAGGGAAATAACTCAAATAGAATAAATGCTGTGCTCTGCAGATTGTCTAGTGTTGACTGACATTTGTATGAAGTTTCGTGAATATAGCTTGTCCGGTTTTCAGGTAATAAAGCGATTGAGACACGATTTTGTGACTGACAAAGGTCCAAGGGAAATAACTTAAGAAGTATAAACGCAAGAGTTATGGTTCTTGCACTATGCAATTCTTCTAATGTTGATTGATATTTGTATGAAGTTTAGTGAATATAGCTTGAATGGTTTTCAAGTTATAGAGTAGACACGACTGAGACACAATTTTGTGACTGACAAAGTTCTAAGGGAAATACCTCAAATAGTATAAATGCTAAAGTTATGGTTCTTGCATTATGCACGTCGTCTGATGTTGATTGATATTTGTATGAACTTTCATTAATATAGCTTGAATGGTTTTAAAGTTATAGACGGACTCGACTGAGACGCAATTTTGTGATGGACAAAGTTCCAAGGGAAATAACTCAAAAAGGACAAACGCCAGAGTGCATTCTGCATGTCGTCTGATGTTGATTGATATTTGTATGAACTTTCATGAATATAGCTTGAATGGTTTTAAAGTTATAGACGGACTCGACTGAGACGCAATTTTGTGATGGACAAAGTTCCAAGGGAAATAACTCAAAAAGTATAAATGCCAGAGTTACCATTTGTGCACTCTGCACATCGCCTCATGTTGATTGATATTTGTATGAAGTTTCGTGAATACAGCTTGAGCAGTTTTCAAGTTATAGAGCGGACACAATTGAAAAACAATTTTGTGATGGACTAAGTTCCAAGGGAAATAACTCAAAAAGTATAAATGCCAGAGTTACCATTCTTGCACTCTGCACGTCGTCTCATGTTGATTGATATTTATATGAAGTTTCGCGAATATAGCTTGAGCGGTTTTCAAGTTATAGAACGGACACGATTTTGTGATGGACTAAGTTCCAAGGGAAATAACTCAAAAAGTATAAATGCCAGAGTTACCATTCTTGCACTCTGCACTTCGTCTCATGTTGATTGATATTTATATGAAGTTTCGCGAATATAGCTTGAGCGGTTTTCAAGTTATAGAACGGACACGATTTTGTGATGGACTAAGTTCCAAGGGAAATAACTCAAAAAGTATAAATGCCAGAGTTACCATTCTTGCACTCTGCACTTCGTCTCATGTTGATTGATATTTATATGAAGTTTCGCGAATATAGCTTGAGCGGTTTTCAAGTTATAGAACGGACACGATTTTGTATTGGACTAAGTTCCAAGGGAAATAACTCAAAAAGTATAAATGCCAGAGTTACCATTCTTGCACTCTGCACTTCGTCTCATGTTGATTGATATTTATATGAAGTTTCGCGAATATAGCTTGAGCGGTTTTCAAGTTATAGAACGGACACGATTTGTGACAGACGGACGGACGGACAGACGGACAGACGCCCGGGGAAAAACAATATGTCTCCCGACCCTTAAGGGGGGAGACATAATTACCCCTTCATATGTGCAGCACTGGACCTTATCATGGTCTGCACTGCTCATTTGTGTAGCCCTACGGGAATTGATCAATCCCAGCTCAGAGTGATAATCCCCCTTCTTAGTGTAAACGATCTTTTAAAGGGTTGCGGTGGTTCACAGAGTATTTCCCGGAACAATTCAGCTGAGAACGTCTACCACAGGTAATGATCAGATATGATCGAATGAGCGTAATAGATCAGTAACTATTCCGATCAAACTGCAAGGATATGAAGCTGTTTTGAGCATCAGGATAACAATAATTCTTTTAAGAAATAGTTCTGTCACTCTCACACTGAACTTCTTGCAAAAGAATTCCAGTTCTAAACAAAGCTGTTCCAACTCTATATGCCAGTTGTTTAAAAGCTGTTACCTGGCTTACCAAAACCAATTTTGTGTAGAAAAAATGTATAGGCCTATATTTTTTCTCTTTTTCTGCCTTGTATGTGGCTTGACAAGTATGGAAGAATAGCAGACCGCTTTCAAAATCTTGTAATTGTCTAAACATGCTACATGAGCTGCGACACGAGAAAACCAACAAAGTGGTTGTGCGCCCAGCGCACTCAGATCAGCCTCGGCATCCGTCCAGTCTGATCAGAGTCTTCGCTGCCCGCGTGGCGGTAGCTTAGACCCTCAGCTAACCTTTAAGCGCTTAATAAAGAGTCTGCTCGGACTTGACCAGGCTGATCTGAGTCTGAGATGGGCGCACAACCACTTTGTTGGTTTTGTCGTGTCGCGGCTCAAATAAAATTGACTGACGTAAACATCACGTGCGGAAATGAGAACATTATACCGGGTATCATCTCGTGATCGCAAAACCTAATAATGATTTTCTTACTAGCTCACGATTTGGCTAATTTGCATGTACGATTTGAACTTATCTTTTTAATCTATATTCTTAAAGCATAACAAATTATGAACTTTCACCCAGGATTTAGATATGACAATACAATGTATCACGAAAATGCGGTAGAAACATTTGGAAATGGTGAAATAGCGAGAAGTTTATCTTCAAAGGGAATAATTTGCTCCCAGGAGAAGCAAACAGAGTTGCAAGAATTCTTCCTTTTGGCAAATATGGCAGAATGCATGGAATTTTACAGCAAATCAATACCTTTGACAAAATGCTTACTATCGGTTTGACCATTTTACTATGAATTCAAGTCTGCAAGGGATCCTATGCTCTTGCAGCATAGAATCGACAGTGTTCCGATAATACACAAGTAAAAGGGGAGAAGGAAAACGCCAGAATTGTATAATGCACATGCTGGTCGGTGTTTATATGAACGGGTACACATTCAGGGGTAACAATTCTTGCCATTTTCATTTTTGCCTCCCTTCTTAATAGGGGTCAACTCTTAAAGGAAAGCTTTTTGCTCCTCTCGGAACATTTTTTCCTTAGAGTAGACGCAATTTCAGAAGCGCTATGTCATCCAGGGAAGCAAACAGGAAGTCATGAAAGCTGTTCCCCTTTAATGCCCCGTGAAAACCCATGCACTCATGCACCTTCAATTTCAATTATATTTCTGTTTCTAAGTTCTTGTAAGTTTTCTGGAACATTCTGTTAGTGACCCAGTGAACTCGGGTTTAACGTCTCGTCAACACATCGGGGAAACTAGAAAATATTTAGGACAAGAAAAAAAAAGGAATAGAGACACCAGGCGGAATGAAATTGTTAAAGAAAATTATGTATATAAGTATACTTATTAACTTACGAATTTAGTATATTTAAATCATACTATTCTGCTTGTTTAAGGGAAACAGAAGTGGTAAATAAAGCATGGTCCGATGATTTCTCTTCTGCTGCGACAATTCTTCATAAATTCTGATATTCCAAAATCCAGTATTTTGTTCTCAGTTTGGAAAAAATAGAAGACCAAACAGAAAAGTTAGTTAGAATCTTATTTACCATTTATCTGATTAATGGAATTCGACTGCCACCACCATTTGATGAATGGAACTGGATAAATGATATTTAAGGGGAAAATAAATATATTGCTTCAATTGTATTCATATTATTATTTTCCGATATAAAGAACACGAACAATCAGTTTTGGATGGATGGATGACTTGAGATTTTATGTCCTTTTCAACAGTATTCGGTCTTATTCGGACGATTTGGGGGGGGGGGGGGTTGCTAATGGAAGACTGTGCGCAACTGAACCCTGTTTACGATTTAAAAGATTTTTGCCTCCAGCGGGAATTAAACCCGGTACCACTAGATCAGCAGCCTTAACCTTTTGAGCTTTCAGGGCTCAATAAGTTTTGGACCCTCCGCTGAGCTGACAATAAGAAGCACCGTGACTATGTTTTTCGTTTTCTTAGAATAAAACGTTTTCACTAAGCAGCAGCCCCTGGTTAAGTCTTACTTATGGCTTATAAGATGAGGTTATGTCAAAACTGATTTAAAATCATGACATTGAAAGCCTATGCCAGCTGGAAAATACACGACGTTCCAAAGAAATGATGGAATACAGCAAAATTAATGAGCCGCGACACGAAAAAAACAACAAAGTGGTTGGGCGCCCAGCGCAGAGTCGGACCAGTCTGGGCATCCGCCTGGTCCGCTCAGACTTTTCGCTAAGCGCTTAAAGAGTAGCGAAGAGTATATACTACCTCCATACGGACAGCGAAGACTGATCAGTCTGGGCGGATGCCCAGGCTGATCTGAGTCTGCGCTGGGCGCACAGCCACTTGTTGGTTTTGTCGTGTCGCGGCTCATATAATATTCGGATACTGCGGTGCAAAAAAAGACCCAGATTAGACTGCTCCTGGATGTTTGTATGAAAATATATATCAAACTTGTTAAAGTTGAAAACGTCTGTATTGTCCTGATATTTTTGGTAAATAATGTACTGTTTATTATTTCAGCCACGTTTTACAATAAAATATTAATACTTACACATTGCATTTCAAACTCGTAGCTACCCAACATGTTGAAAGTCGCCTTTTCAAGCCATTGGTGTAATTCCATATACACAGCGCATAATATTTTCCGTTTCTATCGCCAGAATGTGGCAATCTGTACGATCTAGTCACACAGAATCGAATCCAAATATTTTTACCCAATGTTGATCAATTCCAAATTGCTTTGAAACATATTTGTAAGATTAAGATTAAGTAATTTTGTAGCTCAGCAATTTTGTAGACAATTAAATTTCTAAAGTCATCGGAGAGGACCTTACTTCATGTTTGTCTACGGTTAGGGTACAGCTATAATTAACGACTGTCCATTTCAAGCTCCGCCCTTCTCTCGCTACCTGACAGCTTAGCGGTTACACTTTGATGCTGTTTTTGACAACCGGCGCCTTTGTGATTTGATCAATTTGTCGCTTTTGTGAAGGCATAACGGTTTCAAATGTTGTTCAGTTTGAGACGGTATGTGACGAGAAAAAAATCGGAAAAGGGAAATTGCCGTTTTCGTAGTAGTAAATATAGTATAAATAAATAAATGTACTGTAAAACAAGCTGTTTCAATTTTGGGACAATTGTGGTAATTATTCTAGGTGTCTCAATTTTTATGGTACAAGATGATTTTTTTCTCTTCCCTCATTAAAGATCGTCTCCCTCGTTTATTTCATGTTTTCAGAAACAAATATTTTAACAAAATTCTGTTAGACAATACATGTATGTAATAGTCTCATCATTTACCATACAAGTTTTGAGGAAATGCATGTTTTTTTCGATAAATGTGAAATGAAAAATAATCTTCAAATTAAAATGCAAATTACCTATTTCCTCACGGCCTGTAAGAGTATCGATTTTGACCATGTGTGTCATGTGATCATAGACAAGTATAAGTATTTTTCTTATTCGTGCATGTAATTGTGACGTATGAATAGATTATTTTTGTCCAGTAATGCCATCTCGAGAGCAGTGACAGCAGTCCACGATCGTTTAAGATCTACCTTATTTTTTGTTTACAGTCACTTTTAGCATATATTACTATCTAAACTCTAATTCAAATGTATTGTTAGATCATGTTGGAGGTATTGCTTGAAATATTTCATCAAATCATTTTTGTTATTATCATCAAGGGAGTAACTCTTTAAGCACACATGCTTTTGCTCAGGTGAAAAAGAAACAGAAAAATCATCAGGACTTTTAAAATACTTGACTCAGGACAAGGGTATTATTGTAGTTAACCTGTCTTGAAGTGGATAAAATAAATATTTGCTCAGCCCTAAATTTCACTTGATTTAAATTCAGAATGGAGCTTTACTATAGATTCCCATGAATTTAAAATACTGAATGGAGTTCTCTATCTAGTTTTACATTTTTGAAGAACAAAAAAGAACTGCAAAATGTTTTTTTTTCTAGCATAAAAGCAACAAATAAAAAGTTTATCAAAGCTTGTTAATATTCAATAGCTCACAAGTTACCGAAACATCAAATTATCAAATGCCATGTACACTGTAACACTACCATTTTTATGTCACTTTAAAAAAACTTATCAATTCTTAAAGAGTTGGCTGCCCAATCCATATTAATCCTAATAAATGCCCCTTATCTAATAAACGCCCCCTTACTCTTTTCCGAATAATATATTAATTTGCATGAATTCCTGTTTGATTCTTTGAATGAGGCAGCTCTCTAAAACGGGGTCTACTCTTTCGTATAAGAGTTGACCACTACTGAGAAGGGAGGCAAAAATAGTAGTTGCTTCCTCTGCAAGTATACCTTCACTTAATACTGTTTATTAGAGGTATTTGGAAGTGGCTGATTTACTACACTTTAGGCTCTAAATAATGCCACCCCCTTTCGCAAAATGAAACTTCCCCAGTGCTTTAACAGGACTAAAACGATATATGCTAATGGTGCTTTTCATTTTATGATTATGTTTTATGCATGTGAGGTATACATGCTCGAATCAGACATGAATATAAGAACCCCTATCTCATTTATGTGAAACTGGGTTCTTAGCCTATGTATTTCACCTGTTTTAATTTTCCTTCCATTTCAGCTGGCTTCAATGATTTCATGAAGGCGATGGGTTACGGGAGAAAACGTCATTTTCTGAGGACAAATTATGAGTGAAATGCTATTATTAAACAATCATCTTCTTTTTCCAGCTTGTGTGTCTGAATCAGTCTCTAACATAGTACAGTGCAAAGCTCTAGATATGTAACAGGGATAATTTAGGAATAATTTTCCATGTTTTGTCATAAAAACATATGTTGTGACCAATCATTAGAACCGTCTCGATGAGACGGTCCTAATGAGGGGTAACAACCTATGCTTTCATTGAGAAATAAGAAAAAATATCTAAGAATTGCCATTAAAACCCCTCCATAATCTGGAGTTCTGAAACACTAAAACAATATGGTACCAATGTCAGTAGGAGCCACGGTAGCTCAGCCGGTTAAGTGCTGGCCTGCTGATCTAGCAGACCCGGGTTTGAGCCCCATTTGAGGCTAGAATCTTTCCTACCGTAAATGGGGTTCCATTGAAATACTGTGGAAAAGGACATAAAATCGATCCAAAGTCATCCAGCCATCCAATGTCAGTAGAGCAATAAGAGACTGCATTGCAACCTCTTTGTTAAATATTTAATATTATTACCCTACCATAATAATCTGCCTTTAAACCGGGTTTACCTTCTCTTCTCCAGAATGCCCCAAATATTTAATCAGCCTTGTGTAATTCTGCTTCAAGATGGCATTTTCTCCAAAATAGGCATGACAGGGGTCCAGTGGTTCATGAACTTGGTTACCAGTCCAGGAGTCATAGGTCCAATGCCCCACTCCTCAAATCTTTCAGATGAGACTTCAAATTGAGGTCCCTGTCTCTGTAGGATCTATGTGTTACGATAGTGGTTTCAGAGGAGAAGTCGTTTGAAAGTGTGGACTTTACTAAAAACTGCCTCGGAGCCTTCGGCTCAGGTAGCTAAAACATGCTTGACCCTTCGACGTGGTACCATAATTCCCCTAAATATGGGATATCTTACCCTATTTATTGGGTTATAAGATAGGCTCATTTCCAAAACAATCTCAAAAATCTAGATCCACCTTACAAGATGGATCTAGATTTTTGGGATTGTTTTGGAAGACAAAATCCTATCTAAAGCCAAATAACACAAGACTGGTTTACATATTTGTTATATTTTTGGAGACAGAAATACCCATCTTAGAGCGGAATAAATTCGATAACCAATTTCTGTAATTATCCTAAAATTTTACCAAGTTGTTTTAAACATACCAGAACAGTGCCTGGGCACTGCCAGTTTTTTTTTTAGATAATAGATGTCTGAATTGAAAGATGGAAGAGTCAGTTTCAGGCAATTTAAGGCAAATTGGTCCATTTTCAGGGAAAGCAACTGCCAGTTTCATTTTTGCCTTCCGTCTCAACAGTTGTGTGGTTGTGTGTTATTGTTTTACGTCCACGGTAAAAAGCTATGGTAATGTCAGTTAACCTAGCCACACTATTCCTAGGCAGGCTTAGACCTCCTAAGCGGTTGACCAGTACTAAGTGCACTTACTTTCGCCATTAACTGACAACCGCCCTTCTTGAATCTGTGGAAAGGGAAAAGAAAGTAAGTGGCCGGAGTGGGTATCGAACCCCGGACCTCTGGCACTTGAGTCAGATGCACTATCGACTGCACCACGCTGCCCGGCCCTTTCCCCTTCTCAACAGGGATTAACTCATAAAGAACTCTTTTCTTTAAGAGAAACCCCACTTTGGAAGGTCTTTGTTATCCAGGGAAGCAAACAGGAAGTCAAAGAAGTTGTTTGCCTTAGTGAACGGGATGGAAAAAAACAAGGTGCAGAGCTGCAGATAAGACAGGGTATTGAGGATAATTCAAAGATAATTTTTCTTATTTCTCAATAAAACAATATGTTGTGACCCCTCATTAGAACCGTCTCAATGAGACGGTTCTAATGAGGGGTCACAACATATCTTTTTATGGAGAAATATAGAAAATTATCCCTAAATTATCTCTGATACCCCTCCTTATCTGGAGCACTGAAGATGTATGGGAGATATACCCATATACCTTAAGGGCAGAAGGGTGTAAAAAGAAAACTACACCGACAACTATTCAGTTTTCAAAATTTCATTTAACAATATTTGATAAATTAGCAGATAATGTGGGATTTGAGGAGGATTTTGAAATAATTTCAATTCATAGCTTATTAAACTAGAGCAAGTGAGCAGAGGCTCACGTATACCAGTGCCACCACCTAATGAAAGCATATTTGTAACACAAAACTTCAATGCAAATGTTATACATGTGTAAATTACAAAGTCAGTGATCATGACCGTAGGTCAGCAGCAGCATCCATATAATGTAAACTAGTATGAAATAAGTCTTGTCATGCATCATTATGACCTATCCAAGTATTTCAGAAATAAAACTACAACAAATAGCTAACTCCTAGTTATTGGCCCTTATACTCTGTTTAGACGATACCTGTTTCGATTCGGAACAGATTGCTCCGCAATAAGGTAATCCGAAGCGAACCCACTGGTATGTTTAGACTATACTGTTTTCTATTCGGTGCAAGTTACTTCGCAGTAAAGTAAATGCAGCATGCTCAAATGTTAACATGACCTAAACATGCCAGAGGTCAGTAAAAAAATAAATTTTAATGCGCATTCGCTTCGGATTGCTGTTTAGACACGACTTTTAATCGGAAGTAAAAGTTAATTCGGTTTCGATCCAAGGTACTCTATAGGATTAGTTTACTCCGAATTAGTTTTTAGTTCGAATTAGATTTGCTAGTGTAAACAGTTAATTCGAAGCGATTTGGATTCGATTCGGATTAAAACTCTAGTCTAAACAGGGTAATAGCCCCACCCATGAGCCTGACCTAGCAGCTTATAGGTAGTCCATATCAAAAGCAATTCTATAGAGATATCATGAGCTAAATATGGAAGAAATCTTCAATGCAGTTACAGAGACCAAACAGGTTTATCACAAAATTTTGACATAATGAAAATATCTAAGACCTGATTGTTGACCCCTGGCCCCACCCTGGCGCTGACCCAGAAGCATATATAGTTTATACCAAAGGTAATGCTATAGAGATATCATGAACCACTATGTAAAATTACATCGATATAGGCAATCAAAAAAAGTCCAACACAAAAATTTGTCGTCCAATTTGACGAACAGATGGATGAGCGAACGAACTGACAGAATGACAAAAACTATATACCCTCAGACATACTTCAGGGGTATAAATGTCTTTCTTGCAAACCGGATAGAAAATGCCATTCTTTTCACCTGGGATAGAAAATCTTATCTTACCCTAGTGTTCTGACCCAGGACCGGAAAAAATCACGAGCTATCAATGCATTGGTTGTATAGGAGCTCACATACCTGCGTCGTCAGGTGACGTTGGCATTTTAGATGATGACGTCACGAAGACGGTAAAAATGACGTCAGTTTATGCACGCCAGTCGTTGACATAAAGAGCCGAATGGCGGTCGTTGAAAGCGGCTCCTTCTTTCAAAATCAAATTGACACATCTCAAGCACTAGAATTTTGCATTTTAACAACGGAAGTTAAAAACAAAACGTGGTGTGCAAGAAACAGTATCTATCATGGGTGTGAGGTGTGGATAGAAAAATCGTCACTCGGGGTCACTGTTCGGCATCACTCGGCAAGCCTCGTGATGGCGAACAGTGACCCTCGTGACGGATTTTTCAATCCACACCTCACACCCATGATAGATACTTATAGTCATGGCCACTCACCAGAACCACCTTAATGGGAAGCAGCTTTAACTGAAACTCATTATGTTTTGATGAGGAGCCACAACAGGTATTCTGGGGAAATACAAGAAAATTATTCATGAATATTCATCAATACCTCCTCTTATCTGGAGCTCCGAGACGGTTCAAATGAGGAGTTACAACATAGTTTTTATTGAAAAATAAAAAAAAAAAGTATCTGAAAAACCATAAAAACCCCACTTTATCTTGAGCTCTGATTATCTGTACTTTCCAAACCATCTATAGTCATATGGACTGAGATATATATCAATGCCAAGCATATTCTTTTTAGCACAGTACTCAAACGTGAATGGATTTTGATTCAGTCTTTCCATTTCTTTTTCTTTTTCCACCTCTTCTTCCATGGACTTTCGTGACACAATCCGCGACTTAAACGGCAACTGGTTTTTAATTATTTCCAATAGTTTTTGCACTTCGATAAATTCTCCTTTCCCACCGACCTCAATAATCATCCTGTCAGGCTTGATAGGGACCATAAATCTGTCAATCGGACCCTTGCCACCTCCCATTTTTCTATTGGACCCTTGATTAGTGACAGGCAACCAAGGAGCATCTACTCGCCACACAGCAAACATTTTAGTTTCGTCCATCTTCCTGGCTACAACAAGTCTGATTGCTTCAAGATGCCCAAAATGCAGTCGTCCCCCACTAGTGGCCTGAAATAACAAGCAAATTCGAGGAATTTATGTCCCCCGCCTTGGAAACTAGGTCTCCACTGTATATAGATTAAGTGTTTGAGCTGGAAAAGCGGCTAAGTTAAAAATATGAAAAAAGTAATAAAAAAAATAATGTGAGGATTATATCCAAACCACATGCATATCTTCAGACCATGATCAAAACGCCTGTTAAGTTTCAAAGGAATTGGCATAAAACTGTAGGAGGAGTTGCACACACAAGGTACCAACTATCTATTCACTTTGATAGTAAAAATGTATGAAAAATGGCTAAGTTCAATTTGCGTAAAAAGTAATAAAAAATAATCTCAGGATTATATCCAAACCACATGCATATCTTCAGACAATGATCAAAACACCTGTGAAGTTTCAAAGGAATCGGCATAAAACTGTATGAGGAGTTGCGCACACAAGGTACCCACTGTCTAGTCACTATGATAGTAAAAATGCCTAAAAAATTACTAAGTTCAACTTGTGGAAAAAGTGATTAAAAAAATCTCAGGATTATATCCAAACCACATGCATATCTTCAGACCATGACCAAAACACCTGTGAAGTTTCAAAGGCATCGGCATAAAACTGTATGAGGAGTTGCGCACACAAGGTACCTACTATCTAGTCACTATGATAGTAAAAACGCCTAACAAATTACTAAGTTCAACTTGTGGAAAAAGTGACAAAAAATAATCTCAGGAATATATCCAAACCACATGCGTATCTTCAGACCATGACCAAAACACCTGTGAAGTTTCAAAGGCATCGGCATAAAACTGATTGAGGAGTTGCGCACACAAGGTACCCACTATCTAGTCACTTTGATAGTAAAAATGCCTAAAAAATTACTAAGTTCAACTTGTGGAAAAAGTGACAAAAAATAATCTCAGGATTATATCCAAACCACATGCGTATCTTCAGACCATGACAAAAACATCTGTAAAGTTTCGAAAGAATCGGCATAAAACTGTAGGAGGAGTTGCGCACACAAGATACAGGGGGACGGAAGGACGGAAATAACCACATGCGTATCTTCAGACCATGACAAAAACATCTGTAAAGTTTCGAAAGAATCGGCATAAAACTGTAGGAGGAGTTGCGCACACAAGATACCTACTACATTAGGGGGACGGAAGGACGGAAATAAGGACGGAAGGACGGAATGCCGAAAACTATGTCCCTCCGCTTTTCTTCGAAAAGGCGGGGGACAAAAAGATCTTGATATAAGCCAATATTAACTCTTTCACTACCAAAAAGCAGACGACAAAATTTACGTCTGCAAAAATTAAAAAAATGCCTTGTCCAAGACTTTTCATATTGAGAATTCAGAGACTAGAGGGCAAACAGTGTAGATCTAGATGAGGCGGCTCATTATGAGCCGCCTCATCAGGATCTACGCTGTTTGCAAATTTTGCTAATTGCGTCACTGGGGCTTAAAGAGTTAACAGGTCCAGATGTGATGTGGCTCTAACACTTAAAGTGCAACAAAAAAAAAACTAGAAAATTGTGTCTGTAAGACACTAATGATGCCCCCGTACAGCGCCTGTCACAGGACATGTGTACATCCCTAAAGCACCTTTCAAGCACAAATGCTATTTACAAAGAATCCACTGAAAACATTACACAAACTTTATACCCTACGGTACAAAATGCTGCCCAAAATGACTATGTTTAAAAGGCCATAATTCCTTCAGAATTATTTTTTCCTATCAAAACCAACATGCACATCTTCACTATGTCCACAAGAAGTCTCCAATGTCTAAAAAAACAACCAATGAAAATTGTGGGAGGAGTTGATTACACAAAGTACTTACCCTACAATGCAAACATATGCCTGACATGACTAAGTTTAAAAGGCTATAATTCTGTCAAAATTAATTCTAGCTCCAACAAAAACCCTGATATGTCCATAACATGTATGCAAAATTTGGAACAGATCGATTGAAAACTGAGGGAGGAGTTGATTACACAAACTCCACACCCTACAAATACCCTACAAATGTAAAAATTTGCCTAAAGTCACTAAGTTCAAAAGGCCGTTATTCTGTCAAAATCAATTCTAGTTCCAATAAAAACCCACATGCACATCTTCAATATGTCCACAACATGTATGCAAGGTTTGAAAAAGATCCATTGAAAACTGTGGGAGGAGTTGATTACACAAACTACATACCCTACTATGCAAACATTTGCCTAAAATGACTAAGTTCAACAGGCCGTAATTCTGTCAAAATTAATTCTAGCTCCAACGAAAACCCACATGCACATCTTCAATATGTCCACAACATGTATGCAAGGTTTGAAAAAGATCCATTGAAAACTGTGGGAGGAGTTGATTACACAAACTACATACCCTACAAGGCAAAAATTTGCCTAAAATGACTAAGTTCAAAAGGCCGTAATTCTGTCAAAATTAATTCTAGCTCCGACAAAAACCCACATGCACACCTTCAATATGTCCACAACATTTATGCGAAGTTTGAAAAAGATCCACTGAAAACTGTGGGAGGAGTTGATTACACAAACTCTATACCGTAAAGTGTGACGAACGGACGGACGGACAGACAGACAGACGGACGGACGGACAGGAGCAAATCTTAATGCCCCCTGACTATCGTCATGGGGGCATAACAAATCTTAATGCCCCCTGACTATCGTCATGGGGGCATAAAAAAGAAACAAAATTTACATCTGTAAAATTTCAAAACAAGAGCTTTGCAAGTGGCGCATAATACGCCCGTTGCAGTGTCATGAACAAGTTACAGAATTAACAAGTTTGTTTATATATAGAAGCATGGACAGGCAGACATACAGGGGAAACAACTCTGTAATTAATGACTGCAATGTCATTAAAACATCTTAACACATCAAATAATATTAGTATGCTAAAATCAGCTTCCAGGGTGAAGCAGCTCAGAAGTTGAGAAATGCCAAAGTCAAAACAAGGAAGATAATTCATAAACTAAGTAAACTAGAGTACCATTCTTGGTCATAATACATTCCCTGGACAAAATACTTATCACTATAAAGTTTTGTTAAAATATTTCCAATGGTTAACGAATTAGAGAGTAAAACGGAAATTGATGCAAGGGCAGATAAAGAAGTAAGTACATGTATGCCAGAGTTGTGGTTCATGCTCATGATACATTGCCCCATTATTATACACATTCCTACAAAGTTTCATTAAAATATTTCAAAGGGTTAAAGAGATATGGAGAGATAAGGGGAATGGGGCTAGCCTAATAAAAACTAATCAAAGGGAGGTTACTCCAAACTAGAAAATGTGTTTGTAAAACACTATGCCCCCAACCATATGCCTGTTCCTAGAAGGGCATGGTCAGTACTAGAAAATATTGACGGAAATCATTCAAAAGTCAATCAGTTAATCTACTCATCACCTCCAATCAGCATACCGAGTTTCTAGTCCCTAGCTCAAATACTTTTCGAGATATCTTGCTGACAAGTTAAAATGCCAAAGTTTTCAAAGGGCCATGACTCGAAAAATAATTTACAGATTTCATTCAAAAGTTGATCAATTCATCTACACACCATTCCTAATAAGCTGGCAAAAGTTCAAGCCCCTACCTCAAATAATTTTTGAGATATCCTGCTAACAAAGTTAAAATGCCGAAAAATTTCAAAGGGCCATAACTCCTATAAAAATTGAAGGTTTTGTTCAAAAGTTAATCATTTCACCTACTCATCATCTCCAGTAAGCTGGTAAAGTTTCAAGTCCATAGCTAAAACAAGTTTTGAGATATCTTGCTGACAAAGTTGAAATGCCAAAATTTTCAAAGGACCATAACTCCTACAAAAATTGACCAATTTTGTTGAAAAGTTAATCACTTCATGTGATCATGCACATTTCTATAAAGTATCATCAAGATATTCCAAATGGTTACTAAGTTATTGAATGCACAAGATTAGTACAAAAAATCAGCCTAAAAATCAAAAATCTTATCAAAGGGATGCAACACCAAAACGAAGAAAGGGAAAGCAACCATTGTTACACATGACACATCGTCAGACCCTCATACACATTGCTATGAGGTTTCATCAAAATATCCCAAATAGTTTTCTAGTTATGAGGAGCACAAGACTAGTAGGGTACAAAATAATCAAAGGGGCATAACTTAGGGAACTAAATTTCACTTGATTTAAATTCAGAATGGAGCTTTACTATAGATTCCCATGAATTTAAAATACTGAATGGAGTTCTCTATCTAGTTTTACATTTTTGAAGAACAAAAAAGAACTGCAAAATGTTTTTTTTTCTAGCATAAAAGCAACAAATAAAAAGTTTATCAAAGCTTGTTAATATTCAATAGCTCACAAGTTACCGAAACATCAAATTATCAAATGCCATGTACACTGTAACACTACCATTTTTATGTCACTTTAAAAAAACTTATCAATTCTTAAAGAGTTGGCTGCCCAATCCATATTAATCCTAATAAATGCCCCTTATCTAATAAACGCCCCCTTACTCTTTACTCCTTACTACGCTGTTTGCAAATTTTGCTAATTGCGTCACTGGGGCTTAAAGAGTTAACAGGTCCAGATGTGATGTGGCTCTAACACTTAAAGTGCAACAAAAAAAAAACTAGAAAATTGTGTCTGTAAGACACTAATGATGCCCCCGTACAGCGCCTGTTACAGGACATGTGTACATCCCTAAAGCACCTTTCAAGCACAAATGCTATTTACAAAGAATCCACTGAAAACATTACACAAACTTTATACCCTACGGTACAAAATGCTGCCCAAAATGACTATGTTTAAAAGGCCATAATTCCTTCAGAATTATTTTTTCCTATCAAAACCAACATGCACATCTTCACTATGTCCACAAGAAGTCTCCAATGTCTAAAAAAACAACCAATGAAAATTGTGGGAGGAGTTGATTACACAAAGTACTTACCCTACAATGCAAACATATGCCTGACATGACTAAGTTTAAAAGGCTATAATTCTGTCAAAATTAATTCTAGCTCCAACAAAAACCCTGATATGTCCATAACATGTATGCAAAATTTGGAACAGATCGATTGAAAACTGAGGGAGGAGTTGATTACACAAACTCCACACCCTACAAATACCCTACAAATGTAAAAATTTGCCTAAAGTCACTAAGTTCAAAAGGCCGTTATTCTGTCAAAATCAATTCTAGTTCCAATAAAAACCCACATGCACATCTTCAATATGTCCACAACATGTATGCAAGGTTTGAAAAAGATCCATTGAAAACTGTGGGAGGAGTTGATTACACAAACTACATACCCTACTATGCAAACATTTGCCTAAAATGACTAAGTTCAACAGGCCGTAATTCTGTCAAAATTAATTCTAGCTCCAACGAAAACCCACATGCACATCTTCAATATGTCCACAACATGTATGCAAGGTTTGAAAAAGATCCATTGAAAACTGTGGGAGGAGTTGATTACACAAACTACATACCCTACAAGGCAAAAATTTGCCTAAAATGACTAAGTTCAAAAGGCCGTAATTCTGTCAAAATTAATTCTAGCTCCGACAAAAACCCACATGCACACCTTCAATATGTCCACAACATTTATGCGAAGTTTGAAAAAGATCCACTGAAAACTGTGGGAGGAGTTGATTACACAAACTCTATACCGTAAAGTGTGACGAACGGACGGACGGACAGACAGACAGACGGACGGACGGACAGGAGCAAATCTTAATGCCCCCTGACTATCGTCATGGGGGCATAACAAATCTTAATGCCCCCTGACTATCGTCATGGGGGCATAAAAAAGAAACAAAATTTACATCTGTAAAATTTCAAAACAAGAGCTTTGCAAGCGGCGCATAATACGCCCGTTGCAGTGTCATGAACAAGTTACAGAATTAACAAGTTTGTTTATATATAGAAGCATGGACAGGCAGACATACAGGGGAAACAACTCTGTAATTAATGACTGCAATGTCATTAAAACATCTTAACACATCAAATAATATTAGTATGCTAAAATCAGCTTCCAGGGTGAAGCAGCTCAGAAGTTGAGAAATGCCAAAGTCAAAACAAGGAAGATAATTCATAAACTAAGTAAACTAGAGTACCATTCTTGGTCATAATACATTCCCTGGACAAAATACTTATCACTATAAAGTTTTGTTAAAATATTTCCAATGGTTAACGAATTAGAGAGTAAAACGGAAATTGATGCAAGGGCAGATAAAGAAGTAAGTACATGTATGCCAGAGTTGTGGTTCATGCTCATGATACATTGCCCCATTATTATACACATTCCTACAAAGTTTCATTAAAATATTTCAAAGGGTTAAAGAGATATGGAGAGATAAGGGGAATGGGGCTAGCCTAATAAAAACTAATCAAAGGGAGGTTACTCCAAACTAGAAAATGTGTTTGTAAAACACTATGCCCCCAACCATATGCCTGTTCCTAGAAGGGCATGGTCAGTACTAGAAAATATTGACGGAAATCATTCAAAAGTCAATCAGTTAATCTACTCATCACCTCCAATCAGCATACCGAGTTTCTAGTCCCTAGCTCAAATACTTTTCGAGATATCTTGCTGACAAGTTAAAATGCCAAAGTTTTCAAAGGGCCATGACTCGAAAAATAATTTACAGATTTCATTCAAAAGTTGATCAATTCATCTACACACCATTCCTAATAAGCTGGCAAAAGTTCAAGCCCCTACCTCAAATAATTTTTGAGATATCCTGCTAACAAAGTTAAAATGCCGAAAAATTTCAAAGGGCCATAACTCCTATAAAAATTGAAGGTTTTGTTCAAAAGTTAATCATTTCACCTACTCATCATCTCCAGTAAGCTGGTAAAGTTTCAAGTCCATAGCTAAAACAAGTTTTGAGATATCTTGCTGACAAAGTTGAAATGCCAAAATTTTCAAAGGACCATAACTCCTACAAAAATTGACCAATTTTGTTGAAAAGTTAATCACTTCATGTGATCATGCACATTTCTATAAAGTATCATCAAGATATTCCAAATGGTTACTAAGTTATTGAATGCACAAGATTAGTACAAAAAATCAGCCTAAAAATCAAAAATCTTATCAAAGGGATGCAACACCAAAACGAAGAAAGGGAAAGCAACCATTGTTACACATGACACATCGTCAGACCCTCATACACATTGCTATGAGGTTTCATCAAAATATCCCAAATAGTTTTCTAGTTATGAGGAGCACAAGACTAGTAGGGTACAAAATAATCAAAGGGGCATAACTTAGGGAACTAAATTTCACTTGATTTAAATTCAGAATGGAGCTTTACTATAGATTCCCATGAATTTAAAATACTGAATGGAGTTCTCTATCTAGTTTTACATTTTTGAAGAACAAAAAAGAACTGCAAAATGTTTTTTTTTCTAGCATAAAAGCAACAAATAAAAAGTTTATCAAAGCTTGTTAATATTCAATAGCTCACAAGTTACCGAAACATCAAATTATCAAATGCCATGTACACTGTAACACTACCATTTTTATGTCACTTTAAAAAAACTTATCAATTCTTAAAGAGTTGGCTGCCCAATCCATATTAATCCTAATAAATGCCCCTTATCTAATAAACGCCCCCTTACTCTTTACTCCTTACTACGCTGTTTGCAAATTTTGCTAATTGCGTCACTGGGGCTTAAAGAGTTAACAGGTCCAGATGTGATGTGGCTCTAACACTTAAAGTGCAACAAAAAAAAAACTAGAAAATTGTGTCTGTAAGACACTAATGATGCCCCCGTACAGCGCCTGTTACAGGACATGTGTACATCCCTAAAGCACCTTTCAAGCACAAATGCTATTTACAAAGAATCCACTGAAAACATTACACAAACTTTATACCCTACGGTACAAAATGCTGCCCAAAATGACTATGTTTAAAAGGCCATAATTCCTTCAGAATTATTTTTTCCTATCAAAACCAACATGCACATCTTCACTATGTCCACAAGAAGTCTCCAATGTCTAAAAAAACAACCAATGAAAATTGTGGGAGGAGTTGATTACACAAAGTACTTACCCTACAATGCAAACATATGCCTGACATGACTAAGTTTAAAAGGCTATAATTCTGTCAAAATTAATTCTAGCTCCAACAAAAACCCTGATATGTCCATAACATGTATGCAAAATTTGGAACAGATCGATTGAAAACTGAGGGAGGAGTTGATTACACAAACTCCACACCCTACAAATACCCTACAAATGTAAAAATTTGCCTAAAGTCACTAAGTTCAAAAGGCCGTTATTCTGTCAAAATCAATTCTAGTTCCAATAAAAACCCACATGCACATCTTCAATATGTCCACAACATGTATGCAAGGTTTGAAAAAGATCCATTGAAAACTGTGGGAGGAGTTGATTACACAAACTACATACCCTACTATGCAAACATTTGCCTAAAATGACTAAGTTCAACAGGCCGTAATTCTGTCAAAATTAATTCTAGCTCCAACGAAAACCCACATGCACATCTTCAATATGTCCACAACATGTATGCAAGGTTTGAAAAAGATCCATTGAAAACTGTGGGAGGAGTTGATTACACAAACTACATACCCTACAAGGCAAAAATTTGCCTAAAATGACTAAGTTCAAAAGGCCGTAATTCTGTCAAAATTAATTCTAGCTCCGACAAAAACCCACATGCACACCTTCAATATGTCCACAACATTTATGCGAAGTTTGAAAAAGATCCACTGAAAACTGTGGGAGGAGTTGATTACACAAACTCTATACCGTAAAGTGTGACGAACGGACGGACGGACAGACAGACAGACGGACGGACGGACAGGAGCAAATCTTAATGCCCCCTGACTATCGTCATGGGGGCATAACAAATCTTAATGCCCCCTGACTATCGTCATGGGGGCATAAAAAAGAAACAAAATTTACATCTGTAAAATTTCAAAACAAGAGCTTTGCAAGCGGCGCATAATACGCCCGTTGCAGTGTCATGAACAAGTTACAGAATTAACAAGTTTGTTTATATATAGAAGCATGGACAGGCAGACATACAGGGGAAACAACTCTGTAATTAATGACTGCAATGTCATTAAAACATCTTAACACATCAAATAATATTAGTATGCTAAAATCAGCTTCCAGGGTGAAGCAGCTCAGAAGTTGAGAAATGCCAAAGTCAAAACAAGGAAGATAATTCATAAACTAAGTAAACTAGAGTACCATTCTTGGTCACAATACATTCCCTGGACAAAATACTTATCACTATAAAGTTTTGTTAAAATATTTCCAATGGTTAACGAATTAGAGAGTAAAACGGAAATTGATGCAAGGGCAGATAAAGAAGTAAGTACATGTATGCCAGAGTTGTGGTTCATGCTCATGATACATTGCCCCATTATTATACACATTCCTACAAAGTTTCATTAAAATATTTCAAAGGGTTAAAGAGATATGGAGAGATAAGGGGAATGGGGCTAGCCTAATAAAAACTAATCAAAGGGAGGTTACTCCAAACTAGAAAATGTGTTTGTAAAACACTATGCCCCCAACCATATGCCTGTTCCTAGAAGGGCATGGTCAGTACTAGAAAATATTGACGGAAATCATTCAAAAGTCAATCAGTTAATCTACTCATCACCTCCAATCAGCATACCGAGTTTCTAGTCCCTAGCTCAAATACTTTTCGAGATATCTTGCTGACAAGTTAAAATGCCAAAGTTTTCAAAGGGCCATGACTCGAAAAATAATTTACAGATTTCATTCAAAAGTTGATCAATTCATCTACACACCATTCCTAATAAGCTGGCAAAAGTTCAAGCCCCTACCTCAAATAATTTTTGAGATATCCTGCTAACAAAGTTAAAATGCCGAAAAATTTCAAAGGGCCATAACTCCTATAAAAATTGAAGGTTTTGTTCAAAAGTTAATCATTTCACCTACTCATCATCTCCAGTAAGCTGGTAAAGTTTCAAGTCCATAGCTAAAACAAGTTTTGAGATATCTTGCTGACAAAGTTGAAATGCCAAAATTTTCAAAGGACCATAACTCCTACAAAAATTGACCAATTTTGTTGAAAAGTTAATCACTTCATGTGATCATGCACATTTCTATAAAGTATCATCAAGATATTCCAAATGGTTACTAAGTTATTGAATGCACAAGATTAGTACAAAAAATCAGCCTAAAAATCAAAAATCTTATCAAAGGGATGCAACACCAAAACGAAGAAAGGGAAAGCAACCATTGTTACACATGACACATCGTCAGACCCTCATACACATTGCTATGAGGTTTCATCAAAATATCCCAAATAGTTTTCTAGTTATGAGGAGCACAAGACTAGTAGGGTACAAAATAATCAAAGGGGCATAACTTAGGGAACTAAGAAAGAAGGAGCAACCATTACTGTATGCGACACTTTGCCCCATCCTAATATATACTGAGGGAAATAAGTTTAGCAATTTTTTTACAAATCAGGGTATAATTCAGACTTATTTGAAAAGTGGAAAATTGTATTGTTTCCGCTGTTTAAGGCATCTTTTTGGGTACCAGAAACCCAACAATTAAGGTCGAAAGTTTATTTATAGAGCAAAATGGCGTCGCATTTGTACCCAAGGGTTAAACCAAACAAGAGGCCCACGGGCCACAAAGCTCACCAGATCTCTAGCTCAAAATTGCTATCAAAATTGCTGTCACATTTGTACAGGCTAATACAAAATATACAACAACAATTTAGTCTCAGCCTGACAGTCTGTTGAGTTGACAACAAAATATATAACTATTTTCCATTTTTTGATTGCAGTAAATGCCATTTTTCAATTTTCCCCAGTATAAGTCAATGCAACTCGGACCATGAATGCAAGTTTCCATAACAACCAAACGAAAAAGCCAATTTTTCATAAAAAACACAAACTTTCAACCCCCCAGCCTAATTAGGATACTACAGATGAATTCGGGCCTTATTGGCCCAGTGGCTTCTGAGGAGATAATTTTGTAAGTATTTTTTTCCCATCATTATTGCATTTTGGTTTCCATGACAACCAGTAAAAGGAACAGTGGGTCCAAAAACAATAAAGCAAATAGAAGACTTCTTAAGGAACATTTCTATAAAAGTTTTGTCAACATATCTGCAATGGCTAGGCAGTAAATGCCATTTTTCAATTTTCCCCATTATAAGTCAATAGGAACTCTAAGTTGCCATAGCAACCAAACTAAAGGGCAGATTTTCATAAAATACACAAACTTTCAACCCCCAGCCTAAGGATACTACAGATGAAATCTGGGCCTTATCCGCCCAGTGGAAATAATTTTTAAGTATTTTTTTCCATTTTTTTTTTCATTTTGGTTTCCATGGCAACCAATAAAAGGGGCATTGGGCCAAAAAACAAACAGCTGATAGAAGACATCTCAAGGAACATTTCTATAAAGGTTTTATCAACATGTCTGCAATGGCTTGGCAGAAAATGCCATTTTTCAATTTTCCCCATTATAAGTCAATGAGAACTCTAAGTTGCCATAGCAACCAAACTAAAAGGGCAATTTTCATAAAAAACACAAACTTTCAATCCCTCATCCCAAGGATGCCAAAGATGAAACCTGGGCCTTATCGGCCCAGTGGCTTCAGAGAAGATAATTTTTTACGTATTTTTTCCTTTTTTTTTTGGCATTTCGGTTTCCATGGCAACCAATAACAGGAACAGTGGGCCAAAAAACACATAGCTGATAGTAGACATCTCAAGGAACATTTCTATAAAAGTTTTATCAACATATCTGCAATGGCTTGGCAGAAAATGCCATTTTTCAATTTTCCCCATTATAAGTCAATGGGAAAACTAAGTTGCCATAGCAACCAAACTAAAAGGGCAATTTTCATAAAAAACACAAACTTTCAATCCCCCATCCCAAGGATGCCACAGATGAAATTTGAGCCCAATCGGCCTAGTGGCTTCAGAGGAGATGTCGTTTAAAAGTGTTGACGGACGACGACAGACGACGACGACATACGACGACAGACGACGACGACGGACCACTGCCTATCCTATAAGCTCCCCCGGAGCCTTCGGCTCTGGTGAGCTAAAAAAATGCCATAAATCTTTTTTGCAACTCATCGTTTCTCAGGCGTTGTTTCATCTCCAAATCTTATTACACCTGAGCCAATTTGCAGCGGTGTAGACATTTGTGAACATGAACACGGTGTTGTGTGCTAAAAGATTGTTGCCATGATAAACGTAAATGTGCTTATGACGCCGTCAAACTTGACATTCGCAAAGCAATTGAGACTGAGCAAAAGTCACCGTCACCGAATTGTTCCAAAATTTTGAACCAAACTGCAATGACAAGGCCTCCAAATAACCAGAACTCTTTCAAGCAATTTGTTCCTGTAAACTGGCGCTTTTCCCGCAGATTTAACCACACCTGGTTCGACAGTTACGTCATTTTGACGTCAGTTTTTAAAACCATCAAAGATCCTTTTGGCATCAGCAATATTGAACTTAAAGTTTGTCTTCTCTAAGTGCGCATAAGGGTCTTTGCATATCCACAGATTTTGTCAATTTCCGTCATAATGTGAACGACGCCTCCATTCAAATCTTGACAGGTTCTGGTCTTTGAATTAAAACAAATGGATTACCAAAGGTAAGCGTTTTGCATGATAGTGTTCCCACAGTTGACAGTAATAAAGCGCAAAAATATTGGAGTCAAAAGGTCATTTGATAATGTTTAAAATGGCGGTTGAATTTTTAGGCAAGTTAACGTCAAACTAATGTGCCCCATTGCCGGCGTCTTATGCGTTTATTTGCAGACCCATTTACGATTTTCTTGTTCAAGGACCCAGTTAAAACCTTTCAAAAGCATTTTGACAATTTTCTTTGTTTAATTGTTTGTCAGCCCGCGCAAATTGTGAATTCATTTAAAGTGACGTCAAACGTGCGTAAAGTCACCTTTTTCGTCCAAATTTGATGAAATCGCAGTCTCCTAACTTAAACTAACTATATGCGATCAACAACCTGGGAATACTATCCCTAAAGAAAATTTCACAAACCTTTGGAAAAATTGCTAAATTTATTTCTCTCAGTATATATGCCTGCAAAATTTCATGAAGATATCTCAAACTGTTACTGAGATATGGTGCGCACAAGAATGTTGACTGACGGACTGACAGCGCCATGCCATAATAGGTCCGTTTCTTCAAAATGTGCGTATAAAAATGTTTTGTCCAAGCTATATCATATTGAGAACTACAAGAGTAGAGGGCGAACAGCTCACTATGAATTTCAGTTTTGCAAGGGCATACAATGTAAGGGGAATAGATACACCTTCAAGGGAAGCAACTCTGCCACTGTGACATTTGAGCCGCAACACGACAAAACCAACAATGTGGTTGTGTGCCCAAGGCAGACTCAGATCCGCCTGGGCATCCGTCCAGTTTGATCAGAGTCTTCGCTGTCCGCATGGAGGTAGCTTAGACCCTTAGCTACCCTTTGAGCACTTAACGAAGTTTGCGTTGTTCGCACAACCACATTGTTGGTTTTGTCGTGTCGCGGCTCATTTTAAGTCCTCCTGTGACAGTGAAGTCACAAATCCTAACCAGATAGGTAGCTTGTCAAAATCATAAATCCATTTGAACAAATTTTCATTCCCTCAAAGGCTAAATTTGAAATTTGGTTTGAATCAGCCATGTGGTTATGGAAAAGTTGTTTGAAAATGCTGATGTACAATGATGGACTGCTGGAAAATGACATATCCTGAGGCTGCCTATCCTTGAAGTGCCCTAAGAGCCTTTGGCTCAGCCTGTCTAACTTTTAAGCTCTACTGGAGCCTTTCACTCAGGTGAGCTGAAATACTATATCCAGCTCTGCGACAAAAAGCAGGTTATGACTATCAAATGACACCAATGAAATAGTTGGATGCATGACTTGCAATCTTATGTCCCTTTCAACAGAATTTCAGTCATATCAGAATGATAGGAGGGTGACAACGAAAGACTGTGTGCCATGGAATGCCCTTTATGGCTGAGAACATTTCTGCTCCAATGGGAATCGAATGTAGAACCTCTAGATAAGCAGGCCAGCACTTAACCCACTGAGCTACCGGAACCTTTGGCTCAGGTGAGCTAATATATTAGCCCGAGCTCAATGACAATTAGTAGGTTGTGACTATCAAAGGATATTTGTGAAGCTTATAAGATGAGATTTTCTCTTCCAAAACAATTCCAACAAGACCTGTCAGCGTACAGGATAGCTCGCCTGCAGCGCATTGCCCATCACATAATAAAACTTTAACCAAAACATCCAATCCGGACGCCGACGCCGACGCGGACGCCAGGGTGACAACAATAGCTCTTCCTGAACTTTCGTTCAGGCAAGCTGAAAATCAAGATCCATCTTTTAAGATGGATCTAGATTTTTGGGATTGTTTTAAGATGGTTCTCGATTTTTGGGATTGTTTGGAAAAGCAAACCCCATCTTAAAGCTAAATTAAACAAGACTAATTTACATATTTGGTGTAATTTTGAAAGGGAAACTTTTTGTCTTACATGTATAGCCAAAAAACAGTACCTGTATTGCATATTCTCCATATTGTATCTTGTTGTGTACCTCCTCTGGGCCTCTCATCAAATATATACTCTTCCTCATTGCTTTTATTTGGCCCCCGGGATTAAAGGGGTGGGGGACCCTTTCAAACATTTTCAACCTTCTTCTGCCGTCCAGTGGAAACTCCACATCTTAAATATACAGAAACTGAAGCATTATCATAAGATGTCTAGGTAGACCTTCATGTAATATATTCCTGCCAGCTGTACAAAGGGGAACAACTTTCCTAACTTCCTGTGTGCATCTCCGGACAATGAAGCCTTAAAATGGGGTCTATTCTCAAAGACAAGAGGGCCAAGAGGCCCTGAATTGCTCTCCTGCAATAAAAGGTTTAAGGTCAAACTAGGGTCGTAGTTTGAGTGAGTGAGTGAGTGAACTCGGGTTTAACGTCCCACCAACAACGAGGTCATATGGAGACTGGACCTCGGTTTAAAGTCTCATCCGAAAGACCGGAGAAACTGTCTTGCGGCCCCTGGATTGGTAGTCAGGAGTGTTATCCACTACACTACAGCCACTCCTCGTAGTTTGAACAAACCTGATAGTTTGCAACAATTTCCAAATGATTCTGAAGAAGATTTTTGAATATTTTTCTATGTATTACTATGGTTCAAACCCTGGACCCCTGGGGCGGGGCCTTTTTGGACCCTGGGGCCATCATTTGAATAACCTTAGTAAAGGACCACTAGGCAATGATAGAAGCTAAATTTCAAGCCTCTGAGCCAAGTGGTACTACATAAGAATATTTTTGAAAATTTTTCTATGCATTTCTATGGTTCAAACCCTGGACCCCCTGGGGTGGGGCCATTTTTGACCCTGGCACCGTCATTTGAAAAACTTGGTAAGGGACCACTCTGCGATGCATGATTCCAAATTTCAAGCATCTGCACTAAGGGGTTCTAGAGAAGAAGATTTTAAAGAACATTTTGATTTTGAACCCAAGACTTCCTGCCCCAGAGGCATTTTGGATCCCAGGACCACTATTTACACAAACAAAGTAGGAGTCCACCAGGCAATGCATCATACCAAATTTCAAACATCTGAGCCAAGTGGTTCGGAACAAGAAGATTTTTGAATAGTTTCCTAAATGAATTTCTATGGCTCAAACTCAGGACTCCCTGCCGCAGGGCCAGTTTGGACCCAGGGGCCATCATTTGCAAACTTGATAAAGGACTACAAGGCAATGCATCATTCCAATTTTCAAGCATCTGAGCCAAGTGATTCTGAAGAAGAAGATTTTTGAATATTTTTTATGTATTTCTATGGTTCAAACCCAGGTCCCCCTGTGCAGGCCATTTTAGACCCAGGGGTCATCATTTACACAAACTTGGTAAAAGACTACTAGGCAAAGCTACATATTATATTTCAAGCATCTGAGACAAGTAGTTCTGAAGTAAAAGATTTTTGAATATTTTTCTATGTATTACTGTGGTTCAAACCTAGGACTCCCTGCTGGGGCCATTTTGGACCCTGGGGCCAAAATTTGAACAAACTTGGTAGAGGACCACTAGGCAATGCATCATACCAAATTTCAAGCATTTAAACCTTGCGGTTCTGAAGAAGAAGATTTTTGAATACTTTTCTTTGCATTTCTATGGTTCAAACCTTGGACTCCATGCCAAGGGGCCATTTTGAATCCTGGGGCCACCATTTGAACAAACTTGGTAAAGGACCACTAGGCAATGCTACATACCAAATTTTAAGCATCTGAGCCTTGCGGTTCTGAAGTAGAAGATTTTTTAATATTTTTCTATGTATTTCTATGGTTCAAACCTGAGACTCCCTGCCCCGGGGCCATTTTGGGCCCTGGGGCCACCATTTGAACAAATTTGGTAGAGGACCGCTAGGCAATGCTACATACTAAATTTCAAGCATCTGAGCCACAAAGTTCTGGAGAAGAAGATTTTTAAGTATTTTTAAGTTTCGAACCCAAGACCCCCTGCCCCAGGGCCATTTTGGACCATAGGGCCACCATTTGAACAAACTTGGTAGAGGACCACTGGACAATGCTACATACCAAATTTCAAGCATCTGAGCCAAGCACTTCTGGAGAAGAAGATTCTTAAGTATATTTTAGTTTCGAACCCAAGACCCCCTGCCCAAGGGCCATTTTGGACCCTGAGGCCACCATTTGAACAAACTTGGTAGAGGTCTACTAGACAATGCTTCATACCAAATATCAAGCCCTAGGCCTAGCAGTTTCAGAGAAGATGTCATTTATAGCAAATTGTTGACGACGCATGACGGACGACGCACGACAGACACTTGGTGATCACAATAGCTCACCCTGAGCCTAGAGGCTCAGGTGAGCTAAAAAGAACTGGCTCATACAGGAGCCAATTCTTTCCTTCAAGAGTTGACCCCCATTTAAAAGGGAGGCAAAAAATCAAATGGCAAGAGTTGCTGCCCCTGAAAGTATACCCATTCACCTTAATGTGGCTTGCTGTTATAGTCCTTACAGACACCAAAAGTTTCACTTAGGCGAAAACCATGATCAGGGGCCGTATTCATAAAGCCACTTAAGTCGTTGCTATGCGGTTGCTAAGGCTAAATATCTATAAAGGAGAATCCCTACAACTATGAAATTTGGTCTGGAGGAACAGTCTTTGTAAGACTGTTCCTCCAGAGCAAGTTTCATAGTTGTAGGGAATCTCCTTCAAAGAAATTTAGCCTTAGCAACAGCATAGCAACCACTTAAGTCGTTTCATGAATACAGCCCCAGAGCTCAATCTAGCTAAAGGGCAATTTTGGAGAAACAGTATCCCTATTAACTTGCTAACCTCTCCCTATTTTGAGCTGAGGGAGAAGCTTAAATGTACATGTATAGAACAAATTGGGAATAAAAAATTTCAACCAAACTTCTCCTTAAAATCCTGAAAATGATGAAAAACTTCTCCCTGTCCAAGAGCTCTAGAGAATCAAGTGTGCTAATATTTTTACTGAAAAAAATGAGGAATTTTGCAGTCCAAAATCTCTTTACTGTTTTCTGCAAAAATTGCAATAATCTGCATACAATATGTTTGAAAATATAACCTCTATCTATCTATGTTTACCTCTCATTAAATAACAACACCATTATTTGTGAGCAAACTCAACTGACCAAAGTGTTGTAAACTTGACAATCTTGTTAATTTATTTGATGTTCCCCACAAAAAAAGCATCAAATACACTTATATTTTTGGTTGAAAAATGTGAGCAGCTTTTGCACTGCTCACAACAGCAAAAGCTACAGCTAGGAGCAGTCAGACCTGGGCCTCCACAGGCACTATTGCAATTTCACCAAGTATTTTTTGTAAAGAAAATATCTGTATAAATTTTTTTTTCGATGGTTTTCCTAAGTAAAAATGCATACAAATTTCAAAAAAGTTTCTGCAATAATAAATAAGAATTCCACATAATGCCGCATCTCCCCTGTCAGTGCACTGTCACAAAAGGGAGCTAAACTAGAACATTTAAATCAGTGTCAATCAAATCATTAAAGTTTAATGTCACACTTACTAACAAGTTTGCTAGTTCTGAACAAGATAAGATGGGCTGATACATGTATTAATTTTAACAAGAGGTCCATGATGGACCTAAATCGCTCACCTGAGTTATGATGAAATAACATGGAAGATCATCTATTTGATGATGGTTAAACTGGAGCAGTTTTGCACTTTCCGATATATTATTCTGACAAGGTTTCATGAACATTGGATCAAAACTGTGCCCTCTAGAGTGTACACAATGTGTTTCTAAGATCTGATCTGGCTATCTAGGTTTCGATCAGACAGTATTCAGTTTCAAACTTGGCCTTAATTTCATGAAGATAAACATTCTGACAATGTTTCATGAAGATTCAATGCAAAATACAGCGACGATTGTGTACACATGGTTTTTCTAAGATTTGACCTAGTGACCTAGTTTTTGACCCAACAAGACCCAGTTTCACACTTGGTCTAGATTTCATAAAGATAAACATTCTGACAAAGTTTCATGAAGATTGAAGAAAAATTGTGCCCTCTAGAGTGTTCACAAGGTTTTACTAAGATTTGACCTAGTGACCTAGTTTTTGACACAACATAAACCTTTTTCGTAATTTGCCTAGATTTTATTAAGATAATCATTCTGACAAAGTTTCAAGAAGATCAGATCAAAAGTGTGCCCTCTTGAGTGTTAACAAGGTATTTATAAGATCTGACCTAGTGACCTAGTTTTTGATCAACCTAACCCAGTTTTAAAAATTCATCTAGATTTTATGAAGATTAATATTCTGACAAAGTTTCATGAAAATAAGATCAAAACTGTGCCCTCTAGAGTGTACACAAGGTTTTACTAAGATTTGACCTAGTGACCTAGTTTTTAATCCGACATGACCTCATTTCAAATTTGGCCTGGATTTCATTATTTGGCCTGGATTTCATTTAGATAATCATTCTGACAAAGTTTCATGAAGGTTGGATCAAAACTGTGCCCTCTAGAGTGTACACAAAGTTTAACTAAGATTTGACCTAGTGACCTACTTTTTGACCCGACATGACCTAGTTTCAAATTTGGCCTAAAGTTTATCAAGATTAACATTCTGACAAAGTTTCATGAGGGATCAATACTGTGCCCTCTATGTCATTTAAAGATTTATTTCTACTTTTAGCTCTGGCGGCCATGTTGTTCAGTGGAGTGGAACCGTTTTAGTAATTTTGGTTCAGGGCCATGAGTCGAACATTTCTGAACAATTATTTTGAAATGGGTCCACTGGCTTGGGAGGAGATGTTGTTTAAAGGTTTTTCTTTTTCTAGCTCTGGCGGCCATTTTGTTCAGCGGAGCGGAACCATTTTAGCAATTTTGGTACAGGGCTATAAGAGGAACGTTTGTGTGAAATTATTTTGGAATTGGCCTACTGGTCTAGGAGGAGATGTCGTTTAAAGAAATTGTTGACGACGGACAGACGGACGACGGACAAAAATTTCGATCACAATAGCTCACCTTGAGCACTTCATGCTCAGGTGAGCTAAAAAGCAAAGTCTGTAAGGCGTTCAGTAAAACAGTGAATACATACCATCATAGTTTGGAGGCTTTTCCAATTTCATCACCGTAGCAACTTGGATGACGGTAGGAGTCTGGACACCTACAATATAGAGAAAAACAGTTAATACTGTTCACATGCATAGATCTGCATGTAAACTGTATACTTACTGTATACTTACTCGGAGCTCTAGATAAGAGGGGTATTTGATGATAACTGAAGGATAATTTTTTTTATTTCTCATTGAAACCATATGTTATGACCCCTCAGGAATCTTTGACGGTGTCCTCTAGTTGCTACTCCTGTGGCTGTCAGGTACTGGCCCTTTTTGACAGTATTTTAGTCATATCAGGATGGAGGCTGATAAAGGCTAAAGGCTGTGCAATGGAACACTGTTTATGGTTGAAAAAAATTCCTCCTCCAGTGAGAATAAAATCTATTACTGCTAGATCAGCATGCCAGCTCTAAACTCACTCAGCTATCAGCGCTCATCAGACATGGTTCACTGCAACATCAAATTGACAATCGCTCAGTTCAGGAAAACTTTGACTTGATACCCTCCTTTATTCAGGAGTCTGCTGAAAAGCATATCTCCTCAAAAACCAGAAGGTCAACCTCTTCTGTTCCTTGGCTAACCCCTGAGATAAGAAGAAAGATTCATAGAAGAAATAAGACACATGCGAAGGCCAAAAAAGCTGGCAGTAGCAGACTTAAGTCAAAATTTGAATCTTTGAGAAGGGAAATTAAAGCTGATGTGAGTGAGTGAACTCGGGTTTAACGTCCCACCAACAACGAGGTCATATAAAGACGGGACCTTGGTTTAAAGTCTCATCCGAAAGACCGGAGAGGCGGGGGATCAAACTTGCGACCCCTGCATTGGTAGTCTGGAGTGTTATCCACTACGCTACAGCCGCTCCAAAAAGCTGATGTGAAAAAGCAACATGATTTGTATGTCAATAACTTGGTTGGTGACATAAAGGCTAATCCCAGAGAATTCTACAGGTCAGGTACATTAATAGTCAAAAGAAAGATACTCAAGGTATCCCACCCCTAAAGAAGAGAAATGGTGGTGGTGTTGCCGAACAGGCTGATGAATTTAACAGTCAGTTTTCAGATGTGTTTAACAAGAGTGAGCACACCCAAGTCCCCCTTCCTAGTCGCTCGGCTCCTTTCATGGAGGAAATTCATGTTTTGACAGAAGGTGTAACGAAACTTCTTAAGGGCTTGAACCCATCGAAAGCTTTAGGACCTGACGAATTGCATCCTAGAGTCTTAAAAGAACTAGCATCTAAATTAGGCCAATGTTTGCTCATCTCTTCCAACAATCTATCGACACTGGTGTAATCTCCAAGGAATGGTCTCTTGCAAATATATGCTCACTCTTCAGAAAAGGAGATAGGTCTTTAGCTTGCAATTACCGACCAGTTTCTCTAACTTGTGTACCATGGAAGTTGCTCGAACACATTGTGTGCTCTAATGTTATGGCAAATTTGGATGTACATAAACTTTTGTCAGACAGACAACATGCTTTCCAGAAGAAACATAGTTATGAAACTCAACTGATCACAGTTATAAACTAGAGCAAGTGAGCAGGGGCTCACGTATACCCCCGACCAGTGCCACCACCTAATATTTACATTTTTGGTGTATTTATTGAAAAACCCTATAGTAAACAATTGGAACGTAATGTAGTTTATATTCCAATAATTACATTGAGACACGCGACGTCAATGACGTCAAAATAAACAATGGCTCTCTACAACCTGATTGGACGTCAGCGACTTCATGACGTCATGCATGCTGTTCCGCTGTTTGCAGAAATGCTGCGTGTTCGTGTTTCACTGCTTCTATTTTAGCGCTTAGGTAAGCTTTTTCATGAAAGATTTGATTGAAATGAATGTAAATATAAGCAATGAACTTGATTTTTCTGATGTTTATCGAAGTGTAAACTACATTGGGTCACTAGCAAAGTTTACATGAACCCCTTCGGGGTTCATTCACTTTGCACGTGACCCAATGTAGTTTACACTTCGATAAACCTCAGAAAAATGAAATTCATTCCTTAAATGAATGCGTACTTTAACACACAACTTCAATGCAAATGTCATACATGACAAAATTCTAAGTCTGTGACCTTGACCTTAGGACAGCAGCATCCATATGATGTAAACCAGTATGAAATAAACCTAGTCATGTATCATTAGGCTCCACTGAGGTATATTGGAACTATACGCCAAAAAACTACAGCATATGGCTAAGTCCTAGTTATTGACCTCTGGCCCCACCCATGAGCCTGACCCTGCAGCTTAGGCAGTCCATAGCAAAAGCAATGATGTACAAATATCATGAACCAAATATGGAAGAAATCTTCAATGCAATTACATAGATATGAATAATCAAAAAGGTTTAACGCAAAACTTTGACATAATGAAAATGCCCAAGTCCTAATTATTGACCCCTGGCCCCACCCTGGGACCTGACCAAGGGGCTTAGCTAGTTCACATCAAAGGTAATGCTATAGAGACATCATGAACCAAATATGAAAAGAATCTGATGTGTCGTTACAGAGATATGAGCTACCGAGAAAGGTTTAACGCAAAACTTTGACGTAAAGTTAACGAACGGACGGACGAACGAACGGACGGAATGACAAAAACTATATATCCCCTATATAATGACTGGGCTAAAATCTTGGATGAGGGCGGTCAGGTTGACACTTTTATCTTGGACTTCGAGAAAGCTTTTGACACTCCTCCTTATGAATTACTTAAATGTAAGCTATATGGCTATGGTATTGATGGTCCCGAAGACTCTGAAATGGATAGATTCTTTTCTCTGTTACAGGCAGCAGCGTGTGGTGGTGTATGGAGTTAAGTTGGATTGGGCCCAGGTTTTTTCGGGTGTCCCCCAGGGCACCGTGCTTGGACCATTGTTGTTCTAGTTATACATTAACGATATAACAGAAAATATTGACTCTGAATTAAGACTTTTTGCTGACGACTGTGTTTGCTATCGTGAAATCAAAGATATTGAAGACACGGTGAAACTTCAAGAGGATATAGATCATTTAGGTTGTTGGGCAAGGAGTTGGGGCATGAGATTTCAACCTGTTAAATGCAATATAATGCAAATTACAAGGAAACGGATCTAGAAGATCAATGCTTCCTTTACGTTGAGGGAACGGTCCTCAGTAATGTAAAAACAATCAAGTATCTTGGCATAACCATTACCAATGATCTGAAATGGAACACACGTCAGCAATATTTGCACAAAGGCTAATAGGACCCTCGGCTTCCTCATACATAACTTGGCAGCATGTGCACAAGATGTTAAAGAGTCAGCATACTAGGGACTGGTGGGTCCTGTCCTAGAGTATGGCAGTTCAGTTTGGGACCCTCAAAGTATACTTCTTCAAGATGAACTTTAGAAGGTGCAGATGGCTAAGTCCTAGTTATTGACCTCTGGCCCCACCCATGAGCCTGACCCTGCAGCTTAGGCAGTCCATAACAAAAGCAATGATGTACAAATATCATGAACCAAATATGGAAGAAATCTTCAATGCAATTACGGTGAAACTTCAAGAGGATATAGATCATTTAGGTTGTTGGGCAAGGAGTTGGGGCATGAGATTTCAACCTGTTAAATGCAATATAATGCAAATTACAAGGAAACGGATCTAGAAGATCAATGCTTCCTATACATTGAGGGAACGGTCCTCAGCAATGTAAAAACAATCAAGTATCTTGGCATAACCATTACCAATGATCTGAAATGGAACACACGTCAGCAATATTTGCACAAAGGCTAATAGGACCCTCGGCTTCCTCATACATAACTTGGCAGCATGTGCACAAGATGTTAAAGAGTCAGCATACTAGGGACTGGTGGGTCCTGTCCTAGAGTATGGCAGTTCAGTTTGGGACCCTCAAAGTATACTTCTTCAAGATGAATTTTAGAAGGTGCAGAGAAGGGTAGCTAGATTTGTAACGGGAAATTACACATATGAAACTGGGAGTATGACTGGCATTCTGGAGAAACTTAAGTGGGAATCCCTGTAAAAGAGAAGGAAAGATAGTAGACTCATAATGCTTTACAAAGGTCTGAGGGGTGCAGCCAGTATACCCATAAATGACCTTGTTCCCCCAAGTAGGCGTACCAGGAATCATCATTCCCTGACATTTCAAACCCAATTGGCTGGGACTGACATTTACAAGTCCAGTTTCTTCCCCCAGACTATTAGAGATTGGAATTCCCTAGAATGTTCACTTATTTCTGCTGCTGAGGGTGCAGAGGATTCGGTTACTAAGTTTACTTCTCTTATACAGAATCAGAATTGTTTAGATCAGAACTGTTTACTGGTGACACGTCCAAGGACAATCATTCACCAGGACCTGTGAATCAAAGAAGCTAGTCCCTAGTCCTTATAAGAGAAGTGAACTTAGTAAGTGAATCCTCTGCACACTCAGCAGCAGAAATAAGTGAATCTTCCAGGGAATTCCAATCTCTAATGGTCTGGGGGAAGAAACTGGACTTGTAAATGTCAGTCCCAGCCAATGGGGTTTGAAATGCCAGGGAATGATGATTCCTGGTACGCCTACTTGGGGGAACAAGGTCATTTGTGGGTATACTGGCTGCACCCCTCAGACCTTTGTACAGCATTATACGGGCTAGGGACTAGCTTCCCTGATTCACAGCACAGGCATTCGGTACACTGGAAGTTAGAGGGGGTCAGGACATAAACATCGACAGATAAATATATAAAGACAAGGTTACTAACTCTGCATGGGCCTTTCTAGGGGTTACTGGGTTTAACAAGCTCATTTGGATCACTCAAACATTTTTATGAATCCCTTTTTTGCCTTATGTCTCTTGGACATACTGCTCTTAGGTACGAAACAAGCATTTTCTTTTGGCTTCAAACGGTTCTCGAGTAATTCACCAGACGACCCCAGTTTCACGTTTGCCAGCACAATGTTGGCCAAGGAAAGAATGCTTTCTTTCACTACTGCACGCGCTCAGCCAAGCTCTCTTCCATTAATCTGATATGTGTACGACGAAAAACAACTGAATGTGACACAATATATGAATGTAACCAACATTTCATTACCAAACGTGAAGCCTTATCTTTTTATAATGATCTGTGTTTAGACGGGGGGTTTTACCACTGGTAGGACAATACAGACTTTAAAATGCCTTTCTGTATCATATGTTCTTTTGAGCCCAGAAATAAATGACATGTCCTCAGGAAAGTCAGTTATTTCGTTGTTTTTTTTTTTTTTTTTTTTTTCGTTTTCAGTTGGGTAGGTTGTGGTGAAGGGAGGAAAGGGTTGTGATGGGGCTTTCGATTGTTAGTTATTCATCATACTATTATTATTATTATCATTATCATTACCGCTTTTGGTGTTTAAAAAGTTTAAAAGTAAACATATGTCTTTGGTGTATGTAGTGTTTGCGAGGGGAGGCGGTGGGGCGGGGGGAGAGAGAAGGGTGCCAGCGGGATTTATTCTAAAATTAAACATATTTTTAGTTTTTTTTGTTGTTCTTTATTTCATTAATGAATTACAAAATTTAAAGCTTAAGTAAATATTTGGGTTTCCTGGGCTGAACGAAACGGGGTGGGTGGGTGAATGCCAAAACAGTTAATTCATTTAAGTCCCAGCTAGACAAATTCTACGACAACAGTATTTATGAGTACTAAATATTTGTATCATATGAACGGCAGTGACAGTGAACAGTCCCGGACGTAACATTTTAACAGTTTTAGATACTATCAGTGATTAATGGATAAAATTATTTTACGAGTGGACCAGATCAGGAGAAGAATTGAGTGCATTTATCAGTAAGCTACGAGGGTTGGCTAAAAAGAACAGATGTTCTTCATTTGGAGCCCCAAAAGTTCAAGGTTCAAGGTAGTGAATGGGGTGGGATCTGGTAGCCCATAGACTATTACTGTTGCGGTTTTTTATTTCTTCATATTATTATTATTATTATGTACTTATGCTATATTATATCTATAAGATCTACTATTTAAATAACTGACTAAATGTATAAGTATTAAAAGTAAGCACAGCCTATTACATGTATGTCCCGTTCAATGTATCGTGTGCTTTATTCTGATGTTATGATTTTTTTTTTCTTCTTTTTGACGATCGGCAGCTTTCTGTTTGCTTATGGAGATTAAGTTTCTTTAATATATGCCCTATGCTCCTATTTCCGTAGCACTAAATGGAAGTCAGTAAAACAATATTTCCACTAGCACTTTGTAATGGTTTAATAGTGTGAAATAAAATGTCTGGATATTGAGATCTTACATGTCAAAAATGAAGTCACAGCATTAAAGAAATGCTAGTTAAATCTTTCTTTAAGATCACTGCCCACTGTAAGGAACTTTCTCCTGAGGTCCGTAGGTCAAACGGAAGTTTTGGCTCATGAGGTCAAAAGGTGGGAAAATTTTGTAAACTACAGTGCAGTTCAAAGAAGTGGATTTGCTTAATTCACATGTGGGCATGTTCAAAAAAAAATGTGACCAAAGTGTGACATTGGAGGTCAAAAATAAACACTCTGCCATAGGCTTGATTTTTATTCCAGATCTATCTACAATGCTTACAGTTTACAAAAATGCATAAATCTTAATAATAGCATTACTAATAAAATTTTTATGACAATTTTTGTGAAGAGATTTACACCAAAAATCTGTTAAAATGACCAAATTTTATGAAAGCTTTGGAAGCTAAAATCATGACCATATCACTTTAAGTTTCTATCATTTGATGCAGGACACTTCCAAATTATGTAAATAAGTGATGTTTTCTATCAGAAACCCCTGAATGAAATACAAATTTAAATTTTAACTTCATTTTGATACACTTTTTTAGAAGTAGAGTTTTAAAAACTTCCATATCTTCTCTTTACTTGGCTGTGACTCAATAAAATGTGAATTGGGATGATGACATATAAATAGAAAACTAATCTAGAGAATGATTGTTGATATAAAAACATACTGGTAGTGGTGATGCTATGTCAAAAATGTGCTTAAAGTTTCAAGAAATATGTTACACTCCTGAGTATTATTTTCAAACTGCTGGAATTTGCATCACAAGAACTTAAATCATTGATTAAGTGTTCTATACAATAAAGTAACACTGACTGCATGTTGTTAACATCATTTTTTTCCAAATTTATTGGCTTCATACATGTGATGAACTCCCGATGACCATGTGGGAGATTTGGATTTCATTTCAGGGAGATTATGTTCTCCATCAGGGAGACTTTCTGACGGCAACTTTGATGCGTCGTTTCACATACTTTACTGTATTTTTTTCTTATTTTAAACAGAACATGAACTATAGTACAGTTTGTTTAGTTTACTTTTGAGTTTCTCCCCCAGCCCCTCCCCTGCCCCCCCCCCCCCCCCCACACACACACAAAAAAAAAACCACCTCCTTTCTTTAATTATTATAATTATTCATTTATCATTATATTACTGTTATTTGTATCATTAGTTTGGTATCTGTATGGCACAGAATCTAGCTTTTGCAAAAGGGTATTCTTGAGATTTCATACAGATTTGCCTCCCTTGAAATTTCTATTTTAGTTTTATCTTCTTATCTTCTTTCATAAACAAAGTTTTGTTTAAAGGTACATGTACTCAGAGCTGTAAAAACTGATAAAAATGTATATAACAATGTTCAAATTCTGTTTTTGACACAAACAATACCCATGCACAAGACAGAAATATCAAAACTTTCATGCATAACTTTTACACCATTAACGATCAAAGTTATCGGCCATATATAATAAATTCAGATGTCATTTGCCGTTCGGGAGAAAAAGTACCTTACGGAGTGAGCGACAAGTGAAGACACCGATCAGCCTGCACCTCTGTTCAGCCTAAACAGAGTTTTGCATTTGTTGCCTATACGTCTAAGGGAATCTAAGTCGTGAAAACAACTCTCCGACTGTATTGCGCATTTTATTTTGTGTAGTTGTGAAACAGGGCTATCGGCTTCTTTTCACGTGACATATCTTCTTTAACACATTTCGTTGGTAATTCTTACACGGGTCAGTGAGTTTATTAGTGACCTGATTAATGGGATTAATGTCAACAGACATGACGGTTTGTTTATTGCACAGTCAAAACAATATTTGATACTGTGAATACAGGTCAATACACATGTGGATATCTCCTTACTGGCAGGGAAAAAGGGCATGGCATTGGAAAAGGGGTATCAGAAAAAAAATTTGAAAGGAAAACTCAGCATCCGGGAGATTCTGAAGGCTTTCCGGGAGCGCGGGAGATGGACTTCATTTCCGGGAGACTCCCGGATGATCCGGGAGACATCACATGTATGTGGCTTCTTTAACAAGAAAACTTGGTCTTTTGCTCAGGAGTGTAACACTTTTCAGCCGTTTGTTGGTACTGCAAAAAAAAAGTGGAATATTCTGCCTTTAGATTTCATTATGATGTTGTCTTCACTATAAATGCAAATTGCACTCATTGCTATAGCAAAAAACCAAAATCATATCTTTCAGCTCAATGAACTCATGCTTGGGTATGCCACAATATATTTGCTATTCGGCTGTCTAAATTCACACAAATCAAGCAAATACTGAATTTAATCAATTTCTTCTTCACTCTTTCTTTTTTTCTTTACCTGAATATCATTACCTGTTTACAAAAGACAATACAGAAATAAAGTTCCATACCGGTTTCAGAAGCTGATGGTCACATTATAAATCAGTAGAAAATGTCCCATCCTAAAATATCATTAACCTCAAAATCTTGTCAAAATAGATGGCACTGCATCAAAAAACATTTTCAGATGTTGGAAACATTATATTTAGCATGAATAGTCCAAATATGTTGATGTAGGGGAAGAAAAAGTGTCCAAAATAGCATTAAACTTAAAGTGCTCAGGAGTGTAACACCTTGCACAATACATGTCGTAGCAAAACCCAAATTAAATCATATGATATCATTATCTTGGTCACTTTTATCTTATTATCTTTTACAAAACACTTGATATTCATGTAAGGATATTATTTGGAATGCCTCATAGTGATAGATATGAAGAAAGTGGAATCTCAAAATTTTCAACTTTTGGCCAGTTTCATTGCAGTACAGCTTTATTTATGTTTAGAAGTTAAATTTATGTTCCAATATTGCTTGAGGGGGGCTTGGTCTTCATGTATGTGCCTAATAAATGAAAATAACACTGCTTGTTGTAAAGAAATAAGCTATTTTTGTCTTTTTCAAAAAAGTGTTACACTCCTGAGTGGCTTAAGTGGTACATAGGAAGAAAATATGAGCCAAGATGAAGACTTCCTGTGTACCAATTATCATGATGGGTCAAAGACTTTTCATACAAGGCATGAAAGTTTACTAAAGCTATCCCTAGAAAAAGTTACGGGGTTCCAAATGTCAAATGTTACACTCCTGAGTTCAAGGGGTACTTCAGAAGAAGTTGTTTACATTCTGAGATGGATGCTGGTACAGCAACTGAAAAATTAGCAATACAATATACCACGTTTATTCAATGTTTCAGACCATGTTATAGAGATTAGAAGCATCAAATATAAAAATGACACCCATTTACATAAGAACTTCTTCTTTTTTGGTGCACCAGAAATTCAGCATAGTGCTGTTGAGTTTAGCCATACTTTTTCCATGGGTTATGATGAAAGGTCATAAATCTTACATTTTCATGCAGCCCAAAGGACTGGAAAGTCAAACAGCTGGCTAATAAGTATGGTAACCGGCAGAGTTTTGTAAAAATGCAAGCAGAAAATTCAGTGATCAAAAAAATGTCACACAAAAAGCGTTACACTCCTGAGTTTTTTGGCTATATTTTTGACCGTAACTTTTTCATTACTCAGACTATTTTAATGAATTTTGGCAGGTATCTTCAGGGCGACATGATACATCTTCAGCAACAAAAATAATGGACTATTAAAGCCCTGTTTTCTTTAAAATGCTCTGAAATGCTTCGGTCACATTTTTTTTGAACATGCCCATGTGTAAAAAATTTCTGTTTCAGTGAAAATGTTAGTTTTCAAATATCATTTTGAATTCAGGTACTACAGTTTTATTAACACACATTTCCAGTTATCTGTTCAGTGAATTTTATTGTGGAATAAAAGAGAAACATTGCAGTGAAAACAGAAAATTTCAATATCCGGTGACTTGAACTGGCCCATAGATATTGTACTAGCAATGGGAGGTCATGTGATCAGCTGTTGACATAGACGCCAGCAAACTACGGAAATAGCGGAAACTACGGAAATAGGAAAATTGGGTATAAAGTGTTTCAGGCTTGCCGAGGCAACATGCGTCTTAAAAAGTAAAATTTTTACATCTGTTTTTTATAATAAATTCTAACACAGTGCGCCTATAGAAGCAATGGAAAGTTGCCGTGTTTTATTCTGCAACAATTCACTGTTACGGAGCGCGTGAGTCTACCTGCTGACGTCACTGCAATAACTGACGTAATTTTGTAACGTTTTGAGACGTTAGACGGTGTAACGTCTCTTTTTCTTTCTTAAATCGCCATAAAAACGTACATTTATCTTAGATACAGTTCAGAATATTGGCGGGAGCATGAACGCGCTGGCAGGAAGGTTGGGAGAGATTGAATGAAAAGGATAGTTTTTCAGGGGTTTTGAGTGTTAGAATCGAAATAGTTCAGCTCTAGCATTGAATTGTTGAGTAATAATTCACTGTTTGTCGGTCAGTTGTAAGTAGATATATCACTCGCGCTCCGCGCTCGTGATATGATCTACTTTACAACTGACCTCCAAACAGTGAATTATTACTCAACAATTCACTGCTAGAGCTGATCTATTTCTTAAGCATAAAGCGTAATGGTGTGTTTTCACCGTCGCCATGTGTAACCAAGCAAACCACGTGACCGTAAAACCGGAAGCGCGGTTTCCCGAATTGCCCGAAAATAGGTACCCAACGAACATGAAATTTTTCGAAGCTTTCTACACTGCAAAGACAACTTTCAACATATTACCAAATATAAGACAATATACAAATAAGTGGTATCATACTATAAATAGATTGCTAAATAGATTTACCGAGAAGACATCTTTCTGGTGCAGAAATTGTGATTTTAGCGAATCGCTTCAAGCACTGCATTTCACGGCTGCACTTGTTTCAACTGAGATGATCGGGTATGAAACCCACCACCCGCACCCGCACCCGTTCTCAAAACCCACCACCGGAAATTTTAGTGGCGACATTTGAAATATAAACAAACGGTCAATTCTAGAATTTTATGGTTATATATATGGGGGTTTGTATGAACAATTTATGGTATAAAATTCTTTTCCGACAGATTTAGTTTTAAGTCGAAAAAGAGATTTGTTGTAATTTCGGGGGTATGAAACCCACCACTCGCCACCGGGAAATTTTTATCGATTATTCCCATTTATAGCTTAATTAATTGAGATAATTTACATTGATTGTTACTATTTCGACTCTTTAACCAAAACCTCGCCAATTCTGTTTGAAAACATTAAGAAATTTATAATATATAGAGAAATAAACGACTTTTTGCGAAAATAGAATTTGTTCTAAAAATAGATATCCATGACGGCATTTAGCTACACCAAGAAACCGCAACGTACTGAAATATAGGGGACAACAAACATTAATCGAAAGGAGTCTAAGGGGTTATTGTGGTGAGCCCCAAACAGTGTTTATTTAAGGATATTTTATTGGCTGAATATTACCCTTTTGATTGTTCAATAGTTAGAACTTTCATGAGGTCAAGCCAACAGAAACTGTTAAGCTCGGCATGGTATGAAACACACCACCAGCACCCGTACTTAAAACCCATCACCAGAAATTTTAGTGTGGCCTATCTTGGTATACATATAATTTTATTATCATTATTTATAATTGTAGATATAAGCTTTTGGTATCCAAAAACCGTTTAAATTTTTTTTCTGGTATATATTATGAGAAAGCAACATTAATCCTGTCAAGGTTTGTGAAACCCATCACTTGACACTGTGTATTATGGTTGTTGGCATTTGGAGGGTTCCAAACTTGGGAAGCCATGAAAAAAAAAAAAACAATGAAGAAATCTTCAGGTGTTGGAGTCCTCCTATGGCACCATAAGAAGCATAGTAAGGCATGAAACTACCAAACGCTGACACATACATAGACGGCCAGCAAAGCGTTCAGCTCCCTCTCTCCTCATGATGTATCACAATGCCGTACACACACACACACACATACACACACACACACACCCACACACACACACACACACACACACACACACACACATCTTCCATTACTCGACCAGCATTTTCTATGCTTCTATGCTCTCATTATGCCTCAGACATCTTTGACCATAACACAGTCAGGTCCAGGTATGAAAATTATGAGTATGTGTATTACGTGTTGTGTTCCATGTGTAAAATTTGTAGTATCTATCAATTCTTGAACTGTATCTAGGTATCATTATTTAACAGACTCTAAATGTCTGTGTGTGTTAGAAAGAGAGAGAGAGAGAGAGAGAGAGAGAGAGAGAGAGAGAGAAACAGACGGACAGACAGACTATGAGACGTATGTTCTTCGTCAGGGTTTTGTACCATGCTGAGAGTAACTTTGTTGTTGTAAAAGGTTATAGCTTGACTTCATGAAAGTTTTCTAAGTACTGAACAAGTAATAATAATGAATGAAAGGTGTCAGTGTTTCGCCACTATTACCCCTCAGACTCCCTCTGCAATTATTGCTTGTCCCCTTTATTTCAGTACGTTGCGGTTTCTCTGTATAGCTAAATGCCGTAATGGATATCTCTTTTTAGAACGAAAATTAGTTTCACAAAAAGTCGTTTATTTCTCTATATATTATAAATTTCGTAATATTGTCAAACGACATTGGCGAGGTTTTGGTTAAAAAGTCGAAATAGTAACAATTAAGGAAACTTATCTCAGTTAATAAAGATATTAATGGAAATAACCAATAAAAATCTCCCTGTGGCGAGTTGTGGGTTTCATACCCCCGGAATTGCAATAATTCCCTTTTTTGTCTTAAAACTAAATCTGTCGGATAAGAATTTTATACCATAAATAGTTCATACCAACCCCCATATATATAACCACAAAAATCTAGAATTAACTTTTGTTTATACCTCAAAGGTCGCCACTAAAATTTCCGGTGGTGGGTTTTGAGCACGGGTGCGGGTGGTGGGTTTCATACCCGATCAACTGAGATTGCGGTGATACTAATCACTGGTAATGTTTTTTGTTGGAATCCAGCCAATACTGGCTCAACAGCTTACGCTGAATATGGGCTTATTTATTTTAGCTTAAGAACCACTGAATATGTCCTCACATACATCAATGTCAGTAGCCAATTAACAATGTTAAACTTCCATAAAAGGACCAAACAGTCAATTTCATCTGTAGTAGGAGAATCCTCGCTGTATCATCTCTTGATTATACATTAAACTATCCTTATCACACTTCTATCTTCCTCATTATTAATACACGCTATATCATAGATATCACTGATGTCAACGCTATCTATTTTCATATGATTTATAGATATGCTGTATGTACTCTACAATATTTACATCATCTGAAGCTTAAGTCTCATCTTGATTATCTAGTATAAGTCCAAGAATCACGCTCGTTGCCTATGCAGAGCATAACACATGTTTCTGGATAATTTTGCCACCTTGTCAACCATTTCAGCATCAATGATTAAGTCACCATTATCAGATGTAACCGAACAGTCCAATATAAACTCTGTAAATCTTTCAGAGTCTTTTAGTAAGTCATTTATGCTTGCTATAGGATTTCGTGAACTCAGAATGTCTATAAATTTCTGTATGAACCCCTGCCTTACTCCGTTTAGCCCACTGCACTCTACCAGAAAATGTACGCGAGTCCCAGCATTGGCCTCACAAAGGGTACAAGTATCATCAACCGCATGCTGGTTAAATCTGGCTCTATTCTCTTGCAGAATATATGTTCTTGTGAGTAGACGAAGCTTTAGATTCGCTCTCTTGACTGACCAAACATCATTTGGCAACATTCTCCATGACTGATGTACCTCACCAACACACATGGACTGAATGTTTAAATACTTCAGAGAATTCCTTACTTCGTGTAACCATGTTAATCTGTCATACTGGTCAATATGGAACTTAACCTTTGCCTTCCACTCGGTCATACTTTCTATTTCCCTATCTGCTGTATAGATATTTGGGAGACTGTACTTTTGAAGGAATCTGTTACAGACTGCAAACCAACTTTTACTATTGAAAGATTTTACAGCCATCTGTCTCAGAGCTATCTGATATTCAAGAGTTTCTCTGTGAGACACTACATTCCCCAGCAGAGTCAGATTTCTCAGATCCAATTCCTGCTGCATTTCAGCACTGGAGTAAGTATGCCAGCCCCGGATCCAGGGGGTGGGCTTTGGGGCTTCAGCCCCGCCATCTGGGCCTCTGTCTTATGTATAATATGTAGGCATCCAGATAATAAGGAGTATTTGGTGACAGTTTGAGTGAATTTATGTGGTTAGAGTAAAATATATGTTGTGACATCTCATTAGAATCGCCTCGACGAGGCGATTCTAGTGAGATATTACAAGATGTATTTTAAGGCCAAAATGACATTATCAATAATTCTCATCAAACTGATCCCTATATTGACCCTAATTATGTCATATATTTTTAAGCCCCTCCCCTCACACACATACACATAAATATATCGGCACCTTTCAGCCCTACCAGTACGTGGTGTTCTGGATCCGGGCCTGTATGCCTTGTTTCAACTGCGGTGGAACATATATAGCTATCTCTTAGAATGCAATTAATCATGGTAGCCAAAGTCTGGTACAGAAGATCTGGCGCAAATCTAAGGTGTTCTGCTCTAAGCCCAAACACGTCCTGTGCCTTGTTTGTCTTAAAGGCCAGCCGTGACTATAAAAGGCAGATTAGGCTCATTTCTCTCAGTATTGGACGGACACACGGCGCCAGGTGTGTGCAACTATGGTTACGTACCGTTGAGCCACTTGGGTAACGTCGATACGAGAATTGAACAGAACATTTCTCTCAGTATGATTTTAGACACCAAAGGGTCAAGAGCTCTGCCATGCATTTTGATTGGCTACTGGCTAATGGTAAAGGTTACCTGTAAAATGATTGACAGGTCTTATCAGCTGAGTCAGTGAAGTGTTTTTCCAACTTAGTCTATATGACACCAATAAAATAAAATCTGTTTATTCTGGGACAATTGCATTATAGAAACAAGCAATGACAAGTTATTATGTTCATCATCTTTGCTTTCATTACTTTTACTATTATTTTTATTATTTATTTATACATACAGTTTCTTTCAATATTCATTATAAATCTTGTAATGACTTCAATAATAATGACAGATCTCCTTTGAACTCAGAAGTGATGACAATAGAAATGATAATGATAATAATAATAATAATGATGATAATAATAATAAATGAAATAAAAAGATATTAAATAATATTAAATAGTTTTCCTTTTATTTCAATTATTCTTATTTTGATAACTTATTACAATTTATGTCATAATTTCATTACCTTTGCTTTCATTACAATTAATATTATTATTATTACTATTACATTGTTATAATAATTTTAATTTCATTATCAATAATTTTATCATTAAAATTGTAATAAAAATAAAATGTTATACAAGTGCATATTTCTCTTTGGCTGAAATAAATACAATGATCTATGAAATAGTGGACAGATTTTAGTTCAGACCTGTAAATCTATATCTGACATAATTTTCATTCATATTGTTAGAAATATGATTTTTTTCTTTGCATCGTGAGAACTAAATAAAAAAAGTAGAACTTCAAGCTATCTGATTTTTCTATCATACCTCAAAATATAATTCATGACTTTATTGCAAAACTGTAAATGCATGACAAATTGAAGCATGGCTTAAGCTCAGCCCTCTTATACAGGTAAAATCTGCTGGCCGGGTGAACGACAATCCCGGCCTTTAAACGATCGGACAATGTTCAAGACCTCTTTAGGCGTTACTCTTAGATGCTGTACTTTATCCTGAGAGGCCATCGACTCAATCAGGAGCTGATCCAGAGACACTTGCGCCTAATGCTGAATGATGTTTCTATTCTATCCCCTTACTAGGTTGTTGGGCCACCATGGACGACTTCTAAACAATCCCTTTTACCATGTCCTGTTTTCAGCTGCCCTAATTGAGCTGGCAAAATCCATCTCTGTCCACTCTTTAATATTGTCTTCCCACCTCTTCTTCTGTCTACCTCTTATTCTTTTTCCTTTCACTGAACCCTGTCTAAGGGACCGACCATTTGATATTCTGGGGGAGGGTGGGGGGAGGGGGGGCTGGTGTTCTTGATGGAGACAGGACATTTTATTTCACTGGCCTATGGAAACAATTTCTTTTTTTTCACCTTGAGGGAGCTAATTTCTTTTTTTTTACAAACTAACTCAAACAGGTTATTTTATTTTAATTTTATAGGCTGAACTATCAGATCCTTGTTTACTTGACCTTAAAATCCTTTTAATTTACCCACATCAGTAATTTTTACACCTTTTTTTCCTCACAAAAAGAACATGTAATTGCTGTCTTTAACCAGGCTAAGGGCATGGCCTAGCTTGCTTCTGCAAACCAGTGCCTGGAGCATGTTACTCTCTTAATCTAAGGTACAGATATAAAAATTCCTGTATGAGTTTGGAATAAAATTAGGCCTTAAATTAGGGATATTTTTGCCAAAAGTTAGGGCTATTTTGGCAAAGTTTTAGGGCTAACATTAGGAATTTAGGGTTTTTTTCTAGCCCAAGCATATGCCCAAGTATGCTTTATTCGCACTTTAAAAAGTTTGATAAATACTTACTGATAGAGTCACATTTTACATAAATGCCATAATAAAATGGCTGAAAGTTCTGTGCTAAGAAGTTAAGAAACGGGGGTCTGGGGGCCAGCCCCCCCAGAAGCCAGAGACATTATAACAAGAGCTTCGCAAGCGGTGCATAATCCGCCCGTTTCAGTGTCATTAGGAGTTACAGAATGAACAAAATTGTTTATAAAAGGATGGACAGGCAGACAAACAGGGGGAAACAACTCTCTAATTCATGACTGCAATGTTATTAAACATATAACACATCAAATGCTATACTATTAGCATACTAAAAATCAGCTTCAAGGAAAAAGCAGCTCAGAAGTTGAGAAATGACAAAGTCAAACAAGGGAGATAATTCATAAACTAATTAAACTAGAGTACCATTCTTGGTCATAATACATTCCCATGACAATATACACATCACCATAAAATTTTGTTAAAGTATTTCCAGCAGTTAAGGAGTTACAGAGAAAAACGGAAATTGATGCAAGGGCAGATAATTCAGGAAGAAAGTAAGCCAGAGTTCTGGTTCATGCTCATAATACATTGCCCCATTATTATACACATTCCTAAACAGTTTCATTAAAATATTTCAAAGGGTTAAGGAGTTATGGAGTGAATGGGGGAATGGGGCTAGCCTTAAAAAAACTAATCAAAGGGAGGGAACAACCATTCTTATATGTGACACACTGTCTTGTGATCATGCACATTGCTATAAAGTTTCAGCAAGAAATTCCAAATGGTTACTAAGTTATTGAATGCACAAGACTAGTAGGGTAAAAAATAATCAAAGGGGCATAACTTGGAAAAAGGGGAGCAACCATTACTGTACACGACAGTTTTCCCCATCCTAATATATATGCCTACAAAATTTCATATCTCAAACTGTTACTGAGATATGGTGCACACAAGAATGTTGACGGACGGACCGATGGACGGACAGATGGACGGGCAGCACCATGCCATAATGCGTCCGTTTTTTCAAATGGAATTATCTGCAGACTATTTTTGGGGGGAAATTTTGGGTGGAGCCAGGTTATTTTTTCACTTACTTTTGAGGCCAGATTATTTTTTTAAACTCCCTTATGAGCCAGGTTATTTTTTTCTTGCATATCTAAAGACAGGGAATTTTTTTGATAAATATACCAGGCCCCCCCAGAATATCAAATGGTCGGTCCCTAATCATTTTAGCTAAACCAGAAGACCTTGAGACGTGACCAAACCACCTTAGTTTCTGTTTCTTGACCAGCGTCAGAGTTCATCATATTCTTCAATGGTTGCTTGGATCTTTCTGCGAGCCTCCTCATTGGTTATATGGTCCTTGTACAAAATGTTCAGTAACCTTCAGTAGCATCTCATCCCAAAGGCCTGCATTCACGGCGTTCCCACTGTGCTGACGGCCTGTTGAAGACGTTCGTTTGCACAACAGAACGAAGTCTTCGTCAGTTGTATGTTTGTTCACGAAGTTGGTGATTCGAGGACGCAGCCTCGTCAAACAGGGTGAGCGGCACTCGGAGGTAATTGAAATAACTAGAAGGATCCTCATATCACAGCTCAGGCATGAGATGATGAAAGTGGCCATGCTGAAACTGTCTAGCTTCCTCCAGCCATGGCCGGACCCAAAGCATTCTACGCCTTTGGGCCCTCCTCCGTCGTCATCTTCCAAGAATGATGTGAACAGCATCTGCAGCATTTTGGAACTGCTGGACCTGCATATAGGCAAGCAGGAGTCCAGCTTGCTGGCATACGTCGGACATTGTGAAAGGAATGCTTATTTGCATATCTCGTTTTTATAGTATTTTGTTTGCTTTTGTCATAATTGTTTGCATATCTCATTTTTTAATCTATTTTGTTTGCTTTTGTCATACAAACGCCGATGGGCGCGGTAAAAGCTCCAAGGGAGCACAATTATCGCCATGACAGCTTCTTAGTCGTTGTAAGAGCGCAGTAAAATAAATGGCACTCTGTATAAGCATATAGCATGTATAGATGCATCGTATAAGCGGGTTAAGGACACAGTGACATCTCAAAGAACGCCGTACAATCTCCGTGCGAACGCCACGGACGACCACGGCGTTTGCACCCTTGTGCGCACCCGTGGAGCTCCTATTGCATTGTAGGAGACCTTACTGTGCAGCTATGGTGACCTTATGGCGACCCCACTGCGCTCTTATTAGAACGCCGAGTGACAGCGTTTGTTTTGAGCATGCTCAAAGTGTGCGCCGTCGCTCAGTATTCTATGCGATCCCACAGCATCTACTGGCAATGCCACTGCGTTGCTGCAGTGATGCTTGCGATCGTACTGCGCGCACCTCGGCATTCTGCATTTTTCTTGGATGCCGTGGGATCACTGTGAGAACGCTGCTCTGGTGTGACAGGGGTTTAAAGTGTGGACATGAATTTGCATATAAGGTAAATCCAATCAAGGGAAAATAACACACTATGAAACCTAGAGGTGACATACTGAAATCTGACATATCATTTTGACCGGTTCTACCTGCCTGTAAACTATCATGGAAGTATTAAAACTAGTAATTAAGTTATAAATTGGACATTGAATTGCAACTGAAATCCATCAAGGGGAAATAACTCAGTAAATATAAGTGTGAGAGCAGCCATTCCTATACCCAAATACATTGTCATGAGTTGTTTTCCACAAATGCATAGTATCATAAAACTATTCCTAAGGATTTTAAAAATATGGTGTGGACAAGAAATTACAGCTCCAACATCCAAGGCCGGGCCGGGCCGGGTAGCGCAATCGGTAGGGCACCTGACTCGTAAGTCAGAGGTCCTGGGTTCGAATCCCGGTCTGGCAACATACTTTCGTTTCTCCTTCCCCTGATTCAAGAAGGGCAGTTGTCAGTTACTGGCGAAAGTATGTGCACTTAGTACTGGTTAACCGCTTAGGAGGTCTAAGCCTGCCCAGGAATAGTGTGGTTAGCTTAACTGACCGTCCCAACATGACCTTAGTTGTTTACCGTGGACGTTAAGCATCAAATCAACCAACCAACCATCCAAGAAAAAATAGCTCAGAAAGTGTGGAAGCAAAGAGTTGTATGTTCTAACTGTGACTTATCATGAAAATATTTCAAAGGGTGTTCAAGTCACGAAAATGTTTATGACTGGACTGATGGGCAGATGGATGGACAGACAAAAGGCTAATCCCTGTATCACACAAACCTTAAGGTCGAGGATAATAATGGTTGAAAAGAGAGTAGATGACAGAAGGAATCCTTATCTAACTACATATGTTGTTCTGCACAGAAAACAATTGAAAAGAGCAATTAGTGCACACTCAGATCAGACTGCTCTTCTACACTGTTTGCTATTCCATCTGCATCTTTTGGATGCTTTACTGCATTGTAAACTATTCCAATTTAGGACAATAACCATAATTACTTATGCTGTCCTGTTGTTTTTCTTTTTCACACACAGTTGTTATAGATTTCTTTTTTCCATTTTATGGTAGTTTTTTTTTTCCAATTTTTATGGTATCATGGTAAGACAAAGAGTCAAACTGGTTTGAAACAAAACATAATTTATTTGGAATGAAACAATAAATGAAGCAATATTGTGACAATCTTGTGTATATTATATACATGTACATATAACAATTTAGTTCATTTTTAAAATTAAGCTGTCAATTTTCAGTAAACTATTTGAGCCAACCTTTAATAAAGTGATCATTACATTTGACTCATTATTTCAAAGGCTGATATCTCAAAGTACCCTACGTTAAAGAATATAGTTGGGACATATTTCCTATTTTTCAAACTCTGTTATCTCAAACTACTGGTATCTCAAAGTAAATTTTCTGGTCTCAGTAGTTTGAGATGAACTTTGACTTTTAGATAATGAGGGCTGACTGTACTTCATATCAAGGCTTCTGGCAGAAGAAACCAAATTTGGAGGGGAAAAAAAATCAGATTTTCCTATTTCAGAGGTAACTATGTGATGTCACAGTGAAGAAATATACCGCTCACAAAAAGTAGGGGATATTATGACATAGAAGTGTGTACAAAAATTAATAGTAATGGCTGGGTTAGTTTGTTGTTGTATATTGACAGAACACTATTCAAGTAATTATATTCAACTAAAACAGAAAAAGTCAATGCAGGTCATGTGACCTAGAGCAGCACATAAAGGACTATGGGGTCTACACCTCAATTTCACATCGGCGAAAAAAATTCTTTTGGACCCTCAGATTCTGTGTACAATAAAATTCTCCATAATTTTCTAAACTGAAAACACCCACTTTGATAGGCTTTATTGCGTTATTTAAGGTGTAGGGCAGTTACAAATGTCACAATATGTGAGACAATTCACCACACAATGGTATCTTTTATGCCTATCATTTTCTCCTGTGATAAAACTGCATGAAAAAAGTATCTGTATCTTGTTAACTGAGGCATTAGGCGTCTGTCTTAGTAAAGTTTCCATAAAAATTATTAGTCATTGCTGCACTGGATTCGTGTGAAATTTGGGTGTCGACCCCTTGTCTACTTCCAATTTACTCTAGGTCACGTGACAAGCTTAATCATTTCAATATTCATATTGAGGGAAAATTGTGAATATTTGTTTTATGAATTATAACAGTTTAATATTCATTTACTTATTTTCCTTACTTCTGCTGCTTTAAATGTCTTAATATCCCTTGCTTATTTTGAGCAGTATATGACATATGTTTGACAAGATCCACCAAAATTGACTTAAGACCAACATACCCCGGTAATTTGACATTCACTGCCAAAATTTTGTTGCTAAATGCCATTTTTAGAACTTGTTGATCACTATACCAGTATCCCTGCAGCCCCTCCCCCCCACACATACCCCCACCCCATCCTCCCCCCCCCCACCCCATCCTCCCCCAGGGTATTTGTTAGAACAAATAGGGCACAGTATGTGTAAAATTTCCATACTTCTTTGCACATATAAAGGCAATATTTTATTTTCATGAAATTTTCCAGCTGCGAAGTTTTGATACAATTTTGAATATATCAAAACCTACAGTACAATCAGACTGAGCCGCAACACAAGAAAACCAACCATTTGAAAGTGGTTGTGCACCCAAGGCAGGATCAGATCAGCCTGGGCATCCGCCCAGTCTGATCAGACTCTTCCCTCAGCACTTAAAGGGTAGCTAAGGGTCTAAGCTATCTCCATGCAGCCAGCGAAGACTCTGATCACACTAGGTGGATGCCAAGGCTGATCTGAGTCTGGGCTGAGTGCACAACCACTTTGTTTGTTTTCCCGTGTCGCAGCTCATACTGTAAACAGCCGTCATTGTATCATGACTGTTACGACTGAGGCACACAGTATGAACATAAACACCATGAAACTATCACAAATACAGCCAGGTTTACAGTAATTAAGTTAATGGGTACACTTTCATGGGAAGCAACTTATGCCATTCTCATTTTCACCATCCATTTCAATGGAGGTCAACTCTTAAAGGAGAGAATTTGCTCCTCTAGAAGCAAATTCTTTCTTTTAAGAGTAGACCCCTTTTTGGAATCTTTGTACCCCAAGGAAGTTGCTACAAAGCTGATTCCCATTGCAAAAAACAGCAGAAAAACATGGAGGTGTAGCCAGATACCTTAAAAAAACATTATCAAAACATTAAGTACCTGTTCCTACAAAATATAAACTTCCGTATATCTGGTTTATTTATTTAAGCAATGAGCTTGATTTTTCTAGGGTATATTGAAGTGTAAACTACATTGAGTTACATGCAAAGTGAATGAACCCCAACTTTGCTAGTGTCCCGATGTAGTTTACACTTTGATAAACATCAGAACAAATTAAGTTTGTTGCTTATATTTACATTTGTTTCAATCAAAAACTTGAAAAAAAATCTTATATAAATGCTAAAATTGAAGCAGTAAAGCATTTACATGCATTTTTTCTGCTAGCAGGGGAGCATGGTCGCTGACCTCATGACATTGCTGACATCCAATCAGATTGTAGAAAGCCATGCTTAATTCTTACGTTATTTAAAGTCCTGTCATGTTGCATGGCTCAATGTAGTTATTGCATTTAGGGACCAGTATAAAATCCTCCCGACAAACTTTTAACAAATTTCTGTTAAAACAAACAAACATTTGTACTTGTTATGTCTTGTTTGAGTGATTTTACACTAAAATGCCTGTGGCAGTTCTGTGATTTGACTATAGTAACCAATGAATAATAACAATATTGATGTACAGGGTCACTTTTGTTCTCTAATCAGTTCTGTACCCTATCCTTAGCAGTTTTAGTCTGACACTTTTTACTCATAAACTGACAATTTAAATGCCATTTAAATGACCAGCCTGAGTTAAGAGACCACCTGTTTTAAGAGACCACTTTTCTTACTTCCTTAGGGTAGTCTCTTAATAGAGGTTTGATTGTACAAGTATGCACCCTGTCTTTCTTGATATCAACATGATAAATGCAAAAATTCTCTTGATCACTTCAGTTCAGTTCGCAGGTTTCAACTGGGTATTCAAATCATGATCATTAGGTAATGTACTGTTCTTATTAACAGTAAAATAAGTGAGATCTGCAACTTGAAAAAGTGTATCACCATAAGGCATTTTTTTCTAATAGTGAAGCTGAACTATGTAAGACTATGAATTGGAAACAAGAAAATGAAATGTTATGTACCGGTATTTTAAAAATAATGATTGTCATAAACAAATGTAAGAGAAGTAGAGTGGAATTTTCACTCCTTTCTTAGATATATGGGTACACCTTCATGTATTCCAACTTTTTTACAAAGCTGAACAACTTCTGTGACTTCCTGTTTGTATCCCTAGACAATATAGTCCTTCCAAAATGGGGTCTACTCTTAAAGGAAAGAATTTGCTCCTCTAGGAGCAAATTCTTTCCCTTAAGTGTTGACCCCAATGGCAAGGGAAAGAAAAATGAAACAAGCAGAGTTACTGCCCCTGGAAGTGTACCCATTCACCTTAACAGCATAATAACATACACATCAAAGCTACTTTGACATTATTTAGCTTAAAACTCTACTTTTACCACACATTTTATATGTCACCAGCATTGGAGTCATGCAAAATGAACATATGAGCCGCGACACGACAAAACCAACAAAGTGGCATATGTGCCAAGCAAAGACTCAAAACAGCTTGGGCATTTGCCCAGTCTGATCAGAGTCTTCGCTGTCAGCACAGACGTAGCTTAGACGCTTAGCTTACCTTGAAGCGTACAGCAATGAATCTAATCAGAGTTGGCAGCTGCCCTGGCTGATCTGACTCCATGCCCGCTGCACATGCCACTTTGCTGGTTTTATCATGCTGGGGCTCATATGTGCAAGCTGCATAGAGCCCAATCAGCCTGCACATGAAGCATGGACCTAACATTCAGGTTCTTATTAAGGTGTATAGGTACACAAATGGACACAACTTTTCAGACTTCCTATTTGATACTCTGGGCATGAAAGTCTTCCAAGAAAGGGCCCATTCTAAAAGGGAGAGTTTTGCTCCTAAAGGAGCAAGGAGATCCTAAAGGAGCAAATTCATTCTGGCCCCCAATCAGAAAGGAGGCAGAGATGAAAATAGTAGAGTTGCTGCCGTTGAAAGTGTACCCATTACCCTTAAAACAAATAATTTCTCAGGATCCATATATAGCTGAGGCAAACAGGGGAGGCTGATCACACTGCTCAGAAATTGCGACTGAACAGAGTCGTTAATGTCTGCTTATGATATATAATCCATTTTTTCACAGCACGACTCTTTCTGATTTCATTTTTAAGGTGAATGGGTATACTTTCAGGGGAAGCAACTCTGCCATTTTCATTTTTGCCTCCCTTCTCAATAGGGGTCAACTCTTGATGGAAAGAATTTGCTCCCTAAGGAGCAAGTTCTTTCCATCAAGAGTAGACCCCATTTAGAAAGGGCACCATCCTCCAGGGAAGCAAATTTGAAGTCACAAAAATTGCCCCCCTTTGTAACCAGAGGACCATTGGTCCTGTAGCTCACCTGAGTCCATTCATCCTCAGCACTCAGGGGTAGGTAACTCTAAAGTAAATTGTACAATGTGGCCTAATTTCAACGTTGACTGAGTTGTTAGTCTATGGAAACTTTAAAATGCCATAGCAATGAAACCACCTGGGCAACAATAATAGAAAACAATATTTATGTAGTGGCTAATATCATGAACATGTATGCAAAGAATCACCTTCATCCCCCTATATAGTTTTTGAAGAAAAGATTTTTGAATATTTTTTCAATTTTTTTTTTCTTTATGTTGCCATCATGGCAACTAATCAAATTCGGTGACTTGAACAAAATTAATATGAATATGAATCATAGAGGACCACTCAAGAAACATTTCTGTAGGAAAAAAATCCAAATAACTGCAGTCAGATAGCAAAAATTGCGGATTTCCATTTTTCCCATTATAAGCCAATGGCAACTTTAAGTTGCCATAGCAGCCAAACTGCTGGGGCAATTGCCAAGAAAAACAGTATTTTTATAGAAGGTAGTACCAAGATCCTTACTGTGAAGTTTGAGCTTTATTGGTTGCATAGTTTCTGAGGAGATGATTTTTGAATATTCTTTCTATTTTTAACCATTCGGTTGCAATGGCAATCAGCCAAACAGCTCAATTTGCATAAATTTGATATGGCTGGTTGGGGACTACTCAAGGAACATTTCTATAAAAGTTTTGTCGAAATATCTGCAGTAACATAGCAATAAATGCAAATTTTCCATTTTCCCATTATAAGTCAATGGCAACTTGAAGTTGCCATTGCAACCAAACTGCTGGAGCAATTGCCAAGAAAAACAGTATTTTTATAGAGGGTAGTACCAAGATCCTTTCTGTGAAGCTTAAGCTTTATTGGTTGTATAGTTTCTGAGGAGAAGATTTTCGAATTTTTTAACCATTTGGTTGCCATGGCAACCAGCCAAATTGTGTAATTTATAGAAATTTCACGTGGTTGATAGAGGACTACTCAAGGAACATTTCTGTAAAACATTTGTCAAAATATCTACAGTGACATAGCAATAAATGCATATTTTCAATTTTTCCAATTATAAGTCAATGGCAACTTGAAGTTGCCATTGCAACCAAACTGCTGGAGCAATTGCCAAGAAAAACAGTATTTTTATAGAGGGTAGTACCAAGATCCTTTCTGTGAAGCTTAAGCTTTATTGGTTGTATAGTTTCTGAGGAGAAGATTTTCGAATTTTTTAACCATTTGGTTGCCATGGCAACCAGCCAAATTGTGTAATTTATAGAAATTTCACGTGGTTGATAGAGGACTACTCAAGGAACATTTCTGTAAAACATTTGTCAAAATATCAACAGTGACATAGCAATAAATGCAAATTTTCAATTTTTCCCATACAAGTCAATGGAAACTTTAAGTTGCCATAGCAACCAAAGTTCCAAAGGGATTTGGATAAAAAACAGTATTATTGGTTCCCCCTGCCTATCGATGCTGTATATGAAATTTGGTAACAATGGGCCTTGTAGTTTCAGAGGAGAAGTCGTTTGAAAATATTGACAGACGGACGACTCAGGTGAGCTAAAAATGGTGGAAAAACATGGAATAGCATTCACACTCCTTATTATCATATTACATACAGGACTTACTCAAAATCTACATATTTGTGACAACTAATGTATAAAGTAATAACGCCATATGCCATATAAGGCACTTAACAGATATATTGTAACCATGGTAACTCTAAATTCTATAAAATCAACAATAACTAACAACACAGTAACAATGAAAATATAAATCACACAAACATGGAAAAATCCAGAAGCTCTCGAAAGTCCAAGGTCCCTATGCCCTTATATTCATACTAATCAGGGCTTCTCTGGTTTTGTACATTGTTACTATCCAAATGTTTGTGGTGTATTAATGAATGCAATTTTTACACTCAGTGTGTCCATCACAAAATGAGCCGCAACACAACAAAACCAACAAAGTGGCATGTGCCCCCAGTCTGCCCAGTCTGGTCAGAGTCTTCACTGTCTGCATAGAGCTAGCTTAGACCCTTAACTACCCTTTAAGCACACAGTGAAGACTCTGATCAGACTAGGCGGATGCCCAGACTGATTTGAGTCTTCCCTGGGCCCACATGCCACTTTGTTGGTTTTGTCGCGTCGCTGCTCAAATATTTTTTAATACAGATATAAGATGACTGACTACACCACCCAATTTTTCTGCCAAATTCCAAGGGACATAACTTTTTGTGACTTCCTGTTTGCTTACCTGCAGAGCTCTAGATAAGAGGGAGTATTTGGTGATAATTAGGGATAATTTTAGTTAATTCTGCATAAAAACATATGTTGTGACCCCTCATCTGAACCGTCTCGATGAGACGGTTCATATGAGGGGTCACAACATATGGTTTCGATGAGAAATAAAAAAAAAATTCTTAATTATCATCAAATACGCCCTCTTATCTAGAGCTCTGTTACCTGGCAAATGTTGTCTTTCAAAATGAGGTCTACTCTCTTTCAAGACTTGATACCCACTGAGAAGAAAATGGTGGATATGCTTCTTTTAAAAGGAGGTACTCTTCAAAGAAAAAATTTCCTCTTCTATAGGAGCAAATTCTTCTAACAGTTGACCCCCATTGAGATGGAGGCAAGAAGAAATGGCCAATTTGCTTCCCCTCAAACTATGAAATCTAACCATTCACGTTAACAAAAAAAAAGAAAAAAAGAAAGCAATCGGAGCAAATATTAGAGACTAACAACATCATGACAGACTGCTCCCCATAAACCCTGTTTGATGGTAAAATTTTGTCTAATTATCACCAAGTCCTCTATTTTCTAAAGCTCCCCTACCGAATGACTTGATGTCACTTGACATCAGCGTGAGAAATATTGAACTTCTGGTGAGAATAATGCTGCAGTAACAGAAAAATTGACAAAGGTTTTTTCCCACCATATTTTCAAAGGCAGACAACTCCCGAGGTTTATTTATTTATTTTTTTGCTTACATGAATAAACAGCCCCCAATGAAAAGGAATCTACTCTTTGAGAAAGATTTTTCAACTTCTTTACTCAAAGGCTTGGAAAGGAAAGCAAAAGTGACAATGTCAGAGTTGTATCCCTTGAAAGGGTATACATTCACTTTAATATAGACAAAATCGGTGTCAGAATAAACTGACCCTCAGTTTCCATCCTTCAGGAAAACAAAACGTTGATCCTAAATTAGGGCTTCATAGATTTAGGGGATAACTGTATTCAAAATTGTTATTTGGGGAGGTAAATCGTTGGTTTTATGGTCAGAAATTTTGTTTTACGGCGACTCGCTAGCGGAGCCGTAAAATGCTATTTGTGATAATAAAACCAACGATTTGCCTCACCAAATGACAATTTTTAAAACAATTATTCCCATTTTAATGGACTTTTTTTGTATTTTCACCTTTAAAAGTGTTCTACTTTGCACCCATAGCATACGCTTTCAGCGACCTAAAACCAGCCTTCGACCAACAAGAAGTGACGTTACATAATGATGTCTGGTTTCCGACAGTATATCGTAGGATATGCTGTCGCAAATTTTCTTACATTATCCAATCAGACGTCTCGTTACATACGTAAGTGCATTAGAAAGTCTGTTTAACTACACATCTTAATTTGTTGACAAGTGGTAATGTCTGCGCCAGCGCAGAATTAACACATACTCTTACAAGAACAGATTGGTTTTACATTGCAGTAAAAGCTTTTGAAAGATGAAGATGAAACCACTAAACAGTGTAAATGCTTATCAGACTGCTTCTTTAGAAGGACCAAATTATTTCCTTTGAGAGTTGACTCCTTTGATAAAGGAGCACAAATAACAAGAGGCCCAAATGGGCCTGATATCGCTCACCTGGCTATTGTGCAACGGGACCATTCTGATACAAAATTGGTCCAATTCCACTGAGAATTTCTCATTTTCAAATTTTGCTACTTTTAGTAACAGAGGCCGTCTTGCCTGGTCTTTATATATTTACTTTTGAAACACCTCAATGCAAGAATCATTTTGCCACAAATTTCATCAAAATCCATTCAGGGGTTACTGAGATATTGCCAGTTTCATGTTTTGTGCTATTTTTAGTAACGGCAGATGGCGGCCATCTTGGATTGCTAAATTGCAAAAAATCGAAAAGCCTTCATGCAGGGACCATTTTGACACAAAATTAATCCAACTCCATTGAGATTTTCTAATTTTCACATTTTTCTATTTTTAGTAACAGAGGCCAATATGAATGGTCTACAGTTAGATATTTTTGAAACATCTCAATGCAAGAATCATTTTCACACAAATTTCGTCAAAATCCATTCAGGGGTTACTGAGGTATTGTCATTTTCATGTTTTGTGCTATTTTTAGTAACGGCAAATGGCGGCCATCTTGGAATGCCAAAATGCAAAAAATCGAAAAAGCTTAATCAAATGACCATTCTGACACAAAATTAATCCAACTCCATTGAGATTTTCTAATTTTCACATTTTTCTATTTTTAGTAACAGAGGCCAATATGAATGGTCTACAGTTAGATATTTTTGAAACACCTCAATGCAAGAATCATTTTCACACAAATTTCGTCAAAATCCATTCAGCGGTTACTGAGATATTGTCATTTTCATGTTTTGTGCTATTTTTAGTAACGGCAGATGGCGGCCATCTTGGAATGCCAAATTGCAATTAATCAAAACGACTTCATGCAAGAAACATTCTGACACAAAATTGGTCCAATTCCATTAAAGGGTTCTTGAGTAATTGTCATTTTTATGTTTGTGCTATTTTTAGTAACACCAGATGGCAGCCATCTTTGAATGCCAAATTGCAATTAATCGAAACGGCTTCATGCAAGGAACATTCTGACACAAAATTGGTCCAATTCCATTCAAGGGTTCTTGAGTAATTGTCATTTTTATGTTTGTGCTATTTTTAGTAACGGCCCCCATGGTGGCCATCTTGGATAGTCAACTGGCACAAAATTGAAATAATTCCATTCAAGAACCATTTCTGACCAAATCTGGTGAGAACTGGTTGCATTTTCTTTAGATATTGACATTTGAGCAAAATCGGCCTTGTAAATGCTAAGTAGGTCACTGTGACCTAATTCAGCTATAGATTTTTTTTTATTTTTACAATTTTTAATACCAAGGTCCCACTTATGTTCCATGCAAACTTTCAACCAAATAGACCAAATGGTTCTGGAGAAGAAGTTGATTTTGTTGTTTTTGCTATTTTTAGTGACGGCGGCCATCTTGGATTTTCAACCTGACCCAATTTTACAATTCTAAGACCCTGGAGTCAGGTCATGCTCCATGTGAAATTTGAGAACCATGGGACCTGTAGTTTTAGAGAAGAAGTTGTTTGAAGTTGTTTAAATTAGTCATTTTTTGACATTGGCATTTGAGCAAAATTACACATGTAAACAGAAAGTAGGTCACTGTGACAAAACTCCGCTACAGATTTTTTTCATTTTTATAATTTTGAATACCAAGGTTTCACTGATGTTCCATGCCAAAATTCAGACAAATATACCCAGTGGTTCTGGAGAAGAAGTTTATTTTGTTGTTTTTGCTATTTTTAGTAACGGCGGCCATCTTGGATTTTCAACCTGACCCAATTTTACAATTCTGAGACCCTGGAGTCAGGTCATGTTCCATGTGAAATTTGAGAACCATGGGACCAGTAGTTTTACAGAAGAAGATGTTTGAACATTTGTTTTTAGGTGTTGACGGACACAATCCGTGACGACGCACGACGCACGCCGGACGCATTGGTATGACAATAGCTCACTATGGCCCTTCGGGCCAGGTGAGCTAAAAATGACATAGTTGCTTCCCCTGGAAGTGTACCAATCATCTAAAAATAGAGGATTTATTTACAGAATCAGCTGCCTTAAACTACAATAAACTATACACCTAAAAAACATACTGCAATATATTGCAAATTTCTGCTATTGTGAACATGCAATGTTCATTTCACAAGTAAATTGTTGCTCATCTGTATAGGCTAATAGCTTTCCTACTAATAATCAAAGCCGTCAATTGCCATAAAAAATCAAAGTACTGGGACAGATAGGTCTGTGCAAACAGTGCACACCCAGATCACACTGCTCCCAAAGGAGCAGTCGATCAGGGCTTACACTGTTTGCAATTAAATATGCATCTTTTGGGTTCATAACTATAACAAGAGGGCCAAGAGGCCCTGAATCGCTCACCTGAGCAAAAAGGTTAAAGGTTAAACTAGGGTCATAATGTGAACAAACCAGATAGTTTGCAACCATTTCCAAATGGTTCTGAAGAAGAAGTTTTTCTATGTATTGCTATGGTTCAAACCCTGGAGCCCCCGGGGCAGGGCCATTTGGACCCTGGGGCCATCATTTGAATAATCTTGGTAAAGGATCACTAGGCAATGCTAAAAGCTAAATTTCAAGTCTCTGAGCCAAGTGGTTCTGAAGAAGATTTCTGAATATTTTCCTATGTTTTTCTATGGTTCAAACTCAGGACCCCCTGGGGCCGCGCCATTTTTGACCCTGGCACCATCATTTGAACAAACTTGGTAAGGGACCACTAGGCAATGTATCATACAAAATTTCAAGCATCTGCACCTGGAGTAGAAGGTTTTTAAGTACATTTTAATTTCAAACCCAAGACTCCCTGCCCCAGGGCCATTTTCGATCCTAGGGCCACCATTTACAAAAACTCTGTAGGAGTCCACCAGGCAATGCATCATATCAAATTTCAAGCATCTGAGCCAAGTGGTTCTGAAGAAGAAGATTTTTTAATAGTTTCCTATGTTTTTCTATGGCTCAAACTCAGGACTCCCTGCCGCAGGGCCATTTTGGACCCTGGGGGTCATCATTTGAACAAACTTGATAAAGGACAACGAGGTAATGCATCATACCAATTTTCAAGCATCTGAGCCAAGTGGTTCTGAAGAAGAAGATTTTCTAATATTTTTCTATGAAGTTCTATGGTTCAAACCCAGGACCCCTGGGGCAGGGCCATTTTAGACCCTGGGGTCATCATTTGAACAAACTTCGTAAAAGACTACTAGGCAAAGATACAGACCAAATTTCAAGCATCTGAGCCAAGTAGTTCTGAAGAAGATTTTTTAAATATTTTTCTATATATTTCTATGGTTCAAACCTAGGACTCCCTGTCGCAGGGCCATTTTGGACCCTGGGGCCACCATTTGAAAAAACTTGGTAAAGGTCTATTAGGCAATACTACATACCAAATTTCAAGCATTTGAGCCTTGTGGTTCTGAAGAAGAAGATTTTTTAATATTTTTCTATGTATTTCTATGGTTCAAACCTGGGACTCCCTGCCACAGGGCCATTTTGGACCCTGGAGCCACCATTTGAATAAACTTTGTAGAGGACCACTAGGCAATGTTACATACAAAATTTCAAGCATCTGAGGCAAGCAGTTCTGGTGAAGAAGATTTTTAAGTATTTTTTAGTTTCGAACCCAAGACCCCCTGCCCCGGGGCCATTTTGGACCCTGGGGCCACCATTTGAACAAACTTGGTAGAGGACCACTAGGCAATGCTACATACCAAATTTCAAGCATCTGAGCCAAGCAGTTCTGGAGAAGATTATTTTTAAGTGTTTTTTAGTTTCGAACCCAAGACCCCCTGCCCCAGGGCCATTTTGGACCCTGGGGCCACCATTTGAACAAACTTGGTAGAGGACCACTAGGCAATGCTACATACCAAATTTCAGGCACCTGAGCCAAGCAGTTCTGGAGAAGAAGATTTTTAAGTATTTTTTAGTTTTGAACCCAAGACCCCCTGCCCCAGGGCCATTTTGGATCCTGGGGCCACCATTTGAACAAACTTGGTAAAGGACCACTAGGCAATGCTACATACCAAATTTCAAGCATCTGAGCCAAGCAGTTCTGGAGAAGATTATTTTTAAGTGTTTTTTAGTTTCGAACCCAAGACCCCCTGCCCCAGGGCCATTTTGGACCCTGGGGCCACCATTTGAACAAACTTGGTAGAGGACCACTAGGCAATGCTACATACCAAATTTCAGGCATCTGAGCCAAGCAGTTCTGGAGAAGAAGATTTTTAAGTATTTTTTAGTTTTGAACCAAAGACCCCCTGCCCCAGGGCCATTTTGGACCCTGGGGCCACCATTTGAACAAACTTGGTAAAGGACCACTAGGCAATGCTACATACCAAATTTCAAGCATCTGAGCCAAGCAGTTCTGGAGAAGAAGATTTTTAAGTAATTTTTAGTTTCGAACCCAAGACCCCCTGCCCCAGGGCCATTTTGGACCCTGGGGCCACCATTTGAACAAACTTGGTAGAGGACCACTAGACAATGCTTCATACCAAATATCTAAGCCCTAGGCCTAGCGGTTTCAGAGAAGATGTCATTTAAAGCAAATTGTTGACGACGCACGACGCATGACGCACGACGGACGACGGACGACGGACACTGGGTGATCACAATAGCTCACCCTGAGCCTATGGCTCAGGTGAGCTAAAAACACACTGTTCCAGTTCAGCAGTTCAGGACAAATTTGGTTATTATTCTGGGTTTTTAGAATTTTTATGGTATAACAATATCATGGTTTTCATTTTATTGGACCTCATTACAATCAAGCAGGGCAGATGAACCCAAATGACACATCAGAACATGTTTTATGGAGAAAAAAACACCTGGATTTTCTTCTCAACCAATCATTTGAGCACACTGAAACATTTACATGATATGTTTAGTTGTAGCAAGGCACAAGTGCACATGTGAGCAGGGTCCAAATTCACAAATTATCATGTATTCTAACCAGGGCTACAGAAATTTTGAAATCCAAACCGGTCCGGACGGCCGATGACGTCATACGAATCCAAAATAGACACGAAAACTAATGACTACACTGTGTATTCCACAATCCAAAAAAAGTCACGAAAACTAATGACTATACTGGAGCGCAGAGACAGTCAGACCGAAAGTGAAAGTACACAATCGGATATCCTCGCCGATCTTCAGTTACGGAATTGGCCAAAGTATTGCGATTGACGTATTTTACTGTATTCGAGTTAATTCCCTTGAAATATGAAAATATACTTGCAAAAAGGTACCTTCGGACGAAGAAAAAAAAATTCTGCGCGAGAAATGACGTCGGCTAAAATAAACAACCTGACCAGACTGCACATAATCAAGGCCGGTTTAAATTTTCTTTTTGCTAGTCAAATTCTTTCCTTATGCTATCTTTGAAAGTATGCAATAGTCAGTAACCTTACGTTGCACAGCCTTTTTCCGTGCATCGGCACGTGTATGTGTGTAAAACCTTCGCCGCAGGCCAAAATTGTGACATGTGCTAATTATCGAAGATTTCTAGCTCACACCTTGGCAAGACAATCGACACTTTGTTTATCTGTGATAACTTTTGACAGCAGTGCCTGATTATTGGATTAATAATAAACAAACAAATGACACATGGCTAAAATCCAGGTAATTATGTCATCATACATCGCAAATCGTGTTTTTTCGGACCGAAAAAATGTGCCTTATGCCAACTGAATCGGTTTTTCGAACTCAAAATCGGTCTGGACCGACAAAAAATCGGTTTTCTGTAGCCCTGATTCTAACATTGGGAACAATTGGAGAATCACTCTAGAAATAATTGCTCCATACTGATGAATTATCATAGATTAACATATGATGTTGGAAGGCAGATTACAAAACACCAATTTATAACTGCAAAGCCAGAGTAACTTAATATTAGCTTCAGCTCAACAACATGTTTAAATAGCAATAATTTGCTCATAAGGGACCGACCATTTGATATTCTGGGGGGGGGCCTGGTATTCTTGATGGAGACACGACATTTTATTTCACTGGCCTCTGGAAACAATTTCTTTTTTTTTCACCTTGTGGGAGCTAATTTATTTTTTTTACAAACTAACTCAAACAGGTTATTTTTTTTTTTAATTTTATAGCTGAACTATCAGATCCTTTTTTACTTGACCTTAATATCCTTTTATTTTACCCACATCAGTATTTTTTACACCTTTTTTTCTCACAAAAAGAACATGGTGCTGTCTTTAACCAGGCCAAGGGCATGGCTTAGCTTGCTTTTGCAAACCATTGCCTGGAGCATGTTACTCTTTTCATCTAAGGTACAGATACAAACATCCCAGTATGAGTTTGGCAAAAAATTAGGCCTTAAATTAGGGATATTTTGGCCAAAATTTAGGGCTATTTTTGGCAAAGTTTAGGGCTAACATTAGGAATTTAAGTTGTTTTTTTTTCTATCCCAATATATGCCCAAACATGCTTTATTTGTACTTTAGAAAGTTTGATAAATACTTACATGATAGAGTCACATTACTTACATGACAGAGTCACATTATACATGAATGGCAATCAATAAAATGGCTGAAACTTATGTGCTAAGAAGTTAAGAAAGGGGGGTCTGGGCTAAAGCAATTTCCCAATTTCAATGGCAATTTTAAGACTGGAAACAATAGAGAAAACCTAGGAATGATGATTAAAATAAGGGTAGTATATTAGGACTTTTGCCTTTTAGAGTGTTTATTTTGCCATAATGGTTTTGTCTCCCATAAGCTAGTGACTCTTTTGCAATTCGGTTTTAGTGGAAACATTTACTTAGTAATGTGGCAGATCAATAATACATGTATGTGAATGTTGTATAGGATGTTTTTGTAAATGTATGCACATGCGGGCCCGCTGGTGTAAACCAATTGTAGATAATATTAAAATATTACTATAAATATGGGGGTCTGGGGGGCGCAGCCCCCCAGAAGCCAGAGACAATATAAAAACTCAATTCCAATGGAATTATCTGCAGACTATATTTTTTTTTTGAAATTTTGGGTGGAGACAGGTTATTTTTTTCTCTTACTTTTGAGGCCAGATTATTTTTTTGAGCCCCCTTATGAGCCAGGTTATTTTTTTCTTGCATATCCAAAGACAGGAAATTTTTTTGATAAATATACCAGGCCCCCCCCCAGAATATCAAATGGTCGGTCCCTAAAGTAACATAATTTCAATTCCAACATCAAACAGAAGGAAAAGGCAATATCATTATCATGTTTACTATAAGACCATTTCAAGGTGAATGGCAACAGAAGTGCTTACATCCAACATCCAGAAGGCGCGAAAGTTGCATGCTGCAACTGTAGCAACATGATTTATCACAAATCTCTACTGGAGACTGCTTCCTATATGCTCAATGGGGGAAAATGTTTGCTTCATGCTACAATTCAAAATACATTTAACAACTTGTCCATATCATCATGAATATTGACTGATTTTATGATAAAAATGGATTTCATATTTTTCCCTGAATATTGGTATGTACAGCTAAAGGCTATTCTTGATGATAATTCTGATTTAGTGCCATTCAATTCCACATAAAAATCATATCCTAACCCTTAAAGCACCAAAATTGCAGACAACACGTTTATGTCTGCAACATTTCATTCTACATCTGCAACATTTCAAAAATGTCTTGTTCAAGCTATATCATGTTGAAAACCCAAAGAATAGAGGGCAAACAGTATAGATCCAGATGAGGTGGCTCATAATGAGATCAAAGTGGTTCAAATGGGGATCACAGCCACACATCTTGGGTCACAACCACATGTCTTGAGACAAAATCACTCATGTGACCCCTCGCTAAAACCAGTTTTGATGAATGGGGTCACAAAAAGTTTTTTATGGATTTAATAATACTGACTTTATTTGGTTATAAGACTAGAGCATGTGAGCAGGGGCTCACGTATACCCCCGGCCAGCACCACCGCCTAAAAGCACCACCGCCTAAAAGAAACACTGCCACACTTAATACAAAACTTTAAAATAAATGATATTAATGAATGATAAGCAGAAGGAGGCTCAGATACTCTCTTACTTGATACAACTAGTCATACCCAATGTTTGGCCTAAATATCAAAATACTAGCAATAGTGATTCCTGAGACATCTGTGACAAAATTTAAATTGGAAAGAAAGAATAAATGAACAAAAGAGGGAATTATACATATATGGAGGCTGATACTCTCTTACACAATACAACTAGTCACACCCAATATTTGTACCAAATTTCAAAATCCTAGCTGTAAATTGTAATGGTTCCTGAGAAATCTTCAACAGAAATTAAATTGGAGAGAAAGAAAAAAAGAGGGAATGATAAGCAGATAGAGGCTGATGGTCTCTTATATGATACAACTAGTCATACCCAACTTTGTAACAAATTTCACAAACCTAGGTAAAGTGGTTCCTGAGAAGTCTTTGACAAAAAAAAAAAAACAATTGGAGAGAAGAAAAAATGGACAAACAAAGGGAACAATAAGAGAAGGAGGCTGAAGTTCTCTTACAATGTACAACTAGTTATACCAAACATTTGTACAAAATTTCAAAATCCTAGCTGTAGTGGTTCCTGAGAAATCTGTGACAGAAAAAAAGGTTAATTTAATTGGATAGAAAGAAAAAATGGACAAACAAAGGGAATAATAAGCAGGAAGAGGCTGATGTTTTCATACAAATTACAACTAGTCATTACCAAGGTTTGTACTAAATTTCAAATACCCTTACAGTAGTAATTCCTGAGAAATCTCTGACAGAAATTTAATTGGAGAGAAAGAAAAATGAACAAATGAAGGGAATGATAAGCAGCAGAAGGCTGATTCTCTCTTACACTGTGCAACTAGTCATACTTAATGTTTGTACCAAATTTCAAAATTCTAGCTGTAGTGGTTCCTGAGAAATCTTTGACAAAAATTTAATTGGAGAGAAATTGGAGAGAAAGAAAAACTGGACAAACAAAGAGAATGACAAGCTGGAGCAGGCTGATACTCTCTTACACAGTACAACTTGTCATACCCAACGTTTCTACCAAATTTCAGATACCCTTCCTGTAGAAGTTTTTGAGATATCTTTGACAGAAAATTAATTGGAGAGAAAGAAAAAATGGACAAATAAAGGGAATGATACGCAGCAGAAGGCTGATTCTCTCTTACACTGTGCAACTAGTCATACTTAATGTTTGTACCAAATTTCAAAATTCTAGCTGTAGTGGTTCTTGTGGAATCTTTGACAGAAGTTTAATTGGAGAGAAATTGGAGAGAAAGAAAAACTGAACAAACAAAGGGAATGATAAGCTGGATCAGGCTGATTCTCTCTTACACGGTACAACTAGTCATACCAAACGTTTCTACCAAATTTCAGATACCCTTACTGTAGAAGTTTTTGAGATATCTTTGACAGAAAATTAATTGGAGAGAAAGAAAAAATGGACAAATAAAGGGAATGATAAGCAGCAGGAGGCTGATTCTCTCTTACACGGTACAACTAGTCATACCCAACGTTTATACCAAATTTCAAAATCCTAGCTGTTGTGGTTCCTGAGAAATCTGTGACAGAAAAAATGTTAACATACACACAAACATATAAACGGAAAAACCAAAAACTATATACCCCCTATATACTTCGTATACCGGGGGTATAATCAGGATTTTCCGTCAGCTTTAAGATCTGGTTTTCTCTTGCAAAAATCCCGAAACTCTAAATCCATCTTATAAGATGGATCTAGATTTTGAAGAGTGTTTTGGAAGGAGATGGCTCTAGATTTTGGGTGTTGTTTTAGAAGGGTGTTGGATCTAGATTTTGAGGCTTGTTCTGAAAGGAGATGGATCTAGAGTTTGGGGGTTGTTTTGAAAGGAGATGGATCTAGACTTTGGGTTTTTTCTGTAATGAGATGGATCTAGATTTTGGGGGTTGTTTTGGAAGGAGATGGATCTTGATTTTGAAGGTTGTTTTGGAAGGGGAAAAATTCCTGTCTCATAACTGAATAAATGCAGTAATACTTACCAAAGAAGAATCATTAGATAATCTCTTTATCTGGAACCCTTACAACAATTGCATTAGATGAGAAAGGGTAACATGCTAATTTAGGGATAATTTTCAATATTTCTTGATAAAAGCATATCTTGTGAGCCCTCATTAAAACCATCTTGACTAGACAGTTCTAATGAGGGGTCACAACATATGTTTGTTGAGAAATAAGGAAAATTCTAAGAATTTCACTCATTATCCCTTCTTATCTGGAGCACTGCTTACAACATACTAATCAAGAATGTTCAAAATATATTCCTTTTGTACTCGGGTACAAAGTATATCAATAAGATCAATTCATGTATTTATTTGGTTATATGACCTGGAGCCTTTTGCTCCCTCCAGAAAGACCCTTAATTTGTAAATCTTGTAATTAATTCTGCTGTATATTTTCCGATCCTTAACAGTCCCAAATATCTAGATCCATCTTGTAAGATGGCTCTAGTTTTTTTGGGATTGTTATTGGAAAGGGAAAAGAAACACTTTCTTCAGACCAAATACCTAGTAATTCACAGCAATAGATTAAGACAAACTCTGGAGATCGGCCTTTTTATCTTGATTCTCAGCAAAAAACAGACTAAGCGGATCTCCTAAGCTTCACCATTGTAATAATATTTTTTATGGAATGCCAATAAATAAGGTTTAATAGAGAATAAGCCTGAATACATGTACTCATTTTTGTCCTAAAAGTGTTGGACTCAGAGTTCTGAACTAACAAATATACTTATATTTTAGGTGTGCATTTCTCTTTCTCTGTATGTTGTCACAACAGAAACAACTATAGATTTTATTTTCACAAAGACTCTATTTTAATGCTAATACCACCATACTTGTATCTTCAAAGACTTCTTTCTAAATGCCATTTCATCAAACTGACAAACCACTTTGGAAAAAGAGTGTTCCATAGGAAGATAAATGCTATTTCAAAAAAACTAAAATGCAGTCAACTCTCGATATCTCGAAGTCAAATTTCATTCCAAACTTCTGATATCTCAAAGTAAATTTTCTGGTTCCAGAAAATTTACTTTGAGATATCAGTAATTTAGATAAGAGGAGTTGAAATGTAATAAAAATAGGAAATTAATCTAAACTTAATTAGTTGACAAAACAGAATTCTTTGAGATATAAGTCTTTGAGATATCAAATGTTGACTGTACATTTAAATTCACTAATTCCTCCTTTCTTACTATCATTGGAGAGCCATAATTATGCCATTTTACCCTTATTGTCCTCTTAAAAAATAGCTGACATTTAGACCATGGAAAAATGAAAAATTCACTTCACAAGAGCTAGCTTTCTAAAAAGAACACAATTCCACAATTAATGGATGATGTTGTATGACAGGCCATTTCAACACTATTTTTCTAGCGAGCTTAACATGCCAATCTGTCAAATCACGTATACTGATAATGAGGTCCATGAGTTGAGTGAAACGTCTACTAGAATTGAGCAGGTACTGCAAGCACTGAATGAGTTCCCATTGAATACTTTCCACTTTCTCTCTGGAATGTAGCTCACAACGATCTGAAACATAAAATTTCAGTGTAATTGTAAGGTAACTGAATAATGTAAATTGCTTTTTTTCAAACGTTCTATTTTCACAACTTTCTTAAGTCTGGGGGAGCCCTAGTAGCTCAGAGGTTCAAGACTCAACAGCTTTTCATTATCATCCTCCCATAGTCCTAGTATGACTGAAATACTGTGGAAAAGAACAAAAAAATCACGTCATCCAGCCAACCATCCTTCATAAATCTGGGCCCAGCTATTCAAAGCATTGTTGATAAAGTCATTACCATAATGACACTAAAATTTCAGACACCCGAAAGTTGGACAATTATTGTTCAAAAATTCTTAGAAAGTAGATTTTACACACATTAATGCATCCAAATGATGCTTAGTGAATGGCAAATGTTGTAGACCCAGATCAAACTGCTCCTTCGCAAATTTGTAGACCCTGATCAAACTGCTCCTCAAGGAGCAGTTTGAACTTGGTCTACAACAATTGCTCAGACCTGTCTGTCCAAATATTTAGGTTCATTAGGGTAGTCAAGGATTTGTCAAGACTTTCAAATTTTTTCAACGAGAAATGGAAGACTTTTTGTATTCAATATGTTTGACAATATAGTGTCTTGTTAACTAATCATATCATTAATTTTGAACAACTGGGTTCATAACATAAGCATGTTATAGAAGTCACAACAAAGTGTCCAATGGAACATGTTGCTAACAAAGTGTCCAATGGAACATGTTGCTGAATGAAATAAATGTCTATCATTCACATCCCTACTTTGCCATTTGAACTTTGTGTCCCTGCTTTTTGCCTATCACAATGCAATATATATATTGAGATCACATATTCGCCAGATTTTTTTACGTTATCAGCAAATACTAGATTCAGAAAGTAAGCGAAATAAAAACCTAAATATCTAAAAATTTGAAGTCAAATGTGTAATGCTTAAAAAAGAGTAAAGATCAACAGTAAAACAAAAGCTCTCGATATGACTAGAACTTTGATCAAAATCTATTTAATTACCACTGAAACTTACACTGCTGCGAGTACTATTTCGGCATGGCAGTTGACTTGTGACAATGTACATTTTAAGGAAGACATAGACAAATACAATCTATGAGAATAAAAAAAAAAAAAAAAAAAATTGGCCATCACTCCTCTGAGAACCCAGCAGTATAAAATTTTTAAAATTTATACACACAAATTTCTTGGTTCAAGTGAACCTAATGTTTTTAGTATAAAAACATATGGTTCACCTGAACCATAAAATTTGTGTTTTTAAACCACTTAATATTCCTGACAGTAGCATCTCTCTGTTGTAAATAACAGGAAAACCCTTCTATTCCCTTATTTCATCTACTCTTATCTGATTTTATGCAATTATGCCCCCTGCATTCAGGAAAATATAACCCTGGAGAACAAAATTTTGACTTTGAGAGGAAGTGTTGAAAGTTTTTGAAAAAATTTCTTCCTGCCAACTCTGATTTTATGTAGTTATTTCCTGATTCTATACATTAATATAAGTGGTCAATAACAAAAGGTCTGCATAAGTGGAAATGTTGCAAGTCGAATCTTCATGATTGACCATCTGCTCCCCCGCCCCACATCCCCGCCCTCTCTCCTGCCCATCCTAAGGGGAAAAAATTGATATGTGCATCATAATAACCATACCTGTAAACAATAGCACAACACATTTCAGTATTGCAATTTCTTTGTAAGATAGCTCCAACTTCTGCATTCTAGAACAGAAATCGAACAGAGACTCAATGTAGTCGGCATCCCAGAGCTTGCTCATCTCTTCCTTATGATATGTACGCCCCAGGGGCCCACTGATCACTTCCAGGTCATTATTGAGAAACTTGTGGGCACCAACAACCCAGATCTCGAACCTTGACACTGAAATAGACATGACATTACTGATTTTTGAGTGTTGCAAACAGAAAATAGTGTATACAAAGAATATAATCAACAGCATTACTATGCTTTGCTGAAACAACTTTAGGAGCTTTTACAGTGGAAAATTCCTCATCCTTTTTGTAGAAATGCAGTGTTTTGCATATCTTTAACTAACATCATTAGACTTGGGCCCATGGCCTTATGTTGAAAAGCACTCTGTATTGTAAATATTAGTAAGTAAGTAAGTAAAGAATTGGTGGCAATACAAGTATTTTAACCTCAAAAAGCATTTTTGACACATTTTGAGCAGAGGTGCATAAGTGTTCAATCATCAACTTCTTCCATGTTTCTGTAATATGTTTGAAATTTTACTGACATGTTCAACTGTGTGCAGGCTTAACAAACTTACTTTTGATGAGATTAGCTTGGTCCTCGAGTGGCAGTGAGCTGAAGCCAGGTATAGCCTTGGCATATTGAACAAACTTTGTGACGACAATCTCCATATGTTTGGTCATTCCCTCCATCATCTCATGTCGATTGTCCAGAGCCAGACCGGTTGAGTTGTAGAATGTGTTAAATTCCTCATCTGACAAACTGGATAAGTTACCGTACATCTCTTTTTTCAACAGGTAGGCATCCTAGAACATTGCGAGCTATAGTCAGTAACAATACATCACACTTACTCATAGTTGGGGATTTTAACATGAAGGAAATTGATTGGACTAGTATGTGCACCTCTGAGAATGAAAATCATATATCTACATTATTTTTGGAATGTCTTAGAGATTGTTTTTTATTTCAACATGTGACGGAACCTACACGATACAGATCCCAAAATGTTCCAAGTGTCTTAGATTTGATTCTAACCAATGAGGAAGATATGGTTAGCCATTTGACATACAAGCCTGGTCTTGGCAAAAGTGATCATGTAATCTTAGAATTTACTTACAACTGCTACATTGAATCTTGTAATTCATCGTCCAAAAAGTTTAACTTTTTTAAAGGAAACTATAGAGAAATTGCAAGTAAATTACAAGAAACAAATTGGGTACGTGATTTCATGGGGCTTAGCCTATCAGAAGCATGGGAAATACTTACAGAGAAACTTATCAAATTAGTAGAAGAATATGTACCAGAGAGTAAGGTTTCCAGTGGGGCTGATAGGAAAAATCCATATGTAAATAGACAATGTTTAACAGCAATAAAGAAAAAACACACAAAATGGCAGAAATTTTTACATAACAAAACAGATCAAAATTATACTCAGTACAAAATGGCAAGAAACGAAGTAATTTCCGAGCTACGTAGATCTAAATATAGCTATGAAAAGGACTTAGCCGCCAAGATAAAAACAGACAACAAGCTCTTCTGGAGCTATGTTCGCTCCAAGATCAAAACAAAATAAACTATTGGCCAATTGGAATTACCAGATGGTAATTTCACAAACAATAACCAGGAGAAAGCAGAAATACTGAACAGTTATTTTGCCACTGTTTTTGAAATGGAGGGGTCAGAAGCCTTGCCAGACTTTGATGAAAGAACCTTTGCAGAACCCTTGACCAGTGTAGATGTAAATGCAGACAAAATCTCAAAGGCTATCGATAATTTGAAGGCATCCAAATCCCAGGGGCCAGACCAAATTCACCCAAAACTTATAAAGGAATGTAAGATCTCACTTTTAGAACCTTTAGAAATTATTTTTCAAAAGTCTATGGAAACTAGCCAGATACCCAATATATGGAAAGAAGGGAATATTACCGCCATCTTTAAAAGTGGAAAGAAAACCAAAGCAGAAAATTACAGACCAATATCTTTAACATCAGTACCAGGTAAATTGCTTGACAAGTTAATTAGAGACAAAATTGTAAACCACATGGAGGTAAACAACTTATTCTCAGCAGCTCAGCATGGATTTGTAAAAGGAAGATCATGTTCTACACAACTTCTAGAACTTATTGAACAACTAACAGAAGCCTTAGATTCAAATGAAGATATAGATATTATTTACCTAGATTTTCGAAAGGCCTTTGACAGAGTGCCACATAAAAGGCTATTAAAAAAGTTATGGGCCTATGGTATTCAAGGGAAAGTACACTGCTGGATAAAGGAATTTTTGTCAGGCAGATCACAAAAGGTTAAAATTGAAGGGAAAAGCTCAAAGTCAGCAAAAGTTGTCAGTGGAATTCCACAGGGGAGTGTGTTAGGCCCGATATTATTCCTGATATTTATAAACGACCTTCCAGAAGTTATAGTGTCTTGTATGAAATTGTTTGCAGATGATGCAAAGATTTTTGGCAGAGTAAATTCGTTTATGGAAGCTACTATGGTACAAAATAGTTTAGACAATGCTGTAGAATGGGCAAAATTATGGAAAATGAACTACCACTTCAAAAAATGCAAACATCTACATGTTGGAACCCATGATGTAAATTTTGAGTATGCAATGGAAATAGAATCTGGGAAAGCCAAAGTTGAAAAGGTAACAGCAGAAAAAGATCTAGGGGTATTGTTTGACTCAGCACTAAGTTTTAGAGACCACATAAACAGTAAGGTGAATAAGGCAAATAGAAATTTGGGTCTCATTTTTCGAACTTTTACCTATATGGACAAAGAAATGTTCCTGAATTTATTTAAATCTGTTGTAAGACCGCATCTAGAATATGCCTCTACAGTTTGGTCACCCATATACAAAAAAGACAAAATACAGATTGAAAATGTGCAACGTCGTGCTACAAGATTAGTTAAATGTATACAACATCTAACCTACACAGAAAGATTAAGAGCTCTGGGGTTACCATCTTTAGAATATAGGAGAGATAGATCTGATATGATTCAGGTGTATAAACTAATGCATGACATTGATAAAGTTGATAGAGACAGGTTTTTTACCTTGAACAGATACACAGCAACCCGAGGTCATTCATTAAAACTATTCAAGAAGCGATTCCGTCTAAATGTAAGGGCAAATACCTTCTCAAATAGAGTAGTTGATAATTGGAACTCCCTGACTGAGGACATTGTAAATGCACCCTCCCTAAACGCGTTCAAAAGCCGGCTAAACCGGCACTGGCGAGATTACCCAACAAAGTTCAGTCCATCCTGCTACGCACCCGGGCAAAGTACCAGAGACATTAGAAACCACAACCAGAATGCATCAGAAGAGGCCAGTGGGCCTGAGTAGATGTCGACATAGGTATATCAGGTATATCAGGTATAACACATTAACGAGTTTGGATAGGCTTTCATGGTTTGGCTGCCATTTTAACAAGGGAGACTACTTGTATCGGCTTCCCTGGTGGGTACCCTAATGTGCTTGAATATTGGGACACCTAAAAACCATTAATTTTCCATTTGGGACAAATGGAAAATTAATAGTTCTTGGGTGTCCCAATACTAAAGCACATGACAGTAAATCCCTTTGCAAATATGGGTTACTCAGGCTTAGTGGATTGAGTGGTTTGCTTTTATCTTGGGGGTCATGAGTTTGACTCCCAACAAGTGGCACATGTCCGATCAATTTCTTCATTCAAACAGACCAGGAACTTTGCACCGAGAATGCCCAAAGCTGGAAAAAGTGGTGTCAGAAAGGCAGTCAATGACTGTAGTTTGACATTGTATTTGGCAGTGGAGTCCACCTACACTGTATTTGAGCATACAAAACTCGAAACAGGTATCATGCCTGTTATTGTTTTATATCCTAGGACTGGTGCCTTGTTAAACAAGCTCATATGGACAAATAGGCTCTTCTTAATGAAAAGAATTTGTTGTCAGATCTCCCTCGGAAGTAAATTTGTATATTAAGGTGAATGGATACACCTCCATGTTTTTCTGTCATTTTTACAAAGGGCAACAAATTCTGTGACTTCCTGTTTACTTCCTTAGATGAAGAAATCGTTCCAAAATGGGGTCTACTCTAAAAGGAAAGAAATTGCTCCTAGAGTTAATTCTTTTCACAGTGTCTCTATATCCATCATTGATATGAAAATAGGCACTGTAGCCCTTATGAAGGGCCGTATATTCTATTCTGTTCTATGTCGATGCAGGATTTTTTTTTTTACGGTAACCCGTCAATGTCGCAGCAATCGGACATCCTTGCCTATAGAACTGACCGAAGTGTTACGATTGCATCACAGCTTATTTTTCAACTTCCGGTCGAACGTTAAAATTATTTACATACACATATCACATTGTGTCTACGGAGAATAGCAACCATGAAATCGATCAAACTTCCTGTTTAATCATAATGGCAGCCCCCATATGGAGGTAAATTCCGGCCGAGAAATCGAACGATGGTTTTCTGAAGCAACATATGCAACATCGTCTACATTTTCTTTTGACTAATGTCCTACCATAAGAGCTCGCCCTTCGGGCTAGCGGGCCCTTTGGGCCCGCTCGCGATGCTGGCTACTACCACATGCCAGACTCCCATAATGTTCTGATAATCAGATAAAGTTGTCAAACTTCTTGTATCCTTAAAGTAAAAGAAACAAAAACTGCTTAAACTGCAAACATATTATAGGGCTAAACAAATACCAGCACTTTATGTACTGTTACAATCACAGTCTGGAATGAGTGATGAGGTCAAACAGAATCTGCTGCTGTATGTGTGGCCAGTTGCTCGTGTGCTGGAGTGTTTAATGCTAGAGTACATTCAGATGTGGATGCCAGGTTGACCTACAAATTTCCAAAGCCAACAGAGCACATGAAATATACATCAAGCATAGAGGTTTGATGCTTCTACCATTGTGTTTACAGAAAAATGGACTGAACTGCTAGGGTCAATGCCATGTTGGATGTAAAATTTCACAAAGTCAGCATTCCTTGAAATAAATATAAGGGGCAGAAGGAAGTGCAACAACCCTTGAGACCTTTTTATGAAGAAACTTTTTGCCAAGTTTGATAATTCTAGGTATCATACTTTGAAAGAAATGGACTTAAATGCTAGGGTTGATGCAATTTTTTGACATGAAATTTACGGTAGCTGTAATTTTTGACGTGAAATTTACGAAGTCAGCAGAGGGTTAAATATAGGTCAAGGGTAGAAAAAAGTGCAATGCACCTTGAGAACATTCTAAGCAGAAACTTTATACCAGGTTTGACAATTGAAGGTATAATAGTTTGAGAGAAATGGACTAATACACTAGGGTCGAGGTAATTTTGGACATTGAATTTTACCAAGTCAGAAGAGAGTGAACTATAGGTCAAGGGTAGAAAAAAATGCAACGTACCTTAAGAACATTCTAAGAAGAAACTTTACACCAGATTTCATGATTGTAGGTATCATAGTTTGAGAGAAATGGACTTAACCACTTAAGTCGAGGTAATTTTGGACATTAAATTTTACAAAGTCAGCAGAGCGTGAAATGTAGCTCAAGGGTAAAAAAAGTGCAACATACCTTGAGAACATTCTAAGAAGAAACTTTATACCAGATTTCATGATTGTAGGTATCATAGTTTGAGAGAAATGGACTTAACCACTAGGGTCGAGGTAATTTTGGACATTGAATTTTACCAAGTCAGAAGAGAGTGAACTATAGGTCAAGGGTAGAAAAAAATGCAACGTACCTTGAGAACATTCTAAGAAGAAACTTTATACCAGATTTCATGATTGTAGGTATCATAGTTTGAGAGAAATGGACTTAACCACTAGGGTCAAGGTAATTTTGGACATTAAATTTTACAAAGTCAGCAGAGCGTGAAATGTAGGTCAAGGGTAAAAAAAAGTGCAACATACCTTGAGAACATTCTAAGAAGAAACTTTATACCAGATTTCATGATTGTAGGTATCATAGTTTGAGAGAAATGGACTTAACCACTAGGGTCGAGGTAATTGTGGACGGACGGACAGAATGACTGACGGACGGACGGAAAAGTGAACTCCTATATGGCACCTAGCTAAAGCAGGTGCGACAAAAATGAAATGTTTCATTTTTAAGACCATTACAGTTAACATTTTACATGTTCCAATATTTCAGAAATTTTACATTAATAAGGGCAATGATCTGCTCTCTGTAGAGCAATTGTCACCTGGAGAACATCATTAAGAGAATTGAGACAATAACAACAACAACTGAAGAGCAATTCTTTCCTTAAAGAGTGGCCTTCACTGAAGAAGGGATTTACCTACCACAGAAGCAAATACAGAGTCAGTTAAAGTTATCTTCCTTGTTAAAATGGCAGCCGATCCATTGGAGAGTATCCATACATTTAAGGTGGTGAAATTTAAACAATGGCAAGACCACTCTGTGTACAGAACAGCGCACCTGACAGGGCCTTGCCCAATCACATAAAAACCAAAACATTCATTAATGTGGACTGATGGGAACCCTGATGCTGACATCAGGGTGACAACAACAACTTTTATGTACTTTCATACAGGAGAGTTAAAAACAGACTTATCAACCTATAGCTGTATATAGCTAACATACCAGATATTTCTGCATTCTCGGCAACTTTTATGTACTTTCATACAGAAGAGTTAAAAACAGACTTATCAACCTATAGCTGTATATAGCTAATATACCAGATATTTCTGCATTCGCGGCAACTTTTATGTTCTTTCATACAGGAGACCTAAAAACAGACTTATCAACCTAGAGCTGTATATAGCTAACATACCAGATATTTCTGCATTCTCGGCAACTTTTATGTACTTTCATACAGGAGACCTAAGAACAGACTTATCAACCTAGAGCTGTATATAGCTGACATACCAGATATTTCTGCATTCTTGGTAGAAGTTCTCCAGAATCTAGAAGCTTGTGCCAGTTTACAAACAAGGACTTATGGGCAGTATATATTATATCTATCAAGTTCAGAATCTCAGGTTGCACTGGTTCAGTCTTCACCTCCACACGGGGTGGGGATGGTCGTCGTTTCAGGGACTGGGCAGGTGATGGGGCCTCGTCCTTATTCTGTAGTTTCTTCACTTCGATGATATCGTTAGTTCTTTTAGCGTGAGTATATCTCCCTGTTTTGATTGCTGTAAAACACAAGAGAATCAATCAGGTAAGGTCGAGTCAGGTAACTTCGGATGGCATGTAAATTCGGACATACCATTGCAAAAAGTGAAAATCCAGATGAGACCGCTCATAATGAGCCATCTCATCCGGATTTTCACTGTTTGTCTGGCTATTTTTGTTTTAATTCCAAATAACTGACATATAAAGGAAACAATTTCACTGTCCGCATTTACCTGCTGTCCAAATTTACCTGTTAAATTCTGAAAACTGGGACACCTAACTCAATCACTAAAATTGTCCTTAAAGAGTAAAACAGTTTGGTTTTTCAATGCAGTAATGCATCTAAAAGATGCAAAAAGAACGGCAAAAGGTGTAGACCCTGATCAGACTGCTCTTTCAAGAGCAGTCTGATCTGGGTCTGCACTGTTTGCTTTGGCCTATCCTTTCCAATATTGACAACTTTTCCATATTGATTAACACAGGGGAATTAAGCCGTATACAATTAAAAGTACATGATAATACCCATTTCTAATCAGAATTAATCTAACATAATGTAGATCTGTCTGGAAACAATATCTACTAGGATCTATTATAACATGCATAGTTTGTCTTCAAAATAACATTGATATTTCTATACTTTCAAGCAACTCTGTCACTTTCACTCCACCAAGAATTCCGCAGAATGCGGTGTCTTGCCTGTCAGCGCTTACGACCTAAAAGCGAAAAATCGACAAAGTTTACGCCGCCGCCGCTGACATCGGAAAAGCAATACATAAGTCTCGCCTCTGCTTCGCAGGCGGGACAAAAATTACTAACTGAATTTTCAAAAGAGGGCAAGAGGCGTACATGGGGTAGAAGGAGGCATTATTAAGAGTTGGGTATCTTTAAGATGGCCATTATGTACTTCCACAGTATATTATTACAACAGCCTTTATATTTACATTTTTTTTTTAAAGTTTGATTCAAAAAATTATTGTTTCAAAATAGGTAGTACATAATTATAGATGTTGGAAAACTGTAAACTATTTCTGATTCTCAGTTTGAACATCCCATCAACACATATGGAAATAACAAGACAGATGAAAGTCTCATCCACAAGACTGGAGATGCAGTGGCTCGATTCTGTGAATGCTGGATTGGTAGTCCAGCGCATTATCCACTACACTGCTGCCACTCCTTGATTCAGAGTAGAAGTGGAGTTATTTATTCTTAACTCTGTAAGTCCCAGTGACGAAATTAGCAAATTTGCAAATAGCGTAGCTACTGATGAGGCGGCTAATAATGAGCCGCCTCATCTAGATCTACACTGTTTGCCCTCTAATTTTTGATTCTCAATATGAAATATCTTGGACAAGAAATTTTTTTTAAATATTGCAGAAGTACATTTTGTCGTCTGCTTTTTGGTGCTTAAAGAGTTAAACATGTTAAACTGCGACTGTACTGGCATCACCTGTCATTATTGTGGTCAAACTAAGGTCATTGTCTGGAGAATTCTAGATCACTAGAATCTCAAGTTACTTTCATGTTTCCTTCTGTGACTTGATGGTATGCTAGTATGCTGCTGATCAGCTAATCATTAATAAAGACTGTAAGGACTCAGAGCTCCAGATGAGGAATGAGAATAAACCCGAGACAATAATTCTTATTTCATGATGAAAACATATGTTAAAACCCCTAATCAGAACTGGCTTGGTGAGAAAGGTCTAATTATTTCCTATAACAGTTGACCCCAACAATCATTAACCCATTGCATTCTGGGTATTTTTTGTCGTCTGCTGAAATTGTCGTCTGCATAAAAAATCAAGAATATTTTGACAATATTGGGCTATCTAACTCTTGTAGAAATGATATCTATGCAGCAAACAGTTTGGATCTCAGATCAGGACGCATGTTTGTGGCGTCTGATCTGGATCCAAGCTGTTTGCCCAGATACCCCTAAAGGGGTATCCCGAATGGCATGGGTTAAGAAGGGAAGCAAAAATGAAAATGGTAGATAAGCATCCCTGAAAGTCTCATTCTAAAACTGGGCCATTTTCCGCTGGTCTAGCTCCCAATATGTGTCTACTGAACCCCAGAAACGTGCTGTAACTTAAGTGATTTTTTTTCTTACTTTTTCACCAAATAGGAACTTCCTTCCCAATGTACCGGTAAATGTCACATCCAAGCCAACCTACCATTTTGAAGCTAACAGACTAACTTTTTATTCTATAAAGTTTGGAATAACTGTGGCTCTAATCTGTGTCTGATATCCATAATTCTGAGAGGTCTTTAAATTAACCCTTTAGGGGGTAAAAAGCAGGCAACAGAAATTATGTCTGCAAAATGTCAAAATGGCTTGTCCAAGATATTTCATATTGAGAATTCAAAGACTAGATTGCAAACATTGTAGACCTAAATGAGGCGGCTCATTATGAGCCACCTCATCAGGATCTACACTGTTTGCAAATTCTTCTATTTTTATCTCTGGCACTTACCCAGTAGGCACATGACGTCAAAATGATGTCATACTGAAGTCGATGCAACGTCATTACGCCAGATCGACATCAATACGACGTCATTTCAACGTCATGTGTCTGCTGGGTAAAGTCTAAAAAAATAAGAGTTCTTGCTATGCCACTGCCGTAACTAACAGGTTTTAAATGGCTTTTTCCAGAACTTCCATGTTTAAAAAGTGCAAGCTTGCAAAGTGTAATTGCCTTACTTTAAAAATTATGATTGGTGTTGCTTGAAAAAGTACCTTATAGCATGTGTCTCTAATTACGAGCCCTTCATAGAGGTAATTCAAATCTGAGGCCATGTTATACCCTTTCAGATAAACACTTATCACATGACATTGCTGTTATTCAGTGGATAACGTCGTGTCATAAAAATCGTATGACCACATGTGTAATAACACTTTGGCACGTACACCTTACGTCATTGACAACGTCTGTGTCAATACTGCATTTTCTTAATGAAATACTGTTAAGTCTGAAGGCGTTAAAATTCCATTTTAAGGGGTCATATGATAAACAGAATCTTACACTTGTGGTCATTTCATATGAAATTTATGAAACTCGCCAAAGGCTCATTTCATAAAATTCATATGAAATGACCACTAATGTAAGATCCTCTATATATGGCCCCTCATTCATAAGCACTGGAGCTCACTTGTGGACATATCCACCTTCCCTCAGCTGATGATAACATGGCACAGTTTTCCAGTTATCACTTCAAATATGAAACTATTGTAATAAGTCCTCAAGATTTTTCTCTTTTACTTCAAATTAATTTGTAATCCAGTTTATCAGCATGCAAATCAATAGTCTAGTCTTGAAATGAAAACTGAATTCCATTATGTCCTAACATTCAAAACACTAAAACGAAAATAGTTTTATTTGCAAACAGCGTAGCTCCAGATGACATAGCTCATTATGAGCCACCTCATCTGAATCTACACTGTTTGCCCTGTGTAGGCTCTAGTCTTTGAATTCTCAATATAATAAAACTTGCATGAAACATTTTTAAAACAAGTCACAGGGCCAGGATAGCTCGCCTGACAGCGCCTTGCCCATCACATAAAAAACTTTAACATTTTGCTAATGCCGACGCCAACGCCAACGCCGCCGCTGACGCCAGGGGGCTAGCGCAATTGCTCTTCCTGAGCTTTGTTCAGGCGAGCTAAAAAATTGCAGATGCAAATTTTGTTGTCTGCTGCTTTTTCTTTTTCTTTTGATGCTTAAATACCATAATGTTCTAAAATACTGGAACAGAAAATGCCAGAGCAAACAGTGTAGACCCATCTTAGACATAGAGTGAAGACCCAAAAGAGCACTTTCCGAACATGCTTTTCTGCCAAAAGGGAAACAATTTTTGTGACTTCATGGTAGCTTCTCTGAAGAAAAAAGCCTTTTTCAAAATAGGGCCGCTCATAATAAGCCACTATATCTGGCTTTATACTGTTTGAAAATTCAATTATTTTCATTTCTGGAACTTCAGAGTTGAGATGTCCAAATATTTAGGTAATTACAAGAATTTACTTTTACCTTCTTTTGACATGCCCACGGCTAGACATTTGTTATATCGGCACAGTGGACAGTTGTTTCTTCGGCCCTTCATTATAGCGCAGTCACCATTTTTTACACATTTATACTCTAATGTGTCTTTCTTCAAACTGCGTCTGAAGAAGCCCTGTAAATAAAGTTGAAAAAGTATTATCACTAGCGGTTTGCCAAATAACCGATAATCAAGTTACTAGATCACAACTCGTTTGCATCAAATGAGTGATTAATCTATCACAATTTGACATAATCGTTCTTTAATATGTTACATTATATATTTATGTCCAATTTGTGCATTATACTGTGTAATGTTCCTTCACAAGGACAGCGTAAGCAGCTGTTGCAGCTCGACTAAAGCCCATGATACACGGTAAACCAAGTAACATGTTCCTTGTAGTATGAAACTTTTGTTTCTTATTCCTTGTGCTGATACACGGTACAGCTTGAAACATATTCCTTCCCAGGTAATGCCTCGGCATGAGACCCTTTTACCTGTCTTTTCACTTGCTATGACTGGACTGCATGATATATGATGTCACGTGAATTATACAGGGATTTGAATAATTCTTGGAGGGGTCCAACACTTTGGAAAAACAAAATCAAAATGAATCAGACCTATCATATTTAATGTAAATGCTGATCATGGTGGTTTCATAATACCCTTTTTGTTTTTATTAACTTCACATTACTGTTGCTTTGTGACCCTGTGACCTGACTTCTGATTGGCTGTATTGAAGAAGGAACATATTACAAGTCGTATGGAATAGAACATGTTCTATCCCAAAATGTGTAGTATATTACTCCAAAAAGTAGCATGATACAGAGAATAAGCACTGTATAGACGATAAACCTTGTAACATGTTTCAAGGAATATATTACTTGGTTTACCGTGTATCATGGGCTTAAGAAGTCCATAAAAATGCTTTAAGCATTTAAGAGGGGAAAAGCTCTTGGATAAAACATATTTTTTATTCTAAACTGGCTTCTATCAGTCTCATTTAACAATGTTTACATGTTCACTGATCATTTTCATAATTCATGTTTTATCTCAATTAAGAAGTCCATAGAAAATGTTTGAACCATCTGAGCCGCGACACGAGAAAACCAACAAAGTGGTTGTGCAGACAGCGCAGACTCAGATCAGCCTGGGCATTCGCCCAGTCTGATCAGAGTTTTCGCTGTCCGCATGAAGGTAGCTTAGACCCTTAGCTACCCTTTGAGCACTTATTGAAGAGTATGATGAAACTGGGTGGCTACTCAGGCTGATCTGAGTCTGTGCTGGGCGCACTTCCATATTGTTGGTTCTCTCGAGTCGCGGCTCATTTTCTATCGACTTCTTAGTCGAGATGCAATAAAATATAGTTTCATGGAAAGGCTTTTGGATAAAACCTTTGATTATAAAAAAGCTCCTAACATTCTAAACAAGCAATGTTAACTTGATCATCAATCATTTTCATAAGATGAAGCTCCATCTGAGACCAACCACTATCTATCACCATCTTCAAGATTTCAAAGTGTTTCTCTTCTGCTGTTTTTATTTTTTTTTTTAATAAATGAGACTATCTTTAGACCAAATGAGAATATCTATTTTCCACGCTAAAACTTTGAGTTTTGCTCAGTTCTTGATAAAATTCTTGATGCAAACTTCAAGTGGCCGTAGGGGCAATGGGGGTTAGAGGCCCACTGTATCTTGGGCACAGCATATGAAAGGTGAAGCCCATTCCTCTCCTTTTGCTACATTATCCTTCCCTGATTCGAAGAAGGTACTCATTTAAAGCTAGGTTGACAGAGTTTTCCAGTTGCATGTTGACCTAAGTCAAGATTTGAACTCACAACCCTCTGCACTATGTCTGAGCATTTGTAACCCCTTGACCATGATGCCTCTTTCATTTCAAGCATATTGTATGCAAAACGCAGCCATTTTTGTTTAAAAAATTTTGAGGAACTTTTGCAAATTACCCCAACTGATTTTGTGAGTACCGTAAAACTTATGAAATATTCGACTAACAACTTCGTTAAGCTAACAATGCTCTGAACTACCGGACCCAACAGTTCAATGTCAATCTGACAGAGCTGTAGATAAGAGGGAGTATTTGATGATAATTAAGGATAATTTTTCTTATTTCTCATTCAAACCATATGTTGTGACCCCTCATCTGAACCGTCTCGTCGAGACGGTTCAGATGAGGGGTCACAACATATGTTTTTATGCAGAATTAACATAAATTATCCCTAATTATCATCTAATACTTCCTCTTATCTACAGCTCTGAATCATACTGTCATCACTCACCTTGCAAGCTTCACATGTATTAGCTCCATAATGAAACCCACTGGCTTTGTCACCGCAAACTCTACAAGGTGGCAGAATATGACTAGGTCGTGGTACCTCACATGACTTGTCATCTGGTATTAATGAGCTTGACAGAACTGAATCATTTCCTAAATGCTGATTGGTCAAAAAGTTTGATGGTGAAAGCTGGGAATCAGGTGACATCTGTTCTATTATGGCATCCTGGTAAATGTCGTTGTTTTTACACTCTGGTACCAAGAAAGTTGAATCACATGATGCACCGGGACTTGAGTCAAGGTCAGCGAGTCCTTCTTTAAATTTCTGCAGGGCCTCTGGATCTGACTGAATTTGTTTTAACAAGGCAGCCTTTCTTTTAAATGGTGCTAAAACTTCTTTCGTAACTTGAAGTGTGGTAATATCGGGTTTAAGATCGACACCAGAGAACATTGGCCCACTTGCTGATGGAGATTTTTCTGATAGGGTAAAGGGAACCATTTTTTCAGGCTCACCTGAGTCAACACAAATTTGTGTTTGATTAATCATTAATGAATTTTATCTAAAACCGCAGTAGAAGAAAGGACTTCCATGACAGGTAGCATTGGACCAGATAGAGTGGTGATCACACATGTTGAACTGTCATTAATACTTTAGTCTTGTTTCTGAGTGCCTGAAATAACAAGAAACAGTTCAGAGATAGACATGAGAAAATTCAGTGTATTAATCCTTTTAACCTATGAAGCTTCCCCACTCCCTTCAACAAACATCACACATGCCAAAGTGTCTGAAAAATTCAACAAGACCTGTCAGCGGGACAGGATAGCTCGCCTGACAGCGCCTTGCCTATCACCTAAAAAGCTTTAACGTAAAACTTTAACATTTTGCTAATGCCGCCAACGCCAACGCTGACAGTGCAATAGCTCTTCCTGTACATTTGTACAGGCGAGCTAAAAATGCTGAAGATACAGATGACAAAATTTACATCTGTGAAACTTCAAAAAATGTTTTGTCCAAGCTTAATTATATTATACTTAAACCAGAGGGCCAATGGCCCTATATCGCTCACCTGAGCACTGAGGTTATGTTGGAAAAACTAAGTTGCCACAGCAACAAAACAACATGCACAACAGCAATAAAACACACCATTTATGTAGAGGATAATATCACAAACATTTATGCAAAAAATAAGCTTTATCCCCCCTTAATGGCTTCTGAGAAGAAGATCTTTGGCAAAAAAAAAAAAAAAAAAAAAAAATGAAAAAATTGAAAATTTGGCCCTTCAATTGCAACGGCAACCAATCAAAATCAGGTCTTTGGGCAAAATTCTTATAGCTGATAGAGGACTACTCTAGGAACGTTTCTGTAAAGCTTTTGTCAAAATATCTGCCGTAACACAGAAATAAATACCAAATGTCCACTTTCCCCATTGTAAGTCTATGGAAACTTTAAGTTGCCATAGCAACCTATTCACATGGGCAATGATAATATGAAATATACTTTAGGTAGAGGCTAATGTTATTAATATGTATGCAAAGTATCAGCTTCATCCTCATCATGGCTTCACTTTCCCCATTATAAGTCAATGGAAACTATAAGTTGACATAGCAACCAAAGTTCTTATTGGGTTGGAAGAAAAAACAAAATTCATGTAGAGGATTCTGTCATCAACATGTTTGCACAATATCAGCTTCATCCCCCATATGGCTTCTGAGCAGAAGATTTTTTCATTTTTTCTTCTTTTTTTTTTCGAAAATTTACCCTATATTTTGCCATGGCAACCAATCAAATTCAGTGATTTGGAGAAAATTCATATGAAATATACAGGACTATTCAAGAAACATTTCTGTAGAAAGAAAATCTAAATAAAAGCCGTGAGACAGCAAAAATTGACAATTTCCATTTTCCCCATTATAAGTCAATGGAAACTCTTAGTTGCCATAGCAACCAAACTGCTGGAGTAATTGCCATGAAAAACAGTAATTCTATAGAGGCTAGTACTAAGATTCTTTCTGTAAAGTTTGAGCTTTATTGGCCACATAGTTTATGCAGAGATGATTTTTTAATATTTTTCATTTTTAACTATTCGGTTGCAATGGCAACCAGAAAAATAGCCCATTTTATATAAATTTAACAAGGCTGGTTAAAGACTACTCCAGGTACATTTCTATAAAAGTTTTGTCAAAATATCTGCAGTGGCATAGCAATAAATGCACATTTTCTATTTTGCCATTATAAGTCAATGGCAACTTTAAGTTCCCATAGCAACCAAACTGCTAGAGCAATTGCCAAGAAAAACAGTACTTTTATAGAGGGCAGTGCCAAGATCCTTTCTGTGAAGTTTGAGCTTTATTGGTTGCATAGTTTCTGAGGAGATGATTTTTGAATATTTTTTCTATTTTTAACCATTCGGTTGCCATGGCAACCAGCCAAATTGTGAAATTGACAAAAATTTCATGTGGTTGATGGAGGACTACTCAAGGAACATTTCTGTAAAAGTTTTGTCAAAATATCTGCAGTGACATAGCATGAATGCAAATTTTCAATTTTTCCCATACAAGTCAATGGAAACTTTAAGTTGCCATAGCAACCAAAGTTCCAAAGCAATTTGGATAAAAAACAGTATTATTGGTTCCCCCTGCCTATAGATGCTATATATGAAATTTAGTTACAATGGGCCTTGTAGTTTCAGAGGAGATGTCGTTTGAAAATGTTGACGGACGGACGGACGACGGACGACGTACGACGGATGCCTGCCTATACTATAAGCTCACCTGTGAGCCTTCGGCTCAGGTGAGCTAAAAAACCAGTCACAGCAATATACATGTATTCTGGATATGCCATTCTGAAGGTTGGGTTAAACATTATTATATTAACTATAGATTACATTTATATACTGCAATACAATTTTGACATAATTCACAGCTTTTACAACATACATATGGTGCCACTGATGTAAGCTGACATAATTTTCAAGAAAAAAATATTAGACCTATCCTCCTTCAAACAAGAGCTGTCGCCTGACAGCATAGCTCGCCTGAATAGGTGCTTACCCATCACACAGTCGCTATGGTGGTGTGGACTGCTATGTATAAAACTTCAGGCAAGCATGTCCATAATGACAACACATTTATAAACAAAAGCTATCTCAGAAATGTCTTAAAATAAAAAAAAAATCCACAAAAAATTTCTAAGTCCATGAGCTTGAGGTCAAAGAACTAAGGGGTAGGAGGGAGGAGGGCAGGGCTAGGATGTATCAAAGCCTTTAACCGTTATCTAACATCAGTCCAAGTATTAGTATCAACTGAGTCCATTGTGGCACTGTGAAATTATGTCTTCATTAATATAAAACTAATCAAAATCTTTAAGACAAAACTCAAAGTCCATGACCTTGACATCAAGGTCATCCAGTCGGGTAAGTATATAGTGTTTTGTAAAAACTCATGAAAGTGTCTAATATCAGTTCGAGTGTAAACTAAATCCCTGCCAAGCATTATGAATCAGTACGCAATTAGAAAACTTTAATAAAGACCAAATTTCCTAAGTCCCTGACCTTGACATCAAGGTCACCGAGCAGGGCAGGGGTAGTACTCTGTAAAACTTTGGACTAATATCTAACTACAGTGCAAATATAAAAAGAATTCATCTATGGGTTCAGGAGATATGTGTCATTAAAAAACTTTAACCAAAACATCCAATCAATAAAAAGTCAATTTTCTAAGTCCATGACCTTGACATCAAGGTCACTGAGGGGGGTGGGGGTAGTACCTTGGAAAACTTCGGACCAATATCTAACTACAGTGCAAGTATCAAAGGAATCCATCCATGGGTTAAGGAGATACTGGGCTTTGGAAAACTTTAACCAAAACATCCAGTCCCAAAAAACTCCCAATTTTCTAAGTCCATGACCTTGACACCAAGGTCAAGGAGTGGGGTGGGGGTGGTACCATGTTAAACTTTGGACCAATATCTAACTACAGTGCAAGTATCAAAAGAATCCATCCATGGGTTAGGGAGATATAGGTCTTTAAAAAACTTTAACCAAAACATCCAATCCGGACGCCGACGCGGACCCGACGCCGTGGTGACAACAATAGCTCTTCCTGAACTTTCGTTCAGGCGAGCTAAAAACAGCCTATAAGCAGAGGTTTGTGTACACACCCTGCCAATGCCATGGCTTATGGAATCAACAGAATATAAATTTAATTTTTATTAAAACTTTAACACGCAGATGGCTGTGACTGGACTGATGCATGGATGAATAGGTAGATGACATGACCTTACATCCAGATTTCAGTCATATCAGGATTATAGGAGGGTGATTATGAAAGACTGTGTGATGAAATGATGTTAGGTTCGCACAAAATCTCGTCTCTTTCCTTTCAGAATAGAACTCTACTGACATGTCATGCATAAGCCACAGCATTACAAAACCAACTAAGTGGCACTAGTCCTTAGCAAAGAATCAGGTCAGCCTGGCCATCTGCCAAGTCTGATCATAGTCTTTACTGTTGGCATGGCAGTAGCTTAGACTTGCAGCTATACCGTTTAAGTGCACAGTGAAGACTCTGTTCAGACTGAGCGGAGGCGCAGGCTGATCTGAGTCTTCACTGGGCGCATATGCCACTTTGTTGGTTTTATTGTGTCCCGGCTCAAATGAAAATGGTAGAGTTGCCCCCCCCCCCCTTATAGTGTACCAATTCACCTTGATAATATAGAATCTGAGTCTGAGTGCCATTCTGGACACAGGCCTTACAGTTACACATGTACAAATACATTTTACAATGGGATAAAGCATGTAATCAGTGCACCAGATAAGAAGGGGTAACACAGATAATTTAGGGATAATTATCCATATTTCTCAACAAAAACATCAAAAACATATTTTGTGACCCATCATTAGAACCGTCTCATCGAGACGGTTCTAATGAGGGGTCACAACATATGTTTTCGTTGAGAAATAAGAAAAATTATCTTTGAATTATCCTCAATACCCACTCTTATCTGGAGCTCTGGTAATGTTGGAATGTTATACTAATCATGTTGATGGTCTTTCTAAATTGTAATATTTTGTTTTCTATAAAATTACCATATTAAGCCAAATCAATGACCCAGAACTAATAATTGCGGCCCCCCCCCCCCCCCACCACCACCACCACCACACACACCACCCCTCTCCCTTCTTCCCAACCCAACTCCTTCTTTTCTGATAAACATGTTGTAAAGAAATGCCGAAATTCCAACATCAATGAAGCATAAAATTCTGTAGTTTATATCATACCCCTAGTATTCTTGATTCAAGAGAATATTGTGCATATAGAAAGTAAGATGGCAATTTGAAAATGAGATCAAGGTCACTAACATGTAATAAACTCTTTGACCTGTCACAATCAACAATCTTATCAAGTTTGGCGAAAATCCACCCATTTGAAAGGAGAAATATTGACTTGGAAAAAAAAAAAAATTTCCTTTTAAAAGGAAGGCTTGCACAGCTAAAACCGTGAAATTTTCATGAGTTGTTATTGAAGTGAACCCGATTGTTAGTGCACTTTCTGTTGCTTACTTTATTTAGCAAAGTATTTCATTTCTAACTTCTTGATTGGTGGCATTATCCACGCCTGAAAGGTAAAAACAAGTGTAGAATTTATTTGAAAAACAAACTGAGGAAATATACACACACACACACACACACACACACACACACACATGTATAGGTTCATCTGAGGAAATCGTCGACGAGTGTAAATATTTCTCAGTACATTTGTAAAGCTGAACTAAGAAAGCAACATTAGAGAGTGTTATAAAAGCAAGAAAAATGTCCACACACCCCAACCCGCACCTACTGCAAGCACAGTAGGCCCTTGTTCTACTATAATCCAAATAAGTAGGACGCCCCGGCACTGGAAGTTATACCCAGCATCATCGCACCAACCAACCAGCCCCTCCGTTGTCATAAAGTTGTCAATGAATCCCTAACAGTTTCAAATGTTAACAATTCTGAATTGTCCCCTTTTTCTGTATCATTGTTCAGGCTATTTTAACACATGACGGCCAAAAGGAAATTTATCAGATGCTAAAAATGTGTACATAATATGTCGCTTTGTGCCATGGAAAGGCCTGTTGCAATGCGTAAGCGTTAAGTACTCACCGACATTACCGACTTTTACATACATAATACGGTCAGTTCTACATATTAGCAAGCCACACACATAGATAGATGGAATAAAAAAAAATTCAGTTAATGTGATAAGGGAAGAAAATCGTCAAACTCGCTTGTTTCTAAATCTAAACAATAAACTTGAACTCTGAGTTTTTACAGATACACAGATCAACCCTCTCCGGCATAAGCGCAGTCTTATCAGTCTATTCTTAGCATAAAAGATGTCTTCATCATGGATCATCATGAAGAATATATATGCCGAAAAAAACCTGATCAGATCCCATGAATGCACCGGCGCTGGCCAGTGTGCCGGCTGCTCTGACCAGTCAGATTATGCCATGCCCTAGGGCCTATTTTTCGCGATGCCACTGCATGAGTTTTGGAAAAGCTATTGCTTTGCGCTATTGCTATATATAAACATTGTTTCTTACACAGGTTTTGGTATATTTCTTCGGATGCAAAGCCAAATACTTTACATTAAATTCGGAGTTTCATTTTTAATGCCATCAGTTTATAAAAAGCAAAAGAAATGTGGCCAAGTTCAAGGCACTTGTGAAAGAAAAACGTGCTTTTTAACGGAAATATTAAAAAAAGTACATGTACTATCAAAAATAGAATAAAGTTTCCATCTTTATTTTTAGCAGATGAGGTAAATCGGATATGGATAAAAATAGACACTATCGGACGAGGTCTTTGTTTGTTATGTCTGTGAAGAAAATAATGAAGAAATGCAGTCTCAAACCGGAACTAGCTTTCCAATCTCTTTGGCTTAATATTGCGGCCCTAAAAAAGTTTAGAACAAATCGTTGCAGTACACACTCTCCAGGTATTTTCCGACTAAGTGTGACGTATCGTTTCTTCTGAAAATAACTCGGTATCACTAAACCACTTGAATACTGGCTTGCCGCCGAGACGGCAAGCCAAAAACACTGTCAAATTCTAAGTCCTGACCTTGAAAATAAGCTGTGAACATAACCAAAACTTACTTGTCCCTGTGATAATCCATGCAAGTTTCGTGAAAATCCACCTATTGATTCTATAGATTATCATTCACTTTGACCACAAAGTTCTGTGCCATGTGCTTAAGCAGTTACCTAAACAATAATAATACCAAACGTGGGAAGTCACTAAACCGGTCAGAGGGAAATGACTTACAACCCTATATTCACAAATTCCGATCATTTGTAAACACAGTGATAATAGTAAGTGGCCTTTAAACTTTACATAATAAGACTGACACAGAATGATAAAGGCTGACACATTAAAGTACACATTCAGGGGAAACAACTCTGCCTCAGGGAAAACAACTCTGTCATCTCATTTTTGCTTCCCCTTTCAATGGCTATGTTTTTAAAGAAAAGGATTTTATCCAATTTAATAGTTGACCCCTTTTGAAAGACTTCCATTGTCCCGGCATGCAAAACAGGAAGTCACAACAAGAGGTGTCAGAAGACAACAAAGTGTGCCTTATGGGTGCCTGATTCTCACAGTCACAAAAACCTACAAATATATCAGGTCATCTGCAGTGTCAAACTGAGCCATTATCCCAGGTATATGATGAAAACATACTAAATACTACTCAAAATATGAAGCAAAATCACTGAATGATGAAGTTCATGTCAGAGTGACCTCAAATTCTAAGAGGTCATTCAATGTGTCAAACTGCCAAATATGATAGGCAACATCACTGAACCATGAAATATAGGTCATAGTGATCTATAAATATTATGAGGTCATTTGCAATGTCAGACTGATCCACTAGGCCATGGTATGATGTTAATCCATCAAACACTGCTTGAAATATAAGGCAAAATCTCTGGACCAGAACAAAGGTCAAGGGCACAGGTGTCAGCATGGAAGCTTTGCAGCTGCTGCAATTATAGGGATATGCTATTTGATCAAGTATCAAGTCTTTTGTGTCAGAGGTAGCATCAAAACTAAAAATTTTGCCTTACAAACAGTGCCAAGCAGCAAAGTCAGTCAACCATACCATATAGGTCAAGGACATACAATTGTGTGATGCAGCTGCTGCAGTCATATGGATGTATATATGTACAAAGTATGATGATTGTAGCTGCTGTAGTTTGTAAGATACAGAACTGAGCAATTCTTAACATTGGTTAACCTGATCACAGACGCTGATGAGGACGCTGACGCTAACCTGGATGCTAACACATACTCGCACTACCGGGGGGTATAGCATAAGCTCTCCTTTGCTTCGCAAAGGCGTGCTAAAAATTGTGTATCTCTGTAAAAATGACGGAAGAATAAGGATTTAGGAAATGCACCAAGACACCTTTACTTCAATAATCTGGACATCTTACAACATCCCTACCTCCCTTTGACACAAGAATACCCTGGAGTGTGGTGACTTGCCTGTCTGCGACTCTGCGTATTTACACAAAACAGAGCTAAACCAGGAAACCTGGCGCAAACCGGGCAGAAATCCACCATTCAACCATAAATTGCACACAGCCTCCAATGGTCCTGATATTACTTAAACAGTGCTGAAAATCCACCCTCCATCCTTACAAAATTATCACTTAGGGACCGACCATTTGATATTCTGGGGGGGGGGGGGCCTGGTATATTTATCAAAAAAATTCCCTGTCTTTGGATATGCAAGAAAAAAATAACCTGGCTCATAAGGGGGTTCAAAAAAATAATCTGGCTTCAAAAGTAAGAGAAAAAAATAACCTGTCTCCACCCAAAATTTCAAAAAAAAAAAAATATAGTCTGCAGATAATTCCATTGGAATTGAGTTTTTATAATCTCTCTGGCTTCTGGGGGCTGCGCCCCCAGACCCCCATATTTATAGTTATATTTTAATATTATCTACAATTGGTTTACACCAGCAGGCCCGCATGTGCATACATTTACAAAAAAATCCTATACAACATTCACATACATGTATCATTGATCTGCCACATTACAAAGTAAGTGTTTCCACTAAAACTGAATTGCAAAAGAGTCAGTAGCTTATGGGAGACAAAACCATTATGGCAAAATAAACACTCTAAAAGGCAAAAGTCCCAATATAAAAACCCTTATTTTTACCATCATTCCTAGTTTTTCTCTTGTTTCCAGTCTTAAAATTGCCATTGAAATTGGGAAATTGCTTTAGCTTCTGGGGGCGTTGCCCCCCAGACCCCCCCTTTCTTAACACATAACTTTCAGCCATTTTATTAATTGCCATTCATGTATAATGTGACTCTATCGGTAAGTATTTATAAAACTTTCTAAAGGACGAATAAAGCATGTTTGGGCATATATTGGGATAGAAAAAAAACTTAAATTCCTAATGTTAGCCCTAAAACTTTGCCAAAATAGTCCTAAATTTTGGCCAAAATATCCCTAATTTAAGGCCTAATTTTTTGCCAAACTCATGCAGGGATGTTTGTATCTGTACCTTAGATGAAAAGAGTAACATGCTCCAGGCACTGGTTTGCAAAAGCAAGCTAAGCCATGCCCTTCGCCTGGTTAAAGACAGCACCATGTTCTTTTTGTGAGAAAAAAAGGTGTAAAAAATACTGATGTGGGTAAAATAAAAGGATATTAAGATCAAGTAAACAAGGATCTGATAGTTCCGCTATAAAATAAAAAAAAAATAACCTGTTTGAGTTAGTTTGTAAAAAAAATAAATTAGCTTCCACAAGGTGAAAAAAAAGAAATTGTTTCCAGAGGCCAGTGAAATAAAATGTTGTGTCTCCATCAAGAATACCAGGCCCCCCCCAGAATATCAAATGGTCGGTCCCTTATAATATAGGTGACATATTAATCTTAGTAAAAATTACTTCCCTTGCAAGTGTTCCCATTAATGCTAATTTCAAATCTCAATGTCATCCCAACTCTAATGGTCACTTTGTTAAGATAGTGGATTTCGCAATGATGTAAACAAAATAGTATTATCTCCATGTCCAGTCAATTCATAGTCTCAAATTCTTAACTGACCATGAGTAAAATAAGTATTTCCTCTAGTGGATATGATACAAGCACTTCGTTTCCCCTTATACATAAATTAGCCCATAAAGAGCCAAAGAAAGCAGACGACAAAATTTACATCTGCAAAATTAAAAAAAAAAACATGTTTCGTAACTTAAGCTATATAATATTGAGAATTCAAAGAATACTGGGCAAACAATGTAGATTCAGATGAGGTGGCTCATTATGAGCCACCTCATCTGGATCTATGCTGTTGGCAACTTCAATATTTTCACTTTTAGTGCTTTGTATAAGTTAGTTATAGCCATGAATGAGTCCCTACAACACACCCATATGGAAAAAATCAATTCTTCAACATTTTAAGGTCTTTCAACTGAATAAATATTTGCAGGAAGAATTTAATACGCCAGACCAGTATAATATCAGAGCTCTAGATAAGAAGGGTATCTGATGATAACTGAAGGATAATTTTCTCATTGAAACCATATGTTGTGACACCTCATCTGAACCGTCTCAACAAGACGGTTCAGATGAGGGGTCACAACATATTTTTTTATCCAGGATTAACAAACAATATTCCTAATTATCAGCAAATACTCCCTCTTATCTAGGGCTCTTCAGTATTATAGCATAATTATGACAAAGGCTTTCCTTGACTTTCAAAGCTTCAGACATACATGCAATTTCTGATAAGCCATAAGTGCCAAAAAAGCAGCCAACCAAATTTACAGCTGCAAAATTTCAAAATATATCATGTTGAAAACTCAAATACTTGATTGATTGATTTGTTGCTTTACGTCCACGATAAACAGCTATGGTCATGTCGGGACGGTCAGTTAACCTCACCACACTATTCCTGGGCTGGCTTAGACCTCCTAAGCGGTTAACCAGTACTAAGTGCACATACTTTGGCCAGTAACTGACAACAGCCCTTCTTGAACCAAAGACAATATAGCAAAGAAAAGGTAGCTCATTATGAGCTGCCTCATCTAGATCGGCACTGTTTGCAAACTCACCTACCAGTACAGTGGACTCGACAGTATTGGATCATCGACAGTATCGAATCACTCGTAAGTTCTCACCAATTTTTCTCACAAATGAAGCAAATATTTTTTTACCATTGTATTACAGTCATCAAGTTAGATCAATGGCAAAGTGCAGGGTGAAAAAATTGATCGAAATTTGCGGCTGTGAAACAAATCAGAGTTGTTGAAAAGCTTGGCCCCTCTTCAGCGGCGCTTGCATTTTGCCTGATGCTCGTTAACCCCAAAATAGATTTCGGTTATTTAAACTACTTTATCATTAGGCGATTGAAACCAATTTTGCTTTGTAATGTGTCCTAGTATCCCTAACATTGCAGGCAGTCATTATTTTTGTGACATCCCAGTATTTGATGAAACTAAGGACTTGAAAAGTGGGGCACCGATGTGCGACAGTAACGGATCATCATATGATTTGAACTGAATAGAAGCCTCAGCTGGAAAACTGCATGTTGGATGGATGGTCTGATGCTGAAAACAAATCAAATCAACTGCCTGAGTGGCTGCTGTGTCTTCTTTCAAAGAAGATCAGTATAAAACTAAGACAACATCCTTTTTGTAAAACATTCCCCATCCCATGCCCAACATGCTAGCATATAATAATGAAGGTTATGCATAGCACAACTAAGCTTCTGCTTAACATTCTAAGAAACATTCGAGATCAGCTCGCATGTGTGTTGTGAACCCAATAATGACTGGCGTTCATCGGATGGACATCTACACTGTGTAGACTCAGATTAATGCCGGAGAACTCGTTGAGTGACCATGTAGTGTTTATACACTGATTGCACTGAAAGGCGGAAAATCACCGTATATTTGTTGATCCTGATCAGACATTACGGTCTTATCAGGATCTACACTTAGCAAAGGCAGATTGTGATCTTTACTGATTGAGTAGTTCCGTGTTATGGGGCGCAGGGGATTACTGGGTTAAGAATTTTTGGCATGCTTGTACTTTTGTATACATTTAACTTTTATTTAACAGACATAACCGTTGCTGGTGAAGGACCACATGAAAAATATCGTTGAAAGGCCGTTAAAGTTTTCTCTGAGAGTTTGATAGGTCCAACTGTTTATGTAGCAAAATTATTAAAGCTAAGAGGGTTGGCAGTATGCCTCCGAGAAACTCTCCTATAAAATAATATCATATGATCCGATACTGTCGCAACTGATTCGTTACTGTCGTAAGACCCTCCTGTAAGTCTGATAGGTTATCTGCCCTTAAAGGAATAAATTTCGTAAACATTTTGACATGGATCGATAGAAGGGATATTTTGCAATTGTTATGTGTCATAACATAAATACTTTTAGCATTCACATACAGCAAAACAGGAGTTTTATTAAACTTGATCCGATACTGTCGCGTCCACTGTATATGTATTTTTAAATGATAATTTTGGAACCTGTTCTTGATCTATTTCTTTGATTGCACAGGTGTTGTGTGAAATGCTCAGATCAACCTGCACAATCCCACTAGCTGGTTAGGGTCTTCACTTGTAGTATTTCAGATTCCACTTGATACACAAATTCTACATGCAAAAAGGGAGGGCTCTGACTTAAACTGGCAGCTGAATAAAAACTGGATCTTGTACTAAGCAACCTGCACATACCACCAGACCAGACTGCACATCTGTGCAGGGTAGTCTGGGCTTGCAGGCCAATATGCATCTGCATGAAAGGCTGAGGGGGTTGATGGATGTGTGTAGCACCCGTGGACAAATTATGTCACAATCAGGCATTTAAAATTTTTTTAACATACACTCCATATAGTTGGCCTAAAAAATCGTGGTTTTCTTAACTTTCGCCTTTTCAAAAAGTCTGTGTTTGCAAACACCGTAAACCAGTTTTTGCCACCAGAGAGTTCATTCAGCAAAGGTCAAGCCATCCTAGATTTTAACTTTATCTGTTCAGCTTTTATTTTAAACTCCATGTCACACTTTGGGCAGTTAAGTCCCATAGATAACATTAGCTTAAGGCCAAAAAGAAATGGCTAACTACCCCCTCTACATGTACTTTGGGACAGACTGATCTGGATAATTTATTGGCCCAACTACAGTTAACCCTTGAAGCTGAAAAAAGTAGACAATAAAATTAATGTCTGCAAAATTTCGAAAAATGTTTCATTCTTTAAAATTCAAAGATTAGAGGGCAAGCAGTGCAGATTCAGAAGAACAGGATCCTTATGAGCTGCATCTGCTCAACAACCTAAACCCTGCAAAGGCATCTGGCCCGGACCTGGTCCCAGCAAGGATGCTAAAACTGGCATCAAAGGAAATTGCACCAGTACTGAGCCTCATATACCAGCAATCCTACGACACCAGCCAAGTTTCATCAGACTGGCAACAAGCCAATGTCACAGCTGTCTTCAAGAAAGGCGACAAGACCAACCCAGCAAATTACAGACCAGTCTCACTGACCTGCATTGTCTGTAAATCTATGGAACATATTATTTACAGCCAGATAATGAATCACCTTGACAGACACAACATCCTCGTCAAATTCCAAAATGGATTCCGAGCAAACCACTCATGTGAAACTCAGCTACTCAACACAGTAGAAGACCTGTCTTGAAGACTTGATAGAAGGGGACGGACTTGCTGATACTCGATTTCAGCAAGGCCTTCGATACAGTCCCCCACTGTTGACTTCTCCACAAGATCCAGCACTATGGAGTCACAGGAAGAACCAACAGATGGATTAGTTCATGGCTCTGTCACGGTCAACAACGAGTTGTCCTCGATGGATCAGCTTCGTCAGACTCCCCAGTTCTCTCTGGTGTGCCACAGGGCACCGTATTGGGTCCACTGATGTTCCTCCTGTACGTAAATGACATTGGGGCCAAGGCATCACCACAGACCACTATCAAGCTCTTTGCAGATGTTTTCTGTATAGAACTATCGACTCTGTCGCCGAGGCAAACCAGCTACAGCAAGACTTGGACAGTATGGTGGATTGGTCAAACACCTGGCTGATGAGGTTTAATGCTGCTAAATGCCATCTACTGAAAATTACCAAACAGCAGAAATACCATCCAACTAGATATACCATCAAGGGAGTTCAGCTCCAGGAAGTCGACCACCATCCATACCTGGGAGTTGAACTTACATCTGACCTGTCCTGGAAAACCCACATCAGCAACATAACCAGCAAGGCTAATAGAATACTCAACCTGCTCCATCGATACCTCTATGCCTGCAACCAAGAAGTAAAATCCAGAGCCTTCACATCGCTTGCCCGACCACATCTCGAGTACTCCTCATCAGTTTGGGACACTTATTTCAAGCAAGATATATCAGCAATTGAAAAAGTCCAGTGTAAGGGTGCCCGTTTCGTCACTGGCAATTATTCCTACAGAGATAGTGCCACCTCCATGTTAGACACCCTTCATTGGCCACCTCTAAAAGACAGAAGGTGAGTCCGAAGACTAACACATCTCTACAAAGCAGTCAATAACCTTTCACCCGTCAAAATCCCAGATTACGTCATACCTTCCTCTGGCCCCACAAAAACCCACGATCTTGCCTTCGTTCAACTGAGAACCAACTACATGTACGAACATTACAGACATAGCTTCCTGCCCAGGACTACTAGAGAATGGAACGCCCTCCCCCTGGATCTTGTGCACGCCTTATCTGTAGACGAATTCCAGGCACGTCTGCAGACCAACACAACCTAGACAAAACAGCTTCATCATGTTTTTAATTGTAAATAACGTAGTTTTAACCATGTTGCTGACGTCACTTGCCCGTGATGCTTCCGCCCTGGGCAGCAACAAAGTGGAAGTAGAAGCATCCGGACCAATGCTGTTTGCAAGTTAACACCAATTTTCATTTTTGGCACTTAGAAAGTGCTCAACAAAATTTTCATTACAGATTTTCTCCTTCTGCTACATTGGTGCCTTGGAGCCAGGATGATTACTGTTGGAGCTGAAGGGTGAAACAATGGCTGCGATGTCACAGATTAAGATTTATTCAGGAATTAAGATCATTTAACAAAAGGAACCTGGATCATAATTATTTCATTTCCTTAACATTTGATACAAAGGATGGAGGAGTGTAGTAGTATCATCATCGTATGGCCAATTAGTGATGTGTAAATAAAATATGTATATAGGTATATAGTACTGTATAAATGACCAGTCTAACTGTTCCGGACCTTTAAGCCTAGTGGTAGTGTGCATACTTTATAATCTTGGGTTCATGAGATCTATCCCTGGTCAGGGCGCTCAACAAAATTTTCTTTAAAGATTTTTCTCCTCCTACTACAAAACTTTGGAGCCAGCCTTGCTGCATATGCAATGAAGAAAATGATTTTAATCAAAGGGCTCTGAAACTGATGTCGCTGGGATATTTTCAGTCAGTAACAGGAGATCGGTACTCGGACAAAACGGACCAGACAAAACGGACCATGTTTCAGGACAAAATGGCCCCATGTTTCAGGACAAAACGGACCACCTTTTTTATCATTGGGAAGATGAAAATAACATATTCTAACAGTAGAAGGTAAAACGAAAATATGTATTTTATCTTACTAACATGCAAATTGCTTTGAAAGTGTTGCAACTTTCATGCCAATGAAACATGCTTTCACAAGATTAAGGGAAGATCTTTAATGTAATTTTAATTCAAATGTATTCAGGTATAAGATGGTTCGGTAGATCTAAAACATGGTCCGTTAAAAACTCCGTTTTGTCCTTAAATGTGGTCCGTTTTGTACTGAATGCGCTCCGTCTTGTCCTCACCTGGTCCGTTTTGTCAGTGGTCCGTTTCGTCCGTGGTCTGGCCTAATATCTTGAATAACTCCGATTTTATTTTTGGATTGGTCTCCGTTGCGGGTATTTCAGAAAATGACAAAATGAAAAAAAAACAATACCTGGAGTGCAATTTCGTTGCTGTAGTCCGTGGTCCGTTTAATATGTCCCTAATTCAGTGGATCTACCCCACAGATACTGCAGCTAAAAGAAACCTATGTTAGATTTATATTGATTCATGATTGTGACTTACTAACTCACTTATCCAGATTAAGGGTTTTGTTGTTTTTGTTGTTTGTTGTTGTTGTAGTAAATCTCCGCTGTTGATTTGTCGGCGAACCGTCGATGTCGACGTCACAGGGGTTTGATTGTTAGCTTTAAATGTGTGGGCTGCTGGAACTGACTTCAAATCGGGAAAGGTTTAGACTGGAACCGCAAGACCCCGTTGTCTTACGCAATTCGGTAGTAGTTTTAAACGTTTATAATGCAATGTATTGATCATTTCTCTACTTTGTTGTTCAAGTTTGGAAATGTCCGAGTCACTATCAGTGTATACAGAAGGATCCAGGATCAGGGGTGTAAGCACATCTGGAGATGATATATCAAGGAGAAGTTTTTCGCTCACTTCATGTACTTGTCGGATATACTGCATTCTGTCACCATTGAAAGCTGGACACTCCGCAAGAAAGTGTTGGCGGGTTTCCGGGGCAGTTTTGCAAAGCTGACATGTAGGATCAACGGTATGCTGGCTGAATACTGCCTTATTACTCTGCAAGGTGTAGATGCCAGTAAGCAGACGACATTTCACTTGGGCTCTCCTACTGTCATAGACACTATCTCTGACTGTCGCCCACACGGGGTGTGACTGTCCTATCTTGACTCTAGCCGGATTGATATATTTCAGCGTGCTCTTTTTCTGTATATCCTCCCTCCATGTTTCCTCTACTTGTCTGCTAGTAGCTTTATCTACCGCCGACTTCCATTTACATTTGGATGGAGGATTCTCCATGAGCTCTGAAGGGGAAGGAAGATGGTATTGTTTAAGCAAGACACGGATCCTGTTAAACCAAGAACTTTCTGTTGGGAATTTCATGGCAAGTTGCCGGAGACATATCTCCTTCTCTATTCCTTCACTGGTTATCCATCTCCAGAAGAGACCAAGCATGTTCTTATGGAGGACCACCTCAACCGGGGCAACACCAAGTAGGGCTAGGGGCACAGAAGACTGCGTCCTGTCTGGAAGATGCTGTATCTGTTTCAGAGATTTCCTCTGGTACTGCTCCAGTTGACTGATATCTGACTGCCTGAGCTCCAGAACCTCGAGCCAATATAATTTTTTTTGTTTTTGTTTTTCTTGTTTTTTTATCTTGACAACTGGCACTGAAAAGTTGAAACCAGAACGTTTCCCATCTATAAATGACTATGTTTGAATACCGACCAGCTCACAGATTATTACAAGAAAACGTATTTTTACCTGAAGTTAACTTCAAACTCGTCCACACACCTGTCAACCTGTGTTTGTGTGTGACCTCTTTTTCTATTTTTACACAAAAATTCAGGACATGACAGTTTGGGTAAAACTCCTACCTCACCAGGGTACACTAAACACCGCAAGTCACTGTCCGGTAATAGAAGGTACAAGATGGTTAAGGTAGGTAAAAGAAAAAATTAAATACCACAAGTTTGTCAAAAAAAACAAGAGGGCCATGAGGCCCTGAATCGCTCACCTGAACAATTGGCAAGGTGGCTTTTACTTATCATGTCTGAAATTGTCAAAATATGAGTTTTGGGTCAAAAGTCAAAGAATGACCATGACCACTTGTACTCATAAATCTTCATGTACTCATTAAGACATCCATATATACCATTTTTTGACCATGCCGCAAAAAAAGGTCAAGGTATACCCAAGGTCACCATTTGAACAGTCTTGGTGGTACTCTAGTACTCCACGCTATTTACCAAGTTTCAAGGCCATAGGTGTATTGGTTCTGGAGGACAAAATTATTAAAGGTTTATACCATAAGTGGTAATGGCGGCCAAGTTGGTCATGTGACCTGGACCGTTTGAACAAATTTTCATTCAATCAACCCCTGGAGGCTCTATATGAAATGTGTTCACAATTGGCCCTTTGGCTTTTGAGGAAATAGTTGAAAATGTCAAAATATGAGCAATCTGGATCAAAGGTAAAAAAATGACCTTGACCTCTTGTACTCATAATTCTTCATGAACTCATTGAGACAACTGTATATACCAATTTTTTAGGCCAAAATCTTCAAAACTTTCCATGAAATCTTATGTTCTACCATTTTCCCATATTTGACCTTGCTGTAAAAGGTCAAGGTCAACACAAGGTCATAATTTGAACAATCTTGATAGTACTCAAGTGCCCAATGCTACATACAGAGTCTCAAGGCCATCGGTCAATTGGTTCTGGAGAAGAAGATTTTTAAAGGTATTTACCATATATGGGCGTGGCGGCCATGTTGGTCATGTGTCCAGGACCGTTAGAAAATTTTTTCATTCCGTCAACCCTTCAAGGCTCTGTATGAAATTTGGTTTCAATTGGCCCAGTGGTTTTAGAGCAGATTGTTTGAAATTGTCAAAATATGAGATTTCTGGGTCAAAGGTCAAAGTATGACCCTGACCTCTTGTACTCACAAATCTTCGTGTACTCATTAAGATGATTGTATATACCAATTTTTAGGCCAAAATCTTCAAAACTTACCATGAAATCTCATATTCTAGCATTTTCCGATATTTGACCTTGCCGTAAAAAGGTCAAGGTCAACCTAGGGTCATAATTTGAACAATCTTGATAGTACTTGAGTACCCAATGCTTCATACCGAGTTTCAAAGCCATCGATCTACTGGTTCTGGAGAAGAAGATTTTTAAAGGTTTTTACTATATATGGGCGTGGTGGCCATGTTGGTCATGTGACCTGGACCGTATGAACAAATTTTTATTCCCTCAACCCCTGGAGGATCTATATGAAATTTGGTTACAATTGGCCTAGTCGTTTTTGAGGAGATTGTTTGATATTGTCAAAATATGAGAGTTCTGGGTCAAAGGTCAAAGAATGACCTTGACCTCTTGTACTCATAAATCTTCATGTAGTCATTAAGATGACTGTATGTACCAATTTTTAAGCCAAAATCTTCAACAGTTTCCAAGGTATCTTATGTTGCAGCATTTTGCCATATAAAAGCATAAGGAAGCAAATTTGACCTTACCGTAAAAAAGGTCAAGGTCAACCCAAGGTCATAATTTGAACAATCTTGGTAGTACTCGTGTACCCAATGCTACATACCAAGTTTCAAGGCCATCGACCTATTGGTTCTGGAGAAGAAGATTTTTTCAGGTTTTTACCATATATGGGCATGGCGGCCATGTTGGTCATGTGACCAGGACCGTTTGAACAACTTTTCGTTCCTAAGGTCCCAGGAGGCTCTATATGAAATTTGGTTACAATCGGCCCAGCGGTTTCAGAGGAGAAGTTGTTTGAAAGTGTGGACGGACGGACGACGGACAACGGAGCCTTACCATCCTATAAGCTGCCCCGGAGCCGCTGGCTCAGGTGAGCTAAAAATCAGTGTTTTTTTTTAAACTCTGTGTCGATTATCGTACTTGGATTCTCTTCTGACACAGCAGTGAGTTGGAGAGCAGTACCCTTCTAAATCCATTTTCGAGCTGTTACAGAACTCAGAATCAGAATTGTTTACTGGTGATACGTTCAAGGACAATCACTCACCAGGACCTGTGAATCAGGGAAGCTAGTCCCTAGCCCTTACAAGAGAAGTTAATTTAGTAACTGAATCCTCTGCACTCTCAGCGGACAATTAATGGAATCTTCAAAGGAATTCCAATTTCTAATAGTCTGGGAGGAAGAAACTGGACTTGTAAATGTCAGTCCCAGCCAATGGGGTTTGAAATGCCAGGATTGATTCCTGGTACGCCTAATTGTGTGTGTGTGTGTGTGGGGGGGGGGGGGGGGCAATATCATTTATGGGATACTGGCCGCACCCTTCAGATCTTTGTAAAGCATTATGAGTCTACAATCTTTCCTTCTCTTTTTCAGGGATTCCCACTAAAGTTTCTCCAGAATGCCAGTCAAACTCCCAGTTTCATATGTGAATTAGAATTGTAATTCCCCATTACAAATCTAGCTGCCCTTTTCTGCGCCTTCTCAAGTTCATCTTGAAGAAGTATACTTTGAGGGTCCCAAACTAAACTATCATACTCCAAGACTGGACGAACCAGTCCCTTGTATGCGGGCTCTTTAACGTCTTGTGGACATGCTGCCAAGTTACGTCTGAGGAAGCCAAGGGTCCTATTAGCCTTTGTGCAAATATTGCTGACATGTGTGTTCCATTTCAAATCATTGGTAATGGTTATGCCGAAGTACTTAATAGTTTCTACGTTATTGAGGACCGTTCACTCTAAGGTATAGGAAGCATTGATCTTCTTGATCCGTTTCCTTGTAATTTGCATTATATTGCATTTGACCGATTGAAATCTCATGCCCCAACTCCTTGCCCAACACCCTAAACGATCTATATCCTCCTGAAGTTTCAACGTGTCTAACTCTTCACTATCTCTGATTTCACGATAGCAAACACAGTCTCAGCAAAAAGTCTTAATTCCGAGTCAATAGTTTCTGTTATATCGTTAATGTACAATGAGAACAACAGTGGTCCAATGACGGTTCTATGGCAAGCCATTTTACTATTTATTATGGAATGTAGATATCTCATTTATCATATCAGATATCTAATATATTTTATAAGATATCTTATTTATCATATAAGACTTCTTATATATATATAAGATATCTTATATAATAAATAAGATATCTTATATAGTATATTAGATATCTAATATGCCAATTAAGATATCTAATATAACATACAAGATATCTGATATAACATATAAGATATCTTATATCCTAAAGAAGATATCTGATTTAGGATATAAGATATCTTATTTAATTTTTCAAATAAGATATCTTATATGTTATATTAGATATCTTATATGTTATATTAGATATCTTAATTGGCATATTAGATATCTAATATACTATAAAAGATATCTAATATATTATATAAGATATCTAATAAATTAAATTAAATAAGATATCTCATATCCCATATAAGATATCTTATTTCCTATAGAAGATATCTGATTTGTCATATAAGATATCTTATATACTATATAAGATATCTAATATAGGTATATAAGATATCTTATTTGACTTTTCCATAAGACACAACACAATATATAAGATATCTGATATAGCCTATAAGATATCTTATATGACATATAAGATATCTTATTTAGTAAATCAGATATCTTATATTGGATATAAGATATCTTATATAGGATATGAGATATCTTATTTAATTTTACATATAAGATATCTAATATAATATATTAGATATCTTATATAGTATATTAGATATCTAATATGCCAATTAAGATATCTAATATAACATATAAGATATCTAATATAACATATAAGATATCTTATATGAAAAATTAAATAAGATATCTTATATCCTATATCAGATATCTTAAATAGGATATAAGATATCTTCTTTGTTATATTAGATATCTTCTATGTTATATTAGATATCTTAATTGGCATATTAGATATCTAATATACTATATAAGATATCTACTATGCATAATAAATAGTAAAATGGCTTGCCATACGGTGCCCTGGGGAACCCCTGACAACACTGTGGCCCAATCTGATTTAACTCCATTTACTACTACACGCTGCTGCCTGTAACAGAGAAAAGAATCTATCCATTTCAGAGTCCTGCCACCAATACCATAGCCATATAGCTTACATTTAAGTAATTCATGAGGGGGGGGGGGACTAAATGTGAGACTACTTGCATAAGTTTATTTTGCATTTCCTCATTGTTAGACTGTGTGTCAACTCTGTCAATCTCTTACAAAAGGGGAGTAGCCAGAAATGATATTTATTTAGAGCCAACAGTTTTATATTTTGAGATATTTTATCTATCCGAACGCATATCCTCAAAGGTAGATCACTCTAAGATGGAAAAAGCTGTCGACTTTTCATGTACAAGTTATGGCAGCCACAGGGATGAATTTGCCCATTTTTTTCCTACAGAAAAAAAGACTTTTCTGAAACAGTTGCCCATCCGGCTCCCCTCCAACACATAACGAACATGCGATGCTGCAGCACAAATACATATATAAAATGAATCTACCTACTTACCTAGCACACAAAGCATAGAGGTAGATCCCAACTCGTTAAGGTGTGAGGGAACAGTTCATATTCTTTCGCCATTTTTTCGAAGGGGAACAACTTGCTATGTGCTTTCCTGGATGAAAACGCGTTTCTTCAATAGGGTTTTCCTTAGAAGAAAGAATTTGCTCTTACAGGAGCAAATTCTTTCCTTCAAGAGCTGAGAGAGGCAGAAATGCAGAATTTCTTCTCTTGGAAGAACAATGGGTAACCAGAGATGTTCTAGACCACTGAGTGAGAAGAGAGAGTTGAAGAAGAGGCAGCATGAAACAATAAGAGTGTAAGAATATAGACAAGAGACCCACGGGCCATAAAGCTAATCAAATCTCTAGCTCAAAATTGCTATCATATTTGTAAAAGCTCGAAATTGCTGTCACATTTGTACTGGCTAATACAATATATACAACTTAAAACTTAGCAATTAATTCCATTTATCCACTATAAAATGCCAACTAACCATGTCCTTTGACCAATGCCAATGGAAAACACAATATCTATAAAGGCTCATATAATTACTAATTAGCATGTCTATGAAGTCTCTCTTCTTACATCATTTGGCTTCTGAGGATATAATTTAAGGTATTTTTTTCTATTTTTTGCAGTTTGGTTTCCATGGCAACAAATAAAAATAAGCAGTGGGCCAAAAACATATACGTGATAGAAGACAACTCAAACAACTTTTCTAAAAACGTTTTGTCAAAACATTTGCAATGGCTCGGCAGTAGATGCCATTTTTATCAATTTGCCCAATTACAAGTCTGTGGAAACTTCAAGTTGCCACAGCACAAACTAAAGAACTGAACAAAAAAAAAAAAAAAAAAAAAAAAACACCCAATCTGTTAAGACTTGTATGTTTTTATTACTTTAAAGTTTTCTGAGAAGATAATTTTTAAGATTTTTTCCCATTTTTTTCTTATTTTGGGTTCCATGGTAACCAATAAAAATTAGCAGTGGGCCAAAAATATGACTGATGGAAGACTACTGAAGAAACTTTTCTATAAGAGTTTTGTCAAAATATCTGCAGTGGCTTGGCAGTAAATGCCATTTTTAATTTGCCTCATTCTAAGTCAATGGGAACTTTAAATTGCCATAGCAATCAAACTAAAGAGCCGATTATAAAAACACAAACTTTCAATCCCCTAACCCAAGGATGCTGCAGCTGAAATTTGGACCCAATCGAACCCACTGGCTTCAGAGGAGATGTTGTTTGAAAGTGTTGTTGACATACGACACATAACGACATACTTCGACAACGGACAACTGCCAAGCCTATAAGCTCCCTAGAAGACTTCGGCTCTGGTGAGCTATAAAGATAACAAGAGGGTTCAGTCAGCTTTGGTGTCGACGCCAACATCCTAATCAACCTTTGAACTGCCCATGGATTAATGTAGTTGATACAATAAGATATATAGGTACTGATCCAGTTTTACACAGCATAATCCCAAGCACAATCCCTTTCCACCTAGTGCCCTTGTTGTGCTGGCAAAATACACCCCTGACCACTCTTTCATATTGTCGCCTCACCTCTTTTTCTGTCTACTTCTTCTTTTTCCTTTCACTGTACCCTGTACAATCGCTTTTGCTAAGCCAGTAGACCTTGAGTTGTGGCCAAACCACCTCAGTGTCCGTTTCTTGACCATGGTGAGAGTAAAAATCTTAAAGATTTTCTGCAAGAGCAGAAGACACATTCAAAAGAAAGAACATGGGCCATACCCCGAAGTTTCAGCTATTCAAGCCTCATCAGTGACTTGACAGTATCTGGTGAAGAAAGCTTGAAAAATACATACTGCAATTTCTTACTTTCATTAAACAGTCGATTCAAAGACTGGTTAGTACCAAAATGGGTCTAAATGATTTAAAAGCGATGCTCTAGAATAAGAGTCAAACTTTCTAAATTTTAAGAATATATCCTCTGGGACCGTATTCATAAAGCTACTTAAGTCGTTGCTATGCGGTTGCTAAGGCTAAATATCTATAAAGGAGATTCCCTACAACTTTGAAATTTGCTCTGGAGGAACAGTCTTTGTAAGACTGTTCCTCCAGAGCAAATTTCGTAGTTGTAGGGAATCTCCAACATAGAAATTTACCCTTAGCAACAGCATAGCAACGACTTAAGTTGCTTTATGAATACGGCCCTGATCTCAAAAGACAAAAATGAAAATATAACCTGCACTATGTATAAGGTATGGGTAGACATTTTACGGGCGCAAAACGGCACAGCACCAGCCGCAGTGAGGTCAAATTGAAATCCTAAAGAGGTCCTTCAAGAGAAGATGACACATTCAAAAGAAAAAAAAAAGTTCGTCATATTCTCCAGTGACTGCTGGATTAGACCGGATGATCATGCGAACATGCTCATTAGTTACGTGGTTCTTGTACGAGGTGTTCACTAAAGTTCACCAGCATATCACCTCAGAGATCTGCGTTTTTCTCCTCCGAACCTGCTGACAAGGTCCACTACTCACAGGCATTCAGAAATAAGAATATGACAAGGTAAAACATCAGTTTTATTTTTTCTAAGAGATATGTTGCTATCTCTCCAAACTGGTTTCAGCTTTGTCTGAGCTGCAATGGCTTGTTCGGTTTTGAACCATCATCTGAGACAATTGTTACAAGGTATTGAAGCTTGTAACCATTCTTAACTTCTGTCCTTCTACCTTGATCTCCCTTTGGATTGACGCTGTTTGTCATCAGTTTGGTCTTTTCAGAACTTCAGGGGAATTCTTACCAACGTAAAAAGTCTATGCGCAGATCAATGGCCATATCTGTGAAAGAAAGCACGTGATCACGACAATGATGAAATATGATGTACTTTCAGTGATAAGAACGATTAACAGGACGTCTAGCGTAAACCATTTGAAATGGAAATGTCGCTGTCGTTAGAATACATCAGCAGGTTGATCAAGGACTGTAACTCTGACAAAAAGAACTGTATTCTGAAATATAATCCTTTTTAGCTGGTAGAAACAATTTCTTGCAAATTTCATGAAAATCAGTTGATCACTGAAGGAACAGTGGCAGCCAAAAAAAATTGCATTGCTCGACCAATCAAAGGATGTAAATCTGGCTGGAAATGTCCAAGTACGACGCTGATGGCATATGATCCACTTTAGGTCGTGATAACTGTGTCCTGAACGTTTTCTGTACAAAGCTGAAATCTGCAGGAGGAGTTGTAGCCACAAGATAGATCTTACTGGACTGGACCTGAGCAATAACTGCGAAAAGAGTCCGACTTTGGCCTCGATTAAATTTTATCTTCTTCAGATGGTGATTACAATATCTTTATAGTTTTATGTAAAAACCAGCTGAAAACTGGAGGAGTTGAGACCAAAAGATCTGTATTGCTGAACAGGTAAAGGGGTATAACTGTGGCAGAAAATGTTAGAATACAGCCCTGATATGATACAATCTATTCAGATGAAAATATCTTGAAAGTGTCATGAAAAATCGGATGAAAATTGAAAGAGGAGTTATGGTCACAAGGTATGGTTAAGGAATTAACTATGACAAAAATGGTCCGAGCATTGAAAGATTGACGTCAAATGGTGATAACAATCGTCTGAAACTTGTATAAAATTCTGGTGAAAAATGAAGGTGGAGTTATGGCCACAAGATTTAATCACAAATTTACAGACGAAGGACTGTGTCTCAGACAGAATGGGTGTGGCCTTGGGACCCTTGATTAATACCACATGAATAATTCGTAAAAACAAGAAACATCATTCTGTTATGCGTTATGCATGGAATTAGGCTCACTTGTATTGTCCCATTCTAATGCATTTTGGACAGACTTTTTATTTCCTTTGTGGATTGTTTCGAAACTTTAGATAGTTCTTTATTGTCTCACAAAAAGTTCTTACACGGAGTATAACACCTCCTATGAACTTTCGAATGGGCAAATGGGCAACTTAACTTTGTATCTCAGACATTGCATGATGAATTCTATCAAAGCAGAACTTTTGCAGCATTATGTACGTGTCTTGTGCTTCGTATACTGTAGCGTAGCACCGTGATTCATGTGACCTATAAGCCATACAAAGCGCGCAAAAACAACCATTTTCCTCCCATCCATCACATCTAGCTTGCGGTAAAGTTTTGGATTAGTAGGAATGGAGTTTTCTAAGTTAAAGCATAGTTTCACATTTCACATAGATGTCAGTACCATTCCTAACCCCATCATCCTCGTGCCCATCCCTCATTCACACACATACAAATAATGATCCTGAATTACCTATTGAAACATTGCCTTGCGCAAGTCATATTCTTCAGTATTTTAATGCTACCTATCAGCGATAATGCTGCTGAAAAAAACAACATGGGAACCATTCAGTGATCAGAATGTATACTCAAATGTAAAGGAGGGGTATCAATAAGGTGGTACCAATTTGTTCTTTTTTAATTGATGGTATACTCCAGTCCAACCAAGTATATGTGTTCAGTCAACCATGAAAACTAGGTCATGGTGATATTCTGGTCACATCATTTTATTGTCCTGTTTAGGGTACTTCTTTGACATGCGGAAGCTGCGACGGAGGCAGCATCACTGCCGCAGGGCCAGCCCGTCAGGAGATTTGCAGTGAGTAAATGGGAGGAAATATGGGAAATCACAGAGACAGGTAGAACTCTCTTCCAATTCAAACCATCGGTAGAAGAGAAGGCCTAATCGAATTACCATCTACCATAGGGTTCAAATCCTATACCAACCAGCTCAGGATTGGATATTCAGCCTTGACTGAATGCCACCATTATCTGGGCACTGCCATTTCAAGTGAGTGTGGGTGCGGAGAAGAGGAGACTGTAACACATTATCTCCTGCATTGCTCTCGTTATGTTAATGCAAGGATCAGACTACATACAAGGTTGCAACAAGAGCTTGGAAGCATGAGCATTGATACTGAGATACTGCTGTCATATGGGTAAATGAGTACTATCCCCACTAGAGAGAGATCATACTTGAGCACCTGAATGAGTTCAGAGACAGGACGGTTTGGCGACAGAATGAGTAAGAACAGGAAGAATTCTCCCTCACAAGTCCGCTAGCCGTGCTCTGTATCCCGAATAAAGACTTACAGGAGAGCAAAGTTACATCTGAGTTGAAAATTTGTTCATTTGCTTTTAATAGTTCGTATGCTTTTTAGTTATTTTAATTTAGATGCTTTTTGTATTGTTGTTATCATTATGTTTTTTTCTTAAATATGGCTTGATTTAAAGGTAGAGCTTAGCCTCACTAGCTTTTAGTTGTAGTGGATTTGTCTTAACTCTTCAAATTGCTCATTTAGTAGTGGTATGATGGGGTACATTGGCTGGATGGTGGAGCGAAGCTCGCTGTTTAGTATTTGAGTTGCCACTTGCGAAACACCATCATCCAGTGCAATGTCTGAAATTTCTGTCTATCTTGCCCTTGCTGAATGAGATTGTATTGTTGCCATCCCTGAATGTTACTTGTTTTATTTTGCTTTTTCCTTGTAATTTTGTCATTGTCTGTATTTTGGGGGTACAATAAGGCACATTGACTTGGCGGTGGAGTGGAGCTTGCTGTTTAGCGATTGAGCTGCCACTTGCGAAACACTACCGTCCAGTACAATGTATTGGATCTGTTTTTATGATCTTGTCCTTACTGAACAGATTAATATGTAATTTTTCAAGAGTAACTACACTTCAGGAACTGACTGAATCAGATCCCAAACCCTATCCCCAACATCAAAGGGAAAGATTGACAAAGACATCCCAACAAACAATAAATTACAAGTGAGAAGCCGAGTCAGCAGCTCTTTCCCAAATAGGTGGCAACTCAGCTATCTTTATTGATCTAAATAGTTTAGACCAACAGAAGGGTTACAACAGATTAAGCAAATTATACGAAAAACATTTAACAGTTATCTTTACCTATTTTCTATTTTCATTATAGAAGGGTTAAAACGAGAACACAATAAATTAAATAGCACCGAACATAAAACAAATGCAACCGCAACGAAAGTACCGCCTTGTAAGTTACTTAACTCTCCAATGTGCATATACAATGAGCTAATATTGTGTGTGTTTTTTTCTTCTAAGCTAGTGAGTTTTTAGTGTTCTTTGGTGTTTTCCTTGCTTCAAAAGGATCTTACTTTTCAGAACATATTTATCTTCACTGCAGCTGGTGTTTATGCAGTGTGGCGGTCGTAAAACGTCTCCCCGTATATCACCATAGTGTAGATTATATTTTCTGGTCCTTTGGGATCATTGAGTTCATTTGAGAGATTTTGAAAATAGAGTTCCGCTTAAGCCGGTGCTAGGGGGCATGGCTGGTGCCGCACATTTCATTACTAGTCATGAACAGACTCAAAACTAGTCTGCTATTTTCTATTCTTTTGTGTGTTCCTTGCTTCCAAAGGATCTTACTTTTCAGAACATATTAATCTTCGCTGCAGCTGGTATTACATTTATGCCGTATGGCGGCAGTAAAACTTCTCCCCGTATATCATCATAGTGCAAATTATATTTATGCCCCAAACTTCGAAGAAGTTGAGGGGGCATATTGATTCTGGGCTGTCCGTCCATGCGGCCGTCCGTTTGTCTATGCGTCACGCATAGCATATCTTAGGAACCATGCATGCTAGAGTTTTGAAATTTCATATATGGATTCATCATCAAAAAATAGCTGATCCGTACTTTTTTTCTTGTCCGAGTTTCTTCCTTTGTGGAGTTTGGAAAATATCATAAGGAAATCTTGTCAACACGATATCTCCAAAAGTATTTAGCTACGGGCTTGAAACTTTGCCAGCTTATTTGAGACGGTAAGTAGCTGAACTGATTATCTTTTGAAAGAATTCCGTCAATTTTTATAGGAGTTATGGTCCTTTGAAAATTTCCACATTTTAAACTTGTCAGCAAGATATCTCGAAAAGTATATAAGCTAGGGACTTGAAACTTAGTCAGCTGATTGGAGATGATAAGCATATGAACTGATTAATCTTTAAAATAATCCCGTCATTTTTTTAGTTATGCCCCTTTGAAAATTCCAGTATTGTAAATTTGTCAGCAAGATATCTTGAAATGCATTTAAGCTAGGGACTTGAGATTTTGCCAGCTTATTGGAGATGATGAGTAGATCAACTGGTTAACTTTTTAAAGAATTCAATCAATCTTTGTTCGAGTTATTCTACATTTTCAGACATAGGCATTTTTATAGCAATAACCGTGTGACCAATGTATCTGAAGAACTGCTGAAGCTATGATCCTTATATTTGGCATACAGGTTTGGACTATGCCCCCAACTTCGAAAAACAGTATTAAAACTAGGGACATGAAGCTTAGTCAACTGATTGGAGGTCATGAGTAGATGAACTGATTAACTTTTGAAATAATTCCTTTATTTTTTTTTATGAGTCATGGCCCTTTGAAAATTTCCGTATTGTAAATTTGTCAGCAAGATACCGCGAAAAGCATTTGAGCTAGGGACTTGAGAGTAGATGAATTGGTTAACTTTTGAAAAAAAATCAATCAATCTTTGTTCGAGTCATTCCCCATTTTCAGACATAGGCATTTTCTATAGGAATAACCTTGTGACCAAAATATCTGAAGAACTGCTGAAGCTGTGATCCTGATATTTGGCATACAGATTTTGACTATGCCCCCAACTTTCAAGAAAATGAGGGGGGGGGGGGGCATATTGCTTCTGGCTGTCCGTCCATGCGGCCGTCCGTCTGTCCGTCAGTGCGTCACGCATACCATATATTATGAACCATGCGTGCTAGAGTTTTGAAAATTCATATATAAAATAGCTGATCCGTATTTTTTCTTGTCCGAGTTGTCTCCCTTTGTGGGGTTATGCCCCTTTGAAAAATATCATAAGGAAATCTTGTCAACAAGATATCTCAAAAAGTATTTAAGATACGGGCTTGACACGTTGCCAGCTTATTTGAGATGATAAGTAGATAATCTGATTAATTTTTGAAAGAATTCCGTCAATCTTTTATAGGAGCTATGGCCCTTTGAAAATTTCCGCATTTTAAACTTGTCAGCAAGATATATCGAAAAGTATTTAAGCAAGGGACTTGAAACTTAGTCAGCTGATGGGAGATGATAAGCAGATGAACTGATTAACCATTAAAAATAATCCTGTCATTTTTTTAGTTACCGTAATCGACCCATTTACCGCACCGTGCGCTTAACTTTTTCAAAATTGTAACAAAAAGATGTGGTTAAAATGTATTTAATAACCGCACACTCAGAACAATGAAATGCAGGGTGACTGGAAAGAGGCAACATGGGTAGGACTGGAAATACTTTGTGTTTATACTTTTCATGCGTTCCCTGTTAATTATTGGGTTTTGTGAGAGTTTCAAAGAAAAAGCAGTGTGCGCTTGTGCAGTTTGTCCGGAAATGGCCTTGGTGTGCGGTTATAGGGGCATGTGCGGTAAACGGGTCGATTACGGTATGCCCCTTTGAAAATTTCAGTAATGTAAATTTGTCAGCAAGATATCTTGAAAAGCATTTAAGCTAGGGACTTGAGATTTTGCCAGCTTATTGGAGATGATACGAACTGGTTAACTTTTGAAAGAATTCAATCAATTTTTGTTCGAGTTCTTCCCCATTTTCTTATAGCAATAACCTTGTGACCAATATATCTGAAGAACTGCTGAAGCTATGATCCTTATATTTGGCATACAGGTTTGGACTATGCCCCCTATTTCGAAGAAAAGTATTAAAGCTGTGACATGAACCGTAGTCAACTGATTCGAGATCATGAGTAGATGAACTGATTAACTTTAGAAATAATTCCGTCTTTTTTTCTTTTTTTTTTTGAGTCATGGCCCTTTGAAAATTTCTGTATTGTAAATTTGTCAGCAAGATACCGCGAAAAGCATTTGAGCTAAGGACTTGAGAGTAGATGAATTGGTTAACTTTTGAAAACTTCAATCACTCTTTGTTCGAGTCATTCCCCATTTTCAGACATAGGCATTTTCTATAGGAATAACCTTGTGACCAAAATATCTGAAGAACTGCTGAAGCTGTGATCCTGATATTTGGCATACAGATTTTGACTATGCCCCCAACTTTGAAGAAATTGAGGGGGGGGGGGGGGCATATTGCTTCTGGCTGTCCGTCCGTGCGGCCGTCCGTCTGTCCGTCAGTGCGTCACGCATACCATATATTATGAACCATGCATGCTAGAGTTTTGAAATTTCATATATAAATTCATCATCCAAAAATAGCTGATCCGTATTTTTTCTTGTCCGAGTTGTCTCCCTTTGTGGAGTTATGCCCCTTTGAAAAATATCATAAGGAAATCTTGTCAACAAGATATCTCAAAAAGTATTTAAGATACGGGCTTGACACGTTGCCAGCTTATTTGAGATGATAAGTAGATAATCTGATTAATTTTTGAAAGAATTCCGTCAATTTTTATAGGAGCTATATGGCCTTTTGAAAATTTCCACATTTTAAACTTGTCAGCAAGATATCTCGAAAAGTATTGACACTTAGTCAGCTGATTGGAGATGATAGGTAGATGAACTTATTAACCTTTGAAATAATTTCGTCATTTTTTGGATTTATGGCCGTTTGAAAATTTCAGTATTGAAAATTTGTCAGCAAGATATCTTTAAAAGCATTTAAGCTATTATAGGGACCTGAGATTTCGCCAGATTATTGGAGATGGTAAGTAGATGAACAAATTAACTTTTAAAAGAATTCCATTTCTTTATGTAGGAGGTATGACCCTTTGAAAATTTCCGCAGTTTAAACTTGTCAGCAAGATATCTCGAAAAGTATTTAAGCTAGGGACATGAAGCTTAGTCAACTGATTGGAGATGATAAGTAGATGAACTGATGAACTTTTGAAATATTTCCGTCTTTTTGGAGTTATGGCCCTTTGAAAATTTCAGTATCGTAAACTTGTCAGCAAGATACCTCGAAAAGCATTTGAGCTAGGGACTTGAGACTTTGCCAGCTTATTGGAGATGATGAGTAGATGAACTGGTTAACTCTTGAAAGAATTCCATCAATTTTTGCTAGAGTTATTCCCCATTTTCTGACATAGACATTTTCTATAGGAATAATCTTGTGACCGAAATATCTGAAGAATCGCTGAAGCTAGGATCCTGATATTTGGCATACAGTTTTGGACTAAGGTGTAGATGAACTGAGTAACTTTTTGGCCTATTTCATACATTTTGGGTAGATATAGTCCCTTTTTTGGACATAGGCATTTTGTATAGAAAGAAGCTTGTGGACAAAATATCTAAAAAAAAACTTTAAGCTATGATCTTTATGTTTGGCATACAGTTACAAACTAAGGTGCAGATTACTTGAATAGTTTGTTTTATACCAATTCTAAAAATACTGTGTTAAGTTATACCCCTTTCGACTTATACAAGTAACATTATGGGATGAACCTTCTTTAGAGGCAAGCATACGGTTGGGGGCATAGTGTTTCATAAACACATTTTCTAGTTTCTGGTCCTTTGGGATCATTGAGTTCATTTGAGTGATTTTGAAAATAGAGTTCCGCTTAAGCCGGTGCTAGGGGGGCATGGTTGGTGCCCCACATTTCATTACTAGTCATGAACAGACTCAGTTAAACCTAGTCTGCTATTTTCTATTCTTGGGTGTGTTCCTTGCTTCCAAAGGATCCTACTTTTCAGAACATATTTTACTATGCTTGATAATACATATGTATGTATGTGTATGTACTTTAGTGCCTGGTGCATAATCTTTTTATTTCATTACCATCTCTCCCAGTAGTTAGATCTGACATGGTTGGTCGCATGGTATGCTGATACTTTGTTCTGATACCATGCGGACAATCATACCAGTTGCAATGTGATTATCTCACTACTTGACTATTATCCTTGCAGATAATTTTACTCTTGTTGAACCTTGTTTTAGCAGTCGCTTCAAAAGCTTATAAAGAGCTTATGTTGAATTCTTATGTAACTTGAAATAATATAATAACAAATAAATGAAATAAAACCTTACCTTATCTTATCTTTAAAACAAACATCAGAAAAAAGCAGTAAATAAGAGACATCCAGTGACATATGAGAATGTCCTTGACAGCGGATAGCTCTCGGAAATCCGGGTATTTTCAAACTTATAATGCCATGGTTTTTCAATCAGTAGATCCATTTGCCCAAAATAAAATTTGAAAAGCAAAGTCTTAGTGATTTTTATTATTCATGATCTCAAGGTGGTGATAATCACCCATTTGGGACAAAAAACAAAAATCTGCATAAAATACTCAAAATAACACTGATCTTTTCAAAACTTAGCAGATGCCTTCTTTATGTTGTTTCTCATAATTTAGAATCCCAAAATGCAGCATTTGTTAATGTTAAAAAGTGTTTTTATAAGAGAAGATCAAAGGGTAATTTTCTGCGAATAAATCTGAAAAAATAATATCATTATTGAAAATATACTTAGTGCTTAGAGAACCTTGTTGCATAATGGAGAGCGTCCTGGCAATTATTTTTTCAAACTCTTTCACACATTATTAGGCTGAGCAGATGAAAAAAGATGCAGTCTGTGTCCATTTTTTTTTTGTCAAAACACACAGGTGAGACAGGTGATACTATTTTAACAAGGTTGAACAATTTCATCTACACACCACTGATCATGTCAGTAATGTCTTTTTTTATTGTAGGTGTTAACATAGGTATGCTTGCCTACTCTATATTTAATAAATGCGCCCAGTGTACATTTACTTTGTACATGGTTGAACATTTGAGCAAAAGCTACCGTTTTCATCTGGTCTACATTACAATTTGAGAAAGAGTTGGAATAAAGTATTGCTAGGACGTTCTTCATTATGCAATAATGCACCTTCAGCACTACGTAAATTTTCAATAACGATATTATTTTTTCAGATTTATTCGCAGAAAATTACCCTTTGATCTTTCCATATAAAAACACTTTTTTAAGCAGCATGTACGTCTATTTTGTATTCTAAACTGTAAAGAACAACAAAAATAAGAAGTCTGCTAACTTTCAGGGAGATACGTTACTTTTTTATGGTTTTATGCAGATTTTTACATTTACCATAAATCACCACCTTAAGTAAAGTACTACACTTCCTCATGAGTTTTGAATGCAACACTCAAGCCATTTTTTGAGAATTTTGTGGCTGAATTATTGCTGTCGAAAGCTCAAAATCTCAAAATAAATTTAGTTACCGCAGAAGAAACACACCCTTAAATGTTAACAAGCAGTAATGTAAACATTCATTTATATACTTGATAGTTAGTAGAACTATTATTTTCTTGAGTAATTTATATACCTGATAATTAGTAGAACTATTATTTTCTTGAGTAAATGAGTCGTTGAAATATCCTTTCCCTTTCAAGCCCCTCGATGCTTTCTGCAAACCTTTACCACAAAAGTGTTTCGTGTTTCATTCGCTTACTGTATAAATGTAGTTACATGTAATTCAACAGTACAACACAGTGCAGTACAAGTAGACATGATATATTCAGTTTTTTGCTATATACGGAAAAATGAGGAAAAGAATCCTATAGTGGCGAGGCACAGCCTTTACACCAGAAAAAGCGATTTATCAAATTAATAATCAAAATAACAAACCAGGTGACATAGTAACGAGTGTTAACTAAACTTGAAATACTAGTACATGGTTTCTTTCCTTGTGTTTAAATTCAAGACTTCCATCGATATGGAACTTTGAAGTTACGAAGTTTTTTCTCATTCTGACTGCTTTATTTTGGCTGAAAAAGCGATAAAACCTCCGTTACCATTTTGAAACATTCGTTGCCATGACTTTAAGATCTATATCCCTAAAATAATATTTCATTTGATGAATACTCTTTCTTGGGCTTTTAAAGCATACGATATTGTTCCTAAAAACATGTTGCTGAAGTTAATTTCATGCTTCAGAAATTTAACTTCGGCGAGTTTTATTTAAAAGCAATTATGATCTGTATATCTGCAAAAATGAATGAAACAAACAGCATTCTACCAAAGATATAGAATACATCAGATCACCAATACGATAGGTCAAATTGACGGTATTATCTTTGCAACACATGAGAGTTTATTTCTAAACCTCCGTTACCAACAGATAACGAAAGTTTGCATATCAAACCTTACTCTAAATATGAAATGGAGTTTAGTTTACTGTTATCAAAACAGCACTCAGACTTTGCAAGTATGCTCAGCAAATCGTCTGCGTAATCTTCGGTTGATTTCTTGGCAACATATTTAAAAGTGTAATTTTGGAAGCTGTAATGGGATACGAAATCTGAAATACTATACAAAACGTGCCTTGTCGGGTCTTACAATGCCTGTGATATAAGTTTACTATTGCGTGAAGAAAAGAGGCATAACAACGTCATATAAATAGAGCTAGGAGTGTGGAAAGGTTTGTTTTTATATCGTAATAAGAAAGTTTAAGTAACGAAAGTTTAAAGCGCAGTGTTTATAGTTCATTACAACTCATCATTATTGAAGAAATTTCATTTACCATAAACAAACGACAATATAGAGGAACTGCTTATTTTCTATGCTAGCAGTTTAACTTGAATATGTATGAGTTGAGTATAAAATTGAGTAACGAAAGTTTCATAATTTAAAACATTAGTAAGGCCCCAGTTGGAGTACGCTTCAACAGTATGGTCCCCCCACACTGCCACTGACATACATAAAGTGGAAGCGGTCCAAAGAAGGGCTGCCAGGTGGGCAACAAGAGATTATAACTACACATCCAGCGTCACTGCTATGTTGAAGGACCTAAATTGGCGCCCCCTAGACCAACGACGTATAGATTGCCGTCTTATAATGATGTACAAGGTCACATATGACTTTGTTGCCATTCCTGCATCTGAGTACCTTGTTCGCAACACTAGACAGTCAAGACATACTCACCCACTTTCATATCGACAAATCCCAACTTATAAAGACTACTACAGGTTCACATTCTTCCCTAGGACTATCATCCATTGGAATGCCCTCCCACCCTACATACCGGTCCTTCCCACCTTGGTGCAGTTCAGCAGTGCTGTCTGCCAGGTAATCCATGTCTCTCCCTAAACACCAATTTCTGTTTTTATCTTTTAACTATACTAACACTCTTATCGCACTGTACAAACTCATTTCACACACTTTCCTATACATTTGTTCCAGCTAACCCCCTTCAACACTTGGTTCGCCGGAACCCGTCTGTTGTCCCCCTCGGGGGTTAAGACGTAACGGAAGATAGATAATTTACTGTTTTATATAGGGACATCCGGTTTCGTCGTAGACTGACGTAAATTTCAGAGACAGCTCATACATGTTAATGTACCATAGATTGCAGGATTGTTTAGTAACAGAACTATTTTGAAAACAAGTTTCTCTTCAAATAAATGTTGCCCCAAAAAAATGATAACGAATGTTTTCAGGAAACCCCAAAATCCGGCGACACATATAACCGGTGCAATTCCTCAAAAATGGAGGTTAAGAGTATTTATTCATTTTCATGAGACATGCTTCATACAATATTCCTCAAAATTATAACCACTAGGGTTGGATTAGATAACTTTCAAGGAATAATCTGGTACAAAACTACAAACTTTTTATTTGGCGACAGTAACGAAAGTTTAATTTTCACCCTTTATCCAAAGCTATTATACATCAAAAAGCTTGCCAGAAAAAAAATGATGCACATAAAATGATGGTATGGTAACAAACTGTGTTATAAAGTTTGCTGTCATAAAATTAAAAGCTATAATTTTCTCTGATAATTTCTATGGAACATAAAAAAACTGTTTATTGAAAAACAGTGTGTACATGTCTTATGAAAGATTGGAGGGAGATTCGTAGTGATGAATTAGGGACATAACGGACCACGGACAAAACGGACCACGGACATAACGGACCACGCTTGGGACAAAACGGACCACGTTCAGGACGAAACGGACCACGTTCAGGACAAAACGGACCACGTTTAAGGTCAAAACGGACCACGTTCAGACCTTCCGTTAACATTGAGAAAGCATGTTTTATTTTAGTTGTAACACTAATAAAGAAATTTGCATGCTTAAAAGATAAAAGTCTTACCATTGAATTAATTAGATAGTTGCGACAACCAAAGATAGATGAGATCATGAACAGTAGTCAAATAATTGTGACCGTTTAACATTGTCTTTGGTAATTATCTACTCCTTAATCTTTTAATTGGCACCAATTAATGGTCTGGTTTGTCTTCTAGCGTGGTTCGCCTGCTCCTGAAACGTGGTCCGTTTTGTCCAGAAACGTGGTCCGTTTTGTCCTAACCGTGGTCCGTTTTGTCTGGTCCGTTTTGTCCATGGTCCGTTTTGTCCGAGTACCGTAGTGATAGTTCGTATGTATAGATACTTCAAGAGAAGGGTCATTTTAGTGTACTTACTTTTGTGACTTTTAAATAACGTTTTATCGACGTTCCTTTTCAAGCTTTTAAAAAGCTAAAATAAAAAAAGTATATTAGTATCCGTCGAAGATGTGTGCTCAAAAGCACATGGTGGAAGTAAACAAAGTTTGACAGTTGCGCGGTGTTAATTAGATCACGTGATCTAAATGGGTGCTACCGCTTTTACATCAGTCATTGTTACACAGGTGAGATTTCAAATTATATGAATTTAATTCCATGCTGGTGATTAACAATAATTTTGAGAGAAATGAACATATTGGACATGCTTGCTACTATTGCTCTCCTGAAGTTTGAGCAGCAAAATTATTATTTAAAGGTGTTTTACAAAATTTGTCTAGGTTGCCGACAATTAGGTATACTTGTTAGAACAGCGTACACAAAACGAAACCTCGCCCAACGAATTTGGGCTTGACGTTTTGAGCTAAATAAATCACGCTTAAACAGGATAAAATTCTCGTGAAAACTTACAGCGTAGAATTTGTTCTACGTTGATTCAATAGAGGTAGGAATAACAGTAACTTGATGAAGTGAAGTACGTTAAATTGTTGTTGAACTGGACGTGTGTTCGGTCGTGTGCTAATGAGGACACCGCCATGTTGATGGAATGTCCCCGGTCAGACGGTATGACAGTTGTCATCACACCTTTCAGGTTGCATTATGTTATGCAGTCATTGGGATGTCTGGATTATTAGACTACATGTATGTCTGAATGTGAGCAGCCTATGAAACTTCCCTTCTGTTAATACACCTACCACTTTGTTAGTATACATGATGAGCCAATTAAAACTATTAAAAACTAATTAGGGCCATTAATAGAGATTATTACAAGGTTGTTTTGATCCTAGCTCTGATCTCAGCCCAAATTGACGGTATCGGGGGAGGGCAGATACCGTCAACTCGGGCTGGGATCAAAACAACTGTGTTAACGATCTTTCTATCATATATACTTTTTTTTATAGAAATTGAACTTCTGTAAGAAAAAGCGCACTTTTTCTTTTTTTTGCTCTAGTAAAATATGTCAGTTTTCCTTTTTTAGCTTGTCTGAACGAAGTTTGGGAAGAGCTATTGTACTGCCGTTGGCGTTGTCGGCGTTAGCGGCGTCGGCGTTAGCAAAATGTTAAAGTTTTACGTTAAAGTGTTCTATGTGATGGGCAAGGCGCTGTCAGGCGAGCTATCCTGTCCCTGTGACAGGTTTTGTTATTGGATGAAATAACATGAAGATGGTGGAGTAGGAAGATCATGGATGGTGAGCGCCATTTTTCTTTCAGCTGAGCAGAAAATCAAGGAAGCACAACAAAAGCCGGGCCGCGTGGCGCAATCAGTAGGGCACCTGACTCATACGTCAGAGGTACTGGGTTCGAAACCCGGTCTTGCCACATACTTTCGTTTCTCCTTCCGTTGATTCAAGAAGGGCAGTTGTCAGTTACTGGCTGAAGTATGTGCACTTAGTACTGGTTAACCACTTAGGAGGTCTAAGCCTGCCCAGGAATAGTGTTGTTAGGTTAAATGACCATAGCTGTTTACTGTGGACGTTAAGCATCAAATCAATCAATGAATCACATTACAAAATAAAACTTAACGAGAATGATTTTCTGGCCTTAAAACAGACTACACAGTCTCTACGTGTCTACTTTCAACCGGTTGACGTGTGGCATTACAACATGGCGTTAGACGTCTTTTAGCCTGCTGAATTGTTTTGATGACGTTGTTGACAATGCTTGACGTTTGCACCAAATTTGAGGGCCGATAAAAGGGCTGAAATAATTCTGTCCCTTCCTACATGTGAGGTGGTCTTGGCCCTACAGGTGACTTTTGGGCAACAGGGCTGGACAGCGCTTTCTGAGGTGGCTATAATGGTTGGGCCAAGTATCTAGCATCAAGGGCAATACTAGTAAAAGTATATGATAAGATTTAAGTAGACATAAGTAACGGTATGAAGTGTTCCAGAATGTGCATATTGCTGTAGGCAAGTGACATAATCAAACTCCAGTTTCACAAGTTTTCAGCATAGGAGCTGGGTTGCTAAAGTAATATCCAACAACTACTCATATGAAGACAATTCTTAAACTAGCATAGGGTATTAGGTTTTCGCTCTATAATATAAATGTGGCATATAGATGTATCAATAGAAAATATCCCGATATATCAATATTGATAAATGTTGAATTCTTTGTGAAAACATGCATTCGTTAGCATTCGTTACAGGCTCTTGTTCTTCTTTTATGCACATTTTGTATAATGAATCCAATAGTCTCCTCATCTTTTCATCTTCCTAAGCAAAACCAAAGTGATTCCTCACCGACGTGACCAGCTAATGAGAATGAGACATAGGCACTGAATCGCAAATGGCGTCTACCTACAAACTCAAGATCAGGGATCTAATAAATAAGAATTTACCCAATTTATGCAATAGAATCGTGTAGATACAAGAAAATGACCACTGGTAACTGTAAGAATAAATTCTATTTTTATCACGAAACATATCAATATTTTCTTTTCTCATATCGATGCAATATCGCAGCATATTTTTTATCGATACATCAATATCCACGATATCGATGACAGCGCTTATGTAGAATGTTGCGGGTAAAATGGCAGCTTGTGGAAATGAACTATATTAGCAGTATGCTTCCGATCAGATCCTCAATGAATATTAAATGTATATGTCTTGTCAGTGAAACTTGTACGAATAAATTGGCAGCTTTCAGCTCTTGTTAATATTTATATTATAGAAGAGAGAAAGCAATTCTAGCTTAATGAGTAGTTGTTGGATATTAGCAATCAGGCTCCTGTGGATTTCAGGACTCCTTGTGACAGGGACATCTTTTGTACCCTTTCAGCCATTTCAAGTTGTTTTTTTTAGCTTGTGCATAAAAATAAAATCTTTAATAATGAAATCATGAAATATGATGAGTTACATAGATAATGCACATATTATACTACTTCCATTTAACAATTTAAAAATTTTACCCATTTTTGAAGAAATTGCTATTAATTTTATGCAAACAGTAAAGAACCTGATCAGAAGCTGCTGGCTAAAGTATGTGCACTTTATACTGGTTAACTGCATAGGAGGTCTAAGCCTGCCCAAGAATAGTGTGGTTAGGTTAATGACTGTCCCGACATGATCGTGGCTGTTTACCATGGATGTAAAGCCAAAAAACACCAACTGATCGGAATTCGGGCTATGCGGTTTCTAATCTGGGTTTGCACTGCCTGCCTGCATCCTTTTTAGCTCACCTGAACGAAAGTTCAGGAAGAGCTATTGTTGTCACCACGGCGTCGGCGTCAGCGTCCGCGTCAGCGTCCGCGTCCGCGTCGGCGTTCGAATTGGATGTTTTGGTTAAAGTTTTTTAAAGACCTATATCTCCTTAACCCATGAATGGATTCTTTTGATACTTGCACTGTAGTTATATATTGGTCTAAGGTTTAACAGGGTACCACCCCCACCCCACTCTGTGACCTTGATGTCAAGGTCATGGACTTAGAAAATTGGTAGTTTTTTTGGACTGGATGTTTTGGTTAAAGTTTTATAAAGCCCAATTTCTCCTGAACCCGTGAATGGATTCCTTTGATACTTGCACTAAAGTTAGATATTGGTCTAAAGTTTTCGAAGGTACTACCCCCACCCCCCTCTGTGACCTTGGTGTCAAGGTCATGGACTTAGAATATTGTCTTTTTATTGATTGGATGTTTTGGTTAAAGTTTTTTAAAGACACATATCTCATGAACCCAAAGATGAATTCTTTTCATATTTGCACTGTAGTTAGATCTACAGAGTACTACCCCAACCTCACTCAGTGATCTTGATGCCAAGGTCAGGGACTTAGGAAATTTTTGTCTTTTATAAAGTTTTGTAATTGCATACTGATTCATAATGCTTTGCAGAGATTTAGTTTATACTTGAACTGATGTTAGACATTTTTTTTGAGTTTTTACAAAACACCTTATACTTACCCCACTGGGTGACCTTGAAGTCAAGGTCATCGACTTAGAATTTTGTCTTAAAGATTTTGGTTAAAGTTTTATATTTATGAAGACATAATTTCACAGTGCCACGATGATGGACTCAGTTGATACTAATACTTGGACTGATGTTAGATAATGGTTCAGGGTTTTGAACATACTAGCCCCCCCCCCCCTCTCCCCCACCTACCCGTCAGTTATTTTAATTTTATTTTAAGACTTAATTCTGAGATAGCTTTTGTTTATAAATGTGTTTTCATTATGGACATGCTTGCATGAAGTTTTCTGCATAGCAGCCCCCTCCGCCCAACCCCCCCCCCCCCCCCCCCCCCCCCCACACACACACAGACCCCACCCGTCAGTTTTTTTTTACCCCAAGCTCATGGACTTTGAAATTTCATTTCATTTTTTTTATTCTAATTTTATTTTAAGACTTATTTCTGAGATAGCTTTTGTTTATAAATGTGTTTTCATTATGGACATGCTTGCATGAAGTTTTATGCATAGCAGTCCACACCACCATAGCGACTGTGTGATGGGCAAGCACCAATTCAGGTGAGCTATGCTGTCAGGCGACAGCTCTTGTTATGGGACGTTGTTAATTGGCTAAGAATTTGTTGCCGTTCACACAAATGGTGTGTCAAATGATTTTTTTTTACCCCTAATCAGGACTTAGAATAGTTTTATCACCAAGAATTGAAGTTTATGTATATTTTATCTATGTTGTCTTTCCTACTGTGTATTGCTTTGATTGATATGTTCCGTTTTTTATCTGAACTGTTCTTCAGTATGCTGTTATCGTTGGGTGGGTCAGTGGTGTTTGACATTGATGGTTGTTATGGTTAATTTGGAGTGGTTTTGGTGATAATAAAATCATGGCTATTGATGGGTGTCCTGGATGCTACCTTAGAGTGAATAGGTCAATTTTATGAATGGAAACAACTTCCATGACTCCTTGTTTGCTTCCCTGGATGATGTAGTCTTTCGAAATGGGATCTTCTCTTAAAGGAAAGAATTTGCTCCTACAGCAGCAAATTCTTTCCTTTAAGAGTTCATCCCATTTAAAAGGGAGGCAAAAATGGAAATGACAAGAGTTGCTTTCCATGAAAGCTACATGTACCTATTCACATAAATGACACAAAACATTTAGGCAGAAATTCATGTGCAAAGTTAATTAGAGCAATTGATGTTGACCCAGTCTGCAAGATCAGATGTCTCTGAAGAGCAATTTGTGTGTTTAATGATATTTCCCCTGCACCTCAACAGAGAAGAGCAATTTTGTCACAGTCTGCACTATACACAATCAACCCTGCTTATGTGGTCACTTCTATTGAAGGGTCACCTGTCTTTTGCAGCCAGCTTTTCTGGATCCCTAGGACCAAAATACAGTGCAAATGAACCTGTCTTAAGGGGTCACTTGTCTTAAGCAGCCAATTTTTGGGCTTCCCTTTGGGGGACCCCTTAAGACAGGTTTGACTGTATAAAACCTTTTTTTTATATCAAATTGTCTGCTGGTTGAATCATTTGTTCAGGCTTTGGCTTTGACAGGAGGTACAGGGAACCACTAGCTCAGTTGCTACACACTCTGATCAGACAGGATTTTCGTCATCTCTGATTAAACTTGATGTTTGAATTTTTAGAACATAGGCTGTACCTTGAAAAGATGAAACCAGGAATGTTATCACCAATGTGACAAGATTATGGCCATGTCTATATTATGTTTACAAATTATCATTTATATCTAATTAGTTCACAGAATATGTAAACATACTCTGTTAAGGTGTATGGGTGCACCACTTTGTTTTACTGCCATTTTTACCAAGAGGAACAACTTTTGTGACTTCCTGTTGCCTTCCATGGAGGAGGAAGCCCCTCCAAAATTCAGTCTACTCCTAAGGGAAAGAATTTGTTCCTAGAGAAGCAAATTCTTTCTTTTAAGAGTTACCTCATATTGAAAAGGGCTGCAAAAAATTAGTTGGTTTGAGTCGCTGCCCTAGAAAGGACATCCAGTCACCCTAAGATTTTTTCAGGATGTAAATTTAGCAGATAAAGTATCCAGCAGGTCTTCTCATTTATGATTATTACTTGCCATGTATATCTGCAACACAAGTTGACAGCCTGCCATGTATATCTACAACACAAGTTGACATCCTGTCGTGTATATCTGCAACACAAGTTGACAGTCTGTCATGTATATCTGCAACACAAGTTGACAGCCTGCCATGTATATCTGCAACACAAGTTGACAGTCTGTCATGTATATCTGCAAGACCAGTTGACAGTCTGTCATGTATATCTGCAACACAAGTTGACAGCCTGCCATGTATATCTACAACACAAGTTGACAGCCTGTCATGTATATCTGCAACACAAGTTGACAGTCTGTCATGTATATCTGCAACACAAGTTGACAGTCTGTCATGTATATCTGCAACACCAGTTGACAGTCTGTCATGTATATCTGCACCACAAGTTGACAGCCTGCCATGTATATCTGCAACACAAGTTGACAGCCTGCCATGTATATCTGCAACACAAGTTGACAGCCTGCCATGTATATCTGCAACACAAGTTGACAGCCTGCCATGTATATCTGCAACACAAGTTGACAGCCTGCCATGTATATCTGCAACACAAGTTGACAGTCTGTCATGTATATCTGCAACACAAGTTGACAGTCTGTCATGTATATCTGCAACACCAGTTGACAGTCTGTCATGTATATCTGCAACACAAGTTGACAGCCTGCCATGTATATCTGCAACACAAGTTGACAGCCTGCCATGTATATCTGCAACACAAGTTGACAGCCTGCCATGTATATCTGCAACACAAGTTGACAGCCTGCCATGTATATCTGCAACACAAGTTGACAGCCTGCCATGTATATCTACAACACAAGTTGACAGCCTGCCATGTATATCTGCAACACAAGTTGACAGCCTGCCATGTATATCTGCAACACAAATTGACAGTCTGTCATGTATATCTGCAACACAAGTTGACAGCCTGCCATGTATATCTGCAACACAAGTTGACAGCCTGCCATGTATATCTGCAAGACAGGTTGACAGCCTGCCATGTATATCTGCAACACAAGTTGACAGCCTGCCATGTATATCTGCAACAAGTTTACAGCCTGCCATGTATATCTGCAACACAAGTTGACAGCCTGCCATGTATATCTGCAAGAGTTGACCCCCGTTGAAAAGGGCAGCAAAAATGTATATGGTTTGAGTTGCTTCCCCTGAAAGTATACCCATTCAGCTAAAGTTTTTTTCAGGATGTTAAATTAGCTGATAGTCTTCTCATTAATTGTTATTACCTGCCATGTTTATCTGCATCACAAGTTGATAGCCTGCCATGTATATCTGCAACACAAGTTAACAGCATTGTAGGTGAGCTAGTCTTGAGAAGCCAGAAAAAAAATGCTGGCGCGGGGTTGAGAGGGGTGTGTGAATGTGATAGATCATGCTGTGGCAGTCAGGAGTGTATACATGTATGGTCATCAACATGAACACAAACAAGTCAGTGATTATCACATTCCCAAAGAAAGGGAACCTGCAGCAAGCAGCAATGCCAGAAGGGCAGAACAATCAGCTACCCTATTAAGTAATCAAGTGAAGTGCATGATGGATAGGCAAATTTTCAAACTGTGAGTGGGTTAGAATAGTATGGATATGAATAATCTACATTCCATCAGATACAACTCACTTCAAGAGCCTGGGATGGTACTATTACAGGAAAGAATTTGCTCCATCTGAAGGAGCAAATCTTTCCTGTATGAGTGCCGTCTCAGATCAATGGAATATGTTCATTCCATTCCATGTTTTAAACTATGCCTAGTAAATGGGTATAGTTGCACACATGACTGAAAATATTTATAAATGCTAACGACTGTAAACAGGATTGTAAAATAAAAAATGATTTACAGGACTTTTAACCCTTAAAGCGCCAAAAATTAAAATAGTTAAATTTGCAAACAGTGTAGATCCAGATGAGGTGGCTCATAATGAGCCACCTCATCTGAATCTGCACTGTTTTCCCTCTAGTGTTCGAATTCTCAATATGACATCGCTTAGACGAAACATTTTCTGAAATTCTGCAGACGTAAATTTTGTCGTCTGCTTTTTGACGCATTAAGGGTTAAGCAGTTGCTTACAAGACTGCAAACAGATATCCAGTAGAGCTCTGTTAACATTATACCTGTATATATTTCCTTTTTCAGGTGTTTTACAAAGTATGCCAGGAGTGTCTAAAGATATGAATGGTTACAGAGATTTTGAGGGTGGACATCTTAGAACAAGTTCATATGCAAAGTAAGTTCTTGCTAACCTAGTTAAGTGAGCTGTCACCACACCGGGTAGGTGGCAGTCAAAATGGTGCATGCAGTAGACGAACACGGATCAAAACCAGTAGAAACAACGTTTTCGATTGCAAATTGTCACCAATTTGCAATCAAAAATGCTGTTTCTAACGGTTTTTGATCTGCGTTAATTGATTGCTCAGAGTGTTTTCGATTGCCTAGGCCAGCAGCCTGATATCTGTGCAAGATTATATTTTTGCATTGACAGCACACTGAACTGGGTGAGAAATTTTGTATCCTAGTAAGACAGTATTTGTGTCTCAATCGCCTGTGGAAGCAGAAGCGAGACATACGTAGGTATTCTCTTTTTCCATTGGCAGCATTGGCAGTTTAAACTTCTGTCTACTTTTCTGGTTGCGATCTGTTTTGTGACATTGAAATAGGAGACAAGGCATTCTGCAGAATCCTTTTATTTATGCAAACTTAACATATTGCATTCTGGGTATTTTTTGTCTGCTGAAATTGTCGTCTGCATGAAAATGACAACATTGGTCTAACCAACTCTTGTATAAATGATGTCTAGGCAGCAAACAGTTTGGATCTCAGATCAGGCCCCACATTTGTGGGGCCTGATCTGGATCCAAACTGTTTGCCCAGATACCTCTAAAGGGGTATCCAGAATGGAATGGGTTAATAAAATTTTTAGATATGCATTATTATAAGTTAACTGGATTTCTGTTCTCCACATTTTAACTGCTATAATGGCTTTATATATGGTAATTCGAATGTAAGTTGGCTTTTTCTCTTCCAAACTATCCTAAAAATCTAGATCCATCTTGTAAGAAGATGGATCTAGATTTTTGGGATTGTTTTGAAAAGAAAAACCTCTATCTTATGACCTAACGAATATGGGAATTAGACCAAACTGCAGCTATAGGAGCTGATTGGACTCTATTCAAATGAACTTTATGTCAGCGGAGCTTTGACACTACATCAGATGGCTTTACAGACAATATCACAGTCATGTAACAGAATTTAGTGGTTACCGGTCAGTTGGTTCAGTATGGAGGGGTATCACAGTATATCAAGCTACCATATTAGATCTCACTTTGTTGACATTGTTTGGTAAATCCTCTTGAGTGTGTTCACTGAATTTTGCTATATTGATAAGAAGTGTGAACGGATAAAAATTAAATATTGTCCTAAAGTTGTTGATCAACCTCTTTCTAACTTGACAGTATTGGCTTTCTTGACAAATTTTCATTGTTGAAAGATATTAATCAAGATTGACGTTTACCTTCCTTAGATCATTCAGGCAACACTTGGCTGCCCATCATGGCTCGCGATAAGATTTTGTATGTGAGTTTTCACCTTTTGAATTGCTACAAATGCTGCGCTTACAACTGGTTCTCACAAATCTTAAACATTAGGGGAAAATTTTATCAGATAAAACCATTTTATGTGCATTTTATCAACTGAAAAACCTAAATAAGAGGTATTTGATATCACATGAATGTGAAATATTGAAGTCATAAAAATGATGGTTGAAATTATTCTGAGAAGGTCAGACTGCCCAGTAAATGACCTCTTTGGCAACTGCAGACTTCTCAAAATGGGCCATCCGGAGGGAGCCAGAATTTTATGCAAAAGGGCACATTTTCAGGGGCAGCAACTGTGCCATTTGTTTTTTGCTTCCCTTCTCAGTGGGGGTCACCATGTAAAGATACTCGGTACTTTCCTGAGAGTAAATAATTTTTTTCCTTAGAAAGTAAACTCTGGTAAGGGCTGCCTCAGGGCTCAGCCTAGAGGGTGATTTGGGAGAGATAGTCTCCCTAAGCCTGCAGACTTCTCCCTATTTTGAGCTAAGGGAGAAGTGAAAATGTATAGAACATGTAGGAAAATAAAAAATTTCTCCGTAAAGTCCAGAAAATGTCGCAAAACTTCTCCCTGTCTAAAAACTCTAGGCTGACCCCTGCTGCCTTGTCCAGGGAATGAAACAGAAAGTCACAAAAGTGGTTTTAAATTGGGTTCCCTTTGTAAAAGTGGCAGAAAAAAGTGTAGGTTTACACCCAGTGACAGCAACATTGGAAGCTGTATCAGACTTGACAAAGATGAGGAAAGCTTCAAATTCAGGCTCTGGTTCTGAGAGAGCTCTAGAGAAGATGGAGTATTTGATGATAATTAAGGATAATTTTTCTTGTTTCTCGTCAAGACGGTTCAGATGAGGGGTCACAACATATGTTTTATGCAGAATTAACAAAAACTATCCCTAATTATCACCAAATACTCTGTCTTATCTGGAACTCTGGTTCTGGCTTCAGTTTGTGCCTAAGAGGAAGAGATTAATCAAGTACACTGTTGCCTCCCATCTAACACAGGAAACAGTTGTCTTTCAGACAGAGCGGGTACCCCTTTCACTAAATGTTGGTTGATTGGTTGGTTTGGGTTTAACAGTCGGTTGAGACAGTTTTTAGCTCGCCTGAACGAAAGTTCAGGAAGAGCTATTGTTGTCACCTTGGCGTCAGCGTCAGCGTCCGGATTGGATGTTTTGGTTAAAGTTTTTTAAAGACCTATATCTCCTAAACCCATGGATGGATTCTTTTGATACTTGCACTGTAGTTAGATATTAGTCCAAAGTTTAACAGGGTACCACCCCACCCCACTCAGTGACCTTGATGTCAAGGTCATTGACTTAGAAAATTGGGAGTTTTTTGGACTGGATGTTTTGGTTAAAGTTTTTTAAAGCTCTATATCTTCTTAACCCATTGATGGATTCCTTTGATACTTGCACTGTAGTTAGATATTGGTCTAAAGTTTTCCAAGATATTACCCCCCCCCCCCCTCAGTGACCTTGATGTCAAGGTCATGGACTTAGAAAATTGACTTTTTATTGATTGATTGTTTTGGTTAAAGTTTTTTAAAGACCCATATCTCCTGAACCCATGAATGAATTCTTTTGATATTTGCGCTGTAGTTAGATATTAGTTCAAAGTTTTACAGAGTACTACCCCAACCCCGCTTAGTGACCTTGATGTCAAGGTCAGGGACTTAGGAAATTTTTGTCTTTATTAAAGTTTTCTAATTGCATACTGATTCATAATGCTTGGCAGAGATATAGTTTACACTGGAACTGATGTTAGACACTTTTTTGAGTTTTTACAAAACGCTATATACTTACCCCATTGGATGACCATTAAGTCAAGGTCATCGACTTAGAATGTTGTCTTAAAGATTTTGGTTAAAGTTTTATATTTATGAAGACATAATTTCACAGTGCCACGATGGACTCAGTTGATACTAATACTTGGACTGATGTTAGATAATGGTTCAGGGTTTTGATACATCCTGCCTCCCCCCTCCCCCCACCCCCTACCTAAGGTTCGTTGACCTTAAGCTCATGGACTTTGAAATTTCATGTGGATTTTTTTTATTTTAATTTTATTTTAACACTTATTTCTGAGACAGCTTTTGTTTATAAACGTGGACATGCTTGCCTGAAGTTTTATGCATAGCAGTCCACACCACCATTGCGACTGTGTGATGGGCAAGCACCAATTCAGGCGAGCTATGCTGTCAGGCGACAGCTCTTGTTCAGTCTATATCAGTCTGCCTCCCTGAGAGAGGTAGAAAGAAGAGAGAAATGATAGGTGAGAGAAAAAAAATCCAAACAACCCCTGCCCACACCTACTGCAAGCACAGTAGGCCCTTGCCCTACTTTTATCCGAATAAGTAGTATGCCCTAGCACTGGAAGGAATAACCAGCGTCATCGCCCGACAGCCATCCCACAGTTTCACTAAACATCTTAAGCCTAAGATTTTCTTAAGTTCCAGGAATTTACAAAAGTCTTAGGCTTAAGATAGTTAGTGAAATATGGCTGCCAGCTAGATTCTTTGCTTTACTGGGTGCATATACCCCAAAGCTTACTTGCCTACAGACATGAACCATTGAGATTTGATAGTCACAACAAGCATAGAATTTTGTGCAGATCACATATAGAATTACTTTGAACAAAATGACAGTTCAGCTATGCAAGTGAAATATAATAATTATATAGAACAGGTGTTTTGAGAAGGCAGTTGTTTTATGATCTCCAATTACATGATTTTAGCTCACCTGAGCCAGCGGCTCCGGGGGAGCTTATAGGATGGTAAGGCTCCGGCGTCCATCCGTCGTACGTCGTCCGTCGTCCGTCCACACTTTCAAACAACTTCTCTAAAACCGCTTGGCCAATTGCAACCAAATTTCATATGTAGCCTCCTGGGACCTTAGGAACGAAAAGTTGTTCAAACGATCCTGGTCACATGACCAACATGGCCGCCATGCCCATATATGGTAAAAACCTGAAAAAATCTTCTTCTCCAGAACCAATAGGGCGATGGCCTTGAAACTTGGTATGTAGCATCGGGTACACGAGTACTACCAAGATTGTTCAAATTATGACCTTGGGTTGACCTTGACCTTTTTTACGGTAAGGTCAAATTTGCTTCCTTATGCTTTTATATGGCAAAATGCTGCAACATAAGATATCTTGGAAACTGTTGAATATTTTGGCCTAAAAATTGGTACATACAGTCATCTTAATGACTACATGAAGATTTATGAGTTCAAGAGGTCAAGGTCATTCTTTGACCTTTGACCCAGAACTCTCATATTTTGACACTGTCAAACAATCTCCTCAAAAACAACTTGGCCAATTGTAATTAAATTGCATATAGATCCTCCAGGGGTTGAGGGAATGAAAATTTGTTCATACGGTCCAGGTCACGTGACCAACATGGCCACCACGCCCATATATGGTAAAAACCATTAAAAATCTTCTTCTCTAGAACGGGTAGACCGATGGCCTTGAAACTCGGTATGTAGCATTGGGTACTCAAGTACTATCAAGATTATTCAAATTATGACCCTGGGTTGACCTTGCCCTTTTTTACGGCAAGGTCAAATATCGGAAAATGCTAGCACATGAGATTTCATGGTAAGTTTTGAAGATTTTGGCCTAAAAATTGGTATATACAATCATCTGAATGAGTACATGAAGATATGTGAGTACAAGAGGTCAAGGTCATTCTTTGACCTTTGACCCAGAAATTTCAAATTTTGACAATTTCAAAGAATCTGCTCTAAAACCACTAAGCCAATTGAAACCAAATTTCATATAGAGCCTCGAGGGGTTGAGGGAATGAAAAAATTTTCTAACGCTCCTGGACACATGACCAACATGGCCGCCATGCCCATATATGGTAAATACCTTTATAAATCTTCTTCTCCAGAACCAATTGACCGATGGCCTTGAGACTTTGTATGTAGCATTGGGTACTTGAGTACTATCAAGATTGTTCAAATTATGACCTTGTGTTGACCTTGACCTTTTACAGCAAGGTCAAATATGGGAAAATGGTAGAACATATGATTTCATGGAAAGTTTTGAAGATTTTGGCCTAAAACATTGGTATATACAGTTGTCTTAATGAGTTCATGAAGAATTATGAGTACAAGAGGTCAAGGTCATTTTTTTACCTTTGATCCAGATCGCTCATATTTTGACATTTTCAGCCATTTCCTCAAAAGCCAAAGGGCCAATTGTGAACACATTTCATATAGAGCCTCCAGGGGTTGATTGAATGAAAAATTTGTTCAAACGGTCCAGGTCACATGACCAACATGGCCGCCATTACCACTTATGGTATAAATCTTTAATATTTTTCTTCTCCAGAACCAATCCACCTATGGCCTTGAAACTTGGTAAATAGCATGGAGTACTAGAGTACCACCAAGACTGTTCAAATGGTGACCTTGGGTTTACCTTGACCTTTTTTGCGGCATGGTCAAATATGGGAAAATGCTAGAACATAAGATTTCATGGAAAGTTTTGAAGAGTTTGGCCTAAAAATGGTATATATGGTTGTCTTAATGAGTACATGAAGATTTATGAGTACAAGTGGTCATGGTCATTCTTTGACTTTTGACCCAAAACTCATATTTTGACAATTTCAGACATGTTAAGTAAAAGCCAGCTTGCCAATTGATCAGGTGAGCGATTCAGGGCCTCATGGCCCTCTTGTTTTTTGTATGGATGCACCTTTAAATGACCCATAGTATGTATTCTGGATGTACATGTGCATCATAATTTTTATTGTCTCCCCTGTGGGACAGATATTATAACTTTTCGTCAAGTTTCCTGATTTACTATGTTTTGCAACAATTGGCAGGTGGTGTGATAGAGTTTTTCAAGTTGTTGTCTCCCCTGTGATTAACAGAAGCTTGACATTGGGTATTTCTTTGATGTGGCAGCGGTGGTTGAGATGTAAACTATGGTAACAAAACGTTACAGAACTTTACACATGGAAATAACTTGGCGTTATTATAAACTTATCGTATTCGACCTTATAAGCGCACTATGCGCATAACTTTTTCAAAATGGCAGCAGAAAAATGAAGCAAACTTTCTACCTAATAAGCCCACATTTCAAAGAATGACTAGGTATAAAAGCAAGAATTTATTAAATGGTAAAAGCATCAGATAAGTCATGGAGGATGAAGAAGCTCTGCAAATAAAACTTAAAAGATTTGGTAGCCTATATATATTCAACTTTGGTAAACAAGCAAACAAAGCAATATATCAGAAAACATATATGCACTTGCAATCATATATCTCAGAAATGTCCACAGTGTGCATTTATGAAGGCATGTGCAGTAGGTAAAGGTAAAGGTTTCCCATAGCCAAACAGCCGTGGGGGGCAGATGGGGTTAGAGACCCACTGTATCTTGGGCACAGCTGATGAAAGGTGGAGCCCATCCCTCTCTTTTCTCTGCCTTATCCTTCCCTGATTCAGAAAGGTACTCATTTACTGTTGGGTTGACAGAGTTTTTCCAGTCGTCAGATGGCGAAACCTGGGCACGATCCCACGACCCACTGGTGACTGTCTGCATCATAACCGAGTCACTCTAACCACTCAACCACGGCGCCTGAATGTGCAGCAAATACAGCTGGAATATGTTGTTTTTCAACTTAACACAACTGATACAGCATCATCCTTGTACAGGTCTTAAATTTAAGGTTGTATACTATACCCCAACACTCTTTGCTACTTTGCACGTCACGTTTAGTGCTAAGAAGATTTGGCTCAAACTTTTATGATGAAGGTGGTACTGAATAGCAGTGTTTCTTCCTGTTTCCACTGCAGTTGTCTTGTCTCAGGTCAAGCATGTAATGTTATAGCTTGTTAAAGCAGTGTCCAGCAAAGTATGGACATCACACTGGCCTGAGGATATTAATGTTGTGACATAAAATGTCTCATCTTTGCCTTAGAGGCATAAAACAAGTTTAATCTGGACCTTGATCAAACTGTATGTGGGCCTGAATTATAGGATTTAAATTTGAATGCATTTAGGATTGAAAAAACTTTACACAAGATCCAAGGTAACGTTTGGTCTCACTGTTGTATCGTTCATTAAACTGAGCCACATCAGTGCAGCATGGTTTCAGTCAGAACACAGCTTGGCCAATTCCGGAATCAACCTCAAATGTATGAATAGGGACTACTTACATGACTGTTGTAAGGAACAATGAGATAAACGAAGATGGTAGCACTGTCACACTGAGTAAACAATAAAATGAAAACAAATGTATTTTCTGCCTCGGCATCAATAATTGACTTCTTGTTTTGACAACAGCAAAGCATAAACTGAATGTCCGTGCAACAGCTGAAAAGGTCTCAGGTCGAGAACTAAATATCGTTCGTAGGCATAAAGATATATATTGTGACAGATTGTGTCACCTCAAATTGACAAATCGTGAATATATCGCATCCAAGCGCAACAAATCGTACTATAACATATAGACTCGCATCACCTCATATTGAAACCTAAAATTTCATAGAAGTTCCACTATAAGCTATGAACGGGCAATCGTGGCATTTGTAATGGATCTCACGACAGTGGGAACATAGCATTAGATAACAAAATAGGCTGTTACCTCCATAGTTTCCTTTTCTGTTCACCTTTTTAGATGGTGTTTTTTGAAACTGATGGAGGGTCAGGTATACATGTATTGTATGGCAAAGGCTTTAGCATGTCATACAACTCATCCCTCACTAAACACATTGCCAAAAATTTAAGGTTTTCATATATCTGTTTTTGAAAACAGTGAGTGAAATTACAAACAGAATAGACCTGGTCAGACTGCTCCTTTTAAAGTCAAGGCTTAATCAGCTAAAAGTTCCTTATTAATTTGCCAGATTTTCATGGCATTGTCATCAACTGCTTTACATATACTGACCAGGGAAACAAATATCTTGTCATGTAAAGAAATCTGTTTTATGGTGCAAAGAATTCTGCCCAAAGTAGGGTTCGAACATGGTACAGCTGCTAGCACAGTAAGACAACCGACTGCACTGCTGAGGTTCCTGCTGTGTATGCTTGTGAAGTGGACTCGCATTACAACAGCATTTGTTCCCAAGCAGTCCAATGTTAAACTGAATTTGCTGTGTAAAGAATACATATTTTTAACAGTAAAGCCATTTCGTGCATGTCACAATGACATTATAAAGAATTTTGCTGTTGTAATGAATGCAGTTATGAAAAGGATTTAGCAAGAACAAGAGTTTCAATTGACTGTAATATGGCCCTCTGATATATTTTTCGTGTTCAGTGACCTTTTTATTAGGAACATACAGCTTGTACTGTTTTATAGTAAAACACCCAACCCTAGGGGGACTACTTACAAAAAATGTGTGTAATCTTCAGTGCTCCAGATAAGAATAATTTAGAGATAATTTTCTTTATTTTTCCATTTAAACATACATTGTGACCCCTCATTAGGACCGTCTCGCCGAGACGGTTCTAATGAGGGGTCACAGTGTATGTTTTCATTGAGAAATAAGGAAAATTATCTTTGAATTATCCCTGTTACCCCGTCTTAATTGGAGCTCTGAATCTTAAAATGTCAAAGATATTTTTTATACATATGCTGCTACACAAAATGTAATTAAAATCCTCATTCGTCTTAAATATGACAGTGAAATGTCTTCTCATATCACCACACTCATTTGTTTGCAGATTCTTCACCATGATTCTAAATTATGTGTATAAGCAATTAACATAAACTTATAAAACGAAAACTCATTAGGCCTTTCTGAATCAAGCTAGTTTTTGTGCTTTAAAACCATATGTTACAGTCATATGTACATCTGTATGCTAGAAGTGCAGACGGAAAAAATAACCATTTCTAGTTGTGACGGAATTATCAGGCCCCTTAGTATAATATAGTTCATATATACGGGTAGTGATTTCGTGTCTACTCTCTAACCATAAAATTAAGATTTTGATATGGAACTTGTTACCAATATAAAGCAACATCATGAAGTAAAGAGAAAAAGAACCATTTTTGACAGAATTATGACCCTTTGTTTAACTAATTGATGATACTTTATCTCCTTGTTACATTGTACTTTAAAGCCTCCTACATGAAACTTCCAGCATCAGACATGGTTTCAACTGTTATATAGAATCATACGAATTAGGGAACTCTCACTCAACTCAGGCAATGAAGGCAGGGTACATGCCAATAAAAATTGTTGACCATAGAACTTGATTCTTTTGGCATGTCAGACATCTCTTTGAACAAATGCTGTGACTGTCTAGTATAATTAGGATGCAAAAAATAGTATTTGCCACCAATTCATTGTCACCGTCATTGTGGCTCTAAAAATTATTTTTAAGCATTAACTTTCTTGAATAATGCATACTAATTCAGTAAAACTTGTGATTCTTATTTCGAGAATTGGGGCTGGACAGTCATAGAGACCATACATGTACTTCTGGAACAAATGCAAACTGATGAGAGGGAAAGTATTAGTTTCCTGTAAGTTGCCTTTGGTGCCTGTGTTTAATGCCAGACCAGTATGAACTTCCTCTGAAAGAATGTTATAAGGTTAACTATGAATGGGAAATCCGATGAGGCATTCACATCTATACATATGACCTTAACTGTTTGTTTATGATTACCATATTATAACTGTATTAGTGGGTGTGACAATCTTCTTGTCAAGATATATCATGATATAGACCTTGCCAATGTTCTCATTTAAGTTGTTAGGATACTGTTCATTAACCCTTGTCATGCTGAATATTTAATTCAGGTGACCCTAAAATGGTACCCCTACCTCAGAAGCCATAACTTCCACAAACTCCTAATGATTTGGCTGAAATTTTCCCCCGTTGCCAGCGAGATATGAGGCCGCCATTCCCAGAAGTCACAAAGGTCACATGATCTCTGTATTTGTAGATCACATGATAAACTGGGAACTGCTTTAAACACAAAGAAAAAAAAAGAAAAAAAAAGAATACAATATTTTAGCACTCAGTGTATGGTCTGTAGGCAGAAACTGATTGCTTGTCTGGGACCCGGTGTTCTTGCTGAATGTTGATCAAGAGAAAGAATTTAGATGGATGGGGTCTAGTTTTGAGAAAATAGGGATCAACCAAGTAAGGGTGTCCTTTAAAATCTGATAGAAAAAATCAGATGATTTTGACGTAATTTTGGTATTTACAACTCTCCAATAACAATGATGTGGGTAAAATCTTGCTCTATTAGAAAGCAGAATTCCCTCCTTCATAGGACAACCGCAATTGGTGGGGTGTACTTGATGTGTGGCGTGCCTGACAGGCTCTCAAAGTGACCTACCATCTAATACTGGATATATCCGGGTTCAGCATGACAAGGGTTAACCTGTTCAGTGCCTGAGTGTCCCATAAAGGAGCCTTGAAAAACAGTGTAGACCCAGGTCAGGTGCTACAGGAAAGTGGTGTCACCATATTTACTTGGCTTTAAGACAAGGAAGGATTGTCTCCCTCTTGAGTGGCCCCAAGTATCTAGATCTTGTGTAATTCTGCTATAAGATGGGTTTTTGACCCGCCTGCAACTAGCAGACGCAAGACATAATTATGTAGCACTTTCCAGTGTTGGTGGCTGTACAAGGGTGTATTAAATCTTCAAGTACCAGTGACGAAAAAAGAAGAGTTTGCAAACAGCGTAGCTCCTGATGAGGCGGCTCATAATGACATATTGAATTTTTAATATGATTTTTCTAGGACAATTTTTTTTTAGAAATTTTGCAGATGTAAATTTTGTCGTCCGCTCTTTGCATGGGTGAAATTTTTCAGGATTATTCCTGAATTCAGGATTTTTGAGGCCAACTGTCCCTATATAAAGTATAGGAACACCTCTCATTTCAGGATTATAAACCATTGATTTCAGGATTTTGATATTTTGGAACTTTCACCCATGTTTTTGGCGCTTAAAGAGTTTAAGCTTTTGTCTAGTTTTCACATAATAGCTCAGCTCTGTTCTGTGACAATGCACTGACAGGCAATTAAGATATCACATTCTGCTGAATTCTTGTTCCCCTTACAAAACAATCGGGAAAAATCTGGATCTTGGGGTAGGTATGGGTGTGGGTGTGGGTCGGTGGGGGGGGGGTTGGAGGGGGATGGACCTTGAGCTATTTTGCTTGTGTTATGTCACCTCAGTGCTCATCAGTTCTTGCAATATTCAGATCTGTACAACTCGCAAACAGATCTCCTTGTCAATAACTGCAACTGCAGACTCCCCACTTGTTTCTGTATGGATGGAACATTGCTCTGAAACTTGTGGTTGAAAAAAGCAGGTCCTTATCGGCATGTATATTAGCGTGTTCATGATTTTGTGTTTGTTTCAACATGCCTGTATATACCTTACAGGATACTGATATTTATGCAATAATAGGCATTTATGTAAGCTGCCTCACGGAGGTAATCACGAAGAAATAAAGTTAAAATTCATAAAGCTCAGAATCATGTATTTGTTGTTGGTGGTGTTGTTGTGTTGTTGTTTTATGGCCACGATAAACAGCTAAGGTCATTTCCGGATGGTCAGTTAACCTAACCACACTTCCTGGGCAGGCTTAGACCTCCTAAGCAGTTAACCAGTACAAGTGCACATACTTTCGCCTGTAACTGACAACTTCCCTTCTTGTTTCAGTGGAAGGAGAAATTAATGAAAGTATGTAGCTGGCTCAGGTATTGAACCCAGGATCTGGCTCTTGAGTCAGATGCGCCACTGACTTCGCTACGCGGTCTGCAGAATCGTGAAGGAAGAACAAACGCTGTAAATAAAGGAGAAATGATTAAAGATTTTATAAAGATTTTATATCCTGTTAAACAGTATTTCAGTCATATCTGGAGGATTGTAAGGTGATTATGAAGGTGTCATTAAGGTTTGGACAGAATCTCAACTCCACTGGGACTCGGAACAATGGCAGAAAATTAAATGAAATGAAAATTGAGTAAAGTTTCGTATTACCTTGTGGAATTATTACTCTTGTTTTATTTCTTCCTTCTTTCTGACATGGGTGACTTCCACTTAATCAGTCGTAGAATAATGCTGTTTGACAGTCTTGTAGGTGTAAATTTCAATTTTGAATAAAGCTATGTAAATAATCATACCTACTTAGAAATTGAATACCCAAAGGTATTCAGGAAGTTTCTAGTTTTGAACAGGCGCAAGTCATTAAGTGATTAAGATAGGCTGACATATCTCCGTATAAGGATATCTTGGATGATATTGTTTTAGAAAATTTCTGGCTCCTTATTTCTGCCGAGAGATGACAGCATAAGTTTCTATGGAGAGAAAAGAATTATCAGAACCTTGCTAAAAATTCAGTTTAGGTCTTAAGGTGAATGGATACTCTTTCAGGAGAAGAACTCTGCCATTTTCAGTTTTGCCTTTGTTCTCACTGGGAGTCTGCTCTTTAAGACAAGAATCAAGAATAGACTCCTTGTTACAATAGTCTTGTTGCCTAGGGAATCAATCAAGTAGTCACAAGAGTTGCTTCCCTTCATTAAATTGATAGAAATAAACATGGTGTGTCCATTTACCTTAACAATGGTTCATGTTGTGATGCAAAAAATGTGGAAAAGGTTACAGGTACTAAGAAAATGATGAAGTGAAATATAAAAGTTGGAATAAATTTGAAATAAAAAGTGGAAATAGATACCTATTCACTAGTTTCACTATGGCAAACCTGTCCACGAAAGAGCCTTGGTCATCATTCATAAGGTAAGGCCTGTAAATGACTAAGGTGTCAGTCATAAATATGTGTAAATGGTTCATTGGCGATCCTTCGGCTACTGGTCCTGGACAGGTTGCAAGGAGGTTTCAAGTGTGTGCCAATAGATTAAATTTTGTTTTGATCAAGAGACAGTCGTGAACCGGTCTCAGATCAGTCACTGTCAGTTGCAACCAGTTGCGGAAGAATCAACAATTGGTCGCTGACTGGTTGCTGATCACTCTTAACTAGTTGCAAACATGTTGCCAATCCTATGGAGGGTGGTTGCAGAGAAGTCACCTATTGATCGGGGACTTACCGGTGACTGATCGGCGATCATATCTGTAGAGGAAAATTAGTTGCAGTGGTCACAGATTTTGCAAGATAGTTGCAAACGAAATCAGTCGCAAAGCGATCACATTGCAGTCGCAGTCTCTGTGGGACTGAGGCTGAAGAGGAGACAAAATAAAATTCGTGTTGACAGTTTTATTTCTCTAGAGTAGATAGCATAAAATCACATGTGCAGATACGTTCTCTGATAAACCAGTAAATGATCAAAGAAAAAAATAAAATAAATAAATAAACTTTACAATTGGTGAATTTCTTTGTATAGACTGTGGTTCCTTCTTTGAACCATCTTTTACTGGTGCTTTGCGGAAGATTATTCATTTTACAAGTTCTGTGAAAAGCCTATCTTTCATGACTCTCTTTTGTATCTTTTCAGTGGTTATGACCATCAAAGACCAGATGACCGCTACAGGTATGATTTTAACTTTGATTTTAATACGGGCAAAATTAATGGGAAATGTTTGGGATAAGCCAATATTTTGCTTTTCTGTCACAGCGAGCATTTGTCATATCAAACCTTCCAGCATCTCATCCTCTTTTGTATGGTGACTAAAATTGGTGTAGTTGTCAAATGAATTTAGATTGACTCCATTAATGGGTTCAAAATAAACTGTCTGATATCAGATGGATGCCATTACTAGAATTGGCAAAAGCAATGGCTTTGGCAGAACCACTGGGTATATTTTGACTGAATTTGGTATTGTGCATCACCACACCGGGTAGGCGGCAATCGAAAATGCTCGTGCAGTCGACGAATGCGGATCAAAAACCGGTAAAAACAGCATTTTCGATTGCAAATTGTCGACAATTTGCAATCGAAAACACTGTTTCTAACGTTTTTTGATCCGGGTTAATCGATTGTTAAGAGCGTTTTGGATTAAAAACGGGAATATATTTTCATAATGTAAAGTTTACTTGTTGCTGCCATTGGTTGCCCATATTTGCAGTGCCTCATAAGAAGTATTGGGAATAGCCCCGGATACAGATAACTAAGCCCTTCACTTTAGGCCTCTGTTGTTCTTTAACATGCCTGCCTAAAGCACCAGCAATCCCAGCAGCTCAGTAGCTTAAGTGCTGGCCTACTGATCTAGGGGTCCTGGGTTTAAGACCCGCTGGAGGCAGGAATCTTTTTAATTGTAAACGGGGTTCTTTAAATGCACACAGCCTTCCATTATCATCCTCCCATCATCCTGATATGACTGACATACTGTTGAAAAGGATTTAAAATCGCAAGTCATCCACCCATCCATCCTAAAGCACCAAAACACAGGACCTTGTTTTTATGCCTCCTGCAAAAAACAAAATAGAAGTATTTACAGATTTCTATTAGATAATAATCATGACTATTTAGACAATACTGTTTAAGAATTCGATTGTTGTTTTAAAAGGTTGGAACAGTGATATCTCTAATCATATTGTCAACACTCAGAAAGATGTGCTCAATTGAATAATATATGTGTTATCGCACAGATTAGCTGACGGCCATGGCCGCTTGAATTGGCAGTCTATGTCACACCTTGAATAGATGAATATAAACACTACCTTAAAACAATAAAAACCACAGCTAGACAGGCATAAGCAATTTAGTAACAAATACCTTAATGACCAAAATAATTGGGACAGATATACAGAGCTGTAGATAAGAGGGAGTATTTGGTGATAATTAGGGATAATTTTGTAAATTCTGCATAAAAACATACGTTGTGACCCCTCATCTGAACCGTCTCGATGAGATGGTCCAGATGAGGGGTCACAACATATGGTTTCGATGAGGATAGGAAAAATTATCCTTAATCATCACCAAATACTCCTTCTTATCTAGAGCTCTGATATATTTTAACAAACAGTGTGGAACCAGATAGGACAGCGCTCTGATCAGTGTCTGCACTTCTTCCTGTTCCACCACCATTAAGAGCCGCTACATGAGAAAACCAACAATGTGGTCGTGCATCCAGCGCATACACAGATCAGCCTGGGCATCTGCCCAGTCTGATCAGAGTCTTCGCTGTTCCCATGAAGATAGCTTAGTCCCGTGGCTACCCTTTAAGTGCTTAGCGAAGAGTCAGATCAGATTGGGTGGATGCCCAGGCTGATCTGAGTCTGCACTGGGCGCACAACCACTTTGTTGGTTTTCTCATGTGGCAGCTCAATTTATTAATTCTCCTCAGCAATAAGCTTCTTGCCTGAAGATTTTAGGATAATCACTGGTAAAGGTGTGACAATATTTTGGTAAATTACCATAACTGAAGCTGTAAGCATGGAAAAAATATGGGAATATCAATGCAGAGACATGGCTTTGGATCAGCACAGTCATATCCGGACATGGGCTTGTTGCTGTACCTTACCAGTAAAGTCTTAACATTGTAGAAGTCAAAGAAAGGCCATGGGTAGACTTTGCTGACACCGGGCTCGTGCCTGAGCTGTAACTGTACCCGATTGACAACTTGATGGTTTTCTCTGCCCAGCGTTAATATTTTTGTTGTATTTATTTGTTAACGCTTCACCTGTGATGTTCTGTCATGTTAAGAATGATATGAGCCGCGACACGAGAAAACCAACAATGTGGTTGTGCGCCCTGCGCTGACTCAGATCAGCCAGGGCATCCACTCAGTCTGGTCAGACTCTTCGCTATGTGCTTAAAGGATAGCTAAGGGGCTGAGCTACCTCCATGTGGACAGCGAAGACCTTGATCAGACTAGGCGGATGCCCAGGCTGATCTGAGTCTGCGCTGGGCGCACAACCACATTGTTGGTTTTCTCGTGTCGTGGCTCATATGAATTAGGCGTACATGATGTTTCAATAATATTTTTTTATAGTAAAGGAGAAGGATTATACTGCAAATGAGGTCAGAATTCAGATTTTTATTGACGTGTGATTGAGTACATTTTCAAATTTTCTTGTCATGGTGGGTGTGTTGCATGTAAGTAAGTACAATTAATAATAGGTCTTGTTGTCACACCAGCTTCGGCATCAGTGTCAGCATCTGGGTTTTGGTCAGTGTTTGTAAGTTTTGCTCAAGATCGTAACAGCCTTTATGTATGGTAATTATTGGATAAAATTTCTTTATGTGAAAATATGTTGTGTTCCCTATTCAGAAGCTTAAGCAAGTTGTAACAAGGTTTTACAATAGACCATACAGTCAAGCCAGTCTTAAGCAAGCACCCAAGGGAAGGACCAAAATTGTTTGCTTAAGGCAGGTGCTTGCATGCCATGCTTAATACAGGTCAATTAACACTGAAAATGCTACTTTGGGACATGGGATTTTTTTGACCTTTAAGATAGGTTTTTGCTTAATAGAGTTTGCTTTTAAGACAAGTTTGACTGTAGTTGGAGAATGAACAGAAATTACCCCAGAATTGTCATGTGGGCACACCTACCCTTCCCCCTTTTATCTAGCCCTCTGTATATATATGACACAGAGACATACACAGAGATACAGGGGAACAATTACAACTCCTCTTTCAGTTGGAGAGGACACTAATCGACTCAGTGTCAGGAGGTGCAAGTTGTGGATTCATTCCACTGCAAAGCCTCCTGGGAAATATTGTTATAGGAATTGGACCAAAAAATACATGTATGTGTTAAAAATAATTTCTGTGAAGATATTTATAGTGAAACATAAGGCTGCAACCCCTTATAAGGTCCATCATGCATGGATGGTTCTTATGACAGATCACAGCATTTGCCTTTATGGAGAAAAAATATTGAAGAGATGGACCCCTACTACAGTTAAAGTGTGTTTTATGATACCAGGTCACCAGTGCCGCCATTGAGGGCTACAACAGGTGGAGCATCTTTGTTTGACCGGTCAGACTTTTACGACATGCGCCCTTCGAGTAGAGCTAGCAGGGCCTTGTCTGATATTGTACATAGGTGAGAGAGCACTGTGTGGGTTGTTGGACTCTCTTCTTTAGGACTTTTAAAATCCCCTTTCTTTTAATTTGCCAAGTCCCAAGGCTTTAGACATGTTGGTTGCACCTCTAAATTGTTTGCTGTGAAAAGAGCCTCAGATAACCAAACTTTTGGGAAATCAAAAGAAAACAAAAAAGTGTTTCAGTCGATGAGTTGATTTCAATGAAATCTCATGACTATCTTTTGTGTTAAGGTAAATGGGTACTCTTTGCAAGAAAGTCTTCCGTATTCCTTTTAGCCTCCCTTCTCAGTTGAGCTCAACCCTTAAATGAAAGAATTAGCTCCATGAGTAGTAATTCTTTCCTTTAAGAGTTGACCCTATTTTGGAAGGTTTGGTCACCCAGAGAAGCAAGCAGGAGGTTACAAAAGTTGTCTCCCTTTCAAGATATTAGCAGAAAACATAGCAGTGTACCTATAAACATTAAGAAAAATCAAAATTTGTCCGCAGAATTTTGTTTCTTGTCTTATCTGAAGCTCTCCTGGGTCTGAGGCTATAAAACGAGTATAATCTCAAACTCAAAATAAAGCACACTGATTGGCTGCTTCCGAGCATGTGCTCGGAAGCAGCCAATCAGTGGGCTTTATTTTGAGTAACATGCTCAGAAGCAGCCAATCAGTGTGCTTTATTTTGAGTATGAGAATGTACTCAAGTTTTATAACCTCGGGGCCTGGTTTTTCTTTCACTATTATATAGTCACAGATAGGTGTTTAGTTTAGTTAGTTCCCTTGTTTCTGATTGTCATCTTCTGTATGAATCTTTTACATGGTAGAGGTGGTTTTGAAGTTCTTAATTTTCTCAGTTTCTTTTGTCTTGAAGTAACATCTGAGGTGGCATTGTAAGACATTTTTCTGTTCTAGGGCCAAGCTTTTATATATTTGCTTCAGAATAGTCAGATTGACCTGACTTTCGTTACTAAATTTCATAGCCCACACACTAAATACAAAGTGGTTTTGTTTTATTTTTTTCACCTTCAGGTGAAATAAGTTGAGATTCTTGCTGATATTTTATTATTGCCCCTACTTTGAAATATGAGCACTAAGTCCAGTCAAGGGAAAACCATATATAAGATAACAGTTTGAGCGCACTCTAGTGCTTAGCAGTTTGAGCGCACTTTAGTGCTAATGTTGATACCCTTTCGTTGTGGATTGCACCTAATCAGAATTTTTTTTTCTGCATTTAGATTAGTTTCTTGTCAGCCAGTCTGGCCTTTTCAAAAGCACTTAATTACTAAGGTCCCATAGACGCTGGGCCATGTAGCGCAGTCGGTAGCACGTCTGACTTGAGAGCCAGAGATCTTGGGTATGATATTTAGTCCGACCACTTACTCTCATGGAGATTGATTCTCCCCTTCCACAGGGCAGTTGTCAGTCTTAATACCAATTATGCTACCTATGCTGTCGACCGAGATGGTACTATATAAAATGGATGTTGACTGAGAATTTAGTCGTAAGCAGTACCAATACTTTGGTTTATGGCTGTAGACTGAGCTGACACTGTTGTCAATTGTCTCAGCCGACAGCTAGTTTTGCATGTATGGTAGTGGACTGGTGTGGTCGAAAGCACAGTAGGGAAATTGGTATTACCACCGTGATAATGCTTTGAAGGATGACAGCATTTCTTCCACATTGCTTCAGTGTTGTTGTTGTTGTTGTGTTATTGTTTAACGTCCAAGGTAAACAGCTAAGGTCATGTCGGGACGGTCAGTTAACCTAACCACACTGTTTCTGGGCAGGCTTAGACCTCCTAAGCGTTTAACCAGTACTAAGTGCACTAACTTCAGTGTTTCATGAAGATCTTTCAAGTATTGGACCATAAAAATGAAATCAAATGTGCATCCTGGTGTTTTTTGACATCTAAAATAACTGAAATTTCAACATTTGGAAAGATGCCATCTTTATTTTAACTCCTTTAAAAATATGGTACCTGCTTTAGAATGTCCTTTGTATTGTATATTAGTGTGCATTTTGTATTAATATTTTCTTACCATGAATTAATGTATGCCTTTCACCCACCTGAGAAAGATTAATGAGTGGTTAAATTAGAATGAAATATTTGCTTATAATTAGACTTCCATTACATGTTGTTGCATTCCAGTTGGAAAGAATTTGATGCAATTTATTTTAAAGTGCTGTATACACAGATATAGAGCCTAACTCCAGTCGCTGTACAATGTATATGCTCTGTTAACTCTTTAAGCACCAAAAAGCAGACGACAAAATTAATGTCTGCAAAAATTTAAAAAATGGCTTGTCCAAGACATTTCATATTGAGAATTCAAAGACTAGAGGGCAAACAGTGTAGATCTAGATGAGGCATGAGCCGCCTCATCGGGATCTACGCTGTATGCAAATTATGCTATTTTCGTCACTGGTGCTTTAAGTGTTAAGGCTTCATAGCAGTGGACTATGCTCTCTGTGATAATTGCGTTACATTTTAAGAAACAGTTTTACTAAGGAATGAAATGAAATGGACCACTTTTGTTGTGACTGCTTTAGCAAGCAGGAGTGATATAGTGATCACTTTCTGCCTGCTGCGGTATTGTTGTCATGTTCATTGGCAACCATTCTTACTGACTATGTCCAGTTCCATCTCAACAAACTTTTGGCAGTCTTTGGAATTCTTACTGTCACTTAATGTCATACAAGTTTTCTGTAAAATCCTAAATTTTGGGAACCAGGGTCGAGGTTATCAAACTTGAATATAATCTCAAACTCAAATGATCATTTTCTGTAGTATTGGCTATGGTTCATATTCAAATGCACAGTAGTAAAATTTTCATTCATTCATCACTTGATAATTTATGCGAGACTAGCTGTATACAAAATAATACCATAAATAGGTTAACAGTTAAAGTATATACAAGCTGACCCGAGGATTGTATTCAGTCGTCAAAGGTTAGATTTCTTCTTGTAATTTTCTTCTGATCTTAGTTTTCTGACAAACTACTTGCTCCGAGGGGATAGTTTTATACGTAGGGTGTGTTTCAGTGTAGACGATGACAACAGGTGACAAAAAATTACAGGTATTGAGGGTTAAGTGTCGTCGGAAGGGGATAAAGTGACAGGTGGTTTTATTTGCTTGGTGTTGTCTTAATAATATGAGATGGAGATGATTTACTTGTACTAAGAGTGTAGTGTTACACATAGGTGAAAGAGAATAGGTGTGAAATACCTATATTACCAGTCGGGCTAACAAATGAGAAAGTGTGTCAGTGAACAGCGGATTAAAAGGAAAATCACAGTGCTTAAAAATATTATTGTTTGATTTTGAAGCGTTATTGTGAAAGACTTAGGATATTACTACTATTGAATAATAATAACCCACTAAATGAACCATATTACTAGTTACTACTTTTGTAAAGTGTTCTTTTGGAATTCGGTTATATTTTGTATGTTTTTGCATTCTATTTGTAAATAGGAGTTACATATATTGTTTGGAATTCTGAAACTACAATGAGGTAAAATAAAAAAAATGTGTACATATTATTAAACTTATATTATTCTGTGGTGCATATGCCATTGATATACCATACTGCGATAGTCTATTGTGACGCTGAATGTGCCCATTATTATTCTGTTCTGCTCAACACACCTCTTCAAGGATATTTATGTCAAGTTTGAATGAATTTGAATGAATTATTTTCTGTAGCTTCTTGGGCAGTTGCTCAGACCAGTAGAGTTCTAACCCATTCCATTACAGGGTTTATGTTACAGTCCAAAACCCAACTGGTCCACAGGACCAGCATGGAGGTGACGCTGAATGTGCCCATTATTATTCTGTTCTGCTCAACACACCTCTTCAAGGATATTTATGTCAAGTTTGAATGAATTTGAATGAATTTCTTGGACAGTTGCTCAGACCAGTGGAATTCTAACCCATTCCATTAGGGATAACCGGGGCGGGGGCTTTAGGGGTATCTGGGCAAACAGTTTGGATCCAGATCAGGGCCCACAAATGTGGGGCCTGATCTGAGTTCCAAACTGTTTGCTGCCTAGACATCATTTCTACAAGAGTTGGTTATTGTCAAAATATTCTTGATTTTTGATGCAGACCATAATTTCAGCAGACGACAAAAAATACCTAGAATGCAATGGGTTAATAGTAATGGGTCAGAAATATCTGCTAAAATTACTTTCACATCTGCGACTTGCAGAAGCAAGACATAGGTATTACTTTCCCTCTTTTTTCATTGGCATAAACTTTGCATTGAGTTTCGGCATTTATTTCTGCTTTGATGAGCAAGTCACATGGCATTCCATGGAATTCCTGATTGGTTATGACAGTGTGTGCCTCTCTTTGATACTGTAAAATATTTAATAAAAATAGTAAAATATTTCAAAGTTGCTGACTGAATGGTTGACTGAATGGTTCCAATATCACTGCTAGGTGCATAGGTGTCATACTTGCAGACAAAAGTAAAATAATGTAACCAGTTACAATTAAGAGGTGACCTTCACCTTGCCTGAAACTGAATGGTTGAGGCATGAGGTTTCATGACTCAGTCATAATGTATGGCAAGGTTTAATTTAAGGGTGTCTTTGAGTGATGCATATTTTTATCATGACCAGTTGTGTGCAGTTTGATGAAATTGGAGTGACGGTAGTGTAGTGGATTAAGCACGCTGGACTGCTAAAACAGGGGTTGAGGTTTGATCGGGCGTTTTTCCAGTCGTTAATGGATGAGACTTTAAACCATGGTCCTGCTCACATCCCATCAACACATAGATCATAAGCACGCTTATGATCTATGTGTTTGTGGGATGTTAAAACCGAGTTTTCTCACTTTTATGTATGTATCTGAGTAATTGTCAGGACCAGAGTTACAATTGCCGGGCCGTGTAGCCCAATCGGTAGGGTTTCTGACTTATAAGCCAGGGGTCCTGGGTTCAATACCCGGTCCAGCCACTTACTTTCATTTCTCCTTCCACTGGTTCAAGAAGGGCAGTTGTCAGTTACTGGTGAAAGTAAGTGCACTTAGTACTGGTTAACCGCTTAGGAGGTCTAAGCCTGTCCAGGAATAGTGGGGTTAGGTTAACTGACTGTCCCGGCATGACCATAGCTGTATAATGTGGACGTAAAGCAACAACAACCAACCAACCACTCGTATATTTTGGCCAAAGTAGGTCAGCAGTGACATTGTCTCAAAGCAGGTTACTTGGAGGGATGCATTCATTGATGAAGTTTGAAGGATGTGAAGTTCATGGAAACTGAGATAGCATGCAACCCCAAAAACTTAACCAATGATGGAATTTTGCCAAAGTAGGTGACAGTTAACTACATGTATACTTAGGACAAAAGTTCTGCGCAGATGTTCCTTTAACATCTGTGCAGAACTTTTGTCCTTAAGTATAGTTTCATGGCGGATGAATGCATAATATGATCAAGTTTAAAGGGCAATGGGCCCATGGTAAATGAAAAAGGCATGCCATCCCAAAAAAGTAATTGGTAATTTGTGGCAGGTGCAAAGAGTGTTGTTGTGGTCATCCAGTTTCTTGGCAGGGCTGATGATACATTGCAGCCAAAATTAGGTTGATGCGACTTAGTTTTGTTGCATTGAGGTTGATCTTTGTATTACCTGTGAGTATCAATTCAAGCTATATGCATGCTTTGATGTTGGTGGCACAACAAAGAGAAGTTATAATTCAACTACTTAGGCCATTCATAGAAAATGTTTGTTTGTTGTGCTTATATCTGTCCGACACAGTTGTTTTATTTTTGCATTCCAGGGAAAAGATCATTTTTATCCTCCGTATTAAATTATTTCAACTTTGGTTGGTTCATATCTAATTAGATGCAAGGCTAAGAGTGTGGAACCTGATCTGGGTCTACACTGTTTGCAAATGCATTTTAGTCCATACAAGAAACTTCTGACAACTGAAGAAAAAAGTCTGCCTTCTTACCTACATACCTGAAAAAGAGTCCTAAGATTTTCAAGGACGGTCTTTATAAAATATTTGACATGAATTTGAGCTCAGAATAACAATATGAAAGCTGAGACAGTTATTTTAATGACACTGAATATAGCATACTGTCAGAACACTCCTCCAGCAAAGAAAAATATTATTATTGTGGAGATCATTTAACGAAAAAAAAAAAATTCCGAAAAAGTTTGCATGGTTCATTGTCAAAAACTGAACCATTAAGGCAAAATTTAATGTAATGTCAGAAGGGTTGAATTACTTTTTTTGATTTAAAAGAATGAAAGCAAATTCACCAAATTTGGATTTTAACCCATTCCATTCAGGATACCCCTTTAGGGCAAACGATTTGGATCCAGATCAGGCCCCACGTTTGTGGGGCCTGATCTGAGATCCAAACTGTTTGCTGCCTAGACATCATTAAGAGTTAGTTAGACCTGATGCAGACGACAATTTCAGCAGACGACAAAAAATACCCAGAATGCAATGGGTTAAAGGTGCGGTGATTGTGAAGGTAGGCAGCCTTGACCAAATAAAATGCCTTAGGTTTCAGAAGGCACCGACCATTGACATACTAGAGAGCTGCAAAGGGACATTAACCCATTCTATTCGGGATACCCCTTTAGGGGTATGTGGGCAAACAGTTGGGATCAGGCCCCACAAACGTGGGGCCTGATCTGAGATCCAGACTGTTTGTTGCCAAGAATCATTTCTACAAGAGTTAGTTAGACCAATATTGTCAAAATATTCTTGATTTTTCATGCAGACAACAATTTCAGCAGACGACAAAAAATACCCAGAATGCAATGGGTTAAAACTACTGTCAACAGAGTGCAATATTTAAAAGTGTAGCACCTGCAGGTATACCAAGAAAGCCTGAATACCTTATACTGCAAAAGTCGAGTGCAAGAGGAGTTGAAAGCCATGTGAACAGCTCACAAGGCCAGCCCTGATTTTCTTGTATGCCAGAGAAATTAATTATATCTTACTGTCATATACTAAAGTAGGTCAAGTCATATTGCATTGCACTGTAAAAAGTTTTTAGAGTTTCTGAATGAATTCTGTAATAGTTTCATCATGATTACTGATGTTATTGGTGATTATATTAATAGCTAGTGGACCCTTTATCTGTAGCTGTTAAAAATATAAACAATCTGATGGAGACAGAGAGTGTTTAGACACTTTTCAGTTCTAAGTTCTTTTATTCTCAATTTCATGAATAAAGTAGATCTTCCTGGACTTCGTAGATCCTCCAGTAACTTTTGATGAATTTAGTAGACGTTTCAGTGCTAGTTCATTAATTTGGTAGACCTTCAGTGCAACTTCCAGACTTTATTAGATCTTTCAGTGCAAGTTAATGAATTATAAGTACATATACTAATTAGTAGATCCTCTGGTGCAAGTTCATGAATTTAGTAGATCTTCCAATGCAGGATCACTAACATCTTCTAGTGCAAGTTCATGGATTTAGTAGATCCTCCATTGCAAGTTCATGGATTAAGTAGATTTTCCGGTGGAGGCTCATGAATTTAGTAGATCCTCTGGTGCAAGTTCATGAATTAAGTAGTTCTTCAGTGCTAATTCATGAATTTAGTAGATCTTCTAGTGCAAGTTCATGAATTTAACAGATCTTGTTCATGATCTTCCATTGCAGGTTCATGAATTCTGTAGATCTTCAAGTGCAAGTTTAAGAATTAAGTAGATTTTTCAGTGAAAGCTTAAAATTGCAAGCCATCCATCCACCCATGAACTTGCCCTGGAAGACCTACTAAATTTCAGCCGGGCCGGGTAGCGCAATCGGTAGGGCACCTGACTCGTAAGTCAGAGGTCCTGGGTTCGAATCCCGGTCTGGCCACATACTTTCGTTTCTCCTTCCGCTGATTCAAGAAGGGCAGTTGTCAGTTACTGGCGAAAGTATGTGCACTTAGTACTGGTTAACCGCTTAGGAGGTCTAAGCCTGCCCAGGAATAGTGTGGTTAGGTTAACTGACCGTCCCGACATGACCTTAGTTGTTTACCGTGGACGTTAAGTATCAAATCAACCAACCAATCAACCTACTAAATTTCAACCTTTTCAACAGCATTCCAGTCATATTAGGACAGTGAGAGGATGATAATGAAAAGCTGTGGGCAATGGAACCCTGGTTACAGTTGAAAAGATTTCTGCTTTCAAGGGTCACAATAGATCGGCAGGCCAGCACTTAACCTAATGAGCTACTAAGGCTCCACAAATTGATGACTTAAGTAGAACTTCCAGTGCAAGTTCGAAGATCTCTCAGTTCAAATTTTTAAGTTAAGTGGATCTTCCAGTTCAAGTTCATGAATTCAGTAGATCCTTCAGGCTACAAGTTATGACAATAGTAGATCTTCCAGTGCAAGTTCATGAACTTAAAGGTAGGTTCCTGTACTAGTGATAACAATTATGTCCACAAAATAATTTCATCTTTTTCTGAGCAGTATTGAATTCTCTTATTTTTCTCAATTTGTTGCTACTGAGAAACTCGTCAGATGTTGAAGAAAATAGTCGTTTTCCCTTTTGGTTTATTTTCTTTCGTTGGAATTCCAGTTCTAAAAATAACTATGTTTATTATGTCTATAAGTGCGCGATTTCTGGTGCCATTCTCCAAAGGTCAATTTTTCCTTGTCGTGAGCTCTCCTAGAGGCCCTGGCATGGTGGATGGGTTAAAACTATCCCAAAATGCAATACAGCATGACCTCAGCTGCGTTATCTATTTTTGGCGCGAACTAAAAATAGCGCTAACTGGTGTGCGAAGCAGAGTTAGGAAATCCCTTGCAAAACAACTTTTCTAATATTTTTTTGATTTACTCTGTTTAGTGAAACTTATTCATTCCCTTTTATAAGTGCTTTCCAACAACTTGGATGAAAGATCATCAAAATTACGATGCATTCCAAAGTACAGGAACCTACCTTTAAAAGATCTTCCAGTGAAAATTGATGACTTTAGTAGAAAGCCCACAAGGTGCCATGCTCTGTGAGCTAAAGCTGAAGTGATGAGCCTGCATGTCCATAATGTAGCAGTAGTTGGACGATTACTTTAGAAACCTGAAATTGTGGCCATCATTAGTGCAGTCATACCGAACATCACAAAGTGGACTTTCCCTTCACTTGCGTTGAACATGACCATATTAAAGTTTAAGGGTGTTTTTGTCCAGAAATTGCTGTGTTAAATGCAAAAAATGTGCAGGTTCAGATCAGACATCTCAGAATGGAGCATCTGATCCCATTCTACACTGTTTGCAAAGGTCCATGAATGAGGACATAGAGCACTAATGGATTTGTTTGATTTGCTTGATTATGAGCTTATTATAGGATAGATAACTAATTGTGTCATCAGCCTCTTTATCTGCATGTAACTGGAGGAATGACAATAGTTAAATTTGCAAGCAGGGTAGATCCAGATGAGGTGGCTCATAATGATGAGCGACCTCATCTGGATCTACCTGTTTGCCCTCTAGTCTTTGAACTCTCAGTATGATATAGTTTGGACGAAACAATTTTTTTTCTTTATAAATTTTGCAGACCTCAATTTTGTTATCTGCTTTTTTGAAACATTAACCATATATACTGAGAAAAATAAATTTAGCAAGTTTTCCAAAGGGTTGTGAAATTTTCTTTAGGGATAGTATTCCCAGGTTGTTGATCGCATATAGTTAGTTTAAGTAAAGTGACTGCGATTACATCAAACTTGGACGAAAAAACGTAACTTAACGCACGTTTGACGTCACTTTGAATGAATTCACTCTTTGCGCTGGCTGACAAACAATTGAACAAAGAAAATTGTCAAAATGCTTTTGAAAGGTTTTAACTGGGTCCTTGAACAAGAAAACCGTAAATGAGTTTGCAAATAAATGCATAAGAAGCCGGCAATGGGGCACGTTAGTTTGACGTTAACTTGCCGAAAAATTCAACCGCCATTTTAAACATTATGAATTGATGTTTGGACTCGAATCTTTTGCGCTTTATTACAATCAACTTGGGGAACACTATCATGCAAAAAGATTACCCCCGGGTAACTCAATGGTTTTAATGCAACCACCAGAACCTTTCAATATTTGAATGGAGGCGTCAAGTTTACGTTATGACAGAAATTGACAATATGCAATGACCCTTATGCGCACTTAGTGAAGAGAAACTTTAAGCTCAATATTGCTGATGTCAATAGGGTTTTTGATGGTTTTAAAAACTGACGTCAGAATGACGTAACTGTCGAACCTGGTGTGGTTAAATCTGCGGGAATAGCGCCAATTTACAGCAACAAATTGCTTAAAAGTGTTCTGGTCATTTAGAGGCAAAGCCATTGCAGTTTAGTTCAAGATTTTGGAACAATTCGTTAACGGTGACTTTTGCTCAGTCACAATTGCTTTGTGAATGCCAATTTTGATGGCGTCATAAGCACGTTTACGGTTATCATGGTAACAATCTTTTAGTACACAACACTGTGTCCTTGTTCACAAATGTCTACATCCCCGACAAATTGGCTCTGGTGTAAAATTTGAAGAGGAAACAGCGCTTGAAACAAGATGAATTGCATAAAAGATTCATGACATTTTTTGGGTTAAACCCTTGGGTACAAATGCGACGCGATGCTGCTCTGTAAATAAACTTTCGACCTTAATTTTTCGGTTTCTGGTACCCAAAATGAAACCTTACACAGCGGAAACAATACAATTTCCAACTTTTAAAATCAGTCTGAATTACACGCTGATTTGTAAAAACTTGCTAAATTTATTTTCCTCAGTATATTATATGCAAACAGACAAGACCCAGATCAGCTGGAGCATTTGCCAGGCAGCTCAAGTCTTCAATCAGCATGTGCTTGTATGAAAAATGGGCGTAAAATTTATAATGCAAGTCATGAGGGAGGAGGGAGTGTTTCGCATATAAACAGATTTGATCAATGCCAATCATGATACATGTCATTCTAGTTCATTTTCAGGGGAGATTTTTGTATGTTTCATGCCAGTCTTAACATTGGATTAACATGAAACATATGGGTGGATGACTTGTCATTTTACATCCTTTCCAACAGTATTTCAGTCATATCAAGATGATGGGAAGGTGATAATAAAAGGTGTTTTGCAGTGGAACAACATTTACGGATGAAAAAATTTCTGTGTTAAGTAGGATTCGAACCCAGACTGCTACTGTAGCAGGCCAGTACCAAGCTCGTTGAACTACCAGGGCTCATGGAACATGTAGAAGATTGTTGAAAATGAACTGGTATTGATGGTATATCAAGACTGCTGAAGATTGGATCTGTTTACATGGTTGTTGTTACTTTGTGATGTCTGTATGTCTTGTCTTGATGTGTTGTTACTATGTCCAAACCTGATATTGACTTCTTTGTATTTTTCAGAGATGTTGGGTATGGCAGGTCAGGAAGACCTAATGGACTAGATCCTGAATTTGGTAAGTGTACAGGGGTCAGCTTAGAGCTTTCAGACAGGGAGAAGTTTTGAGACATTTTCTGGACTTTAGGGAGAAGTTTCGGTCCAAATTTTGGATTTTCATATATATTCTATACATTTTCACTTCTCCCTAAACTCAAAATAGGGAGAAGTCAGCCAGCTTAGGGAGACTATTTCTCCTAAATCGCCCTCTAGGCTGAGCCCTGAGTGTAACAGTGCTATGGATAAGGAGGGGTGACCATGATGGTTTAGGGATATTTTGACATATTTCTGCATGAAAATTTTTGTGACCTTTATTAGAACTGTCTTGCTAAGGGGTCACAACATACGTTTTTGGTTGAGAAATGAGAAAAATTATCTCAAATTATCCTCTAAATGATAACGTGCTACAGATAAGAAAGAGTGATTGGGATAATTTAGGGATAATTTGACATATTTCTGCATAAAAAAAAAATTGTTGTGACCCTCAGTGGGCCTAATGAGGGGTCACAACAAATTGTTTTGTTAAAAAATTGTTTTGTTTTGTTAAAAAAAATATTCAAATTATCCTTTAAATGATACATTGCTACAGATAAGATAAGAAAGGGTGACAGGGATACTTTAGGGATAGTTCTATATATTTCTGCATAGAAACATTGTTTTGACCCTCAGTAGAACCATCTCACTGAGACAGTTCAAATGAGGGGTTGACACGTTTTTGTTGAGAAATGAGGAAAATTATTTCAAATTATCCTCTAAATGATAATTCTACCTTCTATTTGGATCTCTGGTACAAGAAAGTTGAAGAGGAACAAAACTGATGCTCCGACTCAACATTCTGTTGTACATTCATAAATTTTATGTATCATAAGCTTTGGCAAGTCAACTTTATATGAGCCGCGGCACGACAAAACCAACAAAGTGGCATGTGCCCGCAGCACAGACTCAGATCAGCCTGGGCAGCCGCCCAGCCTGATGAGAGTCTTTGCTGTGCTCTGAAAGGGTACTAGTAGCTAAGGGTGTAATCTAGCTGCATGCAGACAGTGAGGACTCTGATCAGACTGGGCAGAAGCCTAGGCTGTTCTGAGTCTTCGCTGGGCGCACATGCCACACTGTTGGTTTTGTCCTGTAGCGGCTCATATGATAATTATGATGACAAACTCAGTTGTGTAGGACCAAGATTAACTCCCACACGGTTTAATAAGCATATTTTGGCCAGAGCTTTACATAACATGGAGTTTTGAGGATATTTATGAGATACGTTTTCTTATTTCTCAATGAAAACATATGCTTCAACAGAACCCCCTATAATAAGCATATCGTAGAGTGATTCTAACGAGTGGTCACAACATGGTTTCATTGAGAAATAGGGAAAGTTATTCCAGAATTATCCCTGTTACTCTTTCATATTTGGAGATAGTTGGAGCGCTGTGTTTTTGTCTTAAGATGTTTTAAAATCTGTTTGTTCTAAATGATATGCAATGTCATACATACCGTAATATTCACTAATTTTGTCATTCTGACTGCTAAATTGGATTAGGTAGGCTCCTGATTTTCAAGAATATGTGACAGACTTAGGCATACTATGTCAATACTTTTCCCCATATATGGCTCTTGAACTTATACTGGGAACCCTGTGTGATAAGGATATATGTACATTTCTTACAGGTTTGCAATGTTTTGCATTTATTAATTCACTAGCTGCAATGCAATTTTCTTTGTAACAGAAATGAATGATTATTTAATACTTAATAATTTTGTATGCGCTTTCTTTGATTTCAGAACAAAACAGTTTTGACGGCGGCATGAGGGATGGGACTGAAAGATCGTTTGAGGTGGATCACCTCGCCACCTACACAAGTAAATCAGGTATGTGTATGCTCTTACCATAAGAAATGATTGGTCTGATTGTCGTAACTAAGTAGTTTATGTACTTGAACCATATTCAAGAAGGCATGGGTTTATTTGTGATTCTCCTTGAAGTTATCTTCAAAACTTATCTGAAGTAACTTAAATTCTGTTGGAAACAGTGTAAAAGCCTCAGGACCCTTCCATTTGTAGTTACAATCAGTTTTATGGTATATGGGCACACCTCTATGTTTTTCTTCCATTTTCACAAAGAAAAAACTTTTGTGACTTCCTGATTGCTACCATGAATGACAGTCCTTTCAAAATTGGGATATACTCTTAAAGGAAATAATTTGCTCCCAGGGGAGCAAATTCTTTCCTTTAAGAGTTGACCCCATTGAGAAGGGAGGCAAAAAGGAAATGCCAGAATTGCTTCCCATTAAAGTGTACCCATTCATTGTGAGTGAGAGAGTGAAGTACATTCATTTAACACCCCAATATTACAAAGGTCATATGAAGATGGGGACCTTGGTTTAAATTCTCAGCTGAAAGACAAGTGAAGCTGGGGGATGTAACTTTCAACTATGGACTGGTAGTCTAGTGTTTTACCACCAGATGACTGCCCCTCCTCCCCTTGAATGTAAGCAGCAGCCAAGCTTGTATAATTACAGACCATAAATATGAGATATTGTTAAAGGAAAGTTTATGCACTATGGCATGCATCTTGAAAACCGGGAGAGGTGTACGAAATTTTGAACAGTTACTATATTCTTCTTTTACCAGGTACAACACATCCAGAAGATGGGTTGATGAAGCTAAAACAGATGGAGAGTTCCACAGGAATATGGACGATGCGCTGTCTGTTGATAGTAGAGTCAAGACATATTATAGTCATAGACAAAGGAAATGGGGTTAGTATGCTTAATGAATCAAGTTTAACACTAAAAGCACCAAAACTGAAAATAGTTGAATACGCAAACAGCCTAGATCCCGATGAGGCGGCTCTCATTGAGCCGCCTCATCTGGGTCTACACTGTTTTCCCTCTAGTATTTTCTGAAATTCCTATATTTGCCATTCTGAGTGTAAAACCTTATAAGAATAGGCAGTTACTGTTATTAAGTCATTTTAAATAATCAATGGTCCAGAAAACATGTGATTTTGAATATTATTTGGGAATAACACATGAGTCATTAGAAGCGCCATAACAAACACACTTCTAGGGAAAGCAACTTTGCCATTTCTTTCTTGCCTCTCTTCTCAATTGGGGGTCAGCTCTTGTAGGAGAGAAGTTACTTCTTCAGGAGCCATTGTTTTCCCATTTTGGAAGGGGAAGCAAAAAGGAAGTTACAAAAGTTGTTTCCCCTATGTAAAAATGGTGGACTTACGTGGAGGTGAACCAATATACCTTAAAAAACTTAAAAATTTCCTTGTTTTGAACAAAGACTATATTTTGTTCAGTGCATTTAGATCAATAATCAACTTTTGTGTGATAAAATCATTGAAAGCCTAAACAATGATGGAATTTTATCAAACAAAGAATTTGGTATAAGTATGAGCTTTGACATTCATTAAATTTCTTAGCACATTTTTCAAACAGTAAATCAGGATCAGCTACTCGTATCCGAGTAGTTCTCGTCATTTTTTGTCGAGCCCGCTTGCGGTGAGCGAGACATAGTTGTTACAATGTCAGTTCGGTGTATGTCCGTGTGTGCGTTAGTGCGTGCGTTAGTGCGTGCGTGCGTGCGTCCGTCCGTCCGTCCGGATTTGTCCGGGCCATAACTTCTACATTTATTGATGGATTTCAAAATAATTTGGCACAGTTGTTCTCCTTGATGAGTAGAAGTGCCTTTTGAAACATTTGTTCATGTAGGTCCAAGGTCAAGGTCACACTTGAAGGTCAAATGATAAAATGGCCATAAATTGAGCTTGTCCGAGCCATAACTTCTACATTTACGGAAGGATTTCAAAATAATTTGGCTTAATTGTTCTCCTTGTTGAGTAGAAGTGCCTTTTGAAACATTTGTTCAGGTAGGTCCAAGGTCAAGGTCACACTTGAAGGTCAAATGATAAAATGACTATAAATTGAGCTTGTGCGAGCCATAACTTCTACATTTACGGATGGATTTCAAAATAATTTGGCACAATTGTTCTCCTTGATGAGTAGAAGTGCCATTTGAAACATTTGTTCTGGTAGGTCCAGGGTCAAGGTCACACTTGAAGGTCAAATGATAAAATGGCCATAAATTGAGCTTGTCTGAGCCATAACTTCTACATTTACGGATGGATTTCAAAATAATTTGGCACAGTTGTTCTCCTTGATGAGTAGAAGTGCCATTTGAAACATTTGTTCAGGTAGGTCCAGGGTCAAGGTCACACTTGAAGGTCAAATGATAAAATGGCCATAAATTGAGCTTGTCCTAGCCATAACTTGGATTTCAAAATAATTTGGCACAATTGTTCTCCTTGATATTTAAAAGTGCCATTTGGAAAAAATTTTCAGGTAGGTCCAAGGTCAAGGTCACACTTGAAGGTATCGGTAGGGCACCTGACTCGTAAGTCAGAGGTCCTGGGTTCGAATCCCGGTCTGGCCACATACTTTCGTTTCTCCTTCCGCTGATTCAAGAAGGGCAGTTGTCAGTTACTGGCGAAAGTATGTGCACTTAGTACTGGTTAACCGCTTAGGAGGTCTAAGCCTGCCCAGGAATAGTGTGGTTAGGTTAACTGACCGTCCCGACATGACCTTAGTTGTTTACCGTGGACGTTAAGCATCAAATCAACCAACCAACCAACACACTTGAAGGTCAAATGATAAAATGGCCATAATTTGAGCTTGTCTGAGCCATAACTTCAACATTTACGAATGGATTTCAAAATAATTTGGCCCAATTGTTCTCTTTGATGAGTAGAAGTGCCATTTTGAATGTTTGTTCAAGTAGGTCCAAAGTCAAGGTCACACTTGAAGGTCAAATGATAAAATGTTCATAAATTGAGCTTGTCCGAGCCATTACTTCTACATTTACGGATGGATTTCAAAAGAATTTGGCACAATTGTTCTTCTTGATGAGTGGAAGTGTCAAGTGACATACATGTTTGGGTAGGTCCAAGGTCAAGGTCACACTTGAAGGTCAGATATTTTAATTGTCATAAATTGAGCTTGTCTGGGTCATCACTTCTACTTATTTTCCTTTGTGAAAATTTGAATAAAAAAGAGAAGAAAATGCTTGCTAAGCATGATGTTGTTTGGCTTCTTTCTAGAGTGAAGCAGTTACTTAGTCTTGACATACTTATAGGCCACTTTAGCAAACAGCGGGCTCGACCAGTTGTCCCTGGACAACCTTCTAGTTTCTAACAGTTTCCTGTTTTCTCCCAAACAAGCAGGTTTTCTTTCAGTTTGCGGTAGTTGTGTATTGTGTACCTAATAACTCTGGTTTCGACACACACGTCATGAATTTATTTATAGAAACGTACCTCAGGGAGCGATCATTATTTGATATGCTATCACGCACAGACAACGTCACGTCCAGAAGCAGTTCTCGTCATGTTGCTTTTGAGCTCCATTTTAAAATAAATATAAAACCCATTTTGCTGTTGTTCCTATATAATGATTTTTGACATCTTATTCATGTAGCAAAGTCCGTTCGTATGCCGAATGCGCTCAATTTTTTAATGAGGTCACAGCAGACGAAAACAAACATAAAACTGAGACGAAGAGTTTGTCTTGTTCACGAGGCTGCTGAAAACGATAAATGATGACCGGGTCAGGTTTGGTATTTTAATATTTTTGTGTTTTTCCTGCAATGTTGACTTACATTCGGAATTTGTTTGCAAAGTAGACACAATATTGGAAAACCTTACCCAATTAAGAGAGGTCAGCACGTGGCTTGAACGTGCTCACGTGAATGCCCCTGACGTAATCAAGCGACTTTGCGAGTCCAAAAGAGAAAAAACGGCATTTATATATACACAGCTCGATATCTTGATGGGTTTTTGCACTAGTTTGACCAAATGTATCATAAACTTAGGATTAAGGCAGTTGAAGTGAAGAAAAAATAGGCGAAAAACTCGTTTTAAGCAGAATGACGAGAACTACTAGCTGACGAGATCTACTCGGATACGAGTATGGCTGACTATCCTTAAAGTTTGATGGACCAGTCTGGTGAAAAATTTCGGGGTTTTCATAATATGTCCTGTATTTCTTGCAAAACCTTCTACCTCACAGTGGGTACAGGTCAATATGCAATCTAAGGGTCATCAGATTTGATTTTGATTACATTTCTTTTCTTGTGAAATTGGTGTATTTAATGCAAACAGTGAAGGCCTGATCATATGCTGTGATCTGGGTCTGCACTGTTTGCAAAGGTCCAGATACGGGGCAGCTAGATAGTGATGTATTAAATTGAGCTGTGACACAAGAAAAACCAACAAAATGGTTGTGTGCCCAGTGCAGACTCAGATCAGCCTGGGCATCTACCAAGTCTGACCAAAATCTTGGCTAACAGCTTAAAGCATAGCTAAGGGTCTGAGCTACCTCCATGCATACAGTGAAGACTCTGGTCAGACTGGGCAGATGCCCAGGTTGATCTGAGTCTGCTCTGGGCGCACAACCACTTTGTTGGTTTTGTCATGTCACGACTCAAATATAGAATGTAGCTGGACTGCACTGATGTAAAAGCTGTTCTTACCTTTTCTTTGTTGGCATATATAGTAGAAGCCATAACAGGCTTGTCCTGATTTTAGCTCTGATTTGTCAGCTGCTTGTGTTCAAGCCCCAGATGTCTGAAATGGTCTGACAATTTTGATTGAGATTTCTATTTCTACTTTCAGGATGAATTGGAAAGATTCCCAATCTCCCAAGTCCATGAACCAACAGCAGTACTGAAGAATGACAGAAGAGAAACATATAACAACCTGATATTGTTTACAATTATTGACGACCCAAGACGGAAGAACTCTCCATCAGATATGCACATATTTCAGAGTGTAAACACACCAGTAAGTATATACATGTATGCAGAAAATAATACAGTGGACTCGACAGTATCGGATCATCGACAGTATCGGATCACTCTTAGGTTATCACCCATTTTTCTCACATATGAAGCAAATATTTTTTACCATTATATTACAGTCATCAAGTTCGACCAATGGCAAAGGGCAGAGTGAAAAATTCGATCGAAATCTGCAGCTGAGAAACAAATCAGAGTTGTTGAAAAGCTTGGCCCCTCTTCAGCGGCGCTTGCATTTTGCCTGTTGCTCGTTATCCCCAAGATAGATTTCGGTTATTTAAACTATTTTATCATTAGGCGATTGAAATCAATTTTGCTTTGTAATGTGTCCTGGCATCCCTAAAATTGCAGACAGTCATTATTTTTGTGACATCCCAGTATTTGAAGAAACTAAAGACTTGAAAAGTGAGGCACCGATGTGCGACAGTAACGGATCATTATATAATTTGAACTTAAATACAGGCCTCAGCTGGAAACTGCATGTTGGATGTATGGTCTGATGCTGAAAACAAGTCATAAATCAACTACCTGAGTGGCTGCTGTGTCTTTTTTCCAAAGAAAATCAGTTTAAAACTAAGACAACATCCTTTTTGTAAAATATCCCCCATCCCAAGCGTATGATAATGAAGGTTATGCGTAGCACAAACAAGCTTCTGCTAAACATTAGAGACCAGCTGGCATGTATGTGAACCCAATAATGACTGGCGTTCATCGGATGGATATCTGTACACTGTGTAGAGTCAGATTAATGCCGGAGAACTCGTTGAATGACCATGTAGTGTTTATACACTGATTGCACTGAAATATCGTTAAGGCGGAAAATCGACGTAAATTTGTTTATCGTGATCAGACACCACGGTCTTATCAGGGTCTACACTTTGCAAAGGCAGTTTATGATCTTTACTGTTTGAGTAGTTCCATGCTATGAGGCGCAGGGGATTACTGAGTTAAGAATTTTTGGCACGCTTGTAGTTTTGTATACATTCAACTTTTATTTAACAGACAAAACCGTTGCTGGTGAAGGACCACATGAAAAATATCGTTGAAAGGCCGTAAAAGTTTCCTCAGAGAGTTTAATAGGTCCAACTGTTTATGTAGCAAAATTATTGAAGCTAAGAAGGTTGTCAGAATGCCTCGGAGAAACTCTCCTATAAAATACTATCATATGATCCGATACTGTCGCACCTGATTCGTTACTGTCGCAGGACCCTCCCGTAAGTCTGCATAGGTTATCTGCCCTTAAAGGAATAAATTCGTAAATATTTTGACATGGATAGATAGAAGGGATATTTTGCAATTGTTTTGTGTCATAACATACATACTTTTAGCTTTCACATACAACAAAACGGGAGTTTTATTGAACTTGATCCGATACTGTCGAGTCCACTGTATCATGTAATTAACCATAATGAATGGGTACATTCTCAGGAGAAGCAATGCTGTGAAATTCTGATTTTGACCTCCCTTCTCAGTAGAGATCAACTCTTAGAGGAAAGAATTTGCTCCAGAGCAAAAGAAATTGCTCCTGAGAGCAAATTCTTTAAGAGTAGACATTTTAGGAAGGGTTTCATCATCAAGGGTAATAAACAGTAAGTTACAAAAGTTATCCCCCTTCTTAAAAATGGTGGCAAAACATACTCATGCAACATAATTCAATCTCAATGTCATTGCAATGAAATGCATTGGTACAATGAAGTTTGACATATTCCCATTGATTTACATTGTATTCCCACTTGCAATGTAACTAAAATGTGCTGTATCTTGTTTTGCTAGATATGTAAAAATAATTAATGTGTATGGATACAGCAAGACAACTTTTCTGACTTCGTGTTTGCCTCCCTACACAACATAGCTCTTCTTAAGTGAAATCTAAACTTTTAGGAAAGAATTTGCTCATAAAAGTCTTTCTTCAAAGAGCTTACCCCATTGAGAAGGAAAGCAGAATTGAAATTGACAGTTTTTTCCCACTGAAAGTGTACCCATTCACCTTAGAGCAATTGAATTCATCTCCAGAAGAGATGGATATTTTGTAAGAATTCATATACCATATTAATCTTAATAAACGCTCCTGCTCTAATAAGGGCCCCCTGCCTCTTTTCCGAAAATAATGTTATAATAACCAGGGATACAGACTAACTCATTTTTCATAGGAGCAAGCTGAGCCCCTAAAAACTGAAAATTAGTTGCCCAGCCAGAAATTTAGGGGCCCACATTTAAAACTTCAGAAACATGAAAATTTTTTATTCAGAATCTGCGCGAGATTTGCACTGTTTCCATAGGCTTTGTAATAAACCCTCCTTTCTTCAGGGTTTTGCTTCCTTTTAGCTACCAGGTGTGAAACTCCAGCGATGTATTGCCACATTATGTGTGAAAAAATTACAAATGGTAAAGATTTTTTGCTGCCAAACGGATTTGGCGGCCATGTTGTTTCGATAGTGAATAAAATCAAACACACAAGTATGACGGAACACTGAATATTCGACGCAGATATCGGTGCGGAAGTTTACAATGCCCTTTGAGGTGGCGGATTTTACTCCAAGCTGAAAACACACCAGACACTCGCTGAGAGCTGACGATCGCAAGCTGGATGACTGTCATTTTAATTTTAGGCGCCCACCCGATTTTTAGCTCACCTGAGCACAAAGTGCTCAGGGTGAGCTTTTGGCATACCCTGATGTCCGTCGTCCGCCGTACGTCCGGACATCCGTCCAAACGTCCGGACGTCCGTCCGTCAACTTTTGCTTGTGTACACTCTAGCAGGCACAGTTTCGATCCAATCTTTATGAAACTTTGTCAGAATGTTAGTCTTTATAAAATCTAGGCCAAATACGAAACTGGGTCATGTCGGGTCAAAAACTAGGTCACTAGGTCAAATCTTAGAAAAACCTTATGTACGCTCTAGAGGGCACAGTTTTCATCCAAAGTTCATGACACTGTGTCAGAATGTTTATCCTCATAATATCTAGGACAAGTTTGAAACTGGGTCACGTCGGGTCTAAAACTAGGTCACTAGGTCAAATCATAGAAAAACCTTGTGTACGCTCTAGAGGACACAGTTTTGATCCAATCTTTATGAAACTGTGTCAGAATGTTTATCTCCATAAACTCTAGGCCAAGTTCGAAACTGGGTCATGTCGGGTCAAAAACTAGGTCACTAGGTCAAATCTTAGAAAAACCTTGTGTACGCTCTAGAAGGCACAGTTTTGATCCAAAGTTCATGAAACATAATCAGAAAGTTTATCCTTATAATATCTAGGATAAGTTTGAAACTGGGTCACGTCGGGTCAAAAACTAGGTCACTAGGTCAAATCATAGAAAAAACCTTGTGTATGCTCTAGAGGACACAGTTTTGATCCAATCTTTATGAAACTGTGTCAGAATGTTTATCTCCATAAACTCTAGGCCAAGTTCGAAACTGGGTCATGTTGGGTCAAAAACTAGGTCACTAGGTCAAATCTTAGAAAAACCTTGTGTACGCTCTAGAAGGCACAGTTTTGATCCAAAGTTCATGAAACTTTGTCAGAATGTTTATCCTTATAATATGTAGGACAAGTTTGCAACTGGGTCATGTCGGGTCAAAAACTAGGTCACTAGGTCAAATCGTAGAAAAACCTTGTGTACGCTCTAGAGGACACAGTTTTGATCTAATCTTTATGAAACTTTGTCAGAATGTTAACTTTTATAAACTCTCGGCCAAGTTTGAAAGTAGATCATGTCGGGTCAAAAACTAGGTCACTAGGTCAAATCTTAGAAAAACCTTGTGCAAGCTCTAGAAGGCACAGCTGTGCTCCAAAGTTCATGAAACTTTGTCAGAATGTTTATCCTCATAATATGTAGGATAAGATTGAAACTGGGTCATGTCGGGTCAAAAACTTGGTCACTAGGTCAAATCTTAGAAAAACCTTGTGTACATTCTAGAAGGCACAGTTTTCATCCAAAGTTCATGAAACTTTGTCAGAATGTTTATCCTCATGATATCTAGGACAAGTTCGAAACTGGGTCACGTCCGGTCAAAAACTAGGTCACTAGGTCAAATCTTAGAAAACCTTGTGTACGCTCTAGAGGACACAGTTTTGATCTAATCTTTATGAAACTTTGTCAGAATGTTTATCTTCATAAACTCTCGGCCAAGTTTGAAAGTAGGTCATGTCGGGTAAAAAACTAGGTCACTAGGTCAAATCTTAGAAAAACGTTGTGTAAGCACTAGAAGGCATAGTTTTGATCCAATCTTCATGAAACTATGTCAAAATGTTTATTGTCCATATATCTAAGCCCCCTATGAAACTGAGTCACGTCGGCTCAAGGTCAAATCTTAGAAAAACTTTGTGTACACCCTAGAGGGCACAGTTTTGATCCAATCTTCATGAAACTCTGTCAGAATGTTTATCTTAATGAAATCTAGGTAAAGTTTGAAACTGGGTCGTGTCGGGTTAAAAACTTGGTCACTAGGTCAAATATAAGAACAACCTTGTATACGCTCCAGAGGGCACAGTTTTGATCCAATCTCAATGAAACTGTGTCAGAATGTTTATTCTTACATTATCCAGGCCAAGTTTGAAACTGGGTCATGTTGGGTCAAAATCTAGGTCAAATGTTAGTATGGTAAAAACTCTTATAAATCTTCACCAGAGCCAGTGAACTGATTAATGCTCAGGTGAGCGATTCAGGGCCACCATGGCCCTCTTGTTTACTGGCAGTGGGCAAGTGGGCGACCGCTAGTCTGTATGTATCTCTGATAACTTGCATGAGTTCCTGTTTGCTTCTTTGGATAAGGTAGCTATTTTAAATGGTGTTTACTCTTAAAGGAAAGAACTTGCTCTTAGAGGAGCAAATTTTTTCCTTTAAGAGTTGACCCCTACTGAGAAGGGAGTCGAAAATAATAGAGTTGAAAGTATACCCATCACCTTTATATTGCTTATTAGAGGTATTTTAGCAGTGGCTGATTTACTACACTTTAGGCTCTAAATAACACCCCTTTCGCAAAATCCAATGCCCCAGGGGCATTTAATAGGATTAATGCGGTACATCTGTGTGTCTTACTGATGTGTCCTTCCTGTTTGAATGGTATGAAATTGAGCACCTATTATACATTCTTTTTCTTTTCATACCTTGCTTGGGCCAAAATGTATATTTTAGTGGCATGACGTAAAAAGGAACATTAAGGCATATGGGAACCTGGAAGAATTTGGTCAGGAATGAATTTCTGTTCGTTCTGGCCAAGGTGTTCCCTGTATATGTGAATATTCAATGGAATCTGGTCAGCTGAACCTATTTAGTTAAAAGTACTGAAGGCTGATTTGTTTGAAGTGCAGGCTGATTTGAAAATGTACTGTAGACACATGGCTTATAAGGTCTTTTACCTGACTCTGCCCATTTTGTAACAAGGTAGTTAATGCTCATGGTCATCTAAGGAATAGTGTGAGATGGGGGGAAACTCCAGCAGTGGTCAGAAAATTGAAAAAGCTTATGGAATAGAAATGGGAAAACTTTATGGAGAGAATATAGGAGAACCTTATGGCGTATGCATGAATTTAAATGTCTTGTTAAATTAGGATTTCTTTACAGGGTATTTAAAAGTTTTAATGTGTGTGACATGTGTAGGGAAGTATTCACAGTCATGTCAGTGAATTGTATGATTCAAAATGTTTTTTTGCCTATTTAGTGTTGTGTCAGAATATTTAGAACACCATTATGGAGTATGCAATAAATTGTTTCTGAAAGAAAATAAATAGAATGAATTTGCCAGATATGTGAAAAGCAATTATATTCATGGAATATTTTAATCATAGAATTTTATGTGTAGTGTCAACTGTCAAGCTGAGTAGAATCTTTTGTGTAATTGTATAAACGGAAGCAGTCACATAGCTAAGTGCTTAGCTCCCTCCACTTTGGAACAGGGGATCAAGGTTTCCCATAGCCTTGTGGTCATGGAATCCAGGCCTGCTGAAGGCTAGATTCTGTCAGAGCCTAAACGGCACTTCTTTGCACTAAGCTTTTCATACTCACCCTCCCATCGTCCTGATATCACTGAAATACTATTGAAAAGGACATAAAACGACCAAGTCATCCATCCATTACACACTGTAATACCTACTTCCTAATTTTGGTATTGGACCAGCCTATATTTTCACTGTAAACAGTGCAGACCCTGATCAGACAAGTCTGATCAGGGTCTGCACTATTTGCTCTGTCATTTTGGTCCCAATGTTTAGGATATTTGGAGTACAACTATTTGTGAATTATCAACTTTTGCATCTGACATATAAAATTATGAGGAATGTTTGTAATGGCTTGGGTAAATCATTGTCAAACTACTGCATGGCTCAAGAATAGCAGAAATTTTGGTGGTGAAAAGTCAGATTTTCAGTGCTTCAAATTACAGGCATTCAGTCGAAAAATATTTATACTTTAATAAAGAAAAATTAGTATAAAAATGTCTTCAAAACTACACCTTCTAGTTTCAAACATCATATGGGCAGTCTCTGATTAGGATGTGTTGATATGCACAGACTGTTTTTGGACCACATAGAATTTATTAGACCATACATTCTGTATGGTCTAATAAATTCTATGTGGTCCAAAAACACAGAATTTAGTTTTATGGATTGGCTGCCTTTAATAGAACGGAGATATCTTTAACTATTTGCTTTCCTGGTAGGTAAGACCTTCTGCATGTGGGGCAAACTCTTGAAGGAAAAGATTTGCTCCCAAAGAGTGCAAATTCTTTATGCAGAGCCTCCTTTGAGGATCTTAGACATATGTATGTGCAGGTTGGTCTGTGCTCCTGCTGTTCAATTTTATCATGAGCTTTGGACAAGAAATAAAGTTATAATATTGTCCAATCTTTGTTCCACCTGTGATTAGCAGAAGCTAGACTTAGGTATTAGTTGGCCGATGTCCTTGTTGTCAGCAGCAGGGTAAACTTTAACCCGTATTCAGGTTTAGTGATTAGCCCCTTTGCTGCTTTCTCATGCCATGTATATTTCTTCTGAAGAAAAGCTCTTGCTAGACCGCACAGGTTCACTGGTTGGTTTGAGCATTCACTGTTTACAGATATGTTACACAGTCTTCTTGCCTGACGTGGCTCACATGTTTTCAGCTGTTATCATGTTATAATGTTAGAAAATTGAGCCACGACACGACAAAACCAACAATGTGGTTGTGCGGCCAGTGCAGACTCAGATCAGCCTGGGCATCCGCCCAGTCTGATCAGAGTCTTCACTGTCCGCATGGATGCAGCTTAGACCCTTAGCTACCCTTCAAGCCTTAAGCAAAGAGTCTGACCGGACTGGGCAATCACCCAGGCTGATCTGAGTCTGCGCTGGGCGCACAACCACATTGTTGGTTTTCTCGTGTCGCGGCTCAAATTATGGTTCTTCCTGTTTACAACAAGGTAAAAACTTTTTTTTGATAAGATAACATAAGAGAGTATAAATAACAACTTGAGACTGAGTCACCTAGGCAACTGGGGTAGAGCCAGATCAGGCCTTTATATCTCACTGAGGCACTTCTGTTAGCAATTTTTAGCTCACCAGAGCCGAAGGCTCCGGGGGAGCTTATAGGATAGGCAGTTGTCCGTCGTCGTCGGCGTCTGTCGTATGTCGTCTGTCGTATGTCGTCGTCCGTCAACACTTTTAAACAACATCTCCTCTGAAGCCACTGGGCCAATTGGGCCCAAATTTCATCTGTAGCATCCTTATGCTGGGGGATTGATAGTTTGTGTTTTTTATGAAAATCTGCCCTTTAGTTTGGTTGCTATGGCAACTTAGAGTTCCCATAGACTTATAATGGGGAAAATTGAAAAATGGCATTTTCTGCCAAGCCTTTGCAGAAATGTTGACAGAACTTTTATAGAAATGTTCCTTGAGAAGTCTTCTATCATCTGTATGTTTTTTTGGCCCACTGCCTTTTTATTGGTTGCCATGGAAACCAAAATGCATTCAAAAAGTAAAAAAAATACTGAAAAACTATCTCCTCTGAAACCACTGGGCCGATAAGGCCCAGCTGTCATCTGTAGTATCCTCAGGCTGGGGGATTGAAAGTTTGTGTTTTTTATGAAAATCTGCCCTTTAGTTTGGTTGCTATGGCAACTTAGAGTTCCCATAGACTTATAGTGGGGAAAATTGAAAAATAGCATTTACTGCCAAGTTATTGCAGATATGCTTACAAGACTTTTATAGAAATGTTCCTTGAGAAGTCCTGTGTTAGTGTTGATGTTTTTGGGCCCACTGCTCCTTTTATTGGTTGCCGTGGAAACCAAAATGGAAAAAAAATGGAAAAAAAATAATTACAAAATTATCTCCTAAGAAGCCACTGGACCGATAAGGCCCAGATTTCATCTGTAGTATCCTTAGGCTGGGGGATTGAAAGTTAGTGTGTTTTTTTTATGAAAATCTGCTCTTTAGTTGGTTGCTATGGCAACTTAGAGTTGCATTGACTTATAATGGGGAAAATTGAAAAATCACATTTACTGCCAAGCCATTGCAGATATGTTGACAAAACTTTTATACAAATGTTTCTTGAGAAGTCTTCTATCAGCTATATGTTTTTGGTTCACTTCCCTTTTTTATTATTGGTTGTCATGGAAGCCATAAAGCAAACGAAGAAAAAAAAATCCCTTAAAAAATGATCCCCTCTGAAGCCACTAGGCCGATTGAGCTGATTTTATCTTTAGTATCCTTGGGCTGGCGAAGTGAAAATATGTGTTTTTCTTTTATGAGAATCAGCTCTTTTGTTTGGTTGCTATGGCAAATTAGAGTTGCAATGGGGAAAATTTTACTGCAATCAAAATATGGAAAACAGTTATATATTTTGTTATAAACTCAACAGACTGTCAGACTAAGACTTTGTAGTAGTATATTTTATATTAGCCTGTACAAATGTGACAGCAGTTTTGAAAGCAATTTTGAGCTAGAGATCTGGTGAGCTTTGTGGCCCGTGGGCCTCTTGTTTACTGCAGTGCTAGGATGAATTGTACACCTTCAGGGGAAGCAACTCTGCCAGCTTCATTGTTTCCCTCCCTCTTCTGGATGTGGGTCAACTCTTTAAGGAAAGAATTTGCTCCTCTTGGAGCAAGTTCTTCCTTTTAAGAGTAGATCCCATTTTGGAAGGGCTTCCTCATCTAGGGACACAAACAGGAATTTGTAAATTAAAGAGTTGTTCTTTTCATAAAATATGATGGAGAAAAAAAATCATTGAGCCTCCATGCACCCTCAATAAACAAATCTTTTCAAATTTTAAGCTAATTACAGTAATTGATGAAGGGGTAGTAAATGATTGGGGAATGAAAGCAAAAACTACACTGATATCACTGATAATATTGATAATTTCTGAAGTGTCAATATGGCTGAGTGTTTGAGATCTTGAGAAGATTCTGTCCAAACTGAAATGGTGCTTAATTGCACAGAGCCCTTCAAAATCAACCTTTATCATCCTATTATGACTGAAATACAGTTGAAAAAGATGTAATAGTCTAGTACTTAGACATTACATGTATGAAAATTAAGCATTTTCTCCTTAGTAGCACTAAAAAGTGCAAAACTGTTATTACATGTATGAAAATTAAGCATTTTCTCCTTAGTACCACTAAAAAGTGCAAAACTGCTGTCAAGGACTGAAAAAAAAGAAGACAGAAATCGAACCAAACTAATCAGCTTGATATTTTAAATGAAAAATATTAAAAATATGCATATGCAGTATGTACAGGATGACTGCAAGACTGAATGTGTTTTTGCAGTTTTGTTGTAAAAATGAGATGTCATCGCAATTTAGAATAGTTAATAGTGCACGAAATGAAAAAGGTACTGATAAGTTGAGTTACACTTACTACTTTAAAAACACAAGTTTTTCTTCAAGAGTATAGTGAAAATCATGTCAACAAAACACTAGATACGCTGTCATGTGAGGCTAATTTTTAGATAATTTTTGTTCATTCACCTAACTGATATCAAATAAATACAGCAAGTAGTAAAAGTCTTTTGGGAAAAGACATCTTGCACTCTTTTCCTGTGCCAGGTTTCAATGAGCTGAGTCACCCAGAAAGGTTGCTTAATGTTTTTGTGAACAGTGAAGATGCAGTCTAAGAATCTGTCAGGTATAGCTAGAGCCTTAATTTTCTGTCTGTAGATTCAATGGGGTTCATACACAGAGTGTGCTTATAACAAAAATAAAGGCTCTGATCAGACTGCATGGATGTGCTGATCTGAGTCTTTCCGTTTAGGGTATGCCATAAGTTGCCTTTCCATGTGTTTCAGCTATCACTGAGATTCATGGACTCTGTAAAATGTTTTGCATTCTTATGCATAGAAAATCAAAAGATGTCTGCAAAGATAAAGCTTTTCCAGATATACAAAGGGATATCAAAAAGTTTGTAGACTGGTCTGATTAAATGAAATTGCTCATAAAGTGTGCAAATTTTAATAAAACTTGGAAGTTAATTTCTTCTCTGTTTAAACAAAGTCAGGAAATCACCATAGAAACTTCACTCTTTAGCTTCTCAGTACAAAAGTAGAGGAAGAGCTGTATTTGTCATTTTGGCATTGCATTATGGGTGATTTGATCAACCCTTTTCAGAGATAACCCTTATAATTATGCATTCATTTAATACTTAGACTGGTCCTAGATACTGGTCTGAAGTTTTACTTCATAACATCTCACCCTGCTGTGACCTTGAGATCAGGGCCATAGACTGAAGAAAATTTGTGCTGAAGCTTCTGGTTAAAATAGTTTCACTATGCCTGCATGGATTTAATTAGTACCTAGCCTGACTTTAAATACTGATTCAGAGTTTACTAAGCACAACCCTCCACTTGCTTGGTGACTTTGTAGTCAAGGTCACAGACTTTGAAACTTCATATTAAAGACATGGTTAAAATCTTCTGAAAGCCATGTGATTGTGATGTATAGTATCCTTAGTTTAGCTAAAATTAACTTAGTATAGTATCCTTAGCATTACTTATCGGCAACAAAATTCTCCCTAAAAGTGACCCCCCCCCCCCCCCCCCACAAAACCCCCCCCAAAAAAAACCCCAAAAAAACCCAGACAACATGATTTATGTCTGCAAAATTTCATGACAGTGTTTCACTTTCAAGCTATATCATCTTGAGAAATATAATGCTATAGCTTGGGTGAAACAGTGTAGATCCAAATGAGGCAGCTCATATACACATCTACTCTTTTTGCAAATACAGCTGTTTCATTTTTGGTGCTTTAAGTCGTAACATGCAACAAAGACAGCATCTTGTCTGTAAACTTTTTGATAGCCCCTTGTATAGTATCTGGATAAAGAGTTGCCATATGCACTGTATGTATGGAAGTTATCAGAATATATATAGATGAATAGTGGATTTATTTTATCTTCTAGGCACATGATATTGTGGATGAAATATTGGCAGCTAAAGGGGAAGGTGCAGGAAGAAGAGGACCATATGAGTAAGTTTATTATTTCTTAGCTCTGAGTGTTGGGAGTGGGGAGGGGGTGAGATTGGGGATGCTATGGTGGAGTGTTTACTGTTTCTTAGAAGTGGAGTTCACTGTAAGGGAGGGTTGGGAGTTAGGAGAAATAGAGACAGAAACTGAGAGAAAAGTTTGGTAAAATTATTACTGTAATTTGTGTGTTCAAAGTCATTTGAGCCACGACACGAGAAAACCAACAAAGTGGTTGTGCATCCAGCGCAGGCTCAGATCAGCCTGGGCATCCGCCCAGTCTGATCAGAGTCTTTGCTGTCCGCATGGAGGTAGCTTAGACCTTAGTTACCCTTTAAGCGCTTAGCGATGAGTCTGATTAGACAGGGTGGATGCCCAGGCTGATCTGAGTCTGCGCTTGGCACACAACCACTTTGTTGGTTTTCTCGTGTCGCAGCTCATTTGTGTTCTAAAGAAAGCAAATTCTTCCCTCATAAAGTAGCCCCCTGTGAGAAGGGAGGCAACTAGTTGTCTGTTAGAGTGATTTAAATATACTGTAAGGCAAATTGGTACTCCGCCAGGTTTTTCCACCATTTTACTATATGAGAAAAATTTTGTGAATTCCAGTATGTGTTCCTTGACAATGTACATGTACCACTTCCATAATGGGTTCAACTCTTAAAGGAAAGAATTTTTCTCATAAGGGAGCAAGTTCTTTTAAGAGTTGACCTCAGTAGGGAAGAAAGGCAAAATTGAAATAAAAAAAATGTAGAGTTGCTTTCCCTGAAAGTGTATCCACTCTCCTTAACACTTTAAGTACCAGAGACAGAAATAGCAGAATTTGCAAACAGTGTAGATCCTGATGAGGGGGCTCATGATGAGCCGCCTCATCTAGATCTACACTGTTTGCCCTCTAGTTTTTGAATTTTCAGTATGAAATATCTTGGACAAGACATTTTTTGAAATATTGCAGACGTAAATTTTTTCGTCTGCTATTTGGCGCTTAAAGAGTTAATTGTCAGTCCAAAGTCTAGCTTCTTTATCTGGTAATGTTCCTTTACTTTTCAGCCGATCGATCCCACCACCACCTTCAGGTCCAGCTCCAGAACCTCCATTTGGCAAGTCTAGCATGTACCGAGAGACAGAAAAATTAGGCGAAAGTCGCAGAATCCCCGGTGAACCAGACTTGGGTGAATCCAGGCGAAGTGAGCGAGGGTTCTGGGAATCAAGACGAGAAGAGCCAAAATTGTCTGAGTCAAGAGTTAGTAACTGGGGTCCAACCAGACTTGACGATGGCAATCTTGGTGACTCACGTCTCGGGGAAACTGGTCTCAGGGAAACTGGCCTAAGGGAAACTGGGTTAAGGGAAACAGGGTTAAGGGAAACAGGGTTAAGGGAAACAGGGCTGAGGGAAACTGGCCTACGAGAAACAGGGTTAAGGGAAATGGGGCTGAGGGAAACTGGCCTCAGGGAAACTGGCCTAAGAGAATCTAGGCTTAGGGATACGAGGCTTGGGGAATCACGCAGAGATGACAATCACCTTGGTGAAAGTCAGCTTGGTGAATCAAGAAGAGAGGACAATTGGATGTCAAAATCACTTCGCTATGGAGACACCCAGATTGGGGAGCCGAAAGTTGGTGCAAGTGGCCGATTCAACGATGGTTCGTACTCTATACTGGTCTCACATTATCGCTGCCGTGCTTTCTCAGCATTTTTTCATTGGTATCAGTTTCTTGGTAATAGGCCTGTTTTGCAGTGGAGTGAATTTTGGAAAATCTGTTTTTATTATCTTGAAATTCTCAAAGTTTTTAGAAGTGTTCAAAGTTATTTTTTGTAGATTCAAGCTCTTAGATGGCCTTTTGGTAATAAGTTAATTATAATAGTGCCCTGTCAGGTAAAATTATCAAAATCAATTCATTGTCTAGGTTTTGCTTTTTCTGTGTCTAAAACTGAGCAGTAATGCTTCTTTTTCTTCAAGTGCCATATTAACAAACTGTTTTGAAAACTTCTTTTTTTGGACTCATTAATAGCAGATATGGTAGTTACCTTTTATTAACAAGTTAAGGAATTTCCTTTTTAGCTATTTCACGCTCTGCTTAAAATATATTGTCACATTGGAAATGCTTACACATGCAGCTACCTCCCAATACAAAAAAAAAAAATGAATAAATAAGAACATGTTTTGGTGCAGAATTTATGTGCTAGCAATGCATTGTAATTATTGTTTTTGTGAGAATTGAAATTATCTAAGCTGATTTAAATAGTTCATCTTTTTTCGTCAAATCATTCATGCTGCTAGCTTTGTAGCATAATTATAATAATTATATTGATTCTAATAATAATGGTAGTTGTAGATTTAGTGCTCCAGTTCATGTTGATGATAATATGGGGATAAGTATGGGATACCATATTCATTCCAATATAAAACAGGGAAATTATTTCCCCTTCCAAACAACCCCAAAAATCTAGGCAAAGGATGGTAGTTCCCTCCTAAAGTAAGAAATTGAAGATGGGATGGATAACTGTCTTAGACCTGCATGGTTAATGAGGACATACCAAAGATGCATGTTTTCATGGAAAAAGATCAGAAAAATCTGTTTTATTTGGCAGATCTAGATTTTGAGATTGTTTTAGAAGAAAAACCTCTTCTGATAGAAACCTCATCTTACAGCAAAATTACACAAGACTGATTTAGACATCTGGGATCATTTCAGAGGGGAGAATTCCCAGCTTATAACCAAGTAAATCACAGCACCCTTTTCTGGAGCACTGTATATGTATTTTTGGTACTGACATAATATTATATGCAGTTGTTATTTTCGGCAAAACTTTCGGGACACAGTTTTTCATAGTACAAAAGTACAAATTGTCATCTGTTTTAGCTTAAGTGTTTGCTTTTGCAGAGTTTGGGTGTTTTCAGTCACCTGGGTCATGTCATTGTGTTTTGTGCAAATATTTCCATTTTGAGGACACATGGGTCAACAGCCAGCAATAAGGCATATGTGACAAGATGATTTGAATCACCCTGCTTCCACACAGGACTGGTGGGCAGATAGCTTCCCCACAGATGGGCAGCAAATTGCCCTTGAGAACATCAGAAGCTTTTAACTTCCTACACAGGCTAATCTCAGTCTTTGTTGATAGCATATGTCCTAGGCCTTTACATATTTGATGGTAATAGTTTCAAAATAAGAGTACTAAGCTGCATATTTAGCCAAAGCAGGTACAGAAACCCTATGTAAGATGAGACATACGAACCAGCGTGATGAATGAGGTCATAAACCAATGTCATTCATGAACTTTGCCAAGAGAGACTGGTCTGTCAATGCAAACACTGATCAGACTGATATTTAGCAGAGCTGTAGATAAGAGGGGTATTTGATGATAATTGAAGGATGATTTTCTTTATTTCTCATTGAAACCATATGTTGTGACCCCTCATCTGAACCGTCTCATATAGACGGTTTAGATGAGGGGTCACAACATATGTTTTTATCCAGAATTAACAAAAATTATCCCTTACTATCACCAAATACTCCCTTTTATCTAGGGCTCTGATTTAGTGTAGAAAAGAAATAGAACAGGTTTAGAGCTGCTATATTTCTTTTCTCTGAATTTTGGAACCGGATAAGTGAAAATAGGTTGCAGTCATATTCATAATGATCAGGGTGTGGACTGATTGCTTTGGCAACCAGTGGTTTAACTTGGCAGGGTTCTTGTGGCTTTATCTTTCATTCCCCACCCACCTTTAATCACCTTTGGTGTTGAAATACTCTCAAAATACTTAACAGTGCTTAATTTATAAAGATATAGTTTCCATAATTCCTGTAATGTCATTGTGTAAGATGACCTTCATTAGGGACAAAATGCGTAGCTCAGAAAGAAACAAGGGCATTCTGAAAAAATTTAGATTAAAATGAATTTTTGAGCATGTGACTACGGGCTGCAACCCTTGCTAATGTAAATTCTTTTTTGAGCTATTTTACATCCATATTATATTAGCTGGTTGATTTTTCTTTTCTATAAATTTTTTATATGAAACATTACCGGTACATACAGAGCATTCCTGAAGTGCTATTTGTTGTTGCTGTCAATTTATGGTTTCATATTTCAGAAATTTAGATATTTATTTAAACTTGTCATGCAAGATGGTAAAAATGATCAAAGTTGTATTTAAAAAGCAAGTACTATTATCTGAAGTGCAAGAGTTAGTATTTTGAGAGTATATCTGATGTTCTGTTTTGTGTTTGCGTGTCGTGTCCTGCAGTGTTCACACCTCTTTTTCTGTGTTTTCTGAGTTCAACTTTTATCCAGAAAAATGGCTGATAATATGTTTATTTAGAAAATTCAGTGTTTTCACCCCTGCACTTAGTGTCCTTGCTTCTTTGTGTTCACTTTTGTTCAGTTTTTGTCCAGTTTATTTGTTGAAGTTTCTTGTTGTTTTGTCTGGTTTTGAGGTGAATGGGTACACTTCCAGGGGAAACAACTCTGCTCTCTTCCTTTTTTGCCTCCCTTTTCATTGAGGTCAATGCTTAGCCTTTTGCACTCAAAACGTGTGCAATAGGGTTAAATAGAAGACTTTGCTCCTATGGGAGCAATTTCTTTCTTTTAACTGTATACCACATTTTGGAGTGCTAATTTATCCAGGGAAGCAAACAAGATATCGTGGAAGTTGTTCCCCTTAGTAAAAATGGTGGAAAAACAGGGATGTTTACCCTTTCACTTTTAGACAGATTTCTTAAATGCAGTCCATGTCTTTGATTTTTGTTAAAGTTTTATTGTAGCATATATAATCACTTTTTAGTTGAAATATAGCAATTAACATTGTAATTAATGTTGTGTGTACCTCAAAATTGAAATTACTATATTTGATTTTATAACTGCACATGCTTTTAATAAAAGTTAAGTACAGATTTTTCGCTGCATTGAAAAAGAAAAGACTGAATCTGATTATTAGGTAGAATTTCTTCACTTGTTTTGTTGCAAGTTCTTAAAAAACTTGTCTTGGAGTGTGTTTGCAGGTCATCAATATTATTGAAAAGACCAAGTTCCTTGAAATACATTCAGCAACATGATTTATGCCCATTTTGTACAAATTTCATTATTTCCTCAATTTTTGGATATCCTTTATTTCAAATTCTGGCAGTCCTGGTGGCTCAAATTCTGGGAGTACCAGATGAAAATTTCGAATGTACCAGATCAAAAGTATGGATGTCTTAGATCAAGATTATAGCAGTCCCTGATCAATATTGACAATCCCAGATTAAAATAAAGAAAATCCCACATCAAAATTGTTAAGGTCTCTCATATAGCAGTAAGACTGAGTTCTCTACTTGGATTTGGATTTGAAATTGTCTGAATTGTAAAACACTCATCTTGCCAGCTTTTATATTTTGGTGAAAAAACAAACAAACTGGCATTACTGTTAAGCTTGAATAACTGAAAGTCCTGCCTTTCAGTTACTTATTTTTGGAAGTTCAGCAAGAACGGTCTGGTATTTGAGAGTTACTAGCTTTTCTATTATATTTCTCTGCCTGTTTGATGTTCAGTAAAATAAGAGAGCTAAAGGATGATAGGATCATGTTTCTTTCTCTTCTCATTTCTAAACTTAAGCAAGCCAATGGATTCACCAGTCTTATGCTAACAACCCTCGTTATCGACGAGATGACAGTCCGAGCAGTGTACGTAGCATGCAGGCACTAGAGTACCCTGGATTCTCAGAATATGATCGTGATTTTGGCTGGCACACCCAGAGTAGAGTGTTCTCTCCAAAGAAGACAGGTACCAATGCTTTTGGAACTTGGAGCGGGAGAAACTTTGACCCAGATTACTTGGAAATTGGGCGGAAGGGAAAGAAAGGAAAAAAGTGGTACAAGTTTGCATTTTCAAAGAAAAGTGAACATAAGTCAAAAGGAGGCAGTGAAAATAGAGGATATAAAAGTGATAGTGATTACATGTCATCTACAGCACCATTCATAAAAGGAGCTGAAGGGGAAAATTATGCCAGTCTGTCTCGTAGAAGGATTAAGAGCGAAAATGACGTGAAAGCTGATTATCCTCGGGATTATCAACTCACTGAAGATACACAAGGTAGCATCTTGCTGGTACCCATTTTCTGCAGAAATATATATCAGATCCTATGGTGCCTTGAGACATAATCGAATCCAGCATGATGAGAATGCTTCCTGTATTTGAATGAGGAATTCTGGGAACTTCTTTAAACTTACTGGTTTGCGACTTAATATAGAATACATTGTTGGAACTGGGAGCCAGTACTGTACTGAAATATGGGGGAAAGTGTCTCTGGTTCATATGGTACTTAATCTGTTTGAGGCATATAAAAAGGGAAACAGCATGCCAGAATAGTTAAATCTTGTTTATACACAGTACATGTATATTCTAATGAAAGGTATGCATCCTTGAAGTTAGCACAAAATTACAGCATGAATTAAATCCTAACTTTGATATGTATACCAGCAGTACAGCATGATTTTTCCTACTATGTCAGCATTTATAGTGATCATCATATAAATTTTATGGTCTTAATTACTTTCAATGAAACATTGAATAATTTTTAAAGGATTACACCTTTCACATGCTGTTTTCATTGATATTGCAATCTTTTTGGGTGATTCTTGGTTACCATTGCAATCTTGTAATCCAGCAATACAGATTGCTATAGTGTATTATATTGCTGGTAATTCTCTGTCTGTAATCTCAGTCTTGGTGCTGTATTTCTGAGGAACTGGTAGATGAAACATTCTATACATTGTTTATTTTGAAAATATGGATAAAGGGCTGTTCTTCCTAGTTCTGGGGAACTACTTTGTATCCTATTTACAGATATATTCTTGTGTACAATTCTTGGATTGGTCCTGAACATAAATCCAGTGTAAAGGGATGTGGCATCATAAAGCTAGTTATATGATGCATCATTATTATTATACCATTTCATAGTCATAATGTGCACTTATAATACATTTGGGATATACAAGTTCAATTTAATTTAGGTAGGCTTTCCTTCTTATCTCAAAATTTCATTATATTTATGTACCATCATCATAAGTTTTAGCAGGGATGTGGCGAAATCTGTCTAAAAACTGCATATCTTCTCTTGGAGACCAGTCTATTCCATTATGGTCGAAACATGTCCAGTTACCTAATATCCAGTAGACTGATCTACATAAGTCATTATACACAGTTCATTACCTGACCAGACACTAGACAGTACAAATGTCCCAGCTGGTTACAGCTTACTGTTGCTCAGGGGACTCATTTTAAGGGTGATGCAAAATTTTGTAACACTGCCAACCTTGATGCTACATCTTGTAGCAATGCTTATGTGGATGCAACATTTTATAGCAATGCCAGTGTTGATGCAACATTTTGTAACATTATGCCAGTGTTGTTGCAACATTTGGTAACAATGCCATGTTGATGCAACAACAATGCAAACCTTGATGCTACATATATTAGCAATGCCAACATTGATGCAACATTTTGTAGCAATGTGAATGTCGATGCAACATTTTGTAGCAAATAAGGCCAACATTGATGCAATATTTTATAGCAGCGCCAACATCAATACACCATTGGATAGCAAGGCCAACATCCATGCCAAAATTGATGCTAGCAGCTACAATTTGTAACAGTGCCATTGTTGATGCAGCATTTTGTAACAGTTCAACATTGATGCTTGATGCGACATTTTGTAACAAAGCCATTGTTGATGCAACATTTTATAGCAACATCAACATTGATGCATAATTTTGTTACAATGCCAACATTAATGCAACGATTTGTTGCAATATCAACATTGATGCAGCATTTTGTAGTAATATCAAGGTTAATGCAACATTTTGTAACAATGCCAACATGGATGCAACATTTTGCAACAGTGCCAAAATTGATGCAACATTTTGTAACAGTGCCAATGCAACATTTTGATTTTGCATCGACACTGTTTCAAAATGTTGCACAAAGTTGATTAAACTCTGTTTCAACTTAATATACTGGCTTGGTTAAGACTGATTTTGTCACAATGCCTGTGTATCATATCCTCATATATCTTTGTATCATATTTATCAATGTAATGCAACACACCCATGTTATCTTAAATCCTGGTTAGTATTGAACATAGCCCATAGATATTAACCTGTTGTTGTAACATCATGTCAATTTACTCTCGGTTTTTATCTTTGCATGCCCTGATTAATTATTTCTTGTTGTACACTTGTCTGTGTGTATATGTCTGTGTTCTGCATGTTTATATGAACTTTCACTGGAGTGGGTGGTCAAATTTGAATAGATTGTAATAATATATGGAATAGCAAAGCTTCACTGCAATAATTATTATAACGTTTTATGAACTTGTACGAAGAGTCCAGAATTTGGTCAGCTTGCACATTTATGCAGTATGATTGGAGTCTTCATTGTTGCTATATCATTTTAGATTCTTCAAGTTCTGTTACTAAAGGTGACTTAAGTGAGCACAGAAGATTGATCAGGTTGTGTAGATGTGCAAGCTGATCTGCCGTCATTGTTTGCACAGGTTTTAGAGCTGTTCTCAGCCAGGACTAATAAAAATTTGTTCAGAGTTGATCCATCTACAGATTTTATGTTTTAACATTAGGAATAGATCACTGTAGAAGTAGATTATATGCATAATCAGTGACATAAACTTTGAAATTCTTCTGGTTTATAAACAGTGATATATACATATTATGTTTATATTCATGTTATAAACAGTGATATATAGATGTTTATATTCTAGTCAGGTTTGTACTCAGATTTATTGTAATGACTTTTCAGACTCTTTGTATTTGGACAGTGAACTGCTTTATGCAAACTGTGTAGACCCAGATCAGACTGCTCTTTGAGCAGCAGTCTGATCAGGGTCCACATTGTTTGTGTTTCAGTCAATAAGTTTAGAAATAAAATATTGTCCAAATGTAACTTTATAGGGATCAGTCAAACAAGGACATTAAGGTGTTTGAATGTGTAGGGTTCTTATGATAAAGTGGCAAAAAATACTCAGAGCTCCAGATAAAAAGGGGTAACAGGGATAATTTAGGGATAATTTTTCTTATTTCTCATCGAAAACATACGTTGTGACCCCTCATTGCAACCGTCTCGGTGAGACAGTTCTAATGAGGGGTCACAATGTATGTTTTAATGGAAAAATAAGGAAAATTATCCCTAAATTATCCCTGTCACCCCATCTTATCTGGAGCTCTGAATACTGATAAGCTTTCATTGTCATACTTCCTGTTTGTAGTCAGCTCTATTTTTTTAAATAAAAGTTAAGATCTAAAGATGGAATATAAAATTTGTGTGCCTTTTCTATGATAGAAGAAAGTAAAAATATAAAAAAATAGAGAATTCAAAATTTTTAGAGTAGATTTTAAGTATTTTAAATAAAGCAAAGTGAAATCATGCAAGTTGTCTAAAATTATGGATAAATATGGCAAATTATTGAAAGTATAAAAAAAACATTGTGGATAAATAATTGCAGAAAAGTGAATTCTCTTGAGAAACGCTGTTGAACCTGTGACATATTTTTCTTATTCTGTGTTTGTATTGCAGCAGGTCATCATGGATATGGACAGACACGGGATGTAACACGAGCATCATTTATACACAGAGACGACATGGATACTGGTCAAAACGAGGCTCTTGAGAGAGATGTGGTAAGATGCACTCTTACTTGCATACCAGATAGAAATATCTGCCATTTTTGTCAAGACTGCTTTAATATAGTCAGTAAAGTAGTCCAGAGAAAAAATATTCATGACGTTGAATCAAGGTTCAGTCAATATTGATTCAGCCTTGTGTGCCCAGTTGGCATGTGCATGCAAACCAACATTGCTATGGCTTCATACCTATGGCTGTGACCTCATGAAACAAGTACAACTGGATAAACAAACAACATAAGGCATCAGTGAGCGAGTGAGTGAAGTTGGGTTTAATGTTTAATGTCCTACCAACAACTAGGTCATACGGAGACGGGACCGTGGTTGAAAGTCTCATCTGAAAGACCAGAGAAGCGGGGGATCGATCTTACGACCCCTGGATTGATAGTCCAGTGGGTTATCCACTACACTACTGCCGCTCCTTATGGCATCAGAGTTCAAAGGGATTTTTATGGAAATTAGAATTAATGATCAAAATAAAAGCTGCCTGTCATGATAAAAGTTTTGCTCCATTTGGGTTGTTGGCTGGTGGCTCCTAACCTAACAGGCAAAATAGGTTTGCAGTAGCAGGTTAGAACTGCTTTTATTCTGTTAGCACTCAAACTGGTTCAGCTTTTGTTAATCAGAACGGTTTCTTTCAGCAATTACTAAACAACTGTTTCGATGACATTGAGAAGTTTGTGTCACGACTACAGCAGGCAGCAGAGGCTTACAAAGAATTGGAGAGAAGACGATATGAACGGGGCCACAGAAACAAAAGAAAAACAGCTGGTGGTAAGTTTATAAAGATGAACCACACATGAGCTGACATCATTATAAATGACAAGCACAGATTTAAAGAGTAACTACACTTCAGGAACTGACTGAATCAGATCCCAAACCCTATCCCCAACATCAAATATATATAGTCTTTATATATAAATATATATAGTCTTTATAAAGCTGTCTTGGCATGTTGGCTGAGGTTTTGAAAATTATTTGCTTAATTTGATGAAAACTTCTCACAGACATTAAACTTGCAAATATTTTTTAGGACTGCACGAAAGCCAGAAAAGTGATTTTAGTTCTTATGTATTCATCCAACTTTTGCAAGTCTTTTGCAGACATTAAACTTGCAAATATTTTTTAGGACTGCACGAAAGCCAGAAAAGTGATTTTAGTTCTTATGTATTCATCCAACTTTTGCAAGTCTTGTACCTAAAACTAGTAGTATTCTAAAGTTATTTTAATGTTGGACTCGAACAGCAAGAAGGCAGAAGGAAGTATGTTAGTTGTATCATGGTGTCATGCTTGCAATGTCATGCATCAGTAAGCAAGAAATACCATTAGCTAACATTTATGTGAAGAACCTACTGCTTTTGTCATAACTGACATTTCCTGACATTGCTAGTGCTAACATTTATGTGAAGAACCTATTGCTTTTGTTGTAACTGACATTTCCTGACACTGCTAGTGCTAACGTTTATGTGAAGAACCTATTGCTTTTGTCATAGCTGACATTTCCTGACATTGCTAGTGCTAACATTTATGTGAAGAACCTTTTGCTTTTGTCATGGCTGACATTTCCTGACATTGCTAGTGCTAACTTTATGTGAAGAACCTATTGCTTTTGTCATAGCTGACATTTCCTGACATTGCTCGTGCTAACATTTATGTGAAAAACGTATGACATGTATGTGAAGAACCTATTGCTTTTGTCATAGCTGACATTTCCTGACATTGCTAGTGCTAACATTTATGTGAAGAACCTATGACATTTATGTGAAGAACCTATTGCTTTTGTCATAGCTGACATTTCCTGACATTGCTAGCGCTAACATTTATGTGAAGAACCTATGACATTTATGTGAAGAACCTATTGCTTTTGTCATAGCTGACATTACCTGACATTGCTAGTGCTTGCATATATGTGAAGAACCTATGACATTTATGTGAAGAACCTATTGCTTTTGTCATAGCTGACATTTCCTGACATTGCTAGTGCTAACATTTATGTGAAGAACCTATGACATTTATGTGAAGAGCCTATTGCTTTTGTCATAACTGACATTTCCTGACATTGCTAGTGCTAATATTTATGTGAAGAACCTATTGCTGTTGTCATAACTGACATTGCCTGACATTGCTAGTGCATTACCATAAAAATTCTAAAAACTGGGACACCTAAAATAATTACCAGAATTGTCATAAAAATGGATCAGTTTGGTTTTACAGTACAATAATGCAGCCAAAAGATGGATGGATAGATTGAATACTTGCGATTTTTATCCTTTTCAACAGTATTTTCGCTATATCAGGATGATGGGAGGGTGATAATGAAAGGCTTTGTGCAGTGGTTTATGGTTGAAAAGGTTTCGGCATTTAGCGGGAGTCAACCATGAGACCACTAGCTTGCCTGGTCAGGGCTTAACCCACTGAGCTAACAGGGCTCCTAGCATCGAAAAAATGCAGATAGAATGGCAAACAGTGTAGGCCTAGATCAGACTGAGGAGCAGTCTGATCTGGGCCTGCACTGTTTGCACAGACAATCAGTTTCAGAATTTTTAGGGTAAGTATGAAAATGACTAGTATGAAAATGTTAAATTTGACCATGTGTATATGTGTTTACTTTCTATTTTCAGATGGTATGTTGACCATGCGGGCAAGGCCGCCACCAGCTGATGATTTTATAGATATTTTCCAAAAATTTAAATTTGCTTTCAATTTACTGGTAGGTAACATTTCTGTTTAAAAAAGACTAGAATATTTGACCCTGTTTATATAAGTAACTTCCTGTTTCAGATGGTCTGTTGACCATGCGGGCAAGGCCACCACCAGCTGATGATTTTTTAGATATTTTCCAAAAATTTAAATTTGCTTTCAATTTACTGGTAGGTATAATCATCCTTAATCTTTCTAAAAGGATGCATATATATCCATATGTAAGGTAAAAATTTGTGAGAAATTCATTGTTTTATTCATATTTACAAGCCATACAATGCCTTGTTAAAACAAAGTTAATGTTATACGGTAATGTGCGTAAGCCTTGGGACACCTAAAATCAATTTCCATTTGTCCCAAATCATGGAAAATTGTTTTGGGTGTCCCAAAATTAAGGCCCATTACATTGAAAATTGAGATAAAAAGATTCTTTTCAGTCAGAGCTTGAGGAAAGTGGAAGTTATGGGAAAAGGGTTTACCATATGAGCCGCGACACGAGAAAACCAACAAAGTGATTGTGTGCCCAGCACAGACTCAGATCAGCCTGGGCATCTGCCCAGTCTGATCAGAGTCTTCACTGTCTGCATGGAGGTAGCTTAGACCTTTACCTACCCTTTAAGCAATTAGGGAAATGTCTTATCAGATTGGGCGAATGTCCAGGCTGATCTGAGTCTGCACTAGGCGAACAACCACTTTGTTGGTTTTCTCGTGTCGCAGCTCAATTATTATATGTACATGGGCATTGCATGTTTTGAAAGGGGGTGTTACTTAGAATCTGAAGAGTAACAAAAAGCTACCCTCAAAAATGGTTTCAGTAAAATATGTTTTTAACTGTGATTTTAAGTGCACAAGAGTCATCACTGCATTTTCTCACCCGACAGTTGCATGTTACACCTCATGGACCAGACTTAGGTAAATTTTTGGGGTGTTGGAGGGGAAAAGAATGTGCTTAAGTATTGGGACACTTAAAATAATAAATTTTCCATTTGTCCCAAATGGAAAATTCATTATTTTTAGGTGTCCCAATATATACACACACTACGGTAGTTTTAATAGATTTGGCAGTTCTAAATCAGAATTACCCCTAATGTGCTTAAGTATTGGGACACCTAAAATAATTTTCCATTTGTCCCAAATGGAAAAGTGATCATTTTTAGGTGTCCCAATATATACACACATTACGGTAGTTCTGATAGATTTGGCCATTCTATTAAGGACCACTACATACTTCAGAGTGGTTAAGCTGGGCAGAAGCACCTATAAAATTAAGAGAAACATTGGGCTTGGAAATAATTTTGATGTTTCAGTTGTAAATCCTTTGAGAGCATCCATTTGCTTTCTAGCCACACTGCACCCCTGCTTTGTATGGAGATCTGTGAAGGTCACACATTTCTGTCTTGCTTATGACCATTTCTATTTTTCAGGCTAAGTTGAAGGCGCATATTCATGACCCCAATGCCCCAGAGCTTGTTCACTTCCTGTTCACACCTCTCAGTCTGATCTATGAGGCAAGTCGTGACCCCATTCACCAGGGCGAGGATCTCTCAGAGAAGGCTGTGTCGCCACTGATGGTTCACGAGGCCAAGCAATTGTTAATAAACTGCCTTACATCAAAAGAATTAGAACTCTGGCAACGCTTGGGAAAATCATGGACCCTCACAAAGTATGTTATTTTACTCCTTATAAATGAGTCGCGACACGACAAAACCAACAATGTGGTTGTGTGCCCAGCGCAGACTCAGATCAGGCTGGGCATGGGCCCAGTTTGACCAAACTCTTTGTTAAGTGCTCAAAGGGTAGCTAAGGGTCTTAGCTACGTCCATGCGGATAGCGAAGACTCTGATCAGACTTGGGGGACTGAGTCTGCGCTTGGCTCACAACCACATTGTTGGTTTTGTCGTGTCGTGGCTCAAATGTTATGGCTATAGGCCTTTTTCAGTAAAATGGAACTTAGAGAATTAGATTTTAGCAGCCATTATGTCAGTAAAATAGAACTTAGAGAGAATTACATTTTAACAGCTTTTACATTTGACAAACTGCTGAAATAATTCTTTCTCACAGTTTCAATATAGATGCTAAACTGTAATTATCTCAGAATCATCCTCAAATACTCCTCTTATCTGGGGCACTGAAAACAAAACTTCTGTCTAAATTTAACCAATGTTTTATTAACCCAATTGCACTTAGAACAGCCAAAACTCCACAGAGTTTTGGCTGTTCTGAGTGCAATAGGGTTAACCAGAATGAAAATTTTGAATACAGTTCACATTTTCACCTTTTGAAGTGCACTTTTTTGCACCCAAAGTAAGTGCTTTGAGCAGTGTAATACCAGACATCAGCCATTGAGAAGTGATGCTTCATTGTGGCGTATTTTGGACAGCATATCACTGGATATCCACTATATCGCTGGATATACCGTTGCAGAATTTTTATGTTATCTGTTTAATTATTGCGATTATAAGTATCTGTCATGGGTGCATGGTGTGGGTAGAAAATCCATCACGAGGGTCACTGATCAGCATCACGAGGCTTGGTGAGTGATGCCGAACAGTGATCTCTAGTGACAAATTTTTCTATCCACACCATACACCTATGATACATATTTATTCTTGCTCACCACATTTTATTTTAAGACTGCGCCATCAAAGAAACAGATAATAGATACCAACACAACAAAATTGGGGTTCTAGATTTAATAAATGAAATATAAAAATGACTGAGACACTTCTCACTTTTATTTCTATATTGAAGTGGCTGGCAGATAAATGGCCGCAACAGTTCAATCTGCTTGGTTCAGTCCAATGCAGATTGTTAAATCTCAACCCCTGGAAGAAGGAGATGATGATTGGTTGCTTTAGGAATGTTAAATACTAGATGTGTGCCAAGAAAATGAGTCTGATATTTAGCTGTGTGATGACTAATCATACAGTCCAGTGAACATATGCGGCAGACATAGACGCAACCGTTTTGCAACCTTATGGAACCTTGCTAATACATGTTATTCTTGTATTAAGAAGCTATGCGGGTGAATGAACAATGGTACGGACAAACACCCCACCTCTTAATAAGCAACCATTGCAAGCAGCAACCAAATAATCTGATATTGCAACTACTAACAAGCAACCAGCAAACCATGCAGATTTCTTGGCACTGGAAAGGAGCAAATTATACTTATTAAATGATATAATTTAGCAGCTGATCTCAGTGCTGGTTCAGTCCGGCCACCAAGAATTAGCTATTGTACCAAAACATCATGACCATCTTCCAGAGGTTGAAATCTAGAATTTCCGCCTTGTTGCGACATTGATAGTCTTATAGTTTAGATAAAGATTGTATAGACCACAGTGTATGTTGAGTTATAATCCATAATGCTTAATGAATTACAGTAATACTCCTGATCGACTGCTAGACCACAAACCTATAGAATTACGACCTAGATCACATTGTCTTTGTAAGAGTCACACATTCCACTTTGACTATTGCCTATTACCGGCTTATAATAAATCATACTGTTCAAACTTCTAATTTCTAACTTGGCATTGTCTGATTGGTTTGACAGTCATTAAATAAAGGTTTGTTGCCCTCTGTATACATGGCTGGAATAAAACAGCTTGCTGCCTTCTGGTCAGGGTCCTACCAACCATAACTGAAATATAAAAAACTTCTTGGCAGTATCACAGTCCAATTTTAGCTTCTGACTGGTACAAGAAATAATAAGAAATATTAACTTTGTATATCCAGGGTGTGGTGGGTGGGTGTGCTTATTCTTTCGAAGGAATATTGGAAAGGAAGCTGCTAACAATTGCAATTCAATATATCCCTCTCAGAATGACCTTCACCTAACTAGAAATAGATTGGGTGAATTCCTAACAAAAATCAATTTGGTATATCCCTCTCAGAATGACCTTTATCTATCTGAAAATAGCTTGGGTGAATTCCAGAAATTCCCAGTAACTATAAATAGCATTTAGAGGGGAAAATAGGCTAATTTAAAGAAAACAGCTGGCTTGCAAAAATAAACATTGAATACAGGTAATATCTGTATTCTGATTTATTTTAAGACTGCGCCATCAAAGAAACAGATAATAGATACCAACACAACAAAATTGGGGTTCTAGATTTAATAAATGAAATATAAAAATGACTGAGACACTTCTCACTTTTATTTCTATATTGAAGTGGCTGGCAGATAAATGGCCGCAACAGTTCAATCTGCTTGGTTCAGTCCAATGCAGATTGTTAAATCTCAACCCCTGGAAGAAGGAGATGATGATTGGTTGCTTTAGGAATGTTAAATACTAGATGTGTGCCAAGAAAATGAGTCTGATATTTAGCTGTGTGATGACTAATCATACAGTCCAGTGAACATATGCGGCAGACATAGACGCAACCGTTTTGCAACCTTATGGAACCTTGCTAATACATGTTATTCTTGTATTAAGAAGCTATGCGGGTGAATGAACAATGGTACGGACAAACACCCCACCTCTTAATAAGCAACCATTGCAAGCAGCAACCAAATAATCTGATATTGCAACTACTAACAAGCAACCAGCAAACCATGCAGATTTCTTGGCACTGGAAAGGAGCAAATTATACTTATTAAATGATATAATTTAGCAGCTGATCTCAGTGCTGGTTCAGTCCGGCCACCAAGAATTAGCTATTGTACCAAAACATCATGACCATCTTCCAGAGGTTGAAATCTAGAATTTCCGCCACAAAAATATTTGTGCCACTTCATTCTTTATTACCATTAATTAATTAATTGATTTGCACAAATATTTTCCGCCAAATTCTATGATTGAGACTAAGAACCAATGATTTTTAGTGAAGAGACATTATAAACCGCTTTAATGTTTGAGTATATATGAGATTGCCATGCTCTGAAAGGTGCACTCCGTCAGCATTAAACAACTCTGGCATAGATTCATGGATTTCTGTCTTATGGCTTGGCGTGCATGTCTGTTAATTCTCCTTGCTTTTGAATTTAGGACTTTAGGTGTATCAGAGTGGTTGTCTCTCCAGACGAGCCTTGGTAAAATATCACAGTAAACAACTGTAGCTGAATTGAAGATATCACATATATAATTCAGATCTTGAGACATGGATTGCATAAGTGATTCCTGCTTAATGGTATCAATACTGTTACCACCAAGGTGTATCAGTATTGCACTTGGTTTAGTTCTGAATATCATCTGGCACTGAATAGTTTGGTGGAGGTTCTCCCATCTCATACCAGACTGACCAAGCCACACTATATTATACTTTCTCTGGCCCAAAGAGAGATCCCCGCTGTGAGACACGTATTGCCCTGCATGTTTGACTATGGAGTCGCCAATAATCCAGATGTCTGGAACCAAAACAAGAAAACAAAATGTCCATAAGAAAAGCTTTTAGGCACATTGGTAAAGTCAAATGCTTGTCGAAATCTAATCAGAGTGTTTGTTGGTTTGACATAACCTCATTTTGAAGGTCAAGCTGAAGCTGAGTCAGTATTTACGAATGTATTTAGTGTATGTATCGGATGACCATCGACCCAGTCTTTTAATATTCTCAGAGCTGACACCGGCTAAAGATAGATCAGTTGCTCTGCCAATGCGAAAAGAATGTGTTTTATATAGCTGAGATGGCATACCAAGGTTGTGTATGCATCTTGCTAGTATGGCTGAAAATTGATACCTAGTAAGAGGTGATTTATCCTCGTGGCATAAGAAATAGCCAACATGCTTTGGTCTACATGTAAGAAAATCCATAACAGCATTAACACAACAGATTTGCTTATTGGCATAACTAGGAATATTGAGTTTGACTGGTTTGCCCATTTGATTAGTCTTAGATCTTCTGATTGTGAGGGTTAAGGATGAATCAGACAAACAAATGTCAGACAGCATGAGGGGCCTATCGGCCAAGCTAATTGAGGTGTAAACCAGTTCACTAACCCGGAGAAGGCCAAAATAAGCTAAAGTATATGCTGCCAAAAACAGTTTTGCCTCGTATGAGTTTCGACATACTTTGGGCAGTATGCAAACAATTTTTTCTAACAGAGACCTGCCTATAGGGGCTCTTGTGTCATTGACTTTTCTTCTGCGACGGCAACCTTCCAATAGTTTACGCACCACAAATTCATCAGTTGGATCTTTAAAACTATTGACCTTATGCAGAAAACTAATACCAGAGCAGTAGGATGCTAATGTGGACGGTGAATAGCCATTTTCAAAACAGCCTGCCAAGAAAAGGATTATATGATTTGAAGGTGAAGGCCAAAGTTCTGGTAAATTATATTGTGCACGAAATTTGGTAAAGGCGGAGAGAGCATTTCGATACACCAACTTGGTATTGTTGGCCATGCTGTCACAAATCAGTTGTCTTGCTGCTAGTTGAAGATGTTCCAGAGGTCTGTTGGAATTGGCTCTGGCTGTTCTTCGGCGTTTGGAGCCAGTTCTCTGAACCTGTGCATCTGAAAGCGTGAAAGGCTGTCTGTTATACTATTAGACAGTCCGGGGATAAATTCTGCCTTTACTACCAAGTTGAGCTGCAAGCACTTTAAAGTAAATGCCCTAAGTACCACCAGCATATCATCTGATTTAGAAGACATTGAATTTACTGCACAGACAACAGCCATATTGTCACAGTGGAGAATAACTTTCTTGTTTTGCAAGTGTGTGCCCCAGAGATGAAGTGCAACAAAGATTGGAAAAAATTCCAACACTGAGATGTTTCCTGTTATACCAGACATATGCCATTGCTCTGGCCATTTTGCTTGTGCCCACCTTCCAGCAAAGAAAATACCAAAACCGCAACTAGCTGCACTATCTGAGTAAAGTTCAGCATCAACATTTGAGATCCAAAATCGGTCGTGAAAAACTGAGATACCATTGAAATGTTTGAAAAATGCAAGCCACATATCAAGGTCATTCTTCATTGCCTTTGTTACTCTCAGATGATGATGGGGTCTCGTCAGACCACAAATGGAATTGATAAGGCGCCTTATGAAAGGACGCCCAGGGACAATGGCTCTGCAAGCAAATTGTAAACTACCTATCAGGGACTGCATTTCACGTAAAACCACCTTTGTTTTGTGCCTCACATACTCTATTTTCTGAATGATTTCCTTGACTTTCTCGATTGGTATACGAACAACCATTGCCTCTGTGTCTAATTCCAAGCCAAGAAAAACCATAACTGTCTTTGGGCCTTCAGTTTTCTCGGACGCAATGGGCACGCCCAAATTGACCATACAAACAAGAAAATGGTCCATGACAAGCTGGCAGTCTTTAGTGCCTTTAGAACCTCCAAACAAGAAATCATCAAGATAATGGAGCAAATCCCCGTTTGTATTTGTAAGTCTGTTTCGCACCGCATACTCTAGAAAGCGTGCAAACATTTCAAACGTGGCTGGACTTATGGAGCAACCAAATGGTAAAGCCTTATCGAAATAGTATTGACCCTCAAAGAAGAAGCCTAGTTGGTCAAAATCTTTGGGTGACACTGGAAGCAAGCGAAAAGCCGATTTAATGTCTGATTTGCCAAGCAAGCAGCCTTTCCCTAACTGTTGGACAAGCTCAACAGCCTTATCAAAACTTGTATATTTTACTGAGCATAGCCTTGGGTCAATAAAGTCGTTGACCGAATTTCCCTCTGGATATGACAGATGGTGTATAAGCCTGAAATCCTGAGCATTTTTCTTTTCCACAAGACCAATAGGGGACACTCTAAATGTAGGTGTAGGAGGAAATGGGAATGGGCCACCAAGACGACCTGCCTCTAGTTCTTTTTCTATCTTTTGTTTGATAATATTTGGATATGATCTTGCAGATTTCAGATTTTTTGACATTATAAGCCTCCTTGGACCAGAATAATGAATGGGAAAACCATATTTAAAACCATTTATAATCTGCGTCTTTTCTATAGACGGGTACAAATCAGCTTCTTTCTCCAATTGACTTAAATTAACAGGGGTTTTAGCTAGTGTAAATGCAGTTTCCAGATTGTTTGATGGCTGCTCATGTTCTTCTAAAAGGACGACCTCTTCCGTAGGGGCTTTGACCTCTACCCATGGGTTTTTGAAAGCGAAAGGAGCCCTGATTGTTATTCAAATGCTGTGAAGCATAGTTTTGGTTTAGATGTGGGCATTTTGTTTTGGGATGTGCTGTTGAATTGCAAGCTGCACATGCATGTTTGAATTTGCATGCACTTCGTGAGCATAGGCCAAAGTTGAAGTCATTGCAAGTGAATGAGGATGTTAGAGGCTTGACAGCAGATGTTTGACTTGGCGGTGATGGAGAATTAGCTGCCGACATGATACGCAACCATAACTCATTATTCAAAGTGCCCCAAGGCAAACGAGTTTGGGGGTTAGCTTGACGGAGACGAAATTGTTCGTCGTAACTTTTCCAGGCTGTGGTGGCAAAATGTTTACTTGCGTCACGAATCACGGACATGTATTTGAATAATTCTATGCCCTTCTCTGGATACTTTGTGCATATTATGCTGGCATAAATGATAAAAGCATCGGTCCATTCATCAATGGACCTCACTGTTTGCTTGGTTGTCTTTGGTCTGGCTTCAATGCCACCCTTCTCATTTATATATAATGTGCTGCCAGAACAGATATCAGACAGCTCAGTAGACCCCTTCAATAAGAGAGCCAGATTGACGTATTGCCAGTTTAAAATTTTATCTCTAAGCAGTTTCGGAATATGGGCCGTAATGTCATCTCCACCACACCTTATTTCTTCAATTTCAGGCATGTCCAAAGAGCTTTTTGTTAGGTTTAAACCTTGAAAGATAGTATCAAAATGAATAATTCCAGAAGGTGTGGTCTGATTACCTTCTAGATTTCCAATTTCTCCAGAATCCATGGCCCCCAAGTTTATTACATCAGGCGTTTCTTCCTCTAAATTCGGCCTTTTGGTGGCTTTGTCCATTTCATCATCCACTCTTGGACGCTTCCTTAAAGCTTTCCCTTTTCCTCTGCCAGGCATAGTTGAGCAATAGCGAGGATGCAGGTAGATTTGTTTAGAACTTTGAAGAAGGTGTGCTTATTCTTTCGAAGGAATATTGGAAAGGAAGCTGCTAACAATTGCAATTCAATATATCCCTCTCAGAATGACCTTCACCTAACTAGAAATAGATTGGGTGAATTCCTAACAAAAATCAATTTGGTATATCCCTCTCAGAATGACCTTTATCTATCTGAAAATAGCTTGGGTGAATTCCAGAAATTCCCAGTAACTATAAATAGCATTTAGAGGGGAAAATAGGCTAATTTAAAGAAAACAGCTGGCTTGCAAAAATAAACATTGAATACAGGTAATATCTGTATTCTGATTTATTTTAACTTTCAAACTTGTTAAAATGTGTAATTTTGGTGCTTGAGCGGTTTCTATTTGATTTTTAAAGAAGGCGGCGCTTTGAATGACCACCATATTGGTCTTTGCTTCAGCATCTGGCGTGCATTAACTGACATTATTTTTGCCCTCTTCTTGACATCAGTGTCTAAAAAGTGCGCGTCACTTGATGACGTAGGTACGTGACCTCCTATACAACCAATGCATTAAATGCTCATGATTTTTATCCCGTTCTGGGTGAGATAACATGAGTGAGATAAGATTTGAGTAGCCGAAACTTGGAAGTATGGCCTATGTTCCTTCTTTTAAATATGTTCTCTGCTCTTGAAGGAACTCTTAAAGTTTTTAATTGTAGGTACAGGGGAAATGTGCAGATAATCCTTATCTGGTGTGCAAGAAATATTCATAAGTGCATTAAGAGTTTTGTTTCTTTCTCTTGATGATTAGATTTACTGTTCATTTCACCTTTCTGGATTACTGTTCTGTGCTGATGTGTCAGGTTTTGTCATGTTGCGGTAACATTTTATGGCTGATGCAACATTTTGTATAATTTCAGAGAGGATTTCAGAGGGTATGTTCAACCATACACTCCCAGATTTTACAATGGCTGGCAGCCGTCTCCTCAGGTTATAGATGAAATCAACAGAGCAGGCCCATCAGGGCCCTCAGCAAACAGATCCTTCAGACAGGAAGAGTTTAGACCGGTAAGTCAAATAATATATTGACAAAGACATTTCAGGCTGATGACCAAAAAATGGCGGAGGACACAAGAACAAGGAAGACTTAATGATACAATTTAATAGTGATCAAGACTTGAAACTCTGTATGGAACAGTGAAGACCCTGATGAAAATGCACACATGTGCAGGCTGTTTGGACGCTTTGCTGGTCACACTTTGTCTAGCTTCTGCAACAGTTATTGAAGCCTCTTTAGGATCATGTGAATAAAAGTTTTGTAAAGTAGAACTTCATTGGCTCCAACAGGCTTAGGACCATAAAATTTAGTTTCAGCCAAGGGTAGTTCTAGTCATCCAGGGTTAGTTTCTATATAAAGTAGCCTCTAGGGACCCAGGAAAGAATTCTAGTCAAGCAGGGTTAACGAGCCATCAGGGTTCGAGCCATTGAAGTTCTACTGTAGTCTGCATGCAAAGCCTGGAATGTTCATGGTAATAAGTTTCTGTAAAAAAAAATCTAAAACACTTAGATATGTAACGCAAGGTCTGAAAATTTGCGACAGTATATCCAGCGATATCCAGTTGTAAACCCAGGGTCATTATGTAATGTTGATTCTCATTGGCGGAGGTCCGGTTTAACATCGCTGAAAGTGTTTGCTATGGGTGCAAACTAGCACACTTTTAAAGGTGAAAAATTGAAAAGTGCATTAGATTGGGGATAACTGTATTGAAAATTGACGTTCAGGGAGGTAAATCATTGGCTTTATGGTCACAAATTGCGTTTTATGGCTCAGCTGGCGTGTCACCGTAAAACGAAATGTCCGACCATAAAACCGACAATTTACCTCCCCAAATGACAATATTGAGTACAGTTATCCCCTAAATACAAATATTGGGACACCTAAAATAGGTACCATAAAAATCCGAAATCAAACAGTGTGGTTGTACAGAGCAGTAATGTGTCCAAAAGATTCAGCTTGAATGACAAACAGTGTAGACCCTGATCAGACTGCTCCTAAGGAGCAGTCTGATCTGGGTCTGGACTGTTTGCACAGACTTATCTGTCCCAGTACTTAGAACTTTTATGGTATATTTTGTTTTGACTGGTCCTTTGAATGTCAGCTAGTGAAAACAGAATAATATTTACACGTTTAACAGATTTATCATGAAGTGACTGGATAGTGGTAATTTAAATTATGTTTACTTAGGATGACATCTACAAACAGTTCTTTGCATAATTGTAGCAATGAGAGAATGTTGATCGGCAATTCACATGTGTGAACTTGTAGACAGTGACACTTAAAGATGTTTACACATAGCGCAGACTTTGGCCATGTCTGTCATAAAGTAGCTTTCTTTTAGATGGTATATATCTTATCATGTTTATGCAGTGTAACAAGATGTCAAATGGCAGGGCTCGGGAAATATTGAAAATTGAATCGGTCCAGCCGATGACGTCATAACCTAACTCCGGGGGACATATAACGATCTTCGCTGAATACCCCCACCCACTAATGAGAAACCCCATGTTTACATGTTCGTAGCGCTTGTTTAGCCCTAGATAGACATGTTTGCTGCTTACCTGACACAATGAAAATCAGCGCTGAAGTAGCAATTTAGTCCCTTTGCTCTAACTTATTGTGAAACGTGCTTTAAAAATACAGAAAAAGAAAGCGAAAGTAGCCTTGCCGGAACCACAAGATTCGTCTTGCCGCCGGTTCGTATGGGTCAAAAACTATTGAGCTGGTAACCAATATTTTTATTCGAGTTTTCATTCGAGTTAATTCCCTTGCCCTTGAAATTTGTTTTTTTTCTTTCAAAAAGGTACCTTCGGACGAATAAAAAAATACTTATTTGCGCGAGTACTGACGTTGCCTAAAAACAATAACATGCCTACAGATAATCAAATCAGGTTTAAGCTTTGTTGTTGTTGTTTTTATCGCATGTAAAAGGCTTTTATAATGCTTTCTTTGGAAGTAATCACTGACTACTTTACATGGCATTATTTCCCCGAGCGTCGGCCTGTGTATTGTGTATATGAGGTGACCTCAGATTGGTGACACGTGACATGTGACATGCGCTAATTATCGAAGTCTTCTAAAAACATGTTCACACCTTGGCAAGACAATCGGAGCTGTGATTATTTGACACATTGTTGATTAAATTGATGTAAACAACCCAATCAACTTTTAATGCAGTGCCGTAAACATCGACGAAAATAGCCGAAACATCCGCGACAAAGAAATATCTGACAGAATCAAAGAAAATATCCTAAGTATTGGGCCAATATGGGACCGATTTTTTGGGGCTTTGGGCTGTTTCCAATCGGTCCGAATTTCTGAATTTCGGTCTGGGACCGAAAAAATCCGGTTTTCCGGAGCCCTGTCAAATGGTTCAAAAGTTCCTTTATAGAGTAAAGGGTCATACTATGCACCAAAGCCCTAAAGAAGCAGAGGACAAAATTTAATGTCTGCAAAATTTCAAAAAAATGTTTCATCCAAGCTTTATCATACTGACAATTCAAAGACTAGATGGCAAACAGTGTAGTTCTATACGAGGGGGCTCATGATGACCCACCTTATCTGGATCTATGCTGTTTGCAAAATAAACTATTTTCATTTTTGGCGATTTAATGTTAATGGTTTTGACATTAAATTTATTCTGTCTCTCGTTTACAGCAAGTTTTTGGTGAGCCAGAGCGGTACCCAAGAGAAGACCCCTATGTGAGAAAAGAAGACCCCTATGTCAGAAAAGAGGACCCCTATGTGAGGAAAGTAGAGGATCCTTACACAAGAAGAGATGACCCCTATTCTAAGAGTGACCCCTACAGTAGGAATCCTAGAAGAGATAGGGATGACTATCGGCCACCCTCACCTAATCCAGGAAGATTTAATGAGTAAGTTTGTCAGACAGCTACTGATCAGCCAGAACTGTTTTGAGATGAAAATTTTGATAGTTTACATATTTGTCCACAAACTCTGTCATTTAGTGAATTACAGTCAACTCTCGATATCTCAAAGTCAAACTTCAGTCCAAACTACTGATATCTCAAAGTAAATTTTCTGGTACCAGAAAATTTACTTTGAGATATCAGTAGTTTGAGATAACAGGAGTAGAAATATAAATAAAAACAGGAAATATATTAATATAAGAATATACTATGAGATATCAGTGTTTGAGATATCGGGAGTTGACTGTAATAGAATTTTGCAAGCTTTACAAGTGATAGGTATTTTAATAGTCATAACGTCAAAGGCAAGTCAAAGGCACACCATGACAATGAAATGCTAAGATTAAAGGTACTTTTATCTTACAAGCAGATAAGCCTGTTCTCTAAGAATTTATACATACTATCTCATTACTGAAATGCTGAAATAGCTCTGGAGCAATTAGTATGGCATGTCCTATAAGCTGTAAATAACTCAATTATGACTTACTCTTTGCCCTAATCTAACAGATCTAATTCATAATGCATGTAATGCAGAGCAGACAGCTGTTCACTAGACTCAGCCATAGTAGCAACATAAGTAGAAATTCTAGATTCAGTATTTCTTCAAATAAATGCCACAGAGACCTTGCAATTGACAAAAGGGTGGGTGGGTAGATTTGATAAACTTTGACCCTGTTGAGTTAGAAGAAAGAAATGATAGCAAAGTTCTGTGAATAGAATGATAATTCCTCAGATGAAAAATACATGTACTATGATAGTCCTGGCCATTGATCAGCCTTTTTTTTTGAGGGGGGGGGGGGGGGGGGGGGGTCATTTCAAGCCATTTATTAGAAGAAATACTGTTAGCTATTTTTGCAGATAGACGATAAAACAAAACAACTGTTTTGATATCCAAAATTCTTGCATATCATGAATATTCATATTTTATATATAACTTTATTAGAGCAACATAGAAAAACGTGTACTCTACTAGCTGTATAATTTATTGTAGACTGCATTATATAAGAATTAACCTATTCACACCTAACTATATGAAATTGAGAATCCCATAGGTATAATTTTAAAAAAAATCAGTATAAGAGGTTTTATATTACACTTTGCAGCATGGGCCTTACTCTTAGTTTTTGAATTTTTCATTTATTGAGGCTTTGTAGCTAACCATAAGCAAGTGCATAATATGTAAAAAATGAAAACAGAAACCATATGTAATGTGGTATTTATTTGATGATTTTACAGGTTAACCCATTCTATTCGGGATACCCCTTTTAGGGGTATCTGGGCAAACAATTTGGATCCAGATCAGGCCCCACAAATGTGGGACCTGATCTGAGATCCAAATTGTTTTCTGCCTAGACATCATTTGTACAAGAGTTGGTTAGACCAATATTGTCAAAATGTTCTTGATTTTTGATGCAGATGACAATTTCAGCAGACGACAAAAAATACCCAGAATGCAATGGGTTAATTGGGTTGAAATGTTATTTCTCTGTGCATGAGCCATATTTCTGTTGCTCAGGTCTCAACCCTGCACATATAATGATATAAGGTTTTAACCCTAAAAGCCCCAAAAAGCAGATGACAAAATTAACATGTAACTTCAAAAAATATTTCATCCAGACAATGTTATTTTGAGAATTGAAAGAATAGAGGGCAAACAGTGTAGATCTAGATGAGGCGGCTCATTATGAGCCACCTTATCTGGATCTATGCTGTTTGCAAATTCCACTATTTTCATTTTTGGCACTGTTAGTGTTAGAGGGGAAATATATATTCTCATGGCTAATCAACCATTTCAGTAACTTTTATGCCCACGATTCTTGGTGAGTTAGTTGTGAACAGAGAAATTTGGAAGTTTCTTTTTGCTTTTCTGAGTTAGCTAAAGATAACATTAATCTGAGCTTAGATAACACTGAACTTTTCTTGCTTCAAATAGAGATCCTTCAAGGTAAATGGGAACTTTCTCAGGGGAAGTAACTCAATTTTCTTTTTTGTTGCTCTTTTAAAAGGGGGTCAACTCTTAAAAGATAGAATTTGCTTCCTTCCTTTAATACCCTGTTTAGACTTTAGTTTTAATCCAAATCGAATCCGAATTTGCTTCGAATTAACTGTTTACACTAGCAAATCTAATTCGAATTAAAAACTAATTCGGAGTAAACTAATCCTACAGAGTACCTTGGATCGAATCCGAATTAACTTTTACTTCGGATTAAAAGTCGTGTCTCAACAGCAAACTGAAGTGAATCCGCATTAAGATTTATTTTTGTACTGACCTCGGGCATGTTTAGGTCAGGTTAACATTTGAGCATGCTGCATTTTAATACTTTACTGCGAAGTAACTTGCACTGAATGGAAAACGGTATAGTCTAAACAGACAAGTGGGTTCGCTTCGGATTACCTTATTGCAGAGCAATCTGTTCTGAATCGAAACAGGTATTGTCTAAACAGAGTATAAGAGTAGCCCCCATTTTGAAAGGGCTGCACAATCCAGGAGAGCAAATAGTAAGTCACAAAAGTTGTTTCCCTTTGTAAAAAAGGCTGAAAAACAATGGAGATGTACCCATACACCTTAATGATAAATCTGTCTTTCTTCATTTTCCATGAAAGCAGATGTAACTCCTCATGCTGGAGGGAAAAACATATATGAGCCGTGACGCGAGAAAACCAACAATGTGGTTGTGCGCCCAGTGCAAACTCAGATCAGCCTGGGCATCCGCCCAGTCTGATCAGAGTCTTCGCTGTCCGCATGGCGGTAGCTCAGACCCTTAGCTACCCTTTAAGCGCTTAGCCAAGATTCTGTTTGGACTGAACGGATACCCAGGCTGATCTGAGTCTGGGCTGGGCACACAACCACTTTGTTGTTTTTTACGTGTCGCGGCTCAATTATTATATAGGGAATAAAGAAAATTTTCTTCTAGCCTCATCAGGGACCCTGCTACAGTTTTATAGAACCCAGAAATAAGTTTGCAGACTTTGATCCCAAACAGGATGTGGAAATTGCTGATGAACTTATTGGTTTCCATAGAAATTCTGTGATTACAAAAGTTCCAGTAGTCAGAACTGCATTTATGCCAAAATCATGGGAATGGAATCGCAGTATGACCTCTTTTTTTTCGGCACAAATAGGGAATTGGTCTCTTTAAAATTGGCAAAGCATTTCTAATGAAATTTGACAAATTTGTCTGTATGGTGTTATTAAAAGAAAAACAATTGTTGAAATTTTGCTCCCAGAATTTGGCTTTTATGAAGGGGATGATTATAAGTTTGTCCTCAGAGTCTGTAGTTGCAATCTTTCCTTTTGTAGCCAAGGTTTACTAAAAGCATACTGTGATATTTGTACGGCATCTTTTGTCACAATTTCTTTTGCATTCCTGGCCCAGAGGTTATAAAAATTGAGTACATTCTCAAACTCAAAATAAAGCACACTGATTGGCTTCTTCAGAGCACATGCTCAGAAGCAGCCAATCAGTGTGCTTTATTTTGAGTTTGAGATTATTCTCAAGTTTTATAACCTCGAACCCAGATGATTTACACGGTCTTTCACGTGCATGATATTAATGGTTTGGTTAATCACTGAAAAGTGTAAAAAAGTAGATTATTTGACTGGTTAATTTGTTTTCTCTGTTATCACCGTATGCAAATCATAGATTTAACAAATTCAAGCTTATTCAAGGTGATTGTATATCCTTTCATGGTAAGCAGCTCTATTCCATTTTCTTCTGAATGGAGTTCAACTGATAACAGAAAGAAGAATAAACTCCTAAAAAGCAAATTCTTTCTTTAAAGAATGTACCCTTTTGAGTGGGGGTTATTCTGAAAAGGAAACTGCAGTTGTCTACCTGTGAAAAAAAAAATTGTGGAATAGCAGGGAAGTATATTCATTCACCATGAAAGAGATGTAGCATTGTTAAGAAATCCTTAGATTTATTTCCTATTTTTCCTGTGTTTTGTGAGTGTTTTTACACTGAAGTAGTGTAAGATGTTTTAACTGTAGGAGAGTTCTGTTTCAAACTGTTAACATGTTTAAGGAGTAACTTTACTAGGATTATAGTAATGGTGCATAGGATAGGTTACTAATGCACAATGTGGATCCCATCACACTGATCTGTATTTACCAGGACACAATGATCAGTAGTTATCAATGCTCCAGATAAGAAGGGGTAACAGAGATAATTTAGGGATAATTATCCATATTTCTCCACAAAAAACATATTTTGTGGCCCATCATCAGAACCGTCTCATCGAGACGGCTCTAATGAGGGGTCACAACATATGTTTTTGTTGAGAAATAAGAAAAATTATCTTTGAATTATCTTCAGTACCCCCTTTTATCTAGAGCTCTGGCAAGCCAGTCACCTCAGTGATTAGACTGGTCAGAGTAGAGATTATGATCTGATTTTTCTCAGCCAGGTTGGTGCGTAAAGAGTGCAGCAGTTCTGAAGTGTACAAGCAAGCTGTGTGTGTACAGGCACATCTTTTTTGGCATATCAGATAAGGTTATCTGCAAGTTTCAGCTGTACCAACAATTCTTATCTCATCCAAGTTGTCTTGCCCAGCCCGCAAAAAATCATATAAATTAGGTGTAATCATGTAGGTTGTTTAGGAGATCACATATCTACATAGTTGAGTAATATTTAGAGAATTGACTGTACGAGTAATTGATATAACCGTCGAGGAGGCGGAGCCTCCGAGAAGGTTATATCAATTACAAGTACAGTCAATTTTCTAAATGTTTTGTATCATGGTCCAATCAGAAACCAGATTTTTCTTCTGTGGCTGTCTCTTCCAGAATGTTTATTGCTGCAGGTGACATTGTTTAAATTACTTCCCATAATCAAATCTGACATATTTCATGCTTTTGTAGCCCACTTCTTCACTTGGCTGATAAGCTACTTACCTCAGCCAAAAATTGCAGGAAATTTTGAATTTCAAATATAATGGTTTAGTGCATTATAGTCTAGTTTGTTTGAAAATTTTTATTAAATAACGAATTCTAAGTCATAGCTAGTGCTTTAACAGTGTACATAATGTCTGATTGTGCATTTTATAATGGTAAATAAAACAATATTTACCCAACTAAGTTTCTTTTTTGTAGCAATGCAACAACAGGTGTCTTAAAATTAAATCAAGTTTGACAGCTTCTTTTGTCTTTAGTAGAATGAACTTGTATGAACTGTGCGTTATTGTTAATACTGCATGGTAGTAAGAGCACGGCTTTGGATTAATCTCAGTGTAACTGAATGGGAATCTGAAGCTCCGCCTACTTGATAAGATGCTGGTGTCTGTTGGTAATTCAAATATTGCACACCAAACATCAAAGGAAAAAATATAGGCCATGATACAAGTGATGTTAGTTGTGCAGAGGGTGTCATGAAGATGTCAACATTAACAACAGAACAGAACATCATTTGTAGAAAGTGTCAGCTTCTTTCGAAATTAGGAACTTTTCTGATGATAAATTATGCCTTTAAACAAGTTCTGCATTTAAAATCACATGTTCTAAATTCAGAAGGTATGCAAGAAAAAGTTTTTGTCATGGGTATGAGATGTTTATAGGAAAAACCCTCCCTCAGAATCACTATTTGGCATCACTCCGCAAGCCCCTTGAGGCCAAACAGTGACCTTCGGGATAGATTTTTCTGCCCTCACACATGAAAGCTACTTTTGATCTTAGGGCTAGATGGTGCCAATTATGGCTTTGTGCTCTGGATATCTAGTCAGACTGACATAACTACACACTTACATACCCTCACCTTCTGCAGTCCTACGCTTACCCTAATGTGCTTAAGTATTGGGACACAAAACCAATAATTTTCCATTTGGAAAATTAATGGTTTTCGGTGTCCAATATTTTAGCACAGTAGGATACTACTAAGGCAGATGCTTTGATTGGAAGTATAGCTGTTTTAACTATGACGAATCACAGTTAATATATAACCAGTGTAAGCTTTACAATTTTTGTGTACCTCTTTGCATCAAAATTGACTGTGTGTTACTTGTGATTAACAGAAATTCTTTTTCAGTGTATCAATACTGAGTAGGAGGTGTCTGAAAATATGGACCTGAACTCAGATGTAACTTGGTTCTGTCTATATTGAACAATTTACAGTTGACTACGCTCCACCTTAGGAGCACACGACTGAACAATGTGGCATTGGTGGCAAGCAAAGGCTCTGATCAGACTGCACAGAAGTGCAGGCTGATCAGAGCCTTGGCTTGTCACATCAGCCATCTATGGAAGTTGCCCAAGCCATAGGGCCAACAGTAAGGTCTCTGATTACCGTGAATAAATGAAAAGGATGATTTGAATATCACATGACGAAATTGCCACATTGTTGGAAATCACATGATGTGGCTCAATTATTATGAGCAGAAAGTGACATGATATGCCATGGGATGTACGAGAGCCATGCTCACCTTCTCCATTTATCAAAACTTGGATTTTCTCCATTCAGTAGAAATCTGTTCTGAATGAGATGTCTTAATTTTTGTACCTTTTTACCCTGTTTCTTCAAATTTCTTATTCTTTACATAAAAACTTGTTTTTAGCTCGCCTGAACAAAGTTCAGAAAGAGCTATTGTACTACCCCCAGCGTCGCCGTCGGTTTTGGCGGCGAGGGCGGCGTTAGCTAAATGCTTAAATTTTACATTAAAGTTTTTTAGGTGATGGGCAAGGGGCTGTCAGGCGAGCTATCCTGTCCCACTGACAGGTCTTGTTAGACATGAAATTGCATACTTACAGTTAGCATTTGGGATTGGTAGTCAGGTAGGAGTGTGGGTTCAGACATCTTGTTTCATGAGAGGTCCCTAGTGACTTTTGATAATTAACATCATCATTTTACTTGACATTTTAAATTGTGTGAAACTTCAAGAGCATTAAAATTTTATTAATGATACCCTTGGTATGTACTTCAAACTTTGGGGTTGTGTTGAAGGAGAAAAAAAACTGTCATATAGCCAAATAATTAAGGTAGAACTGGCTGGTGGAATGTGCAGGCTGTTTGAAATGCTTCACATGTGTACAGAATAGTTCACCTTTATAACCCTTAAAGCGCCAAAAATTAAAATTGTTGAATTGGCAAACAGTGTAGATCCAGATGAGATGGCTCATAATGAGCCACCTCATCTGAATCTACACTGTTAGCCCTCTAGTGTTCGAATTCTCAATATAATTTCGCTTGGACGAAACATTTTTTGAAATTCTGCAGACATAAATTTTGTTTTCTGTTTTTTTGGCGTGTTAAGGGTTAAAGGTGAAATTCGAAATTTACAAACCTATAAAGGTCTAAGCGAAATGGATACACTTTCATGGGAAGCAGCTTAGACAGAGCTGTAGATAAGAGGGAGTATTTGATGATAATTAAGGATAATTTTTCTTATTTCTCATTCTAACCATATGTTGTGACCCCTCATCTGAACCGTCTCGTCGAGACGGTTCAGATGAGGGGTCACAACATATGTTTTTATGCAGAATTAACGTAAATTATCCCTAATTATCATCTAATACTCCCTCTTATCTACAGCTCTGAGCTATACCGTTTTCATTTTAGCCTTCCTTCTAAATGGGGGTCAACTCTCAAAGAAATAGTTTGCTCCTCTTGGAGCAAATTCTTTTCTTTGAGAGCAGACCTCTTTTATGAAGGGCTTTATTGTCTGGGAAAGCAAATAGGAACATCACAAAAATTTTCTCCCTATGAAAATCATACTGGTGTACCATAGACCTTAAAGTAAATGATTTTCTGTATTTTTCTCTCAAAAAATGGGTTTTAAGGAGACAAGTATTGTATTCTAAAAAAGGGACCCATAACATATGGTTTTGTAGATAAGAATAAGCCCACTCTTCATTCCTAAAATTTCAAAATTTAAAAGAGTCGAATAAAACCAGGATGTAGAGAATTATAGAACTATTTAATATACTTTCAGGAGTAAGAGAGATAGTCCACCCCCTCCTCAGCCTAAAACCCGAGGAGAAGAAAACTACAGCTATTCACAGGAATTGAAAAGGATGGGAGCCACGTAGGTGTTTTAATTGTTAACCCTTAAAGAGCCAGAAACAAAAATAGATGAATTTGCAAACAGTGTAGATCCAAATGAGGCAGCTCTTAATGAGCAAACTTGTCCGGATATACGCTGTTTGCCCTCTGGTCTTTACATTCTCAATACATGTATAATAAAGCGCGTATGAAATTTTTTGAAAGTTTTATAGCGCTTTGAGAACAGAAACTTTTGTGTCTTTTCGACTAGATTTGCAATATTTACCCAGAGCTCTAGATAAGAGGGAGTATTTGATGATAATTAAGGATAATTTTTCTTGTTTCTCATTGTAACCATATGTTGTGACCCCTCATCTGAACCGTCTCGTCGAGACGGTTCAGAAGAGGGGTCACAACATATGTTTTTATGCAGAATTAAGAAAAATTATCCCTAATTATTACCAAATACCCCTTCTTATCTAGAGCTCTGTTTACCAATGTTGAGGTTGACCATTCATACAGTGCAGACCCTGAATAAGCATTCTGGTTTTGACTTACACTGTTTGGGCAGATATTTGATCCAAAATTTTATGATAAAGAGGTTCTGTTCTGGGCTTTTGGCTCACATGTGCCGAAGGCTTACATGAGCTGAAGGCTCACAGCATAAGCTTATAACTGTACTGTCACCCTCTATCATCAGTCTGTCACCCGTTCACACTTTCAAACAAGAATATCTCCTAGGCCAGAAGACCACTCTTGATTAAATTGTATTTGTAGCATTTTTGGGGTGGGGATAGATTACATAACGTTTTGGCACAGGTCAGTTTAAAGATTTAAAACCGTGATTGCCATGGTAACCAGAAGGTTCTATAAACTTATAATTGCAAAAATGTCCCAGGCATAGCAACCTCATTTTTGTTTGGATCTTCTTCAAATGTAAAGAATAACTACACTTCAGGAGCTGACTGAATCAGATCCCAAACTCTGTCCCCAACATCAAAGGGAAAGATTGACAAAGACATCCCAACAAACAATAAATTACAAGTGATAAGCCGAGTCAGCAGCTTGCAGATAACCGGGACAGGCATAAAATCTGGGATGAGTTTGAATCCCAGCCAGATCTGACTGTTTTGAGTCACACGCCATCGAATGCTGAAAATGAAATTGAGCTATCTAATAAATTCTGATTGTATTTTATTTTCTAGAATATATGAGGCAGTACATGAAAGACAAGGCAAAAATGCCAAGGAACTCAACGTAGAAAAGGGAGATGTTGTACAGGTAAATATTTACTACCAGACTACTGTATACGCGGTAATTTTCATGGGTTCAAATTTTCCTGGTTTAGGGGCAAAAACATAAACATTAATTTTCACAATTTTTAATTTTGGTAGTTAACAAAATTGCTTGATTTTCATTTGAGCTATTTCTTTCATTAATGAAAGAACTGGCTCAAATGAAGAGTACCAGACTTTACCAAAGCAAACAGAAACAAAATATATGGACGCTGTGTCTTCTGATTATACTTTGCAAGAAACAGGAAATTATTTTGCAATTTTAATATTCGCGGTTTCTAAGTGAAAGGGAATTACTGCGAAAAATGGAACGCCGGGAAAATTATCGTGTTTACGGTATCTCCGTATGACTGCATTGTTGCAGAGAATAGTGACTACTTTGCCAAGGGAGGCAGTTAAAACAGCTTTTACTTTCACACTAACAAGGTATGTTGTGAATGAGAATTTTTCATGGGGAGATCATTCATATGAGCCGCGACGCGAGAAAACCAACAATGTGGTTGTGCGCCCAGCGCAGACTCAGATCAGCCTGGGCATCTGCCCAGTCTGATCAGAGTCTTCGCTGTCCGCATGAAAGTAGCTGAAACCCTTAGCTACCCTTTGAGCACTTAACGAAGAGTCTAGTCAAACTGGGAGAATGTCCAGGCTGATCTGAGTCTGCGCTGCTCGCACGACCACATTGTTGGTTTTGTCGTGTCGCGGCTCATATACTGAAGAATGGGAGCAGGTGGCTTCTTCTAAAGGAAAGACTTTGCTCCTTTGACAAGCAAATTCTTTTCTTGAGAAGGGCTTTGCTGGCGAGGTTAGCAGACAGAAAGTCACAAAAGTTGTTTCCCTTCATAAGAATTGCAGAATGATAATTGAGCCGCGACACCAGAAAACCAACAATGTGGTTGTGCACCCAGCGCAGACTCAGATCAGCCTGGGCATCCGCCCAGTTTGATCAGAGTCTTCGCTAAGTGCTTAAAGGGTAGCTAAGGCACTAAGCTACCTCCATGCGGACAGCGAAGACTCTGATTAGTCTGGGCGGATGCCCAGGCTGATCTGAGTCTGCGCTGGGCGCACAGCCACATTGTTGGTTTTCTCAAGTCGTGGCTCATATGATGGTGAGTTTGTTCACCATTAGGAGATGCTTAGGATTCAGTATTCATATATGCTAAGTACATGCTACAAGCAGGGCTCTAGATAAGAGGGCGTATTTGATGATAATTAAGGATAATTTTTCTTATTTCTCATCGAAACCATATGTTGTGACCCCTCATCTGAACCGTCTCGTCGAGACGGTTCAGATGAGGGGTCACAACATATGTTTTTATGCAGATTTAACAAAAATTATCCCTAATTATCACCAAATACGCCCTCTTATCTAGAGCTCTGTACAAGTTGTTAAGGATGGATGACTTGCATTTTTATGTCCTTTTCAACAGTATTTCAGTCATAACGGGATCATGTGAAGGTGGTAGTGAAAGGCTATGTGAATTGGAACTCTGTTTACAGTTGAAAAGATTCCCACTTCCAGCAGAAATCAAAAACTGACTGCTAGATCAGCACTTAAGCCACCAAACTACTGCGGCTCCCAGTTGTTAAGGACTTATGAGTCTGTTTAGATGTGTAGCGAAAGGATATAGAGTTGGAAATTTTAGCAAATTTACCAGACATTGCTCAAATTTAAGGAAAAAAATCAGTTCCAAGCCATGGGTTTATCTGGCGATTTGATTATTATTCAGGTTTTAGACAAATCAAGAAACTGGTGGAAGTTGAAGAATTATAAAGGAGAGACAGGCTACGCACCATATACTATACTGAAAGAATTCACCGGTAGCAATGAATATGATAACGTAAGTATTGCATGAGCAATAGTGTTATCACAGGGATATTTTTATGGACTGTAGTGTGAATGTGATAGGGATTTGATACATGTTTGGTGGGACTGTGGTTGTGGTCCTTCGACTGATTTAGCTGTATTAGTTTATCGCTGACAGTTTAAGATAGCAATTTATATTTCACTGTAATGCAAAGCTGATTTAGCTGTATTAGTTATATCTCTGACAGTTTAAGATAGCAATTTATTTCACTGTAATGCAAAGCTGAAGTAAGAGTCTGATGATGTATAGCTCATATTTTTGCTAATTTATCAATGACTTTATATAGGAATTAGTTAGCTTTAAGAATTTGAGCCGCGACGTGACAAAACCAACAATGTGGTTGTGCGCCCAGCGCAGACTCAGATCAGCCTGGGCATCCGCCCAGTCTGATCAGAGTCTTCGCTGTCCGCATGGAGGTAGCTTAGACCCTTAGCTACCCTTTGGGCACTTAACGAAGAGTCTGGTCAATTTGTGCTGCTGCCCAGGCTGATCTGAGTCTGCGCTGTCCGCACAACCACATTGTTGGTTTTGTCGTGTCGCGGCTCATTTCATGATTGTTTTGGAAAGTTGGAGAAAGCCGTAAAACCGACCTTTGGCACACTTTTTGGACTGATGCCACTGAGCCAAAATACATGTGAATCTTTAATATTCTTTTTTTGTTAAACAATACACAAATGCTCATGAATTTCCAAGAAAGTGCTAAAAGTAAAATGCACAGTTTTGTCTTTCTATAAAAAATAGACAGCAACATTTCTGGATGTCTGTAATGCTAGTTGATTTAGTATTATGCTAGTTAGACATAAAGTAGAGACTTCAAGGTTCTTTATGATTATTTTTTTTTTTTTTTTTTTTAAACTTTGTAAATTTACCATTTAAAACCTATTAATGATACTTCAAATAGGCTTTGGATAGACTTTAAGTTGTGCTTAATTTGTTAAATTTATTTTATTATTGCTAACGTTCCTACCCCCACCAACAATTACCCTCACGTCATAACCAGTGAAAATATAACAGTCAACAAAAACAGTAGTGCACCTACTAACATAATTCAGCAAATTTTATGTTGATGCTGAAATTGGGTTAAGAACACATTTCAAAGGATATGTATTGTCATCAGAGTAGCCAGGGTGAATTTTCCTGAAAAAAAAAATACAGACATCAGGATAAGTCTTTAAAATTGCTTTTAAAATTCGTTGTCAAAAATTAATGGTAGAGTTTTTGATGGTCAGGAAGTGAAAACTTACGGTGGTTTAAGACGTAACAGGCATTTTTTTTTTTAATAAAAAACAAAAAAACACAAAACAGATTTTGTTGCAAACAAATTTAAAAATGTAACATAGCAATACTAAAGCAACACGAGTTTATATTGTAATTTTGAGATGTTTTATTTTATTTTTCTTAAAAATATATGTCATGTTGTCTCGGTAGAACTGCCTAATCAGGGGCTCATACCAGTTTATTTAAAGATGAAATGAGAAAAAAAAATCTAGAAATTGTCATAAATTGCAATGCATATCTAGCATTCTATACTAGGGATGATTCCATTATTTTCAGTAATGAGCGTCTGCTCGAAGTTTTTAAGAGTAAGCTTGTTAAGATATACATGTCTAATTTGTATATTCGGGATCACATAATGTATGTTAACTTTTGTGACAAATAATACAATCTACCTTTCTTTCTTTCACTAATAAAAGAGGCATGTACTATAATATTTGGAGTAAACAAAGTGTACTTGCAAAATTTAGCAGTAAGCAGTGTTGCTCTGCTGTTAGCAGTATTTATGTTCCCTGTTAGTAGTAGCCATTGTAACTCAGAGCTCTAGATAAGAGGGCGTATTTGATGATAATTAAGGATAATTTTTTTTATTTCTCATCGAAACCATATGTTGTGACCCCTTATCTGAACCGTCTCGTCGAGACGGTTCAGATGAGGGGTCACAACATATGTTTTTATGCAGATTTAACAAAAATTATCCCTTATTATCACCAAATATTCCCTCTTATCTAGAGCTCTGGTAACTAATAACTGCCAGTTGCAAATTCTAATCTGTTCATTCTCAGCTTTAACAGTTACAAATATGATTTCTTTTAGGGGCCTTTAAAGGGACACTAGTCTATGGAAAACATTTGAAGAATAGTAGTATTGAGTAAGCTCATCAGCATTTAAGACATAACATTTATATCTAATGTATGCACATTACTACTTTAGAACATATATTATCTCTGGCCTGAACACAAGTATTAAGGAATGGCCTTCTGCAAATGCTTGCTTGAAAATTCATTATACACAGTACATTTTATCGGTCATCATTTTTCAGTGGAACAGATAAGGAGAGTCTTTGGTTAGAAATTTGGGATAGTTTTCCATCATTCTCCTTGAAAACATATTCTGACGTACTCGTTAGAATACACAGGGTATAATCGATTCCGCTGATTTTTGCTTCCTGCAGAGACTGTCTGTCATATTTGGCTTCCGCTGAGACTGACTGTGAACTCTTGCTTCCTGCAGAGACTACTTACCTCGAAAAATGGCTTCCTGCCGAGACTGTCTGCGTGACTGCAGAATGCAGACAGTCTCTGCAGGAAGCCATTTATCATGTACAGAAGTCTCAGCAGGAAGCAAGAGATCACGGACAGTCTCGGCGGAAGCCAAATATGATGTACAGTCTCTGCAGGAAGCGAAAATTAGCGGAATCGATTATACCCTGTGGAATAGTTCATTGAGACAATTCTAACAAGTACCAGAACCTATGTTTAAGATGAATGGAAAAACGTTAAGGGGAAGCAACTCTGCCAATTTCAGTTTTGCCTTTTTTCTCAGCAGGGGTCAACTCCTAAAGGAAAGAATTTGCTCCTGTAGGAGCAAATTCTTTCCTTTAAGAGTAGGCTCCATTTTGGAAAGGCTGCGTCATCCAGGGAAGCGAACAAGGAGTCACAAAAGTTGTTTCCCTTTGTAAAAATGGCAGACAAATATTGAGGTGTACCCATTCATCTTATAGGTTAAGCTACGTACATGGAAAATTATTTGAAATTCATCCCTGTTACTCCTTGTTAACAGGAGCATTGTCTTTGAGCAATTCAGACTAAAAGGAGTTCAGTAACTCTTTCTAATAAAAGCATTTTATTCTTCGAGTGGCATTATCAAAGAGTTATTGAGTAACCGGACAAACTTTGACCAACATTTCTGTGTGATCTATGACCTGTCATAATCTGATTTCACATTACAGATGATACCAAGCTATTAATGCTTTAACTTTGGAATTATTTCACATGTAAGGTTTATCATAATACACGCACTGGTGGAGGAACTATATTCTTGTGTGGAAGCTTCTCAAATAGTGTATGTGCTGTGTCTGTCAAATAATGGTGTTTTTTGTTCCATTGTACATACATGCTTAACATATGCTTTCGGACATAGGCCGTAATCAGGTTGTGCATGAGGAGCATTCTGAATTGGGTATACTGTTTGTGAGGGCATCTCTGTCCCAGTAATTAGTAACACGCTTACTAACAAAATCAAAGTAATAGTTTTAACTGATGATGGTATGTAAAATTGTATGGTACATGTTGAGATGGCTTTTAATAATTTTGTTTTGTTTCATGGTGATTTTGATTATTTTAAGCAAATATGTGCATACAATCAACATCAGTTTGACAGAACTGTCTCCTTGACAGTTTTAAATATATTATATGACAATTTTCCCTTGAGTCAATATTGCACTGACAGTTGTGATGGAGCCTTTGTTGTCTATATTTATATATACATGTATATGGTGGCTAAGAGCCCTGACCCTTGATCATTAAGTCTCCCACCTCGTAGGGTTTGAGCCTAAATTGAAGCACAAGTGAAAAAGACAAGTTCTGCTTGTGGGATGGTCAGGTGTTCCCCCAGAAACTCTGGTTTTCTCCCACCTTTGCTTAATGAAAGGGCTGTAAAAAGCCAGTCAAAAAAAGCAAAAAAAGAGAGACGAAATTTGTGCCTTTCAACAAATCTGACAGTTACATTGATTTGACAATTTTTCAAGTATTGACAAACATTGTTTTCAAGTGTGTGCAAATACAAACTACAAAAAAAAAGGTCTAGGGACTTGAGTATTTAGTTTTTTTCTCAGTCTTACATTTGACATCTGTGTAATAATATGAGCGGCAGCATGACAAAACGAACAAGGAGGCATGTGCGCCCAGTGAAAACTCAGATCAGCCTGGGCATCCGCCCAGTCTGATCAGAGTATTCGCTGTGCGCTTAAAGTGCAGTTAAGTGTCTAAGCTACCTCTATGCCGACAACTCTTAGACTGGGAGGACTTCCAGGCTGATCTGAGTCTTCACTGGGCACACATGCCTTTTCGTTGGTTTTGTTGTGTCGCGGCTTATATCTGATATTCAACAACATTATTTGAGAAGCTCTCTACAAAGAACAGAAATAACATTAACAAACATTACTAACACGCATGAGTGGTAATTGTATTGAAATATTTTATATATTTACTAACTGCATGGATAATTGGAATGTAAAAGGAATTAACTTAGGTGAAGCCACTGGTAGAAAGAGGGCAGTTTCCTGTGTCATGTTGTTCAAGGCACCATTGCTTTGCTGACACTGGTGGATTTCCCCCTCAGGGGTGTGGTTATCTCATGTGATGGAAGTTATGACAAGAACGTTGCTTCAGATTGATTTTTATTATTTAAAACCCATTGTCTCAGTTGTGTTGTGCTGGCAGAGGGGTAACTGCTCAGTACTCATAGTCCAGAGGTCATGGGTTCAAGCTTAGGTCTGGTTTCTACTTAAGCATTTATGTCCCATGGTGTCATTTTGCTGGAATAACAAAAGTAATTTTGAAATACAATCCTGAAAAAATTCTTCCATCGTTAAAGCCTGTAAAATGGTGTGCTCTCAGTATTTTAGTTTACATTTAAGCATGTTTAGGTGGGCCATGCAGTGGTGATAGTTTGTACAGAGTCGAGATTAAGTGATTATTTGATGGTAATATCCAAGATAATTTGAGCCGCGACACGACAAAACCAACAATGTGGTTGTGCGCCCAGCGCAGACTCAGATCAGCCTGGGCATCCGCCCAGTCTGATCAGAGCCTTCGCTATCCGCATGGAGGTAGCTTAGACCCTCAGCTACCCTTTGAACGCAAAGCGGAGAGTCTGATCAGACTGGGCAGGTGCCCAGGCTGATCTGAGTCTGTGCAGGGCGCACAACCACATTGTTGGTTTTCTCGTGTCGCGGCTCATTTCTGTTTGCTGTAAAAAAAAACTCAACTTATACTGCAGCTCCTTGTTAAACTGTCTCATTGGGATACACTGTGTCTCCTCATGAGAGCTGCCTTAATGGAGGGATGGAGTTGTTAAACTGTTGTTAAGTTGTCCCATCAACACAAATGTCATATAGAGATAATGACCTAGGTTCAGAATCACATGTGACAGACCGATGGAGTCGGGACTCGACCTTGCAACCCCACAGCTTATGTTGACTTCATGATAAGAAAATTATCAGGGAGTTACCATCAAATGCTCTATATCTAGATTTCTGTTCTGTTTTTTGTCGCACCTGCTTTAGCAAAGTGCGATATAGGAGTTCACTTTTCCGTCCGTCCGTCCGTATGTCCGTCTGTCGGTCCGTCCACAATTACCTCGACACTAGTGTTTAAGTCCATTTCTCTCAAACTATGATACCTACAATCATCAAACCTGGTATAAAGTTTCTTCTGGGAATGTTCTCGAGGTATGTTGCGCTTTTTTCTACCCTTGACCTATATTTCACGCTCTGCTGACTTCGTAAAATTTGATGTGCAAAATTACCTCGACCCTAGCGTTTAAGTCCATTTCTCTCAAACTATGATACATACAATCATCAAACCTGGTATAAAGTTTTTTCTTAGAATGTTTTCGAGGTATGTTGCACTTTTTTCTACCCTTGACCTATATTTCATGCTCTGCTGACTTTGTCTAATTTAATGTGCAAAACTACCTCAACCCTAGTGTGTAAGTCCATTTCTCTCAAACTGTGATAACTACAATCATTAAACCTTGTACTAAGTTTCTTCTTAGAATGTTTTTGAGGCATGTTGCACTTTTTTACCCTTGACTTATATTTAACCCTCTGCTGACTTCGGAAAATTTCACTTCAAATATTACATCGACCTTAGCATTTAAGTCCATTTCTTTCAAAGTATGATACCTTGAATCACCAAACCTGGCAAAAAGTTTCTTCGTAAAAAGGTCTCCAGGGATGTTGCACTTCTTTCTGCCCTTGACCTTTGTTGGTGCTCTGTTGGCTTTGGAAATTTGTTGGTGAACCTGGCATCCACATTTGTATGTACTCTGGCATTGAAGTACATTTCTCACAAACAAACCCACTAACAATCATCAGACATGGCAATAAATGTTTTCTTAAGCTGGTCTCTTGGATTGTTTACCTACTTTATACTTTTAATGATTATTTCATACTCTGTTGACTGTTGAATTTTATGTCCAGGATTGCATCCTTGTTTGGTTGCAAGTCCAGTTTGCTCAAATTTTTATACATGAATTCATCAACCCTAATCTAACCATGATCTCTGCTACTGTGGAAGAGCAAGGCAGGTGCGACATAGCATCCTGCGGAATTCTTGTGTGTAAGACTTTATAGAGATAAGACTTAGAGCATGCTATTGATAGGGGGAAACGGGAGGAGGCTCTTACAACATATTGTATGTATTTTAAATCAGACTTTTCTAATTTTGGTATATAGGATCATATTTTATGAGTGTCCATTGGTTTTGAATATGTTGTTCACCTCAACAAGTAAGAGTCAAACATGGAGGGTATTTGATGAGGTTTATGTTCAAAGGCAACTTTGTGTGCATACCAGTATAGTTATTTCATGACTACTATGAGCATTGACTTGATAAACCAGCAAAAAGGCATGTGCACCTTACAAAGACACAGATCAGCCTGGGAATTTACCCAGTCTGATCGAAATGTACACTGCCTGCATGAAGCTAGCCTCTAAGCCCTTAGCTACCCTTTAAGAGCTCAGCAAAGACTGATCAGACTGGGCAGATGCCCAGGCTGATCTCAGTCTTTGCGGGTGCTCATGCCACTTTGTTGGTTTTGTCCTGTCGCAGCTCATATATTTTTATACTTGTAAATTCCTCTGCAAACATGCAACACTACTTGAATATTTTCCACTCTTTTATCCAATTTTCTGGGATAAACACATTTCCTCAGATATGAAGAAATTCTAGAAACAACATTGCTCTTTCTCGAACAAGGATAGTTATTGTTCGAAGAATTTCAACAAAAATTGAACAATATTCTTGGTTTGATGCAATAATACTGTTTGCAGAACTGGCTAGCTCAGTTTCAGTCTGAAAGCAGGTTAGGTCTTTGTGTTAACAACTGTAGTATTGGGCAGATTTCCACTGATTGTTGATCATTTCTGACAGAGTTATTGCACCTATGTGAAACATCACGCGGTCATTTGTGATGCTTTTGTTTACCATGTTCATATGCTAAGTTTTCTAAAAAATTGGAACCCTCAGTTTTGAGTAAAAAAATACTTATGCAGACCCTGATCAGATTAGAGCAGTTGGATCAGGGTCTACACAGTTTAACATTTTGCCTAGCATTGTGTGACACAGTTACTGCATAGAAAAAATTTACATGTATGTAGTAAAGGATACAGTGTTCGAAAATTTAGAAAACTTATGGCAGTCCCTTGTCATGTGAAACCCTATTCCTGAAAGTAAACATTAAAAATCATTGATTTATTTTATCTTCAGGGACGAGAGAGAAGAAGCGGTGACTACAGTAGTTATATAAATGGAAACAATCAAGTCCCACCCCCAGCCCCTCCCCCTATGTCGGGGTCCAGTCGACAGGGAAACAGAGGTGATAAGTCTTTTCGCTACTTTTGATACTCTCTCACTTGATTTGTCATACTTTTAAGTAGTCATAGCCAAAATGCAATCAGAATGTTAAGAGTTTGCCACACACAACATATTCTGAATTTTATGCTAGATACAGATACGGAAGACTTCGACATCTTGCATGGATTCTCTGTGGCTGCTGTTCTACGGTTCTCCCTGTTTATGCAGTCTGTAGGCTAGCTATACAGGGAAGAGATGTGTACTGGATAATCAGCATATTTGCTGTCAGTGTCTACAGCAGGGTTCAAGATAAGGCAGGAGGAAATTCAGAGATAATTTCTTTTGTCTCAGTGAAAACATATGTTGTGAGACAATTCTAATGAGGGGTCACAACATATGTTTTTAGGGAAAATAAGGAAAATTATCCCTAAACTTACCTCTTTACCCCTTCTTCATATAAGCACTGACAGCATGAGGAAAGGTGTGTTATGCCACAGTATGAGATCCTAGCTAGAACTCAGACTTCTTAAATGCTAATGATCCTGATCTGGTTTATTTGAGTCTGTTGTTCACATATGGATAAGGCACCATTTCTCATGACCATGCTTGTGTGGTTTGAAAAGAATATCTTACTTTCCGCAGAGGACCTCATCTGATCTGTCATAGCTACATGGTCCAGTTGCTCAGAGCATTATTATCTTAACTAAGTCAATAGTCAAGGATTTGTAAACACTATTGCACTCAGAATGGCCAAAACTCTTTGGAGTTTTGGCCATTCTGAGTGCAACAGGGTTAAGTTTTCTGGCACACATAAAATCAAGTGTGCTTATATTTTTTTTTGCTGAAAAAAAAGTGAGAAGCTTTTGCACCACAAAAGCTTCTCACACTTCTTTTTGGCAAAAAAATGGCAAGTGTTCTTGCTTACAACATGTTTGAAAATGGAATGTCTCTTTAGCTAATGACATCTGTAGTTTTGAACAACGGGGCCATGTTTTGCAACAGTAATGCCTGATGTATTGATTTGTTGTTAGATTGTCTCAAACTCATTTAATACATTTTCAAGCCAGTTTCATTGACATTAAAGTGATTATGGGCAAAAGGATTTGAAGGCACACAGAAAGTGATAGAATGGTATCCAAAACAAGCATTAAGCATAGCACATACCATTTCATACATGTTCTATGTCTAAGCTGAAGTCTTAATCCCTGTCTGAACCCTTCAGATATAGGGTATGAGTTTCAAAAATATTTAATTCATATGATATCACCGAATATTTGCAATAAATTGTTAAGAGGGTTGTTAATTATTTTGTCATTTGTTAATGTTTTTAAACATGTGATATATAAAGAGATTATAATCAAATGTTGTGTTGTGTAATAGTGACCATGCCTGGGACAAAGTACAAGTTAGTATTATGTAGATGGTGATGAAACTGAACCAGTCTCTGCATTGCTAGTCTGATCAGGGCCTATATCACTATCGAGGTTCTGTATACAGTCAATCAATAAAGATATATCAATTTGGTCTTTGCGAGATACATAAATTATCTTGTATTTGTCCCATGCCAGCCTGAAAACATGATGGTGCATGTATTGAAAAAGATGGGTATTTATGTTGATATGTAGGGCTTGAGATAAGGTGACTGTATATTTGATCATACATTGAGAGATGTAAATTCTCCATGTAACATACTATTATGTTGTCACTCCTCATCAGAACAGTCTCACTGAGGCATTTGTAATGAGGGGACAAACCATGTTTAATTGAGAAATAAAACTATTCAATGAACATCATCAAATATGCCCCTTATCTTTAGCTGTGGACCCAGGTGTTCATAGCTTAACTAAGTCTTTAGTCAAAGTTTGTTAAGTTGTTCAGTGCACCTGAAAATCAAGTGTGCTAATATTTTTTGCCAAAAAAATGCGAGGGGCTTTTGCAGTGCAAAAGCTTCTCACTTTGTTTGGCAAAAAATGGTAGTGTTCTTGCATACTGTGCTTTTGGAGATGTAACGTCTGGTAACTAACGACATAGCTAGTTTTGAACAACCTGGCATTGATGTATATAAAATTATATAGTCATCAGGTGATATGACAGGACACATTTTGGTATGAAAGGTTTCATTTAGTTGTTGGTAGCTTGTTTTAAATGTGATTCATTTTTTGTTTCTTTAGAAATTTCATTATTATTGTATTTGTTTCACAAGATCAAACTTAACTAAATACATGTATGATGTAAGAATTAACAGAATTTCATGTTAGCCAGAGTTCCAGATAAAACAGGTTTTTGCAGATTATTTGTTTTTCATATTTCTTCATAATAAATATGTTGTGACCCCTAATTAGAAGTGTCTCAGTGAGATGGTTATAATGAGGGGTCACAACACATTTATTACAGAGAAATATGGAAAATAATCCTTAATTATCCCTCTTTTTATCTGGAACACTGGTTAGTTTGTGTTTTGGCAGTTGAAAATCTATCAATTTTTCCCTAAGTTTTTTTTTTTTTTTTTTTTTTTTTTTTGGAAACATGCAGCGGAATTATTATATTTTGTTTGAGAAATAAGAAAAACGAAAAACAATCTAATTTTGAAGTAGAAAATACCAAAATTTTGATTGTAGCGAAACCTCTGGCTGTGAGATATTAACTGTCTATTTCAGCACTTGAGTTAGCTGACATTTTAATCATAATTTTGAGCCTTTTGTTTTCCAATTCTTCATGAAAACATACTGCTAGATCAAAGAATATTGCATGGAACTTATCGTTTTGTTTTTATATTTTTATATTGACCTCTAGTTATCAAAGCATTACTAAACCCTTGTGTTTTAATATGTACATTTATACATACAAACATATCATTTTCATATATCATATGAAATATAGCATTGTTGTATATAGACTTGTATAATATTTGTAAATAAAATCAAGTGCAAAGTAGCAATACAGAGTGTCTGAATCGAATAGTCCAATTCAACGATTTGCCTTAATACTTAAAGCGCCAAAGATGAAAATAGTTGAATTTGCAAACAGTGTGGATCAAGATGAGGTGACTCATTATGAGCCACCTCATCTGGATCTACATTGTTTGCCATTGAGTCATTGAAGTCTCAGTGTGATATAGCTTTGATAAAACAGCTTTTGCAATTACGCAGATGTAAATTTTATTGTCTTCTTTCTTGGTGCTTTAAGGGTTAAAATGATATTTTACTTATTTTGTGTATGTGTGGATAGATCTATTTTTTGAACTCAGGTGGATATATTAGTTGGGGATGTTTGGCCAGAGACGGGCTTTTTCACTAAAAAGAAGTATTTTACTTGAAAACGCTGATTTCCAAGTTTTAACATACAATCTGCTGAAGTTGTGAATGTAATGTTTAGTTTAGCAACAAAATGAAAAGTTACATTACAATGATAAATAAGCAAAAACCTGGAGTTTTAAATTTTTTGTCTGGCATATATGCTGAGAACTGTTCATGCATGGCCGACTGAGATAATAATTGATTTTTTTTTTGTGCAAAAAAAAATTGAGGTTTGTTGTGCAATAAAAGATGAAAGAGGTGTTGCACATATTATTCACTGAGCAGTGTTAAATTGAAAGATTCAAGACAAAATGTAGTTTGATCTCAATAAGAACCATCTCCCTAGTAAGGATATGTTGTGACACGTCATTAGAACCATCTCTCTGAGATGGTTCTAATGAGGTGTCACGTCGTATGGAGACCATTCTAATGAGGGATCACAATAAAAATGATCTTAGAAGTATCTTCATATACTCACCTTATATTTGGTCCTCGTTTTATATAAAGACTAGCGACATAACAACGCCTTTCTGTTTTTGGTTATGAAATATGAGATCTTATAGTGGGTAAATACTGCTGATTCTTGCTGGTCTATGCAATTTTTGTCAGAGACAAAATATGACAAAACCTTGTGGATTAATTATTTTCTCTTTGTTTCAAGTTTTCTATAAGAATAATGGATGTTAAATGCAGGATCTTCTTTAGAATTATCTGGGGGATGAATTTTTCACAAGATACCACAGCACACAGCAATGCTGTATTGTAGAGTAATATAAATGTCAAAATAGTTGCCACCTTACTTTGGCTTTTTAGGGGGACTCTGTATGTGCATGTATATTAACAACTGTTACTTAAATTTTTTTTATAAGAATTAGGTATTTTGTCATAGCTTTGCCAAAGGAGTTGGTTTTATAGATTTTAAATACAATTTATTATGGCCCTAAGTTTGCCTTTACAATCCTGTTGGGGATAATGCTACAGACAATTAGATTTTACAAATATAGTTGTTGAAGAAAGCAAGTAGAAAAGAATTCCTGTTTCTTGCCTGCAACTAGTAGAAACAAGACATAGGTATTGTTTTTTTTCTCTGGCAATGTTGGCAATAGCGTAAACTTTTGTTGAGTTTTGTGGTTCATCATGTGACTATGTGCACACAGGTGACTCACAGCATTCTGCAGAATTCTTATTGTATGATATTATGCAGCTTTTTCAGCAGGCATATGACATTTTAATGATGTCGCACTGACATTGATGTGACGTGATATCATTGTAATGATGTTGCACTAACGTGGATACAACGTAATGACGTAGCTCAATGCAATGTGATGACGTGTAATCAGCATCAGTATGACGTCACTTGATGCAATGTGATGTCACATCAGGGACAGTATGAAGTCATTTCGACGGCATGTGCCTGCTGGGTTTGTTTTGTTACATATTCACATTTTCAAGCAGAACATACTGTAAGATAATAGAAGGAAACATAATCTGTTTCCTTTCAATATGTGAAACTTGTACATAATGTGGGTGTTACGGAGTACTTATATTTTTGTTGATTATTGAGAGTTTATGATATCATAGATTGACACCACTCATCAAATAGATGATTTCAAGTTGCAGGTCTGTTACTGAAAATATTGTCAGGATTCCAGAATACCATAAAATGTTAAAAAATTGGGACACCTAAAATAATCACTGTAAATGTTCTGAAAACGGAACAGTTTGGTTTTACAATGCATTAATGTGTCCAAAAGATGCAGATGGAATGAAAACAGTGTAGACCCTGATCAGACTGCTCCTTTTGGAGCAGTCTGATCTTGGTCTGCACTGATTGCTCAGACCTATATGTCCCACAACTTAGAATGTGTCCCAGTACGTAGAAATTTTATGGTAAGTAAGTATTTGTATGCCAGGGTTGCCACGGTCGGGGAAAAATCAGGGAATTTTGTGATTGAATAGGAAAATTTTCAAAAGACTTGAAAAGTCAAGCTTTTTGAAAGTTAATAGCTGCTCTAGGAGCAAGGATATACATGTACATCCAGAAAAGATATTCCGTGCACAGTAGTATTTATGTAGCTCCTCATTGGGGGAGCAAATTCTTGCCTTTCAGAGTAGCCCCCCAAATTTTCAAGTATTACCTTTTCCACTGTTAAAGTAGACAGTACAATCAACTTTTGGATCTGTAAAAGGGTATGGAAAATCTGAAGATGTCAGGGAAAAATTATGGAAAAGTCGGCGAATTCTTAAGTGGAGGATAAGTGGCAACCCTGTTCCTCATAGAGACGAGATGCCACTGAAAATAAAACTGCAGCAAAATTACCGTAGTTTGCTTTAGTATTGGGACACCTAAAGTAATTCATTTTCCATTTGTCCCAAATGGAAAATTAATTTTTTTAGGTGTCCCAAAATTTAGGCCTATTACAGTGAGTTGCAACTTGAAGCTGTAAAAATCTTATGAAGAGAAAATATACTTTAGAAGTATCTTTTCACACATTTTGTCCTCTGGGCTTTGTATAAGCTAAAAGATGTAGGATGGAAACTGTATGTTTTTTGTATTTCTCTGTAAGAAAACAGTTTCTGTCCTAAAGATACAGGTTTATATGATAGTCAAGGTCACATTGTACGGGTATGTTATGAATGTTGGAAGTCTGGTTGTAATAATGTTGATATTTTTGTGATGTCAGTTTTGTATGTTTGGTCATTGTTTTTTTTTTTTATAGGCATTATGACTTGGAGGGTTTTGCAGTATGCGAAATATAGCAAGCTTGTTCTGTTAGCTCCAGATAAGATGGGCTTTGATGTCTATTCTGCGTTAAGTCTTGAGAATTATTATCTGAAAGTGTTCTGTTGTTCATGTGCATAAGCTTTTTTCTACTAACATACTTTTCAAAATAAAAAATTCCAAAAATACACAGATGCCTAAGACAATGGAGGATTACCGTAATGACCCTAAAAGCTCGGATACCCAAAAGTCGAACAATTATTGTTTGAAAATTCTTAGAAAGTGGACTTAACTCATGTTAATGCATCCAAATGATGCTTAGTGAATGACAAACATTGTAGACCTTGATCAAACTGCTCCTCGAGGAGCAGTTTGATCTGGGTCTACAGTGTTTGCTCAGACCTGTCTGTCTGAATATTTAGGGTCATTACAGTACGCTTTAATGAAACCCCAGTAACATGGTCTTGATAACTGCAGTTGTAAATAGATAGAAGTGTTCAATTTTTTAGAGCTGGCTTTTTTGAGGTGATACTGCATTTTTAGAAAGTTTTCATTTTTCAACACCCTTTAACACCCCTATTCCTAAATTCGTCTTATTTGAAGTATTCATCCTACTTATTGAAAAACAAAAAAAAATCATCCTACTTATTTTAAAACTTATCCAACATATTTTAAAATAATCCTACTTATTAAAAAACTTATGAAATTATTTAAAAATCATCCTACATATTTCAAAATTTAACCAACTTATTTGAAATATTTATCATACTTATTTGAAAAAAATCATGTACTTATTATTGTAAGGAACATATGATGATAATGTCATATAAAAACGTATAAAAATTTCTTCCATATTGTGAAAGATCTAGTTGATTGTGGAGAAAAGAGAAGAAGAAAAAAATAAAAAGAAAAGAAAAGACTTAAAAGAAGATGAAAAAAAAACAACAACAAAGTATCTTGCTATTCCATTTACAGCACTCACAACTTCCTTAAAACTCCAGGTATTGGGACAGACATACCTGAGCAAACAGTGTAGACCCGGATCAGGCTGATTAGGGTCTGCACTGTCTGATAAATATCAGTTGGGTTGAGAGTCCCAGTACATGGACCTTTTATGCTTTCCCTGCTAGCTAGTCAGTGTTGAACAGAAATGCAATATTGGTCAATGCTGAAAATATAAGTAGCCAATAGTTTAAGAGTGTATTTCTGCTCAAAGCACCCAAGTGGCTTACTATCATTTGTATCCTCTTGAAATACCATAATATTATGATATTATCAAAATCCCTATGATTAAATAAAAAAAAATTCCACAACCTCCTTAATTGCTTTGTCTGTTAGAAAAATGGAACTTCCAATTAAAAAAAAAAAGAAGAAGAAGAAGAAAAGAAGGAAGAAACTTGCTAGTTTGTCAGTGTAGTGCTTAGCTGTGTTGTGAGAATTACTGTGTTCAGTATTGCATAGCTGCATGTATACCTCACATCAGACATTTTGGTAAAACTAAATACTGCAGAACACTTGATATGGTGCTTGATTGAGACAAAATTTGTTTAATTTCACTGATGGGTGGATAACATTTCAAGCAGTCTTTGTTTCTCATGCCATTGTTGCATAGAACGACTTTTCATTAGCTACAGTTTCATATTGTCTTCACTACCTGATGTTATTGTCATTATTGTGCACCTGCTTTACTTCTCCTCCTCTGCAATTTTTGTGGATGGGACTTTAAACCGAGGTCTCATCTCTGTATGACCTATCTGTTGGTGGGACCTTAAATCTGAAATCTTTTTTTCACTTCTCCTCTGTATGTTTTAGCCTATGTTAAATTGGAGACTTCTTTGAGACTGTTTTCTTCTATAGGTCATTCTTGCTAGAGCTAGAAGTTATCTTGTTATGACCTCATATTTGGCACATGAACTTTCCAGTTTTGGATAAAATAGCAGACAAAGCTGCTGAAATAACCTTAATGTAAATATCCAGGCTTCTGGAGAGAAATGCTACCAATCGGTGCAATAAGAGTTGACTGTTTGGGACAATGCAGAAAAGGGTCGTAAAAGTGGAACGATTCACATGAAGTCAAAATTATCATTACAATACATGTATACCCTTATCTGGAAAAGTGAAAATAGAACACAGTTAAACAGCCGAACAACAGGAAAGAAACTTAGAATAGGTGCTGCATGCATAGATCTCAAGCTAAGCTTTAAATGTCAAATAAGCAAAATTAAAAAGCTTTAAATGTCTCTAGCTTTACATTTCTGTAGTGTGTGTTATGTTAGCAGTTGCTGTATTCATTCAGTCATAAGACGGGCCCGGATTTTTGCACTCCAAAACAATTCCATAGATCTAGATCCATCTTATAAGATGGATCTAGATCTTTGGGATTGTTTTGGAAGGGAAAAAAAAAAACATTTTATAGCTGAATTATACAAGACTGATTTACAAATTTGCGATACTTTTGGATGGGTAAATTCCCATCTTATGACTGAATAAATTTGGTATTTCATGTTCTTTGTGGAACACAAGTTGTATTGTCATAGAAATATTACCCAGACTTCCATATTCCTGCTTACCCATAAGCCTTTGCTGTAAATGGTTGTGCTTAGAAAATAATTTTCATATAAAAATGAACTATTCCAAAGTTATATATATTTATTACAGATAATAAAAATGTAATACATTTATCATGAATAAAGTTCTACATTTAAAACAATTTTTTGTAGTCTGTTGATTTCCTGAATACATTTTTTGAGTTAGATGAAGTATCAATGTCCAAAAAGGACTAAAATTTACAAGAACGAACTTCGAGAGAAACATAGAATGTATCATATTTCATATTGAACTCTGGATTATTCAGAGTTTTATGGTCATTCAAAGTTTTTAATGGAAGGATGAACTTCAATATGATAAAGACTGTAAAGACTTAAGTTTAAGATCGAATTGAAGGAAAGAAGCATGTCTCACACTCAAGAACCGGACTTGATTTTCATATACTGTCTTAACTAAGAACTGAAGTCACTAGTTTGTGTTTTCATTGGGGAATGAATACATTAGCTTCGTTTAATGTCTGTTATGGCCAAAGTGCTTTTTATTGGCATTAATATGTTTTTATCGCCAGATGAAAGCTCAAACTAGTGATGAAGACTTTCACTTACATTCACTTCAGTACTTTTTACAACCCAAAGTTGACATATGTTACTTAAAGAACAGATACTAAATTCTGTTAGCGTCAGATTGGGAACAGGAAGTTGAGATTTCTCTACAACCACTAGCACTCAACAACATCTAATGTCGTCAACATTTCAAAATAATGTCATATATTTGCATGTTTTCTGTCAAGAAAAGAAACAAGTCCAATGGCTTCATTCAAGGTGTTGCAAATAAAATGTAAATAAAAAGAAATGTCCTACTAGACAACACCTTACTACAATAAAAACTGTTACACATTTGGACAGACGTATTGGAACATACGGTGCAGACATAAGTCGAGAGCTCTACGCTACCATCCAGCCAACAGATTTTATTGTCTGTCCTAGCACTAGCTTAAGTGAGACATAAGCATTACTTTTCCCGCAGTGTTGGCATCAGTGGCTTAGACTTTACAAATGGTAGAGTTTTCTTGTTTAGCTCTGTTTTGTGACAATGCTGACAGGTGAGACTTCACCTTTTGTGGTTTTCTTGTCTTGCAAGTGGCCAGCAGGAAACAAGATGGGTATTACTTTTCCTTTGTCAGCAGCATAAAGTACTGTCAGGTTATCTGGTTTGGCTCTGTAAGCAATATAGGGGCTTCTTTGTGACAATTCACAGAAAAGATACAGAATTCTTGTACATGTATTATTGTGTTGCCTGTAACAAGCACAATGAGAGATATGTATTAATTTTCCATCAGCAGTGGTATTGGTGGGAGCTTTTGTACTACCCTTGGCGTTTGTGTCTGCATCAGAGTTAGCAAAATACTAAAGTTTTGCGTTAAAGTTTTTTATGTGATGGACAAGGGGCTGTCAGGTGAGCTATCCTGTAAGTGGACAGGTCTTGTTTTTGTGACAGTGCACACACAGGTGAGACTAAAATTTTTTGACACCAGATTAGGGTAACCTGCAGTTTCCCTTGTATCAACAAATTTACAACACATCTCATATATGTTTTCTCAGCCAGAACCCGCAAAAAATTATGCGGATATCACGTAGTCAATGGATGGATCTTACAGGAGGTCACATTAGTGACGTTTAGTTATACAGACTATGGAGCATTATGAAAATGGCAAAATGAAGTCAGTTTATGCTATGCTGTAAGTTGCTGACAAACAGTACTATAGAAATAATGTGTTACCAGTAAACTTGAACTGATTTCTGAGATCTAGAAAAGTTCCAGGTTTTGAACAGATGATACTGCTGAAAATATTTTATTGTAAGTATTGCATGTGGTTATGTATATAATAACAATATTAATACCATAAGCCCTACATATTGGAACAGCATTGCCTGAGCAGACTGTGCAGACTTAGATCAGACTGCTCATCTGACCAGGGTCTGCACTGTTTGTCATTCTGCCAGGAATATTTGACCTTTGGTAGAATATTCAAGGTGAATGGGTACACTGACATTTTTTCACATGGGGTAGACGGCAATCGAAAACGCTCTTAAGAATCGATTAACACGGATCAAAAACCTTTAGAAACAGCGTTTGCGATTGCAAATTGGCGACAATTTGCAATTGAAAATGCTGTTTCTAACGGTTTTTGATCCGCGTTCATCGATTGCATGAGGGTTGTCTATTGCTGCCTATCCCGTGTGATTTTTCTGTCATTTTTACAAAAGGAAACAACTTTCGTGACTTCCTGTTTGCTTCCTTGGATGACAAAAAAGGCCTCTACTTATAAAGGAAGAAATTCTTTCCTTTAAGAGTTGATCCTGATTAAGAAGGGATGCACAAAAGGAAAATGGCAGAGTTGCTTCTCCTGAGTGCAATATCATCCACCTGAAAATTTTAGGCATTACAGTTATTCCAATAGTTAGGGTCATTTAGGTTTTTACTAACAAATTTGGGCCTTGTGAATCAAGTAGTTAGAAGAACCAGACTATCACATAGCCATCCCTAATTAAGGTAGACGAATACTGAATAGAAATATTGGCGGGGCATTCAAACCATTATACCATCTAAATAACCCGAAGAGCTATAAAACATTTGGGTAAGAAAAAAACAATTTTCACCGTTTTGTTTTCCTAAAAAACAATATTTTGTATTTCTACATATTATTTTTAAACATTTTCCATTAAAATTCATATCTCTAGCACATGAATGCACTTTCATTTCAGCAAATTATATAATCTGTAATATATGATATTTGAAACAAACTGATAACAAAAAATTGCAGTTTTCTTGTTAATAAGTATATTTTTACATTCTTTGAAAAAATGCAAGAAAATTGAATTTCATGAAAAACGTCATGAAAAATATTATCAATCGATGGGGCATGCTTATGCGTATTATTTTAGTAAAACTTACGTCGTATGTTAAAGAATAAAACAAAAAAACAAACATTTCACCTTTTCGTTTCCTAGAAAAACAATGTTTAAGTTCAAAATATCCCCAAAACAGACTGCCCAAATTCTGCACCTGCTGCAAGCACAGCCGGTCCTTGCCCTACTATTTACTTTCCTGTTATTCGGTTCTACCATAGAGTAATGTCGACAAAAATGCACAGATGGAATGAAAACTGTGAAGATCTTGATCATTCTGGTTCCTAAGGAACAGTCTGATCTCAGTTTTCACTGTTTGTACAGACCTATGTGCCCGAAAACTTAGGATCTTTACGGTAGATATTGTAAGTGTATATTATAACTGTATTTACTCCACAGTTAGTCGATTTGATGATGAACAATAACTCTGTTTGTTTTTTAAACAAGGAAGAACAGAGTTCTTCCGGGATCGTCCACCTTAATACCATATTTGTCATAATTACCACACATGCCTTATTAAGCATACAGTCACACACTGTTAAAACAGTCAATGTCCTGCAAATAGTTAGCCAACATATAACAATGCTATTCAACTTATATGCATAAAAAGTATGTGCTAACTCCATCAGTTTGTTAACAAAGCCAAAATTTGGTATGAGAATGCTTTAGATACATTTGAGTCAAATAGCATTGCTATTTTCCCATGGAAATATAGTTTTCTTCATGTCCATCCATCTGTCTGTCCTTCCATCCATCCATCTGTCTGGAGCCAACTAAGTAACCACTGGATGGAATTTCATGAAATTTAAAACGAAAATATATCACTATAACTTGCACATGTGAAGTTTCATCAGACTGGCTTCAGTAATGCATAAGTTAATGCCCTTGAATCAACTTAAGATCAATACCGTATAATGGAAAATTTTCGCGTCGCCAAATTTTCGCAGTTTTGCCCCAAAAGCATGAGGATTAATTTTCGCAGTTTTTAATTTTCGCGGATGTGAATATCCATGAAAATAAATATTGTGCTTGTCGTGTAAAATATTGGCTTGACTGAAAATTCAAGATGGATCAGGAGAGAGAAACGTAAAGAGACTGTAATCACTTTGTTATGAACACATTTGTTTAGATAGATTCGGGTTTGGGACGATATCCATCATTCTTATTCAGACAAAAAATGTAAGATAGACATTTGTACAAATCAATGTGTGGTACACAGAAACAGTCTGCTGAAATATGCGAGCAATTAATAGAATGGCTATTGTTCAGGATAAAAGTAAACAGAACTCACAGTCAATCAAAAGTAATTCAATTGCACTTGCAAAATCAGGTACAAGTGGCCGTCAATCAAGCGAAAAAAGTGACAGCCTATTCACATTGTAATTACCTGCTAATTACCAGCTACATGTAACATAATTGTGCCGAAAATAATAGCTCTATAGCTACCTACTTTTAAGCCTTTATGGGGTGCTTAGAATACCGCAAACCATATGTTTGGACAATTCAAATTTCCTATTACTATTTTGTTCAAACTAAGAAAATATTTCGCGGAGTTTAATTTTCGCGGATCGATACCGACCGAGAAATTCCGCGAAAATTAGGCGACGCGAAAATTTCCCATTATACGGTAAAATGAGCCATAACTAAGTAACCATTTACCGAAACTTCATGAACTTTAACATGTATCACCATAACCCGGTTATGCACATAAAGTTTCATCAGAATGGTATTGGTAGTGCATTAGTTAATGCCCTTGAATTAATTTAAGGTTAACAAATTCAGCCATAACTCTGTAATCAATGACTAGAATTCTATGAAACTTATACTAAATATGTATTACTATAACACATTATCATACCATACATTTTGTCAGAATAGCTTCAGTAAGCAATGAGTTATTGCCCTTGAATTGGTTAAAACTCAACAAATTGAGTCATAACAAAGTAACCAAAAGAAATGGAATTTCATGAAACTTAAAATAATTATATATTGTCATGACACAGCAGTGCACATTAAGTTTTGTCATAATCACATTTTAAGTGCATGATCTAATGCCTTTGAATTGATTTAAAATCCACAAATTAGCCATAACTATGGTACTGGTGAAAAAAATTATTGAAACTGAATTAAAAATGTCTCGTCATAGTGCAGTGATGCTGAGGCAAGTGTTTAAGAACGGATTCAGCTTATGCCTCACTTATGCCAGAGATACTGCCCTTGATTTGATTTACAATCCAGCTGCAACCAAGCAACCAGTGAAATAAATTTTATGAAACTTAAAGTAACCCATAAGCAAATCAGGGCCACTTCGGCGGGGGATATAAATTCACCGACTTTGCTTGTATTTTGTTATTATTTCGCAAACAATTTGCAGATGCTTGATTTTCTAATTTCCAGTTGGGACTGGAATTGCAGGTTTACACAGGGTACAAACCAGTACGCTAATTTTCACTTCCTGCAGAGATTGTCTGTCATATTTGGCTTCTGCAGAGACTGTCCACGATCTCTTGCTTCCTGCTGAGACTTCTGTACCTGATAAATAGCTTCCTGCAGAGACTGTTCGTGTGATTCTGCTTCCTTCTGAGACTCTCGGCAGGAAGCAGAGTTACGCGGACAGACTCGGCAGGAAGCCATTTCTTGCAAACGGTAGTCCCTGCAGAAAGCAAGAGGTCGCGGACAGTCTCGGCAGAGCCAAATATGATGGACAGTCTCTGCAAAAGCGAAAATTGGCAGACTGGTTTATACCCTGTGGTTTACCAAGCTTGATATTCTAACAGGCATAAAAGCATTCAAATATAATAAGGTTATAATTTTTCAAAACTGATGACTGCCAGTTTCAATAGTTGGAGACTACCTGTTTTTAACTCTAGACTTTAATATTGGCAGTTCAAGTTTTGTATATTTGCTACGTAGTTTCTAACATTGAATAATTTCACTCTGTTCATAGCCAATTGTTACTGCCTGTTTACTAACAAACATTATAATCTTATGAGTAACTAACTACATGTAACTACCATGCACCTCAAACTAATTGTGTTAACATATATGTTTTGCTTCATAAAGAAAATGCTTAATTTTGGCACATATTGTGGTATGCGTTAGATTGCGTATGTTTAATACCATATTAATTCTAATAAACATCCCTCTCAGTTTCTTTGAAAATAAGTTTATTGACAAAATTGCATAAAGCCAGGGCACAAAAACTCGGATCTATAAGACCCAGACTGTGCATTGGATTTGTATTCTGGCTCTATATATCTGCAAATTTTGTGCCTGACTTTCTGCAAAACATGGTCATATGTTAACCTTAAGCGATAAGTATTTCATAAAAATTGTAAGCTTAATTTAGTGGTAACAAGTGCAACTCATATTCTTAAATACATATAGTTGAAGGTCAGAAAATGTATTCATAAAACACTTCTGGCATGGAACCAAATTTTCACCTTCAGACCTCACACATAATGCTCCCCCCCCCCCCCCCCCCCCCCCCCCTCTCTCTTTCAAAAATGCAGTGCCCCTGGGACTTTTAATAGGATAAACCACATAACTATAAAATGTGCAGAAGGGTTTGTGGGAATAGCAATGCTTACATCAGCATGCCATATAATTCCATACTTGTTACCAAAAGGAGAACGCTATTTTGATTTGTACCAAATTGCCTGTTTACCAAAGTTCTTTCAATATACCACAAAGTGATTTTAACTGTAAGACTAAGGATGTACTTTGTCATTAGTAAAACATGGCTGACAATTTTATAAAACGTCTTGTGGACCATGGGGTTAATATATGACCAAATATAAACTACTGTATCATAGGATTTTATTCCTGTATTTTTTTATATTCATTATTTTGGAATTGGAATGTATTTGCATTTTCACTGTTAGTCATCACAGGGTATAATCGATTCCGCTAATTTTCGCTTCCTGCAGAGACTGTACATCATATTTGGCTTCTGCCAAGACTGTCCGTGTGACTCTGCTTCCTGCCGAGAGCCTCGGCAGGAAGCAGAATCACGCGGACAGTCTCTGCAGGAAGCCATTTATCATGTACAGAAGTCTTGGCAGGAAGCAAGATATCGCGGACAGTCTCGGCGGAAGCCAAATATGATGTACTGTCTCTGCAGGAAGCGAAAATTAGCGGAAATCGATTAAACCCTGTGGTCATTCCTCTGGTGATGGCATTTTTGGATTATCACAGGGTATAAACCAGTCAGCCAATTATCTCTTCCTGCAGAGACTGTCCGTCATATTTGGCTTCCACCGAGACTGTCCGCGATCTCTTGCTTCCTGTAGGTACTACTGTCCTCTAAAAATGGCTTCCTGCCAAGACTGTCCGTGTGACTCTGCTTCCTGCCAAGAGCCTCGGCAGGAAGCAGAATCATGTGAACAGTCTCTGCAGGAAGCCATTTATCATGTACAGAAGTCTCAGCAGGAAGCAAGAGATCACAGAAGTCTTGGCAGAAGCCAAATATGACGGACAGTCTCTCTGCAGGAAGTGAAAATTGGCGGACTGGTTTATACCCTGTGATTATGATGGTGAAAGGGTAGCTGCAAATAAAGTGCAGTTATTGTGTCATATTTTGTTTGGACTTGTGATGTTTTAAATTTGTTTCATAATATATTTATGTAACCCATTCAATATGCAGACTGCCGAAAGAAATGTTCACAAGTTTATATTCTTTTTCCTTGGCACTGTTCTAATTAGGTTAGATGAACTTACGTATAGACCATCTTTCCATGATAGACAGTTTATCAAAAAAAAAGGAGAGCAAAAATGGATATAATTTCATTACTGCTGAATAAATTTTCAGGAAACTGAGCATACCTCAATCTATACCCATGCAGACTCATGCAAGGGATTTCAGAATCATTTGAGTTTTAAACAAAAAGTTATTTTATTAATTATTACCTGTTTTCTTTTCAATTTAATGTTATTCCTACACCATCGAGGCAACCATAAACAGGATAGGGTATTTTGATATGTTGCACATAAAAGATGATTATCTCTGTCATCCTGCCTTAAGATGAATGGATACACTTATAAGGAAAGCAACTTTTAATATTTTCTTTCTTGCCTCCCTCCTCAATGGTGGTCAGCTCTTAAAGAAAAGAATTTGCTCTGCTAGGAGCAAATTCTTTTCTTTAAGAGAAGATCTCTTTTGGAAGGGCTTTTTGATGAGGGAAGCAAACAGAAAATCACAAAAGTGGTTTCCCTTTGTAAAGTTGGCTGAAATGATGAGGTAAACCCATTCACCTAAAGACATTTTGTCATGACTTAATTCTATTGAATCATGATGATTTTTGTTTTCAGACAGCCTCAAGCCATCACCAAATATATCACCAAGATCAAAATCTTCTTCCGGATCTGAAAGTAAGTCTTGTTCTTTGTATCATATATGCCATGAAATTATGCTGAAAGTTCTACCAGATTATGGCTAGTAGAATATTTATATTAATTCTCTTAAACCCCCAAGGGCATTGCATTTTACAAAAGGGGAGCCTTATTTGGAGCCTAAAAGTTTATAAATCAGCCTGGCCACTGCCAAAATAACTGTAGTAACAGTATTAAGGTGAATCAGTATACTTTCGGAGGAAGCGCAGCTCTTCCATTTTTGCCTCCCTTCGCAGTAGGGGTCAACTCTTAAAGGGAAGAGTTTGCTCCTGTAGGAGCAAATAAATTCTTTTTTTTTAAGAGTAGACCCCTTTCAAAGAGCTACCTGAACCAGAGAAGCAAACAGGAATTCATGCAAGTAATTATATAACATTATTTTCTGACAAGCGGCTGGGGATGTCTATTAGAGCAGGGGCATACCAATGATTTCTTTTTGCACAACATAAGAGTACAAAAAGGCACCTGCAAAATCTAAGCACTACATACATATTGTACTGTAAAAATTCTAAGAATTCAGACAGATGGGTCTGACCATGCAAATAGTGCAGACCAAAATCAGACTCCTCTTAAAGGAGCAGTGAATTTGGACGACACTGTTTGCCATTCAATCTGTGTTTTTTTGGATGCATTTCTACATCGTTCAGTTTTAGGTTGCCCAACTTTTATCATTAATTGAAAAAAAAACAAAAAAAAACATAAATGTGTTTTCAAATGTGTTTTTTAAATGAATGCATTTTCTGCTATATGTACCTTCTTAAAGGGTCTTTGCTCCAGCATCATATGTACTCCACTTTACATCACTTTTACTTTTAGCCAGATTATCAGGAATTCTTTGCAATTGTGTAATTTGTGTTTCATTTTACTGTTATGCATCTTACAATCATTACATATTGTTATTTCACAGAGCAACTCAATGAAGACCTACACAATGAACTTCGACAACGAATCAACACACGAGATGATAAACTTCCAGCAGCACCACATAGTCCAAGGGTGCCACCAAAACCTATAACTCTTACAGAAAACTCTTCTGCCAATGATGTGAGAGATTGGCTTCAGGTTAAAGGGTTTAGCAGAAGGTGGGTTCTTCAAATATCATGTGAGGTATTTTTTCTTCGGAAAAGATATTTAAGCCACGACACAACAAAACCAATAAAAGTGGCATGTGCACCCAGTAAAGATCCAGATCAGTCTGATCATCCACCCGGTCTGATCAGAGTCTATGCCGTGTGTTTAAAGGGTGGCTTAGGACCTACGCTAGCTCCATGCGGACAGTGAAGACCCTGAACAGACTGGGCGCATGCCCAGGCTGGTCCGAGTCTTTGCTGGGTGCACATGACACTTTGTTGGCTTTGTCATGTTGCAGCTTATGTACCATATTTATTTGGCTTTCAGGGTTTTTCTCCCTCCAGAGTGGTGGCACAAAAGTATGCAATGAAGAACTTTATTGAGTTCAGTGACCTTGACCTCATTTTCAAGGAACATTAAATTTAGCATGTGTGTATTATATTTCAGAAAATGAAATTCATGAAAAAATTATATGACAGAACTACTGAGATGAGAAGAGAAACTGATTAGACCATGTGTCCTTGACCTTATTTTCAAGGTCAGTGCAACACTTTGAAAATCGATGAAAGAGAAATTTAGCTTGTATGAACCACATCCTCACATCAACCACACTTCATGCATGTTAAAATTAACAATGCCCTCTTCAACCATACTTTTCAGTAAAATTTGTTTCAGATTTGTTATTTGCCTGTTGCAGATGTATAGAACTACTAAATGGTTATGAAGGTATTGACCTGTTTGACCTTGACAAGAAGGAACTGGAGAGACTGCTGGGGAAAGATGAAGGAAAACATCTTGATAGCCTGCTCACAGTTCAGAAGAGTAATTGTGGGGTAAAAGTTGTTGTTGTTATTTCAATTTGTCATAACTGCACATCTGAAAAGGCTCAGTGGAACGGTGGGATAATAGATGAAAATAGACGTACCTATATAAATTACATAATGGATACTGTAAGAGTGTCAGCTAACAATTCTTTTTTTTTTTGAGCAATTATTAAACTGACGATACATTCATGTTATAATCAGGCTAGAACCTCAGGTGTATGGATACACTTTCAGGGGAAGCAACTCTGACATTTTCATTTTTGCATCCCTTAATTTGTCAAGTTGTAAAGGAAAGGATTTGCTCCTCTAGAAGCAAATCCTTTCTTTATAAAAAAAATTAAGACTAGTCACCTTTACTTAAAGACCCCTTCTAGAAAGGGCTTCTTCATTCAGGGAATCAAATAGAAAGACGCAGAAAGTTTCCCTTTGTAGAATGGTTGGCAAACTTGGGTCTGTGTCCGTACACCATAAGTCTACAGTATATGAATTTTCACAAGCAGTAATAGTAGCTACAGTAATTCCAAAAACTCTTTTCTCTATTGCTCAATTAACAAAATTTCAGAGCCATAGATAAGAGGGAGTATTTGGTGATAATTCGGGATAATTTTTGTTATTTCTGGATAAAAGCATATGTTGTGACCCCTCATCTGAACTGTCTTGACAAGACAGTTCAGATGAGGGGTCACAACATATGGTTTCAATGATAAATAAAGAAAATTATCCTTCAATTATCATCAAATACCCCTCTTATCTAGAGCTCTGAAATTTGTTTGCTTTTCAAGGCCCTTGTGTACTTGTGAGCTTTCTAACTTGTGAGCTTTCTAACTTAACGCTTTGTTTGAATTGCAGTACAGAACAAGAAGCACAGCAGAACTGAGGTATATTTTACAACGTCGTAAAGAGCGGGCAGACAATACTGGATTTCCCACTGATTATGCTGGAAAACCACCTAGTTTTACCCCAGACAACCCACCAGACTACTCGACTGACGATGATGATGGTAATTAATGGTTTTTCTATCAATCATTATCATTGTCAAGACAAAAAGTTGCATGTACATGAAATTATGACAAAATTATTTTCGTTTTAATTACCTTGCTTCAACCAGCCATGCCATGTACTTGTACGAAACACAATACCACAGAACTTAAAAATAATTGTTCTAAAATACAGATTTCATAACATGAGCTGTCACATTTGTTTTGCCCTGATTTGTAACACAGATTAAATACACATTGTCATCAGCAAAGTTGAATAAGAAAAAAAAACACTACACACTATTTCAAGCTTTGTATATTTTATGTTTACGTTATTACTGACACATAGATCCGATTTCACATCGAACTTAGTACATGTACGTGGATTAGCATTTGGAACACCAAAATTTTACATTGCACCTTGTTAATCTGACTTATAACTGTGACATGAAATTGGGCCTTAGAGTGCCAAAAATGCAAATAGAACAGCATCCAGATTTGACACAAAACATTTTTTAAAAATTTTGCAGATGTTAATTTTGTAGTTTGCTTTTTGTAGCATTTAAGAGTCATTCTCTGTAAGCATCAAAGTGGCTGGGAAATGGCATCTCTCAGATTTTGATAAAACTTATCATATAAACTTGTTGTGTCATATAACCGGTAAAAATGGCATCATTTCCGATCTGCAGTGCTTTGGTTGCCATGGCAACGCAAAGTTCACTTTTTTCTCAAAAATGACTATTTTCCTTCTTGTAAATGTACAAAAAGCAAGAAATTCAGACAATCATAACATGAACATAGAACATGATTTTACCAAACATCTTTATACTAGACCAAAGCATAAACCTTGATTTTGAAAATAACTATAGTCTTAGACGCATAGTTCTGAAGATATGTTTAGCTTTTAGGTGCTGAAGTGAAGCTGTATTCACAAAAACACCAAAACAAAAAATTGCTCAAAAATGGGATAATTTGAAACAAAATATGTAAAAAACGCAGCAATAGATTTTTATAATTTTTCAATATATTGTAGCTCCACTATCACTGATTCATATATGTAAAAATTGGAATGGGTATATTTAACAAACTAGAATAAAGAAAGTCAAAAGATGACTACCATTTCAAAAATCCAAAATATGGATTTTTCACAAACTTGTAAACAACAGCAGATTTCTTTATTTTTTCAATAACAGTTCCGTAGACTGACTGAAAATACACATAGACTTTAGTTGAAATACCTAAATTTGTAAAAAAAAATATGATAGGCATGAAAATAACGTATAATACAGGGGGTAAATTACCCCACCCACTTGGAACACAATGAAAAATTGAGTGAGATAAGCAGTTGATTTGGTCAGCTTTGAGCTATACATGTACTTATATTGAACCACAAGGACTCTTTTATGCAATCAGTTGAAACACACATGTATAATTGTCCATAGCAACCAGTCTGAGCCCTTAGCAACAGCCCTTTAAACAATGTAAGACTTAGGATTGAGCTATGCATGGAATGACCATTGTGAGCAATAAACTCTGAAGGCACGTAAATGATGTTTGATGTCCAGTAGGCTGTTGTTGTTTTTTCGAATCAGTTGAAAAGTATGTGCACATATTTGTCCTTGGCAACAATTTTGAGCCCTTAGCAACCAACAACTTTTAACAGATTTGGAACTTTGAATAAAATTAACACAACAATGTCTTCCTTTGCAATGTTTAATGTAGACAATTCCACTTTATAGTTTTAAGCACACATCATATTTTTATAAATAATGCTTAGAAACCCTGTTTAGACTCGTCCATAGCAACCACTATTTGCCCTTAGCAACCACCTTCTATCAGATGTGAAGTTTTTGACGGAATTCGATGAGAAATATCTTTATTGAGCACAGACTCAGAAATATCTGAAGCACAGCTGCTTGACCTGTAAAACTTGTCGAATGATATGTGTATTTAATTATCCTTAGCAACAAATTGGGGCCCTTAGCAACAATATATTTGCAGATTTTAAACCTTTTACTGGATTCACAAAGAACACTACTTAAGCTTAACAAGATATTTGGACCTTTATAAATAAGGTTTAAAGCACAGTTGTTTGACTTTTAGACTTTAGCAACCAGTGTTAGCCCTTTGCAACCATCTTCATATTTGAAAATAGTAACTGTATTTCAAAAAATATCTGTGTGCAACGGAATATATGAATTAAGGAGACAACTGTAAGTTAAAATTAAAATAAAGCTATGTAACTGTTTAATCAACAGCTCAGATAAGGATCAAACATTGCCCACATTAACATATGCATATTTGTTGTGATTCAAGCATTAAGGGCTCCTGATTTGCTGCAAGCTTTGGGTTTTTTTTCTGTCTTGTTTTATAATTATGAAAATATAGAAAATAGGTAAAAATAGATGGTCATTAACTATTATGTTTACTGCGACGTTTTGGTTTAACTTGTTACACACAGAAGGTATTATTTTTTAAATGCAGTAACCATTTTAAGTCTGTTAGTAGGTGGTTGCTTAGGGCTATATATCCACATGGTTTTCAACAGATCTTGAAAATCAAACAACCGTGCTTTAAACTTTATTTAGTAAGGTCTGAATTCCTTGTCGGATATCAACAATATTATTCGTGAATCCAATAAAAGGTTCTAAATCTGCAAAGAAATGGTTGCTTTAGGCTTCATCTAGCTTCAAAGGATATGTCCGTTGACAGGTTTTAGCTGTGCTTCAGAGATTTCAAATTTAAAGAGTAACTACACTTGATGGTGAATAAAGATATTCAACATGAAATTCCATCAAAACTTTCACATCCGATAGAAGGTCATTGCTAGGGGCCAAAACTTAGCTCACAATTATTTACTCTGAACACTGCATTAGATTTATTCGAAGTAAAATACTTGTATTTATGCGCAAGGATCATAGAATGTTTAATCCTCATTTTGAATGTTAAATTTCTACTTTTCTACTTTCATTCATAAATATCTACTTGCACTGTATTATACCATTACTTGCACTGTATTACTCTATTTGTATCTTATCACTACATGTAGTTCATTCTCATTCACTAACATTTGAAATTTTGCTTAATTTGTTTTGTTTTGTTTATGTTTTGTGTACATACACTTGTATTTAACTCTGAGGGCCTCATGGAAGATTAGTTGTATGGCTAAATGTTGTCACCCTCGTAAAATAAAGACTTTACTTACTTACTTGCAAAGTAACAAATCTGTTAACAGTTGGTTTGCTTTGGGCTCAAAATGGTTGCCAAGGACGGGAGGACAAATATATAGATTTTCTTAACTGATTCTAAAATTCACTGGGCTGCTGGGCTTGAAATATCATTCAGAAATGTCTTCAGAGTTCACAAACAACATTTCTTGATCCTTAGTCTCACACCGTTTAAAAGGCCATTGCTAGGGGCTCATACTGGTTGCTATGGACAATAATACATACCCGTATGTGTTTCAACAGACTGCAAGAGCAAGAGTCCTTGTGCTTCAAGTTAACTTACACATGCTGACAAAGTAAACATAAAAGAGAAAATATTTGTGTGGGGATTCCCTCTAAAGTGTCAAATCTGTTAGAGTTGGTTGCTAAGAGCACAAATTGGTTGCTAAGGATGCATAAATAATTTTTTTGAAACAAAATTTAAAAGTCAATCTGACGGGCCTTTAAACTTTACTGATAGCTATTGTCATAGTTTGTTGCATATAATAGATATTCTTTTTGAAATTCACCCATTTTTTTTTCAAATCTGTTAATTGTTGGTTGCTGAGGGCCCAAACCCTGAGTCAAATATATATACATAATTATGTTTTTCAACTGATATTATAAGTCAGTCAAGCGTGCTTTGAACATTACTCGATTGATGGATGACTTGTCCTTTTCAGCAGTATATCAGTCATATCAGAATGATGAAAATAGGATAATGAAAGTCTTAAATGTTTTTCATATAATTTGCTTAGTCCGTTGTAACCCGTCTGTTGGTCTAAATTATTTAGTTCAATAAAGATAGCTGAGTTGCCATCTATTTGGGAAAGAGCTGCTGACTCGGCTTATCACTTGTAATTTATTGTTTGTTGGGATGTCTTTGTCGATCTTTCCCTTTGATGTTGGGGATAGGGTTTGGGATCTGATTCAGTCAGTTCCTGAAGTGTAGTTACTCTTTAAATTTGTATGCAATGGAACCCCATTTATAGTAGGAAAAATTCTCGCCTCAAGTGGGATTCGAATCCGGTTCGCTAAATCAGTAGGCCAGCGCTTAAAGGTAGGTTCCTGTACTTTGGAATGCATCATAATTTTTATGATTTTTTTATCCAAGTTGTTCGAAAGCACTTATAAAAATAAAATGAATAAGTTTCTCTAAAAAGTGTAAATCAAAAAATATTAGAAAAGTTGTTTTACAAGGGATTTCCTAACTCTGCTTCGCACACCAGTTAGTGCTATTTTTAGTTCGCGCCAAAAATAGAAAACACAGCTGACGTCATGCTGTATTGCATTTTGGGATAGTTTTAACCCATCCGCCATGTCAGGCATCAGAAATCGCGCACTTAATATAGACATATAACATAATTATTTTTAGAACTGGAATCCCAACGAAAGAAAATAAACCAAAGGGAAAACGACTATTTTCTACAACATCTGACGATTTTCGCAGTAGCAACAGATTCAGAAAGATAAGAGAATTCAATACTACCCAGAAAAAAAAACGAAATTACTTTGTGAACATAAATGTTATCGCTAGTCCAGGAACCTACCTTTAACCCAATGAGCTACCAGGGCTAAACATTACTCAAAGTTCTTTTCATAGTTTTCGGTGAGTTTCATAATTTTTTTATGAAATGACCAAGTGTATAACATTTGTTTATCATATGAAGTTATTAGACCATGCCACATGTTAGTGGCGGGATATTATGCTTTCAAACTGGCTGTCATGTGTCTCTCCATCCATTTCTCGTACGTACGTACGCGCGTCTGTCTGTCCGTTCGATAACTTGAGTAGTTTTCTTCAAACTTGGCATGTGCATTAGTCTCGGAAATATCTTGGTTGGGATTGTTAATGAGCGAATTTCGAAATCTTCGGACAGAGTTATTGCCCTTGTCAATGTTTCAAAAATTGCTTTTGGTTTGTAGTTCCTTTACTCATTGAGATATCGTCATGAAAATTCACAGAAAAGATTGAAACAATATATCCTTTCTGTTGCAAGCAGAATTTTGTCCACCAGGATTATCTGCCCCTGCCCCAGGGCTATATACATGCATAAAATCATGAAAAAAATCTACATAAAATCAGGGTTGAAAGTGATTCTCCTGAAACTTGCAACAACTTATTGAAACGATAAAAGCTTCCTGCATGATCAAAATTTTCTCTCCAAGGTTTATCTTCCCCTGGCACAGCCCTATATAGATGTATAAAATCATGAAAAAAATCAGAGTTTTGGTATATCTTTATGAGATTACACAGAAATGATATAAATATTATTTACAGCTGTTTTTTTTTCAACCAGAATCTAGTCCAACAGGTTTATCTACCCCTGCCATTGGGATATATACAAGTATAAAATCATGAAAAAAAAATTTAATATAAAATCAGAATTGCAAGAGATTTTCTGGAAACTTGCAGCAAATTATCAAATTAAAGGGAAATCACCCTATAAAAACTGCCATTGAAATTTTGTTGAAACTTCACACAGTGGTAGAATATTATATGCTGAGTGAAAAAATGAAATAAAAAAGTGGGGTCACCGTACTACTTTTTGAGATAATGCAGCGCCATCTATGTGCCTGTTTGAAACATGACTGTGTCTATTACGAACACTTTATCCGAGAAAATAGGTGACCGATCGTTTCGAAATAAAGATTAATTTACTCTTCTTTCTCGTCTCTTTGTCTGACTATCAACATTGTCATCGTCTTATTTCTCATTACATAGGTTATTGTCAGTTTTTAGTTTCCCGCCATTTCCCATTATTGGAAAAAACTTGGAATTTCTTCAATATAAAAAGTTCCACAATTGAATTTTTTATATACTTTTGATATAGTAAAGGAATGATCTACTCCGTGCAAATAAGCAAATAAAAAATATAGGTCATCGACCAAAAACTCGAGTTATGGAAGGAAAACCACTTTTATTTCGTGCGGTTTTCATATAAGCGCGTTGACGTCAATGTTTTATGCGTTGACGTCGCTTTCTATTTGGCGCCATCAACGGCCATATGGATAACGCTCTTCAGTACCTTCCGATGCTTGTTTATAGCAATGCAATATAATTCCCTAATCAATTTCAGCACTGTTCTTATGTCTTGAATATATAGTCTATATGAAAATGTCGCCTGCAAAATTTTCTTGTATGCAGATAACACATTAATGAGTGAAATTACAAGGACTGAAACTAGGCAGCATGTTCATTGTTATTTCTCATAGAATTTCGAACTTTTTTCTTGGTCTAGATTATATCACATTTATATCTGATGAACAAGTTTATGTGCGAACAGTCAACTTATTGGGCCCGGCCACTGCCCGACATGTATTTTCACAGAAACATCGGCAAAGCTTGGTCCGTGTTGCATGATTTCAATTTATCATTTAGTGCTGAGACCAATATCCGAGGATGCGCATTTTGATAATTTTTCTCCGTTCGCATCGCCAACCTATGAATCCTGTGGAAAGTCCAGGGCGACTAGTGAAAATTAAGAGTGTCGCCGCCAAGCCGTTGTAAAATATGTATCTTACGAGAACAATATGGCTGATCGTCTTATGTAACTTGCGTTAAATATTAGAAGCACTATTCAAAAAAGAAAAGAAAAAAAACAAAAACATAATTACCTTAACGACATGAGCTTACAATAAAAGCTTAGATCAGCCTGCGCATTTGCTCAGTCTGATCTCCGCTTTCACTATTTGCATGGGTATTTCATGACTCAAGCCAAGGGTACTAAGTCCTTGTTTGTATTTATACTTGCATTAATTTATTACGAGATTCAAATCGCACTTGCATTTTTCATAGCCTCTCTTTACCTGACAAATAATTCCTAAAAATTAACAAATTACCCACAAAAATTGGTGGTCTCTTTTCCGTATAAAATTCTTCAGCCCCATTTTTGTTTAGATGTCATGAGCTCGGACTAAATACTATGGTAATTACTGCATTTTAAAACAGAGAAAATTCTCTGTTTATATATTATCCTTTACCGTTTTATCAAACCATTAGAGAGAGAGAGAGGGAGACAGAGAGAGAAACAGACAGAGTGAATTTGTTGTTCAGATGTCAAGAGCTCGGACTAAATAATATGCTAATTACTGATTGTAATTTCAAAACAGAAGGTTCTCTGCTTATACGTGTATATTATCCTTTACCGTTTTATAACATTCTCTTTTGAAGCGCAGTCATGAATATAAATTCATTTACTTATTTATTATTTACATTTTCTTATCCCAAAATCAGATCAATATGTTTTATTAATTTTGCATTACTTCTCGCTTGATACAAGTTTCTATCTTTTATTGTCTTTCATTTTCTATTACCGGTGTTCTATTTAATAATCACCTTGATTGTCAAAGAGGTTTAAAGGTTAAAATACTGATCTTTAGTACCTCCGATTTATTGTATTTTTATTTCATTTATTTATTTTTCTTTTCAAGTCAAAGTTATTAAGAGAAAAAGTCCTGTTCCGAAGCGAGTCAATGTATGTCGAGTAATGAAATAACTTTAAATAATATTAAATAACTCTCTTTTTTCGCGCGACAAGCGATTAAAACAATATTTGCACTGGTTTTATCGGTTTCTATTTATTGGCAGCTTTCTAAACTATATTTTACGCATTTCAGAAGTTAATTTTCGGCAAAATCCCATAGAAGACCACTGTGTGTCGCTATCTTTTTGCCAACCAATCTACCCACGTGATCATCCGATGACGTCACTCCGGGGATTCCCGTTATCTCCTATATATTTACTATTTTTTCTGTCGCAAACAAACTTATACGTTTGTTTCAACAAAGAGCCCATGTTGTCTTCGAAAGTGACGTTAACGCTTTAGCGTTACGGCAAAAGACGTCATGATTACCATAGCAGGAAACAATGACGCTGCGTCAAAATGTATGCGCACGAACATTGAGGCGATTTCCCTTTAATACAAGCTTCCTGTTGTGATCAAAATTTTGTCACAAGGGTTTATATGCCCCTGACCCAGGGCTATATACAGGTATGTAATCATGAAAAAAAAATCTGTACAAAATCATCAGAACTGAAAGGGATTTTCCTGAAATATGTATTAAATAATCAAAGCAATAATAGCTTCGACTGATGGTAATTTTTTTTTTTCATCTCAGTATAGTTATCTGCCCCCTGACCTTGAGCTGTAAACAAGTATGAAATCATAAAAAAAGCTGTATCTTGTATGCAGTGGCGGGGTATTACGCAGTCTTTTAGTGTGCTTTTATTAAGCCTGTTTTTTTTTTCTCTCTGAAAAATGACTTTATTTGAACATCTTTGTCACATAAGGCATCACGGCGTTTTGCGCCAGTATCAAAGTCTAGTGTAACGCATATCAAATTTTAAACGCCCATTTTGAAAAAAAAATATGTCATGGCGCTGTCTAACCGTGTGTCTGTCCGTCCGTGTGTCTGTCCGTCATAATTCTTGTGCGCACCATAACTCAGTAACCCTTTGGATATCTTCTTGCAATTTCGTAGGAGTGAGTGAGTGAGTGAACTCGGGTTTAACGTCCCACCAACAACGAGGTCATATGGAGACGGGACCTCGGTTTAAAGTCTCATCCGAAAGACCGGAGAAGCGGGGGATCGAACTTGCGACCCCTGGATTGGTAGTCCGGAGTGTTATCCACTACGCTACAGCCGCTCCTAATTTCTTAGGAAGAATATGAATTAGGATAGGGCAAAGTGACGCGTACAATAATAGTTGCTCTCCCTTTCTTAGTTTCCAAGTTATGCCACTTTTGATGATTTTTTTTCACGACTAGTCTTGTGCGTGCGGTAACTAGATAACCATTTAGGACATCTTCTTGAAACTTCATAGCAATGCGTATGAAGTCCCAACAATGTGTGGCATTTAACAATAGTTGCTCTCTCTTACTTAGTTTCAGAGTTACATCCTTTTGATAGTTTTTAGGCTTTTTTGTGTACACTAATCTTGTGCATACCATAACTTGGTAATCGTTTAAAATGTCTTGATGAAACTTTACAGCAATACGCATTATTACAAGATAATGTGTTGCATTCAAGTATAGTTGCTCCCCCTTACTTAATTTTGGAGTACCTTCCGTTTGATTTGTTGCTTAAGGCTACTCCCATTCACTCCTTGACTCATTGAAATATTTTGCAGGAATTTGTAGGAGCATGTATAATAATAGGGCAATGCATCTTGAGTAAAAACCACAACTCTGGCTGACTTCCTGAATAATCTGCCCTTGCATAAATTTCCCGTTTACTCTGTAACTCCTTAATAGTTGAAAATATTTTCACGAAACTCTACGGTTATGTGTATATACACACTGGTCTGGCATTCAACACAGGCAACGAGGACCACGTACAGGAAACTTGCTTGCTCGGCTCATCAGGATAAGTTTGTTTCAGAAGTATAGTCTCCCGGAACATCCAACCCCCGACTCTTGAGATAGGAATAAAAAGTTTTACTAAACTGATATGCGTATTCAAGAAATGCTTGAAACATTTTTTGGACAACAACGACCATGAAAACCTTATTCAAGCACTGCATTGATACCGGGCGGAATTTCTTTGAAAAAAACTGGTCTGACTAAGAGGTCTAACAAACTGCGGGGTCCGTAAGAATGACAATTTGAAATTAATCTAAGAGGTATGCGAAAACAATCGAGTTCTATAGTACATTGCCTTCGTTGCCTGTGTTGAATGCCAGACCTGTGTGATAAGGTAAGGGAATGTTTTAGGACCAAGAATGGTAACTCAAGTTTATCAGATCCGCCTGTTTATCTTTCTGTTAACAATCTTGTTCATTCTGTAACTCCTTCATGGCACTAGATGGGCCGCTTGAAAAGCTCTTTTTTTTTTAATGATGTTAGCCTCTGAATAAAAGCCATGTCATATGATAAACATAATTATGGCTAATTTGAAATTATAATTTTCAAATGAAAAAGATATATGCATTCTTTCCACTTCATATCTGATGTTTTCTTTTCGAGAAATTTTTTGATGGCAACTCTCTTATTATTGCTGGCCAATGTGGGTGGGGTAATTAGACCCCATTAGATCAGTTAGTTTCAGCTTTTAGCACACCTTTCTTTAACAATTATGTCAGTCATCATCGACCAAATATCAAGTAGACATAAATGAATAAGAATACATCTTTTCAAACATTTTTGTAGTGTTTTCATTGTAATATCTTTTATATTATACAATTAAAATGATGTTATTTTGGTTCCTTCCCTAGACAAAATTCCTTTTGTTTTATATTTCATAGCTCTATAGCAAAAAATGCATGTTTTTTCTTCCCAAAGTTGGTCGAAAAGGTTCCAATACTTAGCAAATTGTAGAAAGAAAACAAACCTTAAGTTATCTGTTGTAAGAAGTGGGTGGGGTAAGTAGACCCCATAAATTTTGATGTGAGACAGCTTCTGTATGCAAAGTTTAGCAAGGATACCTTACTGTGGTTATATTTCTTGTTAATTTGTTGATTTTGGATCTTTCAAACAGATATATGAGTAAAAGAAATGTATTTGCGTTGGTATTTGTAATTTTTATATTTCCTGCAAACCAGTGACGGTAGACAACTTTGAAGCAATTTATTTTTTGAACAACAAATATACCCATTCCAAATTTTTGATATTATTTAGTATGAAAACTAATCTAAAAAATACAAGAAATTAAAAAAAAGTTATTGCTGCGATTTTGTGTAAATTCAATTCAAAATTTGATAATTTTGTCATTTTTCAAAAAAATCAAAAACTTAAAATCATGCCTAGTTTCCACGTGACCTACCGTCAGAATGGAAATACATATCGGCAATGTCAGCAATCAGCCATACTGAGAAAATAACAAATATTTATAATCTATTGCTGGTTTAATTATATCTGCCTGATCAAATCATATGTACAAGTGCAAAAAGGCTTTAAATTCACGAAAATTTCATACACAGATCAGGCAATTCTGGCCTATTTTACTTTATTGCTGTTGCCATGGTAACGGGGCAGTGAATGAAAAAAATAAATACTGATTTGATGGTCCTGGGTGGATGTCTTGATGTACAACAAGTTTCATCAGAATCTGAGAGATGTCATTTCCAGCCTATATGGGAGGCACTTTGATGCTTACAGAGAATGACTCTTAAAAGGTTAAACCAAGTGCTTTGTTAGCCAAGAACAGAACTCATATGATAAGTTGAGGTTGCTGTCTCCTCATTATAGGAACATTGAATTTTGAACAATAGAAAAAACATGCCTGTGACAGACTCAAGCATTTGAATGATGTGTCACAAGCCACAAAGAGGAAATTTATTTCACACTTAAAACACCAGAAATAGAGTAGAGGGTTCACACTGAGCCAACTCAACTGGGTCTGCATTGTTTGCCCTCTTGTCTTGAGTTCTTAGTATGAAACGTACATTTTGGAAGAAGTGATTTTTGGTTATTTGCTTTTTTGGCGCTTTAAGAGCTAATACTGTTTTTTATTTGTTGTTTTATTTTCAGCCTCTTCAGACAGTTTTGGCAATGCAGGGAAAACCTTACGTAATTTACTAGAGAGACAGCGGAAAAAGATACAGAAAAGCCAGTACCAGCAATACAATTGATATGGTTGCCATAGCAACAGGGTTCTGACAATGAAAGTCATATCTGTGATATAAAAAAAGTTGTTAAGATTCAAAGTTATTGTAACAGTTGTTAAGTTTTAAATGGATGAATTTCTAAGACATCAGATGGTGCTTTAATATGAAATGTAAGTTTCATTATATATCTTGAATATCACATTATATACCATTATATTGTAAATATCTGAAGAAAAAACTACCTGACTACACCAGTTTTGCTACTGAAGTACACCACAGGACATTGAATACAGTGAAACGTATGTGCCTGTACAAATTTTTGCTGTGGGAATTTTCAAGGATGATGAATAGTATAAAGGTTCACAGTACACAAGGGCGTAGCTACCTATACGGCAAATACGCAAGTGCATATTGAAATTTTGTCAAAATTGACAAAATTTCAAAACGCACCTGCATATTTGCATGCTGAAAATTTATAAATTAGACAAGATTTCAATACCAATTACCAAATTGGCTGAAATACTAGCTTTCCCTTCAAGAAGTAGAGAATAAAACATGGTTGTGCGTATTATGAAATTGCCCCAAGTTACGCCCGTGGTACAGGTTTTGTTTTTGTACTTTGTCTTTGTATGTTAAATATGAGGAAGCTTACAGGGGGTCGTTGTGCAGTTAGGAATCCTCTTTAAAAAAATAAAGTATTAAATTAAAATATAGGTAAACCAGGAAATGAAAGAGATGATCAAATATATGTTGTTTAAACTTGCCTTTATTCATATAACTTGCCTTTGACACAAGGGACTGCTGGTCAGTTATTGTATGTATGTCTTGAATTTGTTATACATGATTTTGTACATTAGCAATTTTATAATAATTGTGTGATGATGATTATTTCATGTAACGAAAAAAAAATTCTTATGAAATCTCTGAATAAGTCAGAATTGAATGCCAGCAAACTATATAGTTTGATTCCTTGTATATTTTAGTGAGTAAGTGAAATTGAGTTTAACATATCCCTCAACATGGTTTTATAAGAAAATAAGTTTAATTTTGTTTTAAAATCTCTGGCTTTTCCTGGAGCCCAAAATATAATATTCATGTTTGAACATGTTTGTCATGCCTGTTCTCCATTTTTGTGTGACACAGTGGTCCAGTTTTCTATCTGTCAATTTGTTTCTGTTCATGAGAATTCATTGTGTCAGCTCCACTGTTAACCTCAGGTGCGACATTGCAACAGTGGAAGTTGTATTGTTCCATGTTGAGGTTTATGAAGAGTGTTAATTTGCCTACTATTTATATATTTTGTTATAAGATAGGGTTAGCCCTTCCAAAACAATCCCAAAAATCTAGATCATCTTATAAGATGATCTGGATTTTGGGGATTGTTTTGCAAGGAAAAAAATACCTTATTGCAGAGTTAATATGTCTGATTCACATATTATAGGTCATTTAGGAGGAGAGACTGTCTATATCTTATAGACAAATAAAATAGTGTATGTGCTTTGGTACAACAATGTTTGTAAGTGCAAGGGAATTCAATGTGTTTGTAAGACCATATAGGTTTTTTTTTCTTCTATTTTTCTAAATGTGTATTGTCACCATGACTTCTCAGTGCCATATCAATCTTCAGACATTATAAATTTTGTTAAATTATATGCATGAAATTAGGAAACAATACTTGTAAAAATAGCTAGTAATGGTAGGTGTCTATCCATTCATTTGTTCTTCAGTTATGAGCTTTGCCTACAACTTTCTGGGACGACCCTCATATGATATACAGAGCACCAATTGCATTACATTCTGTTTTAAGATGCTATGCTTTAGGTTGCAAGTTTAATGCATGTACTCAATAAGGGTCATCAACTTTAACCTGTGGATATCTGAAGAGATCAACTATTTTGATATTTCTGCCTGTGATTATGTCATAAAAATCCTTCCAGATGTTAAATGGACATACTGTTTTGCATCAGGCCCATAAGCAGACTTTTGAAAAGGGAGGTGCAAATTTCAGATGTGTACAAAGGGGAATGGATGGATGTGTTCGGAAAATCAAAATTTTGAGGCCAACTTCAGGGGGTGGGGGTGTGGAAGGGAGGGGGTGGGTGGGGTGTAAACTTCATTTCTGGTAAAGAACTGATGATGGTTTTGAAATAATTTGCCCAATTAGGGGGCTGCATTTTCTATTCCCGGCACTCCCTCTGTGTACGAGCCTGTGCATGTTATGATTTTGGTAGCTTCTGTGTATATAATCTTTACATTTTAACTGTTACCAAACAGCAACTGATTATTGTCAGAAAACTTCCAAATATTTTGTTGAGCCTCTTTTTGAATGTCACTCAGTTCCTGAAGAAAAAACTTGGTTTGCCTTCAGCTGATGTTGAGGCATCTGCAGATTTGCAAATTAAAAAATACGTTGAATTTGAATAGAATCAGTACTTAACTTTTGATGATAAGTATAGGTTATCACAAGATGAAGAGAGTTTACTCATTGATGCTCTAAGCATCCCAAACAGGAGTCTAAGCAAACAGTGCAGACCCAGATCAGATACTGCAGAATATGGTTTCTGATCTGGGCTTGGGATGCTTACATTATCATATTTATTTGATTTGGCAAAAGATAGATTTTTCCCCTCCAAAACAACCAAAAAGACTCTATATCCAGATCCAGATTTTGGGTGTGTTTTTCGACAGGAAAAAAACAACATCTGATAGCAATATCAATAGATTCGGAATCATTTGGAGTGGGTCGGGGGATAGGGTGGGGGAGGGGTGAACCCTGTCTTATAGTCTAATTGGACCTGTCCAAACAATGAAATAGATAAACTCACTAGGTATAAATGCCTTAACTATACTTTGCAACGTGAATATAATCATAATACTGATGCCAAAGTTTGTTATTTTGATTAGATAAATGAACAATAAATTATGTTACAGTTAATGTCTTCTTAATGTTTCTAACCCTTTTATTGTTCCCTGCTTCTTTTGGGAAAATTAGAGAAAAGAGTATTTGCGACAGGCCCACCATGCCAACAAAGCCGAAACCAACAAAGCGGCATGTGCGTCATGCAAAGACTCAGATCAGCCTGGACATCCGCCAAGTCTGATCAGAGTCTTTGCTGTGCGCTTACACAGTAGCTAAAAGTCTAAGCCACCTCCATGTCAACAGCAAAGACTCTGATCAGACTTGGCGGATGCCCAGGCTGTTCTGAGTCTTTGCTGGGCACACATACAGGCCATTTTGTTGTTTTTGTTGTATCGCGGTTCAATTATATGATTTTCTGATTCTGTCCCCCTTTGTATGTGCAGCTCCTCCTGTTGTTTTACCAATTTAAATCTTCTTTAAAGTGTCAGGGTACAGCACCTTGTTTTTCTGCCACTTTTACAATGGGAAACAACTTTTGAGACTTCCTTTTGGCTTCCCTGGAGGACAAAGCCCTTCCAAAATGGGGCTTACTCTTAAAGGAAAGAATTTTGCTCCTGAAGGAGCAAATTCCTTCTTTTAAGAGAAGCCCAATTTACAAGGTTGGCAAAAAAAGCAAATGGCAGAGTTGCTCCCCCTGGAAGTGTACCCATTCACCATAGGATGAATAGCTATCACTGATAGAATAGAATAGAATTTTATTTATTTCCATATAGGGCCCTATCCGGGCATATTAACAACAATAAATTACATAGCAAGTATTACAAGTACACATATAGAAGTATTCCTCTCCCCATCCCCTTTCACTAAAGCTGAAATTCATGTACACTAACAGTTAACTCTTGATATCTCAAAGTCGACATTCATCTCAAGCTACTGATATCTCAAAGTAAATTTTCTGGTCCCAGAAAATTTACTTTGAGATACCAGTAGTTTGAGATAGCAGGAGTTGTAATGTAAAGAAAAATAGGAAATGGGTCCAAAACTGTATTCTTTGATATAAGAGGGTACTTTGAGATATCTGTGATTGAGATAAAGAGAGTCAACTATAGGTGTTGTATCTGTACTTCTTTACATTGAGTAAGATGTGTATGAAGTTTGATTATTTTTAAGGTGTTTGACTACACTGTCCTGTTTTTCTGTCAATTTTACAGGGGAAACAAGATTTGTGACTACCTGTTTGCTTCCCTGGCTGACAAAACTTTTCAAAATGGGTCAGCTCTCTAGGGAGTGAGTGCGTGAGTGAACGCGGGTTTAACATCTGACCAACAACTAGGTCATACATAGAGGGACCTCCAAAGAAATTTGGGATCGATCTTGTGACCCCTGGATTGGTAGTCCAGCGTGTTATCCGCTACACTACCTCCACTCTGGGCCAGCTCTCAAGGGATATGTTACTTCTGGGGAGCAAATCATTTAAGAGATGGGAGCAATTTTTCCTTTAAGAGTTGACCAGTCCTGTATGTAGAAGGGATGCAAAAATGAAAGAAATTGATTCCCTTATGGACAAAGGAGGAACCATAATAGTCTACTTTAGTTGTTAATTGTTACCCTGCTGTCGCAGGGTTATAAAAATAAGTCTATAGACTCATTGAATGTTCCTCTCCACGGAAATCTTTAGTAAAAGGCGAAAGATTTATTCGTGGGTTGAAGAGAAACCAGAGTGATTTGCAATCATTAAATTAAAGTATAAATACAACTTCATATTTTAAATGGTAAAGGTGTTTCTGATACAAATAGTTCATGTTAACTTTGATAAAATATATTTATAACTGTATGTTTTGCGACATAGATATTAAAATACTTTACTTTTTTATAAGGCAGATTGAAACAGTATTTATTAATTGCCAGAGGAAAGGAAGAAGTAGGTGTTATTCACTAAATCAGGATAAATTTCTTCCAACTACGTTTTATTATAAACTTACCTATACTCTATTAATAGACTGACTTACCTGTGCGACATTCTATTAATAGACTTACCTGTATAAACTATTAATAGAGTGACAGGTTTTCTGTTTCAAGATAGATAACCTATATTTGACCCCAGGCAGACAAGTAATAGCTTTTACAAAAAAGCTTGGGTCTACGCTTTTATAGCACACATTAATTTGTGTAGTCATTGTGTCACAGTTGGAAATGAAAAGTAAGAAATTGAGTTTTTTCCATTTAATCCCATCTGTTTATATTGTAAATTCACACAGATTGATTGTTGTCCTTGCCATTCCCATCCCACTCCTATATACAGTATCCCATTCAGTGATTTTACTAACCTAGATTACTAACACTGCTCACGGTTAATAGCTATTGTGTGTGTGCGTGTGTGTGCGTGCATAGAGACATGGGTGGTACTATATAAGGAGGATTAACTTCAAAATTGTCATTCACATAGCGCCAAGTGAGTGCAACTATGGTTACGTACCGTTGAGCCACTTGGGGAACGTCGGTAGGAGAATTGAACTGAACTGAACTAAAAAATTGTCATTCTGTCTCTTGATCACATAGAGTCAACACATCCAGTCAGCCAATAAAATGGTCATAACTGATAATTCTGGTCCACTGATGGGTTGAATGAAATTTCACACCTTTACCTGTACAGGTAAATATGCTGTGAGATGGGAACCAGACCCCCCCCTCCCCCCCTCCTGCAGAGAAGTCCTGTCTTTGCAAGCTGCAGTTGTTGACAGTAGGTCAGAGTGAATAGACCTTTTGCAGTTCACCCCTATACATGTATATCATGTACTATTATCTGTATCTGTAGCATGCTGTATCCTGTATTTCCAGGTGATACATTGGAAGCCATGTCATGATCTTGTAAATAAATCATTATCAGCAGTCATCATCAGTCGTTCTTAATTATACATCCAAAACAGAACCCACAGATTTGAGATAGAGCATCTGTCCCGTGACAATTGGCCCCCAATGTTGGGAAATGTTTATATTTATAAAGATACAGATGTGATCGCAAACAATGTAGACCCTGATTAGACTGATCCTTTAGGAGCAGTCTGATCTGGGTCTGCAGTGTTTATTCAGATTATCTGTTACAATATTTAGAATTTTAACAAGGTATCAAAAGTAACTGCAAAATTTCAAATCAGCTGGGAAGAATCTGTTCTAGGAGTTGCTCACTCACAGAGACACACATGTAATCTGCCTTCAAGGCTTTTTTTATTTTTTGCACATAAACTATAGTTGTAAAACTTAGATGACAAGCCATAAAATAGTTCAGCTAAGGTGGTCTGGCTGCAGGTTGAAACTTCATTCTGGATTTTGACAAGGCATTCAACACTCCTCGTGAGTTTTTTAAAAGTAATTTACACTATTAGTGTATAATAGTGGTGAAACTTTAGGGCAGCTGTATTTAATTGCCACTGCATTGTCAATGGAGCATAGTCAGCTTCTTTCTTTTCTTTTCTTTCTTCATATACTGCTACACCCTCTCTCGAGGATTATGAGCAGGTGTACGATGTACACTCCAGTTTTGCAGGATGAACCTCCTTGTAGCCATGTAACTACAGAAGGGATCTTTAACCTGCACAGGGGATGTCTCTCCCTGCACAGGGGGCCTCCAGTTAACATCCCGATCCGAAGGAAGGCACACTTTTTTAATGTCATCCCTGCAAATGACATTAAGGAAGCGTGTTCAGACACCGAAATTCAAACGCCGTTACTCGGGTTCGAACTCGGGACCTTTAGCATCAGAGGCAAGTGCGCTAATCACTGAGCTACCACGCTTCTTATGCTACCATGCTTCTGTGTTGTCTGGTATGCTGCAGGGTACTGTACCAGGCCCTTTGACTGATATCACTGCTGGTATTGAATTTTGTCCTTTTAAACAGTATTTTGATGGGAGGGTGATTATAACATCCATGCACGAGGTGACAATAAGATTTGGAAAGTTCTTGTCTCCAGCAAGACTTGAATGCACAACCCTGTGATCCAAAGTCCTGACGTTAACCATGCACACACTTAAAGACAGGGATGGGACTATATAAGGAGGATTAACTTCCACAGTGTCATTATGTCTCTTGATCTCATAGTGTCAACATCTCCAGTCAGCCAATAAAACATCATAACTGTTAATTCTGGTCCACTGATTGGTTGACAAAATTTTAACACCTTTACCTATACAGGTAACATCGTTATGTGCTGGGAGACAGACCCCCCGGCAGAAAAGTCCTCTTTAAGCTCACTTTGGGAAGGGGGGGATAAAAACAGATCCATGAATCTCTTAGAAGATGCTTCTAGAAAATGTTGCTAGTATTATGTATTTCAAATGTTACAATAACCTTCAGTATGAAAAAGAATACTCATATTCCTGGAAGCCCTTCATAAATGGGGTCTACTCTTAACAGAAAGAATTAGCTCCAAGAGGAGCAAATTCTTTCTTTTAAGGGTTGACCCCATTGAGATAGGAAGCAAAAGTGTCTTCCCCTGAAAGTATATCCATTCACCTGAACAGGCACAACCCAGCAGGCACATGATGTCACATTGATGTCGATGCGACATCATCATGTCGCATCGACGTCATTTTGACGTCATGTGCCCGCTTGGAAGCATGTATTCACCCTAAATATTGAAACTCCCTGTGGCAACATCAAACTTCTCCGATTGCCAACTATGATAAAATATCTCCTGATAGCACCAATGAATTTGTCCAAAGATGGGAGAGTCTATTACTGAAATTTAGGGTTCTGAATATTTAGATCAAATACAGCAGCCGTAGGAGCCCTGTGTTCTTTCAGCATCAAATGCTTGCTGCTACGAGACAATTCCTCAGTTCTTAGAATATTTCTTATAATGGATCGGGCCGCATAGTGCAATCAGTAGGGCACCTGACTAATAAGTCAGAGGTCCTGGGTTCGATACCTGGTCTGGCCACATGCTTTCGTTTCTCCTTCTGCTGATTCAAGAAGGGCAGTTGTCAGTTACTGGCGAAAGTATGTGCACTTAGTACTGGTTAACCAATTCGAAGGTCTAAGCCTGCCCAGGAATAGCGGGTTAGGTTAACTGACCGTCCCGACATGACCTTAGTTGTTTACCGTGGATGTTAAGCAATAAATCAATCAATCATTCTTATAATGGATCATTGCAGAGGATCCTTAGAGCTTATGCAAATGTTAAGGACACAGATCAGCCTGTATGCACATGCACTCTGGTCAGAGCTTTTGCAGTCTGTGCACAATGTAATTTACATGTCAGACTGCTTACCTTATTTTTAGCTCACCTGAGCCGAAGGCTCACAGGTGAGCTTATAGTATAGGCAGGCATCCGTCGTACGTCGTCCGTCAACATTTTCAAACGACATCTCCTCTGAAACTACATGGCCCATTGTAACCAAATTTCATATATAGCATCTATAGGCAGGGGGAATCAATAATACTGTTTTTTATCCAAATCGCTTCAGGACTTTGGTTGCTATGGCAACTTAAAGTTTCCATTGACTTGTATGGGAAAAATCGAAAATTTGCATTTATTGCTATGTCACTGCAGATATTTTGACAAAACTTTTACAGAAATGTTCCTTGAGTGGTCCTCTATCAATCACATGAAATTAATGTCAGTTGCACAATTTGGCTGGTTGCCATGGCAACCAAATGATAAAAAATAGAAAAAATATTCAAAAATCATCTCCTCAGAAACTATGCAAGCAATAAAGCTCAAACTTCACAGAAAGGATCTTGGTACTAGCCTCTATAAAAGTACTGTTTTTCTTGGCAATCGCTTTAGCAGTTTGGTTGCTATGGGAGCTTAAAGTTGCCATTGACTTACAATGGCAAAATGGAAAATTTGCATTTATTGCTATGTCACTGCAGATATTTTGACAGAACTTTCATTGAAATGTCCCATGAGTAGTCCCGAACAAGCCATATTAAATTACGGCAAAATGTTCAATTTGACTGGTTGCCATAGCAACCGAATAGTTAAAAATAGAAAAATATTAAAAAATCATCTCCGCAGAAACTCTGTGGCCAATAAAGCTCAAACTTTACAGAAATGATCTTAGTACTAACCTCCATAGAATTACTGTTTTTCATGGCAATTGCTCCAGCAGTTTGGTTGCTATGGCAACTTATAATTTCCATTGACTTATAATGGAGAAAATGGAAATTGGCAATTTTTGCTATCTCACTGCAGTTATTTGGATTTTTTTTCCACAGAAATGTTTCTTGAGTAGTCTTCTACGATTCATTTGAATTTTGACCAAATCGCTGAATTTGATTGGTTGCAATGGTAAAATATAGGATAAATTTTAGACAAAAATATTCAAAAATCTTCTCCTCAGAAGGCATAAGAGGTATGAAGCTGATACTTTGCATACATGTAAATGACATTAGCCTCTACATAAATTATGTTTTTTTCTTCCAATCCCGTAAGAACTCTGGTTGCTATGGCAACTTATAGTTTCCATTGACTTATAATGGGGAAAGTGAAAATTGGCAATTTTTGCTGTCTCACACCAGTTATTTAGAATTTTTTTCTATAAAAATGTTCCTTGGGTAGTCTTCTATGATTCATATGAATTTTGCTGAATTTGATTGGTCGCCATGGCAAAATAAAGGGTAAATTTTTGAAAATATTACAAAATCTTTTCCTCAGAAGCCATAAAAGGGATGAAGGTGATACTTTGCATACATGTCAATTACATTAGCCTCTCTCTAAATTATGTTTTATTTTACCGTTGCTGATGTGAATTTGTTGCTATGGCAACTTAGAGTTTCCACAGACTTACAATGGGGAAATTGGAAATATTGCACTTGTTTCTGTGTTACTTCAGATATTTTGATAAAGCTTTACAGAAATGTTTCTGGAGTAGTCCTCTACCAGCCATATGAATTTTGCCTAAATCTCTGATTTTGATTGGTTGCCATGGCAACCGAAAGGCAAGATTTTCATATTTTTTTATTGCTGTTGGGCATGTGGTTTTGTTGCTGTTTTTCCAACATAACCTCAGTGCTCAGGTGAGCGATATAGGGCCATTGGCCCTCTGGTTTCCTTTGTTCAAGATGAATCTAGATTATTTGCAATTGTTTTGGAAGAGAAAACCTATCTTACAGCAGTATTACTCCGCCAATTTAGATATCAAGGGCCATTTTGGAGGGGAAAACCCATGTTTTATAAATATGGTGTGTTTAACATGCTGGTTTTGACCATGTAATCACACCTGGCCCCGAGGTTATAAAACTTTTTTAATGCTCAACTCAGCTGAGCATGAAATTTTACCTGTTATATATAGCATATTACTGATAAGTACAGTTGTTTTCTTGCTCAGTTGAGCTGAGTATAAAATTTTCTCTGCTCATGAATATGAAAATGCCAACATTAGTTGGCATTTTCATATTTATCAGCAGAGAAAATTTCATGCTCAGCTGAGTTGAAAATGAAAAAAGTTTTATAACCTCGGGGCCTGGTTAACTATGATTTCAAGGATGTTATGAAACCAAAAAAAGAGTTGTTACAGAATGAAAAAGAGTCATAGTTACCAAACAAACCTGGTCATCAGGTTGTTTGGTAACTATGACTCTTTTTTGTTTCATAAAAGCTCTTTTTTCGTTTTGTAGCTGCCTTTGTATATACATAATTAACCAGGGATGATAATGATCTTTATTGGATAAAACCGAGACTACAAAAATCCTTCCTATTATCTAGACAGGTTTATAACCTTTTACGTGCATTTAGTATTTTTTTGTGTGTGTGTGTTTACTGTGTGTGTTTACTGTGTGTGTGTTTGTATGTGTGTGCAAGAAACCATATTTAATATGGAAAGAATGAAAAAATATATGGGAATTCAGATTCGAGAATGGCCAAACTAAGTCTAAGTGAAACTTGGCACATATGGAAATGGATGTCTCTATTTTGTATGTCCATGGCTTCAGGTGAAAATCACTGGATATTGATATACTCCCAGTTAAATATCTGAATCTTTTTAAGTTGTGGGAAAAAAGTCCTTTATCATGTACTTCTGAAATGCGGTGAGATAAAGTATAATTTCAAAGATATGTTCTGCTGGTTTTATTCATTATAAATAACATATTATCTGCATTGTATCAGTAAACTGATGAACATTAAAACTTTTACTTTCACACTTCATGGTTACTGTATTGTATTGTTTTACAGTTCAGTAACAACAGAAGCTTAACACATAATGTGTCCCAGCAGGCACATGATGTTGAAACCATGTTGAACTAACTTCGATGTGATGTCATTACATTGCATTGACGTCATCAGTACATCGTTCTGACGTCATGTGCCTGCTGGGATATGGATAAACTTCTAGGGTTTTACATCATTTTATTAAAGAGAAATAACTTTTGTTGTCTCAGTTTACTTCCCTTTATGACAATGCCCTTCTTAAATGAGGTCTTCTCTTAAAGGAAAGAAACTGCTCTGCCGGAAGTAAATTCTTTCCTTTAAGAGTTGATCTCCATAATAAAGGGAGGCAAAAAAATGAAACTGAGTTGCTCACCCTGAAAAGTGGGCCCATTCACCTCAGATGGATTTCTGAAGTAAGCAGGAATGAAATGTTCCAATGTCAAAATACAAATTGTTTAAAACATTATGAAAACATCTAAATAAATACAAAATACAAAAAAAAGTATTTATATTAAAATAGGACGGAATCATCACAGCACATTCATCATCACAACACGGAAATGCAACAAGACACAAACACCACATATGGAAACAATTCAATTTATGAGACAATATCATGTAAATATGCTCAGTCAGAGTTTAAGACCAAATCTGGAGGAGAGTGACTTACAATTTTTCCACTCATATCTACCTTTATGCAGGCTCTCACCTAGTAATGACAAGTTTTATTGTCAGAATGGAGCTGTTGTACTAGTTTTAACTGAATTCCATAAGTAGTGTGGAAACGTGACCAAAAAAGATATTGTTCAACCTTAAGATTTTTATATATTGCTGGCCGGGTTTGAACCCTCATGGATGCGGCGACAGCGCCTAGCACTGCAATGTGCGTCAGCTTTAACCATTACGCTACCGAGACGTCCCCATAAAGGACGCTCAACCTTGTCTTTTGTGGTTGAAAAGACAAGTGTCGCCTCCATTGATGAGAGAAATATCATAATTCAGTAGAAAAACAGAAGTTAAGAATAAGTAGAGACCCCTATATACGGAGTGTACTGCAACGTCAGTTAGCTTTATATGCGTTATTTGAGCGTCCTTTATGGGGACGTCTCGGTAGCGTAATGGTTAAAGCTGACGCACATTGCAGTGCAAGGGGCTGTCGCCGCATCCGTGAGGGTTCAAACCCGGCCAGCGATATATAGAATATTTACAACGAATTATGTCTCCATTGTGGTTGAAAAGACAAGTGTCGCCTCCATTGATGAGAGAAATATCATAATTCGGTAGAAAAACAGAACTTAAGATTTTTGTCAACTATGGCTGTGACATTGTCTTACAGAATGATATAAAAATTCATAAAGGCTTACTCAATTCACCAAAGTATCAATGAAACTGTAAAGTTGTGCTTCTAACTTTACAGTTCTTGTCGAAATTCATTATGAGACAATGCCCACATATTTACAAACAATTTTTTTACAGACTTGTGAATAGTAAGATATCCATGTACTTAGCTGTACTAAAACAAATGAGCCATGACACGACAAAACCAACAAAGTGGCATGTGTGCCCAGCTAAGACTCAAGCCTTGGCATCAGCCCAGTCTGATCAGAGTCTTCGCTGTGCACTTAAAGGGTAGCTAAGGGTCAAAGCTACTTCCATGCTGACGGATGCCGAGGCTGATCTGAGACTTTGCTAGGTGCACAAGCCACTTTGTTGGTTTTGTTATGTCCCAGTTCAAATGCAATGTTTTACAATAAAACTACATTGCTAATGAACAAAATATTTGAGCAAAAATTAAGTACTATAAATACATATTAACGATTGAAACAGATAACAACACATGAAATTGATAAATTAATAATTTTGTCCTATGGCATGAATGAGCAATAAAGAATCAGATCAGATCTAGCTATTTCCTTCTCTGGAGGATGAAGTCCTTCCTAAAAGGCATCTCCTTTTATAGGAAAGAATTTGCTCCAAGGGAGCAAATTCTTTCAATTAAGAGTTGATCCTATTGAGAAGGGAGGAAGAAACGAAAATGACAGAGTTGCTTCCCTTGAAAGTGTACCCATCAACCTTAATCAATTTTTCCTGTTTCTGCAAATTAGATCTTGAAACACAGTCAGGCCTTCCATCAGCTGGCAGATCAGAATCTTGATAGCTCATACATGCCATAAGGTACCCCTTCTCATGATGCATCTCAGAATATTGTATTAAATGGTTTTGGACCAGACTGAAGTATCATTACAATAATTAACAATAAAATTATGAATAAAACAAAAAACTTATGAAGACAAAAACATGCTGAATATACATTATCATAGATCAAGTTTAGCATGGTCTACAATCTACTTAATAATCTGATTCACAATTACTTATCCCATACAACATGTTGGATGTTTTCAACTGATCAAAATGTGGATGAATTTTTTTGAATTCACTGTATTCAGAATATCTGGATGTACATGCTACACATGATCTATAATGTCAAAATGTACATATAAGGCATATCATCCATTTTGCTGTTTATCCTCATTCTTCCATAACCATGATATGTTCTATATTTTGATATGTAAATCTGATACCTTCCCCTTCTACTATAAAACCTACTGTGTTGAAAAAACATGTAATTGTACATATGAGCTGTGACATGACAAAACCAACAAAGTGGCATGTGGGCCATGCAAAGACGCAGATCAGCCTGGGCATTTGGCTCTAAGCTACCTCCTTGTGGACAGCGAAACTCTTGATCAGACTGGGCAGAGCCTACGCTTATCTGAGTCTTCCCTTGGTGCACATGCCACTTTGCTGGTTTTGTCATGCCGTGGATCATAAAGGTTTCCAACATTAAGGTTTTTAGATAAACCTCTATGTTTTTACACCATTTTCTGAAAAAGTAACAACTTTTGAGACTTCCTGTTTGTTTCCCTGTGAAAGAAGTCCTTCCTCATTGGTGTTCAACTCTCGGAGACAAAACTTGGTCCTAGTGAAGCAAATTCTTTCCTTTAAGGATAGACTACATTTTGGAAGGGTTGTGTCGTCTAGGGAAGCAAGCTTGATGTCATAAATAGAGGATCTTACATGAGTGCTCATGTATTGTTGAATTTATTAAACGAGTTGGGGAAAAAGATAAGATGCGAGGCTTTGCCGAGCATCTTATCGGTTTTCTCCAACGAGTTTAATAAATTCAATAATACAGGAGCACGAATGCAAGATTCTATTTATCATATGACACTAAAATCGCATTTATCAGCAAAATTTGCGCGAAAACGTCACTATTTCGCCATTGAAAACGCGACGTTTTTATGGACGTTAACGTTACGACGTAATTTGCATATATAATCCACTAGTGGATTATCGCATTTAATGCATGGCTTTATTACACTCTAAAATACGTCATATGATAAAAGGCGTTTCCTTTTGAATGTGTTAGTCGACTCAGATTTAATGTCCCACCAACAGGAGGGTCATATGGATGCAGGGACTTCAGTTCAAAGAGCTATATGAAAGACCAGTGACGCAGGTAGTCCAACCTGGGACCACTGCAGCCTAGTGCATACTAGACCGCCCCTTCTTCCCCTTGAGAATATGGCCGAAAAATGTGGTGGTGTATCCACACACTGTAAATTGTTTACGGCCTACTAAAAAAGTATCCTTCTTCCTCTAACTTATATATACAAAATCTTTTTACCTTTAGTCATACAACAGTACTTGCAATCAGAAACACTTATGCCGTACACATATCAGTATTATATAAATTGCACTGGAATAATATATACACTGACTTCTTATTTCACCAAATACCATGGAGCCAATACTCTTCATTTTTTCTTTCCATTTTACTTACTTTCAATCCATGTCTGAGATTCTAAACTTATGAACACTTTAAAATGTGCCAAAAAAAAAACTAGACAATCACTAAAGGTGATGAATGCCCCCGCCATATGCCTCACTAGAAAAGTAATGTGTTAAAACATATTTGTGTGAAGTTACATCAAAATCTGTCAATAAATAAAGGTGCTAGAGGGATGACTGAGTTTTTCTTAAAAATAGCAACTGTGACCTTGACCTTGGAACTACAACCCTGAAAGGTTAACTTGTCCAAGATATTGTCATACTTAATATATGTGTGAAGTTCTATCAAAATCAGTTAATAAATAAAGGCGCTAGAACCATGACAAAGATTTACAAGTACCTATAATAGCATCTGTGACCTTGACCTTGGCCCTACAATGATGAAACGTAAATTTGTCCCCATTATTGTCAAGCTAAATATTTGTGTCAAGTTATGCCAAAATCATTCCAGAGGGATGACAGCATCTTTTATAAAATAGCAAATATGACCTTGACCTTTACCCTGAAATTCTGGATCACGAACTTGTCCAAGATATTGTCACACTAAACATTTGAGTGAAGTTACATCAAAATTGTCAATGAATAGAGGAGTAGAGGAATGATAAAGTTTTCTTCTAAAAATAGCAACTGTGTCCTTGACCTTGGACCTGCGGTGCTGAAACAGTAATTTATTCAAGATATTGTTATACTTAACATTTATGTGAAGTTACATCAAAATCAATCTATAAATGAAAGTGCTGGAGCAATGCCCTAGTTTTTCTGAAAATAGCAACTGTGACCTTGACCTTCATCATACAAACCTGAAACACAAAGTTGTTCAAGGTACTGTCATACCCAATAAAGCTGTGATGTAATACCAAAATCTGTTAATAAACGAGGCCGCTAGAGCGACGATAAAAGGTGAGATTGTATTTAAGCTATGGAAATATGTTCAAAATATGTATGTTATTCAAGGGGACATAATTCTGCAATAAAGACTGACTGAAAGTTCTGTTTCCTTTATGCACATGTTCAATGCATGTCTGAACTGTGTTGCAAGTTTCAAATCCCTACATCAAATGCTATTGGAGGAGTTGCAGAGACAAGAACAGTACTACAAAGTGTGAAATATGGTCAAAATATGCATGTCATTCAAAGGGATGTAATTCTGCCATAATGACCTGGATCCAAGTTTTGTTTCCTTTATGCACATGTTCAATGCATGTCTGAACTGTGTTACAAGTTTCAAATCCCTACATCAAATACAATTGGAGGAGTTGCAGAGACAAGAACAGTACTACAAATGTGAAATATGTTCAAAATATTTATATTATTCAAGGGGACATAATTCTGCAATAAAGACCTTAATCAAAGTTCTGTTCAAAGTGTGAAAGTGTGAAATATGGTCAAAATATGCATGTCATTCAAGGGGATGTAATTCTGCCATAATGACCTGGATCAAAGTTTTGTTTCATTTATGCACATGTTCAATGCATGTCTGAACTGTGTTGCAAGTTTCAACTCCCTACATTTAAATACTGTAGGAGGAGTTGCGGAGACAAGAACAGTACTCAAATGTGAAATATGGTTATAATATGTATATTATTCAAGGGGACATAATTCTGCAACCAAGACCTTAATCAAAGTTCTGTTTCCTTTATGCACATGTTCCAATGCATGTCTGAACTGTGTTGCAAGTTTCAACTCCCTATATCAAATACTGTAGGAGGAGTTGCGGAGACAAGAACAGTACTCAGATGTGAAATATGGTCAAAATATGTTTATTATTCAAGGGGACATAATTCTGCAATAAAGATCTAAATCAAAGTTATGTTTCCTTTATGCACATGTTCAATGCATGTCTGAACTGTGTTCCAAGTTTCAACTCCCTGCATCGAATACTGTAGGAGGAGTTGCGGAGACAAGAACAGTACTACAAAGTGTGATGGACGTATGCACAGACGTACGTACGTACGTATGCACGGACGGACAAGGGCAAAACTATATGCCCCTCCCCACTTCGTGGTGGGGGCATAAAAAAAAAAAAAGCTGAATTTGCAAACAGCAAAGATCCAGATGATGTGGCTCATAATGAGCAGCCTCATTTAGGTCTACAATGTTTACCCTCTAGTGTTTGATTTCTCAATACCATATAGCTTGGTCATAACATCTTTTGAAATGTTGCAGACATAAATTTGTTGTCTGCTTTTTTCTCTTTATTTTTTACATTTTAAAGGTTAACAGAAAGACAGTATTATGATCCATTTTCTATAATGCAGATACAAAATGTGGATACCAGACAGATATCCATTTCCCATTTTGGGAATCAACAGTTCTTTTAACCAAAGATTACACCCGTAATTTTGTAGAAAATGCTAAGATCCCATGGACAGCCAGAGGAGCCATGTTTTTCTTGGATTTTTCTTATTTCGCCAGAAAACATGACTGACATCACATGAAAAGAGACCTTAAGCACACAATAAATACTCAAACAACCTTTGCCAGCAGCACAATCTGGTCATTCTTGACTAAACACTTTTAACTCCCTCATTCTTCATTATATGTGCCACGACACAACAAAACCAACAAAGTGGCATGTGCTCCCAGCGGAAACTCAAATCAGCCTGGGCATCCGCACAGTCTGATCAGTCTTTGCAGAGTGCTGAAAACCATAGCTAAAGGTCTGATCTACCTCTATGTGGACAGCGAAGACTCTGATTAGACTAGGCAAATGCCCAGGCTGATATGAGTCTTTGCAGGAGCACATGCCATTTTGTTCGTTTTGTCGTGTCATGGCTCATATGTGATCAGGGAAGACGGAGCAGTCTGCATATAATATGCAGGCTGATCTGATTTTGTCTGCACATGCTGCAAGGCACATTTTCATGTAATGCCAATCATATGATGAGACTTCTAAGAAATAAATCTATAAGAAAAACACCAGGTCCAGTTGTTCAAAGCATCATTAGCTCAAAATCCAGAATCAAAGATTAGTTAAGTCTTCTAGTACACATAAAATCAGGTGTGCTAATATTTTTGCTAAAAAAATTGGGGACCTAAACAACTCCTCAAACTTTTCCAGCAAAAATGTCAGTGCTTTTTTTTTTTTTTTTTTTTTTGCATATAATTCGTTCCAAAATGTAACATCTCTTTAACTGCATTGTCAGTCTTGAACAACCTGGCCCAAAGATTATAAAACTTTTTTCATGCTCAACTCAGCTGAGCATGAAATTTTACCTGCTAATAAATAGCAAATTACAGATAAGTACAGTCGTTTTCTTGCTCAATTTAGCTGAGTATTAAATTTTCTCTGCTTATGAATATGAAAATGCCAACATTAGATTTTCATCTTTATCAGCAGAGAAAATTTCATGCTCAGCTGAGCTGAGCACAAATAGCCTTGGGACCTGGCCCTGTATTTCAGCTCTACAATTATGGCTTATCCAGTATACTGGATTTTGACCCATGATTTAACCCCTTTCTGCAAGTTCAACCCTGTACTCCTTTACACCGCTGATCATACAGCCATTTGCATATCAGCAAAATTGTAGTAGTTTTCAATCTGTTGTTCTGCCTGCTGGGGTGTCTGGCTGACAAAGACTAGACCTGTGCTGCCCTTGGTGATAGTGGAGGCTACATCTTGACAATATCGTATACATTCATCCCCGTTGAACTCTAAACCTATCACTGGACCTACAACATAAAATGATTACCGTAAACTGGGAAAATTCTGCAAATGTTTAGTCATGAATTGCGGTTCAAGAAGAAATATCATTACAGAAAAAAAAAAAATGATAAAATTTTGAGATTACATGAACAACATATTATGCGTGACTGCTTAATGTTATTTCAGATCTTGTAGGGGTGAACTGGTGTGTGTGTGTGTGTGTGTGTGGGGGGGGGGGGGGTACTTGTTTATTATCAGCACCCATGAAAATGCATTTCTGACTTCTGCATATCAAAAATAAAAACAATGGCTTCCATCAAACAGTGCCCTAGATGTTTAAACTACTTGATTGAGATGCTTTGATAGATAAAAACCTGAATGATTCTTTTTACACTTATAGCACCAAAAAGCAGATGACAAAATTTATGACTGTAATAAAATGTTTCTTCCAAGCCATACATATTCAAAACTAAATGACCAGACAGCAAATAGATTAGATCTAGATGATGTGGCTCATCAGGATTTACCCAGTTTACAAATTCAACAATTTTTTGATTTTGGCACTTCATATGAGCCGCAACACGAGAAAACCAACAAAGTGGTTGTGCGCCCAGCGCAGACTCAGATCAGCCTGGGTATCTGCCCAGTCTGATCAGAGTCTTCGCTGTCTGCATTGAGCGAGCTAAGACCCTTGGCTACCCTTTAAGCGCAAAGCAAAGACTTTGATCAGACTGGGCGGATGCCCAGGCTGATATAAGTCTACGCTGGGCGCACAGCCACTTTGTTGGTTTTCTCGTGTCGCAGCTCATATGTTAACCCATTGCATTCTGGGTATTTTTTGTCGTCTGCTGAAATTGTCGTCTGCATAAAAAATCAACAATATTTTGACAATATTGGTCTAACTAACTCTTGTAGAAATGATGTCTAGGCAGCAAAGAGTTTGGATCTCAGATCAGGCCCAACGTTTGTGGGGCCTGATCTGGATCCAAACTGTTTGCCCAGATACCTCTAAAGGGGTATCCCGAATAGAATGGCTTAAATACCTCTAGAAACTACTTCTGTGTATGCATCTGATCCAAAGACTCGTTCTGCATCATTTGGCTCCATCTTCAATTCTTTGGTTTGTATTAGAACACATTCAGGCTGAAGTGAGAGAGAGTCTGTTTGGGAATTCATTTTCATAGCATTGTTAGGCATAAATATTTCCCTCTTTCAAGATGGCCACTACCATAACTGCTTATGCGTTATTACCACCCACATCAGTAAAAGCTCTGAAACAGTACTTTAACCCTTAAAGCGCCAAAAATTAAAAGTGTTGAATTGGCAAGCAGTGTAGATCCAGATGAGGTGGCTCATAATGAGCCACCTCATCTGAATCTACACTGTTTGCCCTCTAGTGTTCGAATTCTCAATATAATATAGCTTGGATCAAACATTTTTTGAAATTCTGCAGACGTGAATTTTGTTGTCTGCTTTTTGGCGCATTAAGGGTTAACAACTTGTCTCATTAGAACTGTGAATTGCTTTTGCAATGCAGACAGTTTCTAAATACCATTTATGTCATCAGCATTATCTCCGTATTTAAATGTAAATGAGTATACTTTAAAGGAAAGCAACTCTTCCATAGTCATTTTTGCCTCCCTTCTAAATGGAAGTCAACCAGAGGAAAGAACCAACTTTTACAGGAAGAAAAGAACCAACTTTTAAAGGAAGGAAAGAACCAGCTTTTAAAGGAAGGAACGAACCAACTTTTAAAGGAAGGTCTTTCCAACTTTTAAAAGAAGGAAAGAACCAACTTTTAAAGGAAGGAATTTGCTCCTCTAGGATTAAGAGTAGACCCCCATCTGAAAGGATTTTGTCATCCAGGAAGTCAAAGCAAACAGGAAGTCACAAAAATTGTTTCCCTTGTAGTGGAAAAATATGTCGTTGTACCAATACACCAAAAGGGGGTTCTGCGATCCCTCAGCATTTTTTTTGTTACGAAATCAAAAGAACAATTTGTTACTTCTAAAATTTGCCTTATTTCATAATCCTCCGTAAATACTCTGGCTAGTGAAATAAAGATGTATCTTTACCAAATTTAGTGCAATAGATGCTTACTTCTGTATTTCACTTCTTGAGTATCGCTAAACCCAAAAAGGTGAGGGGCAGGTCTCTGTAGGCAATGGAAATCTCTCTACGGGTCACACTTACTTTCGGAATATGTGAGACACAGCAGCTGTAGACATCAGGCCCAAAGGTTATAAAACTTGAGTATATTCTCACACTCAAAATAAAGCACACTGATTGGCTGCTTCCGAGCATATGCTCGAAAGCAGCCAATCAGTGTGCTTTATTTTGAGTTTGAGATTATACTCAAGTTTTATAACCTCGAACCCAGGAGAGAGATGCCTGTGGGGTTGCTGCTCACACTCCTCCTCGGCCATTCCCCGCCCTCCCCCACCAATGGCCAGAGAAAGACATACTTACATGCATACTTTTCATAGCTTCAATAAATGATAATGCCCTCTCTTGTGATGAACCATCGTAGAAAAACACCAGTAAACAACTCTGGAAAGTGACAAAGAGCTATCAAATAAACCCATAATGACAGGAGCTGCAAAGCTTCATGAACTGTCTTAACCATATGACGTCGCTGTTAATCAGTGGATAACATCATGTCATAAAAATTGTATGACCACACTTGTAATAACACTTTGGTGCGTACACGTAATGTCATTGACAATGTCCATATCAACAATGCATTTTCTTATTGAAATAATGTTCACTTTGAAGGTGTTAAATCCCATTTTAAAGGGTCATATGATAAACAGAATCTAACACTCACGGATATTTCATATGAAAGTTATGAAACTCGCCAAAGGCGCGTTTCATACATTTCATATGAAATGACCACTTGTGTAAGATCCTCTATTTATACAGCAAAACCTAAAGCCAGTCTATGCATCTGTACAGTCTAGCCTTCTTTTTTTTTTCATCATTATTATTGTAAGGATCATACTTTATATCAGGCATTAACATTTGCTGGGTCTCCAGGAGCGTCAGCTCAGTGTTCAAACTTCTTCTGAGAAAAATTTGTGTCTAAAGAGACACAAATAAAGCGTTTATTTGACAAATGCAATACTGCAAAAGACCAGTCATCATAGCAAAAATTTCAACAATCTGAATTTCATCCAAACCACTTTCTTGAAGACAAATAAAATGTGATAAATTACTTCTGGAAAGACAAAATAATTTTAGGTGCATGAACTGTATCTTTTACCTCATCTGAAGTTTTGCGTCTGCTCCCCTGTGACCTCGGCACCACACTTTTATCCGGGTCAAGGCTGATTTCTAAGAACTGGAAATCTTCTCCAGTTGGTAATGGCACATAATCCTCTACCTTAGCATCCTGAAGATAAAAGTAGGCATAAATTTGACAAAAAGAGAATGCCTACTATGACATGTATTCTAACATACAGTCAACTCCCGATATCTCGAACACTGATATCTCAAAATATCTTCTTGTATCAAAGAATATGTTTCCTATTTTTATTTACATTTCAGTTCCTGTTATCTCAAACTACTGATACCTCAAAGTAAATTTTCTGATACCAGAAAATTTTCTTTGAGATATCAGTAGTTTGGGCTGAAATTTGATTTCGAGATATCGAGAGTTGACTGTATCTGTCTTCAGATTTTTTATTTACAACCAGGGCTAGTTGTTCGAAACTAATGACATCATTAGTGAATGAGATGTTACATTTTTGTACATATTATTAGTTTAGAGACATTACATTTATGAACATATTGTATGCAAAAACTAGAAATGTGACCATAGGACACGGATGCCCCCGCCTAGTGCCTTGAGTAAGATGGCACCTTAATTAAGTAACTGGCACTTGAAAGATAACTAGGGTCATAGAAACAGACTTGTATAATATAATCAAGGGACATGAAATATAGGTCAAAAAGACTCTTTTTTTTGCAATTAAACCTTGGACACGACCCAGGTTTTTATTATAGCCTATTCACACAGCTTAAGTGCACACTCTGACCTTGACCTTTAAAGAAGTGACATATTGCTTGTGGGCAACTTGCCAAAGAGTATTGGCCAAGTTGTATTGGCCTAGTTTTGCCTGTATTGGCTGAGTTTGGCTTGTGTTGGCAGAATTGACCTGTATGGGCTGGCTGAGTTTGTCAAAATAAGGCCAGTTTATGACTGGTATGATGTGGACTGCTTTTGCCATATAAGTACTGTATTACTATTAGTTCATTAAAAATATTTATATTGAAAAGCTAGACTCTGATTCTGACTGTCTGCATGACTGTAAAGGCATGGTCTTGACAGTTTGCATATTCCATTAGACGTCTATTCTTTTGGTGAGACACATAATGGCTTTCGCTTTAACCCATTAATGCCAAGTGGGCTCTTCTACCTCACAATTTGGACAGGTTCATTTCCAATATAAGGGGAGTCTGATCTGATTCCATTCCTTTTTTCCCCAGAAATTCCAGTATTCAATATAAACAGCAAAGTCTTTGATCATAGGCCACAAAATGCAGCATCTGATCTGGGTCTGTACTTTTTGTAATGGCGCTAGGCACTAATGGGTCAACTTACCTCAGGTAAAAGGGTGTAATGTTTTTCTGTTGGATCTTGCGTAAAATCATGTATATTGCTCCAGTTATTGTTGAACACACTTAATCCTGAATCTTTAAACTGACCTAGAAATAGAATACGGTACCATGTTTTACTCATCTATAAACAGTCCATGGTTTTTAACAGTCCTAATACATATGAGAGGCGTTCGGAAAGTTTTGCAAATGATGTAATTTCTCGGTAACAGAACTTCTGATTGCAAAAACGCATAATGCTATAATATGCGTAGAGAAGTCTGCAAACGCGGTGCATTGTTGTAATAAGGACGCAGTTTTAATTTCTATGAAAGAGGTATACCCTAAAGACACTGCAGAATTTTACTTTAGTAGGCCGTAATTTATATATCAGCAGTCTCTTATTTTTCTAATCTTTGTAAGTTATGGACAATGCCTAGACAATGTTGTCCTGTAGATATTGCGGAAATTATTTTTAATCTGGGTAAAATTGTGGCCCGGGAATATGGATTATCCGTACTTTATGTAATAGCAAATTCTCCATTTTTACTAAAATTAAATGATTTTGTAATGAAAACAAGTATATCAGCATTCAAAATCTTGCCAGCAAGAGCATTTACATGGGTCAACGAAAACCTGTCAATAAATTCAAATTAATGCCAAAAAGGAAGCCTCTACAAGCTTTCAAAATTGACGTTAACGTATATATTGCTTTGTGAGGAATAAATCGATAACAGGTGCCAGCCTTCTAACTTTTGTATAAATATTGTAGGCAATGATGGACAAGAAAATGACAAAGACTAATTTTGTATTTACAGGGATATTTGACTTGAATGCCTAACACTGAAAAGATTTTACATATAAACTTGGCCCAGTGGTATGACTGGGACCTATTAAAATGCGTTGTAACTCAATAAGGAAATGTGTCTTTGTATAGTGTTTGGTATCAATGTTAGGACAAAATGCAGTGCTTTCAGTACATGCATAGCAATTGTACCCAGCTTGCCCTTTAAGAAAGTCATGAGGCCACTTGCAAAACTTTTCGAACGCCCCTCGTAATCTTATTTTTAAAAATTATTCTAACAAATGTGTTTCATCACCTGATCAAAGCTCAAATTAGTGATTTTCAAATTCTTTGTTTATATTTCATGAATTCAAATTCAATACTTTCTACAACCTAAGTTCACATTCAAAGAGCAAAGCTTAAAAGCACTAAATGTCAGAGTGGAAACAAACATTGGAAGCTGAGATTTCTCTTGGACAACTGGTGATCAACAACACACAGCATCAAGCTGTTGTTAAACACATCATTTCCTGGCTCATGCTTTGGAAGAATGTGCTTTGTCTCTGCCCTGTTATTCATCGAGATATGAAACATACGTCAAATGCTTTCATTTAAGGCATTGCAGTTACAAAGAACATAATATTTACTGAAACTTTCTTAAAATCGGATACTGAAAATACCGGGTAATTCCTGTTATTGTCCTAAAAACCAGACCACTTTTGTTTTACAAAGATGTAATGCATCTGAAAGATATAGATGGAATAGCAAACAGTGCAGACCCTGACCAGACTGCTCCTTTAGAGCAGTCTGATCTGGGTCTGCACTGTTTGCCCGGACCTGTCTGTCCCAATACTTAGAATTTTTATGGTATATGAGTGCTTCCGCAGGCTCCCCTATTTACCTTCTAATTCTGGGTAATAATAGTTGAAACATGCCAGCTTCACTCCTGATGAGGCTTCAATAATAGGTTGTGTGGCACAACAGAGAAAGGCATCCAATTTCTGGCAGTCTCGCAGTCGAAACTGCTGGCAAGCTAACACAAACTTACATCCCGTACAGTCACGAATAAATATACTGAAATATATGGAGACCAAAAAATACATGATTATATGGGGTAGAATAGAATAGAAATTTATATTCATATTTGCAGGGACAAGAATTCTTGGACTGACAATTTTAATTAGCTTTCTGCGTACAAATGTTTGCCCTTTTCTTGCCTTCTTCAATCAATCTTTGGAAAAAAGTATGTCTTTGCAGGAATTTAAGTTTGCACCAACTTTCTGAGTGTGGAATTTGCAAATATTAACAAGCATGAATGTGTGGTTAGACACACATGGTGCAGAAGGCCAGGAGTTTGACTCCTGGTTGGGCTAACACTCTCTGTAAACCCAGCAGTATAAGGGTACCTTTTTTCAAATCAGGGAAGGATAAGGCAGCAAGAGGAGAAGAATAAGCTTTGCATATGCTGTGCCCAAGATACAGCCTCTTACTCCCACTGCCCTTATGGCCACTAGATTGTAGGAAATCTTAACTTTTATCTTTGCCTTTTTTTAACAAACTGTGAACATTTGTAGAAAAATTACAATATACTGAAACCCAGGAATGTCCAGCAAATGTTGAAGCAAGAAGACAACATTTATGACCACGGTGCACTATGACCATGTATCTAACTCACCTAGTTTTGATTGGTCCTATAAAGAAGTTACAATCTACACAGTCATCCACTGTTACTGTACTACTGTAGTCGTATAAATATATATTACAATTCTGAAATAAACAAAAATATGTGTATGTTATAACATATTTGCACACATCGAACAGAATTTTAAATTAATTTTTAATATTTGTCAAGTCAATTTAATCATTAACAAGCCTATTAAGACAATAGACAGGACAACTTTTCTGAAAGCCATGTTTTTTTCATTTCTCATAAAACAGTATGTTGTATGGATTATATCAGAACCATATCTGTTAATGGAACACAAAGTACAGTACAGATGGCACGTGTCCAACATTAAAAACGATTTCTTCTTTTCCAAACTGCTGAACATAAAATATCTCCATCTCAGATTCTCCTATACCTGCCTTCAATCAGTCCTACCTATTACATCCACAGTAAAGCTAAAATTTGGGGTAGAATTTTGGAAGCCGATTTTCTTTGTCTATTTTCAAAATTTAATATAATTGAGCCACGACACAACAAAACCAACAAAGTGGCATGTGGGACCAGCAAAGACTCAGATCAGCCTGAGGATCTACCCAGTCTGGTCAGAGTCTGCTGTGCAATTAAAGGGTCTAAGTTACCCCCATGCCAGCAGCAAAGACTCTGATCAGACTGGGCGAATGCCCAGGCTGATCTGAGTCTTTGTCTGGTGCATACCCCACTTTGTTGGTTAAGTCGCATTGCTGCTCATATATGTTTAGTTATGTGAATGTATTGAAAGCTGAATACTGAATTTTTTTTATTTTTAGCATCTTTTGGTCACAGTTTAGTCAGTGAGGTATTTACCTGACAATTCTGTACAATAAACTGTTCTCCATTAATAGCCCCAGGTAGTTTACCTACTGTCTGGTCCTTCAAACCATCAAACATATAGTTACTGATGTCTAGTTTAGGTCTTTTATCCCTGAAAACAAAAAGAGATTGCAGTACTCCTTTATCCCAGAAAGTTAACATTTTGATTCTTCCAATAAATGCCCAGGGCCCAGTTGTTCAAAGCATCGTTAGCCTAACGAGCTCGTTAAGAGGTCAACTCGTTAAGTGTTTTACAACTTCATTACCAAATATACTGATATTTTTTGTTGAAACTAGAAAATTGTGTCTGTAAGACACTAATGATGCCCCCGTGCAGCGCCTGTCACATGACGTGTATATCCATAAAGCACCTACAAAGAATCCATTGAAAACATACCCTGCCATGTAAAAAATTGCCCAAAATGACTAAGTTAAAAAGGCCGTGATTCTGTCAAAATTAATTCTAGATCTATCAAAACACCTCATGCATATCTTCAAATATGTCCACAATATGTAGACAAAGTTTGAAAAAGATCCACTGAAAACTGTGGAGCAAGTTTCCCAAAATGACTAAGTTAAAAAGGCTGTGATTCTGTCAAAATTAATTCTAGATCTATCAAAACACCTCATGCATATCTTCAAATATGTCCACAATATGTAGACAAGGTTTGAAAAAGATCCACTGAAAACTGTGGAGCAAATTGATAACAGAAACTCCATAATCTACAATTCAAAAATTTCCCTAGAATGACTAAGTTCAAAAGGCCGATATTCTGTCAAAATTAATTCTAGGTCCAACAAAAACCCACATGCACATCTTCAATACATTCACAGCATGTATGTAAGGTTTAAAAAAGATCCATTGAAAACAGTGAGAGGAGTTGATTACACAAACTCTATACCCTAGAATGCAAAAATTTGCCTAAAATGACTAAGTTCTAAAGGCCGTAATTCTGTCAAAATTAATTCTAGGTCCAACAAAAACCCACATGCACATCTTCAATACATTCACAGCATGTATGCATGGTTTAAAAAAGATCCATTGAAAACTGTGAGAGGAGTTGATTACACAAACTTTATACCATAGAATGCAAAAATTTGCCTAATGACTAAGTTCAAAAGGCCGTAATTTTGTCAAAATTTATTCTAGGTCCAACAAAAACCCACATGCACATCTTCAATATGTCCACAACATTTATGCAAAGTTTGAAAAAGATCCATTGAAAACTGTGGGAGGAGTTGATTACACAAACTCTATACCCAACTATACAAAAATTTGCCTAAAATGACTAAGTTCAAAAGGCTGTAAATCTGTCAAAATTAATTTTAGCTCCATCAAAAATCCACATGCACATCTTCAATATGTCCACAACGTGTATGCAATGTTTGAAAAAGTTCCATTGAAAACTGTGGGAGGAGTTGATTACACAAACTCTATACTTTAAAGCGTGACGAACAGACAGACAGACAGGGGCAAATCTTAATGCCCCCTGACTATTGTCACGGAGGCATAAAAATGTGAGAAGCTTTTACAGTGCAAAAGCTTCTCACATTTTTTCAACAAAAAATATTGGCGTATTTGAGATATTGACGTTTAAAATTTTAACCAAACGTTAACTAACGATATCGTTAGTTTTGAACAACCGGGCCCTGGGTGTTGCAATTCACAAATCTTGTAAATGGTATTTTCACAGGGTATAAACCAGTCCGCCAGTTTTCGCTTCCTGCAGAGACTGTCTGTCACATTTGGCTTCTGCCCAGACTTCCACAATCTCTTGCTTCCTGCTGAGACTTCTGTACATGATCAATGGCTTCCTCCAGAGACTGTCTGAATGATTCTGCTTCCTGCCGAGGCTCTCGACAGGAAGCAGAGTCATGCAGACAGTCTCAGCAGGAAGCCATTTTTCGAGGACGGTAGTCCCTGCAGGAAGCAAGAGATCGTGGACAGTCTCGGTGGAAGCCAAATTTGATGGACAGTCTCTGCAGGAAGTGAAAATTGGCGGACTGGTTTATACCCTGTGATTTTGGGACAAAAATTTATGCAACTGACAACAATTCTGCATGGCGGTTTAAAGCCAATCTTGGTGGAATCTGTTCACTTTTTAAGAGAGAGGGGACATTTATTAGAAGAAATACAAAACTGCATATAAGTATGTGCAGCCATATTTCTTACCAGTCTTTCCTGCATTCAATAATGCCATATCGTATCTATTTGGTTAATAGGATGGAGCATTCTCCCTCAAAAAATGTTAACCCCTCATATTTATTCTACTATCATCAAATTCACTCCCATCTTGAGCAATGGGGCATTTAGGTCCAGTTTCATGCTGCTGAATTAATTGTATCATTACATTTAGATTTATATGTTCGTAAGCTGCCTGTAACTGCTACGTTTTGTATATGTACAGTTCCTCTTATGTCATGTTTGTGACCTGAGTGAATAAAGTGATTTTGACTTGACTTTGACTTTAAAATCTCTGTTAATCTGTTACCATGATTTATTTTGCACTTTGGTCTATGGGATTAATTCTTGGTTTAAAAGACAAATAGTGAAATTGGCACTTAATGCTTTCCAAATAATAGAATTATCGTACAGTGACAGCGGAGATCAAAATAAATACAGTTGTTTACCTTTTACATTTGTTCCTAATAACTTCACACAAACAAAACTGAAAATCCATTTTCAATATAATCATTGTTTAGAACAATAGAAAACGAACATTAAATATGGATGTCTCACTATGACCATATACTGCACAGTATCCAAAACCATTATAAACTATTCACACCTACAGACTAATGACATTTTTCTATCTCTGATAAAGTCTCACTTCCTGTACTTGTTCCACCTTCATAATCCTTCTTTACATTATTTTTTAATCAAAGAATCATTTTCCTTGAAAGATATCAATAGATTAAAGTGTGGTGATAATGTTTCTATTTAAGAAACCGTAGTTCCATTCACACATCAGGTAGGCAGCATTCAAAAACACTTGTGCAATCCACGAACGCAGATCAAAAACTGTTAGAAACAGCATTTTCGATTGCAAATTGGTGTCAATATGCAATCGAAAACGCGGTTTGTAACAGTTTTTGATCTGCGTTAATCAACTGCTAAGTGTGTTTTCTATTGCCGCCTACCCGGTGTAATTCAGAGCCCAAGGTATGGTAATGCAGGTTTTGATGATGATTGTTCATTCTCAGTTTTGGTATGTATTCAGTTATAAGGACTGGAATGTACATATTGCTCTGAATGTTCATAAACCTACTCCAACTCATGCATATTGTAACTTGGAAAATTCTCTTATCTTTTATTGCTCTTGAATCTATTATTAATGAAACCAAACTGTAAATGCTTCTACAGGTACGATAGGACATGGCCACAATCAATATTGAAACAGTGCAGCAGCACCTAATTAACCCTTAAAGTGCCAAAAATTAAAATTGTTGAACTGGCAAACAGAGTAGATCCAGATGAGGTGGCTCATAATGAGCCACCTCATCTGACTCTACACTGTTTGCCCTCTAGTGTTTGCATTCTCAATATGATATCGCTTGGACGAGGCATTTTCTTAATTTTTGCAGACGTAAATTTTGTTGTCTGCTTTTTGGTGCTTAAAGACTTAAAACAAGTCCCTTTCAAAACTATGATAAGGCAGTTTACCAAATAAATACGGTAGGAGCCATAACATTCATTTTACCAAAAACAAAATAATAATAATTAACAGAAATAGTTATGAAATTCTAATCAAATACATCACCATCTGGAGCAGCGAAGCATTTAATGTTCCTCAAATAACAGAATTATCACAAAGTGACACAGAAGAGCAAAATAAACAATTTCTGTTTACCTTTTACATTTGTTTCTAATAATTTCACACAAACAAAACTGTAAATCCATATTCAATGGAACCATGTTTGAGTATACCAGAAAACGAACATTAATTATGAATGTCCATGTTGCAGAGTAACCATAATCACAGAGAACTATTTGTATCCATCCTCTAATAATACAGACTGCAACTGTTCACCACTTGACATTTTTCGATATCTGATAAAGTCTCTGTTCTTTCACCACTTTTGTGCCTGTTCTACCTTCATAATCCTTCTTTTCATTAATTCTTAATCAAAATAATCATTTTTCTTGAAAGATATCAATAGATGAAAGTGTGTTTAATGTATCTATTTAAGACACCACAGTTCCATTCAGACCCTGAAATAATGCAGGTTTTGATTCAGTGTCAGTTGTTGTTTTGCTGCTTGACGTTGATGGTAAACAGCTATGGTCATGTCGGAACGCTCTGTTAACATTACACTATTCCTGGGCAGGCTTAGACCTCCTAAGCCGTTAATCAGTACTAAATGCACATACTTTTGCCAGTAACTGACAACTGGCCTTCTTGAATCAGCAGAATTCCATCCCTAGAATCAACTTGATGAGGCAGTTCTAATGAGTGGTAATCAGGTATGTTAAAAGAAGAAAAAAATTCATCCATTATCATCAAAGCCTCATCTTATTGAAAGCTCTTTAATTCCAGTCAATAAACAGCATGATCTTTTTTGTACATCTTAATAAAAAATTCTCGGAATCCTGTCTTTTATACCTATAACCTTATTTCACAAGTCTCAAATATTGCATGCAAATGGCCGAGACACTGACAAGGCTTGTGAAATCATAGATATGAACTTGTCCTGTAAAATTCCATCCCCAGTTTAAGTCCAGCATAAATACACGAGTAGTACATAACTGGAATTATTTCTCTAACTCTTCACTCACTACATTTTTTTCTTGACTCCACCTATAATGCATACAGTAAATTCTCTTTACTTTTTAATGCTCAGTTCTCTTTGTTCAGGCAAGATCTACCTTGTATTATTAATGAAGCCAAACTGCAAATGCTTCCACAGGTACAAAAGGCCATGGCCACGATCAATATTGAAACAGTACAGCAGCACCCAATTTAAGGAGGTTTAGAAATGTTTTTGTAGGTACAAAAGACAGCTGCTATATCAACAGTACTAAATGGTACATGACAGCACCGAATCAAACAACTCTGTATCAAACAACTTTGACAATGATGTTTTGCAGTATAATTAAAACATTGCCATATACCATATTTTTTTGCCATATACCATATTTTTCTTCCACTAAATGCCCAGGGTAAGGGGCCGGGGTGAGTGAGGCACAGGGGGTGGGGGTGGGGGTGGGGGGTGGGGGGGCATTGCAATTTACACATCCTATAAAAAAAATGTCAAAGTCAACATATTCTTACATTTGAACTGGCGGTAAAAAAGGTCAAGGTCAACAACCCAAGGTCATCATTTGAACAATCTTGGTATTACTCAAGTATCCAATGCTACATACCAAGTTTCAAGGATATCAGTCAACTGGTTCAGGAGAAGATTTTTTAAAGGTTTTTACCATATATGGGCATGGTGGCGATGTTGGTCATGTGATCTCGACCAATTGAACATATTTTCGTTCCCTCTGCCCCTGGAGGTTCTGAACAAAATCTGGTTATAATTGCCTCTATGGCTTTTGTGGAGATGTTTGAAATTGTCAAAATATGAGAGTCCTGGGTCAAAGGTCGAAAGATGTTCTTGATCCCTTGTACTCATAAATCTTCGTGTACTTATTAAGATGATTGCCGGTATATAGACCAATTTTTAGGCCAAAATCTTCAAAATTTTTCATAAAATCTTATGTTATAGCATTTTCCCATATTTGACCTAGCTGTAAAAAAGGTCAAGGTCAACCCAAGTTCATCAATCTTAGCAGTACTCAAGTACCTGATGCAACATACTAAGTTTCAAGGAAATCAATCTATTGGTTCTGGAGAAATAGATTTTTTAAGCTTTTAACCATAATATTATATGGGCATGGAGGCCATGCTGGTCATGTGACCTGGAGCGTATGAACAAATTTTCATTCAATCAACCCCTGAAGGCTCTATATGAAATTTCATTACAATCTCCCCCGAGGTTTTTGAGGAGATGTTTGAAACCCTCGAAATATGAGAGACCTGGGCCAAAGGTCGAATACAGTAAAACTTCAATGGCTTGAACAGGCTTAATTGGGACCATGAAAATTAGTTCCAGCCAAGGGTAGTTCTAGCCATCCAGGGTCAGTTTCTATATAAAGTGACCTCTAAGGACCCAGGAACAAGTTCTAGTCAGGCAGGGTTAACGAGCCATAATTGGTTGTTAAGGGTCTTTTCATTCTTTTTTAATTAATAGAGCGTCAGTTTCCTGTGGTCTGTTCTGGGTCTGCACCCTTTGCAAATGCACTGTAGTCACTTTCTGATATCTAAAAAAAATAAATCTTCCTACATACTTGCCTAAAAAGGTCTGAGAATCTGAGTTGGCAAATGTTAATATTTTTTTAAGGATGACTTCTTTTTTTTCTTTTTCTTTTTTTTTGTTGAGGATTTTTTTTTTCATGTTTCATTAGGTGAAAAGTTGTGGTTGTACATCAATGAGGATTGTAATAATCCTTCCGCACATTGTGATTATATAAAATTCCGAAGCACTCTAGCTAATCAATAAAGCCTGTCATTTGATCTATATTAGTCTTGCAGTCATGCACTGAATAGCCAGAATGCTTTTATTTTCATTCAAACTGGAGCAGAAGCTGATTTGTCACAGATCAAAATTTTAATGGTCTGTCATTATCTTTCGTTTTGAATATAATGTGTGATTAGTTGTGAGTGCTTTGCACTGGGTATGATGAAGAAAGTGGCTTTATGATGGTTTCATCTGCATGCTTACACTTTCCCATAGGAAATGCTTCATCTACACATGTACACATTCTGTACTAATCCTATCTAATGCTCCGAGGGAGCGGGGTGGAGGGGAGGGGGGCAAAGTGGGTTGTTGTGTAGCTAATCAGCCACTGCCAATATGCCTCTAATAAACAATATTAAGGTGAATTGGTATACTTTCAGAAGAAGCAACTCTACTTTTTTTTGCCTCCCTTTTTCAAAATGGGGTAAATTCTTAAGGGAAAGAATTTGCTCTTCTAGGAGCAAATTCTTTTCTTTAAGAGTAGACCCCATTTCAAAGAGCTACATCAACAAGAGAAGCAAACAGGCATTTGTACAAGTTGATATAACGTTATTTTTGGAAAAGAGGCAGGAGGCATTTATTAGAGCAGTGCGTTTATTAGGATTAATATGGTAATGGGTTCCGGGCTACCAGACTGGTAATCCAGGGATCAGGAGCTGTTTGATTCTCTCTCCCCTCACTGACATTAAAGGAACCTTTGAAAATTGTAACTGTAGTACATCAGTGTCTCGCATTAGGTATGTATACATAGGTTTTAAAGGACCGTAATGCTGAGCTTATCTGTATAAATCACATGAGCCGCGACACAAGAAAACCAACAAAGTGGTTCTGCGCCCAGCGAAGACTCAGATCAGCCTGGGCATTCGCCCAGTCTGATCAGAGTCTTCGCTATCCACACGGAGGTAGCTTAGACCCTTAGTTACCCTTTAAGCGCTTAGCGAAGAGTCGTATAAGACTGGGAGGATGCCCAGGCTGATCTGAGTTTGCGCTGGGGGCGCATGCCACTTTGTTGGTTTTCTCGTGTCGCAGCTCACATATAGTATTTTGGATGTCTGAAAACAAGTGACAAACAATACACAGTTCCAAGCCACACCCAGAATGTTGAACTCTGATAGTGTATAGCTGGCCAATGCAATGACAACTTAGCACGTGACATAGTCTCACAAACAAAATCGCACGTGTTCAATGTCTCACATAAATCTGTGATTTTACCTTACAGTTAATGGAAGGATGTATACCTATTTAAAGTAGGCGTGGTTTTCTAAACTCTCTATAACATAAACTTATACAGGTGAAACAGGTACATGGACTCATCCAACACTTGCAGCCTGAATTTTTATATAACAGTAAATACAAGTTACAACTCAGTATAAGATAAATCTACCAAAATCTCAGTTGAAATAGACCAGAGCCCGTATTCATAAAACGACTTAAGTGGTTGCTATGCTGTTGCTAAGGCTAAATTTCTTTGAAGGAGATTCCCTATAACTATGAAAATTGCTCTGGAGGAACAGTCTTACAAAGACTGTTCCTCCAGACCAAATTTCATAGTTGTAGGGAATCTCCTTTATAGATATTTAGCCTTAGCAACTGCATAGCAACCACTTAAGTCATTTTATGAATACGGCCCCAGAGCCCAGTTGTTCAATCTAATGATGTTATTAATTAACGAGACATTAGTTTCAATAGTATTTTTTTGTATACATAAACCAGTGCCCTAGATAAGAGGGAGTATTTGGTGATAATTAGGGATAATTTTTGTTAATTCTGGATGAAAGCATATGTTGTGACCCCTCATCTGAACCGTCTCGCTGAGACGGTTCAGATGAGGGGTCACACCATTTGGTTTCATTGAGAAATAAAGAAAATTATCCCTCAATTATCATCAAATACCCCTCTTATCTACAGCTCTGATAAACACTGCCATTTTTTTGCCCCCCCCCCCCCCCCCCCCCCCCCCCCCCCCCCCACAAGATTCTCACATTTTTTCAGCAAAAACTTATTACTAAGAGTATTTGATTCTATGTGTACTAGAAGAATTAACAAATCCTCGACTAACGACTTTGTTGACCTAACAAAGCTATAAATAAGTAGGCTTGGGCTAAAACTCACTGACATCACATTAGGATGTTGATCTATCTAGCACAATCCTCTGTAATATTTTGCCCTTTTTTGAGCAATTGGTGGTGACAATAAACAAAATCAAATACCCGCCAAAGTCTTAGCATAAACCATTCTTGAGTTTCACAGCTGCCAAAAGTGTTACAGATAGACAGGTAGACAGATAGATGGATAGGCCTAAACCAATATGGCCCCTCAGTTTCTCTGAAGACATTTAAGTGATACTGAAAGACTGGAAATAACTTGCATTACTCATAAGACATGTTTGTAGACCAATGTCTCATGCTGCATGTGAATTGCACTTTAAGACCATGTAACCATAAATAATGCTTTTAAATCTGCCCTTACTAAGAAAAAGGATTACAACAAGGATTGTTGCCACATTGAAAAAGTTAAACCCAGTGTGCTAAATAGGTCAAATTATGTACTTTCAATATCATACACTTCATTATGTCACAATACGTGGTAAAAATACAATGTACAGAATAAAAATCCCATTCTTCTCCCTTTTGAGAATATTACATTACTTTATTACTTGGCTATAGTGCAGGTTGTGGGTTTGAATACTTAATGGGCCAGTCAGAAACTGAAAAACTCTGTCAACCCAGCAGTACATGGGTAGCTTGTTCAAGTCAGGCAGCATTGGAGAGGAATGACTTCATCTGTCTTATGCTGTGCAAAAAATATGTGTATGTGTGTGTCTTACACCCACACAGGAAACCTTCCTTCACCTATTCGTAATGCTCTATGAGGAACCAGAAAGCAAAATATTTTGTCATTTTTCAGAAATCTGTACTTTTTACTATTTGCAAATTCTATGACAGAATGTATGTATATCAATCAACATTTAGGCAATAAACAGGAAGGAAGAACAGTTGTTTAAAATGGTTTTAGTGTAGATGCATACACCACTGGGAGAGCCAAGGGACTTTTAAAGTAGAGGTGAAGGAGGTTTAAAATTGTCTTTCCTGATTAAGGCTTTTAAGTTAATGTGGTTAAGGCAGGGATGGTACTATGTAAGGAGGATTAACTTCCAGTGCCATTCTGTCTCTTGGTCACATAGTGTCATCATCTCCAGTCAGCCAATGAAATTATCATCATTGGTAATTCTGGTCCACTGATTGGTAGAATAAATTTTCACCCCTTTACCTGTACAGCTGGGTACCACCAAAAATAAAGTGCCACGGTAACTAAACCATGTTTTTTTGTCCAATACCACAGTACATACCACAATATACCAGAATCTCTTTTTATTAATATTCCTAACCGTCAGAGCCAGTTATTGGCTTAGATGGTCAAGAATAGTTCTGCAGTGTCCGCAGTGTTGCTTTCCCATCAGGGTGTGCATTGCAGGCGAAGTTGGGCGATAACTTCGCCTTGGGGCTCAAAACTTCGCCCTAGGTTTACCGAAAAGCGAAGTTCGAGTCGCCCTGTTTTTCTGGGTCGCAAGATCAATAATTCGTCAAAATGACTGGCCCTAGTATATCAAATTTCAATGCCAATTAACAGAGCCCCCTTTCATTTATCAGCCTTAATCCCCTCGCCGGCCCCTGATTGAGCTTTGATCTCGATAGGTGTTGCCGACATCAAGTCGGTAAAATTAACACCTCGGCAAAGCCAACGGTAGTACAGTTAATCCACTAAGTGACGAGCGAAAGAGCTTCCATCCCGCTACATTTTGCCGACTCAATCTATCCATCTGCTTTGGCGGCAGGTGTAAAGCGCATTCTGATCATGGCCTTCACTGATTTCTAACGTAATGGTATAAATTTTCTTATCTTTCAACTAGGGCGATAACGATCAGAGTAGATATGACATGACAGTACTCACTTAGGCAGGCTTCGAAGTTCAGAATGTTAATGCTGGCCGTGTAGACAAGTGCAGGACAGCACATCAGGTTATGTTCCACATTGATGTTCATAGAATTTTATGACTGCGAAAGTTCTGTGAACAGTGTAACCCCGACGCAGGGCTGCACTTTTCGCAAATGCATTACCCGAGACTTACTCATTCTCATCGAATCGTAGTCTACGTTGTTGTCAAATATTCAGTATCGTTTACGGGATGAACCGGCAAATGAACAATCTCATGTCTCAAAATAAAAAAAACATGCAAAAATTGGCGACCAGTGCGAGTTACGCATTTAGATCAATGCAAACGCAATTACTGAGCGTAAAACCGGTAGTGCAGTGGTTAAAGACAGTAACCATTGCTCGTTAATAGGTCAGACACAGTTGTCTAATCCCACTTGTTGATTTCAGCTTCAGATCAAAGGATGCCGCCTCTGACACATGCAACTCAATGTGTCAGATTGAATCGAGAGACGGGAGAAGGTATCTTAACCCAGACATACGCTGATAGCAAAGACTCGTATCAGCCTGCGCAATGGTGTTTCCTGACCGCTAGTAAGGTCTTTGTGATATGAGCGTCACCGTTACCCTTTGAAAAGCTAATACTTCCGAAGAAGCTTATCAGTCTGCACTCTTCGCATGTTCCATAAGATACATTTTATGTGGTACGGGTCATGAGTTCACCGGACTTCCCATGCAGCGACTGGACTGTCCGCTATGACTAAAAATATTTTCTATGTGTCGGGTAAAATAAGACCTTACGCCATCTGAAACTAAAGTTAATTAATAGATTGTTCATCGAGTTAGTTTTCATCAGACTTTGTGAGTGCGCATGCTAATCTGCGTCGTATGCACACGCCGTTAAGTACCTTTTAAAAGTAGCCTTCGAAGTGGTGAGATCGCTTCCACGCGCTAGGCATTGTGGGTGTGCAAACGTCCAAACCAGCCTGCGCAGTCTTGTCCAAATGATCAGGTTTTGTTTCAATATATAACTAGTTGTCTCGGAACAAAACTGCGCTATGTACGGTACTGGTATAGAATTAACTTGAGATAACTCAGACCGGCATTGAGCCGACGACCGAAATCGCGACTTCTAATCAAAGTTTTTCCATACAAACAAGCTATGGATCGGCGGAAGTTATATTATAGAGGAATAAAAAAACTCGGATCAGCCTGCGTATCCGCGCTATCAGAATCTTGTCTTTTCACATCAATATCTATGGCTGCTGAGAAATATCTAGCCAAGACATACACTCCGAACAGTCTCTGCAGATGCGCATGCTGTCGGAGATTTCATTGCTACATTCAGTGTCGCAACACACTGATCGTAAGCAAACTTCAAAGACACCGCTAGACACTAATAATCGATCGGTGGCACGTGCAGATTGTACAGGTGTGTCAGGAAGAAAGATACTTGTTGCGTATGCAAAGAAAACTGACATAGATCAGCCTGCAAGTCCACGCAGTCTTATCGGAGTCTTCTGTGCTCACATTAAACATGCATGAATGAACAACAATCAGTCTGCACTGATGTGCAAATTTATTACGAATTGGGCCGAGGAACAAAGTTACTGACAAGGTCATAACCTGTACTTTCAGTTTTGCGTTTTTACTCCGATAGGACATGAAAAAATTACAAACGTCCCACTTCGCCTTGTTTCTTTTGAAGTCGCTTGGCTTCAGCTGGAAAGCGACTTGATGTTGCTCGTTTTCTGGGTCCCAGTGCACACCCTGCCCATTTGGTGTTTTGGGGTATTATGTGGAGATTAATTGTGTCAGTTGTCTATAGATGCTAAAGCAGTTTAACAAAAATATTGACTAGTAATGTACATGCATTTGAGTAGAGGAACCCTGATTGTTTTTCTCTACTTTCACTTTTGTTTCTTGCGGAATCATAGACGTTAGATTTGATGTTCCATCCCCTGAACAATTAACTTCGGCATTGCAAGACTTGAAGTCCTACATATAAATAAATTATCAATAATTGTACAATTGGCTATCTTTTTCAGTCCAAAATGTTGCAAAACTTTGGCTTTTCCCTGAGAATTTTTCACAACAGAAAAAAATTCAGCCATTTTGAAACTTGCCAGTGCGCAGACACAGAGAGCATGTGGCGTGGCTTACTTGTTTTCTTTTCAAATTGATGTAATAACATGAATACAAAGACCAGATTTTCTGTTGCAATGATATTTCATAGTTTCAAAAATCAAAATATCTGATGTATGACACAAACATAATCAAACTCAGCAACTTCGGTCTCATGGAAATGGTCAATTACCTGTGGTGCCTCGAAAACTGGGGGTTTACCGGTATACCGTGCACCTCTACTGTACATGAATATATGCTATGTGCTGGGAACCAGACCCCCTCCCTACAGAGAAGTCCTGTTTTCAGCCTGATGTATAAAATGGAGATGCTGCTGATCGGGTATGAAACCCACCACCCGCACCCGCGCTCAAAACACACCACCGGAAATATTTATGGGAGCCTTAGGACTATTAAAAACAACTTTTTTCTGGACTTTCTGTGTTATAGATACGAAGACTTGTAAAAACAATACCTAATAAAAAAATCTTTGCTAACGACGGCATATTTTGGACGAAAAAGATATTTTTTGCATTTCAAGGGATATGAAACCCACCACCCGTCACCGGATTTTTTTTTTTAATTTTTCCCCGATTTAAGTATTAAAAAATGAATAAGTTTTTATTATTGCAATGTTTTATGACATTTAACTAAGAGAACATTAGTATTCCTCAACGATTTCTGAAAATTCGACTGATATTAAGAAATAATTAACGTTTTTTTTGAAAATATATTTCATTCTATAAATAAATCAGCGTTACGGCATTTAGCTAGATCACGAAACCGAAAGGTCCTGTAATGGTATCAGGACGTTTCGCGCCAGGGACGTTTCGTCCCAGGATGTTTTGTCCCAAACAGGCCTAAAATCTGGGACGATTCGTCCCAGGACGTTTCGTCCCATTATTATTTTATTAAAGGAGTGAAAGATAATTAACGATCAAATTATTTTAGAAATATACTTTTTGATGTCACAAAGAATAAAAAAGACTGATATTGGTAATTTGGTTAGTATTTTTTTCTAACTTAATGGGTCTCTTTGCTGTGTCTATGCAACTTCCTTTTGTCTTATGCCTCTTCTCCGCATCTTCCTTCACCTACACAATTGCTGCATAGCCTTGAAAAGGTCTTTGTCAAAGAAAACTTAAACTGATCTTCTTATGCAGAATTGTATTATACATGGCTGAAAAAACATAACATATGCTTAAATGCGCTTTCTTTCTTATATTACACGGTAACACATTTGTAACAACTGCTTGATACTAAATACAAATAAAATGATAGTATAAAGGACTGAGGATAGCTACTATTTATTTCAGAAATATAAAAAAAATATTTCTTGATGCTACATAAATCAAATAATATCAAATATTTTAGGGTTTTTTGGGCACCCTGTATAATGGGGCTTCCAAGGAAATATGGGACGAAACGTCCCAAGAAGGAAAATGGGACGAAACGTCTGGGGCGAAACGTCCTGGGACGAAACGTCTCTGGCGTGAAACGTCCCGCAGCCCCTGTAATACAAAAAATACCGAAAACAAAGATATCGACTGAAGTTTCACAACTGATATTTAAGTTACCTTACTTGAAAAATTAACTGGTTCACTCAATTAATTAAAAAATCAGTAGATTAAACAAGCATGCTATTAGCACTCCCGGTCCAGTGATGCATTCATCTTCATTCCAGGACGTTGCGGGTTATTGGTGTTTTCTAAGTGCCGTATTGGATATCTATTTTTAGAATGTAAACAATGTTGATAAAAATCTATTTTTTGCTACATATTTTACGGCTTTCAAATGATTGTCATATAAAAACTGATACATTACTGGTAAACAATTAGGAAAACATGAAAATCTTGAAAATGTAACCTGTTACTAAATCATAAATTGAAAATAACCTATAAAAATTTCCCGGTGACGGGTGGTGGGTTTCATACCTCTTGAAATGCAAAAAATATCTTTTTTGTCCAAAATATGCCGTCGTTAGCAAAGATTTTTGGCCGAGGATATCGGCACGACCGTTGTGCCGATAAAAATCCTTATCGGCAAGACGGTCGTGCGGATAAGAATCCTTATCGGCAAGACAGTCGTGCGGATAAGAATTCTTATCTGCACGACGGCGATCAGATACTCCATTACAGATGCTATGGTCTTTCTTACAATGGTTTCATACAACACCGTGTCAGCAATTCATATGGAGGATGTTAAATAACTTTAAAAATGGTATAAAAGCATCTTATGGCCATCTTTTAAGTTGTTAAAACGTCTGAGAACCGGCTCCCAGCTTTACCGCTAACGGGGGCAATCTTATTTTGGGCATATTCCAGTTCGATGTGCACAGGTTGTATCGTTTATACATATGTATGTTAAAACGTATTCAGTCAGAGTGACAGTATGAGTTAGCACTAAAAAATTGGTTTAATTACCATTTTTTAATTTAAAGAAATTTTATTTGTTCTGCTTATGTACAAATCCTGAGATTTCAAAAAATAAATAAATAAACAACAACTAATAAGTGCAACCCAACAATTGTTATATCTGACAATATTTATCAGACAAGTCAGAACTGACTTTGACCGACAAGTTATTAAGAGAAAGTTAGGCAGGATTTATCAGACTAACTGTCTTTAACTTGTAGGTCAAGGTCAAAGATTTATTTTACTTGTTGGACAATGGCAAAGATTTTTTGACTCATTTTATATCAGTTAAGTCTGCTACAATAAATTTGATTTTGCTCAATAATACATTTACATTATGTAATGCTATTTATTAATAGGTTTCGATATTTTCCTAAAAGGATTTATTAGTCTAGATTTCTTTCAGTAATTTGTCAGTCAAAATCAAAGATTAGTTTCTATTGCTAATTCAAATCAATGGTTTATTTCAACAATTTTTATATTGGTAACACATATTATAAATTTATAAATTTAAAATGATTGGAATGAGACGGAATTAGGCCGTAAACACAATATTGACAAAAACTTTGCTGGGGAAAAAAGTCTGACACAAGCGGGTCACAATAAAATATTTTCCCGATTCAGCTTATCTGTCAAGGTCAAAAATTTGTTTGAAATAAGTTAATGTCAGTAAACAAAATAAACTATTAATTGGCAAATGTTTTATGCGACAAATGATTTTTCTATTTAAATAAAAAAAAGAAAATAAAATAAAAAAAAAATACTACGTGGAGTCTTGAACCCGGGGCGCAGGTTTACAAGGCCGCGCACATTGCCACTGCGCTATGGTCGCTGATAGTCCGATCGTGGATTGTTTTAGACCTATAATCTAAATTACTTAATGTCAAATGTTCAATATACAGCTGTTGTCATACCCACATCGGACTGTGTATTACTGTAATAAACTTGTTTTAAACGTTAACCTGATCATCCGACCCGATAAAAAGTATTCAGCAATTGATGTTGAAATATATAATTCGTATTTTCGCAATTATTCGCCGGCTCTATGTTCGACAGTCAAAAGGCTTCCATGATGAAATATAAGAAAAATAATTGAAATTAACATTGTGTGTTGTGACTCAAATACTTAAGAACAATTATTTCCAAACAGAAATGAAATAATATTATTATACCATAATAATAATTCTCAGAATGATTGCAACTTTGTCTAATAGAATATCTGACCGCCGTCGTGCGGATAAGGATTCTTATCGGCACGACCGTCTTGCGGATAAGAATTCTTATCGGCAAGACTGTCGTGCCGATAAGGATTCTTATCCGCAAGACGGTCGTGCCGATAGTCACTCCCAAGATTTTTTTATCAGGTATTGTATATACAAGTCTTCGTATCCATAACACAGAAAATCTAGAAAAAAGTTGTTTTTAATAGTCCTACGGCTCCCATAAAAATTTCTGGTGGTGGGTTTTGAGCACGGGTGCGGGTGGTGGGTTTCATACCCGATCGATGCTGCTATGTAACGAGAAGAGATAATGTGTGCAAGAGGGGCAATGTTTAATCCCCAGATTTATATTTGGCAAAACACTGAATGGGTAAGTACCAGCTGTGTGGAGAATGAATGTTCTTATATATATTCTTATCCAAATTACCTATATATTCATCTGTCTATAGGCACCAACATTAGCTTCGACGTAATGTATCTGTATCGTCGATGTATCCAACTTCGTTATGCATAAAACTTCGTTAGGTTTCATCATCTTCCTGTCCCGCACGTGAGGTCAAGGCTACCACGTGTATCTGTTGGTAAACATTGAGCTCGAGAACGGTCAAAGTTGTTCGGCTGTTTTCCAGTGCACTATGTTTTTCAAGCAAGTAAGTACTGAGCAATCAAATTCTACATGCTTAAAATTAACAATTCTCACTATTACTTTTTTCTCATGGTGTTAAAATACCCACAATTTCCTAGATTTTCAGTTTTTCACTTTGTTTGCTGAACGCATCATTCGGATGACTTCTATAGCGGGTTAAAATCCAACACCGATCAAAAAAATATTTTAGGCCAAGCCAATTTTACATTCAGTTTCATGTCCCTATCCTTAGGCTCAAAAATGGAAAAAGTGACTCTTTTTTAAATGAATAAACGCTGTAGCATGTTTATATTTCAGCAGTTTATTAATTAATATGAAACAAATTTAACAAACAATAGAAAAACTTATAAAACAGAGTAAAGGCAACATGCTGAATGGTAGTAACCTGAACCAAAACAATCAAAGAAAGTAATTCCCCAAGCAGGCCCCTCTACTGACGAATCAGAGATAGACGAAACTGAAAAATGTTGTGTTTGCTCTAAATACACCCCTGATCAAGTCAGAAATTCTTTGGACATAAAGTTCACCAAGTGGTTACAGTGTACAAACTTGGAATGAAAGCACTGGGTCCATCTTATATATTGCACCCCTATGAGAGCTGTGAAGAGAGACATTATCTTTAACTTTACTCACTGCCCAGAAGACCCCCCCTCCCCCCCCCCACCCCCCTGAAGAGTAACTCTCCCCATTCAGATTTGTAAATAGTGTGTTAACTGTTTTAGTTGGAAATATTAATTTTTGAATTTGTTAAAATTGTTACTGTTGGACTTAATAAATAGAGAGTACAGTCAAGGGATGATTTACAAAAGATGGACCCTGGCATTGATCTGAACCAAAAGTAATGGTGAGTAAAGAAATAATGCCTTACAGTTTTATTATTTTTTTATTTTTTTGTTTTTGTTTTGTTTTTGATATAGTAAATTTATTTTGGAAAAATCTTACAACGAAAAAATAATAACCTTGGCCTAATTGAAGCATGGCTAATTAGCATAAATGTCACCCAAACGAAGTTTTATGCACCTCCCATTGTTTACAAGATGGCGGACACACGCTAGCCGAAGCGTTGAAAACAATAGAAATTGGAATCGCAGGGTCATTATTTTCGCCATTAATGTTGCCAGAGGTATTGATTCATCGGGTAATGGTGGATTAAATTGTGGCCGCCATATTGTCTATTGCCGAAAACCGCGTATACTCTTAGGGTACCGAAGTTTCATGCATCGAGGATACGAACTTTAGTGAGGACGAATCTTCTCATGCGATTTACTCTTGAATTTTCATTTCTCTTACCATGAATATTGCTTTGGGGCCTCCTCTTCAAGCGTCTCGTGTGATCTTCTTGAAAAACCGAATTTACCAAAGAGGCATCCCATTGTTTTTGCCTTTGAAAGTGATGAGATTTATTGATTTAGAAAGCTTGACATGACTTTTCTTGTTGCTAAAATTAAGCAGCGCCGCACTTTGCTCTTTCAAACTGTTGATTGGTTAAAAAATTCAAGGGGTAAAAACTGCTACCTTATCCTTGCGGTATTGCTAAACACTTCAAGATACCCACAAGACACCCTAACCCAAAAGTAATGCTTTTGTACACATGAATTAAATGGATAAGGGACAAGTCATTTATTATCATTTGGGGGGGCCGGGTACATATAGGGGACGGTGGTCAGAATTTGTTTTGGTGATGTACTATTATTTGGCTGATATACTGGGGATGGGTTCAGGGGGGGACAGTAGAAATTCTGGGTTCGCACCAAAGAAACTTTTCTCACTTATCAAAAACAGTAGACAGGATGATCGGGGTATATCTTTGCTGAAAGACAATACAGACGGTACATTACACAGTGACAATGTCAAAAAGGCCAATCTTTTGAATAAACAATTCCAGTCTGTTTTTACATGCTTATCCCCACTTAGGCTAGGGCAGCTATGCACTCAGAGCATTCAGGGTTTGTTTCAAGAAAATCTTCCAGCTAACCTAAAACCCTCATGCCCTTCTATGCCGGAAATTAACATTGACATCAATGGAGTTCTTAAACTTTTGTTTAATCTTAATCCTGAAAAGGCTGCTGGGCCTGATTCAATAAAACCTATTGTGCTGAAAGAACTAAGGATAGAGATTGCCCCAGTTATCTGTTTGCTGTTTGAGAGATCCCTTCAAACTGGCCAACTACCCTTGGAATGGACAAAAGCTCAAGTGTGTCCCCTTTTTAAGAAGGGGGATAAAACAGACCCTGTCAATTATAGGCCCATCTCCTTGACATGCATTGTGTGCAAGGTGATGGAGCATATAATTGCATCCAACATTTCTAAACACCTGACTCAGCATGATGTCCTTTATGAATTACAACATGGCTTTCGGGAAAAACGCTCCTGTGAAACGCAACTTATTCAGCTTGTGGAAGACCTTGAAAGGCAGCTGACTTTGGGAAAGCAAACAGATTTAGTTCTTTTAGACTTCAGTAAAGCCTTCGACAAAGTGAATCACTTGAAATTATTATTTAAACTTTCGAACTTTGGCATTAAAGGAAACACTCTGAAATGGATAAGGTATTTCTTGATTGGTCGATCTCAAACTGTTGTACTGGATGGGGAGTCTTCAAATGAGGTTCCAGTGACCTCTGGGGTACCCCAGGGGTCTGTATTGGGCCCGCTCCTCTTTCTGTTGTACATAAACGACCTTCCTGAAAATGTACAATCTCAAGTTAGGCTCTTTGCTGATGATACCGCTGTTTACTTGACTGTATCTAGTTCAGGGGACAGTAGTGTACTCCAGTCCGATCTAGACATTCTGCAGAACTGGGAACGAACCTGGGACATGGAGTTCAATCCAAGTAAATGCCGGGTGCTCCATATTTCTAGGTCCAAAAACCCGTTAAGGTCAAAATACTATATGCATGATCAGGAACTGGAGGCTGTAGATGCAGCCAAGTATCTTGGGGTAAGCATCAGCACAGATCTTAGCTGGAACTCTCACATAAACAATATAACTGCTAGTGCTAATAGAACTTTAGGCTTTGTAAAAAGAAATGTGAAAACAAAAAATGAAGAAATTAAAACACTGGCATATAACTCACTAGTAAGACCGCAGGTTGAATATGCGTCTTCTGTCTGGAGCCCATACACGAAAGAAAATATAGAGAAAGTTGAAATGATTCAACGAAGGGCAGCAAGATGGGTATCCAATGATTACTCTCCCTACAGCAGCGTGACAGAAATGATGAGTAACCTTGGATGGCGGTCGCTTGAGTGCAGACGTTACGATGCGCGTCTCGCTATGTTTTATAAGGTAGTGTATGGCCTGGTTGCTATTCCCGTTCCGTCATATTTCGAACAGCCCACCAGATATACTCGTCACATGCATCCTCTCTCTTACAGACAGATCCATACATCTGTCTGTTATTATCAGTATTCATTCTTTCCCATGACTATTGTACTATGGAACAGATTACCAGCTGATCTCGTCCAAGTTTCAGATCTTGACTCCTTTAAATTAGGAGTCAGTAAGATCAGTCATACCCTCCCCTAAACATAAATACTGTTTTTATCCTGATTTTAAACTCTTCTTAACACTAACCCTTTCATCTATATTTCACCTTTCTTTTTATCTTTTTATTCTGCACTATCTCACTTTTTACTTCTTTTACTAACACACCATGCGTGGTGAAATCCAAATAATACCCGAAAGGGGGTTGTGGATCATGTCAAGATAGATAGATAGATAGATACTGGAGAGGGGAGGGGAGGGGGAGGAGTAAATCAATAAGCCTTGGAGCAGGGTGGTCATATATTTTATTAGGCATAAGGGGGGGGGGGGCTCAGAATTCTTCTATAAATTAATGCTGTATGTGTCATATCACCTCTACAAGTGCCTTGTCTTCAGCATAGCTATTGTGGCTTCTGGGGGCTGTGCCCCCAGACACCTGCCCCACCCATTAATATTATTAAGAGTTTTATTGAGCATTCAACAGCAAATTTCAAGATGGCCATAAGCAGACAAAATTTAAACAGACCATTAATCTGCATGATTAATTAACATGTCAGAAATAGAAAATGTTCTTTGTGTTTCATACAGGTTTTGATTGAGATCAGTATGACATAAAATAGGTAATATGGTGTGTGTGAAGGGTAGCTGAGGTGGGTGGGCGGGGTGGGGGTCATAAACTTTTTTGTCACCTATCGTGGGGGGGGGGGGGAGGGGAGAAGGTGGGGGGGGGGGGGGGTCGGAAAAAAATCTGGTGAGACGTGGACGTGGGGTGGGTGTCGGAAAATTTATGGTGAATCATATGAAGATGTACCCCCCACACACACACCTGATAATAAATGACTCGTCCCTAAGTTAATTATTCACACAATATATTCTTGAATATCCTATTTTATAGCCAATCACCAATTTAAGACTATGTAAAATAGCTGCTCTTTTCCCTGTTGTATATTTTCCGTCACCCAAGGTAACTCAGGCAACAGGAGAAATACTCTGGATCTATGATATGGAATGCCATCCCTGAGTATGTGAAACAAAGTTCTTCTGAGGCTATGTTTAAAGCAAAATATCTGCATTTGGCTAATACCCAGAATTAATTATACATTTTAAGGGCTATTAATGTATTCGTTTATTTTTTTTTCTTTAAATTTTGAAGTTTTTGTGGTCGGTGTGCATGTGTGTGTGTTTTGGGATGTTTGGGTACACCGCCATATTTTCTGCCATTTTGCTGGGTAGAACAGCTTTTGTGACTTCCTGTTTTGCTTGTTTGTATAATATAGCCCTTCCAAAATGGGATTTATTCTTGAAGGAAGGAATTTGCTCATATTGGAGCAAACTGTGTTCTTTAGAACTTGGCCCCTTTGGAAGGAAAAAAAAAGAGAATGGTACAGCTACTTCCCCTGAGGTCTGCCCATATTCTTTAATTTGCTGTTTCTGTATATTATGGCATTGCCTGTAAATAACTGTTTGTGTTTTGAGATATTTGGGTACACCTCCATATTTATATTTTCTGCCAATTTGCTGGAGGGAACAACTTTTGTGCCTTCTTGTTTTGCTTGTTTGGATGACATAGCCCTTCCAAAATTGGGTTTGTCCTTGGAGGAAGGAATTAGCCCTTATAGGAGCAAATTCTGTCCTCTTGAAGTTAGCTCCTTTTGGAAGAAAAAAGAATGGCAGAGCTACTTCCCCTGAGGTGTTTCCATATTCCTAAATTTGTTGTTTATGCATATTAAGGCATTGCCTGTAAATAACGGTTTGTGTTTTGAGATATTTGGGTACACCTCCATATTTTCTGCCAATTTGCTGGGGAGTGCAGCTTTGGTGACTTCCTGTTTTACTTTTTTGGATGACATAGCTCTTCCGAAATGGAGTTTGTCCTGGGAGGAAAGAATTTGCTCTTATAGGAGCAAATTCTGTCCTTTAGAACTTGCCCTCTTTGGAAGGGAAAAGAACCCAGAAAACAAGACAAAAACAAAAACAAAAACAAAAAACGGCAGAGCTGCTTCCCCTGAGGTCTGTTTGCTGTTTCTGTATATATTATTGCCTTGCTTGTAAATGTCTGTATGCATGTGATTCAAAGAGGACCCCAGGGAAGATTGGATGTACATCCAACTGGGACTCCTCTATAAATAAAATCATTATTATTATTATAAACAGTTCAGTAAATTATGGTGACTAGTGTAAACATATTTACACTTGAAAAATGCAGTGAGTGTGTTTGGGTGGCAGAGTAACTTAGGTAACATAGTGGGTAGGCGCTCACTGTTGTAACCCTGTTATTTTGATAACATGATAATATGGATAACAACAGTGAACAATGAGGCCTTTACAAGAAAAATGTTGTCCTTTTAATTAAAATGTATATCGCAGTGACAGTGGCTGGGCAACAATGCGACATAGTATACCAAGGGTACTCGTGGGAAGATTTATATTATAGTAAATTCTGATCATATTATTTAGGTAACACGGTCATTTGGGTAACAGCAGAACTGGCTGTGTTGAAGCATATTAGGGAGACAGGATAACAAGGTAATATATCCCTCACCCTAATTTAACTCTTTCTTGAGTTCAGTGGTGTTACATCGAGTAGAGAAGTAGTTTTATTTCATATCCATATTTCTGTATGCCTGTGAATCGTGGACCTTGACAGCACAATTAGATAAAAGAACGCAGGCCTCTGAGATGAGATGCCACCCAAGGTTATTGAACATTTATCAGATGACGTCGCAACTGAGAGTGTAATAAAGCCATGCATTAAAAACAATAATCCACTAGTGGATTAAATATGCAAATTACGTCGTAACGTTATACGTTGACGTCAGTTAAAACGTCTTGTTTTCTAATGGCGAAATCGTGACGTTTTGGTGCAAATTTTGCTAATAAAATGCGATTTTAGTGTCATATGATAAATAGAATCTTGCATTCGTGCTCCTGTATTATTGAATTTATTAAACTCGTTGGGGAAAAACCGATAAGATGCTCGGCAAAGCCTCGCATCTTATCTTTTCCCCCAACTCGTTTAATAAATTCAATAATACATGAGCACTCATGTAAGATCCTCTATTTCCTAAACGGACAAGGTAACTAATGAGGATGTTCGCAGAAAGTGGAGAATATGACACACTCCTGACAACGGTCAAGGAACGGATACTCAGGTGGTTTGCCACGGCTTAAGGTCTTCTGGTTTAGCAAAGACGTACGATCTACAGGGCATAGTGAAGGGAAAAAGAAGAGAGATACAAAAAAAGGCTGGGAAGACAATATTAAAGAGTGGACCGGGATAGATTTTACCAGCTCAACTAGGGCAGCTCAAAACAGGAAAAGGTGGAAAGGGATCGTTGCGAAGTCATTTGTGGTGCCCCAAGGACATTGCGAGGTTTTGGGATAAAATAGATAGAAATATAAATAATGGAGTTTTAAATTATGGGATCTTGGGGTGTTGAGTAGCATCATGTCCTGAGATTTTTATTCTGTAAGGAGAACCGCTAATGACAATGTATTATGCCTCAGTTTTAGATTAAATGATTTAGTAATTATGCGACTTTAATGCTGGCATCGTCATATGATTAAAAAAAAAAAAAAAAAAAAAAAAAAAAAAAAAAAAAAAACCCTGGCCCAAGTAATCTATTACTGACCGTTCTAAGGCGGCATTTCTATAGTGGTTCCTCAGTTTTAAGTGTTTGTATGTGCGCTTGTCCGTGGTCTTCTATCAAAAGGGTCACCTGTATAGCTGCCCATTTTAATTTTCTGTTTTGCTTTGTAATTCAAAATAGAAAATGGGTTAAAGTAGATGTTACTGTTGTTTTCAGTTGGGGTAGCTGAATGACCACCCGTTTCGGAAAGAGCTGTACATTCGGTTTACTGAGCGTATCTTTCGTCAATATGTGCATATGCTTCTTTCCCTTTTGGATTTGAGAGCGGGATTTTTTTCGGGGGGGGGGGGGGGGGGCGGGGGGTGGTGTGGGGAAGGGGGTCTGATTGTACCGGTAGTTCCTTGTCATTGCCTATCTTTTTACTTTTTTATGCATACGTCTAAAGCCCCCCTCCCAACTCCCACCTCCTCCCTTTTTGACGACTGCTGATCAGTGGTGGACATTTTTTTGAAAATGAAACTGAATGGGAATGTGTATAATGCCGAAGAAATTAGAAGACAATTTTCGAGGCAATCGATATTGAAAATTATCTTCTTCCATGGCGCTTGTTTTCTTTAGCCACAACACGACAAAACCAACAAAGTGGCACGTGCGCCCAACGAAGACTCAGATCAGCCTGGGCATCGGTCCAAGCCGATCAGGCATGAATGAAGCATATAGACCTTTAGCTACACTTTAAGCACACCGCGAAGACTCTGATCAGACTGGGCTAATCTGAGTCTTCGCTGGGCGCACAGGCCACTTTGTTGGTTTTGTCAGGTCGTGGCATTCTTTTATATATATAAAAAAACCAAAGAGAGCCTTCTATTTTCGACTCTTTAGATTATTCCTTGCTTCCATAAGAAAGTGTTTATCTTCACTGCTGCTAGTTTTAAGTTGCATGGCTTGTCGCCATTTTTGCAAAGGGGGACAACCTTTGTGACTTTCTGTTACCTAGGTGATGAAACTCTACTGGATTCCATGGGGGAAGGGAGGCAAAAGCGAAAAATGACAGAATTACGTTCTCTCCCTGAAAGTGTATCCAGAAACTTTGAATCTGTTTGGCGATCATAAAAGTCTCTTCAAACTTAATTATAGTGCAGTTCAGTTTTCTTATGCTTTGCGGTGAATGGGCCTTCTGAGAGTCATTTTGAGAATGAGTGTTGTTTCTTTTGTGCACTTCTTACTTCCAATGTATCTTATTCATCTTCACTTCAGCAGGTGTTAAGTGATGTGTGCTATAGGGCTGGGACGAGTTGTGTGTTATAGGGCTGGTACCTGAGGTATCCCACATCGCCCGCCCGCCACCCGCCTCTCCACATCTTCACCTGATTGAAATTAGCTTTGTTGTATTACAAAATGTATACTCCGGTCAAAATTTTACCTTGAAACGGGCTATCCTAACATCTTACGCTCACTGTTACCAACTGAGATGTGCCTTAGCAACTGAGCAGCCATGCAGGATAAGACGAAATGGAATACTTACTATTGCCTTTTTCAACTCAAACACACTCACAGACTCGTCAATCTTACTATTAATCTTTCGTTTTTATCAACGTATCTTTAGAATCGGTAGACTGCATCAGGTTGTATATGATTATGGACACATAATTTCAATGGAAAAACAAGGGTGTAGCTGCCTATGCTCAAATACGCATGTGCGTATTGAAATTTTGTCAAACGGACAAAATTTCAACAAGCACCTGTGTATTTGCATTCTGGAATTTTATAAATTGGGTGGGGTAAGATTTCAATACCAGCTGCCAAAAGACTTGAAAAAAAATACGTATGAACTATATCAGGGGTTTGACTCGTTTGACTTCCCCTTCCCAAGGAGAAGTATAACATACAGTTGTGCATATCATGTAATATGTCCCTGACACATCAGGTATTATCATTGTTCAATGATCTTAATAGCCAGTTGTCAGCATGCATGCTCATATTCAATATTACTATCACTCTCAAGGGTGGAAGCTTGAAAGACAAGCGCGGTAGCTCAATGGATAGTGCATCTGACTCTAAAGCCAGAGGTCGTGGGTTCGATCCCCGCCCGGGGCGAAGTCTTCCTATGTCCGAACGCGTTTTTTTTTTCTAGCATCATTTGCAGGGATGGTGTTAACAAGTGTGCCGTCCTTCGGATCGGGACGGTAACTGGAGCCCCCCTGTGCAGGGAGAGTCATCCGCTGTGCAGATTAAAGATCCCTACTATAGCTGCATGGCTATATGTAGACTTTCGTCGTGGAACACCGGAGTGTACACAAGTACACAGTCTGTGCCTCCCATCGGGGGTTAAGATGTAATGGAAGATAGATAGATAGATAGATAGATAGATAGATAGACAATTCCTTAATGTCAAGTTCTTGTTCAACTGTTCAAGCGCCAAGCAAACAGTAAACTGCTATGTTAACATAAGATCAAACAGACGTAAGAAATTACCCACTGGATACTCATCCTCCCCGGAAGGTTCCCTTATTTCTGCTGCTGAGTGTGTAGAGGAGTCAGTTACTCACTAAGTTTATTTCTCTTGTAAGGGCTAGGGACAACCTTCTCTTATCACAGGTCTTGGTGAACAATTGTCCTTGGACAATCACAAGTAAACAATTCTGATTCTGATAGTTTATTCCAACTTAATCAGATTTTCACACATTTTTGGGTATGTGATGATATGTGGTGTTTCAACGGACCGCACCCGCTGTACTTTTCTCTTTCGGGGGTTTTACCCTCATGCGGTGTTCATGTTCATTTTTGCACTTATGAGATTATCCAGGGTTCGATACCATGTAAGACACTCGAGAAAGCGCAACGTGAAAATCCGATATTGTCAGTTTTTACAAGCTGATTTACTGTAGAAATTACAGACAGTAGATCCAAATATTATTCATTTTAGCTGTTCAGGATAAGTTGGGGAATGAATCGGGGTCGTTTCGCCCGTCGGTCCGCCTTGGACGTTTCGCCCCCATGGTGTTTCGCAGAACTGCACTGTTGATAGCAACCAGTGTTAGCCCTTTAATCAACAGCTCAGTGTCATGCCAGATAAGGATCAAACATTGCCCATATTAACACAGGCATATACAAGTGACAGGATTTGTTGTAATTCTAGCATTAAGGGCTCCTGAGTTGCTGCATGCTTTGATTTTTTTCTGTCTTGTTATGAAAATCTAGAAAATAGGTAGAAATAGATGGTCATTAATTATTATGTTTACTGCCACGTTTTGGTTTAACTTGTTACACACAGAAGGTATTATTTTTGATATGCAGTAACCATTTTAAGTCTTTTACGTATGTTAGTAGGTAGTTGCTAAGGGCTAACACTGGTTGCATAATATAGGACAAATATATCCACATGGTTTTCAACAGATCTTGAAAGTCAAACAACCATGCTTTACGTTACTTATCGAGGTCTGAATACCTTGTAGGATATCAAGAATATTATTCGTGAATCCAATAAAAGGTTCTAAATCTGCAAAGAAATGGTTGCTATAGGCTTCATCTGGCTGCAAAGGATATGTCCTTTGACAGGTTTTAGCTGTGCTTCAGAGATTTCAAAGTTTGATGATGATTAAAGATATTCCACATGGAGCTCCATCAAAACTTTCACATCTGATAGAAGGTCGTTGCTAGGGGCCATAGCTCATAATTATTTACTCTGAACATTGCAAAGGAAGACATGATTTTGTGTTTATCATGTGTTTTAAACAAATAGTATAAAGCAATCTTACTCCTAGTTCCAAGTTTGTTAACAGTTGGTTTGCTAAGGGCTCAAAATGGTTGCCAAGGACAAATATATAGATTTTATTTAACTGATTAAAGTATATTAAAATATCACAATTCTGGATTTTATATTATCACAACTCTTTTGATAATCACAGTTAGTTCATTATAAGGAAATGACTAGAGTCACATACGAAGAATTGATTTCAATAAAAATTTAAATTTTGGTGACTTCACAGGTATGCTTTTTTACCACATTTGTCTGCTCCGAGCATGCGTTAACAATCCAGTTTTGGTCACCCAGAGCATGTTCCAGTGTGCACGCTCGGCATAAATTGGAAAGCAGATAAATAAAGTAACCACGTGCTCGTAAAAAAATGCAAACGGTGCGCAGAGCAACCACGGGAACCTGCTCAAAGTATATAGAAACTAGGATTGTGTGTGTGTACTGGGCGTCCCCGTTGTAATAAGGGTATACTAAAAGTTAGTGTCACGGATTATATACAGCTAGACTATACAGGTGTAGACTATATACAGGTACACATGCTCTAAAATGCAATTTTCGTCGTTAGCGCATGCTCGGGGCAACCATAATTGGGCAGTTAACGCATGCTCGGAGCAGCCATATGTGGTATAAAAACATAGCTCGACTTCAAACAGATTGTAGATAACTTTCACCACACACACTTGCGGACCATGGGAAAAATCCAGTGAGTCGTCATGGACAATACTTACCCATCAATGGATCTGGCACCGGAGTGTTACTGTCAATGAGGCTTCTCCACGAGCCCCCCCCATCTCTCGAGGAACAGTGCTCCCAGGGCAGATGGTGAACCACAGATATGAATGGTGAAAATTAAAAAATGAATTGAAATGCCAACTAGGGTGAATTTTGAGGCCAAAAATGAAGGGAAAATAAATATGCACGAGCCCTAATATTAAATAGAGCTTGAAACTAAGTACCGAAGTAGTATGTATGTTGAAGAAAGCTAGGATAACCCATGAAAGCCCAAAGGCTTATTTCCAATGGGGTCTTATTTCCAATGGGGTCTAGTGTGATATACAACTTACAGAAAAAAAGTTTTCTGGTAAAAATGCTTTCCTGTTTAGGAATAGAAACAGAGAGTGTATGTAAAGCAGAATTGTGTCTGTTCTGGTGTCTGTAAAAAAGCTTTTTGCTGGGTCAGAAATCATTATTATTACACTCTTTGATTATTCAAGGCATCATATAAGTAAAATTTAAATTGTCTTGAATGCATTTAATGATCCTTGACATTGAAATGGAAAGTAGCACAGACTCAAGTAGTTTCCCACTGGGCACACAATGCTGAATCAATATATCAAAATAGGGCTCAAATAATGCTTTTCACCAATATTGAGCACTTCATAATTAACCCCAAAACAATACCTTTAGGGGAAAACCTTATATTAATAGTGCGTTCCAGTAATTACGGATGCGTTCCAGTGTTTTGGTGCATTCCGGTATCTCTATGGACTGTAATTACCAGTTGTGTACTCTCTCTTAACCTGTTAACCACAGGGTATAACCGATTCTTCCAATTTTCGCTTCCTGCAGAGACTGTACATCATATTTGGCTTCCACCGAGACTGTCCATGATCTCTTGCTTCCTGCCGAGACTTCTGTACATGATAAATGGCTTCCTGCAGAGACTGTCCGCATGATTCTGTTTCCTGCGGAGGCAGGAATCGATTATACCCTGTGTTAACCTGGGTGGCAAGACAATGGTCCAATGGATTTGGCAGGCCCTGCAGCTGATACATAATTCAGTGCAAGATTTTTGTACCAGACATCTCCAAATCTGGCTGTCCTGGGGCCAAGTAACTGCTGGGGAAGGCAAGGGTTAAGTATGATGGTTTTAACATAGCCTTGTCTCTGCTGTGCAGTGCATATATGGGGCTTTTGATTAGCTGTTAAAATAAATGTGACAGTGGTAGCAACCTCAACTGTTGAGCTTAGTCAGTAGGCGCTGGTGCTTCTAACAGGAATTTGATCAGATATCAAGAGTATCAGGACAGGGGGCACCCTTTTAGGGGCAGGGGGCAGCCAAGGGCACCCCCTGCTGCCCCAATTTTTTTGGCAGTTATGTGGTTCTGTTGCTTATTTTTTGTAGTGTCTCCTAGAAAACATTTTCACACCTCACTGCTACATTGAATCACAAACCATTTGTTGGCATGATAAGTAGAACTTCAATGGCTCGAACCCTGATGGCTTGTTCACCCTGCCTGGCTAGAACTTCTGTCTTGGTCCCTAGAGGTCACTTTATATTGAAACTAACCCTGGATGGCTAGAACTACCCTTGGTTGGAACTAATTTTCATGGTCCCTAGCATGTTTGAGCCAGTGAAGTTCTACTGTAATTTGCTGAATGTGTAAAGGATGAAAGGAGACACACTTTCACACTTTTCATCATAAAATTGTCGTGACAGATTGGAATCAGGACAACTCGCCCCAAAGACAACTCGTCCCAAGACAACTCTCCCCACAAAAATCTGGCCCCAAGTCAGCTCACCCCACTTTCAGAAGACAACTCACCCCACTTTCAGAAGACAACTCGCCCCACATTCTCAGGCACACACCTTACTATAATATCTACGTTCTTGTCCCAGGTCCCTTTAGCGCCTAACGGGACAGGGTTTTGACAGATTTATGAGGTAGGGCAAGCTGTCTTTTGAACTTTTGGTGAGATGCCTTCTGAAAAGGGGTGGGGGGTCGTCCAGCGCAGAATTCTTTAAAAGGGCAAGTGGTCTCAGAATGTGGGGTGAATTGTCTTGGGGCGAGTTGTCTTTGGGGCAAGTTGTCTCAGAATGTGGGGGGACTTGTCACCGGAAGGTTGGGCGAGTTGTCTTTGGGCGAGATTTTTGTGGGACAAGTTGTCTTTTGGGTGAGTTATCAGTAATTCGACTGATTATGTTGTTACGTTTCAAAATATGATCATCTTCATCGTACCAAATTTCAAGACATTTCAGACATCAAACAATTGGAACTGCTTTGTATGCCAAAATGGTTTTATAAAACATCCCCAAAAAGAGTACAAATAAACCAGTCCAAAGCTACTAATGGATCCATTAAGAAAATGACTGAGGTATCCAAAGACAATAAGCTTTTAGAAGCAGCTCTTCTATTTTTGCATCCCTTTGCAGTAGGGGCCAGGTCAACTCTTAAATGAAAGAATTTTTTCCTGTATGAGCAAATTCTATTTCTTAAGAGTAGACTCTACTTCATAGAGCTTCCTGAACCAGAGAAGCAAACAGAAATTCATGCAAGTTGATAAAGCACTATTTTCGAGAAAGAGGCAGGGGCATTTATTAGACAGGGGTTTCATTAAGAGGCGGGAGGCGGGGATTTCCCCCTTCTACTTTGTCAAAATTAGACCTTTTCCCCCTGCTACTTATGATAAATTTGTATGGGGGTTATAGGGAAAACCTAGAAAATCTCCCAGCGACTTTGCCTTAACTGCCAGATGTCAAAAATCTTAGTGAAACCCTGTTAGAGCAGGGGTGTGTATTAGGATAAATACTGGATACACATACTGCTGTGTGTTGTTGATAAAAAAGACTTGCACACTAGAACCCTTATGTAACTGAACACAGTTTTGGTATGGAAAGGCTCTTTTTGCTGTACATATATTAGCTGATATATATGTAGACTCATGCCTTTTCCTTCCAATATGCTACATATTGATAATATGAAAGAGGTCTAATATATACTGGACAAAAAAAGTTAAGGATCAAACATTAGACTGAAAGTTTTATATTAAAAAAGTAATTTTCAAAAAATCGTTTTCATCTGTTAAATACTTCTAACAATGCTGCACAAGATTGCACGACACATATTGGAATCTGATCACGTGATACACCAAACAGGCATACCCCTAAAATCAAAGTGAAAACTGGCATTAACACAAAACTGAATGACCATTAATTTTGGCTTTATCCATGCAAAATCATTTTGAGTTCTTAGTGTGACCTCCAAGGGTCTGAATAACTGCATGACAGCCACTTGGTATGCATCTGGTAAATCCCCAGAGGCCCATTTAGGGACTCAATGCCATTTTTCACGAAAGGCCCGAATGAGCTCTCCTTGAGTTTCAGGAAGTCTCTCGCGATCAGGACTTGCGGTTTAACATGTCCAAAGAATGCTCAATTGGATTTAAAACTTGTGATCAAATTGACATGTAAATGCGGGCGATTGTTTCTGTTGTTAGGTACTTGTCCACTACATTTGCCCTGTGATTCGATGATGTCATCGCCAAAAACTTCAGCAAACGGTTATAATTGGATAAACATGTCATTCCTAGCTCGAACACCAATCAGAGCCCCTCCGTGTGGCATGTGCAAGTCCACACAGCTGCCAATCCTGATGCCAGACCATACCATCACCCACCCACCCTCCTCGAGACATGTCATATTCCACAACATGATTTAATTCATAGTCTACACGACGTATACCATTCTCCCATCATCGTGGGTATCTACATACCAATTTGGACTCATCTGTGAAAAGAATATGGGTCCAATGACCCAGCTGCCAATTTGTGTCACTTTTTCCCGACTGTCGCCTCGCATTTCTATGGAATCGCATCAATCCTGGCCACATTTCCAGCATGCAAGTGTGCAAATTAGCTGTGTATAGTCTGTTTCTAACCGTTTTCGCTTAAATTGGTGGATTAAATCATTTAATGGACAAAAATGTGCTTCCTCACAGTGTTATTGTGATGAACCAGTAGCTTGGGACAGAGACTATCATCCGTATGGACAAATCTAGCTGATCGCAAGTTTTCAATCTGATTCAACATGCTTAACAGATATTATAACACACCAATTCTAATCACCAGATGCTTCAGGAAACTCCTGGAGGGCTTATTCAGGCATTTCATGAAAATGGCAAACAAGCCCCCAAATGAGCCTCTAGCGCTTTACCAAAAGATCACCGAGTAGCTGTCATGTGGATATTCAGACCCATAGAGATATCGATGAGCACTGGCAATGGTTTTGCATGGCTAAAGGCAAGAATCACGGACTTTCAATTTTGTGGTGATACCAATTTTCACTTCAATTTTAGGGGTATATCTGTTTATTCGTTTCTACTGGTGTGTCATGTGATCCGATTCCAATATTTTTCATGCAGGTCTGTGCCACCTTAACTCTTTCACTACCAAAAAGCAGACGACAAAGTTTACGTCTGCAAAAATTAAAAAAATGCTTTGTCCAAGACTTTTTATATTGGGAATTCAAAGACTAGAGGACAAACAGTGTAGATCTAGATGAGGCAGCTCATTATGAGCCGCCTCATCAGGCTCTACGCTGTTTGCAAATTTTGCTAATAGCGTCACTGGGGCTTAAAGAGTTAACAGCTGTATTGAACAGACGAACATTATTTTTGGATAATTTATTTTTCATGGTTTAAGCTTCAGTCAGATATTTGATCCCTAACTTTTTTTGTCCATTATCAGGGCTGTGGAAATACCATGCCCGACTTGTCCTCCTTGTCCCATTTCACCCAGGACAAGTGAAAAATTTCCTTGTGCTTGCCCTGGGACAACTATGAAGAAAGTATATGGTTTTCGTTTCAATTACAACAACTGATTTTTTGTTTTAGAAAAATACTTAGCAAACAGTGTGGACCCAGATCAGACTGCTCCTGCAGGAGCAGTCTGATCAGGGTCCACATTGTTTGCCATTCCAATTTATACAGTTACCTTGAAAAAGTTTTATATGATTAGAGGCCAGGAGAAAGATGTTTTGATTTTTTTTTCAGACATTTAGTACAGAAAAGATGCCTTTATTCACATTTTAAGGCTTTGAGGCTATTTAAAATGAGAAATGAGATTTGTTAGATATAAATGAGCTTTATGTTTGTGGCTGAATAAATCTTAAAATAATGCGTTTAACATATTTATGGTCTTGGACAAGTAATTTTTTTTGGCGGACAAGTGGAGTTTCACTTTTTACTTGTCCCTGGACAAGTAAGAATTTTTTCTATTTCCACAGGCCTGCCATTATATATGCACCCTATTGAGCCCCAGTAGCTCAGTAGGTTAAATGCTGGCCTACTGATCTAGCGGTCCCAGGTTCGAGCCCCGCCAGAGGCGGAAATCTTTCCGACCAAAAACAGAGGTTCATTGCACACAGCCTTTCAGTCACCCTCCCAATTGCTCTGATGTGACTCAAATACTGTTGAAAAGGATGTAAAATCGCAAGTCATCCATCCATCCATCCCTTTTCATTCAGTTGTAATCAGGTCCGATCCTCACTGGTCAGGATATGATTAATATGAGTCCATTTCAGCAGAGACTGCCAGCCTGAACATTGGACTGGCATGGAGCTTGTATAAGATTGTTCTGCAAACAGACAGGCATAACATGTAACTGGCATTGGTTGGGGTTTACCATAAAAAACTCTAAATATTGGGACAGATAGGTATGAGCAAACAGTGCAGACCCAGATCAGACTGCTCCAAAAGGAGCAGTCTGATCAGGGTTCACACTGTTTGCCATTCCTAATGCAGCTTTTGGAAGCATTACTGCATTGTTAAACCAAACTGTTCCATATTTAGAACAGTTATGGTAATTATTTTAGGTGTCCCAATTTTTAGAGTTTTTATACGCCCGTTTTGAAAAAACTGACGTATTATGTCGTAGCACTGTCTGTCCGTCCGTCTGTCTGTCCCTCCATCCGTAAACATTCTTGTACACGCCATAACTCAGTCAGTAACCATTTGGGATATCTTCATGAAATTTGGTAGGCATATGTATTAGGGTGGGGGAACGTGTCGCGTACAAAAATGGTTGCTCCCCCTTTCTTACTTTTGAAGTTATGCCCCTTTGATTAATTTTATCCCTGTAAGTCTTGTACGCGCCATAACTAGATAACCGTTTGGGATATCTATATAAGACTTCATAGCAATGTGTATGAAGTCCTAACGATGTGTCGCGTACAATAGTGGCTGCTCTCCCTTTCTTCTTTTTAGAGTGAATCCCTTTCATTAGTTCTTATAGGCTACTTTTGTGTAAACTTTTCTTGTACATGTAATATATTGTCAAGGGAAAAAAGTAGAACTAAAAAAGGTATATCTAGTGTATTTAGGTTATCTCCCTTCTTCAAAGATATTGTATCAAAGATTTCTCCACAACCAAGCAAGCTAGATTAGTCATATTTGGTATGCAGGTTGATGACGATATGTTGTATCGTGGGAAAGCGAACCAGCCTTTGACTGCTTATTCTTCCCTGTATTTGTCCAATATTCTTTCTTTCCATACTTTGAATAATGAACTTTTTCATCAAAGTTTTCTCCACAACCATGCAAGCTAGATTAGTCATATTTGGTATGCAGGTTAATGATGACTTACTGTATTGTGGGATTGAGAACCAGACTCCTCCTCTTTTTATTCCCGGTATTTGTCTGATTTTCTTTCTCTCTTTAGTTTGAATAATGCATTTTTTCGCAAAAGATTTCTATGCATCTGTAAGTTAGAGTAGGGAATTTTTAATGCAGGTTGATTAGAACTTGTTGTATTGTGGGATTGAGAACCAGTCTTCTGCTTATTCTTCCCTATATTTTTCCAATTTTCTTTCTCTCCTGACTTTGAATAATGTAATTTTTTGTAACAGATTCCACAGCAACCATTCATATTTGGTATACATGGTAACAATGATTTCTCTCTCTCTTTATGCTTTTTGTTACCAAAATAACACCATTTGATTTAAGCAATTAAGGGGGGGGGGGGGGGTATAGTCGGATTCGCTGACAGTTCTAGTTAATTATAGAGTGGTTGCCCCTGTTTGTCTGCCTGTCTATCCTTTTGTAAACAATCTTGTTCATTCTGTAACTCCTTTAGGACATTGAAACGGGCGTATTATGCGCCGCTTGCGAAGCCCTTGTTACGGAATATACCAGTGTATTGGATGATGCATTTGTTTCTGCTTACAGAGAAAATGAGTCATATGAAGGCAGCTGTGAGGCTGTTGCCTCCAAATGTCAGGAAGGTGGTACAAAGATTTCTGCAAACCTCAGTGGTTCTACCTCAAAAAGTGGTAAGTAAAATAATATCCATGTATCATTCTGCTTCACATGGTCAGCTTTACAAAGATTTCTACAAACCTCAGTGGTTCTACCTCAAAAAGTGGTAAGTAAAATAATATCCATGTATCATTCTGCTTCACATGGTCAGCTTTCAGCCTAATACAGCGTGTCTGCCAAACTTTTATATGTAAGTACTACTGAAGGCTTGGGGTGGGTTATGTTTATATTTTCTAGCTATCATGTAAGGCATATTGGTTATTGCCCAGTTGCTTTTTAGCTCACCTGAGCACGAAGTGCTCAGGGTGAGCTTTTGGGATACCGTGATGTCCGTCGTCCGTCATACGTGTGGACGGACGTCCGTCAACTTTTGCTTGTGAACACTCTAGCGGGCACAGTTTTGATCCAATCTTTATGAAACTTTGTGAGAATGTTTATCTCCATAAAATCTAGGCCAAGTTCGAAACTGGGTCATGTCGGGTCAAAAACTAGGTCACTAGGTCAAATCTTAGAAAAACCTTGTGTACGCTCTAGAAGGCACAGTTTTGATCCAAAGTTCATGAAACTTTGTCAGAATGTTTATCTTCATAAAATCTAGACCAAGTTCGAAACTGGGTCATGTCGGGTCAAAAACTAGGTCACTAGGTCAAATCTTAGAAAAACCTTGTGTACGCTCTAGAAGGCACAGTTTTGATCCAAAGTTCATGAAAATTTGTCAGAATGTTTATCTTCATAAAATCTAGACCAAGTTCGAAACTGGGTCATGTCGGATCAAAAACTAGGTCACTAGGTCAAATCTTAGAAAAACCTTGTGTACACTCTAGAAGGCACAGTTTTGATCCAAAGTTCATGAAACTTTGTCAGAAGGTTTATCCACATAATATCTAGGATAAGTTCGAAACTGGGTCATGTCGGGTCAAAAACTAGGTCATTAGGTCAAATCATAGAAAAACCTTGTGTACGCTCTAGAGCACACAGTTTTGATCCAATTTTTATGAAACTTTGTCAGAATGTTTATATTCATAAAATCTAGATCAAGATCGAAACTGGGTCATGTCGGGTCAAAAACTAGGTCACTAGGTCAAATCTTAGAAAAACCTTGTGTACGCTCTAGAAGGCACAGTTTTGATCCAAAGTTCATGAAACTTTGTCAGAATGTTTATCCACATAATATCTAGGATAAGTTCGAAACTGGGTCATGTCGGGTCAAAAACTAGGTCATTAGGTCAAATCATAGAAAAACCTTGTGTACGCTCTAGAGCACACAGTTTTTATCCAGTTTTTATGAAACTTTGTCAGAATGTTTATCTCCATAAACTCTAGGCAAAGTTTGAAAGTAGGTCATGTCGGGTCAAAAACTAGGTCACTAGGTCAAATCTTAGAAAAACCTTGTGTACGCTCTAGAAGGCACAGTTTTGATCCAAAGTTGATGAGCTTTTGTCAGAATGTTTATCCACATAATATCTAGGATAAGTTCGAAACTGGGTCATGTCGGGTCAAAAACTAGGTCAAATCTTAGAAAAACCTTGTGTACGCTCTAGAAGGCACAGTTTTGATTCAAAGTTCATGAAACGTTGTCAGAATGTTTATCTTCATAAAATCTAGACCAAGTTCGAAACTGGGTCATGTCGGGTCAAAAACTAGGTCACTAGGTCAAATCTTAGAAAAACCTTGTGTACGCTCTAGAAGGCACAGTTTTGATCCAAAGTTCATGAAACTTTGTCAGAATGTTTATCCACATAATATCTAGGATAAGTTTGAAACTGGGTCATGTAGGGTGAAAAACTAGGTCATTAGGTCAAATCATAGAAAAACCTTGTGTACGCTCTAGAGCACACAGTTTTGATCCAATTTTTATGAAACTTTGTCAGAATGTTTATCTCCATAAACTCTAGGCCAAGTTTGAAAGTAGGTCATGTCGGGTCAAAAACTAGGTCACTAGGTCAAATCTTAGAAAAACCTTGTGTACGCTCTAGAAGGTACAGTTTTGATCCAAAGTTGATGAGCTTTTGTCAGAATGTTTATCCACATAATATCTAGGATAAGTTCGAAACTGGGTCATGTCGGGTCAAAAACTAGGTCAAATCTTAGAAAAACCTTGTGTACCTTCTAGAGGACACAGTTTTGATCCAATCTTTTTGAAACTTTGTCAGAATGTTTATCGTCACAATATCTAGGACAAGTTTGAAAGTAGGTCATGTCAGGTCAAAAACTACGTCATTAGGTCAGATATAAGAACGACCTTGTGTACGCTCTAGAGGGCACAGTTTTGATCCAATCTTCATGAACCTTTGTCACAATGTTTATCCACATAATATCCAGGCCAAGTTTGAAACTGGGTCATGTCCGGTCAAAAACTAGGTCACTAGGTCAAATCTTAGAAAAACTTTGTGCACACCCTAGAGGGCGCAGTTTTGATCCAATCTTCATGAAACTTTGTCAGAATGTTCATCTCCATAAAATCTAGGTCAAGTTTGAAACTGGGTCAATTCAGTCAAAAGCTAGGTCACTAGGTCAAGTCTAAAATAAGTTGTGCTGCAAGAATCAGAACTAACATTGCAATGATGCCAGCCACAAACTCCTTGGAAAACATTAATTTCACCACAGTGAGATAATGATGCTACCATTCTATCATCTGTGTTTGCCTAGTTCAGTCTAGTTCAAATCCATCAAAGGAACTCAACATGAACGGGAACTTTTCGGGGAAGCAACTCTGCCATTTTCAGCCCTCCTGAGCCTTACAGTATTGGTGTTAGCTGCCTCTGTCATGCATACATAAACATTTTCAAACATCTCTGAAACCACTGGGCAGACTAAACTCAAATTTCATATGGAGCCTGCACATGGATCAAAGGATTTGAAAGTTCTTCAAATGATCTTGGTCACATGACCAAGGTGGTCGCCATTCCCATGTATGGTAAAAACTCTTATAAATCTTCACCAGAGCCAGTGAACTGATTAATGCTCAGGTGAGCGATTCAGGGCCACCATGGCCCTCTTGTTTTGTACCAGTTATTCAGAAATTTGTCATACATTAGAGCCCCATTATAGAGCCACTCAGTATTACAGTGATTTAAGTGTAAGACTATCATGCCATGCCTGTTTGCCTAATATTTCTGTTTAGTTCCAGATAAGATGGGGTTTTAAGGATAATTCTGTAATAATTTTTCTTGTTTCCTAATTAAATCTGATGTTGTGACCCCTCATTAGAACTGTCTCACTAAGACAGTTCTAGTGAGGGCTCATAACATATGTTCCTATGCAGAAATACAGACAATTAGCCCTTAATTATTCCAATTACCCCCTTTAACTTTTTAAGCACCAGTGACGAAAATAGCAGAATTTGCAAACAGTGTAGATCCTGATGAGGCAGATCATGATGAGCTGCCTCCTCTAGATCTACACTGTTTGCCCTCTAGTCTTTGAATTCTCAATATGAAATGTCTTGGACAAGGCATTTTTAAAATTTTTGCAGACGTAAATTTTGTTGTCTGGTTTTTGGTGCTTAAAGAGTTAATCTGGAGCACTATAGTTCTCAAGATGCTGCAGAACGCAGTGTTTTACCAGGGCCCTCACTGCATAGACACAGGCATATCTGAAAAAGAAATGTAATAAAATTTCAGTTGCACACCCCATATACTGAAAATGGCTTTCTCTAAACTGTGATATAAAAAGAGTCAACCAGGCATTACCAGTAATGGGTTAAACCTACCCTCCATTTTCTGGTGTTTTGATGAAGAGTTCTGATGTTCTACGGTACTCCTTGCATATAAAGTATGTTGAGAGGAATATATGAGTCCTCTCTCGCTAGCTGTTGTAGCACAACATGCTAACTGTACAATTTTCTCATTTTTCAGACCACACCTGAACAGGTAAGTTACACTTATTCCGTTTTTGGCTCACACCTACACTAAGGCAAGTTCTTGTGGGATTATGGTCCTGTATTCAGTGCTTCAGTACAGTGATATTAAGGGATGCTTTTTTCATATTTCTCCTTGAAAGTATATATTGTGAACCCTCATGAGAACCATCTCAATGAGATGGTTTGAATGAGGGTTCACAACATAGGCTTTCATTGAGAAATGAGAAAAAAAAATAATTTAGAGTTATCCTCAGAACCCTACCTATCCTTGAGCTCTGTGTATGTACCTGTAATAAGACTTTAAACAAAGCAACATGCAAATGCAACCTTGGATTCATTGGAAAGACTGTTACAGAACATGCAAATGCCAGCATACATATGGAAGGAGTTTTCACAAAACATGTAGATGCAAGCTTGGATGTGGCAAGACACCACAAAACATGCAAATGCAAGCTTAAGTCTAACGGCTATATTCAAGAGCAAAACTCACACTCACCCTCGACTCAAACTCCAGTAAGTAACCCTCAAGTGTGGTTGGAGTGGGATTAACAAGAGTGTGAGTGGAGTTCAGCTTTCATATTCACAAAACTATCTTGACCTCACCTTTCTCGAGTGCAACTCGAGCTTCTAGAACTAAATAAAAACTGTTGCTTAGCATTTTGTTTTGGTTTATATGGCCCTTAACACTTGTAAGTTGATAATATTATCCCTGACTGCCGTCCGTCTATATGTCCGTCCGTCCGCCTAAAACGTGTGTATACTTCTGTTAATCTATTTGAAACTTTGCACATATTTTACAGACATACCAAAGATTTGCATATGATTTTTCATTTCTTTTTGAAGACAGAGAGTGAGGGCTAAGGGTGTTGGGGAAGAGTCGAGGTCTAGGGGGTGGGGCTGGGTGGGGAGTGGAGGAGATGACAGCCACAGCACAGTGGGTTGGGGTATCATCAGTGTCTTAAAAATACACAAATTTACCTGGTATATTTACTTTTATTTTTTTTTTTTTTTCGCATAGGGCCGAATGCGATTTCGCATTTGGCACATTTGTTTAACTGGCTAATATTTTGTCTCTGTTTGCTATCCGTTGTTATGTGAAGGTAACAAAATTTGAAAAATGTAACAGGAGTTAGCTCATCTAATGGCAACAAAACATGTAATGAAACACATGCGTACTGCTTTGTCCCAGACCAATGCACGTTGCTTACATGTATGTAGTCAACACAAGGGTGGGCAGTTTGCCTTTTAAAAGCTCAACTATTCCAGTTATTGCCAAGGTTATCAGTGTAAATAAGATTAGACTGTGCTTTAGTTAACTTTGACATGGAAGCTGACCTCATATGTACTACTTATATATTGCTGTGCCCTTTATTTCTCGGTTCAGTGATTTTGTCATAACTTGAACACTATTTAATGTGAGACTAAACTGTCATCATAACCCATTCCATTCGGGATACCCCTTAAGGGGTATCTGGGCAAACAGTTTGGATCCAGATCAGGCCCCACGTGGGGCCTGATCTGGGATCCAAACTGTTTGCTGCCTAGACATCATTTCTACAAGAGTTGGTTAGATCAATATTGTCAAAATTTTCTTTATTTTTAGCTCACTTGAGCACGAAGTGCTCAGGGTGAGCTTTTGGGATACCCTGATGTCCGTCGTACGTCCGGACGTCTGGACGGACGGACGTCCGTCAACTTTTGCTTGTGTACACTCTAGCGGACACAGTTTTGATCCAATCTTTTGAAACTTTGTCAGAATGTTAGTCTTTATAAAATCTAGACCAAGTTCGAAACTGGGTCATGTCGGGTCAAAAACTAGGTCACTAGGTCAAATCTTAGAAAAACCTTGTGTACGCTCTAGAGGGCACAGTTTTGATCCAATCTTTATGAAATTTAGTCTTTATAAAATCTAGACAAAGTTCGAAACTGGGTCATGTCGGGTCAAAAACTAGGTCACTAGGTCAAATCTTAGAAAAATCTTGTGTATGCTCTAGAGGGCACAGTTTTCATCCAAAGGTCATAAATATTTGTCAGAATGTTTATCCTCATAATATCTAGGACAAGTTTGAAACTGGGTCATGTCGGGTCTAAAACTAGGTCACTAGGTCAAATCATAGAAAAACCTTGTGGAAGCTCTAGAGGACATAGTTTTGATCCCATTTTTAGCTCACCTGAACACGAAGTGCTCAGGGTGAGCTTTTGGGATACCCTGATGTCCGTCGTCCGTCGTACGTCCGGACGTCCGTCCGTCCGTCCGGACGTCCTTCAACTTTTGCTTGTGTACACTCTAGCGGGCAGAGTTTCAATCCAATCTTTATGAAACTATGTCAGAATGTTAGTCTTTATAAAATCTAGGCCACGTTTGAAACTGGGTCATGTGGGGTCAAAAACTAGGTCACTAGGTCAAATCTTAGAAAAACCTTGTGTACGCTCTAGAGGGCACAGTTTTGATCCAAAGTTCATGAAACTTTGTCAGAATATTTATCCTTATAATATCTAGAACTAATTTGAAACTGGGTCACGTTGGGTCAAAAACTAGGTCACTAGGTCAAATCATAGAAAAAATCTTGTGTATGCTCTAGAGTCTAGAGGACACAGTTTTGATCCAATCTTTATGAAACATTGTCAGAATGTTTATCTCTATAAACTCTAGGCCAAGTTCGAAACTGGGTCTTGTTGGGTCAAAAACTAGGTCACTAGGTCAAATCTTAGAAAAGCCTTGTGTACGCTCTTGAAGGCACAGTTTTCATCCAAAGTTCATGAAACTTTGTCAGAATGTTTATCCTCATAATATGTAGGACAAGTTTGAAACTGGGTTATGTCGGGTCAAAAACTAGGTCACTAGGTCAAATCATAGAAAAACCTTGTGTACCCTCTAGAGGACACAGTTTTGATCTAATCTTTATGAAACTTTGTCAGAATGTTTACTTCCATAAATTCTCATCCAAGTTTGAAAGTAGGTCATGTCGGGTCAAAAACAAGGTCACTAGGTCAGATCATAGAAAAACCTTGTGTATGCTCTAGAGGACACAGTTTTGATCCAAAGTTCATGAAACTCTGTCAGAATGTTTATCCTCATAATATGTAGTATAAGTTTGAAACTGGGTCATGTCGGGTCAAAAACTTGCTCACTAGGTCAAGTCTTAGAAAAACCTTGTGTACGCTCTAGAAGGCACAGTTTTCATCCGAAGTTCATGAAACTTAGTCAGAATGTTTATCCTTATAATATCTAGAACAAGTTCGAAACTGGGTCACTTCGGGTCAAAAACTAGGTCACTAGGTCAAATCATAGAAAAACCTTGTGTACGCTCTAGAGGACACAGTTTTGATCCAATCTTTATGAAACATTGTCAGAATGTTTATCTCCATAACTTCTAGGCCAAGTTCGAAACTGGGTAATGTCGAGTCATAAACTAGGTCACTAGGTCAAATCTTAGAAAAACCTTGTGTGCGCTCTAGAAGGCACAGTTTTGATTCAAAGTTCATGAAACTTTGTCAGAATGTTCATCCTCATAATATGTAGGACAAGTTTGAAACTGGGTTATGTCGGGTCGAAAATTAGGTCACTAGGTCAAGTCATAGAAAAACCTTGTGTACGCTCTAGAGGACACAGTTTTGATCTAATCTTTATGAAACTTTGTCAGAATGGTTATCTTCATAAACTCTCGGCCAAGTTTGAAAGTAGGTCATGTCGGGTCAAAAACTAGGTCACTAGGTCAAATCTTAGAAAAACGTTGTGTAAGCACTAGAAGGCATAGTTTTGATCCAATCTTCATGAAACTATGTCAAAATGTTTATTGTCCATATATCTAAGCCCCCTATGAAACTGAGTCACCTCGGCTCAAGGTCAAATCTTAGAAAAACTTTGTGTACACCCTAGAGGGCACAGTTTTGATCCGATCTTCATGAAACTTTGTCAGAATGTTTATCTTAATGAAATCTAGGTAAAGTTTGAAACTGGGTCGTGTCGGGTCAAAAACTTGGTCACTAGGTCAAATATAAGATCAACCTATCCAGGCCAAGTTTGAAACTGGGTCATGTCGGGTCAAAAACTAGGTCAAATGTTAGTATGGTAAAAACTCTTATAAATCTTCACCAGAGCCAGTGAACTGATTAATGCTCAGGTGAGCGATTCAGGGCCACCATGGCCTTCTTGTTATGAAACTTTGTCAGAATGTTTATCTCAATAAACTCTAGGCCAAGTTTGAAACTGGGTCATGTTGGGTCAAAATCTAGGTCACTAGGTCTAATCATAGAAAAACCTTGTGTACACTGTAGAAGGCACAGTTTTGATCCAAAGTTCATGAAACTTTGTCAGAATATTTATCCTTATAATATCTAGAACTAATTTGAAACTGGGTCATGTTGGCTCAAAAACTAGGTCACTAGGTCAAATCATAGAAAAACCTTATGTACGCTGTAGAGGCCACAGTTTTGATCCAACATTCATGAAACATTGTCAGAATGTTCATCCTCATAATATGTAGGACAAGTTTGAAACTGGTTCATGTCGGATCAAAAACTAAGTCACTAGGTCAAATCATAGAGAAACCTTGTGTACGCTCTAGAGGACACAGTATTGATCCAATCTTTATGAAACTTTGTCAGAATGTTTATCTCCATAAACTCTAGGCCGGGTTTGAAACTGGGTCATGTCGGGTCAAAAACTAGGTCACTAGGTCAAATCTTAGAAAATGTGTACACTCTAGAAGGCACAGTTTTGATCCAAAGTTCATGAAACTATGTCAGAATGTTCATCCTCATTACAAGTTTGAAACTGGGTCATGGCGTGTCGAAAACTAGGTCACTAGGTCAAATCTTAGAAAAACCTTGCGTACACACTTGAAGGCATAGTTTTGATCCTATCTTCATGAAACTATGCCAAAATGTTTATTGTCCATATATCTAAGCCCCCTATGAAACTGTGTCACGTCGGGTCTAAAACTAGGTCACTAGGTCAAATCTTAGAAAAAACTTTGTGTACACCCTAGAGGGCACAGTTTTGATCCAATCTTCATGAAACTCTGTCAGAATGTTTATCTTTATGAAATCTAGGTAAAGTTTGAAACTGGGTGGTGTCGGGTCAAAAACTAAGTCACCAGGTCAAATAAAAGAACGACCTTGTATACCCTCCAGAGGGCACAGTTTTGATCCAGTCTCAATGAAACTTTGTCAGAATGTTTATTCTTACAATATCCAGGCCGAGTTTAAAACTAGGTCATGTCGGGTCAAAAACTAGGTCAAATATTAGGAAAACCGTGTGTACGCTCTAGAGGTCACAGTTTTGATCCAAACCTAATGAAATTTTGTCAGAATGTTTATCCTCACAATATCTAGGCCAAGTTTGAAAGTATGTCATGTCAGGTCAAAAACTAGGTCAGATCTTAGGAAAACCTTGTGTACGCTCTAGAGGACACAGTTTTGATCCAATCTTTTTGAAACTTTGTCAGAATATTTATCATCACAATATTTAGGCCAAGTTTGAAAGTAGATCATGTCGGGTCAAAAACTACGTCACTAGGTCAGATATAAGAATGACTTTGTGTACACTCTAGAGGGCACAGTTTTGATCCAATCTTCATGAACCTTTGTCAGAATGTTTATCCTCACAATATCCAGGCCAACTTTGAATCTGGGTCATGTCAGGTCAAAAACTAGGTCACTAGGTCAAATCTTAGAAAAACTTTGTGCACACCCTAGAGGGCACAGTTTTGATCCAATCTTCATGAAACTTTGTCAGAATGTTTATCTCCATAAAATCTAGGTCAAGTTTGAAACTGGGTCATGTCGGGTCAAAAGCTAGGTCACTAGGTCAAATCTAAATTAAGTTAACTCCTTGGAATACATTAGTTTCACCACAGTGAGATCATGATGCTACCATTCTATCATCTGTGTTTGCCTAATTCAGTCTAGTTCAAATCCATCAAAGGAACACAACATGAACGGGAACTTTTCGGAGAAGCGACTCTGCCATTTTCAGCTCACCTGAGCCTTACGGTATTTGTGTTAGCTGCCTCTGTCATCCATCCATAAACATTTTCAAACATCTCTGAAACCACTGGGCAGACTAAACTCAAATTTCATATAGAGCCCGCACATGGGTCAAAGGATTGAAAGTTCTTCAAATGATCTTGGTCACATGACCAAGGTGGCCGCCATTCCCATGTATGGTAAAAACTCTTATAAATCTTCACCAGAGCCAGTGAACTGATTAATGCTCAGGTGAGCGATTCAGGGCCACCATGGCCCTCTTGTTGATGAGGACGACAATTTCAGCAGACGACAAAAAATACCCAGAATGCAATGGGTTAAGTATGATGCAAATCTACTTGTAGATTTGCATCATACTTGAGATGACCATTTAGTCTGATCAAACTATTCAGGGCACTGACTTAGAAGTTTTTGGTTCATACTTTTCTGAAAAGAAATCACAGGGTATAATCGATTCCGCCAATTTTCGCTTCCTGCAGAGACTGTCCATCATATTTGACTTCCGCCAAGACTGTCTGCAAACTCTTGCTTCCTGCAGAGACTACTGTCCTTGAGAAATGGCTTCCTGGCGAGACTGTCCCCGTGACTCTGCTTCCTGCCGAGAGCCTCGGCAGGAAGCAGAATCATGCGGACAGTCTCTGCAGGAAGCCATTTATCATGTACAGACATCTCAGCAGGAAGCAAGAGTTCATGGACAGTCTCGGCAGAAGCCAGATATGATGTACAGTCTCTGCAGGAAGCGAAAATTGGCGGAATCGATTATACCCTGTGGAAATGAGACATTGTTTGAAAATTCTGTAAAAATATTTCACGGGGAGTTTTCTATAGAATATCATTTTGTTGTAGCATTATAAATTTTCTAAATAACTAATATGAAAACTCTGTGCAAGAACAGCTTTATATTCAGTTGTAGACAAACATAGATAAAAATATAGTGATAACGAGTTATGTCAAATGAGAAGTTATGTCATAAGAGTTATTATATCTTTACTTTAGCATAATCAAGAAAACAAATAAATAATCAATAAATGAGTAATGAAAAAATGTCAAGGTCGTGCTTCATAAAATGTTGAAAATTACTTACCCAATTAATGCTCAGAGAGCCTGCAATCTTATATTAAGTTAAATATTGATAGCCAATAAATTCGTTTCATATACATGTAAAAGTACACCTCAGAGTTCAAATAAGTAAGGCATAATGGGAAATCCCATCCATTGCAGCAGGGTGTAAAGTAACTGACGAAAAGCTAGTGGCAGCAGAGAATTTATACTGAGTAAGCTAGTAATGGTTAGTGAGTAAGCTAGTGAGAGCAAAGAATTTACACTAAGTAAGCTAGTAAGAGCAGAGAATAAGTAAGCTAGTAACAGCAGAGAATTTATACAAAGAGAGTAAGCTGGTAGTAGCAGAGAATTTATATTTAGTGAGTACCAGTAAGCTAATAATAGCAGAGAATCTATACAAAATTAGTAAGCTAATAAAGCTGAGAATTTATACTAAGTGACATAGAGAATTTATACTAAGTGAGTAAACTAGAAATAGCAGAGAATTTATACAACCTGAATAAGTTAGTAACAGCAGAATGTATACTGACAAGCTGAGAATTTATACTTGGGTGAGTGAGCTAGCAACAGCTGAGAATTCAAATTAAATCAGTATTCTGGTAACAGCTGAGAATTTAGTAACAGCAGAGAATTATACTTGGTGACTAAGCAAATACAGTGAGTAAGTTTATATGTAGTAAGAGCAGAGAATTTTTACTAGTTTCAGCAAAAAATTAACACTTAGTAAGCTAACAACAGTCTAGTACTACTGCTTACTTGGTTAAGGTAAATTCATAAAAAAGACAAGTATTCCAAGCAGTTACCCAAAAATGTTAATTGCAATCTGTTGGCTGACAAAGAAAACACATCACTTTTTATACGCCCGTTTTGAAAAAATGGACATATTATGGCATGGTGCCTTCTGTCTGTCTGTCTGTCCATCCATTTGTCTGTCCGTTAACATTCTTGTGCACACCATAAAAATCAGTAACTGTTTGGGATATCTTCATGAAATTTTGTAGGAATTTATATTAGGTTGGGGAAAGTGTCGCATACAATAAAAATTGCTCCCCCTTTCTTAGTTTCCAAGTTATGCCCCTTTGATTATTTTATCCCGACTAGTCTTGTGCGCACCATAACTAGATAACCCCTTGGGATATCTTGATGAAATTTCACAACAGTGTGTATGAAGGTCCATTGATGTGTCGCGTATAACAATGGTTGCTCTCCCTTTCTTTGTTTTGGAGTTGCATCCCTTGGATTACATTTTTTAGGGTATTTTTGTGTATACTAATCTTGTGCATACCATAACTTGCCAACCATTTGGAATATCTTGATGAAACTTTATAGCTATGTGCATGATCACAAGACTGTGTGTCACATATAAGAAAGGTTGCTCCCCAAATCTTAATTTTGGAGTAACTTCCCTTTGATTAGTTTTTAGGCTAGTCCCATTCACTTCATAACTCCTGAACCCTTTGGTATATTATAATATTTGTTGGAATATGTATAATAATGGGGCAATGTATCATGAGCATGAACCACAACTCTGGCTTACTTACTTCTTGAGTTATCTGCCCTTGCATCAATTTCTGTTTTACTCTGTATCTTCCTAACTGTTTGAAGTATTTCAACAAAACTGAATGGTGATGTGTATATTGTCAAGGGAATTATTAGGACCAAGAATGGTTACTCTAGTTTATTTAATTTATGAATTATCTCCCTTATTTGACTTTGGCATTTCTCAACTGAGCTGCTTCACCTTGGAAGCTGATTTTTGGTATACTAATAGCATTTGATGTGTTAGATGCAGTCATTAATGACAGAGTTGTTTCCCCTGTTTGTCTCCTGTCCAGCCTTCTATTAACCATTTTGTTCATTCTGTAACTCCTTCATGACACTGAAACGGGTGTATTATGTGCTGCTTGCGAAGCTCTTGGTCAATGAAGTGGGCTGATAGTGATCACATATTTGGCAACATTGCCATTGACCTCAGAGGGAAAACATGTTTTCAAAATTTCCTTTTGCTTATAAATGCTGACTGGTAAAAGTTGAAACTTAGTAAAAACAGCTTTCATATTTGTTTTATATACTAGAAAAGAGCCCGCGCAAGCACGGAAATATTTCATGATGGTCAAGTTTATATAAAAAAAGCGAGTTTTGATTTTTTAATGTAAATGGCCTTAGGTCCAGGTGAAGATATGACCTTTACCACGAATACTCGCTAAAGCTTCATTTACCTAATTAGTTGTCTGCATCTACAAACTTTCAGGTAGCAGACTGCATTGTTTCTAAAAAAAAAATCAACGTTTTTCACTTTTTCCTATAGAAAAACCTAAGTGACTCAAAAGTTGACCTTGCCGTAAAACAGATCAAGGTCATCCCAGGGTCATCATTTATATAAATTTTGTTGAGCTTTTGAGTCCTTGATGCGACATGCTAAGTTTCAAGATAATAGGATTTGTGGTTCTGGGGGAGAATTAGTTGATTTGATGCTTAACGTCCACGGTAAACAGCTAAGGTCATGTCGGGACGGTCAGTTAACCTAACCACACTATTCCTGGGCAGGCTTAGACCTCCTGAGCGGTTAACCAGTACTAAGTGCACATACTTTCGCCAGTAACTGACAACTGCCCTTCTTGAATCAGCGGAAGGAGAAACGAAAGTATGTGGCCAGACCGGGTTTCGAATCCAGGACCTCTGACTTATGAGTCAGGTGCCCTACCGATCGCGCTACGCGGCCCGGCGTGGTTCTGGGGGAGAAGATTTTTGAATTTTTTTACCATAATAAATGTTTGCCATCTTGGTTATGTGACCTGTCCTGGTTATTTTTTTTTCTGGAAAAATTGGGTCCTGGAACGTTTTGGGGGAAAATATTCAAGCCCTCTGAAGACTAAAGGCTTATTTAGCTTCGTTGAATCATTGAAATTGATTTGTCTGCTTCGCTGGAAAAAATTCCCTTTCTTACCTGGCGCATGTGTGTAAACCTTAGACATTTTTAATTTTTGTCTTTTCGAAAGTTCAGTTCAGTTTGAATTCTCCTAACGACGTTCCCCAAGTGGCTCAGCGGTACGTAACCATAGCCGCACACACTTGGCGTCGTGTGTCCGTCCAACTTTTCGAAAGACCATGTGCGTTGAGCTTTATTCTTCAATGGGCGAGTTCGATTGGCTACTCGTATTGACTCTCGTTCCGGAAGAAAATGGGTCGTTTCGAGCCAGGGCCGTCGGGACTATGGCCATTTAGTTCTTCATCCGTTTAGACATATGAGCAAAAATACAAAAATAAATCGTTATTTATGGGGAATGACGTACGTTCATGGGTCGGATTTTTGCATTAGAACCTGCTAAATTTGGACTTGCTAAGCAGCGTGCCGATATAACGACGCAGAACCGAAACGACCGGATTAATTTAAAACGTGTATTCGAGTACACGATAATTTCACTCGAACGCACCCATTGTTGACAAAAAAAATCGACCAATAGTCGAAGTTTCTAGAAAAATACTTGGGAGAATTTAAAATGAAAGACGAATTTAATTCCCAAATTCTTTAAATCTACGTGAAACTAAAACACACGCTAACCGAAATTATCAATGATAGCAATATGCGAAAGAACCAGTATAGAAATTACGCTTGAAAATGCCACCAATTTTGCAGTTTATGCGTGACTTCGTTTATTTAGTATTATAGATTTTTTTGTATTGGCACATACATGCATGCTAAATTGTGAAATTATCATTTTAAGGACAACGTTATATTGAATATGTATTCAAGTGAACTTTCACATTTATTTTTTTTTATCTGTCACTACAGTGTTAGAAATAAGCAGTCGCCCACTTGCTGGGGGCAAGCTGATAGTCTTGAAAGGTTGCCACCTTGACAACCTGAAATTCTGGGAGATAAAATTCTGGAAAATAATTTTCATTCATGTCCTTTTTGAAGTTTTGCATGAGAAGTTTGAAACCCACCAATATAGTGCTTTGAAGGAGAAAAAATAAACAGAATTCCAGTCAACGTAGCTCTGTGAAAATGATTAGGCAGCTGTGATCAAAACTCTTGGTCAGTTATCTCTGAAGTTCATGAATTCATGCTTAGTGTCTTAGAAAGGGAGAGCATTTCTCAGTGAACGTGTTTACTTATGTGACTTTGGAGGAAAATGACATGTAAACTGTTAAATTGCAATGAAATACAGGGGGAAGGAGGGGGTGGGGCGAGTTAAAATCTTGGGGGCAAGTTGAAATTCATTTCAGGTTGCCCTCGGGGCAAGTTGGTGTCTGACATTTATTTCTAGCACTGCACTAGGGCTGGGACGAGTACCCGGGTACCCGAGTCCTGGTCGGGTAGACCAATTACCCGGGTACATATTTACTTCCCGTTACCCGAATGCTTATTATTATGTAATTCATTAGTATTCTATTTCTACATAGATTTCCAATCAAATAGAGTAAAGTTTTGTGTGAACCCGTTTTTGTATATTATAACAGGGAAATTTCTAAATTTTCGTGCCGTTTCCATACATATGTACGGAAATGACTTATACCTTTCTTATTATTTCAGCTAAAGGTACATTTAACTGTGGACATGCTCAAAAATGCTATGGTAATAGGTACCCAGGTACCCGCGGGTAATAGGGACTCGGGTACCCGGGTACAAAATCTCTACCCATCCCAGCCCTATCTGTCACTGTCACCTCTTCTTGTTGAAAGCTGTCATAACTGTAGTTCTCACTAAACTGGAAATTCTAACATTTGATGAAATAAAAAAGAGCACTCTGATTGACAGAACTCCAATTATAAGGGCCTCTTGTAGCTATTTTACTTAAATGGTTATAAGACTTGGCCCGGTTGTTTGAAGCATCATTTGCTTAACGAGCTCGATAAGAGGTCAACTTGATAAGTGTTTTGCAACTTTATAGCCAATACACTAATATTTTTGTTGAAAATATGTGAGAAGCTTAGCTTCACACATATTTTCAACAAAAAATACTGATGTATTTGAGATATTAAAGTTTGAAATTTTAAGGTCTTGTTAACTAACGCCTTTGTTAGATTTAAACTACCATGCCCACACCTTTTTACCTTCCAAAACAGCCCTAAAAATTAGATCCTAAGTCATAAGATGGATCCATTTTAAAACAGACTCACACAAGACAGGTTTAGCTATTAGGGTTCATTCTAGATGGAGAATAGTCCAATCTTGTTGCCAAATTATTATGGTATTTTAGGCAGCTGGGAATAAGAATGAGATGATGATAAGGGTATAAGGGTGGAATACCATAATCTAGATGCTGCAAATGGAGAGCAATCTGATCTGGGACCTATGTTTCCACACACAACCTGTCCCAGTATTTTTGATATTTGTTCTGCATTTAATACAGTCCCATTAACTAACCCTTAAAGCACCCCCTCCCCCCACCCCCACCCACCCCAAAAAAAATAAAATAAAAAGAAATATCAGACAACAAAACTATTGAACTATTGTCTGCAGAATTTCAAAAAAGGTTTGTTCAAGCTATATCATATTGAAAATTCAGAGACAAGAGAAAAACAGTATAGGTACAGATTAGGTGGCTTATTATGAGCCACCTGATGTGGATCTACGCTGTTTGCAAATACAACTATTTTCAATTTTGGCACTTTAAATAAGTGGGTTTTGCTTGTTTGCAATGGATTTTGCGTAGCTTGCAAGTTTAAGTGCACATCTTGCAGATTTTTATTAGAAGATCTTTTTGTTTTAACAGAATTAGTGAAATGGATGTCATGTTAGGCCATAATGAATTTATTAGACAGATGTGCACTGCCTAAGAAAGGTTATTTCTACAGTGTATGGAATAAGAAGACAACTTCCGTTCATAAGAAATTAGGATTTGAAAAATATGTCAAAAGAAATACAGTCAACTCTCGATATCTCAAACACTGATATCTCTAACTACCTTCTAATGGCAAAGACACATTGCCCTCTTTTCCTTACATTTCAACATAGGCTATCTTGAACCACTGGTATCTCAAAGTAAATTTTCTTGGACCAATAAATTCTTATTTCTACAGTGCAAGGAATAAAGAGGACAACTTTTGTTTATAAGGAATAGGGTTTTGAAAAATATGTCAGAAGAAATACAGTCAACTCTCGATATCTCAAACACTAATATCTCTAACTACCTTCTAATGGCAGAGACACATTGCCTTCTTTTCCTTACATTTCAACACAGGCTATCTTGAACCACTGGTATCTCAAAGTAAATTTTCTTGGACCAATAAATTCATATTTCTACAGTGCAGGGAATAAAGAGTACAACAGTTACTTTTTGTCGCACCTGCTTTAGCAAGGTGCAATATAGGAGTTCACTTTTCCGTCCGTCCGTCAGTCATTCCGTTCGTCCGTCCGGTCGTCCGTCGGTACGTCCGTCCGTCAACAATTACATCGACCCTAGCGTCGACCCTAGTGTTAAGTCCATTTCTCGCAAACTAAGATACCTACAATCATCAAACCTGGCATAAAGCTTCTTCTAAGAATGTTCTTGAAGGCTGTTGCTCTTATTTTTACCCTTGACCTATATTTTATTATCTGCTGACTTTGTAAAACTGTCCATCAACAATTACGCCGACCCTTGCGTCGACCCTAGCATTTAAGTCTATTTCTCGCAAACTATGATATGTACGATTATCAAACCTGGCATAAAGCTTCTTCTTAGAATGTTCTCGAGGACTGTTGCTCTTATTTTTACCCTTGACCTATATTTCATGCTCTGCTGACTTCGTAAAACTGTCCACCAACAATTACGTCAACCCGAGCGTTTAAGTCCATTTCTCGCAAATCTTGATACCTACAGTCATCAAACCTGGCATAAAGCTTCTTCTGAGAATGTTCTCAAGGGCTGTTGCTCTTATATTTACCGTGACCTATTTTCATGCTTTGCTGACTTTGTAAATTTTTTATTCAAAATTATGTCCATTTCTAACAAACTATGATACCTAGAATCATCAAACCTGGCATCAAGTTTTTTTCTTAGAATGTTCTTGAGTGCTGTTGCAATTAATTTACTTTTGACATGTTTTTAATACTTTGCTGACTTTGCAAAATTTTACACCCATAATTGTGTTGGCCCTTGCGTTTTAGTCCTTTTGTCTCGAAGTATGATACCTGTAGTCATCACACCTGGTGTAAAGTTTCTCTTTGGAGTGTTCATGAGGGATGTTGCAGCTATTCCTACCCTTGACCTATATTTTATGCTCTTCTGACTTAGTAAAATTTTACAATCGCAATTGTGTTGACCCTAGCATTTTTGTTCATTTCTCATACACATTCTTTTTAATTATAGTCTTTACTACTGTGAAAGCGCAATGCAGGTGCGACATAGCATTCCGCGGAATTCTTGTGTTGATAAGGAATTAGGTTTCGAAAAATATGTTGAAAGAAATACCTTTAACTCTCAATGTCTCAAACACTGATATCTCTGACTACCTTCTAATGGCAGAGACACATTGCCTTCTTTTCCTTACATTTCAACATAGGCTATCTTGAACCACTGGTATCTCAAAGTAAATTTTCTGGGACCAGTAAATTTTTATTTCTACAGTGCAGGGAATAAGCTGTCTGCATGGAGGAAGCTTAGACCCTAAGCTACCTTTTGAGCACTCAACAATGAGTCTGATCAAACTGGGCAGGTGCCCAGGCCTGTCTGAGTCTGCCCTGGGCCCACAACCACATTGACGATTTTCTCGTGGTGTCGTGGCTCTAATGTTTTTCCAGAGAATGAAAGGACTTGATGTTCCTCCTTTTGTAAGCTCTGAATTGTAGCCCTACTGTACAGTTAATGGACCAATCCTTATCATTCATGTCAGTCTGTTTATGCTGGGCGGGCATGAATACCGGTATATGAGCCGTGAAACTACAAAACCAACAATGTGGTTGTGCGCCCAGCGCAGACTCAGATCAGACTGGGCATCTGCCCAGTCTGAGCAGAGTCTTCACTGTCCGCATGGCGGTAGCTTAGACCCTTAGCTACCCTTTTAGCACTTAACGAAGGGTCTGATCAAATATGGCGGATGCCCGTCTGAGTCTACGCAGGGCGCCTAACCACATTGTTGGTTTTGTCGTGTCGCGGCTCATATAATGTTAAAGTGAATGGATACACTTTCAGGGGAAGCAACTATGCCAATTTCTGTCTTGCTTCCCTTTTCATCTCATCCCATCCCATCCCATCCCACCCTGCAGTAGGTGTGGGTGGCTTTTGTTAGGATATTTTTTCTTTCATCTATCATATCTCTTTTCTTTCTCTCTCTCTCTCTGGAGACGGCTTGATATAGACGGCAATACTGTCTCAAAGAGCCGTTAAACCCCAAACAGCCAACAACTAACCAACCATACATCCATCAGTTTCAGCACCTTTTGTGTCTGCTCAAAAATGGATCATATGTAACCTTCTATGTATTAATAATTATTTTGTGAAGTAGAGTAATTTCAGAAGTTAGCCAGATGTTGAACTATGATAGTTACCAGGTTATTAAAGTTACTCAGTCATAACTCACTCAGGCCTACTTTTATTTGAAACAGTATACTTATATTTTTCTTATACAGCAATTTAATATCATTGTGACAGGTATAAGGTGTTTTGCATTGCAAATCATTGAAACAAGAATTTTCTGTCCTGCATTTTGATTTTCCTTAAGTAGCTAAAACACAGGTTTGCAGATAAGTTTATCTTGATGATGATTTTTGATAATTTTTCATATTAGTTTTTTTTCCATTAAACATATTTTTCTTTGCTGAAGTGGTTTAAGGTTTCTGGGCACACCTCTGTTTTTTTCTACCATTATTTTTTCAAATTTCAAAGGGAGACAATTTTTTCAACTTGCCGTTTGATTGTCTGGTTATTGAAACCCTTCCATAAAGGGGTCTGCTCTTAAAGGAAAGAATTTGCTCCTAGAGAAATTTGCTCCTAGAGGAGCAAATTCTTTCCTTTAAGAGTTGACCCCCATTGAGAAGGGAGGTAAAAATGAAAATGGAAAAAATGGCAGAGTTGCTTTCCCTGAACTGTACTCATTGTCCTTAAATTAGGGTGGCAACTAATATGTTTGTTTGGAGAAAAGTTAGGATCATCATCTATAGGTAACTCACTCTTACCTGCAGCCCTGTAATTGATTCCTCACTTCATAAAGAAGTTATAATCTATAAGTTATGTGGTGCCGAGGAAACATAATTGGTCGCAGTGCTTTAAGAGTATTTGGACGTAGAGGCTGTATAGCTCAGGCAGAAGAGGTTGGTATTTTAACTCTTTAAGCACCAAAAAGCAAACAACAAAATTTACGTCTGCAAAAATTAAAAAAGTGCCTTGTCCAAGACATTTCATATTGAGAATTCAAAGTCTAGAGGGCAAACAGTGTAGATCCAGATGAGGCAGCTCATTATGAGCCGCCTCATCAGGATTTACTTTGTTTGCAAAGTTTGCTAATTTCCTCACTGGGGCTTAAAGAGTTAAAAGTTGAACAAGGACTTTTAGATGGATGTAAATATGTGATTTAGTGCCATTTAAAGTTTTCATATTTTGGATTGATGACAGGAGATAAAGCATCAGGTAAGATAAAATATTTGGGGATGACATTTTCTTTCACTCTAAATGATAATAACACAACAACCGCTAAAGCAGTTATATTCATACATGATAGAGCAACAATCCGTGCACTTTCCGCAAATGGAGAATCCAAGGTGGCAGTTGTACCCTACCCTATCACCACCCTATTTTTGATAATTTTCATACCCGAAAAAATGAATTTGAAAAATTTACAGCAATATAACGTTGACAGACAGTCATAAGCCTGCACAGATGTTCTGGGCAGTGGGTGCACGACGTTTGGTTGAAAGTCATTTCGTGGACACAATGTTTGGTCAAATACGACATTTGGACGACATGATGTTTGGACGACACAACGTTTAGGCGAACGAAAAAGTCAGGTACGACATTTGGTGGAAATGGTAACTATCCAATATTTTTGAGAAACTACAAATTTTGTCTCGAAAAAGTCAAGAGAAAGTGTAAAGGAAGGGTAACAATGATAAATGATGACCCTATGAGAGAATAATCTCGCATCCAGCAGAGGCAGAAGTAAAAGAAAAATCAATGGCACACATGAAGGAAGCTGCAGGTTGTCACAAGATCCCCCAAGTCGATTAGCAAACAAAGAGCTTCAGGACAATCTACCAATTGAAACCAGGGCCTACTGGCCAAGAGATAAATTAGACAAATTAGACATAAATTTGACGAAATGTCATAGTCGCCCAAACGTCGTGTCGTCCAGATGTCATATTAGACGAAATGTCTTGTCGACGAATGTCTTTCAACCAAGTGTCATGGAAGCCTGGCTGATTTGAGCTTTGCTGTTCATTTTACAGTACACAGGCTTTTCTATATTTCAGCAATATTTAGAACAACAGAAGAGAAATGAAGAGGCTGGTGTTCTCACAGAGTTGGTGAGAGATTTCCTGGACCCAGCTATCTTCTACCAGCAGTTGAAAAATAAAGGAATTGACTTCTATTGTGGGGTACCAGATTCATTGTTGAAAGGTAGGTGTAGTGTCCTCTAAAGCTCAATGAGTACAAAAGTCGTAGCTCAAAAGTTACTTTTTTTCCCAAAAAATTTTTGTAGTACATTTTTTTTGCCTAAATGCTATTCTAAAAATGTAAGAATTACCAATATTGTAAATATGGAACTGTTTACTACGGTTCTTTTATTTGCGAAAACTTCAAACATGAAAGTTTCCTGAAACTAGAACTGTCATGTTATGATTTTGGCTTTTAATTATCAATGCAAAGAACAATTATGACAAATCTGAAATTCAAATCTTTGTACAAGAATAATTTAGAGATAATTTCTCAAAGTTCTCCATTAAGCCTATGTTTAGAAGGCATTAGAACAGTCTCACTTAGATGGTTCTAATGAGGGGTTACAACATACGTCATCAAGAAAAAAGTATATTGAGAAATAAAAAAAGTTTCTCAGAATTATTTTCAAACCCATCTTAAGTGAATGTATGCTCTTTCATGGGAAGCAACTCTGCCATTTTAAGCTCGCCTGTACGAAAGTACAGAGAGGTATTATTGTCACCCTGACATGGGCATTGGCATCGTCATTACACATTAAAGTTTTATGACAGAGATTTTTTACGTGATGGGCAAGGTGCTGTCAGATGAGCTATCCTGTACGTGGACAGGTCTTGTTATGTTTGCTTCCCTTCTAAAGGGGGTCATTTTTTAAGGGAAAGAATGTGCTCCCATAGGAGCAAATCCTTTCCTTTAAGAGAAGACCCCCATTTTTGTAGGGCTTCATCATCCAGGGAATCAAACAGAAAGTCACAAAAGTTGTTTCCCATTGTAAAAATGGTGGAAAAACATGGAGGTGTACCAATTCATCTTAACATCAAACACTTTTGATAAAAATTGGAGAATACTCAGATCAGATTGTTCATACCAATTCACCTTGTCACCTTACATTGTTGTTCAAAATGAAGAATACTCAGATCAGATTGTTCAGATGCACAGACTGTTGTTAGCACACATACAACTTTGTGTTCATAGGCATGGGTTATTTGGGTTGAAACAAATACAAAAGTAAGTCACTGACATTTTAATTCAATGATACCTTCCTGCTCAGTCTTGTCATTGATAGCTTGATATGATTTGATATCTCATCTCACATAACATGGTATCATGATGACATAATATGGGATCATGAGATATTCTGTATCACTTTTATAGGTTTAAGCAGCAAATATGGGTCATTTTTATAGTCTCACCTGCAGTTAACAAGAACAAAAAAGATACCGTATTCACCTCAATAAGCACACAATGCTCTATTAAGTGCACACACCTAGGGTTTCTTTATGTCATATTAATTGCACAAGTCATAGTTTCTGTGTGTTGTTTTGCTTTTTAGTGATACTTTAGGCTTTAATGTCATATTTCACCTATTCAAAGAACTTTATTTTCACCTTTTGTTTGACCCGTATATAATGAGTATTGTGACGCAGATTTGGGCAAGCTTTTGTTCATACTTGTCATTGAGCTTAATAGAAAGACTTGCAGTGAATACAGTAACTGCTTTTAAGGTTGGTGTTAGCAGTTTAAACTTTTGTCTAGTTTAGCTGTGTTTCTTAAGCACAATATGGACTTAAGTTATGAAACTTGAATTATGCTCACATCTGGACAACGGAAGTTCAGAGCAACAATCAATACTACATCTCGACAACTATTATATATTCTATGGACTTGTGAAAGTGTGCATCAAGCTTTTAGCTCATCTGAGCCAAAGACTGCATGGGAGGTTATAGGATAGACAGGTTGCCCATGGCTTGTCTGTCCATTGCCATTGTCCATCATTGTCCATCAACACTTTCTGAACACTTCTCCTCCAATATAGTAATTACTGTACAGTATTAATCCTAATAAACACCCTTGCTATAATAAGCACCCTGCCTCTTTTCCATAGTATTATAGTTCCTAGAGGAGCAAATTCTTTCCTTTCAGAGTTAACCCATTCTGAGATGAGAGGCTAAAAATAGTAGACTGCAGTTTCATATCCATTCATATTTATATTGTTTATCAGAAATATTTGGGCAGTGTCTGATTATACTGCACTTTAGGCTGTAAATGATATCCCCTTTTGTAAAGCGCAAGGCCCCTGGGGCGCTGAATAGGATTTCTACTCAATTTATTTTATCTAGTACGGTATTTGTTTTCCTTTCCAGATTTCTGTGCATATGTGACTGATGTAACCCCAGCAGAGAACCATGTCATCACAGCTAATGAGGGAAATGCCATTGGACTGGCTGCTGGGTATCACTTAGCAACAGGGAAGTCTGCTCTAGTGTATCTACAGGTAGGTAGACCAGTCTGCATCGGAGAATCGCGTGATCACAGCCGTTGTGGGCAATGCAATTGGATTGGCTGCTGGGTATCATCCAGCAACATGAAAGTCTGCTCTTGTGTAACTACGGGTATGTAGACCAGTCTGCATCAGAGAATTGTGAGCCATGAGCACAAAGTAGATGGGCTGTCTTATACATGTACTTGGCAGAGCTGCTGGCAGTTGTAGCAGGACCTTAACTCTTTAAGCCCCAGTGACGCAATTAGCAAAATTTGCAAACAGCGTAGATCCTGATGAGGCGGCTCATAATGAGCCGCCTCATCTAGATCTACACTGTTTGCCCTCTAGTATTTGAATTCTCAATATAAAAAGTCTTGGACAAGGCATTTTTTTAATTTTTGCAGATGTAAATTTTGTCGTCTGCTTTTTGGTAGTGAAAGAGTTAATGCCATTTATCTCAAGTTGGGTACATGTCCTACAAAGGATTGTATACTAGGACGTAAAACCACTCACTCTCACTCAATCACACTCGCACACACTTGTGAACAAACTAAGTAAAGAATGAACAAAAAAGTAGGAAATGGGATTTGGGAAATTGAAAGGGTGTGGTTAATGAACAGAATGATTTTAATCCTGTACAAGTTAATAAGAAAGAACTCACTTTATATACTGTTTAGAAGCCTTTCAGTATGGGCAGCCTTGTTTGAGATGGACAAAACTTAAGCTCCTTGCTAACATGTGAAAAGCAGTTATGTCACACTCATAGATAATGTAAAGACGGCTCTGTTATATGGACCCCAGTTTTGTTACCAAATTCTGTCATTCACATACTTAAACTTTCTGTTTCATGCATACTCTTACATTTAACACTCTGTCATAAAACCAGCTTATCAATTCTATTCCTTTTTGTATAATTTGTCTGATCAAGAACTCTGGGCTGGGTAACACTGTAAATCCCCTTATGTCATTGGCGGTTCCAGAAGTGTACAGTATCCCTATGTTGATGTTGATTGGCTGGCGCGGGGAACCAGGCAAGAGGGATGAACCACAACATCTTACTCAGGGAAAGACAACTCCAGGGATGCTGGGTAAGTCTGAGAAATGAGCCGCAACACGAGAAAACCAACAATGTGGTTGTGCGCACTGCGCACTCAGATCAGCCTGGGCATCCGCCCAGTCTGATCAGAGTCTTCGCTGTCTGCATGGAGGTAGCTTAGACCCTTAGCTACCCCATAAGCGCAAAGCGAAGAGTCTGATCAGACTGGGCGGATGCCCAGGCTGATCTGAGTCTGCGCTGGGCGCACAACCACATTGTTGGTTTTCTCGCGTCGCGGCTCAAATATGTTTACTCAGAGGTTTGGTTGTAGACTTTGTCATGTTTGTGGGGCAAACATGCATGTATCATATATTTTCATACGTTAGCCATTTAAATGCCAGTCAGTTAATCATTGAAGATATTCTGTAATACATATATTTCAGCTAGCCTTTTACGCATTATTTTGTGGGCTTTGGCTCTGCTTTTAGATCTGGAACTATTTGGTGTAGTTAAATTCATTGGTCTGTTTTCTTAGGGGGAATGGGTACACTGTTTTTTTGGCCACCCTTCTCAGTGGAGTCAACTCTTATAGGAAAAAAAACGGTTTCTCTTCTGAGAGCAAATTTTTTCCTGTAAACACACCATAAAGTTCTAAAATAAAAAACAAAACATGGGTATCTAAAATAACTACCATTAATGGAAGTTTGGTAATACAATACAGTAATGCACCCAAAGGATGCGATCGAACTTCAAACAGTGTAGACTCAGATCATACTGCTACTTTGAAAGTAATCTGATCGGGATCTGCACTGTTTACTCTGACTTATCTGTCATGATTCTTATAATTGTTACAGCAGATCCCATTTTGGAGCATTTTATTATCCAGGGGAGCAAACAGGAAGCCAAGAAAAAATTCTTTTTTATAAAATATCGGAAAAATGTCAGTGAAACCATACATATCAAAGCTGACTCCGATTTGAATTCAGCTAATCTGCATACTGTCTAAATAATTATTGGCACAGAAGATCTTGAGCAAAAGTGAATATACTGCTACTGAAATTAGTCTGAATGGTATAGTATTAATCCTATTTAACACCCCTGGGCATTGCATTTTACAGAAAAAATAAGAAATAGACACAGGAGGGGGAGGGGGCATCTATTTAGAGTCTTTAGAGACTTTAAGTATGTGAAAGGGCTGCATTTTTGCCATAGCTGTCAATCATTGAAATCAGAGCTCTAGATAAGAGGGAGTATTTGATGATAATTAGGGATAATTTTTCTTATTTCTCATTGAAACCATATGTTGTGACCCCTCATCTGAACCGTCTCGTTGAGACGGTTCAGATAAGGGGTCACAACATATGTTTTTTTGCGGAATTCGTAAAAATTATCCCTAATTATCACGAAATACTCCTTCTTATCTAGAGCTCTGATTGAAATAGTGGAATTATGCAGTTATGGTATTTCATCAGAAATAAAGTAGTTGGGGTGTTTATCAGAGAGGGGATGTTTATCAGAGCTAATTTGATAGTTCAGTTGAACAACTTGTTCAAATTTTATAATATTGCAGTTGTGTTATTGTTTTACATCCACGGAAGACAGCTATGGTCATATCAAATGGTTAACCTAACCACATTATTCCTGGGCAGGCTTAGACCTCCAAAGTGGTTAACCAGTACTAAGTGCACTTACTCTCGCCGGTAACTGACAACTGCCCTTCTTGAATCAGCGGAAGGAGAAACGAAAGTAAGAGGCAGGACCGGGTACCGAACCTGGGACTTCTGGCTTATGAGTCAGATGCGCTACTGACTGTGCTACAGGGCCCAGCAGTAATTGGTTAAGGAGTTCCAATATGTAGAGTAACTGAGTATCTATGTAGTTCGTTAAGATCCAGGGTTGCCACGGTCACAGTCAGGGAAAACATCTGGAAATTTGCTTTTTTCCAGGTCTGGGAAAAGTCAGGGAATTTTTTGGTTGGTCAGGCACAATTGGAAAAGATTTAAAAAGACAGGGAAAAACGAAAATAAATGGCTATGGCAATCTTAATGAAAATTATTCTGTTCAAGGGGAAAGACTGTACTTTCTAGGGAGATATTCTGGATGCATCTCTCTCTACATTGTGGGTTTCTCTTAAAGAAAGAGTTTGCTCCCTTGGGGAGCAAATTCTTTCCTTCAAGAGTAACTCTCAATTTCCACATGATTCAGTTAGCTCTGTTGAAGTAAAGAGAAAAATTAACTATTGGATGGGTAAAAAAGGTATGGGAAACTGTAAAGTGTCAGAGAAAAATCAGGGAAAAGTCAGGGAACTTTGAAGTGGAGCAAAAATGGCAACTCTGAGATCATCCAGACTGCTCAGGGGCCAGCAAGAGGTAATGCCTGGGGCCGTATTCATAAAACGACTTAAAGTCGTTGCTATGCTGTTGCTAAGGCTAAATTTCTTTGAAGGAGATTCCCTACAACTATGAAATTTGCTCTGGAGGAACAGTCTTACAAAGACTTTTCCTCCAGAACAAATTTCATAGTTGTAGGGAATCTCCTTTATAGAATTTTAGCCTTAGCAACAGCATAGCAACCACTTAAGTCGTTTTATGAATACGGCCCCTGGTGTGTAAATCACGGGGTTGCTACTTACATTTCAGCTGCCCTGGGGATTCCATTCCAGCCATTACCTGACTATGAAGAGGGTGCTGAATTGGTAAGTTTATGCTGTAAGGTAGGGAAAAATGACTAGAAATTAGAATGATGGAAAAAGGGGAAAACTGAAAGTTACTGGGGGAAAACAGCTTAAGGATTATTGCTAACATGTGAATAAACACAGTTTTACAGAAAGTGAATTACAAAGTTGCAAATACTACCCCTGTTGGGAGTTCTGAGGCTCTAGAGAGTTGATGCAACAAGACAGACTGGGCCCGGTTGTTCAAAACTAATGACATTGTTACAGGCCTCATACTATTCCGGCTTTTAGCCGCCGAAGGTCGGTCCCGTGATTTATCTAAAACGGGGGAGAAAATTTGGGGGGGGGGGGGGGGGGGGGGGTAGGTCCTGAAATGCCCTGTAGGACTACAATACGACGACGGAAGAGAGTGACATCGATTTTCCTAAAGTGGAACATGAATCGGATCATCTGATTGGATAACAGAGGTGACTGGGTCAGAGACAACCAATCAGCAGCAGTTTTACAGAAGGTGTGCGCAAAGCGGCTGACATGTGTTTTTGAAACGAAAACGAAATAATGGCCTTTTCTTAGTTAAAGAATTTCAAGAAAAAGATTCAATTCATGGAGGATTTTATTGACCGCTGAAGTATGTTTACATTTTTTTTATCTGTCTAAGGTTAATCTGGGGGAAAAGGTGGTGTACCGGACGCTGACACTTGTCAAGACTCAAAGCAGTCGTTATGAGCCAGTTCACCCCACCCACCCTTTTCCCCTTTACTTCTTGCCCATATCTTTCAATGACCCAGGGTAATCGGGGGTGAGCAAGAAAATGCAAGTTAGAGGGGAACCTATGCCCAATTTTTTTTTTAGTTCGGACTTGTTATTTTGTAATTTTGTGCATTTTTTTTTTTTTTAGTAGGCTGTGGGCTACTTGTTGCACCTGTACCCCTACTGGCTGTGGAACAGAATCTAGTCAGATTTTATGCTTTCTCATGCCATTTTTCTATTACAAAATACATGCCAGGAGAGTGAATTTGACCTACTTTGAAAGTGCTAAAATCATTTTCGGTCGGGGGGCTTCGCCCCCCTGACCCCCCTACCGGGGCGTTGCCCCGGGACCCCAGTGGGGGCCTGTGGCCCCCACACCCCCGGCTAATAAAGAAAGTTTCAGGCTTTCCAATATTGTTCCAGTATGAGGCCTGATTGTTAGTTAACGTTTTGTTAAAATTTCAAATGTTAATATCTCAAATATGCCAACATTTTTTGTTTAAAAAATGTGAGAAGCTTCTCACATTTTTTCAACAAAAAATATCAGTGTATCTAGCTATAAAGTCATAAAACACTTAACGAGTTGACCTCTAAAATGAGCTTGTTAAGCTAACGATTCTTTGAACAACTGGGCCCAGATCTAGTTGCATAAATGGGATTAACAGAATCAATGATGGAGTTGAGGCTGACAAAAGGAAATCTCAGGCTAGTTTTCAGATTATACAGTCTGATGTTAGGCTTGTCTTACACGAGCCACATTGTAGGGATATTCTTGTCTAATAGAAAAGAAATGCTAATTGTGCCCTTGATTGTTGAGACATGCCCTTAGATACATTTCATTTATTTTCTACAGGCATTGCAAAGTGCCAGGCACTACATGGATCTCACAAAAGGACCATATGCCTTGTTAGTGAAGAGACAGACATTCATGCCATATAAACTATCCAGGGACACAGATGTAGATTTCCCTCTCACCAGAGAGGATGCCTTGATTAAAATAGTTGAGAATCTCGCACCAAAAGATATTGTTGTAGGGACCACTGGGATGCTGTCTAGAGAACTATATGAATATAGGTAGGTTATGATGAATTGAACATAAAGAAAAACAATGGGAGTGCAGACTTTTTCTCACTTTTTACGTTTTGGCTCATTAAAATGAAAAAAAAAAAAAAAAAAAAAATTATGTAAATGAAAAGAAAAATTGTCAGTTCTTATAATTTCATTTTACAACAGAGTCTTAACAGTGTACTGCAGTAACATAGGAGTTTATGAAAGCTTGAATATACATGTAGAGATGTACATGTAGTCCAAGAATCTGTACAGTGAAAAATAGATACTCTGCTCAATCTGGGCAGATTTGCAGGCTGAATTGACTGTTGATGGCAGGGATCTCGGGATTCCATATTTGGAATCCCTTACTCCTATATTTTCTGTTTTGCTGAGAACTTTATTATTAAATTTATATTGTGGTACTCCTACTTATTCCAGAAAGTGACTCTGGAACTCCTATTTTTTGTCGCATTTGCTTTAGCAAGGTGAGATATGGGAGTTCACTTGCCTTTCCATCTGTCAGTCTTTCCATTTGTATGTATGTCCATCTACAAGTATGTACATCAACAAATAAGTTGACCCAAGCATTTAAATCCATCTCTTATGATCTATGATAACTACAATCGTCAAATCTGGTATAAGGTTTAGTCATAGAATGGTCTCCAGGGTTGTTGCACTTCCCTGTACCTTTGACCTATATTTTACGCTCTGCTGACTTGATAGAATTTTACATCCAAAATTATGTCGACCCTAGCTTTTAAGTCTGTTTGTCTCAATCTCATCTGACCTGGTGTATATAAAGTTTTTCTTAGAATGATGTTGAGAATTGTTGCACTTATTACACTTATCTTTTATTTCATGCTAGCTGACTTAATTTTACATTCGAACTTACATCAACTCCAACATGCTTAATTTTCTTACACAAAGTTATCAAGTCTAGCGTACCCATACCCATACCTCTATCCATGATCTGTACTGCTAACACTGTAGCAGGTGTGACATAGCGGTTTGCGGAATTCTTGTTTAAAGTAAAGTGAGAATCTTGGATGGATCACACATATGGTAAGACACCATTTTTCAGGGGAAATTCAAATGATTTACTTGTTAGAACTTGGCCCAATTGTTTAACATAGAGATTTAAATGCACTTTGGGAACCAGTTTTAATATCTTCAAAATATTTCTGCATTTAACTGCAGGATGACCCATAATCAAGGCCATGAGAGAGATTTTCTAACAGTTGGGTCAATGGGCCATGCCTCATCATTAGCCCATGGAGTAGCTTTAAAGAAACCTAATAGACAGGTAAGACATACAACTATAACACCCAGCCAAGACTCATATCAGCCTGGGCATGGCATCCTTCCTGTTTGATCAGAGTTTGCTGTTTGCATGGAGCTAGCGTATATCTTAAGCCTTTAAGAGCATAGTGAAGACTCTGATCGGACTGGACAGATGCCCAGGCTGATCTGAGTCTTCGCTGGGCACACATGCCACTTTGTTGGTTTTGTCGTGTTGCAGCTCATATGGTTAAAGAAAAATGCTTTATTTTACAGAACTTAATTCTCTTCAGTGTCTAATAACAGTTTATCAGACTTAGTGTAAATTGATGATGCTAATTCTCATTTCTCTAAGAGGCCCAGTGGAATGTATCTATGGTTGCACCTCTTGGCAGGGAGTCTGTTCATTTAGCATAAATTTGGAAAGCAACAAGTTTTCATGGCATAATACTTTCTGTTGTGTATTCTAATTCTCCAATCGCTGTTCCCCCCACACCTCAGCGGAACGGATCCATAGCTGCAAATACTTTCTAATTCAATGAATGTGTATTTGTAGCTACCTTCATAATATGACAAGTCAACTCATATTTAGCTCCCCTAAGAAGTATACATTGTACATTTTTTACATTTTAAAAGTCTTTCTGAAATAATCAAGCATGGGTATATTTCTTAATAGTTTCTCTGGCACAAAAATGTCTGGTGATTGGTGAGCCAAAATAGTTTTCCAGTATTTAATTAGTTATCTCCCTTCGACCATGAAATTGGTTCTGATCCTACAACATCTTCAAGTACTCTGTATATACTATTTGTTGTTGAACCAGAATGAAGGACACACACTTTGTAGAGCCAGAATCCTGTGAAAATTCAGAGAGAGAGGTAGTTAAGCAGTTTTTATCTCCCCTGCAACTAACAAAGGTGAGACATAGATATAACTTTACCAGTGATGGCGGCATAAAAATTTTGTGAAGTTTTCGGGTTTGGCCCTGTTTTGTGACAATACCCAGACAGGGAAGACATTATCATAGCATTCTGCGGCTTGTTTCTTCTGTATGTTACTTTAATTGTTTTATACTTAGCTTTTCATTTTGCAGGTGTTTTGTTTGGATGGTGATGGTTCAGTTATTATGCACATGGGTTCCCTAGCAGTTGTAGGTCAGCAGGGACCACCAAACTTTAAACATATAATTATAAACAATGGGGCCCATGATTCAGTAGGAGGACAACCAACAGTTTCTGACAACCACAAAGGATTTTCTTTTGGAACAATAGCTCGGGGTTGTGGGTACAAAGAAGTAAGTACCTGAATTCTGTAATAACATATAAAAGCTATGATTTCAGTGTGATTCATGTCGTTATATGCATTAGCGCCACAGTTTTCTGCATGCACAATATCTTGTGAACCTGTGAATGGATTCTCATCAAAATTACCTGGATTTATCATTATGTCTTGAACCACTGGGTGGATTTTTGTTTTATAGTTATGTCTGGAACCAGTGGATAGATTTTCACCAAACTTGATGGAAATATCTTTGGGAGAAGCCAAAACTGAGGAAATAAGTAACCTAGAAAATAGTATATTAATTCATTTTTAATATAGGTATTCTTCCATTCTAGAATGACCCCAAGCTCTAAATCAATCTTGTGTAATTCTGCTTTAAATGGGGTTTTCACTTCCAAAACATGCCTGAATATCTAGATGTGTCCTATAAGACAGATTCCAAAAACACTCCAGAATATGTGTTTTGTATGGGAAAAATAATAAATCTCTGTCTTTCAACCAAATAAATATGGTGACTGCATCCTACCTCCTGAAGCAAGTATAAACTACTTCATACTTATTAAGGAGTTAGCTTCATGAGTTACTGTAATGTACTTCAATTTTAGGGCACCTAAAATAATTGATTTTCCATTTTGGACAAATGGAAAATTACTTATTTGAGCCACGACATGAGAAAACCAACAAAGTGGTCGTGCGACCAGCACAGACTCAGATCAGCCTGGGCATCTGCAAAGAATGATCAGACTCTTCGCTAAGCCCTTAAAGGGTAGCTAATGGTCTCAGCTACCTCCATGCGGACAGTGAAGACTCTGATCAGACTGGGTGGATGCCCAGGCTGATCTGAGTCTGCACTAGCAGCACAACCACTTTGTTTGTTTTCTCGTGTTGCGGCTCATTTTAGGTGTCCCAATCCTTGAGCATATTACAGTAGTAAAGAGTTGTGATTTCTAAAAGAGGTTCCGGTATCTGTGCAAAACTAAAACACTTGACTTTTTTTGTAGTAAACAGTTTATTTTATGATTTTTCAGACTTTTGTAGCAGTTACTGAACAAGAAATAGAACAGGCTGTTGTAAAATTGAGACAGTCAGAAGGGCCATCATTACTAGAAATTAAAACTGCAACAGGATCTCGGCACAACCTCGGTCGACCTAAAACTACTCCTATAGAGAACAAAGAAGACTTTATGCATTTTCTAGCTTTAAAGCCATAACCATTTTCTAGCTTTAAAGCCATAAAATGAGCTGTGATGAACAAAAAGGTGGTTTAACATATTTGTGAGCAACAAAGACTAAAACCAGTCTGTAAATCCTTGCAGTCTATTTATAGCCTTTGCTTTATGCCTGTAGATTCTTCAGAGCTCAGAGTTTATACAAAGGCTCGTATCAGATTGCACAGTTGTGCAGGCTTGTCCAAACCTTTGCTGTTCGCATATGTTAAGCACACTTTTTATGTGTTGAAGCTCAAATTGTATTAGAAACAACCAGAAGCATTAGATGTTGAGAAAACTGCTTTGTGATCATTAGTGAGGTTTCTGTGGGCAAACAGTAATGCTGTAGCTCATGGGCTTCACATTTCTTCATTTGCTGAAAAGGAGAAACTTCTTATTGACTAAAAATATCTCTAAAAAAAAATAAATGAGTTGGTTTGCTTATAGGGATTTTTCCTTTATTTATAACTGCTAATAGGCTGTTTCTCCTTTTTCACAAAGGGCAAAATGTCAAAAACCCATGTCTAGCCTTACCCCATGGAAACAGAGCCATGTTTCTCCTTGCTTTTCTCAGAGAATCTGAGAACATTTTGAGCTTGTCATTGCTATAAATGACCTGATTGTTTAATGCCAATTGTTGCCAAAAACAAGTGCCAATATTGAAATGTATAGTTATTTATAAATGAGTGATTTATGTGAAAAGGTACCTTACTACATTGCTTTCTGGGAAAACTCATTCTCATGGCACATAATAATATCAGCCGGGACACCAGAAAACCAACAGTGTGGTTGTCTGCCCAGTGCAGACTCAGATCAGCCAGGGCATCTGCCTAGTCCGATTAGACTCTTCGCTCAGTGCTTAAAGGGTAGCTAGGGGTCTAAGCTACCTCCATGCCTACAGCAAAGAGTCTGATATTATTGAGCCATTCATCTTAGTTACTTTAGTTTGCTCAGTTATATATATAATTTAGTTTGCTCAGTTATATACAGGCCAACTTCGTTGTGTCAAACTTGCTTATCTCGAAAACATTGCTAGTGTCGAAGTGATCTCCCATTCCCGAACATTCCCCCCTATATAATATTGCATTTCGACCTCCGTTGTGTCGAACTCGCTTATAACGAAAACACTGCTGTGTCGAAGTGATTTTTGATTCCCCTCCGACACTTTCCATGTGTTTTACCACTGTTTGTGTCGAAGTCAAATTATGTATTCAGAAAAAGATCGCCGAAGCGACGAAAAGAAAATGACGTCCATTTTGTGTAGACGTTTTGCGGTAATGAAAACCTGCATATTTTTGTCTTTAAGCAAATTGGTACAAACATCGTACAATAACAATGAAAAAGAACGATTTACCGAACAATTGTTTTTAATTGATCGCAGTTCAATCAATTATCCCAAATTGTCCAATAATTATCCAATGATTGCGTGAAACGATGCAGACATTGTTTTGTTGATCAGCTGTTTTTGTGTGTAAGTTAATTGACCTTGAACGGCGTATACGTCACAGGTCAGGTGCGTTCGATTGGAAAGTTCGGTCAATTAGGCGCCTTTGAAATTTAATTGATTGAACAGTATTGAGCGGCGCTCTTTGATGCGGGCTATTAGTAGCATTCTTTTTAGTTTTTTGCCAAACTGTTTTAATTCAAAATGTAAAATAAAACTAAGTGAAGTGATTTTTCTTGTCTTTATTTCAATCCCGTTTTCAGTAGAAACAGTTTTACTACCTTCGTGCTGCACACGTTTTGTAGAAATACTGACTCTACGAAAGTTAAGATATTGTACATATTAAGAACAATAATTTTGGTGACGTCACGATTTGCCTATCTCGAACTTCGGAAAACTCGAAGTGGGTTCTCCATTCCCTTGGAATTCGAGATATCGAAGTTGGCCTGTATATGACATTCTTATATCATTGAGTCATTTATTTTAGTTACTTTCTAGTTTGCGCAACTGAAATTCGATGTAAAATTTGTTAAAGTGGAAAAAATGTTAAAGTTAGATATTAATTTCTGGTTTATTAGTAAATGTTTAAGAAATAGATCAGCTATAGCAGTGAATTGTTGAGTAATAATTCACTGTTGGGAAGTCAGTTGTAAAGTAGATTATATCACATGCGTGGAGCGCAAATGATGTATCTACTTACAATTGACCAACAAACAGTGAATTTTTACACAACAATTCAATGCCAGAGCTGAACTATTTTGATTCTAACACCCAAAAACGCTGACAAAATGTTCATTCAAATTCTCCCAACCTTCTTTTCAGCGGGTTCATGCTGTTGCCAATATTCTTAACTTCATCACAGATAAACGCACGTTTTTATGGCGATTTTAGAATGAAAAAGAGACACTGTCTAACATCTCAAAATGTCAAAAATATGTCAGTAATTTCTGTTGACATTAGCAATTTCACTCACATGCTCCAAAACAGTGAATTGTTGCAGAATAAAACACGGAAACTTTCCATTGCTTCTATAGGTGCACTGTGTTAGAATTTTTGGTAGACAATCATTAGATCATGTATCAAACATTTTCTATTTGTGTTCATGTATGTAAAGTCATCAAGATTATGGTTATGCTTTTAATACTGCTTTTGCCCCACTATTCTGGCTGCCTGCCTGAACAAATGTGAGCCGGGACACGACAAAACCAACAATGTGGTTGTGCGCCCAATGCAGACTCAGATCAGTCTGGGCATCCGTCCAGTCTGATCAGAATCTTTGATGTCCGCATGGAGGTAGCTTAGACCCTTAGTTACCCTTTTAGTGCTTAGCGAAGAGTCTGATCAGACAGTGCGGATGCCCAGGCTGATCTGCGTCTACGCTGGGCGCAGAACCACTTTGTTGGTTTTCTCGTGTTGCGGCTCATGTAATAGGTAGTTGCATTATAGAGGGAAGCTAATTTTGGCAGAATTATGACCTTTGATTTTGCACATAGTTATTTTGTTCATCTTTTTAGCTCACTTGAACCAAGTTCAGGAAGAGCTATTGTACTAACCCGGCGTCGGCGACGGCGTTAGCAAAATGTTAAAGTTTTACGTTAAAATTATTTATGTGATGGGCAAGGTGCTGTCAGGCGAGCAATCCTGTCCCGGTGACAGGTCTTGTTTTACATTGCAGGGTATTGAGATAAACTTAATTTTGACAGAATTGAAACATTTTTACTTTCAGTCATTTTGGCAGCTTTGTCACCCATATGAAGTATGTGTTATAAAAATTTTATGCAGTTGTGACATTTCACTGCCCTGAGACAGGGGCTACACTTGGGACATCATTCCCTTCTTACAGATGCAGTTTGCTTCAAACTATATGCCATGACAAATAATGAATTGTTTTAATTCAATAAGTGTATCCAAGTCAGTGTACAGATTTGCCGTATTCTTTGGGTGCTAGTATGAGAGTTTCGGTTTGTATTTTACTAATGATTCTTTGTTTTCTTATTTTCTGTTGTTCCATATTTATAGTTAATGTTGCATTTTAATAGTGCAGTAAATAGACATTATTATATCATACTCAATATAAACCTTGAGACTCCTATATCAGCCTGAGACCCCATATCAGCCAAAGGCTGGTATGTGAGTCTTAAGTTGATATGGGATATAAAATGAAAGATGATCTATCAGTTGATAAGAATGATTATAAGGTAAACAAATGCTAAATAGGGGTTTAGCTAAGGCCTGAATCAGACCTTGCCCGTAGGACCAATCAAAGTCAGGCCAAGTTGGTCCTGCCAGCTGAACTTGTGGTCTTCAGTATTCCCCTTTCACATCGCATATAAAAAAATCAACTGGTATAAGGACCAGCTACATGTAAACTCAACTGGTCCAGCATAAAATCCACTGGTCTCGGACCAACGGATTAGTGCTTATTTTAATCCCTGCTAAACCAAGTTAAGATGATTGGGTACACTTTCAGGGGAAGCAACTCTGCCATTTACTTTTTCTCCCTTCTCAATGGGGATCAACTCTTGAACAGGGATACAGACTAACTCATTTTTCAAAGGAGCAAGCTAGGCCCCTAAAAACTGAAAATTAGTCGCCCAGCCAAAAATTTAGGGGCCCACATTTAAAACGTTAGAAACATGAGAATTTTTTTATTCAGATTCTGCGCGAGATTTGCACTGTTTCCGTAGGTTTTCTATTAAACCCTCCTTTCATCAGGGTTTTGCTTCCTTTTACCTACCGGGTGTGAAACATCAGCAATGTATCGCCACATGCGCCAAAAATTTACAAATTGTCAAGATTTTTAGCTGTCAAACGGAGGAGGCGGCCATGTTGCTTTTCCAATACTGAGTAAAATCCAACACACAAGTATGACGGAACACTGAATATTCAATGTAGATGTCGGCGCGGAAGTTAGCAATGCGCTTTGAGGTGGCGGATAGGTATGTGATAGGTATGTGATATGGCTTCCAAGTGTGATAGGTATGTGATATGGCTTCCAAGTGTGATATCACACTTGGAAGCCATATCACATACCTATCTAGTGACTTGATCAATCTGACTTTTAGGATATAGTAGAGCTTAGCACATGTGACTTTTGATATTAGCTTGATTTGGAAATGATATTGTACGTTCATGTATACCATATTTGTACCATATATAAGGAGCTGTGTCTGAAATATCAATCATTTGTTTAAAAAGTTCCCATTTCTGTACCGAGTCATTCAAAACTAATGACATTGTTATTCACAAGTAGTTATACTTCCAAATGTATTGTACACAAAACACTGCCATTTCTTTTTCAACAAAAATATAAGCACACTTGATGTTATGTGTACTACAGTCAAGGGTCGAAAGTAATTCCACAAAAATATTTTTCCTTAGACTTTAGTGTATTTACATGTTTACAATAAAATAAATTTTGGCAGTTTTTTTTAGGCCAAGCATAAAATTATTACTATGGTTGAAAAGCTAAATGAACAATACAGTTAACATTGTTTACAGGACTGAATTCTGTCCCTTTAGTTATAAGATACAGGTTGTCAAATATAGCACAAAGTATGAAGTCAACAAAATTCCATCAACGTTAATGGTAAAATGGCAGGAAAATGGACCAAAAACCCAAACGTTAAAATTAAAGTCATGGGCCCGGTTGTTCAAAACTAACGATGTCGTTAGTTAATGTTTCGATAAAATTTCGAACGTTAATATCACAAATATGCCAGCCAATATTTCTTGTTGAAAAAATGTGAGAAGCTTTTGCACTGCAAAAGCTTCTCACAGTTTATCAACAAAAAATATCTGCGCATTTGGTTATAAAGTCGTAAAGCACTTAACGAGTTGACCTCTTAACGAGCTCGTTAGGCTAACGATGCTTTGAACAACTGGCCCATGATGTTTAAGTATATGTTGAACGACTGAAATGAAACAAATATACGCATGCATTAAATAGTTGTAATCTGTTTAATGGAAGTGCCAAAATATAATATCCAGTAAACATGAAAATACACTGGAATCTATGGGAAACTCAATTTTGTGGAAATACTGAATACTGAATGAATCTTTAACTAACGACTTCCTTCAGTTGAAGGTGCTAAGAATAATTGCGCCTATGTAATTAGGGACATTATAATTAAAGTTTTGACTATCATTTTAAGATGCTACTTTGCTTTGTAATATATACTCAATATCTTTTGAATGCATTATTGTCTTCAGTGTACATGTATAACAGTTTCTAAAGAGTTTACCATTTAGAGGAATGTATACATTGATTACATAGGAAACTGATCTCAATATCAGATGAAAATTGGAAAATCATTTCTCCACAAACATATGCTATGGAATCTCAAGAAAAGTACCTTGGCATATATTTGCAATAGGGTGGGGAATATAAATAAATCTCATAACAGAGTAACTTTTGAAGATGTAGTATTTGTATTTCATTTTTGACATCATTCTTAGTTTTTCAAAATTTATATTTGATATTTAAATTTTCCACATATATATACATGTAGTTTTAATTGTACCGGTACTTTTCAAAAGAAGCAGTAGGCTGACAGTCAGTATTTTATGACATTTATTATATATTTATTACTTCTATAGTATTTCATTATATTTCCTAGACATAAAGTATATTGTAAATTTTACTTATTATACATGTATTTAAATAATATATTGAGCTCTTGCTTGAGAAAAATGCTTTTGCTAACCGTGCAGCCTGATCAGACCATTTACTGTTAATGTGTGCTCATATACAATCAGGAGCCCAAGCTCAGTGGGTTAAGTGCTGGCCTGCTGATCTAACAGTCCCAAGTCGATCGCTGGAAGCAGAAATATTTTAAATTGTGAATAGTGTTCCATTGCACACAGCCTTTCATTATCACCCTTCCATTGTCCTGACTGAAATACTGTTGAAAAGGACGTAAGATTGCAATCCATCCATCCATCCAAAGTCTGCAGAATTTATAAACGACAATAATTAGACTGATCAGACTGCAGTTGCTCAGGCTTAACTGGGATTTGATATACAATAGCTTTAATGATGGCTGTGCAATTTTTGTATACCGGTATACTGTTGTTTTTTTCCTAATAAGTGTTCTCGGAGCAGTTAATTGGGTTTTGGATGCACATTTGTTAGGGCCGTCTTTTATGTATGCTATTCTCAGCCCTTAATCCAATTCTGATAAATGTTTCTTACCTTTAAAAAGATAGTGAAATGTTGCATGCTTTTGTTCTCAAGAGCAAATTTCCAAAATATTTAAGGTGAATGGCTACACTTTCGGGAGAAGCAACTCTTGTATTTTATTTGTTTTTCCTTTCTGAATTGGAGTCAACTCTTAAAGAAAAGAATTTGCTCCTGGAGGAGCAAATTGTTTCCTTTAAGTGTAGACTCCCTTTAGAAAGGGCTTTGTCCTCCCAGGAAGCAAACAGGAAGTCCCAGAAGTTGTTCCCCTTTGTCAAAATGGTGGGAAGATATGGAGGTGTGCCCATATAACTTAATTACCTGCCTTGACAAACAATATTTGCTTAAATCAAGACCTTACAGTGACATGCATTATTAGGCTAAATTTTACAATAATAAGGATCTATCCCTTACCCAGTTACCCATACCACTTAATAGGAAAAAGATGGTACAAGTATTATTCTGTGTCATTGGAGCTAGTCTCTGGCTAGAATTCATTGCACAAACCGTGTATTCTTGTATCTTTAAAATTATATTAAAATTACAAAGTATTAAATAATAAATGCATTTTCTTGTTCTTATAACCCACTAACTTTTCAGAATAGAATGCCTAACATTTGAAGTGGGTGTTTTATGGAAGTTAAAAAGGCAATACAGTTTACTTGTAGGCCTTGATCAAAGTACAACACAGAATCAGGCTGGAACACATTTGAGCTGCGACACGAGAAAACCAACAAAGTGGTTGTGCGCCCAGCAAAGACTAAGATCAGACTGGGCATCACCCAGTCTGACCAGAGTCTTTGCTGTCTGCATGGAGGTAGCTTAGACCCTTAGCTACCCTTTAAGCACTTAGCGAAGAGTCTGGTCAGACTGGGGGATGCCCAGGCTGATCTTAGTCTTTGCTGGGCACACAGCCACTTTGTTGGTTTTCTCATTTCGTGGCTCATTTGTCACAGTTATGCCCTTTCTCATTTTTCTGTTGAAAGTGCTGATATTTAGTATTTGGGCATAGATTTGTCAGAGACTACTGTGTGGGATGGCTAGGAGCTTATATTTTGGTATTCTGGCATTATTTTTCAGAGTTATGCCCCTTTCTTATATCTCTACTGTTTTGGATGGCTGTGAGTTGATATTTAGTATTATGGTTAACATTGTCAGAGTTATGCCCCTTTCTTATATTTGAACTGTTCTGGATGGCTGTGAGCTGATATTTGGTATACTGATATACACATATAAGAGTTATGCACCTTTCTCATATTTCTTTGGGGGGGGGGGGGGGTGGGGGGGGGGGTAGCCAGGAGCTTATATTTTGTATTCTGGCATACCTTTTTCAGAGATATGCCCCTTAAATTCTACTGAGTGGGGTGACCAGGTGCTGATATTTGGTATTCTGGCATACATTTGTCAGGAGTTTTGCCCCTTTCCCATATTTCTTCTTTGTGGGATTGCCAGAAGCTGATATTTGTCTTGTATGCATTGTCAGAGTTATCCTTATATTTCTACCATGTGGGTTGGTCAGGTGCTTATATTTGGTATTCTAGCAATCATTTGTCAGAGATATGCCATTTTCTCATATGTCTACTGGGTTGGATGACCAGGTGCTGATATTCTGTATTCTGGCATACATTTATCAGACATATGTCACATATGACCCTTTCTTATATGAGCCGCGACACGACAAAACCAACAATGTGGTTGTGCGCCCAGCGCAGACTCAGATCAGCCTGGGCATCTGCCCAGTCTGATCAGAGTCTTCACAATCCGCATGAGGGTAGCTTAGACCCTAAGCTACTGTTGCAGCACGTAGTGAAGGGTCTGATCAGACTGGGTGGACGCCCAGGCAGATCTGAGTCTGCACAGGGCGCGCAACCACATTGTTGGTTTTCTCGCGTCGCGGCTCATATTTCTTCTGTGTGGGATGACCCAGTAGCTGATCTTTGCTATACGTTGGTCAGAGCTGACCCTTATTTTTCAGCTGGGTGGGATGGCCAGGAGCTGATATTTGGTTGTTTGGCAGCATTTGTCAGAGTGATATCACGTCCCTTATTTTTATTTCTGTGTGGGTTTACCAGGAGCTAGCTGGGCCGTGTAGCGCAATCGGCAGGGCACCTGACTCATAAGTCAGAGGTCCTGGGTTCGAAACCCGGTCTGGCCACATACTTTCGTTTCTCCTTCCGCTGATACAAGAAGGGCAGTTGTCAGTTACTGGCGAAAGTATGTGCACTTAGAACTGGTTAACCGCTTAGGAGGTCTAAGCCTGCCCAGGAATAGTGTGGTTAGGTTAACTGACCGTCCCGACATGACTATAGCTGTTTACCATGGACGTTAAGCAAGAAATCAATCAATCAATGACCAGGAGCTGATATTTGGTATTCTGGCATACATTTGTCACAGTTAGGCCCCTTATATTTCTACTGAGCAGGTTCGCCAGGTGCTGATATTTTGTATTGTGGCATGCACCTGTAAAAGTTATGTCCCTTATGTTTCTACTTAATGGAATGGCCAGGTCATGGTACGTGGTATTCTGGCATATATATGTCAGAGTTACATGCCTTTCTTATATATCTACTGAGTGGAATGGCATGGTGCTGATATATAATTTGCAACCGCGTTTTGCTGGGTCTGATCTGGGTCTGCACCGTTTGCCTGTGTCCTGCCATGAATGTTTAAAATGAAAAAAAAAAAAAACAAAAAAAAACTTGTTTTATAAATGAGGGTCACGGCATTTAAACAACTAATACAACAGAATGCAAAATCTTGTTGACATAAAACAAGATTATTACGAAGTTTATCTTTTGTCCATACAAATTGAATATTTCAGATCTGTTATAAAAAACATGGTATCAATTTGTTTTCTATAACCAAACCCGTGCAAATACTGTCTCGAGCAAGAATATTCTCAATAGTCCTATCAGTGGTCAGAATCAGAATCAGAATCAGAATTGTTTACTGGTGATACGTCCAAAGACAATCATTCACCAGGACCTGTGAATCAGGGAAGCTAGTCCCTAGCCCTTATAAGAGAAGTAAACTTAGTAACTGAATCCTCTGCACACTCAGCAGCAGAAATAAGTGAATCTTCCAGGGAATTCCAATCTCTAATAGTCTGGGGGAAGAAACTGGACTTGTAAATGTCAGTCCCAGCCAATGGGGTTTGAAATGTCAGGGAATGATGATTCCTGGTACGCCTATTTGGGGGAACAAGGTCATTTATGGGTATACTGGCTGCACCCCTCAGACCTTTGTAAAGCATTATAAGTCTACTATCTTTCCTTCTCTTTTTTAGGGATTCCCACTTAAGTTTCTCCAGAATGCCAGTCATACTCCCAGTTTCATATGTGTAATTTCCCGTTACAAATCTAGCTGCCCTTTTCTGCACCTTCTCAAGTTCATCTTGAAGAAGTATACTTTGAGGGTCCCAAACTGAACTGCCATACTCCAGGACTGGACGCACCAGTCCCTTGTATGCTGACTCCTTAACATCTTGTGGACATGCTGCCAAGTTACGTCTGAGGAAGCCGAGGGTCCTATTAGCCTTTGTGCAAATATTACTGACATGTGTGTTCCATTTCAAATCATTGGCAATGGTTATGCCGAGATACTTGATAGTTTCTACATTACTGAGGACCGTTCCCTCTAAGGTATAGGAAGCATTGATCTTCTTGATCCGTTTCCTTGTAATTTGCATTATATTGCATTTAACAGGTTGAAATCTCATGCCCCAACTCCTTGCCCAACAACCTAAAAGATCTATATCCTCCTGAAGTTTCACAGTGTCTTCAATATCTCTGATTTCACGATAGCAAACACAGTCGTCAGCAAAAAGTCTTAATTCCGAGTCAATATTTTCTGTTATATCGTTAATGTATAACGAGAACAACAATGGTCCAAGCACAGTGCCCTGGGGGACACCTGACAAAACCGGGGCCCAATCCGACTTAACTCCATTTACCACCACACGCTGCTGCCTGTAACAGAGGAAAGAATCTATCCATTTCAGAGTCTTCCCACCAATACCATAGCCGTATAGCTTACATTTAAGTAATTCATGAGGGGGAGTGTCAAAAGCTTTCTCGAAGTCCAAGATAAAAGTGTCAACCTGACCGCCCTTATCCAAGATTTTAGCCCAGTCATCTATAACTGTGATCAATTGAGTTTCACAGCTATGTTTCTTACGGAAAGCATGTTGTCTGTCTGACAAAAGTTTATGTTCATCCAAATGTGCCATAATATTAGAGCAGACAATGTGTTCGAGTAACTTGCATGGTACACAAGTTAGAGAAACCGGTCGGTAATTGCAAGCCAAAGACCTATCTCCTTTATGAAGAGTGGGCATATATTTGCAAGAGACCATTCCTTGGGGATTTCACCCGAGTCAATAGATTGTTGGAAGAGATGAGCCAACATTGGGCCTAATTCAGATGCTAGTTCTTTTAAGACTCTGGGATGCAATTCATCAGGTCCTAAAGCTTTCGATGGGTTCAAGCCCTTAAGAAGTTTCGTTACACCTTCTGCCGAAACATGAATGTCCTCCATGAAAGGAGCCGAGCGATTAGGAAGGGGGACTTGGGTGTGCTCACTTTTGTTAAACACATCCGAAAACTGACCGTTAAATTCATTAGCCTGTTCCAACTCTGACTCGGCAACACCACCACCATTTCTCTTCTTTAGGGGTGGGATACCTTGAGTATCTTTCTTTTGACTATTAATGTACCTGTAGAAGTCTCTGGGATTAGCCTTTATGTCACCAACCAAGTTATTGACATACAAATCATGTTGCTCTTTCACATCAGCTTTAATTTCCCTTCTCAAAGATTCAAATTTTGACCTAAGTTTGCTACTGCCAGTCTTTTTGGCCTTCGCATGTGTCTTATTTCTTCTACGAATCTTTCTTCTTATCTCAGGGGTTATCCAAGGAACAGAAGAGGTTGACCTACTGGTTTTTGAGGGGATATGCTTTTCAGCAGACTCCTGAATAAAGGAGGTTATCAAGTCAAAGTTTTCCTGAACTGAGCGATTGTCCGAGTAACCATTGAAGTATCTATGTTTTGCGAAGTCTGACGCTTCTTTCCTCATTGATTCAAAATCTCCCTTTTGGTACAAAAACACTTTCCTCCGAGGTTTCTTTTTTGGGGGGACATAAATTTTCAATGTTCCTGATATCACATCATGATCACTAAGTTTGTCCGGGGAATGTAGTTCTTGAAACTGACCAGGAAGTGAAGTGAGAATTAAATCCAATGTGTTTTTCTCCCGAGTCGGGAAATTCACCAGTTGTTCTAAACCATGGTCATTCATGACATCAATCAACATTTGTCCTTCTGACTGACTTAACACTGATCCTGACTTATTAAGTCGGTCTGGCCAAGCAATATCTTTGAAGTTGAAATCCCCTAGTACGTGAACTGAGGGGAGCTTATTTCCCTTGTGCTTTGTCCTAATATGATCTAACTGGTCACGAAACAATTGAAATTCCTCACTTGAGCCACCAGGCTGACGATACCAACTTGCTACATAATGGGAAGTTTTGTTTGCCAAAATTTTAACCCAAACTGATTCTGAGTCGTTTTCTATTTCTGACAAGGGCATGTGCGGAATGTCCTTATGAATGAGAAGCATCACTCCGCCACCATGAAGGTTTCTGTCCTTCCTGAATACATTATAGGGGAATGTTTCAGGGAACAATTCCGAAGTTGCAACTGAACTGTGGTAAAAATCATCCAAGTACAGATCATTATAAATCCGGTACAGCCTTCAGAATTTATTATAAATTGGCGGTTGATGTGGTTTCTGTATCATATCCACAACGGGTAGGCGGCAATTGAAAACGCTCATGCAATCGACGAACGCGGGTCAAAGAGTTAGAAACAGCGTTTTCGATTGCAAATTGGTGACAAATTGCAATCGAAAACGCTGTTTTTGATCCGCGTTAATCGATTGTTTAGAGCGTTTTCGATTGCCGCCTACCCGGTGTGATAACTGGCGAAGAAAAAGAGGAACAATCTGTATTGAAAAAATGACATGTCTTTCCATAAAATATGATTCTTGTTGCCCGTTGAGCAATGAAATTACGCAATAGCGAAACAATGAATAGGATCTTTGCCTTACATTGTATTTTTTACGAACTATAAAATGTCTGTACATTGTATTTTTACCTCCTGTACCACAGGCACTCGTTTCATGCAATGTGAGCCACTCATACCCTATACACTAGGCACTCGTTTCATGCAATGTGAGCCACTCATACCCTATACTCTATCACTTAGTGTATAGGGTATGAGTGAGTCACATTGCATGAAACGAGTGCCTGTGTCCTGTACCTTGTAATTTTACCATGTAATAAATTTTGTTTTACTTTTAGTTGCCAATTAAAATGACCCAGATTTTTTTCCAAATCTTTCTTATGAGAAACTCCATGACGTTTTGATTTTTTGAAGCCGACCAATCACGATCAAAAACGAAATTTTCGTGAGATACCTCACGATAAAATATAAAATACCTCACGATATGCTGATAGAGCAATGGGGCCTTTAAAACCAGCTTGGCTTTGATGATAGGGAAGGGGTCGATAGGGTGGCATGAAACTGGGTGAATGCTCAAAAACAACTGCAATATGGCATTTAGAGATGTTGTTGGCACGCTCTTTTGCATCGCGTGATTTTGTATTCACTACTGTATTCCTGGAAATTTTGTTGTCGTGTTTATTCACTCCAAAAGTGCACATTGTGCATAAATGCCCGTCACTGATGCCCGTAAACCGGCTTTCTGCCTTGCAACCTTAACATGTTTATATCATATAGTGATGATTTGTTGTCATGTTTATTCATTCCAAAAGTGCATTTTTGCATAATCGACCGTGAAACAGCTGATCGCAAAAACAGCTGATCGATGCTTTGCAAGTATGCACATTAGTTTTAAGTCAATTCCCTAAATAATGAAACAGGGAAAGCTACTCTGCCATTTTCATTTTTGCATTCTTTCTTAATGGGGCTCTTCTCTTTACAGAAAGATTTTTGGAGCAAAATTCTTTTCATTAAGAGTATCGGACCCCATTTTGAAAGGGTTTTGTTCGCCAGGGAAGCCAACAGGAAGCTACAAATGCTGATCCCCTTTATAAAAATTGTGCTTAGTCGGTTACCCTGGGCACTTTCAGTTAAGAAGGAGCCCGGTAGCTCAGCAGGTTAAGCGCTGACCTGATGATCTAGCGGTCCCAGGTTCAGGACACGCTGATTGCGGAAATCTTTCCAACTGTAAACAGAGTTCATTTCACGCAGCCTTTCACCATGACCTCATGATTGAAATACTGTTAAAAAGGATTTATTGGGACCCAGCGGGCACATGACGTCGAAATGACGTCGTACTGACGTTGATGCGACGTCATTACGTCGCATCGACGTCAGTACGACGTCATTTCAACGTCATGTGCCTGCTGGGGATAGCTCAAGGTGTATGGGTACGACTCCATGTTTTCCCGCCAGTTTCAAAATGGGGAGGAACGGCTGTAGTGTAGTGGATAACACTCCGGACTACCAATCCAGGGATCGCGAGATCGAACCCCCGCTTCTCCGGTCTTTCGGATGAGACTTTAAACCGAGGTCCCGTCTCCATATGACCTCGTTGTTGGTGGGACGTTAAACCCGAGTTCACTCACTCACTCACTCACTTCAAAATGGGGTAAAACGTGTGCATCCCTTAAAGATTGTCTCCATCGTTTATTTCATGTTTTCAGAAACAAATATTTTTAACAAAACTTCGTTAGACAATATGTAATAGTCTCATAATTAACCGTAGGGCCTACAAGTTATGAGATGCATCATTATTTCGATAAATGTGGAATGAAAAATAATCCTCAAATTAAAATGCAAATTACCTATTTCCTCACGGCCTGTAAGAATCTCGATTTTGACAACGTGTGTCATTTGATCATGAACGGGTATTTTTCTTATTCGTGCACGTCATTGTGACGTATGAATCATAAAGTATTTTTGGTATACAAGCACAGGCACTCGTTTCATGCAATGTGAGCCACTCATACCCTATACATACAGACACTCGTTTCATGCGTGATAGTGTGTAGGGTATGTGAGTGGCTCACATTGCATGAAACGAGTGCCTGTGCTCTGTGTTCGTTTTCAAAAAATACTGAAAGAAGACGAAAATAAAAATAACTGACTTGCAATTATCATTGCATCATTACAGAAGCCGGCAGTAAACTGACCTAAACTGACGCCATGTCAGATCGAAAGAGCGTTGTAACGTATTTGTGTGTTTTTTGAAGTTTATTAAACATACAGTATTCATGCAGTTAAAAATTAACATGCAATATGTGAATAATAATGCATGTACCTTTTCATATGTTAATTTCATTTTTTACGTTATTCGTACATGTGCCCCGTACATAACATCAAACATAAATTACGCCAGAAATTGTATTTTACAAATGGTCTTAAAATATTGGCTCATTTTACGACAGGAAACAATAACACCAGCCCCGGATCCAGGGGGTGGGCTCTGGGGCTTAAGCCCCGCCACATGGGCATGGTTAGGTTAAAATATATGTTGTGACATCTCATGAGAATCGCCTCGCTGAGGCGATTCTAATGAGATATCACAATATATATTTCAAGGCAAAAAAGACATTAGCAAAATTCTCATCAAATTGATCCCTAATAATGTCATATATTTTTAAGCCCAGCCCCTCCCCCAAGCCCCACCAGTACGTGGTGGTCTGGATCCGGGAGTGAACACTTTAGCTCGACTAAAGTCCCTTCTTTTCCCTTGTCGAGTGAAGGGTAAACTTATGATGACGGTTCCAAGTGATCAATGCTGCTGTATTCTCATGCAAATGGATGAATGTGCCCATTTCAAAACGACAGCAGTGCATCCTTTTGAATCCCTAGGAATCCTTAGCAATAATATATTCAAAACAAATACAAAAAATGAATAAAGGAATAAACAAATAAAATAAAATAATGATAAGATGCTTGGCAATATCTATTTTGTCCTATGCTGAGTCTGGTGCGTAGAGAATAAACTGTGTCCCACTTACCCAGTGTCCCAGTTACCCCAGTTTACATTATATTGTTTTTGGGGGTGGTGGTCGGGCGATGGTGCTGATTATAACTTCCAGTGCCGGGGCGTCCTACTTATTTGGATTAAAGTAGGGCAAGGGCCTACTGTGCTTGCAGTAGGTGCGGGCGTGGATTGTTTGGATATATTTTCTCTCATCTATCATTTCTCTTTTCTTGCTCCCTCTCTCTGGAAGATGGCCCGATACAGATTAGAAAGGTCGTTAAACCCAAAACAAGCAGTCTACCATATGAGCCGCGACGCGACAAAACCAACAATGTGGTTGTGCGTCCAGCGCAGACTCAGATCAGCCTGGGACTCTGATCAGACTGGGCAGCCTGGGCATCCGCCCAGTCTGATCAGAGTCTTCGCTGTCCGCATGGAGGTAGCTTAGACCCTTAGCTACCCTTTGAACACTTAACAATCAGTCTGACCACACTGGGTGGACACCCAGGCTGATCTGAGTCTGCGCTAGGCGCACAACCACATTGTTGGTTTTCTCACGTCGCGGCTCATATATTGTTTTCAAATGCACATCTGGAGGCAGAATTAATTATAACTTAAAGTGAGGTTATTATATCTGCGTTTAAACTGTCTATTGAAACTAGTAATTTCCAAAAGAGACATAGACCCTACAATGTAATTAAGTAGCTTGTAATGTAAATTATACAAAGAATTAGAGAGACGCAGAATGTCACCAAAAAAAAAAACTACAACAAAAACATCTAACGTAACGTTAGCAGGTTAAACGTCATGTAAGCCTTAACGAAACGTTATTTAAATCAACGGTGCTTTGAACAATCGGGCCCGTAGCAAATTAACACAGAGTTTTGCTTGGTTGTTTTGGGGATTGAGAAAGTATTTCAGTATATATCGGGCCGGATTAGCACGGAGAAAGAAACAGAACGAAAAAAGTACATGAACAATTTCAATTAACTAAAATGATATGTCACTTAACAATGCATATACTGAATGAACAAAGAGGGGCCGGAACAGAAACCACACTGGACGTGCGGTAGCAAAGTTGCTTATGTTTCAAACCGCTTATAGGTTATAACATAAAATACAAGTTAGATTTTCGAGACGCATACTGGGTGAACAAAAAAGTCCTCATTTACTCACGCATTTTGTGGTATCTCCTAAAATATGATAGCATATCATCAGCATATCTACCTTACACATTTTAAGTGAGAACTTAAGTCACCTCGCTGGTTGACTTAAATTTACAGCAAAATCTAAGCAAAGAGTTTAAACTAAGATTTTTTGTGAAACCACGTAAGTATAAACTTTTGACTTAAGTTATAACTTAAGTCAAAAGTTCTTGCTTAGATCGTTTGTGAAACTGGCCCCAGGACACGAGAAATTCGAATTCTTACACAACTTAATTCTTATCTTATCTGACTTCAAAATGCAATGATCAGGAAACGACTCAATCGAATTCTGTATCTTATTCTGACCTCAAAAAGGCAATGATCAAGAAACGACAGAATCGAAATCTGAATCTTAGTCTGGCCTCAAAAGGCAATGCCCACGAAACGGCAAAGTGAATTCTGTACCTCAGTGTAACCTCAAATAGCAATGACGAGGAAACGATATAATCGAATTCTGTATCTTAGTCTTACATTAAAAGACAATGAATGAGGAAACGAAACAATCGTATTCTGTATCTTAGACTTACATTAAAAGACAATGATTGCGGAAACGAAACAATTTTATTCTGTAGCTTAGTCTTACATTAAAAGATAATAATTGAGGAAACGAAACAATCGTATTCTGTATCTTAGTCTTACATTAAAAGACAATGATTGAGGAAACGCAACAATCGTATTTTGTATCTTAGTCTGACATCAAAAGACAATGATTGAGGAAACGAAACAATCGTATTCTGTATATTAGTCTTACATTAAAAGACAATGATTGAGGAAACGAAACAATCGTATTTTGTATCTTAGTCTGACATCAAAAGACAACGATTGAGGAAACGTATTTTGTATCTTAGTCTGACATCAAAAGACTATGATTGAGGAAACGAAACAATCGTATTCTGTATCTTAGTCTGACATCAAAAGACATCAGGAAACGACACAATCGAATTCTGTATCTAAGCCTGACCTCAAAAGGCAGTGATTAGAAAACGACACAAACGAAATCCATATCTTAGTCTGACCTCAAAAGGCAATGACATCAAAAGACAACGATTGAGGAAACGTATTTTGTATCTTAGTCTGACATCAAAAGACAATGATTGAGGAAACGAAACAATCGTATTCTGTATCTTAGTCTGACATCAAAAGACATCAGGAAACGACACAATCGAATTCTGTATCTAAGCCTGACCTCAAAAGGCAGTGATTAGAAAACGACACAAACGAAATCCATATCTTAGTCTGACCTCAAAAGACCAGGAAACAATACAATCGAATGCTGTATCTTATTCTGACCTTAAAAAGACAATGATCAGGAAATGATATAATTGAATTCTGTATCTTATTCTGATCCCAAAAGGCAATGACCAGGAAACGATACAATCGAATTCTGTATCTTATTCTGACCTTAAAAAGGCAATGATCAGGAAACGACAAAATCGATTTCTATATCATAGTCTGACCTCAAAAGGCAATGACCAGGAAACAATACAATCGAATTCTGTATCTTAGTCTGACCTTAAAAGGCAATGACCAGGAAACGACACAATCGAATTCTGTATCTGATTCTGACCTTAAAAAGGCAATGATCAGGAAATGATATAATTGAATTCTGTATCTTAGTCTGACCCCAAAAGGCAATGACCAGGAAACGACACAATCGAATTTTGCATTTAAGTCTGACTTCAAAAGGCAGTGATTAGAAAACGACACAAACGAAATCCGTATCATAGTCTGACCTCAAAAAGGCATTGATCAGGAGTCGACCCAAATAAATTTCTTATCTTAGTCTGATCTCAAAAGGAAATGCTCAGGAAACGACAAAATCGAATTCTATATCTTAGTCTGACCTCAAAAGGCAATGACCAGGAAACGATACAATCGAATTCTGTATCTTATTCTGACCTTAAAAGGTAATGACCAGGAAACGAAACAATCGAATTCTATATCTTACAAGGCTTAAAAGGCAATGATCAGGAAATGATATAATTGAATTCTGTATCTTAGTCTGACCCTCAAAGGCAATGACGAGGAAACGACACAATCGAATTCTATATCTTATTCTGACCTTAAAAAGGCAATGACCAGGAAACGACAAAATCGATTTCTATATCTTAGTCTGACCTTAAAAGGCAATGACCAGGAAACGACACAATCGAATTCTGTATCTGATTCTGACCTTAAAAAGGCAAAGATCAGGAAATGATATAATTGAATTCTGTATCTTAGTCTGACCCCAAAAGGCAATGACCAGGAAACGACACAATCGAATTCTGTATCTAAGTCTGACTTCAAAAGGCAGTGATTAGAAAACGACACAAACGAAATCCGTATCTTAGTCTGACCTCAAAAAGGCAGTGATCAGGAGTCGACCCAAATAAATTTCTTATCTTAGTCTGATCTCAAAAGGAAATGCTCAGGAAACGACAAAATCGAATTCTATATCTTAGTCTGACCTCAAAAGGCAATGAACAGGAAACGATACAATCGAATTCTGTATCTTATTCTGACCTTAAAAGGTAATGACCAGGAAACGATACAATCGAATTCTATATCTTAAAAGGCTTAAAAGGCAATGATCAGGAAATGATATATTTATTTTCTGTATCTTAGACTGACCCTCAAAGGCAATGACCGGGAAACGACACAATCGAATTTCTTTATCTTATTCTGACCTTAAAAAGGCAATGACCAGGAAACGATACAATCGAATTCTATATCTTATTCTGACCTCAAAAGGCAATGACCAGGAAACAATACAATCGAATTCTGTATCTTATTCTGACCTCAAAAGGCAATGACCAGGAAACAATACAATCGAATTCTGTATCTTATTCTGAACTTAAAAAGGCATTGACCAGGAAACGATACAATCGAATTCTATATCTTATTCTGACCCTCAAAGGCAATGACCAGGAAACAATACAATCGAATTCTGTATCTTATTCTGATCCTCAAAGGCAATGACCAGGAAACGATACAATCGAATTCTGTATCTTATTCTGACCTCAAAAGGCAATGACCAGGAAACGATACAATCGAATTCTATATCTTATTCTGACCTTAAAAAGGCAATGACCAGGAAACGATACAATCGAATTCTATATCTTATTCTGACCTCAAAAGGCAATGACCAGGAAACGATACAATCGAATTCTATATCTTATTCTGACCTCAAAAGGCAATGACCAGGAAACGATACAATCGAATTCTGTATCTTATTCTGACCTTAAAAAGGCAATGACCAGGAAACAATACAATCGAATTCTGTATCTTTTTCTGACCTCAAAAGCAATGACCAGGAAACAATACAATCGAATTCTGTATCTTTTTCTGACCTCAAAAGGCAATGACCAGGAAACGATACAATCGAATTCTATATCTTATTCTGACCTCAAAAGGCAATGACCAGGAAACGATACAATCGAATTCTGTATCTTATTCTGACCTTAAAAAGGCAATGACCAGGAAACAATACAATCGAATTCTGTATCTTTTTCTGACCTTAAAAAGGCATTGACCAGGAAACGACACAATCGAATTCTGTATCTTATTCTGACCTTAAAAAGGCATTGACCAGGAAACGACACAATCGAATTCTGTATCTTATTCTGACCTTAAAAAGGCAATGATCAGGAAACGACAAAATCGAATTCTGTATCTTAGTCTGACCTCAAAAGGCAATGATCAGAAAACGACACAAACGAAATCCGCATCTTCGTCTGACCTCAAAAAAGCAGTGATCAGGAGTCGACCCAAATAAATTTCTTATCTTAGTCTGATCTCAAAAGGAAATGCTCAGGAAACGATACATTCAAATTCTGTATCTAAGTTTGGCCACGAAAGGCAATGACCAGGAAACGACAAAATCGAAATCTATATCTTAGTCTGATCTCAAAAGGCAATGATCAGGCAATAAAAAGTAATTATGAATCGCCTTGGTTTTGCTTGTGTTACTTTAGCACTCTATTTAACTGCATTGCACTGCACTGCTCTGCGTTGCAAAATGCACTACACTCGTACAGCTACAACTGAAGAATCCTACTACTTGGTGAATCTGTAAAAGTAGGTAGAAAAACTCTCAGGAACTAACACAATTCAATCCCAGATCTCACCAAGACACCATGTGGGAAAGAGATAGCACAAAATTAGTCACCACCAAACACAACACCAGCGGCAGCCATGTGAACAGCCATTTCCCATGTAGGTGGTCAATGGGCTAGCCTTAATATCACTAACAATATATCAATAACAGACACAGCAACAGACAACACGTAAAATAACCAAGAAGAACCAAAACAGAACTGCCGCCTTGGGACGACCAGTAATGAAATTACTGGGGGCGTAACCGGTTTGTGGTCGACCAACCCTCGCCCTTTCTTCTGCATTGGTTCATTACATACTTAATTGTCCAACCCAACAAAAGCATCCGCAAACAGCCGACTTACGAAAAGCACCTACCCTGACTTTACGATAAACGTTGAACATTTATAATTTTACCTATCTTTATTTTATTTTAATGTCAGGGCTAGCCTTAACATAACAACCATATATCAAAACAAACAAAGCAACAAACAACACTTGAAACAACTAAGAAGAACCAAAACAGAAGTGCCGCATTGGGACGGCCAGCAATGAAACTAATAGAGGGCTTGACCGGTTTGCGGTCGAGTCATTATTGGTCCTGCCTTGGTTCATCAGACACTTAGTTGTTTGGTTTGCTTGGATAATTCCTAGCTCGTAAGTGTAATATCTCAGGAACATATAAATCAAAATTTAAACTGAGTTAAAACAAACACGAGGACTTACAGAAATGTCAACACTGAAATTCCGGAGCAGAAGAAACTTACCGGTTAAACCACGGTGGGCACGACCCAAGACATCCCGGAACGGGTGTCAGACGCACTGTTCCCATTGAGATTCAAAAGATCTGACCTTTCTGATTTTTTTTCATGTTCACTGCAGCTAGTGATTCTTGCCGTGTGGCGGCCGAAAAACATGTCCCCGTACTTCACCATTGTGCAGATTGTGTATTTAACTGAGCTTATGCTTGATCGTAGCTTTGAAAATAGAGTACTGCTCGTGCCTGCACTAGGGGACGTATGCAGCCGTGCAAAGGCATTGTTATCATATGATCTTATATGAAGAGCTTCAGTAAAACCGAGACTCCAATTGTTTCTGAGGGCAACCTATAAATAAATTTTGATTGTTTCGAGCGAATCTATAAGGAAACTCTTTTGCACCTACGAAAATCGATTATTTTTATAATGGGCGGTACGGATCAGTCAAGTTACATACTGTAATGTACTTTTTCTGTCACTAAATTTTTTTGCCTATTGGAAGTTCAGAACTCGGTATTGCATCACTTGTTGCACTTCATGACACGATCATTACGACTGCACCTCTTAAGGAAATATGCAATTAACTTAATGAAACGGACAATCCCGTTGCTTCCAGAACGCACAAGTGTTAAAACCCTTAAAGCACAAAAAAGAAAAAAAAAAAGAAAAAAAAAGACGACAAAATTTACGCCTGCAAAATAAAAAAAAATCGTCCGAGCTATTTCAAATGGAGATTTCTAAGACTAGAGGGCAAACAGCGTAGATCCAGATGAGGTGGTTCATTATGAGCCTTCTCATCTGACTCTACGCTGTTTGCAAATCCAATTATTTTCGTTTCTGGCGCTTTACGGGTTAATATCGGAAGTCTCCCTTTTGTAGACGTCAAGGAAAGACGTATTCAGGCATTAACTCTGTTATTATGGCCTCATTAATTAGGAAACTTAAATAACATGTAATTTCAAATAGGAGCAAAATTATATCACACAGACGGTGAGATTCATGAAAATAAATTGCGTGTAAAGTGATGCGATCATTTCACTCCTTTTTAGACTGGAAAATCCACTTTTTGGACTTATTCAAAGAGAACAAACCCAGTTCAGACGCCATAGAACGCTCCTAGTTGATACGTTGGTTGGTTGGTTGTTTTGGGTTTAACGGCCCTTTGAGTCAGTATTTCAGTCTATATCGGGCCGTCTCCCAGAGAGAGGGAGAAAGTAGAAAAATGATAGACGAGAGAACAATTGTCCAAACAACCCCCACCCGCACCTACTGCAAGCACAGTAGGCCCTTGCCCGACAATTATCCAAATTAATAGGACGCCCAGGCACTGGAAGTTAAACCCAGCACCATCGCGCCCCCGCCCCCCCCCCCTCCCCCTCCCCCTAGTTGATACGACATCAATTTTTGAAATTTTCTTCTGAAAATATTTGTCGCCCGCCGACACAAAACTTTGGAAAAAACCGTTAATTCAACGTTGTTTTAACATTGTGTTCGGCCATTTGAGCAGTGTCAAAAGAGTACCAGCCTTCAGAGTCCGAGGTTATAAAACTTGAGTATAATCTCAAACTCAAAATAAAGCACTCTGATTGGCTGCTTCCGAGCATGTGCTCGGAAGCAGCCAATCAGTGTGCTTAATTTTGAGTTTGAGAATGTACTCAAGTTTTATAACCTCTGGGCCAGATCACCATGCCGCTGAAGGTATGTTGTCCGTCCAAGCCCTTACCTGACAGAGCAGATCTAAGAGTTTAATTTCAGGATAGCAACTCTACCATTTTCTTTTTGTCAATATTTTCATTGAGGCCAGGTTTTAATGGTAAGAATGTACTCCTCTAGAAGAAAATACTTTCATTTAAGAGTAGACCCTCATTTTGGAAGGACTTTATGTGTAAGGAAGTAAACAGAAAAACAGAAAGTCACCGATCTAAAAAGATTTCCCTTTTTTTTAAATAACGTCCCCAACGACCCCCCTCCCCCCCCCCCCCCCCCCCCCCCCAAAAAAAAAAAAAAAAAAAAAAAAAAAACAATAGAAGTCTTCCCGTCTACCTCTAAACAGCCAACTCTGTGTTATGTATGTCACTCAAGACCTGTGCATATCGTCACATATCACAAAAAAGAAGTTCTTAATCAGGAAATTTAAATTAAGCTTTACATGTACGACTAATAACGCTACGGATTTCTTCTAAAACAGTCTGAAGCAGATTTATATAATCGTGGAAAAACACGCAAAACCTACAAAGAGATTATCATTTCTAAGAAAACCTTTAAACGAAAGAACGGTTGCAAAACAGATATAACGTTAAACACAACTACTGGATAAATCTTGTATAACATTGCACACCTTTCAAAATTTTATATAACATACCTTAAAGATGGAACTTTTCAGAAATGTCCAGTAAAATTTTAACGAAGTCAGTAGAGTGTAAAAGAAATAATAAGGCCTAAGTTTAAATCCATTATTCTTGAAGACAAGTCCATTATTCTTGAAGACCATTCTAAAGCAACAAAAAGAAAGAAAGAAAAACAAACAAGGAAATGGTCTATATAGGCCAATTGCTTTCGACCAAGTCCCTTTCATAAATAATTGTACTGTTTAAACTAAGAAGAAACATGTTTATGCCAGGTTTGACGATTCTGGGTAGCATTGCTTGGGAGAAATGGACTTAATCGCGAGGGTCGGCGTAAATGTGGACGAATGATCAGGCAAACGGAATGACTGACTCACGGCCAGATTGACTTACGGAAAACCGGACTCCTGTATCATACCTTAGTTTAAACATATTTTATTCGCAATTTCACCGACACACAACATCAGATATACACAAAATAGAGTTAATGGGATTGGAATGAAAACAAAATGCTTCATAATTATAGCTTCCCTGTCCTTAACCTTGCTAAAGAAGGTACGGCACTGTATTGATACCACTTTTTTTTTATACATAACCTTGAAATTGGCATCGGTAAATAAGACATATTCTCCGGGATACAACATACATACGTCTATCCATAGCAAGTCAGTCGTAATAAATCAGTGCATCATTCCTATGCAGGTTTATGATCTTCTATAGCAGTTTGTGATATGCAAACTGACATAGAAAATGCGTTCAGCCTCTTGACTTGTTATTTTGGTCGTTTTGTATCTCTCATGCTCTTAATACACCAGCAAATAAAGTCTCTGTACTGTATTGCTCCAAAAAGTTAAATTGTCTAAACAGAAATCGTTTTAAAAAGTGGATCAGTTGTAACATTTGTTGATAAAATGCATGATTATGTGCATATATTTAGTCAAGTAGGGGAGCATGCTTTCCAAATATGAGCCGCGACACGAGAAAACCAACAATGTGGTTGTGCGCCCAGCGCAGACTCAGATTAGCCTGGGCATCCGCCAAGTCTGATCAGAGTCTTCGCTATCTGCATGGAGGTAGCTTAGACCCTTAGCTACCTTTTGAGCACTTAACAAAGAGTCTGGTCAAACTGGACGGATGCCCAGGCTGATCAGAGTCTGTGCTGGGCGCACAACCACATTGTTGGTTTTCTCGTGTCGCGGCTCATATGACAAATCGTGCCACTAACCACAATTTCCTTTTCTAGTTCCCAAGAACACATCTAACATTGAGGAACCACAAGTTGTTTCCCAAAAACGTTTCTCTATGAAACTGGCTGTTTTATTTGTTTAAAAACTGGCGATTCACAGTTATTTACAATGACGAAACTGTGCTGAGATGCTTGCAGCGACACCTCACGATAAAGTTTCACGTGACAGAGCAAGGGGCCTTTAAGTGGATGCGATTTAAATGTATATACTTGCAAATAAGAAAAAATCAGCATCTTTGCAGGCTGATCAACGTCTTCAATTTTCATTAAGTTGGTTCTTCCAAATCACAGACTCCCACCGCCCCAGCCAACCCAAACCCCACCTGCCTCCATCTACGCACATTTCGAAAAAACGAAAAACGATCCAGAGCAAACAATGTAACCTATATTCGTAATCGGCCAATGGATGCAATGTTTCAATCATAGCCATTAAAAGAACAAACTCTAATTATATGCCCATTATTGTCAATCTATAGCATTGCGTTTTGAACTTTTTACCTTGTTTTTCGTATTTTGTTTCAAAAAAGATATATCAAAATATGTTATTGGAGTGGCGGGGTCTCTTTAATTCCATAGTATCAATTTCTTCATGCACAACATTAAATGAGTCGCGTCACGACAAAACCAACGAAATGGCATGTGCGCCTAACGAAGACTTAGGCAGCCTGGGCATCCGCCCAATCTGATCAGAGTCTTCGCCCTCGGCTTGGAGGTAGCTTGGATCCTTAGCTACCCTTTAAGTACAAAAACTATGATCAGACTGGGCGGATGCCGAGGCTGATCTGAGCCTTCGCGCGGCGCACATGCCACTTTGTTGGTTTTGTCGTGTCGCGGCTCAAATTATACCTTTGTTTGGCATGTCCTTGAACGCACCGGTTTGAAAATAAATAAGACTGACATCTGTTCAGACAAAAATTAGATCCTGTCTCAAGATATGCAGCTGCCAAAGAATATATAGGGTAAATTCGGGTAATTTCGGACATGGGGGTAAATTCGGACATACATTCCAAACAGTCAAAATCCAGATGAGACGGCTCATAATGAGCCGTCTCATCAGGATGTTCACTGTTTGGCCTGTTATTATTTTTTATAGTTCCAAACAACTGACATTTAAAGGAAACAATGTCACTGTCCGAATTTACCCGCTGTCCGAAGTTACGCGACTCTCCCCTAAGATAGTATTTATAATCTAACATAAATCTACGGTGTTTTATTGAACTGTTTGCTTTGCTGAACGGCCTAAGCATTTGTGGAAGAGAGAAGATTGTTTAAAAGAATAATTAAATTAAAAACGATGGCTTCCGTTCTAAGAATGACAGGTTCATCAGTTGCAAAAGTTTTAATACGCCAGAACGCCACGCGAGTGACGTTAACGTCGGCAAGAAACTTGATAAGCCAGGTAAGAGAAGCTTATGCATATTGATTACGACGTACTTTCTTTTCGATTTTTTCCCCTTTAAATCATGAATATATTTAGTCGAAATACTAGGTAACAAAAAAAAGGGGGAACTTTTATATATTCAGTGCCTCGCAGCGGCTTTGTCATATCAGTGGAAGGGAAAATACATGGACTTCTATAATATTTATTGTAAAACTAAAACTTTTCCTATGTAACGAAATAAATCCAAATATATATACTCCTCGCAAAAAGTTTAGCATATTTTTAAACAAATGTACCAAGATCTTTAGAAATCATAACACTTTAGTTCCAACTTTCAGTATTAAGATAAATGCATTATTTAATCAATACCAATGCTTACACATAGCAAAAACACCAAATTTAAATTGATTTGCGATTTTACCTGAAGAAAGCGAGCACAAAAACGAATGCCCCCGAAATTCACGTTTTAGAGAGAAAATAATGCTTCGTTTTAATGGTTGTAAAAGCAGTAATTTCGTATTCGCCAAAAACATTTAGCATTACTAAACGTTAAATTGGTGTAATAGAAAAGTCACTCACAGCGCATTACAAGAATATGTTTGTTTTTTTGTCCTTCCCAAAATTGTTTTTATTTTACCTGTACGTCCGCGCTCGCCCTGTGCAGTTGTTATTCAAATTAAAATCAAACTTGCTAATTCCACGATGATGAATCTTTGGTGCTGATGATAAAATACATTAACTTCCACAGAAAGTCAGAATTCAATTGTTATTATCTCTGATAATCTTCTTATTTTTTGCTTTCACAGTATGCTAAACTTTTGGCGAGGAGTATATTTATAAAAATCTCATAACCTTTTAGAAATTTTCAAATGTTTCGTGTAAATGATACATACAATAGTAAATAAATAAATGATTTTATTTTATAGGCGAAAGTAGCTGTCAGAAGTGAAAGTATGCAAGACCATGACCAGTCTACAGGTAGGTTCTAGCTATAGAGCAGTCTATGATGCCTTCTGTATTCTTTTTCCTTGTATTCAGACGCGTCCTAATTAACATCAGGAGCGTCTGATAAAAAAATCTTTGTCTTATGCTAACACTGCAGGCTTTGATCCGAAGCCGCTCTCGTGGCTTCTCAGCCGGGCCTTCAAAAGTTTGAAACGATCAGATTTATTATACGGTATTCTATAGGCATCAGTTTGTTATAACAATATGATCTAGAAAAGGAATACTGTTTTGGGATTTGGTTAAAAAGGTGACCCTTTAGCATGGAGACTGACGTAACAGCTTGAAAATACGAGTCTAGTTCAGTGTGACACGTATCTCATTCCTTGAGTATATTTCATATACATTTGAAGAGCTCAATAGTCCGAAGGACCAGATAAATTAGCTTAAAGAACGAGAGTTTAATCCCATGACTACTTGTGGTTACTTTACATCTAAAACGGTTTTGAGAACTTATTTGGATTTTTTTTTCCACTATATTTTTTTCCAATATAAATTTCATAAAATTCAAATGCAGAAGCCCAAAGTATGTCCGTGTACCTTCTGCATTTTGATATGTGCCGTTTACAGAACCTCTTTTAAGTCTGTTTTAGTCTATAATATAAATTCGGATCTTGTATTGCCTTGCATTTTGAAAAAATATATGCGCCTTACACTATAAAACAGGGAACCTAAGAAAGTTTGTCTTTTTTCTACAGAGACCAAACCGAGTCTGGAGACACTCAGAGTTTATATAAACACCATTGGAGACTGCCTACAATTCAATCTAGAGAACGTGGAATCAAATCTACAAAAGGGCTTAATAGATAATCTTGGACTTTTTCTGAACACTGAAGTAAAATTAGAAGAAATTGATATTGTGAAGTATAACTATATTGCTGAGGATGTTTATATCAACAAGTTATATATGCCTTTCCGGAAGCTAGGTTATGACTGTGCATTTACTAAATATAACCACGAGAAAGGACTTGCTACATTCCAATTAGCTGACCCAAATGAACATATCAGGCACAGCCTCTACAGATCAGAACTTCCCAATTTATGCTGATAACCGTTTACTTCAAGTTCATATGAATTTCTAGAGTCGCTAAAGAAATATTGATTTGAAAAATCCAATTATTGTAAAAGTCGAGGAAACGAGAAAAACAACTTTCATCAGGCATACAAATTACACGTGAAAGAAATAAAATATGCGTTCCTGCAGTTAGGAAATGGATAAGTAGACAGAGTAAAATGATGACATTACATGTTTGATAATGAAGTTCAGGGATTGTGGACATTACCTAACGGATTGGGACCAATGTAACTACAACCAGGAAGAAAACGAATCTCCATATTTTTGTACATATTGACTCAAAATAATATACAAATATATGCTAGGTCAAATAAGTTCCTATACATGATTTTTTTTGCGTGCCAAGGCAAATGCGAAAGGTATGAACATTTAGGTTTTACTAATTTCAGAAGGGTATTCATTTACCTATTGAAAGTTTTATTCGTTTTGGTTTCTTAAGGCTACACATGCTACAAGTGTAGTTTTAGTTTCAATATGCAGGCGGTATTTATTTCATTTTCGCAAAGTAACGTCATTAAAATTGTCCAAGTTCAAAGTTAATTGAAGTTGGTATGTGAATAATGATTTTCCCAGATTCTATGCTCCATACACTACAGCAGGCTTTAGGCACGGCTGCATGCCAAAGAAACTTCTGATGCGGGAATTTGAACCACCACTCAGGGTACTATCATCCCTTCAAAAACGGTATAATTGCCCCTTTCAGTGGGATTTTCATAGGAATTTAGTGTTAACAATATTTTATTCAAATTACTGTACATACACAAAACAACACAAATTCACAATAAGATAACCTATTTTACAGTAGCTTGAAAGGGATTCAGAAGAAAGTCTTGCGACTTGTATAATCTGTATCCCACAGGAATTTGAAATCGTAATGGCTAGCGGGCGCGTAACTATTCCTCCCATTTTGTCATTATGCAATGAAACCAATGATATAACAAAACAAAAATATTTATGAAGAAATTTTGATAAAAGGCAGGTACAGCAATAATGATGCCTTGAAAAATCGTTATATTTTTAATTCAAAGGGAGATAATCTGAGAATTTAAAAAAAATGTACGTCGTATGTAAAGCCTGGGCACAAGATATCAGACATTAAAAGTGTTTTTTGAGATTTCTGCAGCATGGACTTTTTTGTGCAACACAAACATTTATTCATGCACATGCGCATCAATGAGGTGCATTCTAATCAACGCCTATTGAGTATTGCCAGATAACTCTTATATGGTAAAGTATGGGTTGACGATTTTCTGATCATTTTCTTCCTTGGTGTCTCGCCAAACATGAGCCTCAACTAACTCCAATATGCACTTGGATTTTTGAAAAACTGGTTAATAGTTGGTATCGTTACTTTTTGACCGGGTAAGCCACCTATTCTTCAAGACTGTTGATATACAATGTAACAGCATTGTAAAGGAAATGGCTTTATACATAAGCATTTCGCTTACTGTCTAATCCTGTTATTTATGCCATTATATTACACTACATGTTTGTAATGTATAGTTAGTAAAAACGCAACAACATTGTTAAACACAGGCAATCTGTTTAAAGTCAAACCAGTGGTATCCAAAATGCAACTTAAGTGCTCAGCAGTCTGATTTGGTTTAAAACTGTTTTGACATCTCTGCAGTACTGTAATTCCGTTTCTGTCATATGTATATCATTTGTTTAACATTTCGATGATCTTGTTTTTCTCATTGCATCATGATTCTAACATAATGGTTTTGATAAAGATACAGTGTAAGCACTTTTATTATTTACCTATCAATGATACACCCTTTGAACTGTCAGTTTACTGGCCATCTGATACAGAACGCCGTATCAAACTGACGTTTTCTGAATCCGTATCACTATCCTTTAAAACGAGGCTATGTGTGAGTTCCAGCTTCGGGCGCGTTATTGTTTAACGTACATCGTAGAAACGAGAACCAGAGATACAGGACTTGTGACGTAACGTCAACAAACACGTCAAAATGGCGCGGATCGATTGATCAGTCGGCAGCGTTTGTCTCACGACTAGCTACATACCTCTGCCGCGCAGATTCAATTTCGGGCCGATGCATTAGCTCTCGCAAGTACGAATGGTTGGCTGTTCCCTAAGGTATATAATAAACAAATTATTATAATAGTAACTTGATCTGGCGTACTGTATCACGTCTCGTAGATGAGCTCATACCATCGGATCACCATCGACGCAAGCGTCTCGGGTGATCCGATGGTATGAGCTCATCAACTTGACGTGATACAGTACGCCAGATCAAGTTAGCATTATAATAATGTGTATTTATCCGAAACTGTAGAAAGGGAAAGCAACTTGTATCTAAATCTGACGCACTGAAGATTAATTTTTATTGTATGAATTGTCAGTTGAAATTCTTAAGTTAGGAAGACAGTTATATTCTCGAGGCATGAATTAAATTGTTTATGATTTTCTTCCATATTCTCTTTCTTTAATTCTATTTTGTGAACTATATCTGATATGATATTCTGCATATCTGGCAGTTCTCTATGAAATGCTATTGCAGTTGCACCTATATTAATCTACATTCTACCTCTAAGCTTTCAGGCATATTTTAAGGTATTCTAGATGCCTTGTTTGGAATAGTTTAAAATGCCCAGACTCCATGGAATTTTCATAAGAGGTGATAATGAAATTGAGATGGATATTGTAAACTCATCAGACTTCTCACTGATTGTGTATAATAATGTTCTACATTATGACAGTCTTGTTTATTAATTTATCTATTTATTTTGTTTTTGTATTACTTACTGAAATTGAAATGGATATTGTAAACTCATCAGACTTCTCACTGACTGTGTATAATAATGTTCTACATTATGACAGTCTTGTTTATTAATTTATCTATTTATTTTGTTTTTGTATTACTTACTGAAATTGAAATAAATATTGTAAACTCATCAGACTTCTCACTGACTGTGTATAATAATGTTCTACATTATGACAGTCTTGTTTATTTATTTATCTATTTATTTTGTTTTTGTATTACTTATAATCAGAACTTTCCGCATATTTATTGGTATTAGGTGCATTACCATATTCAAATACCTGTTTTATAATATGGATAGTTTCAACCTAGCCTCGAATACATTTGTTTCTCCTCCACACTGTATTGTTTGATTGTTGATTGTATAATTCTGCATATTGCCTTATAAATCATTAACTATAAAATGAAGTCCTTTCAAACCAGCTGGTCCTTTTTTTCATTGTCTTTATTTTTCCTCATAAAATTATTATTATATGTGTATGTTTGAAATTTGTAGGAAGCATAGGTTCTCAAATCCTTCTCACTCGCACAATATATCATTGGATTTCTTTCATTTCGTTTCGTAAAGATATCTGCAAAATAAATGATATTGTGTTTAGTGGTAATAAATATGTTATCCATTCAGATCTCAAATAGTTACATGATATCAACTTATCGGTTTGAACTGTATGTTTATTTTATTTGTTTATTTGTTTACTTTTAACTTCTGTGGTTGTTAATGTATATATGTGTATACTGAAGGCCTCGTGGAAGAATAGCTTTTACATGTATTTAAATATGTGCTAATTTTTGTCACGCTCACTAAATAAAGCCTTTACCTACTTACTTACTTACTTACTTGACCACACAAGCCTCGACCTCGAATGTGAATGGGAACCTCCATTTTTTCTGCCACATTTACGAAGGGAAACCACTTTTACCATTTCTTGTTGCTTCCTTGGAAGACGAAACCGTTTAAAAATCTACTCTTACAGGAAAGAAATTTCTCATGCATTAACTTTTTTCCTTGGAGTTGCTCAGTCAGTCTTAACTCCACCCAGTAAGGGGATGGTGTGGATGCGAGGACGAAATTGAGTATTCACAATATGCATCCCATTTCACGTGACGCCAATCATTTGATTTACACATGCGATCTCACCCGCGTTCTGGCGAGTAAGCGTTCGAGTGCTATATAAGTAAGAATGTGGTCACTTAAATTGGCGCACAACTTTGAATCAGCACTGAATCAAAGTTGATTCAACGTCATGACGTTGAATCAACATTAGACGTGGAATCAACGTTTATTAAATGTTGATTAAACGTTGTGTGCCCAGCTGGTTACAACCACAGAATAGGATATTTATCTGTAGGTTTTGGTAAATACAGATTTACCTGTTCGTATTGGTTGTTTCTCCAGCTGAAATAAATAATAATTTGAGCTGCGACCCGACAAACCCAACAATGTGGTTGTGCGCCCAGCGCAGACCCAGATCAGCCTGGGCATCCGCCCAGTCTGATAAGAGCCTTCGCTGTCCGCATGGAGGTAGCTTAGACCTTTAGCTACCCTTTGAAGACTGAACGAAGAGTCTGATCAAACTGGTCGGATGCCCAGGCTGATCTGAGTCTGCGCTGGGCGCACAACCACATTGTTGGTTTTGTTGTGTCGCTGCTCAGGTATGATGGAGCATCCTCTGGAAGCAAGAAACATATCAAAGAAACGAAAATAGCAGACTTGGTTTAATCTGTCTATGTACAAGAATGTGATGTTGCCTCGGATGTTGCTGAGATCTTTTTTTTTAAAGCTCAACTCAGCTGAGGATGAAATTTAACCTTCAAATAAATAACAAATTACTGATAGATCTAGTACAGTTTTTTTCTTGCTCAGTTTAGCGGAGTATGAAATTTTCTCTGCTTATAAATTATCAGCAGAGAAAATTTCATGCTCAGCTGAGTTGAGCACGAAAAAAGCTTTATAACCTCGGGACCAGGTCTCCCAAACCCAGTTTACAGTTCATAAACATTCAGATTATAACCAGTTGAATTAAACAATCACTGCAAAGATGAATTTCGATTTCACTGAGACGTAGTATGGCAATTTTGTTGGAAAAGTAAACGAGCCGACTCAGTCTGAGAAATGCGATGATACGTATCTGTGAAGAGAAAAGATGCAAATCACGTGAAATGAATAAATAAATAACTATTCAATAATAAAATTATATCTTATTCTTAATTACAGTTTAATCAATGTCTGTCTGTAGGTGTGTTTTTTCTGATAGCTAATATTTTTTCATCAACAAATTACAGTCTTCTCCTTATTACATTTACAGCATGAGTGGGTAGTGCCCAAAGGGTTATGATATTTTCCCTTTCTTTCTTCTGTTTTTAGTTTTATGTGTAGGGTACAATTTGTCTCAGAAACAGCTAAATCTGGTTTTATGTGGTTCGTTGAATAGAACGTCTGCGCTTCTTTTAACTTAATTGCATCAAATTGCATCATTATTTCACGCACTAGACATACGTCATGAACTTTCATTAAAGCCGAAGAATGTTCGTGAATAAACCAGTGAACTCTAATATCGAAAAAATTCCAGTCTCCACCAGTTTAGACCAATAGTTAATATGGTTATAGCCGATCCTATTTCATGATATAAATAGATTTTCATCTCCAATTTTACATAATGTACACGTCTTAAAGCTATATAAGCTTGTAGTATCTGGTTTGCTCAAAACCGATACAAAGACTGAATTGAAGCCATTTTACGAGTTACAAATCATTTTTGCAGAAAGCTAGAAATATTGCGCTGAAACTGACTTGGTTTTGATAGTTCAGACAAGAACTCACACAAAGACATTAAATTAGTAGGAAACTGTTTAAAGCAGTAGTAGACTTGAAAACGATGGCCTCTGCTATGAAAAAGACAGCTTCATCAGCAGCAAAAGTTTTGATGACACAAAATGCCAAGAGAGTGACGTTGACGTCGACAAAGAACGTTATGAGTCAGGTAAAATTTATTCACATGTATATTTTCTGAATATATTGCTTCTTTATTATAACATATCACTTTTTTCAACTGCGATTACCAAATATTGGACCCATTGGAAACAGTTCATAAAACTTTTAGAAGTAAACGAGCAAAGAAAACTAATAATCTATGATATGCAGTAATAGTGGTAAACACTTGTGTCGCAAATGCAAAATGTTTGTAAAAAGTTTCACATGTTTCTGAAAGCCTTGCTCATGTTTTTGAGAGCATATATTAATTATTTTAGTCATGTTAAATTCAAACTTTTTTTTCCTATTTCAAACTAACGTCAGGCAGACGACAGAAATTTCGAGAACTGCTTTCCTACCTCATGTGTCAATAATGATCATTTACCATAGGAAAACTATCAATTTTTATCATTATACATGAACTGCAATATAATAAACAAAAAAATACACAAAAAGCAATAAATAAATATAAAGCTATGTAGCACAGTTACTTTTGTGTACTTTTAGATAAATTTATCAATTATTTCATTATATAAACCTAGAGAGAATTATACAATGAAGCCATTACACACAACAACAATTATTAAAACTATCTTTATCTTACAGGAAAAGGTAGCTGATCAGAGTGACAGCAGTCAAGCCTGTGGGCGGGATGATCGGCGAGGCAAAACGCAAGACTATGGACGTTCTACAGGTGCGTTTGAAGTTTTAATATTAGACCGCCAAAGTTTAAACGATCATAGTTTGTAATAGTTTCGATACGATTTCTGTAAATATATCTAATATGCAAAAGTAAACACAGCATAATTGGAACCAGCTCACATTAAGAAAGCTTATGCACGAATAACTATAATAATAGTGATGAAAAAAAAAACAACATCTGAATGCAGACTTCACAAGCACTTGAATGGTCCTCGAACAATTTTCACAGCTTGGATAACTTTGTGTTTTGCAGTCATTTTACTTCTTTATGAACAAGCAATAAAGTAATATCAATTCAATTATTACTGGCCATTCTAAGGTGGTGCATCCGTTGCGGTTTATGAATTTTATCTGTAGCATTCGAAAATTGGTTTGTTTTATCTGTTTGATGTCTTTAATTATGAAGTAAGTTTTACATATTATGTGACTTCCAACAATGTGGCAGTTTTGCCTCACTGTTAGCTAAATGGTTTAGGACAATTTCATACATGGCTGGTGTAAGAAGTAAAAGCTTTGATCAGACTGCACTCAAGTCTGATCATAGCCTTTGCTTGTCACCGAGGTGACATTATTGGAAATCACATGATGTCCCTCAAATATTTAAGTACAGAAAAATGCGAAAACAGATATTGTGTATGTCAATATTACTGCGTTTGGTTTATTAAGCTTTCCGCTCCACTCAGTGCTTGTGTTATTACTTCATACTACTATTTCACGTTTAATCAGAGCTCTAGATAAGAGGGAGTATTTGATGATAATTAAGGATAATTTTTTTCATTTCTCATCGAAAACATATGTTGTGACCCCTCATCTGAACCGTCTCGATGAGACGGTTCAGATGAGGGGTCACAACATATGTGTTTATGCAGAATTAACAAAAATTATCCCTAATTATCATCAAATACTCCCTCTTATCTAGAGCTCTGGTTTAATGTCGTGGATGAGATGTTTAATTTGATTGCTTGACTCTACTATGATATGTCTAAACATTCGTTTCCTTAATTTTACAGAAACACCACCAAAGCTTGAGACACTGCAAGTTCACATGAGAAACACAGGAGATAATCTACACATTAACCTGGAAAACGTGCCAACAATTTTACAGGAGAACTTAATAGATAATCTTGGACTGTTCTTGAACAATGGTACTGAGTCAGATCACATTCCATGTGTGAATTATAATTTTGTATCAGAGGATGTTTACAGAGAAACATTATACATGCCTTTCCGTAAGCTTGGCTATGACTGTATATTTACTAGGTATAATAATGATAAAGGACTTGCATCTTTCAAACTAGAATACGCAAATGATCAAATGAGATACAGCTATTACAGATCAGCGCTCCCGAACAAGACTTGACGACAGTTTGATTTTAGATTTACAATTTCACTAGGATCTTCGAAGAAATATACTGTTGGAAATCCAATTATGAAGAGGTGTTAAAATACTGAGAGAAACTATGACAAAACATAGAGTGCACGAAATCGACGAATGGTAATATCACAAGATATATACTTAGGTGAAACAGTGTCTGCAGAAAAAGGGATAAACAGAGAATACCATGTTAGTGTCTTTTGATATCAAGTTTATCAGGCGAGACCAGAAACAGCGTAGGAATGGCGAGGCTTGCCGAGCCAGTCCGACGTGTTTCTGGTCGAGCCTGATAAACTTGATATCAAAAGATACTTACGTGGTTTTCTATTTATCATGCATCATGAAGTTTTTACGGCGTAAAAAGCGGCAAACATGTGATAAGCAAACGCATTTTTGTTCGAACTTGCTGACGACGCGAATGCGTTATGACGTAAGTCGGTGACGTCAATTAACCAATCGAACGCTGATATCACGGCCAACGTCAGTGTGTAGCCAATTATCTTCAGAGATCGCTTCTTAAGGCATGACCTGATAACATTCGCGCAAGCGCAGTTCTACAGTGACATGATATCACATCATGTTATCATATCCCTGTTATCAGGTGTATTTTGCAGTGGATGCATGATAATACACTAAATGATGACATTCGGTCAAATATTGTTGGTCGTCTCGTCCATATAAACAACAAATGACGGCAGAGCTTAGCATTACACACCAGAATCACTCATACGAAACAGAGTAAAATATGCTTTACTGTATTTTATGTTTGAGCGCCTGCAATCACTAGTAAATGGTGATTATTTGTCTGTATACATAGTTTACATATTAAGAGGAATGGGTATACATAAAATAGAAGCAACATGCCAGTTTAATTTTTGCCTTCCTTTTCAATTGGGTTCAACCCTTAAAGAAACGAATTTGCTCATCATAGGGAAAATTCTTTCTTTTCAGAGTAGACCCTGTCAGAAGGGCTTCATCACCCAGGGAAGAAAACAGGAAGTCCCATTAATTGTTGCCCTTTGTAAAATGGCGGAAATACATGAGGATATACCCATACATCTTAAACATTGTTTTGCTTTTTTTCGATATTATTTGTTTGAATGATGCTGAATGATAACATATTTATAAGAGCTTAATCTGGCAAAGTATTATCTAACCAAAGTAAAACTGCATCATTGTACGATATTTTTTGTGTCAAAATCCTAAAGATATGACATGACTTATTTTCTCAGGGCATTCCTTGATTTTAATTTACCTATAGTTTTTTTCTTTTTATGCCTGTTTTGTGCAATAAAACTGAAATCAATGTCAGTCTTTGTCGTTTGTTAATAATATTAATTTTTCTCTACAAGGCCACACGTCCACTCATATTGAAATAAAACTATCATTACAGACTAATATACCATACTAAACACAAAGGCCCGGTTGTTCAAAACAAACGACGTCGAGAGTTAATAAGACGTTCGACGTCGAGAGTTAATAAGACACAAAACAAAACAGTGTCAGATTTAACTGAAAAAAAAGAGAATGTGAGGAACGCTCCTCACACAAGGGCGTAGCTACCTATACGGCAAATACGCAAGTGCGTATTGAAATTTTGTCAAAATTGACAAAATTTCAAAACGCACCTGCATATTTGCATGCTGAAAATTTATAAATTAGACAAGATTTCAATACCAATTACCAAAATGGCTGAAATACTAGCTTTCCCTTCAAGAAGTAGAGAATAAAACATGGTTGTGCGTATTATGAAATTGCCCCTAGCTACGCCCCTGTCACATGTTCAGCCAAGAACATTAACAGACTTAGGGGATAACTGTACACAAAATTGTCATTTGGGGAGGTAAATCGTCGATTTTATGGTTGGAAATTTCGTTTTACGGCGACGCGTCAGTGGAGCGCCATAAAACGCAATTCGCGACCATAAAACTGACGATTTACCTCCCCAAATGACAATTTTCAATACAGTTATCCCCCATTCTAATGCACTTTTGTTAATTTCTTTTAAAAAGTGTGCTACTTTGCACCCATAGCAAACGCTTTCAGCGGCGTAAAACCAGACGTCAACCAATGGGAAGCGATGTTACGTAATGACGTCGGATTTCCTACAGTATATCGCAGGATATACTGTCGCAAATTTTTGACGTAATCCAACCACACTGGTTGGGAGCGTACAGTACATGTGACCAGGTTGTCGGATTTGTATAGTGGACAAATCTTTGTCCGTGTTGTGACCTTCAAGACGTGTCTGCGTGAACTTTTCTCTCGTTTATTGATTTTTTACTATTTGGATTTAAACAACTTGGTAAGCGTGTTTTATTTATTTATGTTATCCATAATGGACGTCTTTGGAGCTGGTTAGATTTTGCTTTCTTTGCTCTAAATCTATTTTTTTCATCTGCAAATCACTGGTGTTTGTAATAAGATCAGTTCACCTGTAACCAGAAAATCGACCGATTTAGCGTTTAAATTCGAAAAACTTGTCAGTAAATCCCTTTTTAAGAGAGATTAATTATCTATAAAGAGATTTACTCATGATGAATATCCTTAAAGTACGGGAAGAAACCACAAGCAGGACTGAGCGTCCTCATTTTTTTCTGACTGTATGGGATGTCTCATATTTGCTGTATGGTTTGTCATATGATACGCTGTTTTGACTGTATGGGATGTCCTATTTAGGTGTGATACTTATTCAAAGATATATTGCATTTTTGTTTTATTCAATTAAATATAAATGTTTAAACGTCTAGTGAAGCTTTGTTACAATAGCAATTACTTATTAATTCACTCAATCTTGGAGAAAAAGGCTGAAGTACTAGTCTCTTGAAATGACCACAAGCAGGTAGTATGACCTATTCTACACAATATCTTGGTTCAAAGGGTGCCGGAAATGGTATTTTTCAAGCCTGTCACTCAAAACGGGGTATGATTTTTACCTCACCTTGGCCTTTATGCTCATTTGTGAGCGTATAGTATAGCCATGCTAAGGATAGATTTACTATTATCAGGTTGGGGTGGTGGTGGGGGGGGGGGGGAAGGGTGGCGGGTGCATTCAGGTGTGTGGGGGTAACGGGGGGGGGGGAGTAGGGGACGCGGAGGGATCGGAATATTTTTGGTGATCTACAATAAGCATAGGAAGTGACCGTGACCTGGTGATGATGGCCTTACGAGTTCGTCTGAAGAAGGCTAGAAAGCCAACCCAGCCAAGATTGAAGTTTGATCTTGAGAAGTTAAGGGAACCAGATGTGGCATGAACTTTTCAAGCAACAATAGGTGGGAAATTTGCACCACTCATTGGTCTGAGGGATGATGACATGGACATAGATACCATGATTACCGCCTACAATGCAGTAGTGACTGATGCAGCCAGTGAGATGCTTGGGAAGGAACGTCGCAGGAAAAAGCCCTGGGTCACCAGAGATGTTCTCTACCTCTGTGATGAGAGGAGAAATTTGAAGAAGAAGCGGTATAAAGCAGGAGGAGCAAAAGGATACAGGGAAGCAAACAAGAGGATTCATAAGGCAGTGAAGAAAGCGAAGGAGGACAGGATAGGTATACAGTGCGAGGAGATCTAAACTTGCCTGAACAAAACAACAGCAAGAAAGCATACCAGCTGGTGAAGGATCTAACTTCAGAGAAACAGGGTAGATCCACAACTATCCAGGACAGGTCTGGGATATGCCTTACAGAGGAACAAGAGATTCTCAGCAGGTGGGCAGAATATTGCTCAGAACTATACAACCATGAGACTTACGATGACAATGCGGTTCTGGACTGCATTCAGCCCCCCAGAAGAAGATCAACAACCGATTCTTCGTGAGGAATTTGAGATTGGAGTAGCAGCACTAAAGAAGGGGAAGTCTGTTGGAGTTGATAATATACCAGCAGAACTTGTTCAAGCTGGCGGGAAGACCATGATTGATGTTTTAACAGATATCTGTAACAGGATCTGGAGAACGGGAGAATGGCCTACCCCATGGACTTAGTCGCTGATTATTACACTCCCTGAAAAGGGAAACCTACAGCTCTGCCAGAACTACAGAACCATCAGCCTCATCAGTCATTCAAGCAAAGTCATGCTGAAAGTCATCTTGAACAGGCTTAAACCACAAGCCGAAGAGATAATCGCTGAGGAACAGGCTGGGTTCCGAGCAGGAAGGAGCACCACAGAACTGATCTTCAACGTTAGAATCCTGTGTGAAAAGTATGTCAAACATCAGCAGAATCTGTACCATGTCTTAATTGATTTCAAATTTCAAAAAAGCCTTTGACAGGGTATGGCATGCAGCCTTATGGGCAACCATGCGGAAGTACAATATCAGTGCAAATCTAGTTCGCACCATCGATCAGCTATTCGACAAGGCGAAAATGCTGTCCTGATGAATGGCAGCACAGGAGAATGGCTCAGAACAACAGTTGGAAGAAGACAAGGGTGTCTTTTGTCACCTCCCCTCTTAAACATTTTTCTCGAACGGATAATGTCTGATGCTCTGGAAGAACATGACGGAAAGGTTAGCATAGGCGGCAGAAACATTACCAATCTGCGGTTTGCCGATGGCATAGACACTCTAGCTGAGGAAGAGCAGGAACTAGAAGCACTAGTTGAAAGTCTCGACCAAACTTGCACAAGGTATAAGATGGAGATCAGTTGTGAGAAGACCAAACTGATGACAAACAGCGCAGAAAGCATGTAGAGGGAGGTCAATGTAAAAGGGCAGAAGCTGGGTACAGTAACAAGCTTTAAATACCTTGGAGCAGTTGTCTCAGATGATGGCTGAAAACAGGAGGTTCTCTCAAGGATTGCACAAGCCATTTCAGCTCTTATCAAGCTGAAATCAATTTGGAGAGATAACAACATATCTCTTGAATCAAAGGTGAAACTTATGCACTCCCTTGTCATTTCCATATTTCTGTATGCCTGTGAATCGAGAACCTTGACAGCAGAGTTAAAGAAGACAACGCTGGCCTTTGAGATGAGATGCTACGGAATGTTGCTGTACATTTCGTACAAGGACCATATAAACAATGAGGAGGTTCGCAGAAAGATCCAAGCAGCCATTGGAGAATATGATGAACTCCTGACGCTGGTCAAGAAACGGAAACAGAGGTGGTTTGGCCACGTCTCAAGGTCTTCTGGTTTAGCAAAGACGATTCTACAGGACACAGTGAAAGGAAAAAGAAGAAGAGCTAGACAGAAGAAGCGGCGGGAAGACAATGTTAAAGAGTGGACAGGGATGGATTTTGCCAGCTCAACTAGGGCAGCTGAAAACAGGACAAGGTAGAAAGGTATTGTTTCGAAGCCATCTCAGGGGGTGGGGGAGGTGCAGGGGCGAACAGAGCGTGAGGTCATATGTTTTGTTTGATATATGGTGATGGGAGTTCAGAATTCTTCCACCAGTTTTCAATTTCGCCCCACAGACCCCCTCCCCCACCCCCCCCCCGCCCCCATTACTCCTACTTTTTTCAGATTCTGTTATTTCAACTTTGATTCGCCAGTAGGACAGTATACAATGGTCTATAAAATCATTCTGGAAGACGATTTCGTCCTAAAGTAAAATAAATTCCTGCGTTTGTGGTATCAGATCTCCTGGGGTGCCTTGCCATCAGCAAAAACTGCTGTGGCCTCTGGCGACTACGCCAAAGACCCCACTTAATATTATTATCAGCTTTATATGGTTTTGATTGATTGATTTGTTGCTTTACGTCCACGGTAAACAGCTACGGTCATGTCTGGACGGTCAGTTAACCTAACCACACTATTCCTGGGCAGGCTTAGACCTCCTAAGAGGTTAACCAGTACTAAATGCACATACTTAGTAATATCATTATGCTGTTTGTGTGAAGGGTCGCCGTGGGGAGTAGGGGTTGTGGTGTGGGGGGGGGGAAGGGGGGTCGTAAAAGTTTTTCTCACCTATCGAGGGGGAGAAAGGGTGGGGGATTCTGGTGAGACTGAGAGGGTCGTAAATAAATAAGTGAATCATATGAAAATGTACTCCTGCCTACCCGACCCCAATCTGATAATAAATGAGTCATTCCTTAGCCTCAGGTGGGACAAACGAGAAAAATAATGGCCGTGTCACAGTACTGAGTCTATGTTTAAGGAGTGTGTAAACACACCCAAATTGTTTTGTGTAAACAGCGAAATTGACAGTTTATATTCCTTCTTCGGTTTATAAGCTGTTATTATGCCAAGTTTCTACATGCCCAAAACATTAGTTGTAATATATTTGTAGCCTATCCTACGAAAATATTGAAAAGAGTTCTGTGCTATGTTATCACATACTATACAGCATAACTGAGACACAGCATACAGTACTGAGAATCGGTTTTGCGACACACGATACAGAACAGATTTTGACCCCTCTATCATTTTCTTTGAAAATAATTGCCCTTACATAGCATGATATCTAACAAGATCAATGAATCCTGAGCCGACATACACCATACAATAATTGTAATGAAGTTACGGTCGTTTCATGTAAAATTAATGGACAGATTTGAAGAAATGGTACGGATGTACCTTTTGAAATCGAAAGTAGAGTAGTGATTTTCTCAAATGAAATGTGAAAATAAAGCACATCATAACAATCTACAGAACATCAAGGCAGCATGTCGAAAAGATCTGTAGTTAGGCTTGTCGAACTATCGGTACTAAGTTGAAACTCTTTCACTTTATATTTTTGAAACACAAAAATAAACAGTTCTGAAACTTACCCGCCATATTTGAACAAAGATGCGTCCACTATACACATCGGTACAACGGGTCACACGTACTGTACGCTCCCAACCAGTGAACCAGACATCGCGTTATATATGTAAGTGCATTAGAATTGCTATTATGTGTACCAGAAGACTCACTAGCAAGTGTGTTAATATTCTTTTTGAAAATGCGAGGAGCGATCCTCAAATTTTCGGTAAAGACTAATAATGATTTTGCATATCACGTGTAATACAAGACTTGGCGAATCCTTGAGCCTCGACTCCATTAAAGTAACAGTGCTCTGAACCCTGATGATGATAAAAACTAATACGCTTCTAGGAAAAACACTCGGACATAGAAGATTTCGCCTCCCCACTTTTATGGGACCACTCCTTAAGGAAAGAATTAACGTTCTATAAAGAGTAAATTCTTTCCTTTAAGAGTAGCCCTGGACTTATGTCAGTCGAATATGTTAGAAATTCACATCACTTAATCTCACTTGCCTCTGTGATACCGTTGTATCTGTCGCCAACATTTTCGGCAACAATGTTGGAGCCCGCTTCTGATATAATAAAGATTTCAGAGAGAAGCGAAATTTTTAATATGAATAATATGGCTAAGGGAATTTCTGACATCTTCGGCTGAAATCAATCTAGAGTATCTCTTTAGAGAATGGCTTTATGGACAATCTGAGCCGCGACACGAGAAAACCAACAAAGTGGTTGTGCGACCAGCGCAGATTCAGATCAGCCTGGGCATCCGCCCAGTCTGATCAGGATCTTCGTTGTCCGCATGAAGGTATCTTAGACCCTTAGCTACCCTTTAAGCCCTTAAGGGAGACTCTGATTAGACTGGGCGAATGCCCAGGCTGATCTGAGTCTGCGCTGGGCGCAAAACCACATTGTTCGTTTTCTCGTGTCGCGACTCATCTGTGTATGTTACACTGTCCTTCCTTAACTTTTCACCGAATGGTATGTCGTTTAATTATCTCCATAACAGAGCAGTGTAGATTTGAGGCGACCGGATTTCTTGCAAAAGAACTGCTACTAACTGAAAGCTGATCGAGTTATAATTGAATATCAATATTTTTATGATTGATAAATGAGATTTGCCTTTCTTTCCTTGTTGAGTATACATTCTTCAGTTGAAACGAACTACGTGTATGAATAAATAAGAAATTAATACAATGTGTTGCCCGAAGCAGTCATAGTAACCTCATTCTAAGTTGTCCAGTCTGGTCAGTGCAGTTTACAGAGCCATTTTTGTTTTCTGAAATATGCAATCTTGAGCAGAATCTGCATACGCAGTTAGAATATGTTTTGATAAGATACACTAGGTACATTGAGATATTTGTGATCAGCGGTTTGCATTCCCGAAAAGTCGTGATACTGATTTTTGTGTTTATCTATCCAGAAGTGCACTTTGTGCATAACTGCTGATAGGCTAATAAACCAATTCATATTCTGCTACCTTCAGTGAAAAATCATTTATGCTGTATTTATTCATTTTAAAAGTATGAAGCTGATCGACGGTGTAGGCGCATCGGGTGGTTTACGATCAAGTTGCTTTCATTCCTGTAAGACGTGAAATGATGTTTTGTATTTATCTACCCAAAAGTGCACATTGTGCACAATTGCTCGTACACAGGAATGTAATTGCAACTACTCGTAAGATATTTATTTTACGTTACCATGTTTAGTCATTCCGTAACGTAAAGGCATTTTAATGAAGAAGTAGTTGCTCGATACTCTGCAGTTTGTAAAAATAATAAAAAAACGCGACTGTGTATTGCATTTGCATCAAACGAGCATAAGTAAGGAGGAAAATTTTCAGGAACTGACACAATTCAATACCAGATTCAACCCAAGACACCATGTGGGAAAGATACAGCACAGAATTAGTCAACACCAAAGACAACACCAGCGGCAGCCATGTGAACAGCTATTTCTCATGTAGGTGATCAACGGGCTAGCCTGAACATCACAACCAATATATCAATGATAACAACACATAAACCTACAAGAAGAACCAAAACAGAACTGCCACCCCGGGACGGCCAGCAACGAAACCACTGGGGGCCAATCGGCCTGCGGCCGACCATCCACTGCCCACTACTCCACCCTTGCCCACCAGAAACTAAGCCAACCAACCCATTAAAACAACCACCGGCCACACAACAGTCTTACAAAAAGCACCAACCCTGACAATAAGAACAAATTACACGTAAAACATTCAACACCCGCTTTTACCCATTTTCAATTCCCCAATGTCAGGGCTAGCCTTAAAGTCTCCATAGTCCTATCAGTGGTAAAAATCGTCGAAGCACAAATCCTTATACAATTGGTACAGCCTTCAGAACTGATGATAATATGTCGGTTGCTGTGCTTTTTGTGTCATATAACTGGCAAAAAAAGAGAAGGAATAAGGTATTTTGAATAAAAAAAGACAAGTCTCCGTAAAAATATGGTTTTTGTTTCTGGTTCCCCGTTTGGTAATTAATTTACACAACAGCGAGACAAAGAATGGGATCCTTACAGTACATTGGATTTTTATCAACTATTAAAAACCTGTACATTGTATTTTTATCTCTTGTACCTTGTATTGTTACCTCTTGTACCTCGTATTTTTACCATGATATGAAACTTGTGAAATCGAAAGTAGGTCATGACCTAGATATTTTTCAAATCGTTTTTCTGAGAAACTCCAGGACGTTTTAATTTTTCAAAGCCGGCGAATCACGATCATATACAATGAAGAAACTGTAGCGAGAAGCTTGCAGCGATACTTCACGATAAAATATGTCATGCTGATAGAGCAATGGGGCCTTTAACTTATAAAAACAAAACAAAACAAAAGGCAGATTGGGTAGCAAAACAGGTGACCGAACCGCCAAGAACATAGACAAGCGGACAAAGTGCAATGTAACATCAAGGAACCACAACAGAAGTACCGCCTTGGAACGGTCAGCAAAAGATTACTGGAGGTTGGGGGAGGGGGCGCTTAAACATGTTTTACTGGTACCAAACCTCGCCCTCTGCTTCTGCAGTGGTTCGAAACATTTAGTTAGCTGTTTGGTCCGCACTAAGGTTTCCCAACACATCAACGAAACATCATCGGAAATAAACAAATTACGTATAAGACCTATGATGAATCAGAGATGAGGACTCGAAGGAAATAACGTATTGCAACACCAGGAGACCGCTGGGAAGTCAAACAACACCACTGCAATACCAGAGCAAAAGAAAACCATCAGTTAGACCCCGAATAACCAAAACATACAAGGCAAACTCCGGCCCCAACCAACTAAACTAAGTAGCTTTATGTCGGGCCCATCATTGAGTCTGATACCTAACCAACCGGCGTGCTATTAAAGAGGGAAACAGAGTTATTAACCATGATTGGGTTAACTACTAAACATGCAGATTGTAGCATTACATAAATTTATGTTACATCCAGTACGTTTGTAATGAACGAATTTTTTTCTGAACTGATCAGAAAAATCAGAGCTACCTGCATTTTTTTTTTGAATTTATAAACTAAGTCACCATAAAATTCTAGTTCCGATAGACCCTGTTGCAAAAGACTTTTTATTCCGACCTTGAATTTAGAAATCAATTCATAGTGCCGGCGATAGAATTTTGAAAAAGCTTTTCGAAGTTTGATACCGATAGCCCTGTTCTGTTGTAGAAGCTTAGCAGTTAAAATTTTATTACAGGCATTGAAGTCAGTCACATGACTAGACACTCTAGCAAACCGAATAAGTTGAGAAATGTAAACCCCATAAGAGATAGAACGGGGAATATCACCATCAAAAAATGGAAAACTCACTGTGTCAAAATCAAAGTCATTGCGTTTATCATTAATTTTGGTTGAAACAAATCCTTTTGAAATAGATAAATTTAAATCCAAAAATAGGGCTTCAGTATCGGCTGAATTAGCTTTGTTTAACTGCAGCCCAGGTGGATAAATTCTATTTATCGTGCCTTCAAAGTAGGGATTGTCAATATTTAAAAGATCAACTAGATATCTAGATGTAAAGTTAAAAGCCTCAATAATTTCAGATTGTTCATCATTAGAAAGAGAAGCCATGAAATCTCTTTCATAGCAAAATAAAAACAAATCCGCTACAAGACAGTCCACTACAAAACAGTCAAGGCGACAAAAAACACATGAAAAAACTACCAAAACAGAAGTGCCGCCTTGGGTCGGCCAGCAATGAAATTACTGAGGACCTTAGCAGGTTTGCGGTCGAACCCTTGATCCTGCAATGGTTAATCAGACACTAAGTTGTTCGCTTTGCGTGGAAGATTCCTAACTCATAAGTGTAATATCTCATGAACATAGAAATCAAAATTAAAACTAAGATAAAACAAACATGAGGACTCACAGAAATAGCAACACTGAACTTCTGGAGCAGAAGAAACCTACCAGTTAAACAACGGTGGGCCTAACCCAAGACGTCCCGGAACAATCTGGCCAGAGCAAAATAGGCTCACTTATTTCTTTTCTTTTTAATAATACATTTATTTGTGTAATTTTCACCATGTCAAATATTTTTTGAAGTAATGGCTCACTGTTTTTATTTTTCCACGACGTTATTCACTGTTTTCTTTTGCAAAGTTATTGCACTACTTATGCAAAATGCAGACTGAGTTAAAGCACAGTTAACAAAGAAGCAATGTTTTCATTTGTAAAATGGTATTTTATGATCAGGTACGCTAGTACTCAGCCTTGCGAATAGGTACCCTCCATCAGAGAGCACTCAGACGGGAAACATTTTGAGTGTTTTCTTGCTGTATCTGGAAGACACAGTCTTTCTTTTAACAGTTGAGCTATTGCAAGATGGACTACTGTCAAAATGCGAGTGTTGAGAAAGAAAATGGCATTCACAGGATCAGAGAGAATAGTCTAAGAGCAAGCAATAGTCTGAGAACAAAAGTGCAGCGATACGCGGAGCGATATCATTTGTCGCAGGTTTACAAGAGAGTAAGAACATCAATTTTTTCAAGTCCAACAAGAAGGTTAGGCACGACCTATATACTGATGCCATCCCAGTCGCTAAAAGTCAGAATAGGGTTGTGGCAGATGTCACGAGGCCTGACAAGCAAAAATCATTGAGAAATATAATTGAGCCGCGCCACGAGAAAACCAAAAAAGTGGTTGTGCGACCAGCGCAGACTCAGATCAGCCTGGGCATCCGCCCAGTCCGATCAGACTCTTTGCTAGGCATTTAAAGGGTAGCTAAGAGTCTAACCTACCTCCACGCGGACAGCGAAGACTCTGATCAGACTGGGTGGATAGTGATTTGTTCAATAACAAGTCGCTATTAAGTTAAGTTTAAACAATATTTCATTTGTATAAAGCTACAAAATCCACAAACATATAGAGGATCTTACACGAGTTGTCATTTCAGATCTACATTAAATTTATGAAACGAGCTTTCGGCGGTTTTATAAATTTCATATGAAAGGACAACGATTGTAAGATTCTGTTTATCATATGACCCTTTAAAATGGGATTTTAACGCCTTCAAACTGAACATTATTTCAATAAGAAAACACATTGTTGGCATGGACGTTGTCAATGACGTTACGCGTACGCGACAATGTGTTATTACACGTGTGGTCATATGATTTTTATGACGCGACGTTATCCACTAAACCATAGCGCCGTCATATGATAAATCCATATATTGTTACATTGGTTATATGGTTAAGTTATAGAAATTGGATTCAGATGGAAGAGTAGACCCCATTTGGAACGGATTCACAACACTTGTTCTTTTTCATTCAAAACAAAATGCGTTAAAAATGAGGAAACCTATTGCGGTGTACCCATACACCTTAACGTTGCTATTGTTATATTAATTGTTTATGTATTTATTGGTGGTTGTTTCAGTCTTAGATTTTAGTGCAAGAGTGTAAGGCAATAAAAGAACGATAACAAGGAATGACGTTTCTGTGTTGGTGTACTTTTAGATAAATCGGTGATGCACCTGTGTTATTATTACAGGTAATTCCCGTACCACGTACTGTCCAGTTAGGCTATTGTGACAGTGACGTCGCCGTTTATTTACTATTTTGGATTATGCCTATTGTTCATTAAAGGGATGTTAGGTTTCCATATAAGCAATAAAGTCATTATTTAAAACATTTATAGACATATATAGTTGTGGCCTAGTGGTTAAATAGAGGTACTAGTGTAGAAGTTTTGGTGTGGGAAACAAGATGACACAGGTTCGAGTGATGGCCTGGTGTTGTTTTTTTTGTGTTTTTTTTTTTTTTTTTTTGGTTCGTGTGTATTTGGAAATATGGGGAACGGTTTTCAGTACATGATGGCTAAGGGTCCTAACTGCTTTGCAAATTTTCCAAAATAAATGGATCAGTCAGTTTGAAGATACATGTATATTAGACAAAGCGAACAGAAGATGTTGAGTTAACTATACCAACATCGTATAAGTCAAAATTAAAATAAGATGCAGATAAAAGATTATAATGCAAGACTGGAGAACTGTAGGTATGAAATTATAAAGTTGCATAATACCAGATAAAAACAAGAAAAAAAATCATAATTTCGAACTAACCGGGATTTGAACCTGCAATCTTTTATCTGCAAAGTCGCCACGAAACCTCTTCACTACATCACTTTGCTTGATAGAAGACAGTTCGTTTGCTTACTTAATTCAACAGGCTGAACATTTTTACGATACACTACGGTTTCACCCATCGCGAAATAATGGTTCAGTCTGTTTACATTCTGAGTATCCTAACTGGACAGTAACCTTGAAACAATTCACGAGGGTCAACGTAAGCAAACATGGTGGATGCGAACAAGTGAAAACGTTATCAACAGGCTATAGCTGTTTACCTTCATTGAGCAAGATATACACAGTTTCTCTTTTAGTTATATTCAATTTACATGTTCCGCTGACTGAGTGCGAGTTAAATATACTCGAAAAAATACTAAGGGGTCAAACGTTTACCCTGCGATTTCTGGAACATTTCAAACATTTGATAAAATAAATCATTTCTACCTTCCATTTCATTCACTTTGCAAGTTTTGTACACATGAAGTTTGAAACAATAGCCTTTATCTTGACCAAGTCCAGACTTCAATTCGCACTACCCTCAAAATCAAAGTGGTCAGAAGTCCATAAGGAACAAACTCACTAAATTTTTCGATTTCGCCCATTTATGATTGTTTTTTTGCAAAATTGCTCGATAGCCATCAAATTTAATCATTTTTAAGGTCAGCATTTAAAGCTCATTGCAATTTTAGAAGTCGTGTCCGACCAAACTGACACAATGTCAATTCTCTATGGGAATTCAAACTACTTTTATTTTAGGGGTAGTTTGATTTAAAGCCTGGACTTGCTCAAGATAAAGGCTATAGGTTCAAACTTCATGTGTATAAAACTTGCAAAATGAATAAAATGGAAGATAGAAATAATTTATTTTACCAAATGTTTGAAATGTTCCAGAAATCGCAGGGTAAAAGTTTAACCCCTTAATATTTTTTTTCGGGTATAGGTTTGGGTATTGTGAACATTATTGGGACCAGTTAGTGATATTTTGTTGCGGTGGCTGTGCATTTATCTTTTGTGTGGTCGAGGCTAGCTTTGTGGTCATCTGCCTGGGAAAAACTGTTCATTTGCGCACGTTGACTTATTTTTAAAGACAAATGAACGGCGACACGACAAAACCAACAAAGTGGCCAGCCCAGCGAAGACTTAGATCAGCCCGGGCATACGTCCAGTCTGATCAGACTCTTCATCATGCGCTTTCAGGGTAGCTAAGAGTCTGAGCTACCTCCATGTGGACAGCAAAGACTCTGTTTAGACTGGACGGATGCCCAAGCTGAGTCTTTGCTGGATGCTATGCCACTTGTTGGTTTCTTCATGTCGCGGCTCAAATATTCTTTCAATCTTATTATAAAACGGTCCAATGTAACTGTTATTTCATCAAAGGTAATGACATAACGGGGCCGTAGAATAGCTGTTAACACAGGATCAGTTCTGCGTAGCAGATATCAACTGCCTTTAATGTTATTATGTGATTTTTCTGTTATTTTCCCATCTTCAGTAGTATAGATTAGAGATGTGTCACTTTGTGTAACTTTATTTCTTGTATCACGGCCAACATTTTTTCCTTTGATCTGTTTGTGCAATATTTGAATTACCATCAGACACCAGCGTCTTACTGAGTAGAGAGGGCCTTTAGATTCCCATTCACTTTACATTGAGGCCAGTACACAGCCGTGCTATAACTACAGTGCGGTATATATATATACTGCACAGTAAAAACAGAGCATTCTGTCTGGGACAGCACTGAAGCTGTCCAATTTTATTTATTATCAAGACACCTGTTGTTGCATTGCTACAATAAGGAAACTTGGTGGGTAAACAGAGATTTATTTACTATTGAAACAAAGCACAATCAGACATTATTCTGCACAGTGACTTAGAATTCATCATTTAATACAAATTTGCAAAAAGGTAGACTGTAATGCGCCAAACCATTATATTTGAAGTTTAAAATTTCCTGCAATTTTTGGCTGAGGTAATTAGCTTATCAGCCAAGTTAAGAAGTGGGCTACAAAAGCTTAAATATGCTAGACTTGATTATAGGAGCTAATTTAAACCATGTCACCTGCAGCAATAAACATTCTGGTAGAGCCAGCCACGGAAGAAAAATCTTGTTTCTGATTGGACCATGATACAAAACATTTAGAAAATTGACTGTACTTCTTATTGATATAACCATCTTGGGGGCTCCGCCCCCTTGAAGGTTATATCAACTACTCGCACAGCTCCATTCTCTAAATATTACTTTGAACCTGTTTGTTGCTTAGGATCCCTTCCATCAGCTTCAAGTTTTAGATACAACATCTAGTTTCTTGATTAAAACAAACAGATTCAAAGTATAGTAAGCGACATATTTCCCTGGAAGCGGTTACAACTTCATTGCGTTATGTCATTCGTGAAACAATCTCAAAGTCATTTGAGGCTCGATTGATTAATAAACATCAGATCATTTAAACTTAGCGGCCCACCCAAAACATTTCATCTCCACTAAAAAGCGCAGTTGATTCTAGGGTCGAGTCGGGTAACTTCTGACAGCGGGTAAGTTCGGATCATGAGCTGCCTGATCAGGATTTTCAGTGAAAACCTAGATGGGACGGCTCATCATGTTTGCTTAGTTAATTTGTTTTAATTCCAAACAACTGACATATAAAGGAAACATTGTCACTGACCGAATTTACCTGCTGTCCGAATTTACCTGACTTGACCCTACAGTTTAGATGGGATCCTTCGCTAAGTGTCTTGTGATGCAATTCCGATAAAAAGTTAGGAGTTTCAGGACATAAGCTATGCATGACCTTTGTAGTGTATATGTTCATGTCCGTGTACTTTTAAAATTGGGCCACTCCTTAAATATGTAAGGAGACAAGACAGGAAGCATTCCTTGCTTTCAGAAGATCTCTTTTAAGAATTTATTTTATTTTCACTGCAGCCGGTGTTAAGGGCCATGTGGCGGCCGCAAGAAAGCTTTACTGTATTCATCATAGTGCAGATTTTATATTGTCTGGTCTTTAAGGATTATTGGTTTATTTTGTGTCGATAATCCCAAAAGACCAGGAAATACTATATACAAGTTGCACAACAAATTTGTACAGAGAAGATTTTTAAAATACAGTTCCGCTGAAGCCGGTGCTATGCTGAAACAAGAATTCGATGAAACTAACTTTGATTTGCTTTCCATTTAGCAGATTCATGACATTTAGAGTCATTCACCCAAAACTCAGTATGCTGCCTAGCTCTGTAACACCGTCTTCTTTCACTAACAAAGGCGGAATAGCCGGAAAGGTCATTCAGTCTTTAATACAGGATAGCATGTTTGTGCTATCAACCGCTCTCACAGTTTTCAGAGAACCTAATTGAAACTTTGTACAGGCGTTACATACATAACGAACATGTACTTTTGAAATTTTGAAGATCAGAAAATAATCTTGTGACAAAATAATGGCTTTTGGAGTTTGGACATTTAAGTCCTTTTTCACTGGGTGGCATGTTTGTTCAATAAACGTCTTATGTTTTCTAACCATTTAGCTTGAAACACCGCATAAAGCATTTTGACAAAGTTATGATTGTATTGTGGGAAGATTGGGATGGGGTGCAGGAGAACTGTCGAAATAGATAGTACACAGTCGATAACGGGTCGGTAGCGCGTCTGACTCAAGAGCTAGAGGTTCCGGGTTCAATACCTGGTCCGGCCCCTTACTTTCGTTTCCCCTTCCGCTGATTCAAGAGTTACTGGCGAAAGTAAGTGCACTTAGTTCTGGTTAACGGCTCAGGAGGTCTAAGCCTGCCCAGGAATAGTGTAGTTAGGTTTTAGCTGACCGTCCCGACATGACTTCTATTTACTATGTAAAAGTGTGCGTAATAGTGTGGAACTCGAGGTCCGACTTCTCCTGTTTTCGTTTTTATTATGTACTGCCTACAGCAAAATTAACTATGGCACAAGTCCAAACTGACATTGTACTGTATACTGCTATTGGGAATTGTGTTCTGTGTTCTGCCTACTGTGTTTTGTTTACTTCAACACTGACTGTGCACGTAGTTGACATGTTCCTGCTTATCGCAGAACTCTAAAGCAGACAGCACATATACAGAACGCAATAGAAAATAAATAGCACACAGTAGACAATATATAGCAAGCAAGTACATGTGCACTATTAATATAGCAATAGACGGTACACGTTAAACTGTGTCAAGGAGGAGTCGTCAAATATGTGTTTAACAGAAAATAAAGGACACAAAGACATGAGATAGTTGTGATTTTTATTGACCACAGTAAATAAATAATAAATAAATAACACAATGAAAGTCCTGAGGTAGTTAAGTAGTCATTTTAACATAACATTCAATAACTTAAGCAAAATAATCAGATTTCTGTGATAAATGAGATCAAAAATAATGCACCACCGTGGTATTGAACACATAATACTGTTGCAATTAACCAGTGAACCACACTGCAAAAATGCCAATATTGGCCATGCACTTAATTGGTGGATGTAGATGTAGACCCTTTTCGGAGTACAATACTCATTTACTAGTGACTTGAAGTTCTTTTTTACTCAAGCAGTTTATCAACAGGTCATTTAATTTTTAAATGCAGTCAAGCATGCTGCCTCTCCAGTGTAATACGCAGAGACTTTTGTGGCACTGGCTGAAACTTTTTAAAGCTGACCCATTTTAATCTTTATTCTGCGTCAATACAATACTAGCGAACATGGTCCAGTTTGCTTTTTCTTATTATTTCTTGAAAACTGCAAAGAGAAACCGTTTATTTTTTTATCATTTATTAATCTGCAAAATTTCTATAAAAGACATCGTTTAAAGTGGTAACACGTGTCAACAATATCCATAAAAATGCATTTTTTGGTGAAATTTTGGACTTGGTCGCGGTGAGATCTATCGACAAAACCACCACTCCGAGGCTTGCAGTCCATTATAAGTCACTTTAATACCATCATAATAATACTGTATTTCTATCGTAAGTTACATTCTTATAGTTACAGTAGCTGTAGTTCGTCTCCATGCATTCACAGCTGAAGACCAGAGGATTTCTGGATATTAAGGTGACGGGTAGCAACTCTGTCATTGTGGCCACCTTTATTTTCCGCAGTTGCAACAGCTTCATTTAGAATACTGATAATCTGTCCGTCTGACATAATCCCATCGTTATCATAACGATATGCTTTCTCCACTTACTTTCCTGAGCATTATGAAGAATGTAATCAATGTTTGATAAATAGGTGCTTCTGTGAGATTCACAAATAAATAAAGACAACTGTTTAAATCTAACACAAACTATCATCAAGAGCTGTTTGGAAGTCCTGATCTGTAATAGCTGTATCTGATCTGATCATTTGGCTCCTCTATCTTAAAGGAAGCAAGTCCTTTATCATCATTATACCTTGTAAACACACACTCATAGCCTAGTTTCCGGAAAGCCATGTATAGTCTGTGTCTGTACACTTCTTCTGAAACATAGTTATAAGTCACACTCGGTAGTTGTTCAAACTCTGTGCAATTGTTAAGCAGCAGTCCGAGATTATCTATCAGTTCTTTCTGAAGGCTAGTTGGTACACTCTCCATATTGATGTTCAGGCTATTGCCTCTTTGTTGTATATGAAGCTTTACATGCTCTAGGCTTGGTGGTGTGTCTGAAAATATATGGAGCTCATGAATACTTTGAGTGAAATGCAAAATGAAAATGTAAACTGATTCACAGCAGGGCCTATTGTTTAAACTTTACGAGAAATCAATATTCAATTCAGTGGACAGATACCTAAGTAACTGGATTTTATTTATTGTTTTCCAGTTTCAACTGAAAAAAAAAACGAAAAAAAAAAAAAAAAAAAACGTTTACACAAAAGAGTATGACGGCCAGCTTAAAAGTGCAAAATATAAAACAAAATCGACCGAAAATCTAAATAAACCGCATGCCAAAGCTCTCTTTGATGAACTGTGTCACCTTATTGAAGTGTTACATAACTTTTAATCACATAAACTTGACTTTTAATATATATCAAATACCTACCTACTGACGTTCCGTATTCTTGAGTAGTGTCGTCACTCCGATCAACAACTTTCGCCTGTAATATACAATGAAAAAAAGATTCTGAAATTATTGCAATAACGGCAAAGTTAAGGTGGTGATTTATGGTAAATGTAAAAATCTGCATAAACCCATAAAAAAGTAAAGTATCTCCCGGAAAGTTAGCAGACTTCTTATTTTTGTTGTTCTTTACAGTTTAGAATACAAAATAGACGTACATGCTGCTTAAAAAGTGCTTTTATAAGGAAAGATCAAAGGGTAATTTTCTGCGAATAAATCTGAAAAAATAATATCGTTATTGAAAATTTACGTGGTGCTGAAGGTGCATTATTGCATAATGAAGAGCGTCCTAGCAATTATTCATTCCAACTCTTTCTCAAATTGTAATGTAGACCATATGAAAACGGTAGCTTTTTCTCAAATGTTCAACCATGTACAAAGTAAATGTACACTGGACGCATTTATTAAATATAGGGTAGGCAAGCATACCTATGTTAACACCTACAATGTAAATAATATATTACTGACATGATCAGTGGTGTGTAGATGAAATTGTTCAACCTTGTTAAAATAGTCTCACCTGTCTCACCTGTGTGTTTTGACAAAAAAATTTGGACACAGACTGCATCTTTTTTCATCTGCTCAGCCTGATAATGTGTGAAAGAGTTTGAAAAAATAATTGCTAGGACGCTCTCCATTATGCAACAAGGTACTCTAAGCACTAAGTATATTTTCAATAATGATATTATTTTTTCAGATTTATTCGCAGAAAATTACCCTTTGATCTTCTCTTATAAAAACACTTTTTTAACATTAACAAATGCTGCATTTTGGGATTCTAAATTATGAGAAACAACACAAAGAAGGCATCTGCTAAGTTTTGGAAAGATCAGTGTTGTTTTGAGTATTTTATGCAGATTTTTGTATTTGTCCCAAATCAGTGATTATCACCACCTTAAGAGAGATTTTACAAACAAACAGATAATAAGTTACGTTTTTGTTTCATTGTGATTCATTTTCTAGTCTCTCTGAGTTATATTTTTTTCATTTTCTTACGTTTTTTATTACAATCAATAATCTGTTTTATGACGAGCGGCTGAAAGAAAAAACCGTTTCTGCCAAAAAGCTTCATTTATATACACATATCATAGAGATATTTTTTTTCTTATTTAACAGCCGTACGCTTTAATTTCTTTAATAAAGTATTTCTGAACTACCTTCAGTATAATGCCATCTTGTTAAAAGAATTTTAGTATTGGTCAGTTTCACATTTCAAAGGTACATATGGTTTTATAAAATCTGCGTATTATTTCGATTCGGAATAATTTGCACATTTGAGAGAGAGAGAGAGAGAGAGAGAGAGAGAGAGAGTTGATATACATTTATGAAAATTTCTAAAATCAAAATGAAAACTGAAAGCTTACCTGGCTTACGACGTTTCTCACTGACGGCAACATCACTCTCATTGCGTTCTGACACTTCAACATCTTTGTGACAGACAAAGCTGTCAGTCTTAAGGCCGTGCTCATATCTTCTTTATAAATTAACTTCCTGAGCAGTCTCTCACTATATTTATATGTAGTTATGTATACTTGTCTTAACGTCTGGTTTCACAACTTTTCAAACACCGCACTTTATATATTACTTTATATTATTGTCCTTTATAGCTTTAGTAACTTGTATTCGTAGCTTTGTAATTTTTAAAGTTTACTAAGACGTTCGGTATTTATATATGTTTTTCACCCGGATAAATCTAAATATAAAATAAATGGGAGTGGCTTAAGCGTAAATCAGTGACTCGCGTCGACCGCATTCCTATGCACTATAGGGTCAATACTGATAACGAGCGGTTTGGATCAATAAAAACTCATATTATCCTATTTATTCGTATATGTATCTTTTCTGGCACTTGAAGTTTATCAGATGATTTCGTCAATGCTCTCGTCAGTAGAAGAATCACATAATTATTACCCCAATAGAATATCTAAGCATTACAAACGAGCCGCGACACGAGAAAACCAACAAAGTGAGGCTCAGATTAGCCTGAGCAACCACCAATTCCGATCAGACTCTTCGCAAAGCGCTAAAAGGGTCTAAGCTACTGCCATGCGGACAGCGAATACTCTGATCGGACTTGGCGTATGCCCAGGCTGATCTGAGTTGCGCTGGCGCACCACCACTTTGTTAGGTTTCTCGTGTCGCGGCTCATTAATGAATGAACTATGTATTGCATCATTTGACTGCACCTGTTTTTGTATACATTAAAAGAAAAATGCACTTCACTTGATAGCTACCAACATTCCCGAACCTAAGATTTTCTGTAGACGTTAATATCATTTAATAGAAACGAACTTTCCCGAACTTACGGCCTTTAAATGCGCACTAAGTTTACTGAATTAATCATTGAGTGTTCGATTTAAGATTACCGAATCAACATATATTTTGTATAGAATGTGGACTTAAAGGGTTATTAATTGTCTGCCACTAAATAAGGCAGAGGGGCAGAGGCGACCCTTGTTTTTTTTATTTTTTTTTTTTGCTGAGGTTATATGTTATATCGGTTTCGGTTGCCTCAGCGCAGTGGAAGAGTGTATAAGCACTTGAATAGTGTATAAGCACTTGCTTACGATAAGATTGACGATTACCACTATCGTACATCACTTGTTAAAAGGTATTTGCAACCGCGTATGCCCGGGTCATCTTGCGCATATGCATGGCATGCGAAATGTGCCCAGGCCATAAAAGAAACCTCAGTAGTGCAGTCGGTTAAGTGTTGCCCTATTGTACTAAATGTACATTTAGCGGTACAGGGTTCTAGTCCAGCCGATGTCGGAATTAACAGCCTTTCATTATCAATCAAGCATCGTCTAGATATGACTGAAATATTGCTGCTATGGACGCATACCTCAATTTCATCCATGCATCTATCCCAATTCATAAAACAGACCCACTTAAAACTGTACATGCTCTGGTCATACTGCGCAAGTATGTACATAGCTTATTTTGAGCACCCACACTTCGCAGTTACCGTTGAAGACGGGACTCATTTTACATGGAAAGAAAAAGAAAGAAAAGTGGTGGTTACTCTATGACCACTGGATGTATAATGCATGAGTTCTTACTGTCAAGGTAGATATCGGACCAATTTTATCAGAAAGATTCATTCAGAATTAACGCGAGCTTCACGGAACTGCCGGTGATCATGATAAGCTGTCAGTATATCAGGTTCAACTCAAAATAATGAGCTCCTCCGCTGCCAGTTTTGTTGTTAGATCTTTGTGACTTAAGTTTATTTTTTATTAGTTTTTATTATTATTATTATCATTTTGTATTTGTTTGGAAGTCAGGCAAGTGATAAAGATATTTGTCGAAATATAAATGATTGCTTTCAAGGCAAAGATCTATTATGAAAACTTAGTGGCTCTTTCGGAACGAGCGAGCCTTTTCTTAAAAGGCCTGAAGTTTGCTGTATCAAAGTACGCCCCCCACACTAATCCCCTCCAATAAACAAGTGATAAGAAAATCAAAGGCATCCTTTTTATTTAAGACATAAAACAGTCATAAAATAATGCAGTGCTGAGACCACTGCCAGGCATTGGGGCCCCAGTGAGATAAATTCAAGAATCACTCAAAACCTTGAAAATGAAAGAGATGTGAAAAAAAGATTTGATAATTTATAAACTTTATTTATAAATTGCAAGAAAAATCAATAATAATAAAAACGAGAGTAAAGGCGAAGGAAAAAAAGGGAAGGAGTAGCAGAATTGGTGAAAAAGAGTTAAATGCAAGGGAAGAAAGGAACAAATAAATTCAACCAAAATAAGAAAAAAATATTGAAAGAAATTTTGAAAATTGAATATATCTTACAAAATATATTCTTGTTTTATCACTTTAGTATAACTTTTTAGATATTTTTATTGTATAATTTATTATTTTACTTTGTTAAAGTTCATTTTTTTTTTTTTTTTTTTTTTTTTTTTACAAAACTGGCACTGTAGTTTTGTCCTCTTTGGATGATATGGTTGATTTTTTCTTTAGACACAAATGATTCGATTCTTTTGAAACTTGCACTGAAGTTAGATATTATTCCAAAGTTTTTGGTCTAAAATTTTACAGAGTGCCCCTCGCCACTCCTCTCAGTGATATCAGTTCATGGATTCAGAACTTTGGGGTCGTGTCAAAGTTTTCTGAAGGCATCCTGCTTCATAATGAATAGGTGGATTTAGTTTAAACTTGAACTTCTGTTACGTACAGGTTATTTTTTTTTTTTTACAAAATACTACCAATTCACACTTGGTGACCATAACACAACATGCGAGCCTGAATTGTTATGCAACACATGCCATATTCCATGGCGGCCTTCAAGGCAAGGCGTAAACTTATAACTTCGGCTGTGAGATGGACATACACTAATTAAGGCCAGCTATGCTGTCAGACGACAGTTCTTGTTGTTTTTCCACCTGCATTTTTGGTCGCAATTTGGCACCGTAACATCAAACTGTTCCATTTTAGGACAATGAACTGAATTTCAGCCGCGACACGAAAAAACCAACAAAGCGGTTGTGCGCCCAACGCAGACTCAGATCAGCCTGGGCATCCGCCCAGTCTGATCAGAGTCTACGCTGGCCGCATGGAGGTACCTCAGACCCTTAGCTACCCTTTAAGTGCTTAGCGAAGAGTCTTATCGGACTGGGCGGGTGACCATGCGGATCTAAGTCTGCGCTGTGCGCACAAACGCATTCTTAGTTTTCTCGTGTCGCGGCTCATTTATTCCAGGTGACCCAATTTTTCGAATTATTACGGTACTCGCGTAAATCAGTATCGAACGCTGGAGTGATGATGCAATACCAGGAAGACTTTGCTCAGGTTTTACAGAAAAAAAAACATTACTTTTATATCGATCGGTATGTAGCGGCGAACTTGTACCAGTTGATCATGAATAATGATGAAATCCTTCTATCTCATTTATAATTACAGCTAATTACATATCCTTCTGGAACCAGTTGTTCAAAACTTACCATGTAGTTTGTTAGTGATGTATTACTTTTATGCAGTAAATGAATTAAACAAATAATAAATAACGAAGAAAGAAAGAAAGAAAACTGCATTATTGCCAAAGAAATGATAGGGCCTCTTCAACGGCAAAAAGCTCCTCTTTTTTCACCAAAAATGTTAGCTCAATAGGTTTTAATTTATGGTCAACAAGGTAATTATATCTAGAACATATATACAGTCCTACTCTTTTAACTTCCACAGTTTGTTTCATGTTCTTGTATTCAATGGTAGTGTTTGTTTCTTGGGCTCACCCCTAACAGTATGCATATTTCCTTTGATGTTTTGTATAGTATGTTTTGACTGCTGTAGTTAAAACATTATTCGCTCTCCTGTACATAACTTATCCAAAGTTTGAGCTTGTTAAATGAAAGTGTCTCTCTTTTTCCATTTTTCGCTGTTAACATGCAGACAGATTATTTTTCATTAACTTTTATTTCTGCTCCTGTTTTTACCTTATTCTGTTTCACTAAAGTATCACAAAGTTGTTGTTATTTTTCATGTGGAACATCAGGATTGTCGTCCATATTACCATCATAATGGAACTTTGCCTTTTTTGAATGTGACTGCTTCATTTCACAAAGTTTTCTCTTTCTTGGGAATGTCTTGCTTTCAGGCTTCCCTTTCTTTTCTTTTTTTGATGCTGTCAGAATTTGTTCTTGACTCCGGACATTCAAGATGAAATAAGTTCAAGTTTGAGTTTCAGGAATGTTTCGGAATGCAGCGGGGACCAAGCATGACCTATATTTTCCTCCCAGTGGACCACCATAACACAGTGTATGCTATGACCCACGACCATGTCTATTCACAACTTTATAGTGCAGATTATAAATAATTTTTGTCCTTTCAGATCAGAGGATTTATTTTGAGAAATCAGAAATTTTTGGTTGATTTAGACTTTTCTAGATCATCGCTTTTTAATCATTCGGACTTCTTTCGACACTAACCAGTCTTTGAACTGACTGCCTTATTAAAATTAAGAAATTACAGTATGCTTTTTCTGGCTTCATCGCCAGATATTGTCAGGGTCACTAATGGAGCTTGAATAGCTGAAGCTTCAAACTGTGGCCCATTTTTCTTCTTTCGAATGTGTTCTCTGCTCTCGAAGGAACTCTTTAAGATTCAAATTTCCTACCATCAAAGTGTGCCCTTATTGCCATCCAGCTTTCATCAAGGTTAGTTGTAAAGTTCCAAAAAAGTCTATGGCTCTCTTTTCTACAGCTCGATTTAAATGATCTGCACATCCTGAATCATTTCTTTAAGGTCTGACATGCTACCAGAGTTACTGCAAGCTGTCGTAGATTGTTCCATTTATTTCTCTGAGGGGATTTGTCAAAACTCATATTGGGCATTGAATATAGAATCAAATGCGTTTTCATTTTTCTCAGCTTCTTCCGTGTCATTAATATAAATCTTTATTTTTTATGTTTTATTTATTTATTTATTATTTTTTTACACACAAAATACATTTTTATTCAAAAACATCTATCATGGATCCAAGATTGAGATAAATGGAATTGGTTATGTCATGTTTGAGCAGTTTTGCTTCTTTCTTCTCATGCGTATTGCATACCTATATGCCATTATTAGGTTATCCTGTTTACTTTGCTCAGTTTTCCTTTTCCTTTATATATTCCGGATTCTCTTATACAAGTCTTTCTAAATAAGAGCGAATGCACTTACACTTGCGATTTGCACATCTAAGTTGTTCAATAGCTACACCCCACGCAGGCACTTTTTCTTCCAACAATGTATAAACAGAACTGTATGCATTTGTTATTATTGTGCATCCTACTCCATGGACTGACCCCGCTTCCAAAATGCCTGATAGGATTATATAGGATTTCGTGGCCAGAGAACTTTCAGTCCATCAATTAAAACAATTATGGTCTTTTGGCTGTACCTGCCGATTTTCAGCCCTTTAGCATATGGAACAGTGTTTATTTCTAACTCCAATGCAAAGCAGATTTTGCGCTGCAGCTCCAGATATCACTCCCACACCTCCATTTGCATTAAAGGACTGCTTATATGTATCCTTGGACCAGCCTCCGTCACATACAACTTTTATTTCTGGAACGCCTACCATGGAATCCTAGATTGTGATAAGTGGTATTGTTTATGTTATGTCCGAGCATGCTTGCACCTTTTTCTTTACTTCTCGTGCGTATTGCACACCTAATTTCCATTGTTAGCCGTGCCCTGTTCAAATTGGTCAGTTTTCACTTTCCTTTATATTTCGGTTTCTCTGATTCTCTATATTTCGGTTTCTCTGATTAGATACAAGTATTGCTAGATAAGAACATATGCACTTACACTTATGATTTCATATTCAAGTTTTTCAATAGCTACACCCCTCGCAGGCATTTTGTTTTGCAACAATGTATAAACAGAGCCTTTTCAATTAGCAAGTATTTTCTGTGTATCTTATTTCATGGACTGACTCCGTTCCTAATATGCCAGATAAGATTATACCAGATTGCATGGCCAAAGAACTTTCAGTCCAACATTTGTAACAATTATGGTCTTTTGGCTGCATCTGCTGATTTTCAGTCCTTGAGCATACGGGACAGTGTTTATTTCTAACTGCAATGTAAAGCAGATTTTGCGTTGCACCTCTAGATATCACTTCCACATCTTCATTTGCATTAAAGGACTGCTTATATGTCCCCTTGGACCAGCCTCCGTCACATATAACGTTTATTTCTAGAACGCCTACCATGGAATTCTAGATTGTGATAAGTGGAATGGTTTATGTTATGTCCGAGCATTTGTTCACCTTTCTCTTTACTTCTCGTGCATATTGCACACCTAATTTCCGTTTAAGCCGCGCCCTCTTTACCTTGGTGAGTTTTCCTTTTCCTTTATATTTGGGTTTCTCTGATTCTCTGTTTCTCTATAGTTCGGTTTCACTGATACAAGTCTTTCTAGATTTAAGCGTATGCGCCTACAAATACTCAAGTTTTTTAATAGCTGCACCCCACATATGCACTTTTTCTTGCAACAATGTATAAACAGAACTGTCTCAATATGCAATTATTTTTATGTATCTTACTTCATGGACTGATTTCGTCTCCGAAATGCTGATAAGATAATATTGGATTCCATTGCCTGAGATGTTTCAGTCCAGTTTTTATAACATCTATGATCTATTGGCTGTGCCTGCATATTTTCAGCCCTTTGGCAGATAAACCAGTGTTTATTTCTAACTCCATTGTAAAGCAGATTTTGCGTTCCAGATATCACTCCCACAGCACTTTATGCATTACAGGAATGTTCATATGTCCTCTTGGACCAGCCTCCGTCACATATTACTATTATTTCTGGAACGCCATCAAGGAACTTACCTTACGGCACAGCTATTTGTTTTTCTTTAGCACCTGCTTTGATCTTTTCTACCCTTACAGCATCTTCCTACCATGATCCAGTTTTCTCTTCAAGCCTCGAAAACATATTTCCATGCATGGGAGGAACATTCATGGCGCCTAGAGTCTCTTTTCACATTTTCCACACGGTTTACGAAATCGTAACGTCGTTCTCTCTATCAAGTGAGTTTTATATAAATCGTTTTATATTGGTGAAGGTTGACATAGCTACGAACGTCGTAAAACAGGAATAAAAAATAGCCATCAGAGGAGATGGCAAATCCCCCGACCGAAGACCCCCATGGGCCTTGGTAAAAAGGGTGCACTTCAAAACACATATTAGTAAAGTCTTGTCATTCTTTTATGCTTCTGACTGACATTATCTGTTAACAGATGCATGATTATTTAACACTCAGACTAAAACATTATGCTTGACTGCTAAAAAGAGGTTATATCTCAAACAGGCACCATATACACAAATGTATAGTATACAATACATTTAACTTTCAAAATGTGTGTGAATAACTTCTAAGGTACAAGCCGTACAAACCTAATTTTGAGCTCTCTAGTGAGTGAATTTGGACAAAGAATCCAAATCTGGATTTTTTTTTTGGGGGGGTGGGGATGTGGGGGGGGGGGTTGCTGGAATGTGGAGGGGTCAGAGAGAGTTAGGAACACTGATAAGATATCACAGCTCTATTCTAGAAGGTACAAGGTTATTCAAATTCTGGAGCAGGCCAGGGTTATACAGATATGGAACAGAGACTAAAAAAGCAGCTCAAAATACCAAAGGGAAATAACTCCCGAAGTATGAAAGCAAGAGTTATCATTCATGTATGAGACAAATTGTCATGACCTGTTCTGCACATCTGTGAAGTATCATGAAAATATTTCAAAAGGTATTCAAGCTATGGGGCAGACACCTAAAACTATCAAGGGAAATAACTCCAAAAGTAAGACAGCAAGAGTTGTCATTCATGTTCGCGACACATTATCATGACCTGTTCTACATATCTGTGAAGTATCATGAAAATATTCCAAAAGGTATTCAAGTTATAAGGTGAACACGAAATCTCACCTAAAATGATCAAGGGGAAATAACTAAAAAAGTAAGAAAGCAGGAGGTGTCATGATTGTTCGCGACACATTGTCATGACCTGTTCTACATATCTGTGAAGTATCATGAAAATATTCAAAAATGTATTCAAGTTATAGGGTGAACACGAAATCTCACCTAAAATGATCAAGGAGAAATAACTCAAAAAGTAAGAAAGCAAGAGTTATCATTCTTGTTCGCGACCCACCGTCATGACCTGTTCTACATATCTGTGAAGTATCATGAGAATATTCCAAAGGGTATTCAAGTTATAGAGCGGACACAAATCTGCTAAAAAAATCACACCTATAACTATCAAGGGGAAATAACTCAAAAAGTAAGAAAGCAAGAGTTGTCATTCTTGTTCGCGACACATCGTCATGACCTGTTCTACATTTCTGTGAAGTATCTTGAAAATATTTCAAAGGGTTTTCAAGTTACAGAGCGGACACGAATCTGCCAAAAAATCACCAAAGGGGAGATAACTCAAAAAGTACAATAGCAAGAATTACCATTCTTGTACGCGTTCATCGTCATGACCTGTTCTATATAACTGTGAAGTATCATGAAAATATTCCAAAGGGTATTTAAGATATAGAGCGGACAGGAAAATGTTTACGGACGCCAGGCTCATCGCTATATCCCCTGAACCTTTCGGTCGGGGGATAAAAAGCAAATAGCAATATCAGGAGAGGGCTCGAATAAACAATAATAACAATCCGTTTTCCTATCTACTAAGGACCTCTGACAGTTTCCATGCATATTTGCCTATTTTTCAACAAATTACTGCCGCTTTCTTGGGAAGCCAGAAATGAATTTTTTATCATTTACGGGTAGACTTATTCATTATAAAGAGGTTTTGATATTGCGTTTTAACAATTATTACATCTGCATACTAGCTCTCACTGATTCTCGCAAGCGAGGTAAGTGAAAATTTCAGTCATCCTAAATACATATATTTTTCGCTTTTTCTTGTTTAATGAATTTTATTTGTTTAATATGCTTAAAATGAAGTAAAACACTATAGCTTCGCATAGTATGCAATTATATGTAAATAAAAATATGCTAGCCTTATTTTTTAGATACAGAGAGTCTAATTACCCCACCCACTTTTCAGTTTTTTCGCTGTAGACTATCTTTCCCCCCCCCCCCCGTGCCTCAGCTCGCCACTTATATATAATGTGTATATTGACAGTACATATGTGCAAGCAAAGTGGCTTGCTGAGGGACGGTGGGGGGGGGGGGGGGGGGGGGGGGAAGCATCTCTATAAAACTTTTCCTGTTTTCCATTCATTCAATGGTAAAAACTTGCTTTTTACACTAAAAAATTATGTCTATGTGTGATATAATTATTAAATTATTTTTGTGCCAACTGTAGGGGGTTCAGAGCAACACATTTCAATAAAAATTTTGAAGTATACAGAAAGTTCATTTTCCCCCATTTTTATAGGCAAATTTACATTACAACTGTCAGAGGTCCTTTGGAGGTCAGACTGGGGCTGCCATATTATAACAAAAACTTTGACGAGGAAGTATAAATTGACGTAACGTTCTTTGCGACGCACATAATTAGTTGCGCCAGTCTTCACCTTAAATTATGCTTTGTTCATTTCATATCCGAAAACAGGGGCGTAACTAGGGGCAATTTCATAATACGCACAACCATGTTTTATTCTCTACTTCTTGAAGGGAAAGCTAGTATTTCAGCCACTTTGGTAATTGATATTGAAATCTTGTCTAATTTATAAATATTCAGCATGCAAATATGCAGGTGCGTTTTGAAATTTTGTCAATTTTGACAAAATTTCAATACGCACTTGCGTATTTGCCGTATAGGTAGCTACGCCCTTGGAAAAGAATTGGCATATTATAAGTGCACAAAAATATGCAATAAAAAGCGGCTTTCCTTATAATCAAAACTATTATCACGATTAAGTACACTTATTATGTAAATAAGTTCAAAATAAGTTCACGCACCTCACAAAATCGAAGGGAACTGAACTTGCGTGGTGAACTCGGCTACTTGTTTTTATTTTTTATTTTGTTGCTGTCTTAAAACCCGGAATCTTCGAAAATCCGCCGCTCTTCTCGGGATGGCTACCGCGGTTAAACTATCGGCTAAAGTATCGAAAGCGATGGTACGTCCAAATGCCATGAGAGTGACACAGACCTCAACGAAAAAGGAAGTTAACCAGGTAATTATTTCCAAATTGAATGTTTGTTCATCATAATCATATAATCATACGCCACATAACTGTATGCGGGATAGGCGGACTACTATTTTAACCCATTTATGTATAGTGGACCTATCATTATATACTGGATGCGTCCATTTGTCATTTAAGGGATGTCTTGTAAAATTTATATCTATTACATTTTCTAAAAAAAAGTACCCACTTTTGAAATGCAAACAGTGTATACTCTAACACGCCGTCTGATCGCGGTCCACTATTTGCAAACGTCCCTATTAAAAGGGACACTCGGCATTAATTGGTTAAAATTGGCGAATTGCTTTCAGGAACAACAAATAAATAACAGAATCAGTTTTTACATTTGTTTCATCATGGAAAAAGTTTATTTCAGTTAGCCTTATGAGCGTTTATCCTTAAGAAGAATACACTTTTTTATCCTGAAAATTGAGCATGTGCATACTCAGAGTACATTATAATACTGGACCTTTTATGTAGAAATTGTTTCGAAGTGGAAGATCAGTGTCTGTTTTTATCGTCATTTTTATTTTATGATAATCTTAACATGAAAAGACCAATGATCATTGTTTTGACATAGATTTTATACACTTTCCGATTGCTTTTTTCTGTAAGTAAACAGACTATGGATTAATATTAATAGTGGATAACTTTAATGGTTATTTCAGTAATGTCAGTCTCTCTTAAGCACGTGAAACTGCCTCTGTTCATGAGTATAAAGACTATGTACAAACGATTAACTCTCTTTCAATTCGGAGAGGACACGTACAGAGTCGGTGCCAGGAGGTGCATCTTATGGATTCCTTTCGTTAACAACATTATGAGAATTAGACAAAAAAGTCAACCAGGAATGGAGAGGACAAGACAGACTCGGTGCTAGGGGTTGCGTTTCCTTGAGCCTCCCCGGGTATATCATTATAATAATTTGACAGATCGATTGATTGATTGATTGATTTATTGGGTTTAGCGGCCCTTTGAGACAGTATTTCAGTCTATATAGGGCCGTCTCCCAGAGAGAGGGAGAAGAGAGAAATGATAGAAGGGAGAAAAATGTCCAAACAACCCCCACCCGCACCTACTGCAAGCACAGTATACCCTTGCCCTACAATGTTCCAAATCAGCAGGACGCCCCGGCACTGGAAGTTACACACAGCACCATCGCACCACCCGACCAAATAGAACGAACCCAATCGTAAGTTCCATGAACGAAATCTACTACAAAAGGAGCTATGATTTTTAAACCTGATAAGAATTTGTGTCTAGGTTATGTAAATTATATGTATTTTCAGATTCGACCTGCCGAGCAAGGTGGCCGCATTCGAAAACAGGGACAGCCAGTAGGTAGGTTTATTTGAATGGGTGTGTGTGATTGTTAAAACCCAACCCCTCCTACAGTCGCATATTTTTCCGTTTCAAACCAAAGTGCTTCTGGTGACGTACGTTTTTTATGGAACGCCATGGCTGTCTTATTAGGTCGATCTTCATGGTGATCTGTTATGTATTATTATGTACTGTTCAATTCCCATCATACCTTGTAAACCCAATTCATGTCATGGCAAATTACTATTATGTGCTGGCACTTGCCATCATACTCTCTTAAACTACTCTTATTTCCTGTTTGTAAAGCATTATATTATTATTTTCTTGCATGCTGTCTTTGTGCAGCACGGTCCTGTTATGATAATCTAAAATGCTGTTTTTTTTTCTAAATAAAACATTTTAGTCATTCTTGGTTACTATTCTTTTGAGTCGTATCATATTGTGTGGATGTACAAAGCTGTCTTGTCGTGACATCATTTTATAATGTCAAATAGCACGCTGTCTTATTCATTGAAAATATGTAATGTTCGCTTTTATCATAACTTAGCAACTTCCAATATGTATTGATCTAGTAGAAGGCTGTCTTGCTATTTTTCGTCATGTCTTTTCTAGGTAGCATTCTGTGCTGATATAGAAGGATGCTGCCTTATTTGAAATACGCCCTCTATGATAATTTGCCTCCTATCCTTCATATGCTTTGATCTAAAACTCTGCCTTGTTTAAAATATGTCTTTTATGTTAAGTTTTCATCATAAGTGATTAACTATTTATCGCATTCTTTAATTATTCATCCTGACTTTATATATATAAAAGCAGTTATTCTGGTTCAACGCTCACTTTTGTCCGTTTAAATCATATCATTATACTTTGACATCCTGTCTTTATCACAGTATCCGAACTACATGTACAATCTCTTCCGGTTTTCATAGCGTTGAATTGAGAGTACAAACATTCGCTTATAACCAGTAGTCGGAAATCATTATGTTTTGAGATTTTATCCGGAATCTGCTGCGTATTTAATAGCTATTCAGCTTCGAAAATGTAAAGAGGTAAGTTTAATATAATTTGCTCTTCGGTCTTTTACTTTATTACCCTGTACAATGTCGTGTATGGGTGGGTAGTAATTGGTACAGTATTCAAATCGCCCTTGGCATGATTCTTAAACCATTTTGAGCATTTTCTTACATGTTTTATAAAAAATCTTTAGAATAAACGGAAGGCGTTATCAATCTACAGTTTGTTAGTTTTGATAAAAGAATGTTAGCTAAGTTTTGCACGACACAATCTCGTGTTAAATTAAGCTGTTCGGAAAAAAAAATCTGCGACGGCAAGGAGTTTTTCATTGTACAGGGCAATAAAGTAAATTATGTTAAACTTACCTCTTTACATTTTCGAAGCTGAATAACTATAAATGACGCAGTAGATTCCGGATAAAAACTCAAAACATAATGATTTCCGGCTACTGGTTATAAGCGAATTTTGTACTCTCGATTCAACGCTATGAAAACCGGAAGAGAGGGTACAGTGCGTTCGGATACTGGGTTTATACTTGTCGTTATGATGTTTAGTATAATTGTAAATGCCGGTACCACATCCGGTTGTCCGGTACTACTAAATACCACAAGACACCACTATATAGGTTTTTTTTTCTTCTATCAGCTAAAGGCGGTAAATATGACACATAGAGCAGGGTCGTGGACGTTGGGTTTTGTGGTGTGAATGAGTGAGTATAAAGGTAGGGCAGGAGAATGAGCTGGGGTTGCTTTGGACGGGTAGAGTGTATGTTGGGAGTTGTTGTGGGGATAAAAAGGGTAGGGTAAGGTGAGGTATGGGTAGTGAGATGGGTAAGAATGGGTGCGAGGAAGGAGTGATGGTGGGGTGGTGGTGAGTGCCGCAGTAGACTTTGGTAGGGTAGGTCAATGAGTTGGGATGGCGTTGTGTATAGAACCGTTAGTGGCGGGAATAGGGATCTGGATGGGCTGGGTTCGGGCGGATAAACATTAGGAGTAGGGTGTATGGTTGTGGTAGTTATAGACTGGGAGGGTTTGGTAAGTAGGGTAGGGTGAAGAGGTTTGGATAGCATGGTGTGGGAAAGAGCAAGTGGTAACATTGGGATGAGGGTGGAGCATATTCGTAAGATCGTGTAGTGTAAGATAGGATATGCTAAGAGGGTTTGGGTGGGACGGGCGTGGATGGGGTAAGGTGGGTAGAGTTGGTAGGGTAGGGTATGTGAAGGGGTTAGGATTGCATGGTATGGGGAAGAACAAATGGTGGGGTGGAGATCTGGGTAAGGCTGGAAGCATTTTGGATATGTTAATGTAGGGTAGGATGGGATATGGGAAGATGACTGGGTGGGATTTGGATGGATGAGGGTTGGTTGTGGGATGGTAAGGGTAGGGTAGGGTAGCTGGAAGCATTGGGTTGAATAGGTGTGGGCATAGGCATAGGCGTTAGCATAATGAATAGTAGGATAGAAAAGGGTTGGGGTAGGGAAAGAGGTTGGGATATTGGTGCATATAGAGGAGGTGGGCGTCAGGATGGGGCTTGGTTTGGGTATTGTTGGGTTTAGGTAGGGTAGAGTAAAATAGAGTAGAGCAGCGCAGATCATGGGAGGGGAGGGACTGGTATGTGGTGGTAGTTAGATGAGGCTGAGGCTTGTGGAGTGCCTCTTTATACTTTCAGAAACTGTCTTACTTAAGGGGTTCGAATTGAATAAGCACTTTTGACTTTGGTTAGATGGGTATGGTGAAAATGGTTTGGTGGAAAGTGGTGAGTTAGGGTAGGGAAGGGTAGGCTAGGGAAGAGGAAGGGTAGGGTCCTGGAAGAGGGTTTAGGGCAGATAAGGTGTTAGAGGTAAAGTATTCTATTCATATTTGTCCTGCCAACCGCCACGCTACACCATGTCCCACCCCATATCACCCAACAAACACAAGACTTGACAAGAGAACATGTCAAACTAACAAGACATACTAGTTTTTGACAAGGCATAATGAAAATGTACAACACATAACACAAGTGAACAAAACAGCATATCCAACTGACAAGACATTGTGTTATTTTGACAAGAGTTGGTGAAAATGACCAGCATAAATAACGACTGAACAAGACAGCGTGTCGAACTGACAAGACATAATAAAAATGAACAGCACATAATAACGTGAAGATGACAGCATGTAAAACTGACAGGACATAATGGTTTTCAGACAAGATAAAATGAAAATGACCTGTATGTAATAACGAGTGAAGAATACAGCATGTCAAGCTGACTAATAAAGATTTTCAGACAATACATAATGAAAATGAGCAACATATAATGATGAGTGAAGAAGACAGCATGTTAAACCGAGATGATATAATGGCTTTTAGACAAGACAGATTGCAAATGTACGGCATATATAATAACGAGTGAAGAAGACAGCGTGTCAAACTATCAAGGTATAATGGTTTTCAGACAAGACATAATGAAAATGAACAACATATAATGATGAGTGAAGAAGACAGCATGTTAAACCGAGATGATATAATGGCTTTTAGACAAGACAGATTGCAAATGTACGGCATATAATAACGAGTGAGAAAGACAGCATGTCAAAGTGACAAAACATAATGTAACTGAACAGCATATAATGCTTGTCCATATAACATAATGGCATGTCCGAATATAAGACATTTATGGCGTTCCATAGTTTTTAGCTGGAGTGAGCGTTCTGTTCCGTTTAATCGTTTGTAATTTACATTTCTTCTTAAGGTTCAATATTTACGCTTTCAGGGGAAGCATTCTGCTATTTTCGTTTTTACCTCCAATCCGAAAGAAAGGTACCGAGCCGCGTAGCGCAGTCGGTAGGGCACTTGACTTATAAGTCAAAGGTCCTGGGTTCGATACTTACTGACCGTCCCGACATGACGATAGCTGTTTACCATGGACGTAAAGCAACAAATCATTCATTCGTTCCAAAAGAAAGGTCAACTCTCAAAGTTCTTTCCTTTAAGGGTAGATCGCCTTTCCGAAAGGCTAGATCATCCAGGGATGCAAAGGGGAGGTCACGAAAGTAGTTTCTCCTTTATAAAATAGCAGAAAATTCAGAGGTCTAACCATACACCTTAAGATATTTCGAATGGGTTGTACTTTGTATTTTGTCCAATTTTTATATTTACAGAGGCAACTCGACAGCTACAACATCTTCAAATCTACATGCGCAAGACAGATGAATCTCTAAATATTAATATGGAGAATATATCACATGACATACAGAAAGAGCTTTTTGATAAACTAGGATCATTCTTACAGTTTCACGCAGACACGGTACAAATTCCTGCTGTGAGCTTCAATTATCTTTCAGAAGAAGTGTACAGATATGGTTTATTTATGGATTACCGAAAGATGGGCTATGAATGTAAGTTTACACGATACAATGGTGACAGAGGTTTAGCTACTTTCAAACTAGCTAGCTCAGAGGATGCTAGAGATTATGCTAGACATAGTTACTACAGATCAGGCTTGCCTAACAACTGTTGATGTGACAAAAATTTACGTGGAGCTTCAAGATGAATATGTTTGATTGCCCGCATCATATTTTGGAATATACAATCATATTTGGGTTCTTAAAGGTAGGTTCCTGTACTTTGGAATGCATCAAAATTTTGATGATCTTTCATCCAAGTTGTTGGAAAGCACTTATAAAAAGGGAATGAATAAGTTTCACTAAAAGTGTAAATCAAAAAAATATTAGAAAAGTTGTTTTGCAAGGGATTTCCTAACTCTGCTTCGCACACCAGTTAGCGCTATTTTTAGTTCACGCCAAAAATAGATAACACAGCTGACGTTATGCTGCATTGCATTTTGGGGTAGTTTTAACCCATCCGCCATGCCAGGACCTCTAGGAGAGCTCACAGCAAGAGAAAATTGACCTTTGGAGAATGGCATCATAAATTGCGCACTTATAGACATAATAAACATAGTTATTTTTAGAACTGGAATTCCAACAAAAGAAAATAAACCAAAATGGAAAATGACTATTTTCTTCAACATCTGACGATTTTCTCAGTAGCAACAAATTCAGAAAAATAGGAGAATTCAAAACTACTCAGAAAAAGACGAAATTATTTTGTGAACATAATTGTTATTGCTAGTCCAGGACCCTACCTTTAACATAGGCATTCTGTATAATATTAGACTAGAAACATTTATTACCAACCGCTTAAGTGTCGCTGAATAACACATGTGTTGTCGGACAGATGAGAATATTAATTCACTCTGGCTTAGGCCTACTTCGCCTGGGGCTAATTCGACGGCTATGGGCGCTGTTCCATTAAAAAGTCATTTCGTCCGATAAGAATCATGCAATCAAATTTTAGCAGCCACCGACTATGTAAGATACATATTAGCGGACTGGTCAAAATTTCTCAACCAGGTATTTTATGGCTGGAACCACACCTCTGAGAAAGGACGCAGCTTTAGTCCCAATCGAACAGTAGTCGCTCGGTTATAGCCGCGGCATAAGCCCCAAGCGAAGTAGGCTTTAGTATTTTGCGAGCAATGTCGTCCAAGATCACTTTTTGGTATTTGCGATAAATCAACGGCAAGGACAATATCCTCCAAGATCACTTTTTGGTATTTGCGATAAATCAACGGCAAGGACAATATCCTCCAAGATCACTTTTTGGTATTTGCGATAAATCAACGGCAAGGACAATTTATTTCTTAAATTACACTTAACATAAGTCAATTTTCGTCAAGCATTGCACAGTGAGCGCGTGGGCATGTGCTTGCGGTTTACTGTGATTACGCCATACCATTATAGTTTTACTGTGTTGGTTTCTAGACTGGATCAAGATTATCTGACGTAGCACATTTAGACAATTGTATTCTGAATTTTAAATGAATGGCACTTTGCTGAAATGTGATCTTTCTATTCCGTGACATTTATCACGACACCACAACAGAGAAAGTAATGGAGCATCCCATAGACGGGGACAGAATGATACTCACAAAACTCAAACCTTGTGGCCAACTGTTGTATTGCATGGCAACCAATAACTGAGAATGAGATAGTTGCTGCATAAAACTGTTTAATATCTTAGTGTTTTGGCTCCTGATAATTCCAGCGAGGAGAGCCTTTCAATAAGTATGGGTTCAGTTCCTGGGCAACTTTATTACTATATTTACATACTCAGTGACAATAAAAGGACGCCAGCTTAGAGCTTGTGGTATATTTTGTTTGTTTAATATTGGCATCGCGTTCTTGAAAACGATTAGCAACTAATGACAGAATTCCGTTTTCTTTGCTCTGCCAGAAAGCCTCTTTGCCAGTGTATCGTTCATTGGAATTCCTTTTTGCATAATACCAGCTATACGAATAATGGTGCTATTTATAAAATAAAGAAGACACTATTCATGTAACTTCATATTCAGGTTGGACTATTACCCCAAAACTGTATGAAATTCGGATTTGACATTTACTTTCATTCCTGATAATATAGTAACGTTAGTCTGTACGTTATTCAGTTTGGTGCATGCGGCTGTCCATACTATCTTTTCTTTGGCGATCTGATGGGAAGCTTATCCTCTACTATCTAGCAAACGCAACCAGCGAAGATTATCTGTTATGTATGAAATTAATACTGTTGGACAGTGTTTCTCAATTTCAGAGCATATCTTACTCACACTATCTGACTTCACTGCAGCTGCTGCGGCTGAAAATGTGATTCGTAGGCCGTTCGAAAATACACTTCATCATAGTGCAGATTTTATTTAATTTCCATTTGGATCATTAATCCCGTGCTATGTTGCACCGCTGAGGCCGGTGGTGGGAGGGGGCGTACATAGCCTTGCAAACGATATTATCTTCCATGCAAAAAGTCTAAAGAAAAAACCGAGACTCCGATTTTCGATTTCTGATATGTGTTCTGAGCCACGACACGACAAAACCAAAAAGTGGCACAGGCTCCACGCAGAGACTCAGATCAGCCTGGGCATACACCGAATCTGATCGGAGTATTCGCTGTGCATTTAAGGGGAGCTTAAGGGTCCAAGCTACCACCATGTTGACAGCGATTACTCTTCTAAGTCTACGCTTGGCGCACATGCCACTTTTTTGGTTTTGTTGTGTTGCGGCTCCTTTGCTAGAACCTGGAAGTTTTGCCAAATTGTCTATGCTAATATAAAACAAAGTTATTTTTAATATGAAAGAAAATATACATAATTTGATTTCTGTATATAAATAAGTGTTTAACTCGATTGCAATCCATATTTTTGTGCTATTTTATATACAGATATCCGTTTGAACTGGGTTTTGGACTTCCTATTTCAGTTCAATCAACAACAACACAAAGAACACGCGTGCAGATAATCATTACACCATGATGCTAGAAGATGATTATCAATATTTTCTGTTTTGACCACTAAATTGTAATGTTTATATGTTTATATACACATTCCTAATATCGCATACTGTCCCAAAACAATTTAGTGCCTTCCAAGAAAATTCGACATTTTACGTTTACCCGAGTTTTAGTTTATTGTCTTTTTTTTTATTTTTCTATATTTTGCCTAAAGTCGTCAAAATTCAAAATGAATTTATTTCATGTTTACTCTATAGAATTATTTGTTTTCAGTCTAGGTGTCCTGATTTCTGGAAGACCCATCAGACTGGCCAAAACCGGCGGCCACATTGATCTGTTTACAGTTAAAAAATATTTTGTTATTTTCTAAGAACCCGTTCCATGAATGTCATCTTATTTGCATCTTTTCCTCAAGTTCAAAAGGCCAATGGAAATGTTCAGTCAGAGTATCTTATGCTGATACAACTGACGTCAGTCAATACACAAACATACTCCCCGGTCTATATAAATAGCTCACTGAGACGAGAGAAAGCAAATATCAAAAGAAAGCTAAGCGAGTTATAGATAACAGAAGCTGTATACTACTGTGTTGAATTATTGTGAATTGGACTTTATTGCATTACAAGTGAAACTAGTATATTGATGTGAAATACTTATATATACTGTTAATAACAGAAAAATAGATTGAAATAAAGTAGCCAAGATATTAGTTGAAGTGTGATTTGATTGCAAAGAGAAGTGTTTTAAGATAATTTTGCAATGGCGGCAGCAGTGAAGATGACGGCATCATCGGCAGTAAAGATGCTAATGCGTCAGCATGCCGTTGGAGCGATGCTACAGTCGACAAAAGGGGTAATGAGCCAGGTAGGCTAGATTTCTGCTAAGTTTAAATTATTTCCTATAATAAACATTGATATGCACAGTCTGTTGCATGCATCAGTTGTAGCATGGAGCTGTATGTTGAAAAGTTTGCATATGTGTTAAGTTTTATAAAGGTCTTTTGCAAGTATTTTCTTTACTGCAAATAAGTATTACAGTAGTTTTTTATTGACCAAAGCTGGTAAATATGATTTCACAGTAATTCCTTTGAGCATACATTGACGTACATAGCAGATTGAGAAGAACAAATTATCTTCTATTTTACCTGAAACTTACTTTTCTTGCAAAACATGTGAATCTGTACCACTTAAATTTCTATTTAACTAACGTTACCGGCTAATTGAATGAGTAATTTATTATTAATGTTGACAAATATTTGAATCAGCTAAAATCTACTAAGCAACCAGTCTGAACAAATGGCGATATATTTATCGGAATATGTATCGCATTATGTAGTAGTTAATTTCCGTTTTATATATTTTCAGGCGAAATTTGACCATGGAGGTGAAATCGACTTTCATGATGACGAGCAAACAATAGGTGAGCATAAATTTTTTTAGTTACTATACACTTACAAAAATACATGCTTTCTTTCTATCCTGTGGAAAATATGCTTACTTCATATTGGACACACGGCACTGAGTCTGCTAAGATCCAATGTTGCATACCTTCTCTTTTTACTATTCAACTATGTAGTTTTATTATAAAGCCACCGTAGTATCTAAAGAGAATGAAATTGTTTCTCTGGCTGTTTATATGTAAACCTGAGATGAACTAAATAAGCTTGTAAACTCAGATTTATTTAGTCGTTTTTCACTTCTTATTTCTTTGCTGATATACTTTTGCAGATGTCAGGTGTATGTAATTCTCATCTAGTCGCACTTGTGCACTGAGATTGTAGACATGTGCATCAATGCATGTATATCACTGACTGCACTGCCTGTGTTCAAACCAAACGGTTATTTGTGCATATATCGAAATAAAAGATGTATGATCACTTACACACCTTACTAAATTCATATGTGGCTTACCAAGAATTATCTCTTTGATTGTTAGAGAGAACATGAAGTTTCCATTTATTTCTGTTTCCATTCAAAGAACATAAATTTTAAAATCCTTTCATATATTTTTCAGACCATGTTCCAAAGGTAGAGCGAGTAAAACTCTATGTTAACAACACGGACGAGTCTCTGAAAGTTAACCTTGAACATGTGTCTAATGACATGCAAAGAGGGCTTGTTGAAGAGCTGGGACCGTTTCTACAAATAAATGAAGGCGAAGAACATGTCCCAGAAGTGACTTTTAACTATTTATCTGAGGACGTTTATAGAACAAACTTGTATATGGTTTTTCGAAAACTGGGTTATGATTGCACATTTTCTAGATACAACCACGACAAAGGACTTGCAACATTTATCCTCTCAGACTATGAGGGGCCTAGTAAAAAGTACAGTTACTTTAGATCAGGACAACCAAATCTGTGCTGAAAAATAGCTGTCTGAAGAACAACTTCTATTGCAAATGGCAACCGAAGACATCTGTTATGAAACGGCAGAAATCTAAGGTCAAGTCAGGTAAATTCGGACAGCAGGTAAATTCGGACACACCATTGCAAACAGGGAAAATCCAGATGAGACGGCTCATGATGAGCCGTCTCATCAGGATTTTCACTGTTTGCCCAGTTATTTTTGTTTTAATTCCGAACAACTGACATATAACGGAAACAATGTCACTGTCAGAAATTACCTGTTGTCCGAATTTAGCTGACTTGACCCTATTGCCTTGCATGAAGTACACGACGGAAAACGAACAGTCGGATTTATATGTGGATGAAATAAAATCATTCGATCGAACTGGCGGGTCAATAGCGAAGAAATGCTCAAGTTTGTTTATAGAGGAACATGAGACATACTTTATGATGCGAGTTTAAAACTTCGGTCAGGCTAAATGTTGCTATTATAAATTGAGAAAATTGTGTTATTAAAGAAAACCCAAATTACCGTAAAACACTTAGATATTGGGACACACACTTTAAAACATACAGTGCAGGCCCAAATGAGACTGCCACTGGAGAGTCTGATAAGGCTATACACTATTTGCCAATCAGTCTGTATCTTTTTAAATGCATTACTGCAACTAAAATGTTCAATTTTAGGTCAGTTACGGTAACAGTTTAGGTGCCATTGTCTAGAATTTTACGGTAATGTCGGGGATGATTAATGTCAATGACTGAAGCGGATATTTACACTCAGTTTACTTCTAAAGAAATTACAAGAGTGATGATCCATAATCTACAAAAGATTCAACGACGAGCGAGTTGGTGCAGTAGCGGACATCCGTACTCAAAATCACGTGCTCGCGAAAGCTGTGCCAAATACTAGCGCATGCATCTAGATGTGATACTTTTCACACCTGGTTAACTATGTTTTCAAGGATGTTACGAAAAGAAAAAGAGTCATAATTATCAAACGACCTGATTACGTTACGAAACGAAAAAGTCATAGTTACCGAACGACCTGGTAATCAGGTCGTTTGGTAAATATGACTTTTTTGGTTTCGTAACTGCTCCTTTTTGTTTCGCAACGGCCCTTGTATATACATAGTTGACCAGGGGTGCCTTTTTACAATTAAGTAAAGTTGCTTTGCTCTAAACAATGCGGTGCTAAATTTATGCATGAGATATTGCTTATAATGGCGAAACTGTGATTTCTTTCCATATAATTTTAATGATTATTATCTAATTGTGATTTGTCTGAAATGTAAATTTGCTTTGATTTGTGCCAGTTACAATTTTACTATGCTATCAGGTGAATGAACTCAATAAGGAAATAAATAATATTACACTGACAGTACAATACAAATGTTTGGTGTATTACACATTTTCAGGTTTGAGACAACGAAAAATGGGCTAGTGTTATTGATAAATATATCGTTTCTGGTCTTGTTTTGTTAATTATAATTTTAACAAGGTTTTCATACTAGGTCTGTCACGAGAATGAAATCACCAAAGCCTAATAGGTATTTGTCATCGACGCTGAAAACATGAACATGGGCCCCCTTTTCAAAATGTAAACAACACACAAAAAAACTAAATAAATAAATGGATAATATATATAAATAAAATAAAAACGACTGATTTTTTTCTGATATCTGATTTTCTTTCGCAACTTTTAGGCGATTAAAAAAATAAAAATAAAACATGTGAAAACGAAAGGAAAGTGAGGGGATGGAGTTTATATGTATTGGCCACTTAAAGCTCTTGGTATTGGCATTAGTCGAGCCTTGCTCTGTGATTTAGAATTTAATGTGATAAGCAATATGTTTTATTAAGTATGCGCATAGATTGCCTGCATACATTTCCAGATTATATGCTCTATTCCACTTCTTTAAAATTGTCAGTTGAATTCATGACGAAGTAGGCGCACAACATAGAACAACGTCGCTGCAACATTGACGGTTGCATTGACGTTGATACGACGCTGTGTGCCACCGGATTAGTCAACTAGCATGTGTTCATTGTCTCAGGGAATATTTATTTAAAGCTATTTATTTATGATGATATGTGATAATAAAATCTATAAAATATTTAGGTCTTTGTTTTATTGTATTTTTACGCATGCATGTTTGTGTAAGTGACTTACTGTGTTTGGTACGCGTACGGTGGTACAATCCTAACAGGCATTCAACCTGGAAAACCAACGCCGTTTTTACCTTGAAGAGCATAATCATATTCCAGTGACGCCTATATACGACGTTTATTGATCGTATTTTGCCACTAACATGTATTTCAGTTATTACACTGCACGGTTGAGCTCGTGACCTCGCTGCATACACTACATACACAAGTGATTATGCACTCATACACTCCGAACAGTCACTATTTATGAGGTTTCGGCATCATGCGTTATAAAAATGAGTGGCAGTTGAGAGTATATAATGTTGCTTATCCCTACATGGGTTTTCTTCATGATATGTTCATTTAGACAATTATCGTGAAAGCAAGGTCAAAAAAGCAAATGAAGTTGGTACCTCATCATAGTGCAGGTTAATGTTTTCTAGTCCTATGGGACCCTTGAGTTCATTTAGACATTTTGAAAATAGAGTTCTGCTTCAGCCGGTGCTAGAGGGTGTGGCTAGTGTTACACGTGTCATTACTGGTCGAGAAGACGCAGTTAAACCGAGTCGGCTATTTTCATTTCTTTGGTGTATTCGTTGCATTCAAAAGCTATACCTTTTAGAACTTATGAAAGTTAGTTCTTTTGGAATTAAGGGCTTTAGCAAAGAAACGCAAATTGCAGATTTGGTATGAAGATGTGTAACACTGGACAAGCGTCCAAGCTCCCCTATTTTCAAAACAACTCTAAACAAACTGAAGGATCTCTAAGGAACATAAAATGGAAGTTAGATGTTTTGAAAGCACCACTGCAAGGAAGCAAGGAATGGAATTATGGAAGAGTATGTTTGAGCGAGTCTGTAAATGATCAGTAATGAAACGTGTAACACCGGCCACACCCTAAAACACCAACGTAAGCAGAACTTTACTTCCAAAACAACTCTTATGTGTACATAAAGAAAGTGATTTCAAAGGGCCAGGGGCCATATTTATAAAACGACTTAAGTGGTTGCTATGCTGTTGCTTAGGCTGAATTGATTTCAAAAAAGCCTTTGACTGGGTATGGCATGCAGCCTTATGGGCCACCATGAGGAAGTACAATATCAGTGCAAACCTAGTCCGCACCATTGAGCAGCTATACGACAAGGCTACAAGTGCAGTGCTGATAAATGGCAGCCCAGGAGAATGGTTCAGAACAACAGGTGGAGTAAGATAAGGATGTCTGCGTCACCCTACCTCTTCAACATTTTTCTCGAACGGATCATGTCTGATGCTCTGGAAGAACATGACGGAAAGGTTAGCATAGGCGGCAAAATATTACCGATCTGCGGTTTGCCGATGACACAGACGCTCTAGCTGAGGAAGAGCAGGAACTAGAAGCTCTAGTTGAACGTCTCGACCAAACTTGCACAAGGTATAAGATGGAGATCAGTGCTGAGAAGACCAAACTGATGACAAACAGCGCAGATGGCATCCAGAGGGAGATCAAGGTAAAGGGGCAGACCCTGGGTACTGTAAGCAGCTTCAAATACCTTGGAGCAGTTGTCTCAGATGATTGCTCAAAACAGGAGGTTCTCTCAAGGATTGCACAAGCCACTTCAGCTCTTGCCAAGCTGAAACCCATTTGGAGAGATAACAATATATCTCTTAGATCAAAGGTGAAACTTATGCGCCCCCTTGTCATTTCCATATTTCTGTATGCCTGTGAATCGTGGACCTTGACAGCAGAGTTAGAGAAAAGACCGCAGGCCTTTGAGATGAGATGCTACCGAAGGTTACTGAACATTTCGTACAAGGACCATATAACCAATGAAGAGGTTCGCAGGAAGATCCAAGCAGCCATTGGAGAATATGATGAACTCCTGACGCTGGTCAAGAAACGGAAACTAAGGTGGTTTTCCACGTTTCAAGGTCTTCTGGTTTAGCAAAGACAATTTTCAGGGCACAGTGAAAGGAAAAAGAAGAAGAGGTAGACAGAAGAAGTGGGAAGACAATATCAAGGAGTGGACAGGAATGGATTTTGCCAGCTCAACTAGGGCAGTTGAAGACAGGACAAGGTGGAAAGGGATTGTTTTGAAGTCATCTGTGGTGCCCTAACGACCTAGTAAGGTTATGGGATAGAATAGAATATGCTGAATTTCTATGAAGGAGACTCCCTACAACTATGAAATTTGCTTTGGAGGAACAGTCTTAAAATACTGTTCCTGCAGAGCAAATTTCATAGCTGTAGGGAATCTCCTTCATAGAAACTGAGCCCTAGCAACAGCATAGCAACGACTTAAATTGTTTTATAAATACGAGCACAGAAGACTGATATAATCTGCATTATGATGATGTTCGGGGAAGCGGTGTTTGATTTTTTTCTCATTAACATGAAAAAAAATCCTACAGGTATCGATTTTCAAGTTCTTCTTGCATTTTCTGTTACGAGTATTTTGTCGATGCTAGCTTGTGTTGTTTAAACGCACATCACAGTATATGATAAACTGGCACCTAAAATATTGGAAAATTTGACGTAATATAATGCTAAAAGTAAAAAGTATGCAAAGACCAGGTACTGAAACAATCAAAATCCAAATGCTCCAAGTTTTTACTGATTATTACTTATCTATCACTGATACACCCTTTCCTGTCTTGGTTACAGTTTTAATGTTTCAGTTTTAACAAGCATCGTGGGAGCGAGAGACTTTTGAAATAAACGTGAACAAATAAGACGATAGGTCGTGGCTAAAGCTCCGCGACCTATAAACGTCGAAAAGAAACATTTCAATTCTTAAGTCATAGGTACAATGCGATACAACGTGTGCCCGCAGCGTGACAGCACATTTTTTCTCTCTAAACCCCTTGCATTGAGTTCACAGCCTAATTTTGAAGCTTTTCAAAATTCATCCTTCCGTCTAATACTTCGACTCACTGCAAACAGTATGGTAAAATTTACTGTTGAAGAAAGTTTTGGATTCCATAGACTTAATGCAGACAACGTGTCTGATTTCACCTGTATAAAACCACATGCGTATCAGTGAAAGACATAGTTGTTTTGTATGAGTAATCGTGGTCGAATGGTGCGAGACTCTCGGTTAAAGCTGCAAAGTCTGTAACTTTTGATCTTTTATTTTTAAAATTACTGTTCTTTATTTTCAAGAATACACAAATATAGCTAAGATTGGGATATAAATTTCACCTGACTCATAAGCCTTAACAAATAATTGCTATCAAACCAACAGCATTTATGCAAATAAGCAGCTGTCTAGAATTACTGGAGGGATGTAAATAATTGCCAGCAAGCAAAAAAAACCCACACACCTGTTTTCGTAATAGTCTGGTTGCCAAATGGAGATTTTGGGTGCAACCCAAAAAAAATAGCCCGCACAAATTGTTTTTGCACAAATGTGTTCACCAACATGTCCGTACACTGAAACTGAATGATGCCACCTTGGCATCATTGGGGAAATTAAAATATTCAAGATGGCGTCCAAGATGGCTGCCAAGGAATAAAATCCTCAATATCTTCTAAAGTATGTGGGCTAGAAACATACTTTTGGTGACTACCTATAGGTTTTCGAGGTCGAGGAATCGATAAGAAATGTCAAAAATTATTTCAGACAAATCAGTTACAAAATGGCGGACAAGATGGCCGCCAAAGCATAAAATCTCCATATCTTCTTTAGTGTACGGGCTAGAAACATGATTTTGGTGTCTGCATATAGGTTTTCGGGGTCAAGGAATCCATAAAGCATGTTAGAATTTACTTTAAGGCACTAACTTACACAAAATGGCGGACAAGATGGCGGAGGAAGCATCGATTACGGAGCTGAATGTCTTAAGAAATGCACTTTTTGATAGCAGAATTCAGGCTTTAGAAAGTTTTTCAACCCGGAATTTTAAAATTAAAAGATGTATGAATTCAAAAAAAAAAAAAAAGTCATAAAGACCTCATTTTGCTTCTGATAGTGTTATTACCAAGGAGACCATGGTGATCCATAAGAGCCCAGTCCAGGTATGGGCAGACAGCCCCGTATAGAAAATTTCAGTCGCAACCGAAAGACATTGACAACTCGATAATTCATTATTTTAAGAATGTCGTTTTTAATGGCTTTTATATGCTCATAATTCCATGCATGTACCTTCTGGTAAATTAAAATGATAGACAGAGATCAAGAACTAATACAATCAGACCACACTCCTTCCTCAAAACCAAAACACAAAAATGACGAATAGTCGCGAAAGACAAGCATAGTAAATCGAATGAACAGCCCTCTCAGACATTCAGTTACCCCAATTGAAAATAACAGTAACATTTATTTTACATATTTTCATCAGTGTTTCAAATAGAACAAAACAGAAGGCGAACTGGGCAGCTATAAGGTAACCATATCGCTAGAAGACCACAGACAAGCGGAAACAAGAACACTTAACATTGAGGAACCAAAAGGGAAGTTAACTAGTTTTACTTGGTCCAAACCCGTGCCTTCTGCTTCTTCAGTGGTTCAAAACATTTAGTTAGCATTTGGTCTGCATGAAGGGTACGCAACCCATCAATGAATCATCACAGACAGCAAATCAATCACGGATAAAACGTGTGATGAATCAAATATGAGGACTCGACAGAAACAACGTATTGCGACACCTGGAGATCCCTCCGAAACAACACCAATGAAATCCTGGAGCAAACGAAAAGCGCCAGTAGAACCCCAATTGGCCAAGCAGTGGGGCAAAATTTTGCTCTTGGTACAAAGGTTCTTTTACTTTGATTGCTTAGCTGGATTTAAGTTTTGTAAGAAAAGTCCTTTCCCCCCCCCCCCCCTCCCCCCCCCCTGACTTTATAGATTTACTTCTTTTTCTGTATATTAGCCTTTAAGCAGGGGTAAATAACCCAGAAGGAAAAAATTCCAGTCGTAACAGAAAAAGAATATCTTCACTTTGATCTTTTGTCAGGAACTTAATAAAAATCACTTTCAGGTCTTTGATTTTATGCTGACATTATCTCAGTATTACGCTTATAGCATATGGTTAGATAGCGTATGGGCTAGAAGCAGGAATAAACAACTTTTGGAGACACAGTTTTAATCTGCCAGGAAACTGTATTGCAGCTTTGGAAAATCCCCTTTAGAGATGATTCTAACTCTACTTGTAGATCAACCTTTTCTTTTCCAAATGCAAAGTCATTTATTCAGTTTCTATAAAGTACGTGTCCCGAGTTTGGGGGCATACGTGACCCAAAGTTTACATATTTAAAACTTTTGAGGAATGTGAAATATTACATGGAAATACCAACTTATGTGTACTTCAGTGGTTCAGGAGAAGAGGACTTTTTAGATGAAACGGTGACATATTGGGCCGCAAGCATTCATACCAATTTTCGTTCTCTCAAACAAATGGAAGTATAGCTATATATCAAATTGTCCCAGTAGCCTTTGTGCCGTTGGAGCTATGGGTTGTTAGATTCTCGATGTGTCTCTGGCATAGCGCTATTATGAAAGGTCGGGCTCAATCTATCCTTGTGCCATCTTTTGACTAATCCTTGATTCTAGTCCGGTACGAGTACATATTTTTTTTGCTAAGTCGACAGATAGCCGTTTTCAGTTGCTGTCAGAGATAGGATTCAACCCCCCTGTTTTCTGTACTTAAGCCAACTAATCTAGTAACTCAAAAAGTGATTTTGATCGGCCTAGCAGCTTTTGAGAAGAATCTGTTTGAATGTTATGGTTATCTAAGCTGACGGGCCTATGAAGCCAGTTTATGCTATTAACTTTCCCGTAGCATTGCTCCGTCTGTGAAGTCAGTTTATGCTATTAACTTTCCTATAGCATTGCTCGGAAGATTTAGTCAGGTAGGAATACTATACTTGCACAAACTGGCATGACAATTATGCACTTTTGAAGCTAAAACATTTTAAATATGCATATACAATTTGTAGTCAACTGTCTATAACTATGGGTAGTACTGTCTCCTTTATACTTGAAAGAACTGGGACACTACAAAAAAAAAATCAGAAGCTGTTTACAAAATTTGTTACTGCTTTGAAGTAAGTATGATCTTTTCTGACATGTAAATTTTCCATACCGCCCAGATGCTAAAACTCTGGCTGTGGCATGGCACGAACCTGCGACACTCACACCGCTAGTGCCGATCATGAGCTATAATTTAACGACGCAAGCAACCAACAAATATTTTGTAAATTTTCCATACCGCCCAGATGCTAAAAATCTGGCTGTGGCATGGCACGAACCTCCGACACTCACGCCACTCACTGATTGCCGACCATGAGCTGTAATTTAAAACGACGCAAGCAACCAACAAATATATATCAGAGTTTCTTAAACTGAATTTTAATTGAAGAAAGTAAAATACATAATAGAATATAACAAAATTCTTGTAACCTTTAGATTGTTACTCGTAACAACGGCTTTCTGTAATGACTAAAGCTTTGTCAACGGGTTATCTTCCCTTGCCTGCACTAGGTTCTTGTGAACCATCTTGGCCCTCTTGTTATAACACTGTTAGAATGGGACTTTTATAACTTCATTTTTATATTTAACAATCTTATACATGCAAAATCCGGGTTTCTAATACACAAACCAGAATTCTGCTATCGGAAAGTGCATTTCTCCGACAATTAGTGCTGTGACCGTTGCTTTGTCCGCCATCTTGTCCGCCATTTGTTGTAACCGGTTTGCTTTTAAGTTAATTTCAACATGTTAAACCAATTGCTTGGCCCCGAAAACCCATATGTAGACACCAAAATTATGTTTCTAGCCCGTATACTAAAGAAGATATAGAGATTTTTATGTTTTGGCGGCCATCTTGTCCGCCATTTTGTAACTGATTGTCTGAAATAATTTTTAACATGCTTAATCGATTCCTCGGCCTCAAAAACCTATATGTAGCCACCAAAAGTATGTTTCTAGCCCTTATATTTAAGAAGATATTATGAATTTTATCCCTCGGCGGCCATCTTGGACGCCATCTTGACTATTTTAATTTCCCCAAGGATGCCAAGGTGGCATCATTTTGTTCCTGGTTAAGGACATGCTAAATAATAAGAATCTGCATCAAACATTTGTGCGGACTATTTTTTCGGGTTCTCGTCCCGGCACCCAGACTATAAAGATTATTCACTTCTCCGTGCAGTGTTCAGCTCCTGTGAACAGGTTTATGATGATAGAACAATTTTATGCTACTTTTACAAATGATTTAAAGACAAAATAAAAATTTCAAAAAAAAAAAAAAAAATGGTCAGAATTGCAGGCTTAGCCACTTTAAGATACAGCAGTCGCAGGTTCAAGTCGCCGTCTGACTGGGAAACTTTCTGTCAACCCAGCATAAATGCGTACCTTTTCGAATCAGGGAAGGACAAGGAGCTAAAGACTCCGCCTTTCATATACTTTGCGTCCGTCTTTATATATCTTTATTCAACTATGCCAGTAAATGCTGAAAAATATTTTAGGCCGGTGCGGGATTCGAAATCACGACCTCGACAACTCCGCCTAGCACTGCATTATCCGTCACCACTACCAACTGCGCCTCCGAGACAAGATTGTTCGAGTAGCAGTACACGTCGTGTAATGAGTTCTTCTCAATGCGTCGCGTCTATTCCGTTAGCCAGATCCATAAGATACAAGTGAAATTAGATAAATATTAGGTGTTAGAGAAGATTGGTAGAGGAATAGATGCGACGCATTGAGAAGAACTCATTATCCGCTACCTTTATCAGTGCTACTCGAACAATCTTTTTAATTTGGGGTTGTCTCGGAGGCGCCGTTAATAGCGGTGAAGGATCATACAGTTCTAGGCGGAGTTGTCGAGGTCGTGATTTCGATTCCCACACGGGCCTTAAAAATATTTTTTTCCAGAATTTACCGGTTCAGTTGATTTACTATATCTCTCTTTATCAACTACTGAAAAACAACAAGTTTTATTTTAATGGAATATACATATTACCAACATTATCTATATTTCAATACTTCACAACGTCTGTATCGTCTGCTCACTTAGGTGTCGCCGAAATGAAATAAATATTGGGATAGTCCCCTCCAACCCACCTACCTCCTAGGCACGGCATCGTGAAAAATATTCCAATGTATATGTGAAATGCATTTATTTAATAGCCTGCGCTCATTGTGCATACTGAGTCTGCATCTGCACAGCGCATGCTTAACTTGGATATTCAATAGTTGTGTGGCAGTGCAACGCATGTTGTGATCAGATTCTATAATCAAGAGCATGCGAATTTCCGATACGCTCGGAATTTTCAGACGTAAAAATTGTCTTCTGCTGAGAAAATGTGTTATAATTGCTGCCTAGCAAGAAATCAAGAAGGCACACCTGCATCTTATAATCGCCCATCCTTGTTTGGTGATACAATGCATATTACGACGTAACTTGTTATTTTCTTTTAATTCTGTAAATAAAGCAGTAACATATTCATGGCTCGGGCTGAATAAGTTAATTATATACGCTGTCAGGATCCGTATCCTAGGTAAGATAGGATTGGATAACCTATTATCATCCCCAGCTGCAGACTGCTTAGCAAAGGCATCTGTTGCGTAATTTACAAAGCAAACTAAACGTTGCAGACATATACATTCAATATTTATTTTAACAAAGTACATATACTATGCAAACCCATCCTTAACTGATCGCAAATATCAAACTTAGTTGCAAAAATCTGTAAGTGACTACTTAGTTACATTCATTAGTTTTGTCCACAAACGGTCTGTATCTTGAAAACATAAATAATTCGGATAGAATGCTGTTACTGGACAGCTGTTTGTGTGACATACTCCTGGGGTACCTTAGCCCACTATCAAAATGGGGGGAGACAGAGTTTAGACATGTGTACATGGTGAATAACGCTACTCAGAATATGTTCGTAGTTGCGTGACTTCTCGTAAGCCGATGGAAGAGCTCTTCGAGTCATACGTGAGTTCATAACCAAGACAAGCCACTGACACTTGCGCAATTTATTTGTTGAGGGTACATGTCAAAAATGTCATGTTGCATCGACGTTGTACATGTGACAGTCATGAAAGTTTTGATCAATAGGAAAAGAATGTATACTTAAGGACAAAAGTTACAACCATCCGTGCAGAACATTTGTCCTTAAGTATATATGCCTGTAGAAACAAGTTTTGAATATGATCTATGCTGTTGAAATCGATTGTAGCGGTTCCTGATCGTGCCTTCTCACTTGCTTTTCAAAATAACAACTACAAATTGAACCGTTCTAAAGTCAATTATGTCTGAGAATACCTTTAAAGATTTTTTACTTCACTGCAGCTAGTAATAAGAGCCATAGGGTGGCCCCGTACTTCATCTTCATACAATTTTTTCTTGTTTTGGGATTCCTGAGCCCCTTCTTGTGACTTTAAATATCGAGTGTCGCTTAAGCGGATGCTAAGGGGTGCATGCAGTCTTGCTAAACGACATTGCTGTCATACGAAGAGCCTCAATAAAGCCTAGACCTTCTAAAAGATCAGTTTAAGGTAGGACCCCTTCCATTTTCCGTTTTCATGATTTTAGGTACACAGTTTGCACAAAACATGATTGCAAATACAATCTATGAAGGTTGCCCTTGAAAACAAAGAACAGATACGAGAAGAAAAATCGGGCTCTAGGCTTTATTGAGGCTCTTCGTATGACAGCAATGTACAGGTTGTTAATGAAAGCACTTTATTTTCAGATCCCGAGAGTAAGAATTATAAGCCCTTTCACTATGCAAGAAACAGAATTGAAAGCCGGTGATTAAGATCTTAACCTGATTATAGATACGGACTCATGCAGACCTGAACCTGAGGCATAAGGCAAGCTATAAACTTGAATAAACCTGAAAGTTAAAAACAAATGATAAACAATGTCCGCACTTCAGTTAATATAGTATGATTCCTGTCGGATCTGTAATGCCAACCGCCCCACAAATAAATGGTGTAGATGCATATATTTAATCACATAATGCATTAATACAGGAGTTTCTAATTTATCTAATCTATTTATTTATCTAAATTCATAAATACCTACTAAGTTTGTATTTCAATCTATATTTATCAACAACTGCTAAATATGGCTATGTTACCAGATACGGCTGTGTACTATTTTCTAATGTGTTTGTTGAACTTAACTTGAATGTAAACAATCTTTACCTTGGCTTTGCCTTGAACTTATAAATTCACCTGAACTAATACAAGACCTGTACGAAATATTATAGTGGTAAATATAAAGTTCATTTGAATGTACTTTTCATGAAAATAAATTTTACGGCTATTCATGTAGAAACGGAGAAAGTCAGTGAGGTTAAAAATTACAGTTATATACCACTACACTTTTTTAGTTTCGAATGCTGAAAAAAAAGAATAAAAAGACAAATTCTAAATGAGGTCAGTTGAGTTCCATTCTGTCATCGCTTCTGTATAAAGTCGCGTTTGTAAAATGCGAATTTTCGTGATAGTCGATCTTATTCAAATCGTCTATGCTGAAACTGGTATAGCATCATTTTGTCCTACTTGTAATTAACAAAATATATGCAGTTAATTTTCAGTCAAGACAAGTAAGAAACTTTATAACGTGCAATCAAAGAAATCCAAATCCATTCATGGGACAGATAGACCGGCCAGCGTAAATATTTAAAACGGTTTCGTGCACATGCTACGTACAATAATCCTGCCCATATTTATTCACCACAAACCTCTCAGCGTTACGAACAGATAGCGATATAGAGTCATTTCCCAGAACCCCCCAACGATATATTTGGAAGGATTTCTAAGCGTTTATTTAGTGGAATTCGTCACATAAAGCCTAAGTACATTATCAAATGGAAAATGTTATTGCTTTATGGGTATGATTAAATGATTTCGTGACGCCGCGGGCAATCCCACCTCGAAGCCCCCCTCCCCCGCCCCTGCCCCATTTTCCTCTTTAAGATGACGTGTCAATTCACCACATTTATAAAAACAAAGAATTTGTCAGATCTACTTAAACTGGCGGTCACGATCACTTTTTGACCGTGCAAGATCCATGTGCATAATTGTAAGTATAACGTAATGTCATTCAAAATAGAATTAATATGTGTAATACTGTCTACATCTTTCCGATCGTAGTAGAACTGTATACTTGATGTAGGTCACACAAATGTGTTTATCAGTATTGTTACACCCGGTTTAAATGTAAAGGCAATGATTGGGCAATATAATAAGGACAACTATATCCTGCTTTCATGGAAAGTTTGTCTTTTTTATTAAAGTGATTTTTTAACTTTGATAAATTAGCAAATACTTTTTTTAGTTTCATGTGTCATGTTTCATTTTTATCAATAAAAGAGCAAAATAAAAATTAAAACACCGACCCTACAGTTTGCAATTTCCGACCCTACCCAGTTTCGTCTTTGCATTTTCCCATAGTAATTTTGGTTTTTCACTACCTTTTTTGACTTTTTCGAGCATCTAAGATGAATTATCATATACAGTGCAAGTCTCAAAAATACAATTTAATCAACAAAATACATGTACAAAAACCACAAATCATAAAAAATACCGTCCCGACCCTATTTTTTCCTGGAGAAAATATAAAATAATAAAAAAATGTTTTTCCTACCTACCAACCACGTTTTTTTCAGCATATTAGTGGAAACAGCTATTTTTTTTACGCCTTATCAGATTTTTTTTTGGAAGCGCATAAATGAAAATACCCATAAAAGGTCAAAATTACACAGCATAACCCACCCACAAAACCTGAAAGAAGAAAAAGAGAGAAACACGAACGACAAAACACAGCACAGTACTTTAAGCCTTATTTAGATAACAAGCGCAACTGCTTGAAAGAATCAGTATTAAAGCGTTAGCTTTATGTATAAATTCCCTCCGTCCAGGTACTCAAACACGTAGGCGTTCAATGTAGTCTATCTGGTCGGCTAAGTGCATCATAGCTCATCGGCGAGGCATCATAATAAAACTTATAAAGTTTTGAAGCTTGGGAAACTAAAAATATCTCATACCACAATAGCCGTCTTGGTTTAACTATGTTCATGACCAGTCATGAAATGTGCAATAATGGCTTCATCATATAGCATCAGCTTCAGCAGACCTATCCCCTATGATGAAGTACGGAGAGACGTTTTTCATTCGTCTCACGGCACTTGATACCAGCTAAAATGAAAATATGATGTTCTAAAGAATTAAAATATGTAGCAGCAAGGAATATACCAAAGGCACGACAATAGCAGACTCGGTTAGTGTGTTATGACCAAGAGTGCACATTGCAACACTGGCAAATTTAAAGTGTAACTACACTTCAGGAACTGACTGAATCAGCTCCTAAACCCTATCCCCAACATCAAAGGGAAAGATTGACATAGACATCCCAACAAACAATAAATAACAAGTGATAAGCCGAGTCAAAAGCTCTTTCCCAAATAAGTGGCAACTCAGCTATCTTTACCGAACTAAATAATTTAGACCAACAGAACGGTTACTACAGACTAAGCAAATTATACGAAAAACATTTAACAACTATTTTTTACATTATTCTATTTTTATTATAGAAGGGTTAAAATGAGAACACAATAAATTAAACAGCACCGAACATAAAACAAATGCAACCGCAACGAAAGTACCGCCTTGCGACGGTCAGTAATAACTACTGGGTGGGGGGGGGGGGGTTAAACCGGTTTTACTGGGACCAAACCTTCACCCTCACCCTCTGCCGCGGTGTACACAGTTAGTAGTTCGGTTCATATGGAGGTCCCCTAACTCATCAGAGAGTCATCACGGGCAGCAATCAAAATCAAGAAAAGACCGAGATGAAGCTAGGATGAGGACTCGACAGCCAAAACGTGTTGAGACACCTGGAGATCCCTAGGGCGTCAGCAACACCACTGGAACACTGGAGCAAAAGAAGACCACCAGTTGAACCCCGGTGGGCCAAGCAACAGACAAACATCCGGCCCCAACCAACTAATATATAGCTTTATATAGGGGCTATCATAGAATCTGAGCCCCGACCCACCGGTGTGCAATTAAAGAGGACAGCAAAATTGTCAACCGTGATTGGGTTTACCACTAAGCATGCAGACTGTCGCATTACATCTATGTTATAGCCAATGCTATTAAATCGCATGATAATTTTCTTAAATTGATCAGGAAATTCTGTATTCCCTACGATTTTGCGCAATTTATATACTAAGTCACCATATAATTCAAGTTCCGATAGGCCTTGTTGCAAAAGTGACCTTAACCCTGCATTATATTTAGAAACTCATTCAAAGTGTCTACGATAAAATTTAGAACAAGCTTTCCGATTTATGATACCGATACCCCTGCTGTAAAAGCTTGGCAGTCAAACTTTTATTACGAGCATTGAAATCAGCCAAATGGCTAGACACCCTAGCGAAGCGAATAAGTTGAGAAATGTAAACACCATAAGATGTGGTGCGGGGAACATCACCATCCAAAAACGGAAAATTAACAATGTCGAAATCAAAATCATCGCGTTTGTCATAAATTTTAGATGAAACAAATCCGTCTAAAATAGATAAATGTAAATCCAAAAATGGGGCCTCGGTATCAGAAGTGTTTGCTTTATTTAATTACAATTCAGGAGGATTAATTTGACTAACAACTCCTTCAAAATAAGGGTTGTCAATATTTAAAAGGTCGTCCAAGTACCTAGACGTTGAGTTGAATGCTTCAATGACATGAGCTTGAGTATCATCAGAAAAAGACATTGTAAAGTCTCTTTCATAGCAAAATAAAAACAAATCTGCTACAAGAGAAGCGCAGTTAGTACCCATCGGAATTCCTACAATTTGTCTGTGTAACTTAGTACCAAATCTGATGAAAATGTTATCTAGAAGATATACTAAAGCATCACAAAGATTTTGGCAAGACCACATTTTAAACCTGTTTTGGTCATCGGAAGTAAAAAAAAGCATGTTTATCATTACAAGCAAGATAAAGAGCACCCTCTCTCTGAAACGTAGTCTCAATTAAACTAGTTAGTTTCTTTTTTATTAAATTATGGGGCAAAGTAGTATAGAGTGTAGAAAAATCGTATGTAGACAAACTAGACGTGCGATATCCTCTAGATTTCACCTTGCACCGCTTGAAGCAGTACTCTATTTGCAGGGTTCGAGGTAATAAAACTTGAGAATAATCTCAAACTCAAATTAAAGCACACTGATTGGCTGCTTCCGAGCATATGCAAACCCCACATAAAGCACACTGATTGGCCGTGCTTCCGAGCATATGCTCGGAAGCAGCCAATCAGTGTGCTTTATTTTGAGTTTGAGAATGTACTCAAGTTTTATAACCTCTGGGCCAGAATCATTCTAAATGAACTCAGCAGTTCCACAAAAGTAGAAAAAAAATAGAATATGACGACAAGCCTCACACGTTTTCTCCATGTATATGAATTATTGTACCAGGCTTTGAAAATAATGGTTGGGGTGGGTGTATACAGTAGCCCCTTCCGGTATTTGCCGTCTTTGGAAAATTCCTAACATGCAACTTGCACCACATTTTTTCAGTTGACAACATAGAGTTAGATCTAAATATTTTGGCACAGCATCTTAACAAATTTTTTTCTTGATATACAAGAATGAGTTGGCTTATTGTAGAACTGAAAATCACGGTGTATGTATATTTAAGAACCATGTTTCAGGCCTTTATTCTTGTAATAACTCAAACTAAGATTTCTACATGTATAATGATGCATAAGAATGTACAAGAATAATGTAACTAAGCAACTGACGTTATTAATGTAGACGTCACTGACGTCGACTGGTTCCATACAGTTGAGGCATTTCTGGCTATGACATATCTTCCCTTTTCTCAAAAGAATTTGCCAATTAATGAACAATATTTCAATGAATGCTGGTATTAATCTATCAGTCCATATTCTGCATATAAGTCCGAAGCATCACTTTACAGGTGTTCTCTTGCTAATACTTAAACCGAGTGATTCGTTGTTAAATCAACGTAAGTCAATGTTTTACACTCATTATTTGCAGTTTAAAGCGTGCATAATAATTGTTTGAGGTCCTTATATTTCTGACTTTTCTCGTTGCCACTGTCTGTTAGAATCTGGCTGTAGGGTGATCACTGAACTGATTCCTGTGCTCATGATTATCCCGAAATCAAAATGTCTTTGTCTGACTCTCTGAGTTCTGTCTGTATATCGATGGCGGTTTTCTTTAAGCAGCTGGACTTGTTCTTCCATTTCTTAACTTCTTGTCCCAACCATACAATTTCTGTACCTCTGTAATTCTGTGAAGAATTTTGTCCAGTGTGTCTATTTCTGTCTGATTTTTCCTGTTTTACACCAACCTGAAACGATCCTTCAGAAGCAGCTAACTTTTTCCTTTTCGATTTGCTCTATTGTGTGTGGTAGATTCAAAGTGTTGATATTCTCATTCGGCGCACAAAGATCGGTCTTGTATTCCCGCTGCTTTGTGTTTAATGACTCTATATTGTGGTAACATGCCCTTCGACAACGAAAAGTTGTTCAAACGGACTTGGTCACATGACCAACATGGCCGCCATGCCCATATATGGTAAAAACCTGAAAAAATCTTCTTCTCCAGAACCAATAGGCCGATGGCCTTGAAACTTGGTATGTAGCATCGGGTACGCGAGTACTACCAAGATTGTTCAAATTATGACCTTGGGTTGACCTTGACCTTTTTTACGGTAAGGTCAAATTTGCTTCCTTATGCTTTTATATGGCAAGATGCTACAACATAAGATATCTTGGAAACTGTTGAAGATTTTAGGCTAAAAATTGGTATATACAGTCATCTTAATGACTACATGAAGATTTACGAGTATAAGAGGTCAAGGTCATTCTTTGACCTTTGACCCTGAACTCTTATATTTTGACAAGTTCTAACAATCTACTTAAAAGCCACTTAGCCAATTGAAACCAAATTTCATATTAAGCCTGCAGGGGTTGAGGGAACAAAAATTTATTCATACCGTCCAGGTCACATGACCAACATGGCCACCACGCCCTTATATGGTAAAAACCTTTAAAAATCTTCTTCTCCGGAACCAGTTGACCGATGGCCTTGAGTTTTGATATGGAGCATTGGGTACTTGAGTACTATCAAGATTGTTCAAATTATGACCTTGTGTTGACCTTGACCTTTTTTACGGCAAGGTCAAATTTGGGAAAATGCTAGAACATGAGATTTCATGATAAGTTTTGAAGATTTTAGCCTAAAAATTGGTATATACAGTCATCTTAATGAGTACATGAAGATTTATGAGTACAAGAGGTCAAGGTCATTCTTTGACCTTTGACCCAGTACTCTCATATTTTGACAATTTCAAACAATCTCCTCAAAAACCACTGGGCCAATTGTGACCAAATCTAATATAGAGCCTCCAGGGGTTGAGGGAATGAAAAAAATTTCTAACGGTCATGGTCACATGACCAACATGGCCCTTATGCCCATATATGGTAAAAACCTTTAAAAACCTTCTTCGCCAGAACCAATTAACCTATGGCCTTGAGACTTGGTATGTAGCATTTGGTACTTGAGTACTATCAAGATAATTCAAATTATGACCTTGTGTTGACCTTGACCTTTTTTACGGCAAGGTCAAATATGGGAAAATCCTAGAACATAAGATTTCATGGAAAGTTTTGAAGATTTTGGCCTAAAAATTGGTATATACAGTTGTCTTAATGAGGTCATAAAGAATTATGAGTACAAGAGGTCAAGGTCATTTCTTGACCTTTGATCCAGATCGCTCATATTTTGATATTCGTAACCATTTCCTCAAAAGTCAAAGGGCCAATTGTAAACACATTTCATATAGAGCCTCCAGGGGTTGATTGAATAAAAATTTGTTCAAACAGTCCAGGTCACATGACCAACATGGCTGCCATTACCACTTATGGTATAAATCTTTAATATTTTTCTCCTCCAGAACCAATACACCTATGGCCTTGAAACTTGGTAAGTAGCATGGAGTACTAGAGTACCACCAAGAGTGTTCAAATGGTGACCTTGGGTTTACCCTGACCTTTTTTGCGGCATGGTCAAATATGGGAAAATGCTAGAACATACGATTTGGTGGAAAGTTTTGAAGATTTTGGCCTAAAAATAGTATATATGGTTGTCCTAATGAGTACATGAAGATTTATGAGTACAAGCGGTCATGGTCATTCTTTGACTTTTGACCCAAGACTTATATTTTGACAATTTCAGACATGATAAGAAAAAGCCACCTTGCCAATTGCCCAGGTGAGCGATTCAGGGCCTCATGGTCCTCTTGTTTTAGATGTCCGACTGACTTAGACATAATCGCATCGCCTGAACGTTTTGTACTGTCGGACTCTACTTCTGTCGATCTTCTATCTCTCTGCTTCACTATGCAGTCTTTTAATTTTGTTTTATGCGTCATAAAGCTAAACTGTAAGATGCCGAGTCTTTGTACCTTTTCCTCTAGCAAACAACAGCAAGATGGTTTATTACATGACATTTATAGCATCTCTTGCCATATGCCGGACATCTTTGGTCTTGACATCCTTGGCCTTTTTGATGTGCCCCTGACAAGCCACAGTAACCACATGTCTGTGCAGTCACCTCAGTTTGCTTCTGCCTTCGTTAAAAATTCCAGTGTTTTGCAAATTGTCTGTTTTGTATTCCTGCTATTTTGGGTTCAGTCGGCAAATGTTTCATGTGATCTATTTGCATTGATATGTCTTCATTTGCTCAGGGGCCCGGATAGCGTAGTGGATAGAGCATTCGCTTTCCACCTCTGCGGCCCGGGTTCAATTCCCGGCGTCGTCATGTGGGAGGGTAGTGGTCGCCCGTTCAAGGTCGGTGGTTTTCTCCGGGTACTCCGGTTTCCTCCACCAGTATAGGACCACAAGCGCGCCAATATCCGTGCCATCGAGAGTATTTGAATAAGTTCGCGTGAGCTTTCAATGCAATCGATTTAAATTAAATAAAGTTTACATTTTTTAGCTCACCTGAGCACGAAGTGCTCAGGGTGTTCGTGCTCAGGGTGAGCTTTTGGGATACCCTGATGTCCGTCGTCCGTCGTACGTACGGACGTCCGTCAACTTTTGCTTGTGTACACTCTAGCGGGCACAGTTTCGATCCAATCTTTATGAAACTTTGTCAGAATGTTAGACTTTATAAAATCTAGGCCCAGTTCGAAACTGGGTCATGTCGGGTCAAAAACCAGGTCACTAGGTCAAATCTTAGAAAAACCTTGTGTACACTCTAGAGGGCACAGTTTTCATCCAAAGTTCATTAAGCTTTGTCAGAATGTTTATCCTTATAGTATCTAGGACAAGTTCGAAACTGAGTCACGTCGGGTCTAAAACTAGGTCACTAGGTCAAATCATAGAAAAACCTTGTGTACGCTCTAGAGGACACAGTTTTGATCTAATCTTTATGAAACTTTGTCAGAATGTTTATCTCCATTAAATCTAGGCCAAGATCGAAACTGGGTCATGTCGGGTCAAAAACTAGGTCACTAGGTCAAACCTTAGAAAAACCTTGTGTACGTTCTAGAGGGCACAATTTTTCATCCAAAGTTCATGAAACTTTGTCAGAATGTTTATCCTCATAGTATCTAGAAAAAGTTTGAAACTGGGTCACGTCGGGTCTAAAACTAGGTCACTAGGTCAAATCATAGAAAAACCTTGTGTACGCTCTAGAGGACACAGTTTTGATCCAATCTTTATGAAATTTTGTCAGAATGTTTACCTCCATAAACTTTAGGCCAAGGTGAAACTGGATCATGTGGGGTCAAAAACTAGGTCACTAGGTCAAATCTTAGAAAAACCTTGTGTACGCTCTAGAAGGCACAGTTTTGATCCAAAGTTCATGAAACTTAATCAGAAAGTTTATCCTTATAATATCTAGGATAAGTTTGAAACTGGGTCACGTTGGGTCAAAAACTAGGTCACTAGGTCAAATCATAGAAAAAACTTTATGTATGCTCTAGAGGTCACAGTTTCGATCCAATCTTTATGAAACATTGTCAGAATGTTTATCTCTATAAACTCTAGGCCAAGTTCGAAACTGGGTCTTGTTGGAACATAAACTAGGTCACTAGGTCAAATCTTAGAAAAGCCTTGTGTATGCTCTAGAAGGCACAGTTTTGGTCCAAAGTTCATGAAACTTTGTCAGAATGTTTATCCTCATAATATGTAGCATAAATTTGAAACTGGGTCATGTCGGGTAAAAAACTTGGTCACTAGGTCAAATCTTAGAAAAACCTTGTGTACGCTCTAGAAGCCACAGTTTTCATCCAAATTCATGAAACTTTTTCAGAATGTTTATCCTTATAATATCTAGAACGAGTTCGAAACTGGGTCACGTCGGGTCAAAAACTAGGTCACTAGGTCAAATCATAGAAAAACCATGTGTACGCTCTAGAGGACACAGTTTTGATCCAATCTTTATGAAACTTTGTCAGAATGTTTATCTCCATAAACTCTAGGCCAAGTTCGACTAGGTCAAATCTTAGAAAAACCTTGTGTGTGCTCTAGAAGGCACAATTTTGATTTAAAGTTCATGAAACTTTGTCAGAATGTTTATCCTCATAATATGTAGGACAAGTTTGAAACTGGGTCATGTCGGGTCGAAAACTATATCACTAGGCCAATTCATAGAAAAACCTTGTGTACGCTCTAGAGGACACAGTTTTGATCTAATCTTTATGAAACTTTGTCAGAATGTTTATCTTCATAAACTCTCGGCCAAGTTTGAAAGTAGGTCATGTCGGGTAAAAAACTTGGTCACTAGGTCAAATCTTAGAAAAACGTTGTGTAAGCATTAAAAGGCATAGTTTTGATCCAATCTTCATGAAACTATGTCAAAATGTTTATTGTCCATATATCTAAGCCCCCTATGAAACTGAGTCACGTCGGCTCAAGGTCAAATCTTAAAAAAACTTTGTGTACACCCTAGAGGGCACAGTTTTGATCCAATCTTCATGAAAATCTGTCAGAATGAAATCTAGGTAAAGTTTGAAACTGGGTCGTGTCGGGTCAAAAACTTGGTCACTAGGTCAAATATAAGAACGACCTTGTATACGCTCCAAAGGGCACAGTTTTGATCCAATCTCAATGAAACTGTGTTAGAATGTTTATTCTTACAATATCCAGGCCAAGTTTGAAACTGGGTTATGTCGGGTCAAAAACTAGGTCAAATGTTAGTATGGTAAAAACTCTTATAAATCTTCACCAGAGCCAGTGAACTGATTAATGCTCAGGTGAGCGAATCAGAGCCACCATGGCCCTCTTGTATCATTTGCTGGACTTCTGTCTGAAACTCTGACAATGTAGAGCACTCGCTTTCCCCCTCTGTGGGCTGGGTACGATTCCCAGCGTCGTCATGTGGGATGGTAGTGGTCGCCCGTCCGAAGTCGGTGGTGTTCTCCGGGTACTTCGGTTTCCTCCTCCAGTATAGGACCACAAACGCGCCAATATCCGTGCCATCGAGAGTATTTGAATAAGTTCGCGTGAGCTTTCAATGCAATCGATGTAAAATAAATAAAGCTTACATTTTTTCATTTGCTGGACTTCTCTCAGTAACTCTGACAATGTCCATTCTTTCATGATGCATTTCTGTATTAGAGTCTGATTTCCACTTTGACAATGTCAATTCTTTCATGATGCATTTCTGTATTAGAGTCTGATTTCCACTTGGCTGAATCAAATGTTCCAAAATTCTCTTTTCATAGTTATCTCCAAATTCACAACTACAAGCCTTTTCGCGTAATCTTGTTCCGTCTGATAGCGTTGTTTCTCCAGGTGTTGGCCTCATCTGACAGAATAACTATCGTGTAGTGTACTTGTTTTGTTTTGGTAGACAGTATTTGTTTATTTTCTCTCTTAGCTTCTGGTATTCGTCCAGGTTGCCCCTTGGATCAGGCAGAGATTAGGCGAACAATTTCTCTTCCTCCATATATCATTAAAGAAGCTCTTCTGTCTAAGGGGTTTGTATTCCAAAAAAATCTAAATTCTCTTTCTTTGTCATAAAGCCACTCTTCCCAAACCTTTTTCGTTGATTGAAAGCTGATCTTCTAATGGCCTAAATGGCAATATTAGTAAATTTCTTGTTCCTGTTATAACTGTGACTCTCTCGTTATGATCCATAACAGCTGCTTATTTGCTTGTCTAGAGTTCTGTAAGTCTGTGTATACTTTTCTTCTTCTCTTTCTGCTACTCTTCTGCTTCTCATCTGCTGCATTCTTTTTTCTCATTCTCTGTCTTTTATTCTAGTCTTCTTCTTCTCCCCTTTATCCTCGTCGCCAGTGTAATGACTCACATGTTTAATGATGAAGAGTAATGTACAAGAACTAAGCAACTGACGTTATTAACGTCATCGTCACCGACATCGACTGGTTCCATGCACTTGATGCATTTCTGGCTATGACAATTTTTGTTTCTATGTGTTCAATTGTTTTATTTTTGTCATTAATTTAAACATTAAAATTCGTGTCTCGCTCTCCTCAGAAACTGCATGTGCTATAGTTCAAGCCTAGTATTCTGATTTTTTGCAAAATTATCAGATTTCCTTTGTTCTCCTCACATATGACACACCAGCTTCATTTGTATACTGTATCAGTTTAATCAGTAGGTTACTAGGATAATTGTTTTAATTACAACCTCTTTGTTAAGGTATTGACGTTACGTCATTTTATCATAATGGAATCAAAGACTGGAATTCTCTCCCTGATTGGATAAAACAAACACATTATCCTCTCAGCTTCAAAACAACCCTTAAAGAATACTTACAGCAACAGTTTCAATGTTCAGAACAAAATATATTTGCTGCTTATTCATCTATATGTGCTACTGCTGTCTGTTTTCTCAATGTGATATTTGTGTTGCTAGCCGTGATGTAGGAAAGAACACCCTACTGTGATCAATTATCTACGCCGGGCAGGAGCTTTGTGAAGTGCAGATGCATTCGGAAAACTGGTTTTTTTATATGGGAAAATGTTTAAATACTAAAGTTCTTCGTAGATTTAATTGAGTGGATGTTCCAAAGGGAAGGTTCGCCTTTCCTTGCTTGTAACGAAAGAACCGCTTTCTTTACTTCTAAACATCAAAACCGACATAAACTTTGGTCATATCAAAATATGTGTGAAGCCTTAACATATCTTTTAGATAATATTTACATTAGATTTGATACTAAGTCATACAGACAAAATATTGGTATTCCGATGGGTACTAATTGTGCTCCCATTGTAGCAGATTTGTTTTTATTTTGCTATGAAAGGGATTTCATGGCTTCTCTTTCTAACGAAAATAATCTGAAATTATTGAGGCTTTTACCTCTTACGGGGTTTACATTTCTCAATTAATTCGGTTTGCTAGAGCGTCTAGTCATGTGACTGACTTCAATGCTCGTAATGAAATTTTAACTGCTTCTACAACAGGGCTATAGATATCATAAACTTCGAAAAACATTTTCAAAATTCTTTCGCCGACATAATGAATTGGCTTCTAAATTCAGTGTCGGATTAAAAAGTCTTTTGCAACAGGGCCTATCGGAACCAGAATTTTATGGTGACTTACAATTGGCTTGTGACTGAGTCTATAAATTCAAAACAATTGTAGGTAAGTCATATTTTTTTGATCAGTTCAGGAAATTATCGTTCGTTACAAACGTATTGGATATAATATAAATGTAATCCTACAGTCTGCATGTTTAGTGGTTAACCCAAATACGGTTAAACACTTTGCTTCCCTCTTTAATTGCACGCCGATTGGTCAGGCATCAGACTCAATGATGGGCCCGACATAAAGCTACTTAATTTAGTTGGTTGGGACCGAAGTTTGCCTTGTCTGTTGCTTGGTTATTCGAGGTTCAACTGATAGTTTTCTTTTGCTCCGGTATTTCAGTTGTGTTGTCTGACTTCCCAGGGGTCTCCTGGTGTCGCAATATGTTCTTTCCGTTGAGTCCTCATCTCTGATTCATCATAGGCCTTATCCGTGATTTGTTTGTTTGCGGTGATGATTCATTGATGAGTTAGGAAACCTTCATGCGGTACAAACAGCTAACTTAAAGTTTCAAACCACTACAGAAGCAGAGGGCGAGGTTTGGGCCCAGTAAAACATGTTTAAGCCCTCCCCCCCTCCCCAGTAATCTTTTGCTGACCGTTCCAAGGCGGTACTTCTGTTGCGGTTCCTTGATGTTATAATATTATCGTGCTTTGTCCGCTTGTCTATGGTCTCTGGCGGCTGGGTCACCCGTATTGCTGCCCAATCTGCCCCTGTTTTGTTTTGTTTTGTAACTAAAATAAAAGAATAAGTAAAATAGATGTTGATGCTGTTATTGGGGTAGCTGAATGACCATCTGTTGGGGAAAAAGCTGCTCATTCGGTTTACTGTGCGTGTCTTTCGTAAACTTGTGTCACTTTCTGTGTATATGTGCTTCTTTCCCTACTTGTTTTGAGAGCGGAATGTGGGATTTGATTGTATTAATTCCTAATCATCGCCTATCTTTTTACTTTTAATTCTATATATAGATATGTAGATGATCTTTTAAATATTGACGATCCCTACTTTGAAGGTATGTTGAATAGAATTTTGATGTTACACAAAGCTAATGCAGTCGATACTGAAGCCCCATTTTTGGATTCACATTTAACTATTTCAAAAGGTTTGTTTCAACCAAAATTTATGATAAACGCGCTGACTTTGATTTTGACATAGTGAATTTTCCATTTTTGGATGGTGATGTTCCCCGTTCTACCTCTTATGGGGTTTACATTTTTTCAACTTATTCGGTATGCTAGAGTATCTAGTCATATGACTGAATTCAATGCCCGTAATAAAATTTTAACTGCTAAGGTTCTTCAACAGGGCTATCGGTATCATGAACTTCGAAAAACATTTTCAAATTTCTATCGCCGACACTAAATTCAAGGTCGGATTAAAAGTCTTTCGCAACAGGGCCTATCGGAACAAGCATTTTATGGTGACTAATTTACAAATTCAAAAAAAATGTAGGTAGCTCTGATCTATCTGATCAGTTCAGAAAAACTGTTGTTCGTAACAAACGTATTGGTTATAAAATAAATGTAATGCTACAGTCTGCATGTTTAGTAGTTAACCCAATAATGGTTAATGTAATATCCCAAGACGGGCCGAGGCCCGTCCGGGTTTGTGTTATTAATCAACAAAAACACAGCTGATTAAATTATGTGTTCTTGACTATCAGACATACAGTGTAACTAAGTAACCAACGTCGCAAGCGACGTTACGTCATGACATCACAGTTATATCTAAAGATACTGCATTTCTCCATTTCTTTCAAGAGAAAGCTGTCTATATTAAACGAGAAAAACTGTCAGATTACGTGTTACGGTATTAAGCGTTTTTATAGCCTAACTAGGAGCAAAGAATGCAATAACAAACTGTATTCCACTAAGCTTTTTAATGAACCTAATTAGCATTTTTTAGCTATCATGACAAAACGATCAATGCAGTAATGATTCCTAAATGCACCACAATGTTTCTGGATTGTCTCTTTATTTATTCTAAAATATTTTCTAACTGCTTTGGTTAGCTCCATTCTTACTCCTCATTTCCACCGTCTGGTCATTCTTATGTCATGGTAATTTCTCCTCTTCCGTCTTCTTCCCTTTGTTTTTGTCTTATAAAGAAAAGTTTCTCATTTGTTTCTCTTTGAACTCTTTTTTTTAAATATGTCAATCATGGCATCTTCTGTTTGTCTCCAATTGTCTATTCTTGCTGCCTCTATTGGCATCTTCTGTTTGCTTCTGGGTTGCCAATAACCCGCTGTACTCCATTGCCGGATGGCCTATAACCCTCTTTGTAGTTTCTCTGGGTTGCCTATAACCAGTCTGTTTCATTTCTAGGCTGCCTCTAACCCTTTCTGCTTTGTTTCTGGGTTCTGTCTTCTCTATTGTGGGTTGCTTATATCCTCTCTAGTATGGGTTGTCTATAACCCTCCATGTCTTCTCTATTGTGGGTTGCCTGTAACCCTCTATGTCTTCTATAATTTGAGTTGCCTATAACCCTCTATGTCTTCTTTATTCTGTGTGGCTTCTGCTCTGCTTATTAACTAAATTTCTATAATTATCTTCTTTAAGCTTTTTGTTTATTTCTATAGTTGTTTACTTCCCATAGTTCTGTCACTTTGTCTTCTGCTTTCTTCTCCCTTGATCTGTCCAATACCTTTGTTCTTAGTGTTCTATATTGGTCATCTAGATATTTCATCATCCTCTTTATCCTCGTCACCAATGTAATATCCCTAGACGGGCCGAGGCCCGTCCGGGTTTGTGTTATTAATCAACAAAACACAGCTGATTGAATTATGTGTTCTTGGCTATCAGACACACAGTGTAACTAAGTAACCAACGTCGCAAGCGACGTTACGTCATGACATCACAGTTATATCTAAAGATACTACAGCTAATAACTTTGCTTCCCTCTTTAATTGCACGCCGGTTGGTCAGGCATCGGACTCAATGATGGGCCGGCCATAAAGCCACTTAATTTAGTTGGTTGGGACCTGAGTTTGCCTTGTCTGTTGTTTGATAGGTTATTAGGGGTCTAACTGATGTTTTCTTTTGCTCCGGTATTTCGGTGGCGTTGTTGCAATAAGTTATTTCCGTCGAGTCCTCATCTCTGATTCATCATAGGTCTTATACGTGATTTGTTTGTTTCCGATGATGTTTCATTGATGGGTTAGGAAACCTTCATAATGACCAAACAGCTAAAGAAAATGTTTAGAACCACTGCAGAAGCAGAGGGCGGGGTATGGTACCAGTAAAACATGTTTAAGCCCCCAAGTGATCTTATGCTGGCCGTAATTCTGTTGTGGTGCCTTGAGGATACATTGTGCTATGTCCACTTGTCTATTTTCTTTGGCGGTTTGGTCACCTGTTTTTCTACCCAATCTGCCTTTTGTTTTGTTTTGTTTTGTAAGTGTTTCGTGAACGTGTGTCAATTTTTCCGTGTGCGGGTGTGCTTCTTTCCCTGTTGGTTTCGAGGACGAGATGTAGGATTCGATTGTATTAATTCCTAATCATCGCCTATCTTTTTACTTTGTAGATGATATTGATGCAAAAGATGATAGATACAGTTTACTTAAGGTCATTCTTCCACCTTTAACCAGTGTCTCATATTTTGACAGTTTCAAACTATTAGGTTTATTCAAATAATGACCTTAGTTTGACCTTTTTACTCAGGTGAGCGATTCAGTGCCTTGTAAACACTTGCAAGCTTGAAAATAACATTTCAGGCACCTCAAACAAGCTATACGTAAGGGTGGAACGAACATTTAATTTTATCACGGCTTGCAGACTATAATACCCAGTCTGACTAGGTGTCTAGTCTGGATCTAAAATGTTCGCAATTCAATCGGTGTTATCACGCGATAATGGGTTTCTCAAACTCACTCTAGAAATAGACAAGTTAAATTCAGACTGCTGTTAGTGCATTTCTATTTAACCCACTGGACTCCCAGTGGACCCTTCTCTCTGTATATATTGGATGAGTCCATTTTTCTTTCTAGAATTTTTGTTTTATTTTGAGGAGAAATACCGATTTGTCTTATGCGAAAAGTGTAGACCCTGATCAGACGACTCTTTGCCTTTGTCTCATTTTTGGGATGCTGAGCATTAATGGCTTAATTGCAACTATGAATTAGTCTTCCTGCAAATTACAAAACAATAGTTCTGACAATAATAATGAATAAAAATAAAACAATATTATCTATAAATTGGTGAAAATAAAGCTACCAATAGTAGTGATAACAAATCAGCGTGGAGTTGAATAAATAATATCAAAGTAGTGGTCAACCAGAACCAGAAAAACAAGTCCATAATCAAGAACAGAATATTGCTTTGCTGACTTTGGTCAACATCTTGACCTTTCTGGGAATAAATAAACCGGAGTCAGGCTCACCCGTAAACAATTTAACATTCCAGTTTGCATAAACATCAAATTTGTTTCTCTTTTATTTATCTTGAGATATATTAATACCAAGTCAAATTTCACATGCCAATGTGAAAGTTCTCCCTGGGCATTGTATCTTTCTTGAAAAACTCTTAACATGTTGTAGAGTAGAACTTTTCGCAGAATACCAGAATTTGCTCTTACAGATTTATCTCGCTTTTCTTACATATGTTTAAACTATAAACTATTCATCAATTATAATAGGTAAAAAATCTTAATCGATTCATTTATTTTTACTTTCCAGTGAAACAATTTGGCGAAATTTTGTTGTTTGAATAATAATCACCGGACCGAAGTATTTTCTTAAAACTAAATTTTAGCAAAATTTAAAAATGTCTTTGAGGAATTTAGCAAATTTTGGCAATTATGAGCGCTGTGTATCTTTCTATCTATCTTTCTTATTCAAAAACTGCTAAATTATCATTACAAAAATAGAGTTGTCATTGCCAATAAGTACTCAGATGAACCTCCTATCAAGGATAACTTGATTGCAACCATTTATTTCTATTTCTTTATCATCATGGAGAACTACATTGAGCATTAGCTTTAGTTCCTGTATCCTTGTAACCAGATATAATTTCAATAAATGTTGAATAATACACGTGTTTAACCAAAATGAAGGTTATGTTAAGTACCATCGTTCTGTAGTTCTTTATGACCCAAAAGGTACACAAGAACTTATCAGCAAAGTCGGTGAAAGGCTAGAAAATGGTTACACCATAAACACGCTAAGCATTGTTATAGTACGTTATGCTGATTATCGAATATTCTGGTGTCTGAACATATATATTGACTGTCATTGACCTAGAGAATGGATAAAATCGGTCAAAAGACGTGGGCGTATATCTCCAATACATTAATTTAATAATTGCTTTTTTCATGTCGGTTACACACAGAAACTAACTGAGTGACCAATATTTTAACTATCGTTAATGCCCTCATTATGGTGTGACCGAAAAAAGTACTAATTTAAATTTCGGGGTGTCGTTTGTTTTGCTTCGAATCTGTATTCAATGGTATTTATACTTACTAAAACATATAAAGAAACAAATTTGTGATAATAAATTCGGCTAATCAGATAAACCGGTAGAGGATCTTACACGAGTGGTCATTTTATTTGAAATTTATGAAACGACCCTTCGGCGAGTTTCATAAATTTCATATGAAATGACTACGAGTACGATTCTGCTTATCATAGGAATCTTTGAAATGGGATTTTAACGCCTTTAAACTGAACATAATTTCAATAAGAAAACGCATTACTGACACGGACGTTGTCAATGACGTTAGGTGTACGCGCCAAAGTGTTATTACACGTGTGGTCATACGATTTTTATTACACGACGTTGTTAAACTTGTGGCTTGATAGGCCTACATGAAATGCCTCGTATAAGATTGTGCGTTTGATCATTGTAACGTACATTCGATCTAAGTGTTATTCGAATTCTTCAATTTTTGTTTGGCACATTCTGGTGGTCCAATACGTCCAAGTCTCTGTGAAAGCAAATAGAACCAAGGCGTACTTCAGTTACAGGATCAAATGTATACTGAGAGGCAAACGAAAGTATACTCCTTTTGAATGCATATATTTACTTATTTCTCATAGCTCAGGTCTGAAATTTTGCATTACTTTTATTTATTTGTACTCAATGTACACCACTGTGATGTAGTAAAATTACTTATAAAGACGCTTGACTAGCGTTACCGAGCAATCATATCAGTTTTGAACGTTTTCCACATGCAGCAAAATGGATAATTCGAGTTTGGTATAAATCTGTATTTGAAATTTCGGTTGATGTTCTAAATAAACTACAATGTTTGCGTTTTATTTGCACGATGACAAGGCTCTCTGTGGCAGACAAAAATCATGCACACAGAGGAAAAAGCAGTCAGAGGCAAAAAAGAAAGAAAGACTTCGTCGTCATTCAGTCGTGACTCTAGTGTTATTTATATAGCCAGTCACGAACCGATTCGAGCATTCAGCCTTAAAGTTTACAAGTTCTGACTGCACTAAAAGCATTGTTGACATGTAAATGAAACCCATACATATTGGGCCGCGTAGCGCAGTCTGTAGCGCGTCAGACTTATAAGCCAGAGGGCCCTTGTTCGATACCCGGTCCGGCCACTTACTTTCATTTCTCCTTCCGCTGATTCAAGAAGGGCAGTTGTCAGTTACTGGTGAAAGTAAGTGCACATAGTACTGGTTAACCGCTTAGTCCCGCCCAGGAATAGTGTGGTTAGGTTAACTGATCGTCCCAACATGACCATTGCTGTTTACCGTGACGGTGAACAATAATACAAGAAACCAATACATTTGTGTTTGTTCGGAAAGCAACAATGGAAAATTCAATACTGATTTTACAGCAAAATCATATTGGCACGGGCAAAAAGAGCAAAACAAACATGAACGTATAGTCATTAGTCATGCGAGTCATATATAATTGTACTGTAAAGAAAGATACATCGCGCAGAATTTCAGACCTGGGCAGTGTATAATAAGAAAAAATCGGGCAATTGAATTATGAACTTCCTTTTGCCTCGGCATGTATGATTTCTGCTTGCTACAGAGAGCCCTTTCATCTTGCAAATAAACGCAGACGTTGTGGCTGGTTCAGAACAACAATCGAAATTTCAGGTTAACGCTGTATTTTGCTGCACGTGGAAAACGTGCTAACCCAACGAGTACTATAGTGCCGCTAGTCAAGCGCTTTAATCAGATATTTTACTATTGTAACACTACATTAATTCGCATTGAGTAAAACAAAATCATGCGAAATTTCCGACCTGAGCAGAAAAAATATGTAAACTACGGTCATTCAAAAAGTGTAAACTTGCTTTTGCCTCTGCGTACATATTAGTCCAAAAAGTCCGTCGACAGGACAAAAGTTTGATACCAAAAGAGCCAGGGAGTATCAAATTTATATTTTGATGGAATTCTCCAAGCGTAAGAATATGCCAGAATTTATGCATGTTTGTTCGGAGAGAGATTCCGCGTCCGGCATTTGGAACGAATAGCTGTGACATGTAAGAAATATAACTTCTGTGCAGTGTGTAATGACACGAGCCTGCTGCATAATGAAACTGATGCCATTCCGATCACTATCAATTAAAGACATTCCGTTTTGTTTCACCATTCTCATATTTCAAGCTGTTCAACGATATAGTAACAAATATCTGGGATACGCAGCCTAATAGGTCTTGTTATTCCTTTCCCTATATAAGCCCTCTCGTGCAAAGCCATATTGGCCCGCTCTTGCAGCCATATTGCACCGATCGAAGCCCGCTCGTGCATTAGTTCTGTCATTGAAGATGCTGGAATGAAAGTTGGAACATCTGTTAATTTATGGCTTGAGCGACTAGATTTTTAATATGGGGACGGGGGTTAGTGGAGAAAAAAACGACAAGCAACTGCAAAACAGCTGAGAAAGTCGGTAAATCGTAAAACCCGAATACAATCACAAGCACATGACACACTTTGTATACTTAGAATGTGCTTTATATACTTAGAAAGTGGGAACAATTTTTCTCAGTGAAATTGTAATGCATATTTAAATTCAAAGAGTAACTACACTTCAGGAACTGACTGAATCAGATCCCAAACCCTATCCCCAACATCAAAGGGAAAGATTGACAAAGACATCCCAACAAACAATAAATTACAAGTGATAAGCCGAGTCAGCAGCTCTTTCCCAAATAGGTGGCAACTCAGCTATCTTTACCAAACTAAATAATTTAGACCTACAGAAGGGTAACAACAGACTAAGCAAATTATACGAAAAACATTTAACAACTATTTTTACCTATTTTCGATTTTTATCACTTTTATCACAGAAGGGTTAAAATGATAACTCAATAAACCAAACAGCACCGAACATAAAACAAATGCAACCGCAACGAAAGTACCGCAACGAAAGTAAGTCCTCTCTCTCTCTCTCTCTCTCTCTCTCTCTCTCTCTCTCTCTCTCTCTCAAAGAATTTTATTTCTGTAGAATCCTCTTGTCTATGTATTTTTAGCTTTGTTTGAGAACGATTGCATAATGACGTCATGTTTATTAGAAGTACGTCGGCACGGCGGCGGTGTATGTGTGCGCGTACGTTATGCAGCGCGATATCACGCCAGAAACAACTGAGTTAACGTATTGTCCCAAACAGTTCCTTTGTTTCAATCAGTTTAATGATAATATAGGGGAGAGTACAGAACAGAAAGTAAAGAATATATATATGAAAGAATACAACATGTCTAGCGTCGCATTGCCAGGCATATCGGCCCAGCAGCTCAATATTAGCCCTAAAGCCAATGTGGAGCTCTCCGGGCCAATATGGCGACACTAAACATGGAATAACCTTTAAATATTGGTTTATTCATGTTTCAATACGGCTCTAGTCTAGAGACCTGGTATTGCAAAACGGACTACTTGCCTTTTGCTGTAAAAATGTCAGTAACTATTTTCAAACCTAAAAATATGATCGTTTTCGTTTTATCTGGTCACAATGTATTCTACATAGCAGTTTTCTCGCCTTGCTTATTTGAGCACTGATGTATCGCAACACTATCGCAATTACGTATTCCTGCAAAAGAGGGTACTACTATTATATTTTCAACTGTTTAATGCATCAACATAGCGTAAGTTTTCAAGGTTTCTGGGCTCTATCCAAAATTTGCGCTTACTAGCATACGTCATCAATATTGACACCTAGCTACATTACTGAAAAACAAGCAAATTAATCAAACCCGGAAAGCAGAAAACAATGTTAAAAATACACACTGCATACTCAAAATCGTTAGGTGACGTATGCGCCAAAGGATCTATATTTAGTGGGGAAAACAGAATACTACAAAGAATTCCTATGCTGCAAACATGAAAAGATGCCAGAATTCATTGATCAATCTCTGACGTTTTTACATCATGGTTATTTGGTACAACGAAGTTCCTGCCTGGAAATGTTCCAAAGAAGACCGATTAACAGCGTGTGAGAAATAGAGGATCTTATACGAGTGGTTATTTTATATGAAATTTATGAAACGAGCCTCCGGCGAGTTTCATAAATTTCATATGAAATGACCACGAGTGTAAGATTCTGTTTATCATGTGACCCTTTAAAATGGGGTTTTAAAATCTTCAAATTGAACGTTATTTCAATTAGAAAACGCATTGTTGACATGGACGTTCTCAGTGACGTTACGTGTATGCACCAGAGTGTTATTACACGTGTGGTTATACGATTTTTATGACACGACGTTATCCACTGAATAACAGCGACGTCATATGATAAATAGTAGTACTGCATCTGAATTATGAAACATAGCAACAAAGCAAGTGCTGGAGAGAAAAGAAAAGAAGCTAACGGTGACATCTTTTGAACAGCATATTTTGAAGCTTATAGCCTCGTCGAGATGAATTTAAAAGGACTGACCATTTTTATGGTGTTTTCAGACATTTATTAACTGAGAGTGATAAAAAGATAAAAGGATACGGACCAACGAAGACTCGATATCAGCTCCTTTGTTATGTTGGAGTCTTTGTGCAGTTCACATCAGGCTCTTCTACTCCCAAGGCCTTCTGTGATTGTAGGCCTAATTTGGGTAACAGCGAATTTCTTTTTAGTTTTTAATAAGCCTGACTGAATGCCCATACGTTTCCCCAATAATTCAAATCTAAGATAGCAAAAGCAAACTTTTTGCCAAGCACTTTTTATTCTTATTCTTATTTATTTATTTTATTTTATTTTCAGCAAAAATGTTCTTAAAAATTTGGAACAAATTTAAAATTGAATCAGTTGTTGTTGTTGGTTTATTTTTTTCTTTCTTTCTTAAGGGTTTCGACAAAAATAGATCAAATAGTCATAGAAGTATTTTTAGTATTACAATTGCCTTGCAATGCACCTATAGTATTACATTTTTTTCATATCATTAAATTCACAACATGTTTTCTTTACAGCACAAAAGTGCGCAGTATCGTATTGATCTCAAACATTCGGATATAAGTGTCTTAGCAATGCTGATCTTAAACATTCGGCTACAAGGTCTGAGCAATAATGCATGCCCAGGTCAGATTATGGGCCTAATTTCTGCCTTCTTGCTACTCTGTCAGCACAGTCTGGCATAATCGTATCACTCTTCCCATTTAAACTCAAATAAATCCGATCCTTATAGTCATGATACGGTTCATTCTAAACATTTTAAGAGTGATCTTTGCAGTCATGATACGGTTCACCGCAAACTTTTTTCAGAGAAATCCTTTCAATGCTTAATGCCAGTCCGATCATCGGACTGGCATTTAGCGTATACAGGATTGTCTCTAAAACGGATTGGTCTGGATTGTGTCATGACTGCTATTGATCAGATATTCTTACATTCCACTACATTCCACAAACTTAAAACAACATTCTGAGCGGACTGGCATGAAGCGTATCCAAAGTGATTGTCTCCAAAGCAGACTGGTCTGGATCGTGTTATGACTGCTTTTGATCAATTGTGCACATTCCATTAGTATGAGACAAACTTCCATTAGTATGAGACAAACTTCAACATTCTGATGAAACTTGCATTATAAAGAATGGTCTCCAAATCGGCCTGATCAGATATACTTGAATAAATTCAAAACAATATGTCCAAATTTCATCATCATTACGGTAATTGATAAACATGTCCCAACATTTAGAGTCAGTGCTGTATTTATTTATAGATGTACTTTTATACAAAACAACTATAGTATACATGATTTTGGTCATGAAATAGTGCACAAACATATCAGTTTTGTTATTGATTTTTCTTTAGAAAATTCCCATTTTCCACGAAAGCAGGATCAAGCTCCAGAAGATTCGTGTGTCTGGGTGTCAGCAAATAAAGTAATACATAATTGAGCCGCGACACGAGAAAACCAACAATGTGGTTGTGCGCCCAGCACAGACTCAGATTAGCCTGGGCATCCATCCAGTTTGACTAACCTTTTCGTAAAGTGTTCAAAGGGTAGCTAAGGGTCTAAGCTACCTCCGTGCGGACAGCGAAAACTCTGATCAGACTGGGCGGATGCCCAGGCTGATCTGAGTCTGCGCTGGGCTCACCATCACATTGTTGGTTTTGTCGTGTCGCGGCTCATATCTATTTGATATAGATATGGTATTGCAAATTCACTATTTCTCACTTCTCTTATATATGGGTATATTACGGGTCCAATCGCTCTCCATGTCGTATACATTCACGTAAAAGTTTATCGAGCGGTATCGCTGCAAGCGTCCCCGCAGGCACGCAAGGTTGAATCAATTCTGGGTCTATAGAGGTCTCATTGTTGGCTTATGGTTTGGGCAAGTTCCATTGATGGCTGATGTGACAGGTGAAGGCTCTGATCAGGTAACTTAAGTGTAGTCTGGTCAGAGCCTTTGCTTATCACCAGCGTTGAATCAGTCTGACCAGAGCCTTCGCTTGTCACAAGCGTTGAGTCAGTGTGACCAGAGCATTCGCTTGTTGCAAGCGCCACATAGTTTGAAATCAAATGATGTGCCTCGTGTACTCTCCATTTCGGAGACGGGAGTGAGTTTTAAACCAATTCACATGAAGGTTTTCACCTTAAGAGTATTTAATTTATAAGTTGAAAGGCTTCAAAACCTTAAAGTCAAGTCCTGCAGTGCATTTCAAAATGTCACCACTGGGTATACATCTTGAATCAACATTGAATCAACGTGGATTTAACGCTGTGACATTATATATACCAACCTTTATTCAATGTTGATTCAACGGTGTGCCTGCTGGGTCACATTATCTAGACACAGTAGAAATAGAACTCCGTTCGGACCTTTTGCTTCTTATTCTGTTATTATTATTATTATTACAAAGCAGCATAATGCTTTCGCTTATACGTTGATGCCACAGTGCCAAATAATTCCGTTAACCTGTGGCATTTAATGCAACATAGTATTTATGATTTTATTTTCAATAGAATCGTGACAAAATTCTCCTCAGAAAACTCTTAATGATGATAACGTGAAGGGCATTGGTTCTGGAAAAAAAAAGTTTGAGGCAAAGTATGCGTGATTCTGGGCCACATGCGTTTAACCATGCTTACTTTCGCGGGAAAGACAAAAATCGCTACTTTTTATCAACGGTTAAAAACACACACAAATTGAGTGGATATTCAATAAACGTAATGGCTTGGTAACTGCAAAAATTCTGCTCATCAAGAAGCCACAAAAATTTTTCGTCGCCGTATGAGAAACTCGGTTAAAGGTGTGTCCACTAACCGGTCAAAGGTGTGTCCACTAACGATGCTAGGCTTTCAGACAGAAAAATAAACTAAAAAAGCTATGTTAAACTGTGTTGTTTTATTTTTGCTTTGCAAGTTCTTTATGCATGACAAATATGTAAACAAATTGTATCAGGCCTTATACTGAATTGAGGATAAATCAGAGCTCTAGATAAGAGGGAGTATTTGATGATAATTAGGGATAATTTTTGTTGATTCTACATAAAAACATATGTTGTGACCCCTCATCTGAACCGTCTCGACGAGACGGTTCAGATGAGGGGTCACAACATATGGTTTCAATGAGAAATAAGAAAAATTATCCTTAATTATCATCAAGTACTCCCTCTTATCTACAGCTCTGTAAATGTTAAGAAAATGTTTTGCCATAGCAGCAAAGTAGGCCTATTAGTTTTGCACTAATATGGTTAATAGATTATATAATGTTATAAATAATTGCCTTTTCTGTTGTAAGCAAAATGCCTCAAAAGTATTTTGCAGACAAAAATATTATGAAATGAATGCAAACGCTGACTTCATAGTCATGATTCGCGAGCGTTGGCGTTTAAGGTAATTTCGTCTATGCACTTACTATAGTAGTGAAAGTGTAGGGGTGCGTGTCGTCACATAAAAGGGTACCTTAACCGCATGTGAAAAACAAGGAAGTCTCGTCTCTTCGCAGTAATATTTTACGAGACGCTGCTCAATTGCTCTTAAAGATTTACGGGAACATCTTTCATTGATACTCATTTATTTGCTTCGGTGATTTAGTTTCCTTACCCTGAAAGTAAAAAGCAGTGCAATGCATGGTTAGAATTGCATCATATATTTTAAAAGTGGATGAATTAATTGCAAACCTAAGAAGGATATAAGTTGCATAAGGAGGAGAAACGGTCAATGCAATTATCTGAACGTCTTTGTTATGAAATAGACTCGATAAGAGATAAGATCAGCTGGCCCATCCACCCCCGCCCTTCAATCCTCCCCTCTCTCTCTCTCTATGCTCGCAACCATTAGCTTCTAAACATCCTACCAGTATGAAATATTTATGTTTGCTGCCGACTTCCCTTGGAACCAACATCACGTGACGTTACGCATAAGCGAAGCAACAGGTAACGATCGTTGGACAAAACGTAATATTATTTTTTTCTTCTTCACCGCGTAATTGGCAAACGACATATCCAATATTCACAAATAATGCACAATGGAGTGTAAATTTGATTTTTCAATGTTCATTGTACGGTTAGACTGGTGGTCCTCTCCAAAATTCTACGAGAAAAGCATCGAATTTTAATTCGGTCCACGGTACGAGCTGTATCACAGGAAAACCGTAAATGAACCAAAGTACAATTCTTAATTAAATTCAGATAGTTTCTAATGGGTTTTTTCCCTTCTTTTTTTTTTAATGTTTTTATTTTATTTTCATATGTCTTTATTGTTTATATGTACATCAAGAGCATATTACTCTTAAGCTACTTGGTACATGCAGTATGCATAGCGTTTATACATTATTTTATCGGTATTATTATTTTAACAAAATGGAACAACGATCTCATGTTTATCAAATACGACTTTTTGCCACAATCAATATATTTCTCCTGATATGGTCTCATGCGTACCTTCGGAATGCTCAAACTCAGTTTAGAACATTTCACTTTGATTTCATAACATTGCGCTTTGTCAAACTGATACTTCTGCGATAAAGTATCGTATTAACCATATTTTGTACTCTGTAGAAAATTGAGAAAATTTGGGATATTTACTGTAAACTCCAAATTAAGTAATTTCTAGGGCCGTATTCATAAAGCCAGATAAGTCGTTGCTATGCGGTTGCTAAGGCTAAATATCTATAAAGGAGATTCCCTACAACTATGAAATTTGGTCTGGAGGAACAGTCTTTGTAAGACTGTTCCTCCAGAGCAAATTTCATAGTTGTAGGGAATCTCCTTCAAAGAAATTTAGCCTTAGCAACAGCATAGCAACCACTTAAGTCGTTTTATGAATACGGCCCCTGATCATGGTGTACACTTATGCCTAAAGTGATCTAACTGAATCAAAGCCGATGTAGATGGACTTAAGGAATAAGCCGTGAGTTGAGTATGAAATATGGGAAAGTCTGAGAGGCATTCCTTGACTTTACAAAGTCAGGTTTCTTTTGTAGGTGTGGCTGTTGGAATGTCGGGTCGATAGCCCTTAGTAAGTTTCTATGACGTCAGTAGTTGGTATAACCTTGGAACAGTCTGAAGGACAGAGTAATCGATGTGAAGAAAATGAATCATCTATATAATAATCTCTAGAAAAACTTGCCAGTCACGATTACAGTGCAGATGTACTATCAACAGCAGGTGAAAAAATAATAACATTTTGTTTGTCCTTCATGGTTTACTGACGGCATTAAGTACAGTATATAAGCGGTCGTTGCCCTCAAACACTGCTCCAGTCTGAGCAGCAAAAAGAAGTATCTGATCTTACAACTTTCCGAGCTCGATCAGTAGACAAGGGCTGCCTATATGTAAATACGCAGGCGCGTATTGAAATTGTGTCAAATTTCAACTCGCACCTGCGTATTTGCATGATGAAACTTTATAAATGAGGTAAACTTTGAATACCAAACGCCACATGACATAGTTTTTCTGAAAAAAAAACAATTAGGGGCCAAATCCCTCCTAATCCCCTTACAGAGTATACAACATGATTGTGCGTATCATAAAATTACCGAAAGCTACGCTCCTGGTGGACATCGTAAACATTAAAACAATACATGCACTTTTACTATTATGAAACTTGTCTATTTATGTATTTATTTATTTTATTTTATTTTAGACCAACTTTTTATTTATTTATTTATTTCTGTTCTTTTAGACGTAGTAGTACAATTAAATATTATTTTCTGACACCAGCGACACGATTGTGATGTCGCTGCAAACGATACCCTAGTCTAGTCTAGTCCAGTCTATCCTTTAACCTTACTATGTTGGTTTGGCAGAGCAGATGAATTCACAATGATCTCTTCGTGTTCCGCCCCTTCTGTGTTGGCAATATTCATTCTTGTCAACGACCTTCAACGGATAACCATATTGTTTTATACATTTTCTTTTCTCAATGCTTTATTTCTTTTGTATTGATGTAGGGACCCTGTTCGGAAGGTCAGATGAGGTTCTGAGCATAAAAATAGTTTCATTACCCAGTAATTTTTGCTTCGGTCCGTTCCAAGGCGGCAACTTCTTTTGCTATTTTTTTGTTGCATTTAGGCCCCCGTTCATCGGGGCCCGCAAAATAGATGTGATGCCTGGTGCCCAGCCTAGCTGCGGCAGAGCTACTAGTAGCTGAAGCAGGACATCTCAGGTCGGGTAAAAGTCCTACAAATTCGCAGACAATGTCTCGACATGACTGAAATATTGTTTACCGGGACATTAAACCGCAATTCAACAAGAATAATTTGTTGCATTTCTGCCATAATAAACATTGTGGTGTTATTTTTTCTGTTTTGTTTGATAGTTTAAAACAGGAAATTAAATCTTCGTTCAAGAGCAGAGAACATATTAAAACGAAAGAACATGGGCCATACTTTGAAGTTTCATCAGTGACTCTGACAATATGTGATGACGAAAGCTAGAGAAAAGCATACTGTCATTTCTTTCTAATTTCCCAGAATGTATCTCTCGGTTCTCAAATAAAGGAAGTAACATATAATCTGCACTATGGATAATGTACGGGGAGTCGTTTTACGGCCGCCACACGACACAACGCCAGCTGCAGTGAAAACAAACTGAAATCTTAAAGAGTTCCTTCACGCGCAGAGAACACATTCAAAAGAAAGAACATGGACCATCCTTCGAAGTTTTAGCTACTCAAGCCTCATCAGTGACCCTGACAACATCTGGTGACGAAAGCCAGAGAAGCATACTGTAATTTCTTTATTTGTAAAAGGCAGCTGATTCAAAGACTGGTTAGTATCATAAATGGTCTAAATGATTAACATGCGATTATCTAGAAAAAGATTCTAAACCAATTAAAACTTTCTGATTTCCCAGAATATATCCTCTAATCTCAAAAGACAAAAATAAAATATAATCTGATAACATTAATGTATATTGGTTTAAATCTAATTTTGCTTGGTTAACATTGTTAAGACTTGGTATGCTCGGTGATTGCGACCTTTATTTGGCATCTTCAATTTTTCTCCATTTGTCTTCATACTATCTTCATTAAGAGGCCGATTATCATTAATTTACTTAGTTTTATTTTTCCTTATCAGATGTTTCTTAGTCCTGTTATTTATAGTTATTATTGCTTATTATTGATAATCACTGTAAGTATACACATGTAAACATCTATATTTACTTTGTAGAAACATACCGTGGGAGTAAAAATTTTATCGGATACATCGAGAAACTGGGTGACCAATATTTTAAAAGATGTAAGTGACCTCATATTGGTGTGAACCGATCATTAATGATTTTACTTAAACTGTTCAAAGAAGTCACAAATATGTTTACTTATAACACAAACGTACCGTTACTAAGTACAGTGCGACGGGCGCTCGTTTCATCTAACTTCCTCAGTGTCATTAACCAACCCCGCCCCCCCCCCCCCACACCAAAATTTCTTTTTAAAATATGATAGGCAGGTCACGAACACCCCTTTCCGAGCCACACTTACAGACTCATTCCGCGAGGCAAGCTGGTAAGAGACAGCTGCGAATCAAAACACGCGAGCACAGGCGTTCCCCATAGAGCCACTGCAACCCCTGCTCCCGAGTACTGTAAATGCTTTCAATCTGGAGTTTGAAAGATGCTTAAATTTGATTTTAAGATCCATATGCATGGCTAGATATTTATAAATAAAATATAAAAGTTAGTTCCTTAAAGAGCAGAGAAAATATTCAAAAGGAGAGTATGGGCCAGACTGTACAGTTTCGAACACTAAATTCTCTTCAGTGACCCTGAATGAACTGGCAATGAAAGCCAGAGAAATACTGTAATTTCGAGTTTTAACAAGGCAGCCTATATAAAGACTGATGTCAATCCGAATGGGGTCCAAATATTGCAAACTTGTTTAGAATATATGGGTCTAAACATATAAAAATTGATTTCTCAGTATATTTCCGCTGATCTCTAAGGACCAAAAGAAAAATATAAACTGCACTATGGACGATGTACGGGGCCGCTTTTTAGGGCTGCCACACAGCACAACACCAACACCAGCTAAATTACATATAAGTGAAATGAGCGGGAACTTCTACGGGCACCACACAGTCCTTATCAACAGATACAAAGATGATTAATAATCGTTGCTTACCAGGCAAGGTTTTTCGAGTGTCTCTAACCAGTGCTGGATTCAGACAAATATTGCCAGTTTTTCAGTCGATGCTGGAAAATCCACGGGCAAATCTTATCAAACAGCAGAGTGTATAGATAGGTGCCAAAAAAGCGGAAACGAACAATTCTTAATTAGTACTTTATAACGTCTACTTAACCGTAAGGCCTTCATTAAGCTGAAAAATGAAAGGTTTATTGAACTTATTCTCTCAACATTACAAGATAATGACATCAGCAGCCTCTAAAGCTTTTCATTGCCAGTATAGCTTGTTTTTGTCTAGAGCCATGCCATAGTAATTATGATATTATCTGGAAAGCATCCAAAGAAACCTAGCTAACTATGATACAAAGTCTGGCATAATGAAAACAAAACAAAAAAGTAAAAGGTTTCAAACGCGTTTAATGGATGGGTCCTATTTAATAACTGACTCTAGAGAGTTGCATTTAAAAAAAAGCGAAAACTACAGCTTTGGCTTACAAAATTGGTCACACTAGTTAGTTTCGGCTATTGAAGCATCATCAGTGAGCCTTGGAATTAATGGCTTTACTGCAGAAATAAATGCAATAATTGCTCAGGACGAATCTTTTGCACTCATGTCAATTTTGCATTTGAAAATATATATTTTGGGTAGTTATTATATTGGTAAATTCATGAGCTCTGAAAGGCTCACACAAACTGGTAACTGGACATGTTTCCTATTTACTTTTGACTCTGCTTGTCTTATGCAAAATCTTATTCACAGTTGGCACACTTTCAGGACAGCCAATGAATGATTCGGAAAGATGCGGCACTATTAAACGTCAATCGATTTTCTTCCGCAGGAAACTGAATATTTCCTTTTATTGATATTCCTATCGACAGTTTCCTGGATGCCGGGTCAACGAACTCACGTCTTCTGGACGAACGAAGCTTTTTGTCTGAGATGCGTCATTCGGTCAGTTTTCATTATGTTTCTACAAAAAGAGTTCCATTTACTCAGACATGATCTCAGCTTTGATCAAAGAGGTCTGTGATACCATTGCGTCAAGTTATTTCAACATTATTTTAAAATCTTTCCATGAGATGGAGCAGCCATATCTAATAATTGCGAAACATCGAAATGACAGGACTGCGGAAAGGATTTGACTAAACATGGTTAGAAGTATTCGGCAGGCATAGACCACTTTTAGAAACGCAAAAAAAACTACACAAGGTAGCCGCCATTACTGAAATAGTAAAATATGAAACTGGCATTATCTTAAAAAGAACTGAATGGATTTTGACGAATCTTGGTCAAAAAATCTTTGCTTCAAATTCTTGCTTCAAATTCTTTCAAAATTATGTAAGCAAGACAGTCCAAGCATTACTACAATCTATTCTATTCTATCCCATAACCTTACTAGGTCGTTGGGAAACCACACATCCACATTAGTTGGGAGTCATTCATTACTACAATAGCGAAAAATAAAATATATTACATACGAGAACCTCAAGAACCTCGTACCTCAAGAACCGTTGCATGGATTTTGTCCAAACTTGATAGGAGCCTTGCATCGAGCACTTTCAAAATTAAGCTGACGAGCCATCCAAGGTAGTCACCGTTACCATAAATTGTGAAACATAAAATGACAATATTACAAAAATTGCTGAATGGATCTGGCCCGAATTTGGTGGTGTAAATCAGATGTAGATCCTTAATTTATTCCAAAGAACTTTTGGAAAGTTTAAAAGCCCAAGTACGTTTTAAGTAGAAAAAAAATCAAAACCTTCGATTTTTCTACCCTTTATAGGCCTACTACCATACCAAATTAAAATAAAAAATTAAACAAAAACGAAAAATAGAAACGAGTGCTTCATTTACAAAAACGGAAATCGTCGGTATACATTGTTCTCGGGTTACTGGACACATACTTTGCTCAGGACCACTCTGACGTTCATACAAATTCTGAAGTAGACGTGATTTAATGTTGGAATTTCTTATCAACAACATTTACATGGATCCACAGACAGATTTTTCAACACACAGTTTCTGTTCCAATTCAATGGCGGATCCAGGGGGGGGGGGGGGGGGGGCTTCGTGGGGTTCAAACGAACCCCCTCTTCAGCCTTAATTATTTCATTTTCATGGGGAATTTCAGGAAAAATTGGTCAACCTGCACAAATCGAACCCCCCTCAGCTAATTTGAACCCCCTTTCCAAAATTTCTGGATCCGCCCCTGCAATTGACACTGACTGCGCCCCTTACTTGCCGACATATTTCTTCACGGGTATTAGGCAGAGTTCATAAAGGGGCTCTTGAAAGCTGGTAAAAATGCCTTGCTCAGCCATTCAACTTCATCTACATGTACATAGAGATTTCGGAGTTTATAGGCCTCATCTGTCCATGTAAACTTAAAATTAAGGATGCCATAAAGTTACAGTTTATCTGCCTGATCTTTGACCGCGCAATTTCGGCTAGCAAAGCCTCATCAGTGACCCTGCAGTGAAGCTAAGACTGCTTTGTTTCAAATATGGGTCTTAAATACTGGAAAAAATCGGTTTGGTTGTACGAGACTAAACCAGTTACTTCCCGAATATACCTGATGACCTCAAAGAATCAAATGGCAGATTTAAAACACTTGTTACTCGTACCGATGTTACTGCATGACACCAGTAGAGAGCAACAGGTATTTTCGAAACTCTTTCATTGTTGATAATACACTTTTAAAGTACGCGAAGAGAATTTCGTTAACGTGCAGGACTGATCTTTTCCAACAATGTTTTCAACCGATAAGTCGGGTCAACATGCCTTTTTCAAGTATTTTGAAGAAAACACTGGAATATAACGTAAAGAAAATTGTCTAAAGTATACAAGTTTCACGCTAAACATGCGTGATTCAGATTAGCTGGTACGTTGCATCGCGTGATGTATCGGTCACATGATTACCTCTCGGGTGAGAGGTACATGCAGATTTGCATAACAAACACTTTAACAAACAAATTCTGTTTACCTATGCAGTTTGGCTTTTAACATTCTTAATGCATTAATTACGAATGAATTATGAAACCGAATATTACAAATCCATTTATTTTTTAAGGGATGTTTATGAGCAGATTATATTGTTTTAGGATTTTAAATTATACCGTGTCTGCTGTATTCGTTTCTCTCGTGTACTCCTTGATCTTCCTTCGGAATGTATTTTATTTTCAGATCTATTGTAAAATGCTGTTGGGAGGCCGTGCAAAGCCTCCTTATGCAGATTTGATATTTTCTGGCCCTTTCAGATCACTGGGAACAGTCTGAGTCGGTTTAAAAATAGTGTTTCTTTAAAGTAAGTGCTAGCATGTATTGGCAGTGATGTAGCTTTGCTTTTCTACACATGAACAGACCGGGTCTGTGATTTCGGTTTCTCTGTTGGGTTCTTTGTGTCCAAAGGATCTTAATATTACGAACTTTAAAGCATAAGCTTTACCGGAACTCTATTTTCAAACCGGCTCAGAACGAATCTCTTTAAGTTTTTCATTAAAAGTATTGAAAATGAGGCTGCTTATTTTAGCTTGCTATTAAAATGAACAATTTTTCTACTTTTGATAAAAATAGAATGTATGGTTAAGATACAATGCACAGGAGCTTCCCTGCACTCCCCCACACACCCTCCTCATTGAATGGACGGGTTTTTTTTATTTGTGTGACGTTTTTTTATTTGTGTACATAGCTTGCGTGAAAGGGAACCATAGAAAAAGAAATTGTATTGGGTAGGATGATTTGTTAATTTATTAGGAAAAAAACCTATCTGTCTTACGTTTGGCAGTTTGATGACACAGTATGATTATGCACAGCAAACTACCCATCGAACCAAATTGAAGGTTGAACCGCAATTAGTAATGTTTTATATTCAGAGGCATTTTAACTCGGAGACTTTAAAGTGTCGTATTTAGGTACTTCACTATATTACAGATGATATATTTTCTGGTCCTTTGGGATCAGTGTGCCCATTCTGAGTCGAGATGCTGACGCTAGCGCTGGGGGCATGGGTAGTGCCGCATTTTTACATTACCTTACATGACCAGACTCAGCTAAACCGAGTCTGCTATTTTCGGGGTTTTTTTTATATTGTTTTTAAGGTTCAGAGGATTCATCGTCACTGCAGCTGGTGTTAATTCTGTGTGACGGACGTAAAAAATCACTACTGGTATTATGGTCATGCTCACCATGCTTTGATTTGAACACTGAGTTTCCGCTGAAGCAGAAACTAAGGGTTATGGACAGCTTTGCATCATTAAACTACTGCACATGAAAAAGTATCAATTAAACCGAGCCCGCCGTTTTCGTTTCTCTGTTTGTTCCTTGCTTCCAGAGGATCTTGTTATATAAATGTTATATTTGTTATATTCTTATATAAATGGATTATATACTGCTCAAAACAAGTAAGAATTATTAAGATATTTAAGCAAGCAGAGTTTCGAAAAATAAGTAGACGAATATTAAACTGTTATAAATCATAACACAAATAAAATTAGAGACCTTCAATATGAATATTGATATGTTTAAGTTTGTCACGTGACCTACAGTAAATTAGAAGTAGACAAGGGATCTCCGAAATTTCGCACGAAATCAGCCCAGCAATGACTAAACCTTACTAAGACATATTAGACGTCGCGCACGATGTTCGTCGTAAAACGTTATATTATAATATTTACACTTGCCACTGACTTCCCATTGATAAACCGTATAGAGCAACTGGCTTCATACACCGATGAACGACAGTTGATCATGTGACGTTGTCGTCAAGTGACGTCTAAGGTAAACAAAGGTCTTGATTGGTCCACGTAACGTTCGATTGACGCCACGTTATGGCGACGGCTGTTTAACGTAATGGCCGAAATACGTCGTTTCTGTCTTTTCTTCGACGCATATTTTGCATATTCTACATTAAATTACCACGAAAACAGCACAGGAAGGGTCTAAAAATAAAGTGTAAATATAAGAATATAAATTTGATTTTTCAGCGTTCATCGTGTGAAGAAGCCAGTGGTCGTCGCTAAAATTCTACAAGAAGCGCTTCGCGCTTCATGCAATTTTAGCTCCGCCCACTGGCTTCATCACACGATGAACGCTGAAAAATCAAATTTCAATTCTTAAATGACGTCGTGGTTATTAGAAATTAAGCGCACAAAGAATATTCATTCGTTCGTTCGTTTATTTTATCAATCCTTTCAGTAATTCATTCATTCATTCATTTTCTCATTTATTCATATTCATTCAGTGACTCTTTGACTGACAGACTCGTATACAGTTGACTCTCGTAATCTCAAACACTGGTATAGCAAAGGCCCCTCTTACTACGGAGAGTATAGATCGGACATATTTCTCTGTGTTTTTTTTTTTTTCATTTTAACTCCGGATATCTCAAACTACTGGTACGAAAGTAAACTTCCTCGGACAAGACGATTAACTTCGAGATATCAGTATTTTGAGATGATCTTTGACTTTGAGATATTGAGAGGTGACTGTATTTATTGATTTTTTTTTAATTGTTGGTTCAATGTTTATAAAAATTAAATAAAGACAGATTTAACGCACATTTTACTTCACAGAGAAGATGAGTGTCTTGATATCGTCAGGCGTTTCTGCATATGTATACCGAACGGCAAGCATACACATATGCTCACTGAATGGAATGACTGTGCGTCATTAGAGCTAAAAGCGCGTTCCTGGGACATTTTATGAGAAATCAAAATGATATTCTTTATTTTTAAAATTTAAAGCGCAACACAGAAAGTTGCATATTTCTGTAATCTACGAACAATGTGCATTTCCTATAAACTTCGCTAATTCAATTATATTTGTTCAAAATTTGACAAATTAAGTTTTCTTAAAGAAGTTCATAAATCGAGACGCCGATTTTACGTCATGGGACAATTGCTGAGAAATTGAAACTGGCATCTTAAAAATATTATTCGACGAGCAGTCTTAACGAAATATATGTCACCATAAAGAGTAACAATTGTGCTTTTAAGATATATTTCAATCTTGACCATCCTCCTTTTCCTTTCGTGTTTATATGTGTTTGTTTATTACATCGGTGACATTTCTTCTGTAGATGGACATTTTCTATTTACAATTATACTTCAGATTTTCTCACCGTAAAAGACGCCCGTATGGAAAAAACAACAGAAATGGTCTTAAACGTATATTATGGTAAACATCTGTTAAAAAGTCGATATGTTCTCGTGCGTTTTATGCGGTTCATTTATCATTTTATGATTGGAGGTGGCCGAAAAATGTAACGATGGACATGCGATTTTGGACTGAAAATCGTATAGCTTTGCCGCCCCTCTTTAAAATGGTATATTTGCAATAATTAAAATTTACACAGTCATATTCTGCAAAGTTTTAGCTTCCATTTGATGTATAACACGAATGATTTCTGCTTAAAATAAAAGATTTCTTTTGCATATGACCCTCTGGAAGTGTCTAAAGTTCGAACATCGTGCGCGACGTCACACGCCTTATGCCTCAGTTTAAAAGATGCAAATACATTTTTCGTGCTGCTTTATCACAGGGTAAACGATACCATTATGTGGGGAATCGTCTCAGTGATGGTATCATTTGGGAGGACCATACACTTTAAATAACGCAATGAAGCCTACAAAAGTGGATGTTTTCAGTTTGGAAAATTATGCAGAATTTTAATATTCACAGAATCTGAGGGTCGAAAAGAATTTTATTCGCCGATGCGAAATTGAGGTGTAGACCCCATAGTCCTTTATGTTGCTCTAGGTCACGTGACCTGCTTTGACCTGCTCTGTTTTAGCTGAATATTATCACTTAAATAGTGCTCTATCAATATACAATCATAATATAACCCAGCCATTATTACTAATTTTTATACTGATTTCTATGCCATAATATCCCCTACTTTTTGTGAGCAGTATGTATATAACAATGGATATATATATTTGTGAGTGTTTCTCTCAAATTGATCACATTTTTTCATCAGTTTTGTCAAGCAGTGCCGGTTTGATGTGAGACAGGCTAAACCGTGATGATGACTTTTTTTCATCAATATCTTAATAATAAATAAAACATAGCCATACACGCACAAAATCACGCTTGCAGCTTACCACAACCGTCAAGTTGTTTGTTTGCTTATCTGCCCTTTAGCACGTAGCGGCCTGTAACAGCAGGGTTTTCAATTTATAACTGACTCTGTTAAGAGCATTAGACCATTGTTAAGCTCATTTTTCACAAAATACTTTGTCGTTTGCAAGTGAGTGACATGCAAGCAGAGACTTTTAGATATGTAGTGGTTTCAATTAAATTTCCCTTTTTACAGCTTAGATGTTCCTTGAATTTGGCTATGTCCATAAAACCCGTTTAGAGTTAATAAGAAAATCAGTCGTGTACGGATATGCAGTATTGCAAGGACATGCACACTTATAGTGTCGGAGGATGTGGACCCCCAAATCAGAATGCAAATGATATCGCATCTGTTATGGTGCGGCTCCATTGCACGATAGACATTGAAAGGGATCCATTATTCTTGGCGAAAAATCTGCAGACATACTTTGTTTAAGTCTTAAAATGCCTGTATAAAAAAAGACATACGTCTTTAAATAAGTCGGGCTAAGAAACACAGCATTACATTACGTGCGACCAGCAAGCATTCAAATCAGTTTGTACAGTTGTGCGGGCTGATCAAACTTTTGACTGCTTGTAGTTCAAGTATTTAGTTTTCGGCTAGCTTTCAACAAACCTTTGACATCGCCTTGCATCCTTGAACTGCTAATAAAGCCAGCCAAGTACAGTCAGCTACAGTAAGTAGCATATGAAACAATAATGAGCTCTTGGCTACAGATAATTGCAGTCGCAACGTTTCCTCTACGACTGGTAAACGCACAATTCCACATGGAAATTAAGACTTCAAGCTTCTGCGAATGGATAGCCAAAACTGAAATTCATCTGAGCCGCGACACGTCAAAACCAACATAGTGGCATGTGCGCCCAGCGAAGACTCAGATCAGCCTGGGCATGCGCCCAGTCTGATCAGAGTCTTTGCAGTGCGTTTAGAGGGTAGCAATGAGTCTAAGCTACCTTCATGCCGACAGCGAAGACTCTAATCAGACTGGGCGCATGCGCAGACTGATTTGATTCTTCACTGGGCGCACATGCCACTTTAATAGTTTTGTCGTGTCGTGGCTCATATATGTGTGCAAGATATACTAAAAACTCGGCTTTGTAAAGTATAAACTTGTGAAGTCGTAAAATCGAATTTTCGGTTTGGCTGGCCACTTTCAGGAATTTTATGACAACTGCTAATTCTTTTACTTCAAAGCACACTATGTAGACAAATATGCTATACATTCATACGAGTCGAAGACAGTCGATCAGTATTGCCCGCTTGAGATATCCAACAAGTTACTTTGGAAATGATTAGCCATTTCCTGATGCGGATATCTTTGTGACATTTGTTTCAAACAGTGTAACATAAAAATGTGCATTATAAAAGGGTATCCAAAATCCGAGGAGGCTCTGTATATAGACCTACTCTCTTGTTGAGGCACTCCAGCAAGTGGTTTTTAGTGGAACTTTTTTCTTAAAAGATGCTTAAATACCAAAATTTTAGGTTTTAAGATTTTTTAAGATTTTAATTTTACCTCACTGCAGCTGGTGTTGTGCCGTGTGGCGGCCGTAAAACGTCTCCCCGTACATCATCCATAGTGCAGAATATATTTTATTTACATCCTTTGAGATCAGAGGATAGATTCTGAGAAATCTAAAATTTGAGATCGATTTAGACTATTATTCTAGATCATCGTCTTTTATATTATTTGGATCCTTTTGAAACTAATCAGTCTTTCATTGAATCGACTGCCCAATTAAAATTAAGAAATTATAGTATGCCTTTTCTGGTCTCGTCACCAGATTTTGTCAGGGTCACTGACGAGGCTTTATTAGCCGAAACAACGTATTCTGGCCCATACTTCTACTTCTGTATGTATTCTCTGCTCTTGAAGGAACTTTTTAAGATTTTAATTTAACATACCCAAAACCATTTCTCGTAGCTAAATACTGACTTGCAGCATATTGCATGACCTCTTTTGTCTATTTTTATCATTTTTTTGTTTGGAGGTGGGTTTTCCAATAGTAAAAACATTCCTTCTGGTTTCCAGCCTTTGATGAGGTCCATTTTGATTTTAATAAAGCTGGGAACCACCCATTGTGACATCACAACAGAAATGATGTCATCACTAATCACCTGATCTGTTTTGGAATATGACCATTTCAGCAAAGGGTTGTTTGCAGTGTCAGCTACACTTGTGCGTCTTTTTGTTTTCCAAAAAGATATTACTTATGAAAATAACTGATATAAGATATAAGCATAAATTCTTCTGAACTGATTTCATGTTAATTTTATGTGAAATGGTAATTTTCAAGAATGTGCTTGAAACATGCCACCCCTACAGCAATAATGGTTATCTTGAGGCCGCCATTATGAAACTGAAAAAAATATATTGCAAGAGATTACTTTCCAAGCTTAAGAGCATGCCAATGAATTTCAAAAACTCTACTGGACAAATCTGACTACGAGAAATGGTAGTAAACTGAACCATGTAAGTGGAATTTGCTGTTTCTTTATCCTTCGAGTATAAACTTCGAAAAACCACTTGCTGGAGTGCCTCAACAAGAGAGTAGTGTACCTTTCCTTTTCCGGCCAGAGCGGTTACGGTGAATAGATACACCATCATGCTTTTCTTCTGAAATTATTTTTGTAACTTCTTGTTTGCTTCCTTTAGACGAAGCCTATCAAAAATGGGGGCTTGTCTTAAAGAAAACAGTTTGCACCTACAGGAAGCAATTTTGTTTCCTATGCGAGAAGCCCCAAATGATATGGGATGTTCTTTTTGGTAAGCGTTATCTTTGCAAGCCTGCGGAAAGGGTTTCCGTTCCCCTTAAGTTATCCAAAGACTTTCTGGCATGGATTGCTTTTCTTTTGTAGTCAGCAAGCATTACGCTATCAAAAGGTTTCGTCGAATAAAATCCATTTATCAAATAACACAGAACCATTTTTTCTAGATTTATTACAAATCATATCAACAAATAAATACAAGCAAAATAAATAATACAGAGATTTTATGAGCATTAACATCAAGTTCTTATTATCCCTGAGTAAGGTGCTATAGGAATTCTGATCTGTTGTTTATCTCAAAAATATGTACACCAATCGATGGTCACTACTTTATCAGTTACTTCCTACATTTGTATCAAACTTTAATGCCGAAAGTTTCTGTTTTCAGTTTATTTTTTATAATTTACAAAAAGACATCAAACCGAATCCTTTTACTACTTCATTCTCACATACACTTTCAAACACTTTTTTGTGACAAATAACAACTTAAGCACTGTTTGTTTTGTTCAGTCAAACGTTATTAACGTCTTTCCATTCAGTCTCTTATATACTGTAACCTATTTTTACATCGAAGAAAACTATCGGTTGAAAGACATGGGTGTAAAATCATTACTTCATCAATATGTTTCGATTACAAAAACTGGGTGACCAATATTTTGAATATCGTCATTGACTCATTTTAGAGTGCGCCAACAATTAACCAATTTTCAACAGTGCCCTCACCACCTTGAAAGTAGATCTTGAGTTTCGTTGTTGCAGCCGCTTACACAGTTGTTCAGCAAATCAGCTAGTTTAAGACACATTTAGGGGATACTACATAGTCTGACCCATGGTCCTTCTTCTGAATGTATTCTCTGCTCTTGAGGGAACTCTTTAGGATTTTAATTTTACTTCACTGCAGCTGGTGTTCTGCCGTGTGGCGGCCGTAAAGCGTCTCCCCGTACTTCATCCACAGTGCAGATTTTATTTTCGTCCTTTGAGATTAGAGGATATATTGTGAGAAATCTGAAATTTTAGATTGGTTTAGACTCTTATTTTAGATCATCGTCTTTTATATTATTTCGACCTTTTTTTATACTAGCCAGTCTTTGAATCGACTGCCCAATTAAAATTAAGAAATTTCAATATGTTTTTCTCTTGTTTCATCACCAAATATTGTCAGGGTCACTGATGAGGCTATATTAGCCGAAACTACTTAGTCTGGCCCATGCTCCTTCTTTTGAATATATTCTTTGCTCTTGAGGAAACTCTTTAAGATTTTAATTTCATAATTTGCAGTTATATTCCTTGCTTTAAGATCGGAATTCCGAGGGTTTTACTCGAAGAGATTTCAATTTTCTGACAACTGGTGAATTCCATCGGATTTCATGCTCTAAAACACATTTATGGGATCTCAACTTATTTTTTCAGTATGCCTTTTCGAAGTTGCTTATATACAATTGTAAACTGACATTTTGTCAAACTGACAAGTGTCAATACGCTCTGCAGCAACTACGCCGATAGATGGTAATTACAAGGATAGAGAAAAGCTATAAATATGCGTCCTTGAACATAATTTCAAATACACCTTACAGACTTATCAACTCATTTTTGCTCAAATCGATGAATAACGAATGATATGTACATAGTTAGGCATGCGCTGACAAAGCGAATGCATGATTTCGGTCCGGGATAACTGAATTACGACATAACATAAATAGTTCTGTCTGCAATTAAGCCACATACAATACTGAACAACAATACTACAAATATATAAGCCATGCATTTTGAATTAAAAACAAAACAACAACAAAAATAGTGAAAATATAAGAGATCAACAAGCCTTGTGTCACTTTCTCGTTTTTCATTACTGGTATTTGCACAACATTTTGGTATATTACTTCCCTTTTCTACAAGTGACAAGGAAAGCTTTTTTGATCACAACCTTTGCTCTTTCAGAGTCATATGAACTGCGACGTTTTTCTGGTACATAAAATTGTTTATGTCCAGGATAGTGCGTACACGTGCAATGTCTGTTCAAATCGAGCGTAGTTCATTAGCTTTATAAAATCAACAAGTCCCATGTCCCTATCAAATCGCACATGCTCTGATTTCTCTGCAAAACATGCATTTCAGTTGGCAAAGCTCGCATGATTCCGGCCCGGAATCATCCGAGCTTTGCCGATTGAGGTGCATTTTCGCGGATCAGTCTGAGCATGGGGACTTCGGATATGCACTAACGCATGCTTTTCTTTTACTTTTTTACGGAAATGCTCATTCAATAGTATCACAAAATGTCTCTGGCATAAAAACCAGTTAATGTCATTGTTAACAAATATTTGGCTTGTCTGATCTGAAATAGCTATATGTGACATGTGGTTCATCTTCGGTCTCTCGTTGGAAGAACGCTGTGCCTTTGTCACCATTGAATCTTGTAAATATACAATGATACCCCAGCTTACGGAGAGGCATGTATAAATGTCTTAAATACACTTCCTCAGCTATATGATTAACAGTTATAGAAGGAAGTTTCTCCTTGTCAACCGTTCTTTTAATGAATGGACCAAGTTTCTCTAAAACTTCTCCTTGTACACTGTTTGATATAACTTTTTCTAGACTGACTTTTAACTCATCACGTGTTTGGTTCACGTAAACGTTGTCAAACTCTTGGGCTCGGTCTGGAGCTGATTCTGGCTGCTCTTCATAACCGCTGGCTGATACCATAGCCTGAAAACAACAACTTAGACAGATACAGAGAATTCTGCAAAGTTCAATGGCCTGTATACAGTCACAACTACAGGTAAACTAATAATCTAATTCTTAGTGTTGCTAACAGGTATGAATCGAAAAAAATAGACAGATTCTGGCATTGTTTCATTCATAGAGATTGTAGGTATCATGGTTATTAGGTACAATTTTGTTCTTGTCTGGAAAATATCCAATAAAGCATAATTAATACTCAAGAAAGTGTTTATGTTTCAGCGTCTTATCGAAACACAGCAAGAATGCGCAAAAAAAGAATCGAAATGGCTACTATAATACATTCACGATCGTATTGGCGCTCGAAATCAAAGTAAATCGATTTCCATTATTGTTTTATTTTACATGCATATATACATACTTTCACAATAATTGCTTTCAGTAGCTGATGCTGCTTTACTGTACTAAATTTAGCATCGACAATAATTCGGTTAATGATCGCTTTTCCTATTTACTTTTGACTCGGCTCGTATATTGTTCCGCATCGACAGGTTTATTTACTACTATAGTAGTGGCACACTTTACGGACAACCTTAGTGAATGAACATATTGGAAAATGAATATTAATGCGGTAACTGAAGGAGCTGAGCAGCCTTCAATCACACAACGTTGATTCAGCACTGAATCAACGTTGATTGAATCAACGTTGATTCAGTGTTGATTCAAAGTAGTGGAATTAATCTTAAATATACCTAAACACATAAGCGAATGCCACAGCATAATATAGGCATATTCAGTCTGATTTTTAAAAGCAAATGTCATGGTATCAGTCTTTAGAGTTATATTATCGGCCTGAAATAAAATATGTAAAAAAATATGCATATGTGCTTCATTGCATTAATCAAACATCTAACATTAATAAGCTGATTTAGCTGAATCGTTTGTAAAAATCACGAGCACTCGTCCGAAAATTTGTAAATTGTTTTGGTTTAAACAATATTTTATTCAAAGATTTTATACATACATATAAATAGTACAGTGACGCAATACAGGATCTGACAGTATATCAAATGTCAGTCTGTCGTCTATCTCTCTGTAAAATATCAAGTCATCGAATACGAAATAAGAAAGTTACTATTTATCTCACTGCATCACAATGCTGATAATATTGTAGGATTAATAGTAACTTTCGTATTTCACATCCGATCAACTTGAAATTTTACAGAGAGATGGATAATAGCTTGACATTTGATGATATATGAAATATTTCCGTCGGGTGCCAGTGGTAAAATATATTTTGTTGAGTAAAAGATAACTCACCTGACTTGCAGCTCCTTTTGCCGATGTTAGCACAGCTTGTCGCGCGCCTTGGCACACTAATAACCTCCCAGCTACCGTCGATGTCATTTTCATCACCGACGCCATTTTCACTTCAAACCGTGAAAGTCTGCAGTTCTTCGAAATCTCAAATGAAAAGTGTCTTTAATAATATTCTGTATATGGCTTAGAATATTGTACACAGTTTATTGACAACGTCCTTTAACTATAGTCTCGTTTAGTCTCTATGTAATAAATAACACTTTTAAACGTATTGGCTTTCTTTATGTTTCTTATCGACTGACTGAATGAGTCGCTTTTATATACTGTATTTACGTGCATCGTAAGATAAATAAATATCAGTTATCATCGCTGCGCAAGAGTGGCCGGAAAACATCAATAGGCGAATGACGTCAGACCGACTTAGCCGGACAAAACTCATTTTACGTGAATTTGGGTGTGATTCAAGCGTATCCTTCCATGGTAGCTGAATCTTAGGAATTCATTCATAAATAGGGCAACATGATATTTTGCAACGGAAAATACGGTGTTCGAGTAAACAGATCGATATATACGTACGAAAACAAGGGGTCACATAACCGAATACTGGTCTGCAATGACGCGTGCAGCTTATCATATTATTGGTGGAAATCTGCACAAGTCGTCGTGCGACCCTGCACAATATCGTGCATCATAAGCGCTATCACAGGCTAATACAGAGGAAATGTAACAAGGTCGACATATCAAATATGCACTTTTAACTTACACAGTTTTACGACATTTTTAAAGGTTACTGCATACAATGCGTGGTATGACTGGATTTTTGAGATTTTAAGTATAAGTAAAAAACGCAAGACAGAAAGACAGAAACGATAAAATAAATAGCTTATTCATGTGGACATTTTTCAGTGTCCTTTGCCAAACAAAAACAATTAAAGTAGGACCAAGCAGACAAAAAATGGGCGCGGATATTTAAATTTAAATTATCTTTGCAAGCTTGAAATTTAGAGTCTCTGATTTTTCACCTAAATCTCATAACTATTGTTATCCAGGAGCCAAGGAATCCATACCTCGCACCTCCTGGCACCCATATCGTGTCTATGTCCAATGCGAGGAGGAGCGGCAGTAGTGAAGTGCACAACTTTCTCAGCTACATATACACTCATTTGACCTATTCCGGTGGATTCACCTATTCCGGTGTATCCTGTTTCTTTCTCTGCAACGAAACAAGCTAGAAGCGAAATGATTTTTAGGTAATTACTTTCAATATTTATTTGTCAAACCCACATATAGTAAGGATCTCATTTATCAATCAAAGATACTGAAAACTGAGTTTAAAAGTGGCTGGTAATGCATATTTAACAAGAAAAATGACAGATGTTTTCAGGCCAACTGTGAAAATATGGTCGGACAATATTTGTGTAAACAAATATGTCGTAAACCTATATGTGTGTCGATTGCTCATTTTACTAGCTATCTAAACCGATAAATATCAAAATGAAATAAAATCAGTTACTTAGGTTTATTGAAATTTTAATTTATTAGCTCATTTAGCCTATTCCGGCGGATAGTATATTTGGGGAATGTCTCTGAGTTCTAAAATCCATATTAGTGCTGCATTCACGTCATGCAATTTGAATATGCAAGTAAAACTCCATAAGGCTTTATTTTGAATTGTCATTTATCATAGAATCCTTGATAAAAATATCAAACATTGTACTTACGAGCACTGAATCACCGAAATAATTTTTCAGTGAAGCCGTGTGCAAAATCAGATGTTTTAAATAATCAATTATGTCAAATAAACATTTGTTTGCATAAAATCATCTTTCACCGAGCTAGTAATAATCCGACAGTTAACTTTTGGGGCGCCCCTCGGCGGTTCTTTCGATATATTGTAAAAAATTTACAGATCCACCGGAATAAAAGAAGGTGCGTCGAAATAGGATAAAAGACAACGTCTGGTTGTCGTCAGATTTACCTATCTTCCTCAAATAGTTTGTGAACCCAAACAAAGTGCCTCAAACAGGAGGCTTTTATTTATTTAATGACACAAATAAATTAAAAAATGACAGTGTATTTAGACTGTAGCGCACGGTCGACTAAAACATGCGTCGGAATAGGTCAAATGACTGTACTGGGGTCGGAAGATTGATCCCCCGCTTCTCCGATCTTTCGGACGAGACTTTAAACCGAGGTCTGTATGACCAAGCTGTTTGTGGGACTCACTGGCTCCCATTCGAGGAGAAAAGCGACTTTTTGTATTGTGCGTACCCTGAATAGCGTCGATAAATTGATAGGCATACATTGATTGCTTCAGAATATTGATCTGGGACTATACCGTAAAAATGTGGCTGATCGTTGATATTCGAGGTATGCGGTAAAATTCCAGCACTTTTTAAAGTACATACGTACCAACCAGACTGTCTATTTCATCATACGGAAGTTTTATTTCCGCCGTATACTATAATCAATATTATGTCTGAGTGATGAATGATAAAACAGCTATAGCTGATCATGCAAGTTTGTATGTGAACGGTGCTGTGTAGATAGTGTGTGTCCGGGATATGATAGAACTGAAGAGTAAAACAAAGAAATCTGGCACTGTCTGTATTCACAAAAATAAAATGGCCTCTATGTTTTACAAGAGCACGGGATCCTCTTTCCTTCTTTCTTTAAAATGTCTCCTTGTCCCAATGGCCTTAAATAAGTTTCTACCTCAGGAATGGCTAAATTTACAAGGCGCACACTTTCCTTTGATAACGTGTGAGCATGCTGATGTACGCAAAACTCGAAAATATCTGGCCTCCCTCCACTGGCTGAAAACATTTGGTGCGAATCCCCGGAGGAAACTCGACGTTTTTCTTCTTGATGCCATGTCTTACATTGAGCTGTCAATGGGCGATTGAATAAAAAACAACACATATTAAGGTTCGAGGACGTTTTATCTTAGAGAGGCTCCAACAAATGTGTTTGCGTCTTACAGCGAGAAACAAAGCATAAAATAAATGCTGAAAGAATATCCTTCAGAAGCAAGAAACGCATTTATTCGACCCATTCTATTCTACCACAGGAACGCATCAGAATAACGAAAGTTTGGAGTTTATTTTCTACCCAACAAGGGATTTCAAGAAGACAGAGCAACCACTAGCAAGTACGATATTTGTCCGTCGTCTTTCCCTGATAATGACGCCTGGGTTCGAGGTACTCGAGAATATTCTCAAACTCAAAATAAAGCACACTGATTGGCTGCTTCCGAGCAAGTGCTCGGAAGCAGCCAATCAGTGTGCACTTGCTCGGAAGCAGCCAATCAGTGTTCTTTATTTTGAGTTTGAGAATGTACTCAAGTTTTATAACCTCGGGGCCTGGAATATTCATAAACATTACTCTGACTAGTGATATCAAAAAAGTCAGTTTGCCCATCTCCTTATAGCTGCGTTGGCTGCCTGTATATGTTGAAGGTTTATTTCATCTCTCCTACAGCACTGCAGTCGTCCATAAAGGTTACAGAGTACTTCAGTCACAGCAGATAATCTGAAATAAATAAATTTAAAAGTGAAATAAAAATAGCTGCCTCTTTTCCATTATGTGTATCCTCGAGAGGTACTATAACTGTGCATCAGTGCCCCTAGCTCTGGCTTCTGTGGAACTGTATTCTAGCATTTCGTGTTGGCTGCTCAAAGAACTGCATTATTTATTTATTTATTTTTATAATATTTCATTTCACGCTTGTGTTAGGCGATGATAAAAATGCATAAAATGGTCAAGACTCTGTTAGAAGTTCCTGAATGGTTCTGTTTTCTCACGGAAAACACAGCATGATGTCTAAGATTAAAATTCGTTTTGTTTATTTACAGTATCAGTTTGACAATGAAAACACGCGTTAACTATATGTTCAGGACCACGGAGAATCTTGTGGGTGTTTTAAATGTTTAGCAAATATACTGCTAAAAAGTAAGGATATTAAGACATTTAAGAAAGCAGAATAGATGAATATTAAACTACTGTATTCATAAAACAAATATTCATAGAAACTTTTGATATGAATATTGATACCTTTAAGTTTGTCACGTGACCTAGAGTAAATTGGATGTAGACAAGGAGTCGATACCCATATTTCGCTCGAATCCAGCACAGCAATGACATATCATTTCCATGCAAACTTTATTGAGACAGACGCCTAATGCTGCAGTTAACAAGATACAGATACTTTTTCCATGCGGTATTATCAAAAGGACGGAACGACAGGCGTAAACGATACCATTGACTATTGAATTGTCTCACTGATAATAACATTTACAATCATGGACCCTACACCTTAAATAACACAATAAATGTTTTCAATTTGGAAAATTATGAAGAACTTAAATATTCACAAAACTTAGGATTCAAAATATTTTTTTTCGCGCGATGCGAAATTGAGGTGTAGACCCCATAGTCCTTTAAGTGTTGCTCTAGGTCACGTAACCTGCTGTGACTGTTTCTGTTTTAGCTGAATATTGTCACTTGATTAGTGTTCTATCAATATACAATGATAATCTAACCCAGCCATTACTATTAATTTTTGTACTCGCTTCTATGTCATAATATCCCCTACTTTTTGTGAGCAGTATATTTCCAGCATATACAGTCCAATCATGTTTTTTTTATTATATTCGAACCAAATCAAATGAGTGGTGGCTGATTTTTTCCTTGAATTTCAGTTGAACAACTGTACTGTTTGAGTTTATTTCAGAAAGTATTTTCAGTTTTTCGAAACCTAATGATAGCAGCCGAGTTAAAGTTACTCTTTAAAAAAATAAAAACAGAAGGACCTGAAACGTTTCAGTGGGCGTTATGGACTTGTTGATTTCACCGTGTTGCAAAAGCTGTTGTTAGTTTTCAGCTTCGACAAACTCTTCGAAAGCTGGTGCACACCACGTATATTCTTCTTTATATGACGTCAGTTTCTAGCATATAAAAAAACCTATCTCATCATTGCCTTGCCCGTCAATATAGGTCGATAGACCAATTTGATGTAGTGCTCTACATTTATGCCAAGTTTGTATCGGTTTTCATATCAGGAGACATCTAGTTATTGGTCAGTTCTTAAATCTCTGTTTTCATCGGTCACAATGCACCACATCCCCAAGTCTGGTGCCCTGTCCAGAATACTACCGTTGTTCTATAAACGGAAACCTCGATAAACGTCGGGAACCAAGATACACACCTACCGGAAAATCTCTGGTTTTCTTTGGTCACTATGCACCACACCACCAAAATGCGGCCCACAGAATAACCGAAACGCACGAAACACCGGATGGAACCTGAATTTACCGAAACGCACTTAAGATATTACTTTTCCTTTGCCTCTAGGACAGACTGTGCCGGCCGTGCATAGCTGCAAAAGCTGGTTCTTAAATTTATCAGGCAGCAACGTGAAGCATGAAAGCCGATCTTCGTCAAGATTAATTGTTCATGAGAAATGGATATGCCACACTTTCCAGCATTTTTTGTGATTGCATTGCTTACATGCAGAGGACAAAATTACGTCACAAGAATAATTGCAGTGGCAATCCTAAATAGAACAAATCACAGCAATGCACCAAGCTATGTTTAGTTGGTTGTACCGGGTTTCTGTTTAAAAATGCTCTGGCTTCTGGAGGAGCAGAACCCAGACCCCTTTTAAAACATTACTTACACATCTAGTTTATGTCCACTACATTATTCAGAGAGATTTAATATACCTGTATAATTCAAATGTGTTCAAATATTCTCCTTTTACTTGGCTGGGTTTACAAGCTGTTAATATTTTAGGTATTTTCGGTATTTAGATGTAGGCCATATAAAACTTTTAAGTCTTTGGTTTTGACATATGAGATTGAATAAGTTTTGGCATATAGAGGCCTAGATTTCTTTATGATTTATGGCATAAAAGCCAGACATTTTTGCTCATGACTTATGAAGACCGCTCCCTCCCCTCTCAAAGGATTCCAAGTATGTTTTTTTGGTCCGGCTATTGGCCATCAAAGATTTAAAAATAGCTGATTTTTAATCTATCTATCTATCTATCTTCCGTTACGTCTTAACCCCCGAGGGGGACAACAGACGGGTTCCGGCGAACCAAGTGCTGAAGGGGGTTAGCTGGAACAAATGTATAGGAAAGTGTGTGAAATGAGTTTGTACAGTGCGATAAAGAGTGTTAGTATAGTTAAAAGATAAAAACAGAATTTGGTGTTTAGGGAGAGACATGGATTACCTGGCAGACAGCACTGCTAAACTGCACCAAGGTAGGAAGGACCGGTATGTAGGGTGGGAGGGCATTCCAATGGATAGTCCTAGGGAAGAATGTGAACCTGTAGTAGTCTTTATAAGTTGGGATTTGTCGATATGAAAGTGGATGAATATGTCTTGACTGTCTAGTGTTGCGAACAAGGTACTCAGATGCAGGAATGGCAACAAGGTCATATGTGACCTTGTACATCATTATGAGACGGCAATCTATACGTCGTTGGTCTAGGGGGCGCCGATTTAGGTCTTTCAACATAGCAGCGACGCTGGATGTGTAGTTATAATCTTCTTTTCTTGTTCCTCATCTTTGCAGAACAATGATGCTTATCTTCTGGTACTTCTGGTGCTTCAAAAAATAAGCGTATACAGTAAAGTAAGACGACAGTTACATCATTTTCAAGACGTAAAACAATAGTAAGATTGTCTGAACTTAGCTCTGAATCGACATCAAACTGTAGCGCCAGTTATTTATCGAACAATAAAATAGTTTATAGAATCACGAAAACCGCAAATGAGACTCGCCTTTTTTAATCAGAAGAAAGTGCTGTAAGGATGGTGAAGATTTGTTGAACATCTTAGTGCAACTGGAATTTCATCATTTAGTATGGCGGATGACGCAATATGCAACGAGCAACATAGGTTAATTAGAGCATAATGGGGCTCATGTTTTGTCGAGAATCCGTTCAGGTGCACAACTCAAGATCTCAGTATAATGGCTGCTTGGATCTTTCTGCAAACCTTCTTATTGTTTATATGGCCCTTGTACGATATGTTCAGTGACCTTCGGTAGCATCCCGTGCTCTTTCTCTAACTCTGCTGTCAAGGTACATGACTCATAGGTATACAGAAACAAGAGGGACAAGAAGCCCTGAATCGCTCACCTGAGCAAAAATGAAAATTGTCAAACTAGGGTCATCATTTGTTCAAACCTGATACATGTAGTTTGAAACTGTCAAAATATGAGAGACATTGGTTAAAGGTCAAAGAATGATCCATTTAGTCATTAAGTTGTCAGACTGCATTTATCAAAATTTGCACCAAAATCTTCTTTAATTTCCATTAACTCTTAATTGTTAAAGCATTTTCCCATATAAAAACAGCAGAAAGCAAATCTGACCTTGCCGTACAAAAGTCAGGGTCAACCCATGGTCATCATTTAAATGATCTCCAATACTCAATGCTAAATACCAAGTTTCAAGGCAATCGATCCGTTGATTCTAAAGAAGAGGATATTTAAGGCTTTTTACAATATATGGGTATGGCCGCCATGTTGGTCATGTGACCTGGACCGACTGCGCAAATTTTCCTTCGCTTGACCCCTATCATACCAAATTTCAAGCATCTGAGCCAAGTGGTTCTCAAGAAGAAGATTTTGAATATTTTCCTATGTATTTCTATGGTTCAAACCCAGGACCCCCTGGGGTGAAGCCAGTTTGGACCCTTGGGCCACCATTTGAATAAACATGGTAAATAACCATTAGGCAGTGCTACATACCAAGCTTCAAGCATCTGAGCTTAGCAGTTCTATAGAAGAAGATTTTTAAGTGTATTTTATTTTTGAACCCGAGACCCCCTGCCTCAGGGTCATGTTGGACTCTGTGACCACCATTTGAACAAACTGGGTAACGGTCCATCAGGCAATGCTTCATACCAAATTTCAAGCATCAGAGCCTAGTGGTTATGAAGATTTTTGACTATTTTTCTATGTATTTCTATGGTTCAAACCCAGGACTCCCTGCCGTGGGGCTATTTGAACAACCTTAGTAAAGGACCACTAGCCAATGCTTGATACCAAGTTTCCAGCATCTGAGCCATGTGGTTCTGAAGAAGATTTTTAAATATAATATTTTTCTATGTAGTTCTATGGTTCATACACAGGCTTTCATTGGGCAGGACCATTATGGACCCTGGGGCCACCATTTGATATACTTTGAAGACCATCAGACAATGCTTCATAGCAAATTTTAAGCATCTGAGCCTTGCGGTTTTGAAAAAGCAGATTTTTTATTATTTTTCTCTGTATTTCTATTGTTCGTACCTAGGACTCCCTGCCGCGGGGCCATTTTGGGCCCTGGGGCCACCAATTGAACAAATTTGGTAAAGGACCACTAGGTTATGCTACATATCAAATTTCAAGCATTTGAGCCAAGTGGTTCTGAAGAAGATTTTTTAATATTTTTCTATGTATTTCTAAGATTCAAACTCAGGACTCCCTGTCGCGGGGCCATTTTGGGCCCTGGGACCACCATTTGAATAAACTTGGTATTTAGGCAATACTAAATACCAAATTTCAAGCATCTGACCCTTGCAGTGATGAAGAAGAAGATTTTTTAATCTTTTTCAATGTATTTCGATGGCTCAAACCTAGGACTCCCTGACCCCGGGCCATTTTGAGCCCTGGGGCCACCATTTGAACAAATTTGGTAAAGGACTACTAGGCAATGCTACATATCATATTTCAAGCATCTTAGCTTTGTTGTTCTGAAGAAGAAGATTTTTAAACATTTTTTACTATGTGTTTCGATGTTTCAAACCCAGGACGCCATTGGGCAGGGCCATTATAGACCCTGGGGCCACCATTTGAACAAACTTGGTAGAAGTCCACCAGACAATGCTGCAAAGCAAATTTCAAGCATCTGAGCCTTGCGGTTCAGAAAATAGAAGATTCTTGACTATTTTTCTATGTAATTCTATTGTTCGAACCTAGGACTCCCTGCCGCGGGGCCATTTGGGGCTGGGGCCACCATTTGAAGACACTTAATAAAGAACCACTAGGCAACGCTACATACCAAATTTCAAGCATCTGAGCCAAGTGGTTCTCAAGAAGAAGACTTTTTGATGTTTTCTATATATTTCTATGGTTCAAACCCAGGACTCCCTGCCGCGGGGCTATTTTGGGCCCTTGGGTCACATTTGGATAAACTTGGTAAAGGACCACTAGGCAATGCTCAATACCAAATTTTAAGCATCTGAGCCTTGCGGTTCTGAAGAATAAGATTTTTACTTTTTTTTCTATGTATTTCTATGGCTCAAACCTAGGACTCCCCGCCCCGGAGCCATTTTTGATCCTGGGGCCACCGTTGGAACAAACTTGGTAAAGAACCACTAGGCAATGCTACATAACTTCAAGTATCTGAGCCTTGTGGTTCTGAAGAAGAAATTTTTTTAATATACTTGGTAAAGAACCCCTAGGTAATGCTACATACCAAATTTCAAGCATCTGAGCTATGCAGTTCTGGAGAAGAAGATTTTTTAGTATATTTTATTTTTGAACCCAAGACCCCCATCCCCATCCGCAGGGTCACTATTTGAACAAATTTGGTAGAGGTCCACTACACAATGCTTCATACCAAATATCAATGCCCTAAGCCTAGCGGTTTCAGAGAATATGTCATTTAAAGCAAATTGTTGACGCCGCACGACGCACGACGGACACTGAGTGATCATAATAGCTCACCTTGAGCCTATGGCTCAGGTGGGCTAAAAATGGAAATGACAAGGGAGCGCACAAGTTTCACCTTTGATCCAAGAGATATGTTGTTATCATTCCAAATTCGCTACAGCTTTATAAGACTTGAAGTGGTTTGTACAATCCTTGAGAGAACCTCCTGTTTAGAGCCGTCATCTGAGACAATTGCTACAACTTGTACAAGGTACTTGGAGCTTGTAAGTGTTCCAAGCTTGTATCCTTTAACTTTGATCTCCCTCTGGATGCGATTGGCGCTAGTTGTCATTAGCATGGTCTTCTCAGCACTGATCTCCATTTTATACCTTCTGCAGGTTCAAATAGAGCACAAATCTAGAAATATAGAAAAGAAATGTAAAATATATAATAGAAATGAAACAATTTAGAATAGAAATCAAATGAGATTGAAATTAATTATGAATATATCAAATATAAGTCACTAAGTACAGAATGTAAATGTCGAAATATAGGATTCAAATGAAGGAATATACAATAGTAATGAAATAATATAGGATAAATGACCAAAAGCTTAATACAGATATGAAAATATTAAATGCAAATCACAATTGTACAATACAAATATAGTAATTTAGAATATAAATGAAAAATATGGAAAATAAACGAAAGTCAATGAATAGTAATAAAACAATCTAGCATTCAAACCATTATTTATTAAATAGAAACAGAACTTATACAATAGAAATGAACAGGTATTGAATACAAATGATCGATTATAGAATTGAAACAAAAATATACAATAGAAATGAACAGAGATGAAAGTATAATACAAATGAAAGAAAATCAAATACAGATATAAAAATATCGAATAATGCAACGTTTGACATGCCATAGATCGTCGGCTTGGAGAAGGACAGACGCATGATACATAATAGCACATTTTCTTCACAAGCATTAGTCTAGTAAATGTAGCATCCCATGAAAGCATCTTAAGGTCACGTTATGCAAGGCTTTGTGCTTGAAAGTATAAGAAATTGAGACAAATTAACTTAAACGCCCGACCCACGCTGACATAAAACGATGGTCGTATAATAATAAAATAACTCAAGATTATTAAAAAGAGTGTTAACAATTAAAACCAGAGGACCATTGGTCCTGTAGCTCACCTAAGTCCATTCATACTCAGCACTCTAGGGTAAGTAACTCTAAGGCCAATTGTACATTATGGTCCAATTTCGAATGCGTCTGAGATTTTATGCTTGCCAACTGCATTTCCATATCATAGAGGCCAATAGCAACGGAAAAGTGCACTTTTTCAGCTTTTCACATTCAAAAGCTTTACAGACAAAATTTCACCTTGGGGTAAAATAGGTCAAGGTCATTTCAAGGTCATCGTTTATATACATTTTAAAGTACTACAGTCCCAGATGCTGTATACCAAGTCTCAAAGCAATCTGCTCTGTGGTTCTGAGGAGAAGATTTTTTAAAGTTTTTATCATATATGGGCATGGTGGCCATCTTGGTCATGTGACCTTGACCAAATATATAAGCTTTTTTCCCCTTTGCCAGAAGGCTGCATATGAAATTTAATTGGTATCGGAGGAGCAGTCCTTTGAAAATGCTGACACACAACGGACAAGTGACCTTTGGCCAAGGTCACTAAATAGCCTTGACCTGAAGTACTAATAGTGGTTGAAGTTGACTGCATTTTCATATTACAGAGCACAATAGCAACAGAAAAAATGCACTTTTTAGCTTTTCCCATTCAAAAGCCTCAAGGGCCAAATTTCACCTTGCCATAAAATAGGTCAAGGTCAATCCAAGGCCATCATTTATTTAAACTTTGTAGTACTAGAGTCCCAGATGCTACATATAAAATTTCAAGGAAATCGGCTTAGTGGTTCTGGAGAAGAAGATTTTTAAGGTTTTTACCATATAGGGGCATGTCGGCCATCTTGGTCATGTGATCGGGACCAAATTTATAAACTTTCGTTTCCCCATCCTGTAAAAGCTTCATATAAAATTTGGTTTCAATGGGCCACATGGTTTCTGATGTGGACTTTGGTAACGATGACGGACAACGGAGGTCTGTCTATACTGTAAGCTTACATTTGAGCCGACGGCTCAGGTAGGCTAATAAATAAGAATGCTCAGGAAAGGCCACAGTCACATAACACAGCCAAATACTCGGAAAGAAACAAAAGGAAGAAATGCAAATGACAAAGTGGATCAGTATCGTTTCGATAATAGACGTACTCATTCCAGTACCTCAACAAAAATCAAAATTGATAAAAGATGCATGAAACAAGTAAACATCAATTTTACCTATTTTCTATTTAAACCACAGATCAAAAACAGAAGCCAAAGTTGGCAGCTAGACAGTGACCACAGTGCTAGAAGTACATTATAAGGGATCCGCATCGGTAAAAGTTTCCGCCTTGAACAGACAGGAGGCCTTAAACTAGTGTTATGCGTACAGCTCCCACTCCCTTCAGATGTGCTCCAGAAGCAAGGTCTTCGATCTGAATAGGGGCTTCCTAACTCATCAGAAAGATATAACGTACAGTAAAACATAAAATTTTCAAAGTAGATGAAGTGATAGTTAAAGACCCGCTGTTTTGTTTAAACAATATCTATTTAACATATAGATATACAGACTAATAACAATCAGGTTTTGTTGGTTGCTGAAGGCTTATTCGTAGGAAGAACCTCCTGGAGCACGCTCTTTTTGCTGTAAAATTTGCAGTATATATTGCGTGGTCGTCAAATTCTCTCATCTTAAATTCACTGATAATTTTTTCCTAATGAACTGCGACACGACAAAACCAACAAAGTGGTTGTTTATTTTCTCGTGTCGTGGCTAAAATGTTACTTACAAGTTCGTCTCGTCATGGTAATTGTGGTCGAATTAGTGGTTTCTTTTGCTTTGTCTTCGGATAGCACTGCGTCCTCAACTTTGCTTAATTATTGATTGTCGGCTTTCTGTTGGTCTTTGACATTTTGTTCAACATCGTGACCATCTGCTGGGGAAAAAACTGTCCTCTTGGCTTGTCGCTTGTCTTGTTTTGCTTTGTGTACAGTCATTCATGTTTTCCTTTTTCATTTTGGTGCTGTCGACCGATCCGGTGCTTTACAAAATGGCTGAAGACCGAGAATTCGGCAGAAAGCAATACCACTAACGGTAAATGATACTATTGTTAATGACTGTCGACCGACCTGCTATTGCTGTCGATTTTTCTCGGTCGACAGCCACTTATGTATGTATGGCAATGACTGGCTTGGTCGACAGCACAGATTAGGAAGCCATGAGGGCAGGATCTCGAAATAGATTGTGTCCGTTTCCTGGTCATTGCCTTCTGGTCTACTTTGCAAAAAGCGTAGATCCCAATTAGCCACCTCATTTAGATATATCCGTTTACCCGATTTTATATGATATAGGTTTGATGAAACTCTCTCTCTCTCTCTCTCTCTCTCTCTCTCTCTCTCTCTGTGAAATTTCGCGACGCAAATTCTGTCACTTTACTAATTGTGAAGCGCTATAAATAATATAGTCTCATTAGAATCAATAGATTGTTGTATTGGTGTGAACAGGGAATACCCTTATCGCGCGAAGGCACAGGCTAATATGAGTTTTCCCTGTTCGCATATGCTGCAAGGCGCCTTCAAACGTGAAACAGCTCAAATTAAACCTCTTCCGACGAGCATTGACTAACACGACATTTTGAAGTTTGTATACGAAACTCAAATAATGTCAACTTAAAAAACGCCAGTTACAGTAGAGTTTTATTTTTTAAGGGGTACAAGTTTGAAGGAATGACTATGTTACAGGTTTTAGGGTCGGAAGTTTTGATCGGCCCACGTTAGCTATTGATTTGTAGGATGGGCAATAATAACTTGATTCAGACAATTTATTAAAGGTTTTCAAATACCAAGTGTTACGTTTATGATCAAAAACAGCTCTTTTGGTATAAAGCTGCACGCCTGCAGATAACTGAAATAGCATCTGAAGATCAATAGGACGAATTCTCTGGAAAATTACAGAGCCTTGATTCTTCTAGATCAAGTTAGTATGTGCTGCGGATCTTGTACATCTCTGGTCAAAAACATTTGAATGCATTGCTTTACTGAAATATCCATTGTTTCTTTTCACTTAGACCAACGGTCTGCCATGTCGATGGCACTGTGCATTTTTTTTTTTTCTTCTTCTTCTTCTTCTTTCATCATTTTATTAATTGTACACAATTCCTCTGCTCCTTCATTACTGATAACCATAATCACCACCCTCAGAGTCAGAGGGTAATGAAATGCATTTTCTCCTTAAAAATGGGGATAGTGCATGTATTTCGATTTTTGATTTTCAACATTTCTGGCTTAATTAATTAGTCGTGCCCTATATGTCTTGAATAGAATCATTGTAATTATATTAACTTTCAAACTGCTAAAGCTGCTGGGCTGATGTAATTTGGTCTATGTTTTACCTTTTTGTAAGCCTAGTAATAGGCCTAAAAGGCATAATCATGCAGCTTATCTCAGTATTTCTCTAGAAACTAAAGAGGACACATCTCCTGTAGGTCATAAAATTCCAATGCCTGTTCTGATTGTTTGATGCTTGTGTGATTTACCTGGGAAACGATTGACAATCTTAACAATTTAGTGACCACATAGCATTGGGCCCTAGGATCAGTTGTTCTCAGTAAAACAGTAACTACACAAAAGCTCCGCCCAGAATCCTTTGTCGGGTGCTTTCAAAGGCCAACATGCTTTACCGAAGAAACTGCTCTTATAGAAATGTATATACTACAAAATTTTCATACTACAAAATCCATGTCTGCAACAAGAATTATCTAAAATCATAATAATGAGCCGCAACACGACAAAATCAACGACGTGGCATGTGCGCATGTGGCAGTCGCCCAGTCTGATCAAAATCTTCGCTGCCCCCCTTGGAGCTAGCTTAGACCCTTAGCTACCATCAAAGCACAAAGCGAAGACTCTGATCAGAGTGGGGGATACCCAGGCTGAGTTGAGAGTGAGTGAGTGAACTCGGGTTTAACGTCTTACCAACAACGAGGTCATATGGAGACGAGACCTCGGTTTAAAGTCTCATCCGAAAGATCGGAGAAGCGGGAGATCGATCTTGCGACCCCTGGATTGGTAGTCCGGAGTGTTATCCACTACACTACTATAGTCGCTCCTGGCTGGGTTGTGTCTTCGCTGGGCGCGCATGCTACTTTGTTGGTTTTGTCGTGTCCCGGCTCAAATCTGTCTGCATATCAAGGCAGTCTGATTAGTTGTTCATTTTTTTGTTCATAAGGTTTCTGTGGAAACAGAGAGAAACATGGTGAAAACTGATCTGGTTTAAATATTTGCTGTTCTTGCATCAGAAGATATACACCTGCATGAATAGTTGATTGCTGGCATGGTCAAATGATGCAAAATCCATGGTACAATCATGCTGTTATGCTTTTATCCTTTGCACGCATATATATTCCGGAACTCAACATTTTTTTCATGTGTGTGTGTGTGTGTGTGTGTGTGTGTGTGTGTGTGTGTTTGTGAATTATACTAAGTTCATTCATGTCATAAGTTCTGGACCGAAATTTGTGAGGTCTGATGAGCTTTTAAGTGTTCAACTTTCAAGTGAAATTTTATTAACTTCACAAAGACTGTTATAGTGTTCCCAAGTTAGTCTAAGCAGGTTTGAAACCTTGTTTTGGACTTTTTTTTACAAGGATCTTGCAAAATTTATATTTCTTTACTGAAGCATTGTATCAACAAACCTTCAGAGTATTCCCCCCTTTACCGAAACGCATTTTTGTAACATTGTCCAGTCAGGCTATGCATTTAAATGGACTTCTCGGTATCTGTCGGAGACAATGAAATATAGCGCTGCCAAGAGAATGCCTGGAATTATATGTCTTCCCAAAAAGCATTTTAAGCCTTGGAAATGCAAATAAGTCACATGGACTCAGGTCTAGTACGGTGGATGGTTTACATGAATGTTTTTCAGACGCCAAGAAAGCATCGATATCCTCGCACTTATGGGAGGAGGCGTTGTCATGAATCAGATGGATCATTGACTATTCTTTACTTGGACACTTCAAGCAATAAAGCTTTTTCACAGAGTTCTTATAGAAGTGTGACCAGACAGACGTAGCCTGAACGGCTAGCCCACTAGAATCAAAGAAAACTTTATAGAGCATATTCTGTGTACTGATACTGTTCTTTTGGCATTACATACCCGCACTTCATCTTTTATCGTTTCCATTGCTTGTTGTTAGTCGTTTCCTGTGGCTTCAACATGTGTACCCAGATCTAGTTGTTAGCAAATTAGAAATGACCATGCTGGTACAATTTATGTATGTTTTCGGAAGTTTTCGGGCACATTTGAGGCATTCCTTCTTTTGCTCGCTAGAGAGCAAATGAGGAACCCTGCAAATGCTGCCTTCCGATATACCAGTCCTACCAGCTACATGTATATCTTTTACCGATAATTAGGCATCCTGTTCTACCACAGCCTCTACAGCAGCAATGTTTGCCACTGTAATATATTTTTCATGCCTACTAAGGCATCATCTGTAAAAGAACGTTTCAGGTTTTTTTTCAAAGCTTAAATCCACCTTAATCTTAATATTGTGCGCATGGAAGTAGACTGAGGTAAAAATGCGACAGTTTAGAAAATACTCTGCTTTGCAAGCACAGTCCGGCATTTTATTTAGCCACAATTTTCAGATTTTTGCCAGTCTTAGAAATTGACATGATCACCGATCAGTATATGACTGCATCTAATTCAAAATGAAATAACCTCGGTCTTTTTAAAAGCAATTTGCACAAAATAAACGGGAACTGCAGTGAAGCATTTTAAAATAACATATTATGCCTGATTGAAAACTACAGACTCCCATTAGAAAACCGAACATTTTACAGGACCCTCGAAGTATGCAGTTCTTATATAATACTTCTTAAAATTGGAATGAGTACCTTTAAAGAACTAAAAAAAGATCTGCATATTGCTAAAATTACACGTAAATTTGATAATCTTATGAGCGTTAACTCCAGATTAGAAACATGCTAACTAATAGGCCCCGCCTTCCAGGAATGACATAGATATGGCAAGGACACGAAATCATGACTGTGACTAAACCTTCAACTCTGTGAGACAGGAGGCTAGAGTTACTTTTCTTGCACTCTGCACACCCTGAGACTATGGTAAGTATGCAAGGTTTGATGAAAATATTTCCCTGGATAACACAGATATGGCAGACATAAAATCATGACTGTGATTAAAACAAGCACCACAACTTTGACAGGCAGGAAGCTAGAGGTACTGTCCTGGCTCTCTGCACACCCTCAGGTTATGATGAGCAAGTATGTAAGGTTTAATGAAAATATTTCCAAGGGCCTAGACACAAAATCATGACGGATGGACAGCTAGATAGACACGGTGATACTTATAGGGCCTCCACAGACTTTGTCTGGCAGGGCCCTAATAAGCAAATTCAGTCAATGGTTTTATCTGACTTAGTGGCACCTGGCATGTACGTTTGTAATAATTTATTTGATATCAGATATCCTTTCTTTATTGCCTTTGAATGGACGCATGTATTTTCTTTAACATTTGTGTCTCATCCTTTTATGCACTCTTTATTTTCTTTCATCTCCAAAGGTAAAACACCTATGGTCATCTTTCTCAATATTTACCCCACATCCCTTTCCCCATCCGCCAGAGTGGTCGGAAGTGGTCGGCGTGACAGCTTGTACCCACTGTATCTTTGAACCAGTTGGTGAAATTGTACCAATTTTGCTCTGATATATCATTGGAAATGCCAAAACCTAATGAATGCTTTGGGTTTGGAGATGAAAGTAAGGATATCTGACATCAAATAAAGGCTTTTTACCATATATGGGTGTGGCTGCCATGCTGGTCATGTCACCTGGACCGCTTGAATAAATTTTCCTTTGCTCCACCCCTTCCATTCCGAATTTCAAGCATCTGAGCCAAGTGGTTCTGAGGATTTTTTTAATGTTTTCCTATGTATTTCTATGGTTCAAACCCAAGACTCCCTGCTGCGGGGCCATTTTGGACCCTTGGACCTGCATTTGAACAAAATTAGTAAAGGATCACTAGGCAATGCTAAATACCAAATTTCAAGCATCTTAGCCATGTAATTCTGAAGAAGTTTTGAATATTTTTCTATGTATTTTTAAAGTTCAAACCCAGGACCCCTTCGGGCAGAGCCATTACTGACCCTGGGACCACCGTTTGAACAAACTTTGTAGAGGTCCACCCGATAATGCTTCACACCAAATTTCAAGCATCTGAGCCTTGCGGTTCTGAAGAAGGTTTTTGAATATTTACCTATGTATTTATGGTTCAAACCTAGGACTCTGCTGTGGGGCCATTTCGAACCCTGGGGCCACCATTTGAACAAACTTAGTAAAGGACTATTAGACAACGCTACATACTAAATTTTAAGCATCTCAGCCAAGTGGTTCTGAAGAAGATTTTATAATATTTTTCTATGTATTTCTATGGTTCAAACCTAGGAATCCCTGCCATGGGGCCATTTTGGACCCTGGGGCCACCATTTGAACAAATTTGGTAAAGGACAACCAGGCAATGCTACATAACAAATTTCAAGCATCTCAGCCTTGCGTCATTAAAGAAGATTTTGATTTTTTTTTCTGTGTATTTCTATGGTCCAAACCTGGGACTATGGCTCAGGTGAGCTAAAAACTGACGAGATTTTAATGACTGTGATCCCATTTCCAATATCATAGTAAGACTTAGTAATTTTCACTAAGAATATATTTCTTATATCAAGGGGTGCAGTGTAATGAGACTTCCATAGATATATAATTATGACAACCAGAATTTAAGACATGATGAGATTTTGATTAGCTTGACTACATTTTCAAGGTAACAGGATTTTAAATGCTCTTAAATGTATTGACATCTTTAGATCAAACTTGATAGAATATATCAACATTGCAAAGTTTTAGGATAATGAAATAAATGGGTGGGCATGCACTTATGGATGATTATAGGATAGGAAAGGGCTGGTGAAAAGGAACATGTTTTTCTCTGAAAAACATTTCTAGCTTATCATTGTATTTATATGCAATCATGTAAAAACAGCTATCAGTCATGTTCTCTGTGTTCAGGTGTTTCAGCACTAGCTCTGAAAGCTCTTTTTCAAACATCTTCCTTGGGACCACTCAAAGTGTGGTGCATGGAAAACATCCCTGATCCCTAAACTCATCTTGTCTGCTGTTGTATATCTTTGAAAAGGGAAACCTTGCTGACAACGCCTGAATGTAACCCCTATGTGGCTCCTACTTGCTAAAACAGACACTACAAAAAGCACCAGAAGCAAATTTGACCTTGTCATAAAAAGGTCAAGGTCAACCTAAGGTCATCATTTCAACAATCTTGTAGTACTCAAGTACCTCATGCTACATACCAAGTTTCAAGGCCATCAATCTAATTGTTCTGAAAAAGATTTTTAAAGGTTTTACCATATAATGATGTGCCATCTATGTTGGCCATGTGGCCTGGACTGTTTGAACAATTTTTGTTCCCTCAACTCCTGGAGGCTCTATATGAAATATTTGGTTACAATTGCTTTTGAGGATATGTTTGAAATTGTCAAAATATGAGACCTGGGTCAAAGGTCAAAGAATGACCTTGACTTCTTGTACTAATAAATCTTCATGTACTCATGTAGATGATGGCATGAACAAATATTATGCCAAATCTTCAACAGTTTCCATGAAGAATGACCTTGACCTCTTGTACCCATAAATTTTCATGTACTCATTTAGATGACTGCATATCTTATGTTCTAGCATTTTCCCACATAAGACCAACATAAACCAAAATAAACTTTGTGGTGAAAAAGGGCAAGGCCAACCTAGGGTTATCATTTGAACCTTGGTAGTACTTGAGTACCCAGTGCTACATACCATTTATTTGCTTTCTCTCTGTATAGGGAGAGGATGTAATAGCAATGTAATAACTTCTGTCTGATCCCTTTGTTTAAATGCAATAAAATATGTTTAATGCTACATACCAATTTTCAAAGCAATTGGTCTATTGGTTCTGAAGAAAAAGGTTTTTAAAGCTTTGTACCATATACATATAGGCATGGCAGCAATGCTGGTCATCTGACCTGGGCCATTGGAACAGTAGAAGTTTCCACAAGCCCTAGAGACCATTATATTAAAGTTGGTTACAATTGACCCAGTAGAGAAGCTGTTTACAATTGTGGACTCACAAGAGAAGTTGTTTAAATTTGTGGACAGATGGATAACAGATGGACGACGACAAAGTCTGCCTGTACTATTAGCTACCCTTATACCTTTGGCTCAGGTGAGCTAAAAATGTGATGCACTTTTGCAATGCAAAAGCTCCTTTCTTTTTTAAGTCAAAACATGGCATTTTTGGTTTGTTTTGTTTTTCCTACAATATGTTTGAAAATGTAACATCTGTTAACTAGTGATGTCAGTTTTGAAAAAATGGGCCCAGTTTCCTGATCGAAATGGCAAACCATGCAGTGTCTGTGCATACTTCATCTTTGTAGGCAGAATAGAAAGAAAAAGGAAAACAGATAAACAAGACTAACCAACTTCTTTTTGTTTTCTTCTTTTACCAATACTTAAATATCTTAAAATATTCATAAACATTCATTATCACAAAATAAAGTTGAAGTACTGGCTTTAGCACAATTTTTTAACCATCAAAGAATGACTGAGAATGAATATGCTCAATCTGACATCAAAACTGGACAAACTATCAATTCCACCATGCAATCTCATGTTATGATATTGCTTCATTAATTCAAATTTTGAGTAACAACTTTTACATATCTCTCTGTAAAAACTTGCTGTAGGGTCAAGCAATCCTATTAAATGAGACCCTATAGTATTTAAAATGTTGTTGAAATACACAAGTACATGAGAGTGAATTACATGGATTTCTGTATGCCTCAAGATCTTTAGCAAGTCCTTCCTTTTTGTGTTTTGAAATCTCAACAGACCCAACTACAAAACAATTAATTGCCTCCAGAAAAAAGACATTTTAGAATGTAATAACAGATTTCAACACCAATTCTGGAACATTAAAAATGTAAAAAAAAGTTATCAGTCTATATCCCGTCAGACCTAGCCAGCTCAAAACCTGCTGTCATATCAAAATAAAGGTACTCAGCAAAGCTAAGTTTTCAAGTCCAAGATATTTTCAGACTTCTCTTTCAATTTTTTTGCATCACAACTATTCATAATACAGATTTTACGTTTTAAAATACCCTAAAGTGCTTAAGTATTGGGACACCTAAAATAATAAATTTTCCATTTGTCCCAAATGGAAAATTCATTTATTTTAGGTGTCCCAATATATACGCACATTACGGTACTTACTTCAGAATACTGACTCTATTGAGGCATATCAGTAGCAAGAGACTTAACCAATTTTGCATAGGGAGGCAAATGCAAAATTTGTTACTTCACTCACACTGACAACTAAATACATGCCGAGTCTCATCAAGTATATCTCACTTAATTTTGCCTTTCTACAAATTGATTCCCTTAAGATTTCTTTTTTAAATCTCACTAACCTTTCCGTGTTAGTTCTTGTTCAGTTTTTATAAGTGTAAAATTAGATGGAATGCCCCATCCAATTTTACTTTATGAAAAACTACAGAAGAACTGCAACTTATATTTGTATCTAGCAAGCATGTGATAAATAGTTTTAAAACTGTTTAAATTTGCCCAGAAGAAACTTTTGGCTGAGTATCACAAAATGTTTTCCAAGCTTGTTTAAACAGATTTTAATCTGTTTATTCACAATTTTGTCACATCTCACTAATAATAAAAAAATATAGAATAGACCTTAACAAGTTACAGGGTCTATGGCATGTACTGATATGACACTGTTTAATTCTGTCTCCCCTTATAACATATACAATTTTGTTACTTTTGACAGGACTCTAGTTCTGAAAAGTGTGTGATATTCCCTTCTGTCACTTCCCCATTAAATGCTGTTGCTATAAAACTTGAGAATAATCTCAAACTCAAAATAAAGCACACTGATTCTACGGGCCTGCACTGCTGGGGCAATTCAAACCATATGCACAGAGAAATCAGAGAAGAAAAATATCACAAAGCTATCCATATCATTTTTCTTTTTATCTAGAACCTTATTTCACATCCCGTCATACTCACTATGTCAAAAAGACATTGTATTAACTATGGTGCAATGGCATGACATCACAGTGATGTCAAAACAATGCCATTTTGACAACGAACATGTTTCTGTTGGGACATTCATCTCCCAAGCAAAACTTGATATATTTTGAAATTTGACAGCAGAAACAACTCAACAATAAGATAAACAATACTAACATGAAATGCTGAAATTTTGTAAAAATGTTTGTACATTTTGTTTGAAATTCAATAAGCTTTTTACATGGCACCCCTCAAACCACTAACACTTGACATACATAAACACTTGGATTTGCTATACTCCTCTGTTAAGGACAGTAAACACTGTACTGTCTGATAAATGATACTAGATTATGTATTTGAAAATGGATTTTGAGCTATGATTATGTTTAAGTAATTACTCAACTCAGCATATCAGCATGGGCACTTCTGCAAACTGATGTCTTAACCTCCACATTTTTTCACCACTGTTTACAATTGGAAAAAAAACTTTTGTGACTTCTCGTTTGTTTCCCTGGACAAAGAATTTCTTCCTAAATGGGTCTACACTTAAATCCTTGAACCTGGATCTCATTAGGATCACCTCTGACACCAGCTATGATAAAGTCCCATGTTAGAAAATGCAAAAAAATGCTCAACCTTCCATCCGTTTTTTGGCCTTTCATAAAACAACTAGTGCAGTGACTTGAGGGGTGCCAACTAGAAGGGAAGTTAATTGTATTGTAGGCAGGTCTGTTTCTTTGTCTCACACTGATCCCAGTTTGGGACACTCTGCGCTCGTGAAGTTGCGGGGTTGGACATAGCCTTCTTGCTTGTCTCTGAAAGAAAAAAATTACATTCAGCTGTACTATAAAAATATTGTTAAGTGTACATATCTTGCTGTCAGAATGCAATAGCAGCTGCAGGAAAAACAAATGGTCTTTGCACATTTGATTTCTTTTACATATAAATGCACCTAATAGGTATTGACTTTTAAAGTTTAGGATGATTTAAGGTGAATGGGTATACCATCAGGTATTAATGCCATTTTTTTCGAAAGGAGAAATTTTCTGTGACTTCCTATTTGTTTCAAAGACACAAGGGCCTTTCAAAATGAGTTCTCAGAATAGAAAGCATTTGCTACCAAAGCTCCTAGGGGAGCAGCTTCTTCCTTTAAGAGAGAAGGGAGGCAAAAAATGAACATGGCAGAGTTGCTTCCTCTGGAAGTGTACCAATTCACCTTAAATTTGTGATCCTTCATCTATTTGCTAATATTTAACACCAAAGGCATTTCTATAGTTTGGCTGCCATTTTTTACAAGGGAGACAAATACAGAAGCACCATGTTTGCTTCTTCACCAAATCCTGGAAGTCAGACAACACCCTATCTCCCATGATGTACAAATGCTTTTTTGTGCAGCAAACAGGGCCCAGTTGTTCATAGCATCGTTTAACTTATTAAAGTTATTATTAAATGATTTGTTAAGTCTTCTAGTATCCCAAAAATTAAGTGTGCACACAGTTTTTCAGCAAAAAATGGCAGTGTTTTGCACACAATGTTTGAAAATTTAACACCTTGTTAGCTAACAGGTTGTTAGTTTTAAACAACCATGCCCTGAACTTCAAAACATGAGACAAAAAAAAAATGAAAATTTCATAAATGAATGAAAATGAAACATGATAACATCAGGAAAGGAAACGTTTGCTTTTGGTTATCTCCTTAGTAAACACATCAGCGTTTGCATATATAATCACAAAAGTAAAGAATAAGTGCACAAACTAACAGAAAATAAAATCAACAACCCTGACTTTATGGTTCTTTTAATAATATGGACTTGTTCAATACTTACACATCATATTGCAAAAAGTTACAAACATCGTTGATCTGACCCTGCGGTATTTCTCCGTCAATCTGAGCTAAGTATGTGTAAATATCTTTAAACAGAGGGAAAGGGATTCTAGAGGGGCCACCTTCTGGGTCAGCTGTAAGGATCTCACACACTGTCTTCATAGATTGAGTTATGTTCTGTAGGTAAGAAAAGATATGGTGCGAAAAACCAAGGTCAGCCTGCACACAAGAGCAGTACATAAGGAGCATTTGCAGTTCATTTATACAACAACTCAGAGCTCTAGATATGATGAGTGTTTGTGATAATTTTGAAAAATATCTGTTAATTCCAGAGCTCTAGATATTAAAGAGGGAGTATTTGATGATAATTTAACATAAATTTTCTTGTGTCTCATTGAAACCATGTTATGACCCCTCATCTGAACAGTCTCATCGAGACGATTTATATGAGGGGTCACAACATATGTTTTTAAACAGAATTAAGAAAATTTATCCCTAATTATCACAAAATACTCCCTCTTATCTAGAGCTCTGTAACTCTACAAAAAAGGTGTATTGTGACAAATCAACTGAACTGACTCATCAAGGCAGTTCAGACGTTGGGTCACACTTACGTTTTTGAGGAAAAAAATATAAAACAAGAATTCCTTGGAAGGCAGTGTCTCACCTTTCTGCCCACTGTCACAAAACATAGCTAAATCAGAAAAATCCAAACAAAGTGTACACCACAATGCTACAGTTGCTAACTCCTGAAAAGCAATACTTAAGTCTTGCATTCTGCTTGTCAAAAGTGACACAGATATTATACCATAATTATCATTATATACTCCTCTTATCTGAAGAACTGCATATGGACCTTTATGATTTTAAACAGCTATGTCAACAGACTGAGTTTTAACCTAAGAGATCAGCCATGACCAGAATGTAGATCAGTGCATGCTTATCTGGGCATGCTCAGCTCTCATATGCTCAAGGCTCTTTTTTTTTTTTGTCACAGTGTGTTTCTATTGAAAGTGAACAAAAACATGTACGGGTAAACTGACAGTACGATCACTTTTTCAATAACAGGAACATTATATTATGGGAAGCAACCTATCAGTAATGTTAATGATAACACATGTATTTTATTCTCCCCTTCATTTTTAACCATATAAGTGTTCATGTGATCTGTTCACACTTCCTGACTGTCAGACAGAGTATGGCTGGTGTTGCATGCGAAGGTAACGTCAAATAATGGACAACAACATATCTTTAATAAGGAATATGAAACACTACCGTATATGCGGTAATTTTCGCGGGTTCAAATTTTCGCGGGCTAGGGTCAAAACATATTATACATTAATTTTCATGATTTTTAATTTTTGCGGTTATAAATATGCACAAAAAGTAAAATTGCTTCTTGTTCACTTGAGCCAGTTCGTTCTTTAACCTGCGGCAGGGGCCGCAGGTTAACAAAAGAGCTGGTTCAAGTGAAAAGTACCAGAATTTACCGAAGCAAACAGAAACAAAATACACTGATTCAACTGACTATACTTTGTAAGAAACAGAAAATAATTTCGTGATTTTAATATTCGCTGTTTCTAAGTGACCACAAAATACAGCGAAAAATGGAACACAGCGAAAATTATCGCATATACGGTATCTGACAATAAGCATCAAACTCTGCCACCCTTATCTGTCATATAATTCCCACTGGGCCCACAACATTGAATCAATGTTGATTCAATATTATAAATGAATCAATGTTTATTCAATGTTGATTCAACATTGTTTGCCTGCTGGGAATTGTTTTTAAACATCTCACAAAATCTTACCTCGCCTAAAGCAGAACAAGCCAAACCAAAGAATTTGTTCCATTCTACATCCCCACCAAAACTACCTATTCTGACCAAGTCATCAAACTGTTCCTTTGGCAATGCCACATCTGCCCATTTCTCTTCTATCAACGTCAGTGGAACAGTCTTCTTTGGTCCTAGCTGCAATTATTAACAAATTGTTTCATAAATTACCTTATTTATTCAATCATTCGACTGGGTTTTCACTCCAAAACAGTCCCAAAAATCTAGATCCATCTTATAAGATGGATCTAGATTTTTGGGACTGTTCTGGAAGGGAAAAACTCATCTTATCACATGACGTCGCTGTTATTCAGTGGATAACGTCATGTCATAAAAATTGTATGACCACTCGTGTAATAACACTTTGGCGTGAACACGTAACTTCACTGACAACATCCATGTCAACAATGTGTTTTCTTATTGAAATAATGTTCAGTTTGAAGGTGTTAAAGTACCATTTTAAAGGGTCATGTGATAAACAGAATCTTAAACTCGTCGTCATTTCATATGAAATTTATGAAACTCGCCAAAGGCTCGTTTCATAAATTTCATATGAAATGACCACTCATGTAAGAACCTCTATTTATAGCACCATTGCATAATACTGATTTAGATATTTGGGATCATTCCGAGCCTCCATTTAATAGCTGTATAAATACGGTAATATTTAAGTGAAAATTCCTGTTGTTGTTGTTTTTTAATTACTTTTTTATCTATCTATTTTTTTTTATTATTATTTTTTTTTTTTTATTTGGTGTGTGTACAAGCCATGTTTGCAAATTTCATGTGAATAGAATACTGTTACATTCACAGTCATGCATGCCAAATTTCATGAAGATAAAAATTTCATTTATTTTTTCCCTTTTGGCAGCCAATTCAATTAGAATTTTCAAATCTCTCTTATCTTTTAATATACAGTTCTTGTTTATTTTTTCTTGAAACGTGAACCATCCAACTTTATATTTCAAGATAACTGTAGAACTATACAATGTTATATTTGTTCCTACACAAGGTTATAAACTGGCCTATTCTGGAAGAAGTTTTGTAAGAGTCTCACTTAATTTCATCAAATCTCAGTTAAAACTCATCAAATCTCACAGGCTTCAGTCTGCAGCTTATGGTATGTTTAGCTACATCCATGCAGTCTAAGCTACATCCATACAGTCTAGCTACAGTCTTTGCTGTTAGCCATACATATTAAGGGCTGCAATTACACACATGCTGACCTTGGCTGTTTGCCGATGACAGGACCTGTCTACTTTGATGCAACATGATGGCAGTAATTTTGCTCCATAATCTTTCAAAACTGGACTGTTAAGCACCTTATAAGGACCAGGGGCCATATTTATAAAACGACTTAAGTTGTTGCTATGATGTAGCTAAGGCAATTCCCTACAACTATGAAATTTGCTCTGGAGGAACAGTCTGAAAAAGACTGTTCCTCCTAAGCAAATTTCATGGTTGTTGGGAATCTCCTTCATAGAAATTGAGCCTTAGCAACAGAATAGCAAGGACTTAAGTGGTTTTATAAATATGGCCTCAGATTATACTTTTATGCTCAATTCACCTGTCGGAAGATTAAATAAGATGCTTTACTTAATAGCTCTACATCAGCCAGTTTCATTCATTCACTTTAGAACACGTATTTTGGCTTTATTTTACAATTTACAGCTAAATAATGATGAAAATAATGTAATATCACTATTCAGTTCAAATTTTGCACTTCGCTGAGTAAACCATGATACAAGTTTTATAACCTTGGGGCCAAAGGTCTGCCCCAACTTTGTCTTATGTTTTAAACTAACCTGTTTATTAAGCACCCTAAGCAGACCTGGCGTCAATCCTGTGTCTGTCTTCTGTGTGGCGACTGGCATCTCTAGCCTTTCTTTCGCTGGAGGAGTTTCGCCTTTTGACATGGCCCGGAAATATCTGTAAAATAATGTATGAAAGGCAAAAGCTGGTCAATCTCAAAGATACTGTAAGTATTTGGAATGCCAACGGCATAACAGTCTTTATGCTAATATTCAGGTGTGTACTGAAATTTTCTCGAATGATAAAATTTTGATATCCACATTCCTATTTACAAACTGAAATTTAGTAAATGAGAATAGAGTGACAGTCTGATATTGACATATATGCTACTCCATATATACTATAGCATCTAGGTCAAGATAAATCATCATTTGAGCCGCGACACGAGAAAACCAACAATGTTGATGTGGGCCCAGCGCAGACTCAGATCAGCCTGGGCATCCACCCAGTCTGATCAGACTCTTCGCTAAGCGCTTAAATGGTAGCTAAGGATCTAAGCTACCTCCATGCGGACAGCGAAGTGTCTGATCAGACTGGGCGGATGCCCAGGCTGATCTGAGTCTGTGCTGGGCGCACAACCACATTGTTGGTTTTCTCGTGTTGCGGCTCATTTGAGGAAACTTAATAGGAATTTGCTTGCATGAGCAACACACTGAATGGTTTGAAATTTACCTACGTATATTTCTGGCTGTATTAAAAATTATCACCAAATGCAACCACTCATTCTCATTGGGAGTCCAAAATTGTGAGCACTGATCAAAACAAAGTTGTCTGACATCTGTGATGGATACAACTGCAGCTGAAGCTAAAATTCAATGCATGGCAATATGTAACTTACTATAAATATACTGCTACCATGGTTTTCTGTGCATCATTGTGCATTTACTTTATATCCCTATAGTTAGTTTCATTATATACCGTCAAAACTACAAAGGAATATAAAGCAGAGCATTTCCAAAAATAGCAAAATTATGAATAGTATTATATAATGAGGCCCAGATGTCTTGTTGAATCTGGTGCTCAAACTTACGCAGCAGACCAGGCCAGAACATCTTTTGGCTGTGTCCTGATGGCAGCTTTAGTGAACTGTTTCAGTATATCTGGAAGAGCTGGTGGTATACTGATCTGCTGAGAACAGTAGTAAGGCTCATCTGGGTGGCCAGGCATCTTCACACACTCTCAGCCTACACACCTGAAATAAAAATATTAAAATTTGACAAGGCATATACAAATATTAAAATCTGACAAGGCATCAACCCACAATGTATTTTGCTCCAATCTGAAAAAAAATTAAATAAATAAAAAAAAACGTTACACTGTTGCTTAAGGCAGTGAGCACCCTCACTAACCGCAGAGCCCTAGATAAGAGGGAGTATTTGATGATAATTAAGGATAATTTTTCTTATTTCTCATCGAAACTATATATTGTGACCCCTCATCTGAACCGTCTCGACAGTTCAGATGAGGGGTCACAAAATATGTTTTAATGCAGAATAAACTAAAATTATCCCTAATTATCACCTAATACTCCCTCTTATCTAGAGCTCTGGTAACCTGGACCAAAATCTAAAATCGATGTTGCAGTCCCATCCCTGTATATCTGACAGTCAACATCAAGTTTTATTAAGGGTGAGGTATTTTTTCCTCATTTTGACTTTATTACCGCAGGGAGGAGTGCCATAATATGACACCTGCTTGAATATCCTTGTGCCATACACATTCTGAATTTAAACTTCTTTTATTTACAACTAAAAAGAAAAGTCCCCTGCATCTAATCAGAAAACAACCAGATTGGGCAGTGCTGGATATACTTGTATATACAACAAAAAAGAGCTGTTACGAAACGAAAGAGAGCCATAGTTACCAAACAACCAGATGACCAGGTCGTTTAGTATAAACTTTGACTCTCTTTCATTTTGTAACAGCTCTTTTTCGTTTGTAACATCCTTGAAAACATAGTTAACCAGGTGTGGCATAGGCATGGTGAACAACAGACTGGAAAAACTAGTGATGTTTATACTATTTTTTGTTCAGGCAAGAGGTTTATCCATATTCTATTTTTTCTGATGTATGAGATCTAAGTTTGTGAAACCATACCCAGTGTTTTATTTCAACTTCATGGACAAGCTTATGACTTAATGAATACTATATTTAATTTCAATAGCTAATTTCAATATTGAAGCTAGACAAGAAACGAATCACATATACCAGGTACAATGTATATGGAAACCCTGGGTACAATGTATATTGGAAATAAGCAGACGATAAAAATTTCCATTTTTCTGCCACTTGCCTGTCCAGCGGCGGGACACGCATTGATAAAAAAAATACCTATATTTAACCGGAGACGCGAGTCACGGGTATCTATATATGTCATCGATGAAAAGTATTTCTGCTTCTGTATATTTAAACATTGGACATCAAATCTGTCTTATGGTAGACAGGCCCGACCAGTGCGCGGACCTAATGTTTTAGAATCCGTGTTCCAGACTACCAGATGGGCATGCAATTTAGGAAAATCCTGGTGCTAAATATAGGCAAAAGTTACATGTGAAAAAAATCATCTGTGCATGCACAAGTAATGCTGTAGAGGTCATGCTATTTGCTGTATCAAACAGGCTTATCATACCAGTACGCGGACACCTTAGAATCTGAGTTAACTGAGATGGCATTTATACGCTGCAATACTAATTACATTATTGATATATGTAGTTAACAAAAACGACTTAACATCGTAAAGGGTTGTTCTAATTTCATATTGACACATGGCTGTTTGCTTTGCCTGTTTGCGTGTTTGGAGCAGTCAAACTGAAGCATGGATCATGATACCGGTCTGCATCAGCCCTGCAAATTCGTAACTGTCTGTGTAAAAGTGAATGACAAAAAGGTAAAGAAATGGCACCTTGAAAAAATGTCACAAGGTCAGTTGAATTTAAAAAGTATCTTAGAGTTTATTTGAAGCCAAACACAAAAGTGTCTGCATACTGGTAGCCTGGCACAACCTGTTTTCAACCGCTTAAGCATTATTTTGTCTCGTTTTATTTCCCTTCAAGTTCAATTCTAATGATTATCGCCTTATATGGTCCCTTAGTCAAAGACCAACAAATAGAGGACAGTGAAGTTTTGAGTTCCCACATTTCGGTCTAGCAAGGCCTTTCATTTTGGAAGTTATCAGAGGTAGGACATTCTGAAAATAAACAACCTAAATCCGACCGCCTGGGGTAAATATTTTCTGACAAAAAGAAATTGTTTTATAAATGTTTCTATTCTGTCAATACTATCTTAAAAAAAAATCAAAGCAAAAACAAAAAAACTAAAAGCAATACACATACAAACTGCTTTTAGATACAAGCATAAAGTCCAACACACTATGTCAATATACATAAGGTACAGTTCTCTGAATGAATAGTTGAATTACTGGGGGTAGGGTTCATATTACTGGTATACAATACTTTTTGGAGTCTCCACAGAGATGAAGCACATGCATTTCAACACAAGGAAACCTAGGCCTCCCATCAGTATAAAAGATAACTGTTGAAGACCATGATCAGGCATTTAATATTTAAGTTTCTGGAACATAAACAATTTAAAAAAGCTGAGAAAATAAAGAAAACTGCCATAAGCACAGCAGACCAAATATTTACCTCAAAATAAATTTGTATGGTAAGCTTTTCAGTTTTGTTGGGAAACAATGGTCACGGAAAATACATTTAATCATAAAGATGTATGCACAAAGACTACGATTTCAAACACGTATAAGGCAGTGGTCGAAAATAGGTAGCAATGGAAACAAGCAGATAATTTGGTAATAAGAAAAACCTCAAGAAAACAGGGTACTTCACTGCAATGCTTATTCATGGCTCACACTCAGCTACCAAATCTAAACAGACACCACTGCCTTACATGCCTGTCTCTGATGTAAACAAAAATACTATCACATCTGCAAAATTCAGCTTGTTTAGATTTTTATGAGGCAAAGTCTTAGGTGGTCGAAATTAGGCAGTGGTCGAAAATAGGTTGTGCTGGGATACTGTTACTGTTCTATAACTTCTGCCTGTATAGGCACACCTCCGTAGGGAGTCTTCCTAGAATGTCTTATGTATCACGTTAAACTGTCTTTTTTTTTTCTGGTACCCTAGTTTTAACTTAGAAAGTCTGTTTTAGTTGCGGGATTCATGCTACTGTGTACTGCGGGGACCTTTTCCGCCTGGTTTCTTTTTACGTTTAGGTGTAAGGTTCAGTTTCAGATAGTGTCTGCGTACTGGTCTGTCTATGATTCATTATAGATGGGTCCCCTATTTTTGGCTATATTCCAATTAGTTTGGGAACAGCTCTAACATACCTCTTAAAAAAAAAGAATATGGATACTGGCTTAAAACAGAATATGGGTACTGTCGGAATCAGGTGCTTTCGCTGTGTTCCACGATGAACTGATACCAAAATGTGTATTACGTATGCTTTTCTCATGCGTGCAAACTGCATTCACACAAACTTTATGAGCCTAAGTATGTATTCATGTACTTGATAACATTTTCAACCTACGTCTAACCGTTATTCTTTTAACTTCTTCGTTTGTCTTTCTGCTGTACACAACACTTCTCGAGCTATCGGTTCGTTGGCTAGCAACGAGACGCGGGCGAACTAACACTTCCGGTTGATATACAATTAAAATAAAAAGAAAAAATTATAATATAGATATACAAATATATAATATCATTCTCTTTTAATATAAATATCATTAGATTGTGAAATTTCTACATAATTAAATGCATGAAAAAGATGAATTCGACTGGTGTAAATTTTGGGTAAAACCCCGGACTCCCAGTCCAAGCCACAGCTCTGTTCTGTTCTTAGTTTCTGCCACTAATAAATCACTGAAGGCATATTTCTTTCCCGGGAGTCGAATTGTTTTTCTTTCTTTCTTCCGTTACGTCTTAAACTCCATGGACGACACCAGACGGGGTTTGGTATTCGAATGCAAAACGGGGTTAATTGATATAAAAGAAGTTAACAGTTAAGAAAAAGTATAACTGAGATGGAGGGATTAGTATAGATAAAAGATAAAAACACATCTGATATTTACGGTGAGACATGGACTACTCGGCACACAGCATGAATGTTACACAGTAGGTAAAACGGAAATATAGGATGGGGCGGCGTTTCAATGAATTATTGTGCGGGGGAAGTATGTTTACTTCTAATAATCTTTGAGAGTAGGAATTTGTCTGTAAGCTGGTTGGTGAATGTTTCCTGACTGCCTAGTGTTAGGAATTAGGTAGTCTGCTGCAGGTATAGCAACAAGGCTATATGTGATCTTATACATGAGGATTTTTTCGGCTGTCTATACGCCGCTGTTCTAGAGTGCGCCAGTTTGTGTTTCACTGGAGGCGCGCTGGTAATCTCGGGTAGCCCAGAAAGGCTGTCCTGCGCTGTACTGCTTCAAGTTTTGTTGTGTTTGTTGCTGTATGAGACCACACTGCTTAAGGGTACTCCAACTGTGGTCGAACTAGTGTGGTGTATGCGGTGGATTTTGGGTCCTTAATATGAATTTTGATATTTCTTTTTAAAACCCCTAGTGTTTGGTTTGCTTTCTTGGAGATAGAACCAATGTGGGGGCTCCAAGGCTTAATGTCGCAGAGACTTAAATGATGTACTTCCTACCACCCTGTTTTCACTTTAAGTATACCTTGACAAGCTTACAGATGCACGCTCACCGCGCACAGGAACTACGTCCGACAATTCACACACCCCTCTCCCTCCTGTCACCGAATCAACTGGTATCTGTGTAGACTTTCGAGGATCCATATTTTTTCAGTCAATTTTTCTCTGGTTGCAAGATATAAAGAGATTAAAAAATATACCATCACTACAGCCACACGTCAAATCTCATCGGCTTCTTCTCCTTCTTATTGCTGGCCTAGAGCAAAATCCTGGACCAGGTCTGAGTCATGAACAAACGTCAGATGACAGCATTACAAGCGGATTTCCTTTTGGTATTTGTAGCTCAGAGGTTGCAGACTTCAGTCGCCGCGCAATTTCATGCAATAATTGTGAACAATGGTCCCACAAAACCTGCCTGGGTATGGATACAGCAACATATGACTGCTTGGCAGAAACAACAGTCCCATGGTTTTGTCCAAGCTGCGGTACCCCAAATCATTCTACAGTATTGTATGATATCCCGGCAGCCATGGCTGATAGCATTGGAAGTTTCTACTCATCCGATACAGATGAGACCTGCTCCACACCTAGCCACACCAGTAGTCTCCTTAGCACATGCCGGGCCGCGTAGCGCAGTCGGTAGGGCACCTGACTTATAAGTCAGAGGTCCTGGGTTCGAAACCCGGTCTGGCCACATAATTTCGTTTCTCCTTCCGCTGATTCAAGAAGGGCAGTTGTCAGTTACTGGCGAAAGTATGTGCACTTAGTACTGATTAACCGCTTAGGAGGTCTAAGCCTGCCCAGGAATAGTGTGGTTAGGTTAACTGACCGTCCCGACATGACCATAGTTGTTTACCGTGGACGTTAAGCATTAAATCAACCAACCTACCTTAGCACATCTAAGCTCAATTCAACAGCCTCCTCACTTGGAAGCCCAACCGCTGCCTCCTCACCTAAGCCCACACCAGTACATCCCTCAAAGAAAAGGAAACTTCGAATCGTTACTATGAATTGCCAAAGTATCCGCAAAAAGGGAAAGAATATAGACGTCTTGGTCGAGACAACCTCCCCTGATGTTATCATAGCAACTGAAACTTGGCTGAGCAGCGAGATAAGCTCATCAGAGTTTTTGATCCCTCACTGGGTTACAACATTTACAGAAACGACCGCAAGTCGGATGCACATGGGGGTGTACTCATTGCCATTAAGAACCACCTTGAGTTTACAAACGTTACCAGCAGCACTGACATCGAATTTCTTTCTGGCACACTTCAGCTCCCCCAAATGAAGAAAATGGTCATCGGCGCATATTAAAGACCACCCGACAGAGTCGATGAGGAATATCTCTCCAAAACCAGTGAGGCGATCTCAGCTCTAAGGGATAAATACAAGAAAGCCGTCTTCATCATCTCTGGTGTATTCAACCTCCCAGACATTCACTGGTCAAGTAACTCTATCAAAGGTAATGCCTATCCACATTGAGTCAGTCAGAGATTCCTAGATGTATCTCATGACCTTGCCTTAGAACAGATGGTGGACTTCACGACACGCAACCAAAATACACTGGATTTGGTCCTCACTTCTCACCCAGCCTTCACGACACGATGCAGCCGCCTGCCACCCTTAGGAGCCAAAAGCGATCACGACATCGTCTTGTATGATTCAACTCATGAGGTAGTTCGCACAAGACAACCACGCAGAAAGATTCTTCTCTGGAAAAATGTCGACATGGACACCACCAAGCAGGCATGCGCTGAACTTTGTCAGTCATTCCATGGTTCGATGTTTTCTTCAGTGGAAGATATGTGGACTTTCTTCAAGACAGGCTTGCTCGGGATTCTTGACTCTCACATTCCATCTAAAACCAGCTCATCACGTTTTACTCATCCATGGATTTCTACAAAGACTCGTCGTCTAAGTCGTCGTAAAGCCAGAGCATATCGTAAGGCAAAGTTTACAAACAATAAGAAAGATTGGTGTAAGTATATATCTTTGAAAACTGAAACCCAAAGGGAGATGCGAAGAGCTCATCAAGTTTATATCCAAGACACAGTCAACTAGGACCTTACCTCCAATTCAAAGCGTTTTTACTCATATGTCAAAAGCAAGAGACAAGAAACCACGGGTATTTCACCACTTCTCAACCAAGATGGTTTCCTACATAGTCGTAGCACCAGCAAGGCTGGAATCCTCAATCAGGAATTCCAATCTGTTTATACTAAGGAGAATCTTACGAAGATTCCCGATATTGGTGACAGCAAAATCCCAGCCATGGAACCCATCATCATTTCTACCCCGGGTGTCATCAAACTTCTTAAAAACCTCAAACCACACAAGGCCTCTGCCCCTGACAACATACCAACTAGACTTCTGATCATGGTAGCAGAGGAAATCGCCCCAATGCTCACCACCATATTCCAAACCTCACTGGACACGGCAACAGTTCCTTCTGATTGGAGAGAGGCTCTGATAACACCACTCTACAAGAAAGGCCCACGTAACATCCCTTCAAACTACCGCCCTGTCTCCCTCACGTCTGTTGTAAGCAAAATATTAGAACACATTATATTCAGCTCCGCCATGAAACATCTCAACTCTTACAAGATTCTCAGCCAAGTCAACACGGTTTTCGCTCAAAACGTTCTTGCGAGACGCAGCTGATTGCCACAATACAGGGTACATCCAAAAATCTGAAAACAGGAAAGGATCAAGTGGATGTTATTCTCTTAGATTTTGCAAAGCCTTTGATAAGGTACCTTTTCAAAGGCTTTTGCTGAAATTAAACTTCTACGGCATACAAGACAACACCCTCCAATGGATTTCATCTTTTTTACATGGAAGAACACAACAGGTCCTTGTAGAGGGAAGCACACCAGAGAAACTGGATGTCTTGTCAGGGGTTCCACAGGGAACAGTCCTTGGTCCCCTCCTTTTTCTAATCTACATAAACGATCTACCTACTGTCTGCAAATCTTCCCTGGCTAATCTGTTTGCCGATGACACACTCTTGTACAGGCGTATTGGGAATGACAGGGACTCTACCAAGCTACAAGAAGATCTAACCGCTCTGGAGGACTGGGAATCCAAGTGGCAGATGAGCTTCCATCCGGAGAAGTGCACAGTGCTGAGAATCACAACAAGCAAGCGATACCGCAGAGAGACCAATTATTTCCTCAACCGTCAGCGCCTTCAAGTCACAGACAGCGCCAAATATCTTGGTGTGACCCTCAGCGACGACCTTCAATGGGAGAAGCACACCCAAACAACAGCTGCCAAGGCTTCACGTACCCTTGGATTTCTCAGGCGTAACTTCAGGGATTGCAGCAAACAGGTCCGTGCAACTACATACAAGTTCATGGTCCGACCAACAATGGAGTATGCTTCCACATCTTGGGATCCATACAAGACAGAAGGTGTCAACTGTCTTGATAAAGTCCAGCGTCGTGCAGCACGCTATGCTTGCAACAACTACACAGAGCGGACCCCAGGATGTGTCACAGCAATGTTTAACTCACTAGGCTGGGAATCAATTCAAGACCGCCGGAAGATGCAACGTCTAACCATGCTCTTCAAGATTAAGCATAATTTGGTCGAGATCCCGGAGTCAGAATCGATCGTCCGGTCAAACGACAGCAGAACACGAGGGTCACAGAGGCTTTTCGTCCCATTTACTAACGTAACAGTGTACAAGATGTCGTTTTTCCCCAGGACCATACAGGACTGGAACAAACTACCATCTGCAATTACAGACATGCAGAAGATTGAGGCCTTCAAGACTGCTCTCCATGCCTCGATAGCAGTCTAGCCTCCGTCCACAGTGTAACAAGCCACGGTTGTATATAGTTTTAACATGTAAATACTGGAACTTTTTACTGTACATACTCTTGAGAGGTGACTGTCTTGTCCTAACCTCACCGTGGTCAAAGTTACATTCCAGTATTGGATTTCTGACCTGTATCCGGAAGATGAAGATGAAGATGTACTGTTGATGTTTTTAAAGATCGGGCTGCGGCAACCTTTTCCGCTTAGATATACATGGAAGTTTCTTGTACCGCTCAGTGTATGCTGTAAATAGGGACTGATCAACGTGTAAGTAGGGTGGTGGTTATACAACCATTTTAGCCTGGTGTAAGCTGATACTCCAGCAGATTGGAGGTGTGCCAACTGCGGCAGAATTTCTAAAACAGAACAGAATATAGAGGCAATGATAGACTGGTGAGGCTTGAATAGCCGAAACTTCGAAGTATGTTCCTTCTTTTGAATGTGTGCTCTGCTCTTGAAGGAACTCTTCAAGATTTTTATTTGACTTCACTGCAGCTGGTGTTGTGCCGTGTGGCGGCCGTAAAACGTCTCCCCATTCATCATCCATAGTGCAGATAACATTCTATTTTTGTCCTTCTAGATCAGAGGATATATTCAGAAATTCTTGATTGGTTTAGACTTTTACTCTAAATCATCGCTTTTTTTTAACCATTTGGACCCTTTTGATACTAATCAGTCTTTGGGTTGAATGCCTTGTTAGAATTAAGAAATTACAGTATGCTTTTCTCTGGCTTTCGTGGCCAGATGTCGTCAGATTCACTAATGAGGCTTGAATAGCCGAAACTTCGAAGTATGGCCCATGTTCCTTCTTTTGAATGCCTGCTCTGCTCTTGAAGGAACTTTTTAAGATTTTTATTATTCACTGTTTCTCTTATGCCCTTACACTGGACTAATAATTTATTATAGGCTATAAGTTTACTGCAATCTAATTTTAACTGAATTAGTGTAAGATGTTTTTAAGGAGTCTGTACTTAATCTATTGCTAGTCCCAAGAGCCTCTCTAGCATCGGACGCCTCACCTCAGCCAAAGCACTACTACCAATAAGAAATGCTTTAGATCTGCTTCTCCTATGTGGCATAACATACCGGTACGATCCACTCGATTTTGATGAAAATATGTCCTGTTCACCTGTAGGATGTAGGTTCCGGCCTTAAGCTTTATTTTTATCTTAAGCCTTGCTGAATCTCTTATTTCATGTGCATGCTGTATCAACCAATGTTTCTTGCATGAAGATAATATTCAAGCTATTCAAGGAATGGTGAAGTAAAAAGATAGGCAATGATCGGGAATTAATACAATAAAATCCCACATCCCGCATAAAGCCACCCTCCAGCAATATCGTTTGAGATAGCTTTATAAACTTTTAAAATCATTTATGATAAATCATCTGTAGATCTGTATCTTCAAAATTTTATGTTTTAAAGATTCTTTTTATAATTCTAGGCATTCAAACATTCTTGAAATCCTTAGCGCCAGGAGCCCGAGGTATGGTAAGGAACTTTTTCTTTTTAAGGCAGTGAAGCTATGGAATGCGCTGCCGGAAGAAGCAAACCGGAAAATGATTTCAAATCTTTTTTTCAATAATGAAATGGAGTTCAGTATAAATGTGCGATGTGTCGATGATATCCTGGTGCTCGTGGAGCTGAGTTTTTCAAATACTGATATTTTAATGCTATGATTATTTTATATTTCATGATATATGTAGATGCTTCTATTATATTTAAATAGGCTATGTTATTATCTGTCAGTTTTCGCTTCCTCCGTACCTTGTTTTGGTTCCACTTTCGGTTTCGGAACATAGTTCCTTGTCATTCAGGTTGTATGGCTGCAAGGAGCATGGTTTCTTACACCCCTTACTCTTTCGCCCTTTTCTACCAAAGTAGTTTTCTGAAGGTTTGAGTACAAAACTCATTTTAACTTTGTTAAGTATCTACTGTCTTATCATTACATTATATTATCAAGTCATTCATTATTCCGTTGCTTTATTTTAGATAATAGATTACTAGCATCATTATATTTTTATCATTATTTTATTTATTCAGTTATTTGAAATTCTATTTTGTTATAAGCTAGTATATATAAATAAGCTGTGATATTCATTTGAGAAAGCTTCTGGGAGCTTGTTATCTCATGTTGTGTAAAATACCGAATTGAAATAAAATTTACTTGACTTGACTTGACTTGACTTGATTTGACTTGGCCTTCAAGAATTCATTTTTCCACGTACCAGTCCTCTATGGAATGTTCTTACCGCTTCTGCAGTCTCCACAGTGACCACAGCAGTCTAAAGCGCTTATTTACCGCGCCGCACACACATCCCCGCCCCTTCCTCTATGGCCGCATCAGAGGGATATGTTTTAGCATGCCTTTGATTTGCTTCTTGTAAGTATAGTTTTAGTAGCATATTTTTTCTGCTAAATTCTGAATTTAGCGTCGCACACAACGACATTAATGATTATACAGTGTGGGCGGTTGACATTCATGCAATTTGATTTAACAATATTTTATTGCCTTTCGCATAAGCAGAGGGGTTTGGCTACAAATTCTCACAACATTAGTTACCACCCTTCCCCTATCAGGGATACAAGATATAATAACAATTAGCATAAGCTACCAGAGCTATTTTCCGACAAACATATGTAAATAAATAGATAATAAGAAATAAAAGCAGTGGTGAGTCGGAAAGAGAAAACCAGTAGTAGTTGTTAAATAAGCGTTACTATACACCTAATGCAGTGATTTGATTAATTAAACTAGTCAAACATGTATGCACTTAAAACCCGGCTATTTTTATATATATCTTTTAGTTATTTTTGTTAATGCTAAATTCTAGCATCCCACACAACGACATAATGGTCAAATATGACCGAGTATCCATATGAAGAAAGATATACAATCTAAAAGAAAAAAATATATTTATTGAGTGCACGTAAGAGTCACAATATTGTACTTAATTCAGCAGTAATTAAGAAGGCACACATAAAAAGCAGTAGTAGTTCACATAGAGACATACATAAAACATAGGCAATAACAACAACTAAGAACATCTTAAATACGTGTGCATTCAGTCTTTCAGCTTTGCAAATATCTTGGGCCGAAAGGGACACTACATAAAGAAAACATGGTTCCTTGCAGCCATACCTAAATCGCTTTGCCAGCACAACTAAGGCAACGTAAAAAGCGCCAGGTGTAAAAATACTGTTGCAAAGTCATCTGTGAGGCCCTCCAAGGGGGATATTTGTTCTCTTGTTCCCCATGATTTTTTGCTTAACTCCCTCGTCCCTTGAAATAAAATTGGTCTTTCCCCAATATTATTTTGTCTTGTTCCTTCTTCCCCAAAAATAAAATTCTCCTACACTTAATTTTCAACAAAATACACTAAATTTTGGGTACCTATAAAACTAGATACGAAACCGAAACGGAAAGAAACGAAACGAAGCAAAATGCAACGAAACGGAACCCAACGAAACGAAACGGAATATAAATCAGATGAAGCAAAATAAATCTGAAATCTTGCAGCACAATATACATTAATATCTAAAATCCCTACATTCCAAGGCATCGTGCAACTTTTACTGATGGGATCAAAAAATATAAGTAAAATTTCCAGCTACTTCAATAAAGTACAACAATTGTCTCCTGTTGTGACTTTGTCAGCACAGAAAGGGCAACTGAAGACCAGAGAATCTGTCAGTGGTGCCAAAACAACCTAACAGGGTTATGGAATACCACAAGTTACAAGTTTACAAGTTTATTTATTAATAGAGAAAGATTCACAAATGAAACATACAATATACAGTGAGTGAAATAGAAGACACTATACTACTCACTAGGCTAGGTTAAATGTTAGTCTGTTGACAAATAAAAGCAGGACGGTACAGGACGCGGTAAGGGGTGGAGAGGGGGTGGGAATGAACCGCTTTTAAACCTCAATAAATATTGTTTTAAGAAAAAAGTGTGGGTTGAAGATAAACTCCAAAACGTCACACTCTGCTTCTTGCCTTTAGCTAAAAGCTCATTTGGTGGCTTGTAAGGGGACATGGAATTTGGTAAGGCTACGGGGCAGTGGGATCCCGAACATGACAGCAATGAAACCAAGGGAAGGATAACTTAAGTTTCTGGGAATCAGGGAACATTTTCTGAAATCATTATAGTTCGGGAAAAGCAAAGGCAAAATCTTTTTCTGTGCAACACAAACAATTGTAAGGGACTAAGCCAAGAATACAATTAATTTTCAGGAACCTGGGTCATAGGTATGGAGCTGGTAGGCTCTGGTAGCCCAAAAAGTGTCGAAAGGATCATACGACACTCCACAACAAAATCAATAAAAATAAATATTATTCATTTATTTCTAAATAACAATTAAAAAATATAAAATAAAAGATAATTAAGAAAAGCCCAGACCAAAACACCCTGGGACCAAATCAACCCCCAAAATTGTATGTGAAACAGGTAACTCAGTCAATCAAATTATACAATCTACCCTAGTATCTGTTTAAAAGTTAATGTATTGGATCTTATGAACATCCAGTAACTTCATATAGCATAGTATATGGATAAACATGGTGCTTTTTAGTCTTCCTTTTGCATTAATATGTGGTGATGTTTTATTGTGATAATTTCATAGAATTTTCAGAGTTTGTTCCATTTCGTTTTATTTCTATTTCGTTTCGTTGCGTTTTGTTGCGTTCCGTTGCGTTTTGTTTCGTTGCGTTCCGTTCCGTTTCGTTTAGTTTCGGTTCTGTTTCTAGTTTTATAGGTACCTCTAAATTTTCATTTTTGCGCGACTTTGCGATGCACAGAAGTGCTTATGCAATACCCTTCGTGTGAATCTGTGTCTGCGTGCATGTGTGCGTACGTGTGCCCATGCGAGTGCATGTGCGCGTGCACCTTTGTGCGCCTTAGCAAGATATTCATTCGTATTCATTATGTTTACCTCAGTTTCTAAATAACCAAAAGGGACCGTCTTTAGACTTGCTCTACCTGTACCTCTGGGGAAGATCTACTAAAAGCAGCGATGCATTTTGGGCCATAACCTATATTTCTCATATGATTGAACATAGAAAAAAATAATCACCTGTTGCGTTTATCTCAGATTCTAAGTATGTAACAGGGATGGAGTCTTCAAACTTGCTCCATAGATATATCCAAAGAAAGTTTACTGAAACAAGCGACGCATATTTTGCCACGACCAATAATTTACGGATGACTGTACATAGAAAATATATTCACCAATTGCGTTTAGCTCAATTTCTAAATAACAGAAAGGGATAGACTCTTCAAACTTGTTCCACATATACATATGTTGAATTTCTACTGAAAGCAGCGATACATATTGGACCTTGACCTATAGTTTAGGGGTGATTGAACATAAAAAAAAACAGCCACCTGCTGCGTTTAGTTCCGTTTCTAAGTAACCGAAAGGGATGAAGCTTTCAAACTTGTTTCATAGATACATATGGGGATGATCTACTGAAGCACTGAGGCATCTTGGAACAAGACTTATATTTGACGGATGATTGAACATTTAAAAAGTATTCACCTGTTGCGTTTAACTTAGTTTCTAAGTAACCAGAAGAGATAGAATCTTCAAACTTGCTCCATTAGTACATCTGGGAAAGATATACTGAAGTCGGTGATGCATGTCGGGCCATTAACTATATTTCATGGTCCAGTGATTTTGGTTTAAACAATATTTTAACATAGTTGATTACATACATGTTAAAATACAGGCAATTCATTTGAATATAGGATCTGCCAATAAGCGTGGCACCTATATGATAGTCATCTCCTGGTCCAGTGATTTTGCCTTATATCTTGAAGACTATTGATGTGTGAGCATGAAAGCTTGGGACGATAAGTCAGTATGAGTAATTATTATCTCAAAGTAGGTCACAGTAACCTTTATTTCATGATCCGTCTTATCGTTTTTGTCTTATACATGTATCCTGAAGACTATTTTATGTATGAACACGATTGCTTGGGATAATGACTTAGAATGACCCGATGTTTGACCACAGAATAGAAGTATGTCACAGTGACTAATATTTATAGTCCATAAAGAGTTTACCCTTTACTTTCCTTCTTTCTTTCTTTCGTTCGTATTTTACTCCTGTGTAGGAGCACTTGCGTTCACACTACGCAGTTAAGTGTTTATAAAAATTAAATTGTTTTGTCACTAAAACTGTCAAACACACTAAATAGAACTGTCGAACACACTACACAGAACTGTCAAACATACGGCCCATTTACAAATAACACTTCCTACTAGAACGTTGGGCAACCACTGAACAAGCGAAAAGGTGGAACCCAGAACCTTTTTCCTGACACTTTTCACTTCAATACACTGTGGTCTCACAATGAGCACAGCGAACAAGTTCAACACCCAATGGAAGTCTTTGCTTACGATTGGTACAAACGTCACACTTCTTTGGAGGGACGTCTTCGTCACTGTCCAGTACTTCTAGCGAATCCACAAGAATTGATTGTTCAGTTGCTACCATCTCTGCAGTATCAAAGAGACAGATGTGACATGATACAAGTCTACAAAATTCTCAATGATATTGATAAATTAGATACAAATCTATTCTTCAAGAAACCAGTATATGATATAACCCGGGGTCATAGGCATAAATTACAGAAAGGTCATTGTAAACTTCGTCTGCGTCATAGAGTTTTCTCCCAACGTGTAGTGAACAGCTGGAATCAGTTTCCAGACGCATGTGTTAATAGTGAATCACTCAACCTTTTCAAGAGCTCTCTGAATTCCGCATGGAAGAGAAGATCAGGGAAATTCAGCATATGAGCCAAATCAGAATTTCGCACTCCCAACAGTTTTAAAATTAACTAGCACTATCGAAGCCAAGTTGCTAAAAGAGGCCAGTACAAGCATTGCTTACCAACGGCCTTCAGCCCAGGTAGAATCAGGTAGGTAGAATCAACTTTAGGCGTATGGGATGTCACAGATTGTGACTCTGAATCCAGTTCATTAGGTACATTTTGATTGTGAACAACCAGTTCAATATGGACGAGCTTTGCTGAACTTAATATCGATTAAATGAAAAAGCACATACCAGTGATCAAATCTCGTCTGGACGGCAGTAAATGTAAATCATCAGTCTCAAGAGCATGCCTGGATGCAGTTAAGACATACCGGAAAAGATGGCTCAAATATAAGTACTGTAAAACAGATCAAAACTACTATGAGTATAAAGCAGCCAGAAATAAAGCAATACGAGCTAAAGCAATCAAAATATAATTACGAGAAAAACCTCGCTACCAAACTAAAGACTGATCCAAAATCTTTTGGAAATATGTGCGATCAAAGTCAAAAATTAAAACTACTGTTTCAAAACTTCAGATAGGAGGGGGTGCCCTTAGTACAAATGATCAAGAAACAGCCACCACTTTAAATGATTACTTCACTACTGTTTTCGAGAAAGAACCATATGGTCCTCTACCACCATTTGACGAGAGACCTTATCTTCAGCCTTTAGAAAATATAGAGATTACTGAGGGTGCAGTTGAAAAGGTTGTAGATGCTTTAAATCCAAGTGAAAGCCAAGGACCAGACAACTTCCACCCAAAATATTTGAAAGAGAACAAATTCCTTTTGGTATATCCTTTGAAAATTATATTCAAAAGATCTCTACAGGAAAGTAAATTACCAGAGCTTTGGAAAATGGCAAATGTTAGTGCAATTTTTTAAAAGTGGAGAAAAACAAAAGCCAGAAAACTATAGACCCATCAGCTTGACGTCGGTGCCGGGTAAATAAATGGAAACAATTATCCGGGACGCTGTTGTACAACATATGACAGCAAACAACTTATTTACACCAGCACAACACGGGTTTATTAAAGGTAAATCATGCCTAACACAATTAATTGAATTTATTGAGGATATTAGTCAAGCTATTGATGATGGAGATACTGTAGATGTTATTTATTTAGATTTCATAAAAGCTTTTGATAAAGTACCCCATCAACGTCTTCTTTTGAAATTACAAAAATATGGTATAAAGGGAAAAATATAAGAATGGATTGAAGAATTTCTATTAGATAGAGTACAAAGGGTGGTTGTAAATGGGACTCCATCAGAATGGTCAAAAGTGAGTAGTGGTATTCCACATGGCAGTGTCCTAGGGCCGGTACTTTTTCTAATATATATAAACGATATGCCAGAGGTAATAGCAGTCCTAATAAAGCTGTATGCTGATGATGCTAAGATATATAACCGGATGTCACGTGATATAACTCAGAGAAATCAAGTCCAAGTGAGTTTAGATGAATCCGTCAAATGGGCAAAAGATTGGATAATGTTTTATAACTTCAGTAAATGTCACAATCTCCAAATTGGAAGACAGGAAATTAACACAACATATACTATGAAATCAGAAAAAGAAACCTACGAGCTGGAAAAGTTAGAACCGAAAAAGACCTTGGACTCATAGTTGATAACAAGTTAATTTTTAGGGATCACATTACAGCCAAGGTTAATTTGACCAACAGAAATCTCGGTATAATTTTTAGAACTTTTGTGTACATTGATCAGGAAATATTTCACATCTATAAAAAAGTTTGGTCAGACCTCATCTCGAGTTTGCCTCACTTGTATGGTCTCCACATTACAAAAAAGATTCTATTATGATAGAAAATGTTCAGCGTCGAGCCACTAGACTCGTCAGGGGACTGCAGGAGTATAGTTAAACCGAGCGGCTAAAGAAAAGGGGTCTGCCAACTCTAGATAATAGCAGAGAGAGAGAGAGAGAGAGAGAGAGAGAGAGAGAGAGAGAGCGGATTTAATCCAAGTATATAAGATTTTAAATAATATTGATATCGTGGACTTAACTTGCAGAGCAAACAGCTTTAGAAATAGAGTGATAAACTCTTGGAACAGCTTGCCCGACTCAGTGGTTAGTGCACCCTCCATTAACGCGTTCAAGAGCCGCTTGAATAAACATTGGCACAACTATCCAAACAAGTTTGAAGCAGTGTGTTACCAAGCAGGAGTGTAGTTAATGATATGTATACAGGGCTTTCATCTAAAGTGAAATGGCTCGGCGAGCTGAGTGACAGCTTTGATATAAAACAAGGTGTGAGACAGGGGGTATCTACAAGACATACATCAAAACGTGTTTGATGGAACTGCAACAACACAGGCTGGGATTATGTATAGGAGCTGTTTACTGTGGCTGTCCTACTTGCGCGGACGAGCTGGCAATGCTCTCAAACTGTGAAAATGAGTTCCAGTTAATGCTCAACGTAGTAAGGAGAAATGCGAAACAGGACAGAGTAACCATTCATCCAGACAAATCAAACGCTGTATTATTGAAAAATCATAAATCTGTTGTAAAGAAATCTTTTGAACTTGAAATGGATGATAGGACAATCCCATTATCTTCTTCAACTACTCATTTGGGAATTTTGAGATCAGAAACTCAAGAGAACATAATTAACATTGAACAGAGATTAAGTCTTGCCCGTAGGACTCTTTATGCGTTGATAAATACAGGCTTACATGGATCTAATGGGCTGAACCTTCAAGTCTCCTATAAAATCTACCAGTGTTATGTCATTCCAAGATTGTTATATGGACTTGAAGCATTACCATTAAACTCAAAACAGGTGCATATGCTTAGTAGATTGCATTTGGAAACACTCAGAAGGCTTCAGGCATTACCTACAAGAACCGCAACTAGTGCAGTATACTTATTACTTGGTGCCCTACCGATGGAAGCTGAACTTCATAAGAGACTCCTCAGCTTGCTGTACAATCTAATTACATCTACAAACGAGACCATTGTTCAATTAACTGAAAGGCAGATTGTTATGAATTCTGACAATACTCAAAGTTTTTATGGCAGAGCTAAAGAAATATTAGATAAGTATGGGTTACCTAGCCTACAAAACTTGAAATCTGAACTTAATCTGAAAGAACAATGGAAAAAAAACAAGTGAAAGATGCGGTGAATACATATTGGACACAATATCTTCAAAAAGACGCTCGAGAAAAACCACCTTATTAAATCTGAATGTAGACTCATTGTGCATTGGTAAAGTTCATAACGTATGGTCATCTTTAGAGTCAACAGTCTCTGGTGTTAGAAAGGGCATTGTCAAATGTAGATTACTAACTGGTACATACTTATTCCAGTCAAATAAAAGCAAGTTCAGTCGTTCAGAAGTTAGTGCTACATGTAGAAGCTGTGGCCTTGAAAGTGAAGACATTTCACATATGTTGTTATATTGCTCATCTCTTTTTAATCAAAGACAACAGTTCTACTCAAAGGTGAAATCAACAGTTATATCATATATTGGAGCAAATCAATGGAAAGTTCAATTTAGTAATACACAGAATATAATAAAACTACTTCTGGATATCAGTTGGTTTGATAACCTGAACAGGGCAGATTGGCGTAAAACATTGGATAGAATGACAACAGATTTGTGTTACAAGCTTCATACGGAGAGGATACTGAAGAGTTCAGACGTACATAGCTAACCCCCACCAGTCATCTTTTTAAAAATAGGTATGTGTACAGGACTTTTACTACTGTTTTAGCATTGTTTTAGCGCCCCCTTAACGCGATTTTAAGTCTAAGTCAACGTATGTTATTGTGCTCAAGAAGATACTTTTACAAGCTACCTATGCTTGGTGATCCAAAATTGGATGCAAATACGAAAGAAAGAAAGAAAGAAGCAGGTCTGTCTACCAGAAATATATCCAATCGAAATGCGTCGCAGAAGCTTGAGGCTTAAGTATGACGTCGACGACAGGTAATAACAGGTAATGATCCTTCTGACCGGTCTGACCGGGTTCCAAATCATTCAAATAAAAATCTTTAAGCGTTCCTTTTAAGAGCAGGGAATATATTCAGAAAAAGAAACATGGGCCAGACTACGTAGTTTCGGCTAATAAAGCCTCATCAGTGACCCTCTTAATTCTGTTTAGGAACTTCAAAAAAACATTAGAATGCTCCTGTTCTGGATTTACCTGGATTTACCTGGATCTCGACGCCCATTAGGAGGCTATTCAATAGCCTGTTCCGGCGCATTTCTTGATTACGTCCTGTAACTCGCTGATTGACCCGGTGTGTAACAGGACGCTGTGAACTTTGTTGGGTGATACGTACTTGATCCATACGTACTTGATCCATCGGTGATAAGATGGTAAGCCCTTAAGGCTTGTCTTCACCGCCAATATTGACCATAAACATGTTGTGATCTCGTACTTCCGGGTTACAGTGTATTAATTTAGTATGCTCATTTCCATGTATGCTGTTTATGCCAGATATTTTTACCACAGTGTTGATATGCCACCCTTAGTAAACCTCATCGACCTTAAACTGATCCTTCCTCCACTCCTTATCCAGCTTTGTCTTAAACTCATTTACAGTCCTAGAATCAATAACTGTCTGTGAGAGATTATTCCATGAATCAATGCAGCGTACACCAAACGAGTGTTGTCGAAATCCCTTCATACACCGTGGTTTGTACAACTTTTTTGAATGCCCTCTTGTTGTTGATGTTGAAAATGAAAACATTGACTGCGATTCAAGATCCTCGAGTCCATTCAAAATTTTAAATAACTGAATCATATCACCCCTTTTTCTTCTGTATTCCATAGAGAATAATTTCAGTTTTGACAATCTTTCAACATATGATAAGCCTTTCAACTCTGGAATCATCCGCATTGCACGACGTTGAATATTTTCAATTAATTTTTTATTCTTTTTTGTATACGGATACCATATGACATTTCCATAGTCAATGATTGGGCGGACTAATGATTTATATAGCTTCAAAAACAGTCCACAATCAAGATGTACAAAGGAACGTTTAATGAGTCCTAATATCCTGTTGGCCTTGCCTACACATTCTGAAATCTGCTTATCAAACTTTAGATTGTTCTGAAATATGATTCCGAGATCCTTTTCTTCAGAGTCTTTGGACAAATGGGTAATACTTCTCTTACTGTCTCTCATTTGGTAGTTGAACAAAAATTTAACTAATCCATACTGAATAAATTTGCACTTGCTAACATTGAACAGCAACAGCCAGTCGTCAGACCAATCACAGCATGAAAACAAATCGAGTTGTAATAGTTGTTGGTCCAAAGATGAAGATATTGTCTTGTAGAGTTTCGTATCGTCGGCAAAAAGCTTGCAGACACAACTAACCACATTCGGGAGATCATTTATAAATATTATGAAGAGTACCGGCCCCAGTACACTCCCCTGTGGGATACCGGACAAAACTGGCTTCCAGTTTGAAAAGGTTCCATTTAGAACTACCCTCTGTTGTCGGTTACTTAGGAAGTCTTGTAGCCATTGTAATAGAGTTCCTTTAATACCAAATGATTCCAATTTCCGTGACAGACGTTTATGCGGTACAGATCGAAAGCCTTCTGGAAATCGAGATATATGCAGTCAATCTGTTTATTCATATCGATATCTTTTGACCATTCATCTACCACCTTCAATAACTGAAGAATACAGCCTCTATTTTGTCGAAATCCGTATTGACAGTCTGACAGCAAACCATGGCTGTTCAAATGATCCATAATTGCTTCACGAACAATTTTTTCTAGGGTTTTACATAGAACTGAAGTCAAGCTAACCGGCCTGTAATTTCCTGGATATTGCCAGTGTTTGTTTAAGCGACTTTTAAATGACTCAAGGGAGGGTGCCATTACCACTGACGCGGGAAGATTGTTCCAATTATCAATTACCCTGTTCTGTGCGAATGGAGAATTCCTCTTCAAGAACGGTAGTTTCCCTCTTTGTTTGTGGCTGCCGGGCGGTCAGTTGAGTCCTTCTGTTTCCAAGACAAGACAAGACATGATTTATTTTGAGTCGGCAAGACGTACAACATGTAACATACGCTCTGAAGAGCTTTTGAACCGACTATTGACAAACAAATTATATAATATTAACAAATATAGGACAGCTACAAATAAATAAGTATATGTAAATTTAGAACCAGTTATAAACATAATAGTTTCCAAAACTTCTGACTTACTTATACAACTGTGGCTAAAGTGACGTTAGTCTTTAACAAGAACTAGAACTTAAAATGCCCATTTTCCCTGTTCTCCTAGATAATGATGATAAATATTCGTCTGAAATTTTATTTAGCACCATCCCCATCCCGACCTCACCTGTGGTGCCTAGTCCGTACCCAGCTGTAGAAACAAGAGAAAGACGGTACGGATTATTACCCATCACTGCATTCTGGGATATGTTTACTTTTGTCGTCTGCACAAACCACTGAACAGGTTGGCGGCTGGTGAAATTGCAGAAATTGTATAGTTTTCATTAGTGGTAAACGTAAGTATAACAGTTTTTCGTCAGACGTGAGTCCAAAGGTTGTCTAATAAAAAGAAGAAAATTAGAAACATTAAGGCAGGAGCACTTTGGACGTAAAGCAACAAGTATCGTCGCGACATGGGAATTCACGCACATCAGAATTCACGCGCTTTACCAAATTTCGGTTATTTTTTTAGAACGTGCCTTCCACTGACGTCATACGTTTCTGTTTATTTTGGCAAACTCCTCCTCCGTTTGACCACGAAGAAAAATTGGGAAAGTTCCACTTAATACAATGGTAATTCTTCATTTATTTTCTCTTTGAGCAGGGATACAGACTAGCGGTCGCCCACTCGCCCACTGCGAGTAAAAATTCGGGTGGGCACCTAAAATTAAAATGACAGTCTCCCAGTTTGCGATTACAGCTGTCAGCGAGTGTCTGGCCTGTTTTCGCCTTAGATTGGTCTCCCCTCGTTTTGGAGTAAATTCCGCCACCTCAAAGCGCATTGCAAACTTCCGCACCGATATCTGCGTTGAAATTGATATTCGGTGTTCAGTCATACTTGTGTGTTGGATTTTATTCCCTATCGAAAAAACAACATGACTGCCTCCTCCAATTGACAGCTGAAATTTTGACCATTTGTAAATTTTTCGCGCATGTGGCGATACATCGGTGGTGTTTCACACCCATTAGGGACCGACCATTTGATATTCTGGGGGGGGCCTGGTATATTTATCAAAAAAATTCCCTGTCTTTGGATATGCAAGAAAAAAATAATCTGGCTCATAAGGGGGTTAAAAAAAATAATCTGACTTCAAAAGTAAGAGAAAAAAATAACCTGTCTCCACCCAAAATTTCAAAAAAAAAAATATAGTCTGCAGATAATTCCATTGGAATTGAGTTTTTATAATCTCTCTGGCTTCTGGGGGCTGCGCCCCCAGACCCCCATATTTATCGTTATATTTTAATATTATCTACAATTGGTTTACACCAGCAGGCCCCCGCATGTGCATACATTTACAAAAAAATCCTATACAACATTCACATACCTCTATGATACCTCTATGATGGTTGTTGGGCTCTGAAGTAAGGAGATGTCTCCTTTTTAAGCCCGGCGTTGTTCGGGAATCGTTCAGTCACTGGTACTTGATACGCTTTCTTCACTTTTAAATGAGCATCCTTATTAAAAGTACTGATATTAATGTTCATAAGATTCATTGAAATATGCTATCACATATTACTGGTATCAATATTGGTACATTACTTCATGGTTCCAGTATAAATCCAATTTTGACTTGAAATCATTTACATCCTTGGAATTTACACATGTATCATTGATCTGCCACATTACTAAGTAAATGTTTCCACTAAAACTGAATTGCAAAAGAGTCACTAGCTTATGAGAGAGAAAACCATTATGGCAAAATAAACACTCTAAAAGGCAAAAGTCCCAATATAAAAACCCTTATTTTTACCATCAGTCCTAGTTTTTCTCTTGTTTCCAGTCTTAAAATTGCCATTGAAATTGGGAAATTGCTTTAGCTTCTGGGGGCGTTGCCCCCCAGACCCCCCTTCCTTAACTTCTTAGCACATAACTTTCAGCCATTTTATTGTGACTCTATCGGTAAGTATTTATCAAACTTTCTAAAGGACGAATAAAGCATGTTTGGGCATATATTGGGATAGGAAAAAAACTTAAATTCCTAATGTTAGCCCTAAAACTTTGCCAAAATAGCCCTAAATTTTGGGTAAAATATCCCTAATTTAAGGCCTAATTTTTTGCCAAACTCATACAGGGATGTTTGTATCTGTACCTTAGATGAAAAGAGTAACATGCTCCAGGCACTGGTTTGCAAAAGCAAGCTAAGCCATGCCCTTCGCCTGGTTAAAGACAGCACCATGTTCTGTTTGTGAGAAAAAAAGGTGTAAAAAATACTGATGTGGGTAAAATAAAAGGATATTAAGATCAAGTAAACAAGGATCTGATAGTTCAGCTATAAAATAAAAAAAAAATAACCTGTTTGAGTTAGTTTGTAAAAAAAATAAATTAGCTTCCACAAGGTGAAAAAAAAAGAAATTGTTTCCAGAGGCCAGTGAAATAAAATGTTGTGTCTCCATCAAGAATACCAGGCCCCCCCCCCCAGAATATCAAATGGTCGGTCCCTTAGCTAAAAGAAAGCAAATTCCTGAAATAAGGAGGATTTACTACAAAGCCTACTGAAACAGTGCAAATCTCTCGCAGATTCTGAATAAAAAAAATCCTCATGTTTCTGACGTTTAAAATGTGGGCCCCTAAATTTCTGGCTGGGCGACTAATTTTCAGTTTTTAGGAGCCCAGCTTGCTCCTATGAAAAATTAGTTAGTCTGTATCCCTGTTGAGCAGTGCTGGAAACTCGCAAGTTTAATGTGGTGGCCCAAAAGCTTAGCAGGCCTAACTTCCAGTGGCCCAAATTATCCACAAGCTAAAGTTTCCATTCATTTAGTATTACCAGAAAGTTAAATTTGGGCCACTAAAGGTCATATTTTGGAGATATCTAGTGGCCCGAAACAAAAATTAGGATCATTTGGCCACTGGGCCACTGGCCGTTTCCAGCACTGTTGAGTGTATAAAAGTTCCATTTCCTTAATGTACTTTTTGTTGCAGCATTGAAAGCTCCACTGATTAGTGAATAATTCAATATTTTAACCGCACATTTTGACGTCTGCTCCTGCCATCTCAGTCTTCGCGAAACCTTTTGAAGAGTTGCAGGACAGCTGTCAGACAGTCAAAAAAAATTGCAGGACAGAACAGAAATCTGCAGGACAGAAAAAAAAATTCACATTCGAGCCAACAAAAAAATTTTAGTCATAAAAATGGGAACCATTTTTAGCTCGCCTGAACGAAAGTTCAGGAAGAGCTATTGTTGTCACCACGGCGTCCGCGTTCGGATTGGATGTTTTGGTTAAAGTTTTTTAAAGACCTATATCTCTTTAACCCATGGATGGATTCTTTTAATACTTGCACTGTAGTTAGATATTGGTCTAAGGTTTAACAGGGTACCACCCCCACCCCACTCCGTGACCTTGATGTCAAGGTCGTGGACTTAGAAAATTGGAATTTTTTTTGGACTGGATGTTTTAGTTAAAGTTTTATAAAGCCCAATATCTCCTTAACCCATGGATGGATTCCTTTGATACTTGCACTAAAGTTAGATATTGGTCTAAAGTTTTTGAAGGTACTACCCCCACCCCCCTCTGTGACCTTGATGTCAAGGTCATGGACTTAGAATATTGTCTTTTTATTAATTGGATGTTTTGGTTAAAGTTTTTTTAAGACACATATCTCCTAAACTCATAGGTGAATTCTTTTTATATTTGCACTGTAGTTAGATCTACAGAGTACTACCCCAACCCCACTCAGTGATCTTGATGTCAAGGTCAGGGACTTGGGAATTTTTTGTCTTTTTTAAAGTTTTGTAATTGCATACTGATTCATAATGCTTTGCAGAGATTTAGTTTATTCTTGAACTGATGTTAGACTCTTTTTTGAGTTTTTACAAAACACCTTATACTTACCCCACTGGATGACCTTGAAGTCAAGGTCATCGACTTAGAATTTTGTCTTAAAGATTTTGGTCAAAGTTTTATATTTATGAAGACATAATTTCACAGTGCCACGATGATGGACTCAGTTGATACTAATACTTGGACTGATGTTAGATAATGGTTCAGGGTTTTGATACAGTCCACATAGCCCCCCCCCCACCCACCCACCCCCACCCCCTACCCGTCAGTTTATTTTACCTCAAGCTCGTGGACTTTGAACTTTCATTTCATTTTTTTTATTTTAATTTTATTTTAAGACTTATTTCTGAGATAGCTTTTGTTTATAAATGTGTTTTCATTATTGACATCCTTGCCTGAAGTTTTATGCATGGCAGTCCACACCACCATAGCGGCTGTGTGATGGGCAAGCACCAATTCAGGCGAGCTATGCTGTCAGGCGACAGCTCTTGTTTAATTACTTAAGTACTGGGTTCATTTTAATTTTAATTCCCATTTAATCATTCATTCTCTACTTCATTTTAATTCAATTCCCATTCTTAAAAGCCTCTGCTATATCTTGTATTCATCTACGCATAGGTTGGGGATAAACTCCTATGCGTTTTTAAAGGCTAAACTTGTTACAGGAAAAAAATGTTTTGATTATTTCCCTTGGTTCGGCCTTGTACCATTCACAAAGTTCGGCCATATTAAATTCGCTACCAGAAGCAGCAAAAATACAGTTACAGTAAGCAGAAAACCTGGCGCAGCAGTCATTAAACAAATAATACTGATTAATAGTTTAAAGTTCATTTCATTTTAACCGAGTCATCGAAATTAAAAGAAAAAAAAATGAAGATGAGATTGTTACACATTCTGAGACCGAAACCAACCGTTGCGAGCACTCTTTAGGCCGAAAACTATAACGCTCGAAATGATTGGTTGTATATAAATAGTAAGGCATATATTGACCAGTCAGATGTCGTCTTGCATAAACGCTTTTGTAAATATGAAATGGCGAAACTTTCGTTTTTGTTTCGGCCAAAAGAAGACTTTTCCGACGAAAAATTTGATTTTTACCGAGTTCAAAAATGTCAACTTTAATCAGTGTCGGACAGTGCGACCGGCCCCCTGGCAAAAATCGCCGGACATTTTTCAGAATTTGCCGGTTTTGTCCGACAGACCGACGGTTTTCGTGAAGACTGCCATCTGTCAACCTCAAAATCTGGTCACAGTCACATGATCCGCATAACCACAATGTAGTATTTTCACTGTTTAGCACGTAGTATGTACTATTTTTTGTAGGCAAGTCACAGTCATTCTGATATGAATCTCTAAATATATGTTTGCAGATCCCTAGAGGGCAGTATCGCCCATATTCACCATCTGCAATGACTAGTGCCTACGAGACGGTCAGACAGATGAACTGTCCTATAATAACAACAGCTAGAGAGTTTGGTGTGCGAGAGGCCACTCTTAGAAAAACATTGTCTGACATGTGTCAGGATATTTAAAAAAATCTTTAAAAAATTAATGTTTTTATCAAAAATCCATTAAAATGCTGCTAAGTAATGTTTATTACTATTAATTTGTTTGTTTTTTGTATCTTAGACACTCACTCAGTACTTTCCAATTTCAGCGGACTACATTCTGCACAGTGTTTTTACGAATCTCCGGAAATAAATATGTGCGTGGATTCTGATGACGTTGTACACAAATTATATATTTTGGGTATCTCGGGAAAAGATGGCTTTTGGAGAAGACATTTTTTATGGGAAAACCGGAAACTTTTCCTAAATAACAAACGATATCGCCGCGTTAAATGATGAGAATTTAAGTGTTGATACAATTTTAATTTGTTGGTCTAGTTCTTTTATTTCTCTTATGTGCGTGAAAACCCATGTCGCCAGGATAATAAAATAAAACGTCCAAGACCAAGCCTTGCCAAAGAGTGAGTGAACTTGGGTTTAACGGCTCACGAACAACGAGGTCATATGGAGACAGGACCTCCATAGGACCTCGGTTAAAAGTCTCATCCAAAAGACCGGAGAAGCGGGGGATCGATCTTGCAACCCCTGGATTGGTAATCCGGAGTGTTATCCACTATTCGTAGGTGGACCTGTTTCAGTGACTGACCAGTTTCAGTGACCTTATAAATTCTGTCAATATTTTTAAAAACTGATGCAGCAAATAATCCTTTTTTGCAGAGATATACACTAAGTTATATTGCCTTTGTGTCGGTTTGAAAAGAACACCATCCTACCTTTTAATAGCTTCACAATCGTTGAATCTATGTCTAAACGACAGTATTGGCCGCGCAGGTAATGTCTCTTTAAGGTAGAAATCTTCTCAGTAATGATCTCACGGTATTTTCGCGTTCGAGATGGGGATGGTGCATACAGGTTTCCATGACACCCCCATTTTTCATATTACTTTTTTCAGTGACCTATATATAGAGTGACTCGCATCTCCGGTGAAATATAGGTATTTTTCCAGTAGACGCTTGTCGCACCCCTGGACAGGTGACAGGGCTCTCGATCACCGAAATTTGGGGCCGAAATTCGGCCCCATTCCCAATGCCAAAAAGTATGTTTTTTTCCCAATTCCAGATGAGAAATTCCCAATCTGGCTAAGTCTGTTTGTTCCAAGAATACTGCAGTTGTATCAATGCAAAATGTATGAAAAACCACCTAAACAAAATTCATAACTTTAAAAATAAGGAAGCAATTTCATTTTCAATCACGAATTGTCATCTTTTGTTACTTGAAATCGGTACCAGGTTTTATCATGTACTGTTAGAGTTACTTCCCTTTCAATAGAGGGCGAATAGGCTAGCGATTTTGGCTGCAATATGTTAATATTTTCTTTGCTCCAAGGGCTAGTATTGTTGTGGTGAGCAATATTGTGACTTATTCTTTAAATTGAAGTCTTCTAATGCTAAAATACGATCTGAGTTTTCACCAGCGGTGGATGATTTGGCCGTTTTTTCGTTTCGTACCTGAATCGATTGTCACAAACATTTTTCGGCCATATCCAAAATCATAAACAGGATTAACCGGACATCCAAGAGTTATTATAGTGATAGTGCAGTGCTGGAAACGGCCAGTGGCCCGGTGGCCAAATGCTCCTAAAAATTGTCTGGGGCCACCAAAATCTTCAAATTATGAACTTTAGTGGCCCAATTTTTTCTGTCTGACAACAGTAAATGCACTGGATTATTAGCTAGTGGATAATTTGGGCCACTGAAAATTTGCCTGCTAAACTTTTGGGCCACCACATTAATCTTGTGAGTGTCCAGCACTGTAGTGACATACCGTGGAGGTTTTGTACTGGCAGAACTGAAAATTTTATTATGTTCTGCTGTGTGAAAGTCCACTTTCTCCCAACTTCACATATTTATGTTACTTTGTTCTTCATAGCCAATCATGGCAGTAGGAAAGATTCCTATTCCATAGTAGCAGCAACCTAACCAGGGCTAATGATGTGTCTGAGAGTATATTTTTTAACCTCTGATATATTGTTTTCAAGGATATAATAGGGAATTTAATCTGAAGGAAGAGGTATATTTTTCTAAGTACATTTGTCATATTTTGCTACAAAAACATTGAATAAAAAATCAAACATCCAAATTGTTCTTGACATTGCATAAAAATGACCAGTGACTGATGATAATTTGATGTGCATACTTACCACAGCTTACAATGGATTAATTTGAAGTTTGAAGTCTTAATGAATTATGCTTACTTAGTTCACTGATACTTCAAACCTAGAGTGTTATATACTGTTGTCATATTGTAACACTTTTTTTTCTAAGTCCCAGTCTTGTCTTCAGTTTGAGAGTGGCAAGATAAGGAAGTTGCCAGTTCAAAGGAAAGAAAGAAAAACTCAACACACACAAATAGTTTTGTTATTATCTAATATTCCAACTATTTGATAAAATTTATTATGATTCACTGTCTGCTATGTCTTCTTATTGACTGGAATCCCCAGAAAATATAACAATACCATAAAAATTATGTAAGTTGCGTTGTTCTGACAATGAAAACTGCTCTCATAAAACAATGTAAATTTTCCCAATTTTAGACAAAACGGCGTTATTTTTCCCAATTCTAAAGGCCCCGGCCCCATTCCCAAAAAGGGGTGTGAGAGCCCTGGCTTCAAACCTAGAGTGTTATACTGTTGTTATATTGAAACATTTTTTTGCTAGGTCCCAGTCTTGTCTCCAGTTTGAGAGTGGCAAGATAGGGAAGTTGCCAGTTCAATGGAAAGAAAGAAAAACTCAAAACACAAAAATAGTTTTGTTGTTATCTAATATCCCAATTATTTGATAAAGTTTATTATGATTCACTATCTGCTAGATCTATGTAGACCTGCTTATACTGACTGGATTCCTCTGAAAATATAACAATACCATATGTAAGTTGTGTTGGTCTGACAATGAAAACTTCACACATAAAACAATGAAAATTTTCCCAATTTTAGACAATACAACGCTATTTTTCCCAATTCTAAAGGCCCCGGCCCCATTCCCAAAAAGGGGTGTGAGAGCCCTGGGTGAGTAGCTGAAAAAATAGATAATTCAATTGACTGCTTATTTCGCATCTAGAAATATTTTGATATTATCATTGTTTATCTGTATAAATAATGTGTTTTTACCAACGTCTGCGTTAAATTGTGTACTTAATTTCTGAAATTTTAATACCAAACTTGCCAAGTTTTATACGGTAGTTTTAATTGACGAAGTAATGAAAAAAAAAAAAAAAACAACGAAAAAACGGGCTGGCGGGATTGTCAGTATAAATACGGGGAACTTTTTTTTATTTTGCATTTGGATGAGGATTTTGATCTTGGCTCTCCAGTGTTAGAAATAAGGTCCAGACAGCAACTTGCCCGAGGGGCAACCTGAAATGAATTTCAACTTGCCCGCCAATATTCAACTTGCCCCCTGTATTTCATTGCAGTTAAACTGTTTACATGTCATTTTCTTCAGAAGTCACATAAGTAAACATAGTCCAAAAATGCTCTCCCTTTCTAAGACACTCAGCATGAATTAATGAACTTCAGAGATAACTGACCAACAGTTTTGATCACAGCTGCCTAATCATTTTCACAGCACTACTCTGACTGGGATTCTTTTCATTTTTCTCCTTCAAAACTCTATATTTTTAAAACTTCTCATGCAAAACTTCAAGAAAGACATGAAACAAAATTATTTTCCAGAATTTTCTCCCAGAATTTTAGGTTGTCCAGGGGGCAACCTTCCAAGGCTATCAGCTTGCCCCCAGCAAATTTATCCGGTGTCGGGCAAGTGGGCATTTGCTTATTTCTAACACTGCTCTCTCTTACTTAGGATAATATGCATGCATTGAAAATTGAAGTAAATCAGTGACATTGGTTTTAATTAAGCTGAGGAAGTTGGAATTTCTATCAGAAGTTATCGACGTGAATCGCCCATTTCATTAATGTTTACGTAATCAAATTATTATTCAACGTTAAGGTAAGCTTTGAATTTTATGATGATGTATTAGAATAATAAGTTTTGTGATTATTTTGCTTGGTTTTGGGGTTAATTTTTATTGATGTGAAATAAGAAACTTTAGCCGCTGACAAATTCTTCAATGCATAACTAACCAACCCTCTGAACTCGACAACTCGTTGTTGTATGGCGAAAACTGTGAAAAAACAAGTTTTATTTTTAAACTATTTTGACCCATTTAATCGCCACGAAATTGCATAAAATAGCACTCAAACAATTTAAAAGGCATTCAACTTTATCAGGGATTTTGCTAAGGACTGACTGACTGGTGGTCCACAGGACCAACTTATCCACAATTTAAGTGGTCCTCCCGATGTTTCGGCTATTCTTTGTTATCATGTGTTTTCGTTTAATTTCAAAATCAATTGGTCTGCAGGACCAGCCACCAAAGACATCAACTGGTCATGCCCAAAAATCACTGGTCCAGGACCAACAGACTTATGGTTAATAAAACCCCTGTTTATGAAAAATATCATTGCGAGGCTCAAAAATAGTTATTTTGGGAGCCTTATTCAAAAATGGGGGAGTGGGGTTTTGAACATCCTGATTTGTCGATTTTCGCTACTTTCCTAAGTAAGCCTATTTCTATACTGTCATAAGACCATCAAAATAGTAAATAATTGTCATGAAAATGATATTAAACAACTTTTTGGTCCTTCCCCTTTCGTTTTCTAATGCTAAAATATTACCTCAAACCTTATTAACGACGGAGTACATTGTAAAAGAAAGAAGTGATGGTTTTATGGCGGCGGCGCCATTTTGTTTCGAGTGACCAAAGTTTCTCAAGTTGCATCGTTAAAAATGAACTCCAAAACCAAGCAAAATCATCACAAAACTTATAATCTAATACATCATTATAAAATTCAAAGCTTACCTTATCGTTGCATTATAATTTCACTATGAAAACACCAATAAAATGGGCCATGCATGCCGTTAACTTTTGACAGGAATTCAAGCTTTTTCAGCTTGTATTAAAATGGCACTCCGGTAGGAGGCGCTGCAGTCACATGCTCGACACGCCTCTTAGGACCGAAAGGTGAAGACGCGAGTCACTGTATTTATAGGTCACTGCTTTTTTACACTGTTAAATTCCAATCAAATTTATTATCGGAGGAATATTTCTGATTTATTTTCCATTTAGATAAATTAATTATGGCCCGTTTCATATTTATGCAAAATCTGACTGTCTGAAATGTTTCTCTTTTTAGCTCGCCTGAACGAAAGTTCAGGAAGAGCTATTGTTGTCACCACGGCGTCAGCGTCAGCGTCGGCGTTCGGATTGGATGTTTTGGTTAAAGTTTTTTAAAGACCTATATCTCCTTAACCCATGGATGGATTCTTTTGATACTTGCACTGTAGTTAGATATTGGACTAAGGTTTAACAGGGTACCACCCCCACCCCACTCCGTGACCTTGATGTCAAGGCCATGGACTTAGAAAATTGGTATTTTTTTTGGAATGGATGTTTTGGTTAAAGTTTTATAAAGCCCAATATCTCCTTAACCCATGGATGGATTCCTTTGATACTTGCACTCAAGTTAGATATTGGTCTAAAGTTTTCGAAGGTACTACCCCAACCCCCCTCTGTGACCTTGATGTCAAGGTCATGGACTTAGAATATTGTCTTTTTATTGATTGGATGTTTTGGTTAAAGTTTTTTAAAGACACATATCTCCTGAACCCATAGATGCATTCTTTTTATATTTGCTTTGTAGTTAGATCTACAGAGTACTACCCCAACCCCACTCAGTGATCTTGATGTCAAGGTCAGGGACTTGGGAAATTTTTGTCTTTTTTAAAGTTTTGTAATTGCATACTGATTCATAATGCTTTGCAGAGATTTAGTTTATACTTGAACTGATGTTAGACTCTTTTTTGAGTTTTTAGCTCGCCTGAACGAAAGTTCAGGAAGAGCTATTGTTGTCACCACGGCGTCGGCGTCCGCTTCGGCGTTCGAATTGGATGTTTTGGTTAAAGTTTTTTAAAGACCTATATCTCCTTAACCCATGGATAGATTCTTTTGATACTTGCACTGTAGTTAGATATTGGTCCAAAGTTTAACAGGGTACCACCCCAGGGCTCTCGATCACCGAAATTTGGGGCCGAAATTCGGCCCCATTCCCAATGCCAAAAAGTATCTTTTTTTCCCAATTCCAGATGAAAAATTCCCAATTTGACCAAGTTTGTTTGGTCCAGAATACTGCAGTTATATCAATGCAGAATACATGTATTAAAAACCACCAAAAACAAAAAATGTTAACATAATTTATAACTTCAAAAATCAGACAGCGTTTACATCTTCAAATTCATTCCTAGAAAACATCCATCTTTCACGATCGTCATCTTCCGTTATCGGAAACCGGTACCGGGTTTTATCATGTACTGTGAGAGTAACTTCCCCTTTCCATAGTCTTTAGAGGGCGAATTGCCTAGCGATCAAGATGCAATATGCTAATATTTTCCTTGCTTGAAGGGCCAATATAGTTGTGGTGAATAATATTTGACTTATTCTTTTAATTAAAGCCTTCCAATGCTAAAATTTGATCGGAGTTTTCACTATGGTCGATGATTTGGCCGTTTTTGCGTTTCGTACCCGGATCGATTTTCACAGACATTTTCGGCCCTATCCAAAACCATAAACAGGATTAACAGGACAGCCAAGAGTTATTATAGTGATCGTGACATATCGTGGAGGTTCTGTACTGGCAGGACTGAAAGTTTTGTCATGTTCTGCTGTGTGAAAGTCCACTTTCTCTCAACTTCACATACTTTGAATAAGATGCATACTTACCAATTGCTTACAATGGATATTAAAATTCTAAGTTTTAAGTCTTAATGAATTATGCTTACTTAGTTCACAGATACTGAAAACCTAGAGTATAATAAATGTTGTCATAATGTAACCCTTTTTTCTAGGTCCCAGTCTTGTCTTCAGTTTGAGAGCATGAAGATAGGGAAGTTGCCAGTTCAAAGGAAAGAAAGAAAAACTCAACACACACAAATGGTTTTGTTATAGATTTATTATATTCACTATATACTATGTTTTGACTGCATTCCTCTGAAATATAACAATACCAAGTGTATGTTGTGTTGGTCTGATAATGGAAACTTCACACATGACACAATGTAAATTTTCCCAATTTTAGACAAAACGACGCTATTTTTCCCAATTCGAAAGGCCCCGGCCCCATTCCCAAAAAGGGGTGTGAGAGCCCTGCACCCCCACCCCACTCAGTGACCTTGATGTCAAGGTCATGGACTTAGAAAATTGGGAGTTTTTTTGGACTGGATGTTTTGGTTAAAGTTTTATAAAACCCAATATCTCCTTAACCCATGGATGGATTCCTTTGATACTTGCACTGAAGTTAGATATTGGTCTAAAGTTTTCGAAGGTACTACCCCCCACCCCCCTCAGTGACCTTGATGTCAAGGTCATGGACTTAGAAAATTGTCTTTTTATTGATTGGATGTTTTGGTTAAAGTTTTTTAAAGACACATGTCTCCTGAACCCGTAGATGAATTCTTTTTATATTTGCACAGTAGTTAGAGCTACAGAGTACTACCCCAACCCCGCTCAGTGACCTTGATGTCAAGGTCAGGGACTTAGGAAATTTTGGTCTTTATTAAAGTTTTGTAATTGCATACTGATTCATAATGCTTTGCAGAGATTTAGTTTATACTTGAACTGATGTCAGACACTTTTTTGAGATTTTATAAAACACCTTATACGTACCCCACTGGATGACCTTGAAGTCAAGGTCATCGACTTAGAATTTTGTCTTAATGATTTTGGGTAAAGTTTTATATTTATGAAGACATAATTTCACAGTGCCACGATGATGGACTCAGTTGATACTAATACTTGGACTGATGTTAGATAATGGTACATCCTAGCCTCCTACCCCCCCCCCCCCCTTTATTCACGGTCTACTGATTTTGCCTTATATCTCTAACACTATTTGATGAATTAACATTATACCTGGGCATAGTGGATCAGTCTGACTTTGCAAATGACCTTATACTATAGATCACTATGACCCCCCCCCCCCCCCCCCCCCCCACACACACACACACACACCCACACACCCACCCTCCCTCTCTCAGTTTTTTTACCTCAAGCTCATGGACTTTGAAATTTTATTTCATTTTTTTTTATTTTAATTTTTGTTCATAAATGTGTTTTTATTTTTGGACATGCTTGCCTGAAGTTTTATGCATAGCAGTCCACACCACCATAGCGGCTATGTGATGGGCAAGCACCAATTCAGGCGAGCTATGCTGTCAGCTGACAGCTCTTGTTAGACTGAATTAGACAGGATAACGGTTTTCTTCGCTACTAAAGTGCAGGTGTACAACGGTAGTTTAGCTTCAAAGCAAACCGTCTTGTCACAAACTTAACGGTACCTGTCAGTGGTATTATTAACGCATAAATCACCATGCACGTGGCAATGCTCTTCAACTGTGAAGTTACAAAATACGGTGAAATCAATCGAATAATAATAGTGAAAAAGGATAAGCAGTCAAGCCTGACTGCGTAAATAATGCGCTATAAAATGAGATAAGGCATTGTTATTATTATTATTATTTGATAGAAAAGTGCAGAGTTCCTGGTGGTTTAAAACGGCGGTGATAGTTTAGCACTAAGGGGTAAGGATGAGACAATCTGCACTCAGGCAATAAAGATAACATAATTCGCCGCCCGTGTACATACTGGTAATACTGGTCAATACTCCTACCTGAGCTGTCATTTTAATTGAGTCGCGACGTGAGAAAGAAGTACCTTTAGACATGGGCAAATAGCGAATATTAAGAACAGCCTGCACAGTCTGATCTGAGCAGAGTGTTCGCTATTTGCTGTAGACTTCATTTATTGTTGATCAGGAACGAGGTGATTTTGCTAACATTGCATATGCACAGGCTGATCCGAGTTTGATCGAATAATCATTATATACGTGCAAAAGTGGCTGTCGTTCGAGACAGTCTATAAAAGGATCTACTCAGTCGACAGTCATTAGCTATATAGTACTATATATTTTACAGTTATTGGTATTATGACCGAAATTTTGGTCAACGGCCACTTTAGACAACACTGGAGCGGTTCCCAGCAAAAGTAAGCAAACTGGTAATATCCCTGTAATGTACTAGACTCAGCAGTATAAACTGAAGAAAAAGTTTGAAGTTGTAGGGTTGGATTATAAAGTAACAATCCGGTTGAAGGAGAGTCACGAACTTGGCTGGATTCGATACCCCGACTTCTTCATTATGAATAGAGAGCATTTATATTTTACCCGTCGGGGAAGACGACTCGGCTTTTGGAACGTTATTATAAAAAAGATCCGCGTGTTATGTGTATCTGCGCAGTTTACTGTACAGTCTGGTCATAACAGACCGCGTGTTATGCACCGTATGATTCACCTATCCTGCAACATGTGCCTATCATGCTGTTTTTACATATAGGCTTGTTTGGGCAACGACGCGGCTTGAATCCAAATGATGTCATTTTCATAGGCTCAACACTTTAAGAAAAGGATTTGCTCCATTCAGAAAGGGATGTAAAAATGAAAATGGCAGTGTTGCTTCCCCGAAAAGTGTGCCCATTCACCTTAAGACAGATCTTTCCCGATATCGACCAATACGGGACATACAGTCAAACCTGTCTTAAGGGGTCACCCCAGGGAAGGACAAAAAGTGGCTGCTTAAGACAGGTGACCCCTTAATACAGGTTCATTTGCACTGTATTTTGGTTCAAGGGACCCAGAAAAGGTGGCTGCTTAAGGCAGGTGATTCCTTAATGGAGGTGACCACATAAGCAGGTTTGACTGGACTTTATATCCTTTTCACTTCCAACGTTTGATCAAATACATTATAAGATCAACTCTTAATCAAAACAAACTGGCCAATCTGATCTGAGTCTGCGCTAGGCGCACAACCACATTGTTGGTTTTCTCGTGTCGTGGCTCATATGCAGGTGTACCCACACACATTAAAAGTTTGTTATAGTAAAGGCGACCATTTTACACATAGGGTATTTAGGTAAAATTTTCAATCACAAATCATTTCTCCGATTCTGAAAGGACGCCATCAGACTCAGTGCCGGGCTCAGATAGAAGATACACATCAATGATTCTTCCTTGGCTTCCTGGGAAACAACTTTGAAAAGAAAAAATAAGATATTCGAACACGCAGCAAAACGAGGGAACACTGTTATGAGCTGTAGGCCTAATGTTTAATAATCCGAAAACTTCGAGAATTTATCCGCGCGGCAGAGTCAGTTTCGTTTTTCATGTAAATACAAGTACTGTGATTTTGCCATGCGGAGTTCTGATTTATAAAACAAACTTCTCACCTCTTATTTTTCCTTCATTTCGAGGCATCTTTTAAAGTCCGAACATTTGATTATTGATCTTGTTTTCTATATTTCATGAATGAACTAATTAATAAGCTGTGACGTATATCTTTTAGCTGTCAAACCAACAGTTTTACGGATTTGCATATTTAAGATAGTCAATTCACCCGTACCTCAAATTTCCGCTCCGCAGTGCGGAATTCCGCAACTTTCATGCGGAAATATCAATGCGGAGTATTGGAACAGTATTTCCGCACTTACACAGAAGTGAAATTAAATAAAGAGAATGGAAAAAATCATTTGGTAGATTCTCCGTTCTTTTTCCGCATTGTGTGGAATTCCGCTGGCTCCATGCGGAGCTCCGCTGGAAACATGCGGAGATTGAGCTTTATCAGAAGCATGCGGAAATCCAATCAATGCGGAAAATATGTTCCAATACTCCGCATCCATGCAGAATTTCATGTGGAACTCCGCAATGATGTGGAGTATTGGAACACTTTTCCGCACAGGAGTGATGCGGAACTCCACAAGATCTCCACATGATGCGGAACTCCGCAAGGTGTCCGCATGATGCGGAGCTCCGCAAGATGTGGAACTCTGCATAATATGAAGGTTGTAGAATTTTTTGCTTAGCATTTAGCATCTGAGAGCAAGGGTCACAACTCAGGTTTGCACTTTTGCAGCTGCCACCCTTTGAAGTTTGTGAGTGTATGTAAAAAAGGTGTATTAATCAGCTTTTCTCTGTAACATCAACCAAATCAATTAAGATAGCATAGCTGCAACAGTTTCATTAAACTATCAAATTCTGATTAAGTGTGTAAGCCCAAATGATTTCAAGGGTGAGGAGAACAATTTAATTTTGGTGTAAAAAAGAAATAAATCAAGTTTGCATCAGATCAGCCTTCAAACCATAGGGCTATGCTGTTTCAGTTTTGACAGGCAGACAACAGCATCTGAAACAAATCCAAGCTATATTATCACCAGGGAGGCTCCTCAAGGTTTGTTAGTTCAGCTTTGCTTTGAAATTGTCTGATTACTTTAGAAACTTTCATTAAAGTGTTCTGCATAAATTCAGGCTGAGCATATGGGCAGCCATCTACTGGTGCAATTGTAAAATAGAAACTTGGATTATCAGCACAGGCTAAAATATATCCACACCCCACCCACTTAGCAAAATACATGCACTGCATACCGTTTGTTCCTGCACTCTATAGTGTTTCAAATCATAATTCATGTGACTGAACAAAATTCAAGTATTACATTGAATACTTACAGTGACTTTTGTTTGCTAACTATTCCTAAACAATCCTTGAATGAAACTTTCAAATTACAGTGTTCCTGTTAGCTCCACCATTCACTGTGTAAAGTTTCTGTAAATTGTTTGCTTCAAACACACTAAATTCAAATCAGCCAATCAAAAGAAAGCATTATGGTATCATTTAATTGAATTACTGTCTTTGAGAGATGATGTGGAGAAAACTACGCATGAATTCCGCATTAAAAAGTTTTCTAAGACATTCCCCAGAGCTAAAATAGACTAAGTCCATAATCTCCGCTAAAATTCCGCATGAGGAATAACTAAGTAAGAAATCTCCGCACAATTTCCATATCATTCCATACCAATGCGGAATTTCATATGAGGAAATGACTGGAAAAAAATCCGCAAGCAATGGAAATAGTGCGGAATTCCGCATTATTTAAGCATTTCCCAGTGTTCCCACTCAAATTTTAAACTGAGGGTTTTTATACCCCCTATCTATAAAATTTGCGGGTATGAAGTAAAATTTACGGGTATGACTTTATCTCGAAAAAGTTATGGGCTGAAATGACCCGGAATCCTTGGTCCGCTTTTTTTGCAAACACTAAAGTGCCGATGTGTTTCCAATTGAAGCCTGAAAAAACGAAGAAAACGGCTGTCATGCCTTTTTCCAGTCCTCGTTTTATCCAATATTAATCATTTGATGGATTCCTTTCCAAATGAAAAATAGAAAGTGCCGTTTCCAAACAGAAACAGCAAAAATAAACGCAAAAATACGGACAAATTCTGTCGGCCATTATGAAAGTTCTAGTGCGCAACATGACGGCACATGTCATTAATATTCATGCAGCCGATTAGTGGTAGTGTTTTCATATCATGAATTTGATAGGCCGTAGAACGGATGTGACGGACGTGAATGAAAGCATGGTATCTTACTACGGCCCGCATTTCAGATCAAAACAGCGACTTCTGACTCTCTTCTCGGCTACAAAAATCATCTGGCCTGGCAGACTCGCAATAGAATGAATAAAAATGATGATTTTTTATATTTTTGAGAGAAACATATGCGCGTGAATGCACGTTCTTGCCCCAAAATTTATGCGTGATTAGAATGATTTCTGCGTGATTCACGCACAATTCTACGTGAATGGGAACACTGATTTCCGCTTGAAATCCGTATAAACATGCGGATCTCCACACTGTCGAGTGGAAGTTTGAGGTACGGGCTGAGTGGACGTCAGTCACCTTTGAGACTGCCCTGTTGCAGCGTTCGCTAATCAAGACACGCCACTTATTATTGTCGCGTGCAGGTTTAGTGATACAATCGAAGGTAAAACTTGACAGTTCTTACATCAGAAAGTCTATGCTTACTTGTCCGGGGGCTTATCAAAATACGAAGTTTTACATTTGCAAAGGCTATTGTTTTTGTTAAAATCGCTAAAGGGAAAATCGACACACACAAATTAACACTTACATGGACCACAAAAGTTAAAAAAATAATCGCACAAATAGAAAATAATTTATTCTGTTCATTGCTCCAGTGACCTGGTGGGAAAGAGCGCTGGCTCTTATACGTTATCTCTGTGACTGCTGTGGGTTCGAGCCTCACTCAGCGCACAGGCGGACAACAGTTCTGCTTGCGAAACGTCAGGAGTTTTTCCCATGAGCTCCGGTTTTGGCTATTAAAGGGGCCTGTTAAACACTGTTTTCTTTTTTCACTTTTTAAGCTTGCCAATTAACATCATGTCAAATAAAAAGGTCGCATTTTGTACATATTTCAGTTCAGTTCAGTTGCGCTCGCTACGAATTTGAAGATCGGGTGAAAGGGAGGCGGGTCATATGGATCAATAATAATTATGAGACTACCAATAAGACTGATGTACTTTAAGCTGACTAAATAAATTTTGACAGACATAACAAGTTAGTTCGACACAACCGTAATAGCTTTGTTTACGGCATCTTGACCACGGGCTTAATGTGGATCCTGACAATACGGCTCTTCCCAAATGGATTTGAAGTCTAGTTCTTTTGTTGTGTTCAAAGAACATTTACTGACCGTTCCAAGGCGGTACTTCTGTTGTGGTTCTTCAATTTTACGTGTTCTTAGGTCCGCTTGTCTGTGGTCTTCTGGCAATATGGTCACCTGTGAAGCTGCTAGGGGTGGGTATCGCCACTGAAAACCGTATCGCGATATATCACGATACACTGGTCCGTATCGGGATATGTATCACGATATATCACAACTTTTTTAAGTACGAACTTCCATGTTACATGCTTTTACTGTGTTGTTTGCTTCTGTCTTTTATTAAATGATTGTAACCAGCTCATGTACTTTTTAAAATGCAACTGTTACAAGTCTGCGATCTCATTTTATTTAACTAACTGACTTACTTACTGAAGTGACCCTAGTGACCATGCATCTGGTGCATGACTTCTTTATTTGTTATTCTGCCCTGACCCAGTTTTGCCCCAAGGCCAGAATGAAAAAAGCATGCAGATTTTCAAAACCAGTTGTCATCAAAGATCAAAGGAATTGACACGTGTCTGAAGTCTAGGTGAATTATTTTATTGGTGATATGAAAAGGAAATACACTAAATAATCGGACAGTAATTGCTGAGCAAATATTGTAGACCCAGATCAGACAGCACATTGGAGCAGTGTGATCAGGATCTGCAGTGTATGTTAACAAAATAATGAAACTTCCCGTAAGTGAAAATGTGATATACACACACAAAAAAATGTTCCAAAAGATGTTCGAATATTTACGTAAGTTACGAATGGGAATATCTGTCAAAATAGTGATAGGATCAATTGGATACTGACAAAAGGATTAAACTGGACACTATTACCTACAATCACAGTAATTTTGGTTTCCATCTTTTTTGTGGGTGATGATTACAGAGATAAAAGACAAAAGAGGAAGCGAGCCTCTGGCAAAAGTAAACAATCAAAACCTGTTTTTAAAGATCATCGGCTTTAATTGACTTTACTACCTAGATCCGTTTTATATAAAAAAAAAAGAATATTTGGGGCAAAATACTAATAAAATGAAAAGGAAACTGTTAATTAAAAGCATATAAAACGTTTTCACAAGAATGTCCGGAAACATCCGAAATTTACCGAGCGTACCGGTATGGCCAAAACGTATCGTGATTCGTATCGTTGGAATTTTGAATCGTGATTTACCGGTATACCGGTAATATCGCGCACCCCTAGAAGCTGCCCACTTTGCTCTCTCTCTCTCTCTCTCTCTCTCTCTCTCTCTCTCTCTCTTTGTGTGTGTGTGTGTGTGATTTATAATAGAAAAAAGGTAAAAGTAAATGTTACTGTTTCTGATGACCGCCTATTTGGGAAAGAGCTGTTCAAATGAAATCAAAAACTGTAAGTTAGTGTAAAGAAACCATAATAAATAAGACGAAGCAACATTGGGCATAACATCACCTGAAACTGAATCTTAAAACGAATGGGGGAATAGGGAAGGTAAAGATCAGCCTGCGCTTCCGCGCAGTCTGATTGCTTAGATAATCTGATACTGGGGAATAAAAGTGAGGATTCAGTTTGATCACTTTACACAGCGTGATGGCATAGCTTGCATTTTTAGGCGAGGCATATCATAACCACAGGAGCTTGAAGTTCTAGCTTAGAAACATTTCTAAACCTTGTCATCCAAAAAGAATTCACTCCTGGTGAATGATGTCCTTGGACGTAGCACCAGTAAACAATTCTGATTCTGAAGTGCCCAATACAACACTGTACAATAATATTTTCAAATTACATAGGGTCTTTCCGATTTTTGACATTTTGAAGAAATTTGCGGTCTAACCTTCAAGCGCCTGTTGCCAAAACATACCCGGATGAGAAATTTTGACCAGTCGGCAAATATATATCAAACTGTCAGAAGATCATAAGAATGGTCCCTTAAATTTGATTGGATGATTCTTATCAGACCAAATGACTAAGTAATGGAACAGCGGCTATAGCAGCTATATATGTGGAATAAGCCCCAAGAGAAGTAGGCCAATATATGCAAGTTTATTATCCTAGTGCTGTAGCCCGGATTTTCATGCACCTAAGTAATGCATAAATAAGCTTTTTATGTTACTTTTCTTTTAATCTGCAGCTGAAAGGCAATCCTTCAAATCGGTCTGTTGTGGCTCAATTTCAAATAGGCCTAGATAGACTGGAACTTCTGTTGGAGGTTGTTAATTTGTGTGTGTTGTAAATTTGTGGTGATCTTGCATAATATTCATGTGCCAAAGTAGTTCCACTTTTTTTTATCATCGTCTGAGTTTGAGCGACAACTATTTTGTTTCCTTTATATAAGCACTATATATTGGAAATGCTGCAGCAGTTCATAGTCAGATCATCTGACAGTTCCAAATAGACTGTCAGGGATAAAGGCTTAACACAGGGCTGTGGAAATACTATACCCGACTTGTCCTACCTGTCCGGTTTGAATCTTGACAAGTGAAAAATTTTGATTTACTTGCCCTGTTACAAGTTTTCAAAGTGTCATCAGTGGAAGTATTTGAGGCTTATTCTGAGATATTTTTCATATTTTCTCACGAAAACATATTGTGGGCACCTGTTAGAATTGCCTCATTGTTTTTATTCGCAACTTTGTGACAGTTAGCTTAAAACTGTCATCAAGTTCAACTCTTCCTGTTTTCTTTATCTATTATTCTTTCCATATTTCACAGAGTTCACAAAAGTCTGCAAGAGTTTACAGGACCGAATCTGGATAAATGATTAAAAATTACTTGAAAATTCTGAATATTTTTACCAGACCAAATGAATTTTTACCAGACATGTCAGGCGGTCAGACAGAATTTCTTGAGGACTGATTTCATGTGTACCTGTAAGTCTTTCTGGGCAAGTAAACATGGATCATTTTGGGCCGCACGATTGTGCCATATGCGCACAAAAATTTCATATGGCGCAAGAAAAACCGTTGTCCGCGCCAACTTTACGCACCAAAATTCCTTATGGCGCAGATTTTCTGTCCATCCGCGCCTCGGTATTTCGCCCATTTGATTCTTTTTTAAAGATGCAACTTGTTTTGAACATGTGCTTCCGTTTTTCAATTTCCAGTTTATAAACTCTCGCTACTTTCGGTTTAATTTCATATATATTTTGTGAAATTTGCATATAAATCAGATACTAAGCCAAAGAAAAAGCTTCTCCTTGACCCATACCAACAGTCAATCACCTTCTTCACGCACAAATCACGCTTGACCCCTTCAGGGCTCTCGATCACCGAAATTTGGGGCCGAAATTCGGCCCCATTCCCAATGCCAAAAAGTATGTTTTTTTCCCAATTCCAGACGAAAAATTCCCAATCTGACTAAGCCTGTTTGGTCCAAGAATACTGCAGTTGCATCAATGCAAAATGTATTAAAAACCACCTAAAACTAATAATGTAACCATAATTTATAACTTTAAAAATCGGGAAGCGATTACATTTTCAATCACGATCGTCATGTTTTGTTACTGGAAAGTGGTACCGGGTTTTATCGTACTTAGAGTTACTTCCCTTTCATTAGAGGGCGAATAGCCTAGCGATTTTCGCTGCAATATTTTAATATTTTCTTTGCTTTAAGGGCCAATATTGTGGTGGTGAACAATATTTTGACTTATTCTTTAATTTAAAGCCTTCCAATGCTAAAATTTGATCGGAGTTTTCACCTATTGTTGATGATTCTGCTGTATTTGAGTTTCGAACCTGAATCGATTTTTACAGACATTTTCGGCCATATCCAAAATCATAAACAGGATTACCGGGACATCCAAGAGTTAGTATAGTGATAGTGACATACCATGGGTGTTTTGTACTTGCAGGACTAAAAGTTTTGTCATGTTCTGCATTGTGACAGTCCACTTTCTCTCAACTTCACATTATGCTTAAGTTCACAGATGCTTCAAACCTAGAGTGTTTTACTGTTGTTATATTGAAACATTTTTTTGCTAGGTCCCAGTCTTGTCTCCAGTTTGAGAGTGGCAAGATAGGGAAGTTGCCAGTTCAAAGGAAAGAAAGAAAAACTCAAAACACAAAAATAGTTTTATTATCTAATATCCCAATTATTTGATAAAGTTTATTATGATTCACTATCTGCTAGATCTATGTAGACCTGCTTATACTGACTGGATTCCTCTGAAAATATAACAATACCATATGTAAGTTGTGTTGGTCTGACAATGAAAACTTCACACATAAAACAATGAAAATTTTCCCAATTTTAGACAATACAACGCTATTTTTCCCAATTCTAAAGGCCCCGGCCCCATTCCCAAAAAGGGGTGTGAGAGCCCTGCCCTTCGAAACGCATTACACCGAGTCTGATGGAAATTTGGTCGAGTGTAAAACTATTGATGTCAGTGAAAATGATGGCCGTTAAGAGACTTATGAGTTAAGGTGAGGTGGGAGTAATTGACAAAACACATGATTTTATTCATACTTCCTTATATTGTACATTTTCAGTCCCTCTTTCAGAAAATGTAATAAAATAGGGGGGTCGCCGATGTCGTTTTCAATATATCTGACGTCGAAAACGTCCATTTTGCCACATGTTCGACCCGACGTTATAATGGCGTTCTATGGAAAACGCACTTTTTTCGCTCATCACTCTTGGATAAAAACCTTCATTCTGAGAAAACAAAACACATTTTTTTCTTCAAAAACTAACACAATATGGCCCAATGATAGAAGCTTACATTAAAGCAATAAAAATAGTAGGTCGCCGACTTCACTTTTGAGCTAATGTGCATAAAATGCCCAGCCTGCCGTCTCTATGGACTGAAATGTTAACGTTGCGCAAGGTGACGTTAAAGTTACTTAACTTTTCGCGCCACATATCATCTATCGCTTTTTGTTGGCTACCGGCAAAATTTGTCTAGACTTTTATCACGTATGATTGTCATCTTCGAGACAGTGCAGTATGAAGACAGATATAATTCACTTTTCTGCCAATCTCCGCATAAGGCGTCTTAACTGTTTGCCCTCCCATACAGTTGACGCACGCCCGAGCTGACAAACTCTCAGAAGAAACATCTTAGGGGGCTTCCACGTGTTATGACATCCGAATATTTCCCTTGTCCACTTGTCGTTTGTACAGTGTAAGTGAGTCAAGTTTTCCAGTTCCTAACCCGCCGCAAGAAAGAACATATAATGCTCTGCTTTATAACCTAGCGTCCCAACGACTGGACTTCGGACTCTCTCTCTCTCTCTCTCTCTCTCTCTCTCTCTCTAAAAATGATAGGTAGCTTGGATTCACTTTAATGTTCAGGAGATGCAATAAAACGACTCTTTGATATACCCTTGCAACAGAAAGAAGAAATGAAAGACAGAAAAGTGAAAGACTAGGCCAGGAAAAAGAAACGTCACATTGTTTTTAGCTTGTTGACAGTCCAGATCGTTGAATTATCATATCAACGTCGATAAAAATTTCTGACTACATTGCATTGATGTTGATACGGCTGCCTGGCGTTGGTCAAATGCTGCTAGGGACAATCTAAGATTTTTAATATAACTGAAATTTGGCATAACTTTTGCTGATTAGTATTTTAAGTGTGGGTGGTATGAAAACGACTGACTATGGCTGCTACCATGTAACTGTAAAGTGCGTGACCTGACTACTGTTTGTACGTTTCTGGATTTAATTTCACGAGCCTTTGTTGTCGTATGAAAATCTGAAATAAAATTATTGCAACTCAACAGCTGCGAACTCCGTCTAACAACCTGACGAGAAACTGTCAGAGAACAGCTTTCTCCCCATGGAAAACTAGCTATACTTTTTTTCAGATTTTTTCTCTACGGCACTTTCTATTTCCTTTAAATTTCACCCAGCACTCAGCCTCCATGCATTTTGTGAGTAGTCATCACAGAAGCGGCTAACGTTGATGCCATCTTGTTTTTATTAAACGGAACGTTTGACGTCATTACGTAACGTTGCGACAGAAACTGCCGCACGGCGGCGCTGAATTACTCCCACCTCACCTTAAATGAATATTCTGTTGTGAAGAATTTTAATTTTTTGGGTGCTTTTGCAGATTGGATAAGACTGAAACTTCATGAAATATAATTCTTGCTCCCAGAAAAACAAGTCATTTTAAATTTATAAACCATTTTTCCCCCACTGAGTGGATCCCCCACAAAATGAGTTTATGCAGGATGTCTCTGTCAATGGGAATACCCAATTTTCTATTAAACTGATCTTTTTCCAGAAAAGATTATGAGTTCAGAAGTGCTAGAATTAAAGTTCTGTGTCTTAGATACCAAGTTTTGCTAATCTGAGTGACAGAAAAACAGCTTAAATTGTACAAAGGAGAAGGGATTTAGAAGCTTCTGAAATCCTAAAAATCTTTTTCGGCCCATCAACCTGAATTTCCAGCAATATCCCTGAGTAAATATTTGTTTGGACAAGTTAATTTTGTCTATTTACTTGTCCATGGACAAGTAGAAAATTTTGGTATTTCCACAGCCCTGCTTAACATATTTGATTAGTGGATGAGACTGTCAAGAATTGGAATGAGGCATTTTCTCTCATTTGGGTCCTCCAGCTCAAAACTAAGGAGCCGTGGGCGACTGGTCCCATGTTAGTCTTTATCCCCACTAGTTCACTTTTTAAACTTTCTTTTAATATTGCTTCAGATGGCAACAGCAGTCTTGCAGAGACCAAAAGAGCTGACAAAAGAACAGCAGTCAGGCACTGTAAGTTTCTTGGCATGCATGAATGCCCTAAAATACCTAAATAGTGGGACACCTGAAAACCATTAATTTTCCATTTGGAAAAAATGGAAACTTGTAGGTTTCTTGGTGTCCCAGTACTTAAAGGCAGGGGGGGGGGGGTGTCCCAGTACTTAAAGGGAGGATTTTTCGGGGGGGGGGGGGGCGTAAATGTTCCCAGCAATAGCATATCTTACCTGTACAGGTAAAGGTGTGAAAAATTAATAGTTATAATAATTTCATTGGCTGACTGGAGGTGTTGACACTTAGGGGATAACTGTATTGAAAATTGTCATTTGGGGAGGTAAACCATCGGTTTTATGGTCGGAAATTTCGTTTTACGGCGACCATCGGTTTTATGGTCGGAAATTTCGTGAAAACGAAATTTCCGACCATAAAACCGATGATTTACCTCCCCAAATGACAATTTTCAATACAGTTATCCCCATTCTAATGCACCTTTCTACATTTTCACCTTTTCATTATGTTCTAGTTTGCATCTATTTCAAGCGCTGTCAGCAACATAAAACCAAACGTCAGCCAATGAGAATCGACGTTACTTAATGACGTAGGGTTTGCGACAGTATATCGCAGAATATACTGTCGCAAATTTTTGACGTTATCCAATCAGACATCATGTTATATTCATAAGTGCATTAGAATATGTGATCAAGAGACAGAATGGCACTTTGGAAGTTTTTTCCCTTATAAGATAGTCCACTCCTGCCTTTAAGCACTTAAGGTAAGCACTATTGTAAAAATGACATCATCATTAGCAGTATCATTTACATAATTTATCTATTTCTTCCACATGACATAAAATACATGTTCCAGTAAGTATTTAAATAAAGGAATAGACAAAAGGCACAAGGTCTTAATTGCAGGGTTTCCCTTTCAGACGCAGGATTCTGTGTCATTTACTCCCAAAATCATTTGTGGGAGACTCAGAAGAGATCTCTCAAAGTTCAACTTGAGCATTAGCAGAATGTTATGAATTCTGGTGTTAGAAATGAACCTTAAAATTACTAGATAGGAATGAAATTTATTTCAGAGCAAAGACTATTTAGTTTGGCCACTTAAGACAAAATATAAAGAAACCGTTAAGATAAATAAGAAATCAGGACTTCTCAGATTCAGAACCAAGGGAAAACCCTGTGATTGTTTGGTCAGGAAGTGTAGGTATTATTTTTCTGAAAGTATCTAAATTTATGCTTTCACACTTGACTAAAACATGCACTAAAAGCACTGCGGTCAGACATTTCTGAAATGTCATAGAATCATAATTATCTATGCTACTTTTTTATACTTTATTAAGAGAGCAATCTTTGCCTTACCATTCAACCAATATGCACTTTTACAGTGGGGCAAAATCTTCCCAAATGAGCAAATAACAGAAACCCAATCGGCTTTATTTGTGAAGAAGCTGCTAGCCATAGCTGTGTCAAACATTGCCTACCTTCGGGCAATATTCCCAGAGAATGCTTTTGGAGATCGAAGTCTGGAAGGTGAGTTTGAATGGACATTTCTACAGGTACCTATGCTTTGTTGAATAGAATTTCTTTAAAAACTTTTTGCTAACAGGAAAATTTAAAACAGGAAAATCAAAGCTTCCTTGTAGCAAATGGAAAATATAAAGTAAATATATGTACTGTAAGATATGAAAGTTCCATGAAAGCTTTATTCTTCATCAGGGAAGCAGCCCAAACAAGATCTAAAAAAAAATTTGTCTCCCCTTGAAAAATTCGGGAAAAGCACCATTTTATACCTTAATTTGCAATCAAGGCGTTACCCTAACATTTGCCTAAAAATCAAACAATCAAACAAATCTATTTCTTAAATCAACCTTGTGACATCATCCATGCCTTCAGTTTGCATTGACAGTATTACTGTCAATGCATTTGCATTGACAGTATTACTGTCAATGCAAAGTGAAGGTAAGGGTGATGTATTAGTTGTAAACATTTTGTACCATTGTCGAAGTTGAATAATTCTACATTATTGTGCTTGAATAAGATCTACATTATTATACTTGCAGGTTTGAACCTGAAAGTCTTGAAAGATGATATTGCCTGTCCTGGTGCCAGTCAAGTCATCAAGTGGATGCGAGGATGTTTTGATGCTTTTGATAAGAAATATGTAGGTCAAATGTTTGAAGCAGATTTGAATGAAACTACTAATTATTATTTACAACTTTTAAATGAGATCTTCTGGCTCAAAGAAAACTGAAACTATTGATATTTTGAAGTTTGAAATGAGATTGTTTTGCTTAAACAGAACGTTTGATAACGTTAAAAAAATACAGATTTTTGGAGAGTTACTCTGCCAGAAATATGAATCTGATGTTACTGAGTTGTTTGGCTCATGCCATCGGTGATCCAAAGTGGCTTGAATCTTGCATTCATGAGTATATATCACAGATTGCCACTTTGCATATGAAGGTTGTGCAAATCACAAGCACAGTCTGCCATGCAGAAGTGTGAAATTGTGATGCATAATAATAGATGTAATTATTAATTTTAAAAATTATGAAAGGGTAAAAATTTCAGATAATACGTGTCATGCAGAAATAATTAAATCATGCATCTACCCTGATATCATATACTTCTAAGATGGTTTATACTTGATAGTGCTTTGTTCTTTAATGTATTGTAATGTAACCCTTCATTCACTATATAGTGCTGACAGATAGAAAATTGAGCCGTGACACGACAAAACCAACAATGTGGTTGTGCGCCCAGGGCAGACTCAGATCAGACTGGGCATTCGCCCAGTCTGATCAGTCTTCGCTGTCCCCATAGAGGTAGCTTAGACCCTTAGCTACCCTTTGAGCACGTAACGAAGGGTCTGATCAAATTGAGCGCATGCCTAGGCTGATCTGAGTCTGCGCAGGGCCCACAACCACATTGTTGGTTTTGCCGTGTCGCAGCTCAAATGTCTGAGATTGTGATACTTACTTTATTGATAGTCAGAACTCGACAAGAAAGCACTACCATATTTCTTGGCTATAAGATGGTGTTTTTCCCTTCCAAAACAATTAAAAAAATAATGTTTTAAGTTTTCCGGGATTGTTTTGGACGGGAACACCCATCTTATGGCAGGATTTTATAAGACTGATTTCGTATTTTTGGGGTCATTCTAGAGAGGAAAGACCCCCTTTATAGCCAATTAAGTATATTTGTTCATAACTTCATAGATTCATACGATTTATATATTCTTTCTGTACTGTTAACAGTTTACTTCTTTCTTTCTTGCAGTTAAGAATGCTTATGATTGGGGTGAGTAAAGTTCAGTAATTATGACTTAAAAGATAAAATAACTTGTGGATGTGAGACAATTGCATGTTGTAAAAAGACAAGTTATTGTGGATTTTATGTTTTGCTCTTTCAGCACAGTTATTGTCACCTTAAAGTAGCAGAAGCGAGACATAGATTTTACTTTTCTGACATTGATGTAAACTTAAGTCAGGTGTGCAAGTTTAGGTCTGTTTTGTGACAGGAGAGAGACGATAATGTCCCTCGGAATTTGTGTAACTTAAAAACATGCAACACACATATTGGTTGCAGCCATCAATATATTATGACACTTTTAATTTGTGAGTGTGGTGTCAAATTTTGGGAGTTAAAATAAGAATTGCAAAAAATCCCATTTTACAGTGTCAGTGATTACGAAACCCTGGCAAACTGGCAACTGAATCTTCTTTTGTCAAAGCATGGTTTTCCAGATGAAAAGCTCTCTTTAAGATATTAATAGTGAAGAGATATAAGTGTTGCCGTTAAAGTTTACCTTTTATTAGCATGCCTTTGCGTAAGCCAGTGGTTCATATATGTCCTTGTCTTAATGAAATTACTTATCCAATATATTTTAGGTTTCTTTTTGTTGTGTGTGTGTGTTTTTTTTAAGTTTTTATGTCTTCAGAGAGGTCATTAGTTACAGTAACAAAGGTTTCCTTCAAGAAAGTTAAATGAAAAAATAAAGATGGAAAGAGTTCATATCTGTGAACTTGAAATAGTCAGATCTGATTGTTCATCTCTTTTTCAGCTTTATGTAGATCCAAATGATCCTGATGTAAGTAAATATTACTGTTTTGATTGTTACTAAGGCGTATAGCTGAGAGCTTCAGACAATGCCCCAGATACTGTTTGAGAGTGAATGGGACCTTTTCAGGGGAAGCAATTCCACCATTTTCTTCCTTTTCAGTAGGGGGTCAACTCTGAAAGGAAAGAACCTTTTTGCAGTTTTGTCATCTAAGAAATCAAACAGGAAGTCAGAAAGGATTTCCCCCTTTGTAAACAATGGCAGAAAAACATGGACATGTATACCCATACACCTTATCTTTGCTGAGTAAATACTTGAGTGCACAAAATTTAAGAGAACTTGAGTATTTAATAACCGTTTCGGAGTGAAATGTTTATATGGTTGATGAGCTAAGCATGAAAATTTCAGTGGACGAGTAATCTGTAGAAATGATTTTAAAATTAAGCACAAAATCTTCATTGGGTGTAAAATACAGAAACTAAACAAAACATTTGTCTATTTTAAATGGTCATAATATGGGAGGAAGGGTTATTAAAGCAAGAAAATCAGTCAAGCAAGGAACAGTACAAATATTCTATGCAAGTCTCAAAACTTAAAACAACTGAGATTAGACTGTCACTTTTGTCACCTACCGGTAATCATATCCATTATTGCAGGATTGTCAAGACTAACACAGTCAAATCATACTGAAGTCTTGAATTCCTGAAATGGTTTTATAAGAAGCACTATGGATTGCATTAACAGACCTTTGGAAATACAAAAAAAAAAACCCACCTACTTGCCCTTGAAATCTCTTATCCCAAAATTTAAATTTTCAGTAGAAATTTGACTGTCCTACAAGAAATTTCACTTGTCCAACAGCTTTTTTTACCAGTTCGGGCAAGTTGGGCAAAGTATACTGAGAAAAATAAATTTAGCAAGTTTTCCAAAGGGTTATGAAATTTTCGCTAGGAATAGTATTCCCAGGTTGTTGATCGCATATAGTTAGTTTAAGTCAAGAGACTGCAATTACATCAAACTTGGACGAAAAAAGTGACTTAGCGCGTGTTTGACGTCACTTTAAATGAATTCACTCTTTGCACGGGCTGACAAACAAGTGAACAAAGAAAATTTTCAAAATGCTTTTGAAAGGTTTTAACTGGGTCCTTGAACAAGAAAACCGTAAATGGGTTTGGAAATTAACGCATAAGAAGCCGACAATGGGGCACGTTAGTTTGACGTTAACTTGCCGAAAAATTCAACCGCCATTTTTAACATTATCAATTGACGTTTCGATTCGAATCTTTTTGCGCTTTATTACTATCAGCTTGGGGAACACCAACATGCAAAAAGATTACCCCGGGTAATTTATTGGTTTTAATGCAACGACCAGAACCTTTCAATATTTGAATGCAGGCGTCAAGTTTACGTTATTACGGAAATTGACAAAATCTGTGCATATATGCAATGACCCTTATGCGCACTTAGAGAAGAGAAACTTTAAGTTCAATACTGCTGATGTCAAAAGGGTTTTTGATAGTTTTAAAGAACTGACGTCAGAATGACGTAACTGTCGAACCTGGTGTGGTTAAATCTGCGGGAATAGCGCCAATTTACAGCAACAAATTGCTTGAAAGTGTTCTGGTCATTTAGAGGCAACGCCATTGCAGTTTAGTTCAAGGTTTTGGAACAATTCGTTAACGGTGAACTTTGCTCAGTCAAAATTGCTTTGTGAATGCCAATTTTGACGGCGTCATAAGCACATTTACGTGTATCATGGTAACAACCTTTTAGCACACACCACTCAGTTCTTGTTCACAAATGTCTACATCCCCGCAAATTGGCTCTGGTGTAAGATTTGAAGATGAAACAGCGCCTGAAAAAAGATGAGTTGCATAAGCGATTCGTGACATTTTTTGGGTTAAACCCTTGGGTACAAATGCGACGCGATGCTGCTCTATAAATAAACTTTCGACCATAATTTTTCGGTTTCTGGTACCCTAAATGAAACCTTACACAGCGGAAACAATACAATTTCCAACTTTTTAAATCAGTCTGAATTACACGCTGATTTGTTAAAACTTGCTAAATTTATTTTCCTCAGTATATTTCCACAGGCCTGGCATAAACAAAACAAAAAAATATATAGGAAACTGGAGCAGTCTGATAAGGATGTGCATTGATTTCTTTTTGTAAATGGCACTGTATATGGGCCTATAAACGGGCACAGGCTTTGCACTGTATACTTTAAACAAGAGTGATAAATCTATTGTTCATATTTTCAGACTGTGATAGAATCATACTCTTTCAAGTTCTCATATAAAGATGATGGTGGAATTGACATTTATAGGTGAGTGGCTGAATGTACCATATGCTTCTAGTTTCTGAAAAATCCCACTTTGGCAAAGGGCACAATAGGAATGGATTCCATCTTTGCACATAAACAGATCTTGTTGCTGCAACTCATTCTTAGAATTTATATGCTCACCATGTGAAATATATCTCATTACATTGTGATCATGATTAGATTCTCTGTTCAGAAGTAACAACATTTGATTTGTCCCTAGAACAAATCTTATAGATGCAACTTCTCACTCTGTTTTCCACTGTCAGATTAGAACTTTTCCAGAAATTGTTCTCTGTATCTGAGATTTGTTATGTTATATTACTGTCACAGTAAGACTCATTCTGACAGCAAAGTTGCTGTCCTTAATATGTCCATCTCTTGGAGCAAATTCTTTCATTTAAGAGTTGACTCCATTTTGGAAGGGTTTTGTCTTCCAGAAAAGCAGGAAGTCACAGTAGTTGTTTCCGTTTGTAAGAAGTGGCAGAAAAACATGGAGGTGTACTGATCACCTTAAGTTGTTGCCAATGTGAAAATAGTGGGAAAACTTTGGATTTCTATTGACATAACCTTTATTAGCTTTGTTCATGTTTTGATATATGAGCGTGACATGATAAAACCAACAAAGTGGCTTGTGCATACAGCAAAGACACAGATCAGATCCGTCCAGTCTGATCAGAGTCTTTGCTATCAACATGGAGGTGTCTTAGACTCTTCGCTATCCTTTCAGCACACAGGAAAGACTGATCAGACTGGGCATATGCCCAGCTTGATTTGAGTCTTCACTGGGTGTTCATGCCACTTTGTTGGTTTTCTTGCGGTTCATATATATATTTACCTTTTGTTTTATTGTACGTATAGAAACAATGAGAAGATATCTGGAGCTCACTCCGAGTCAGAAACAAGGAAAGCAACTATACAGCTGCTGAGAACCATTATTATACTAACACAGACACTGGAGTCACTGCCAGATGATGTGATGATGACCATGAAACTTCTTTATTATGATGATGGTATTAAATATTCAACTTTCGAGCTTCATAGCTTGAAAAACTTGTATGTCCTACAAGAGAATTGCATAAACTGTGATGAGAGAGAGAGATAGTTTCTACCATATAACCATGTATATAAAGGCCTTGGCTCCATGTTTATAAGTGGAGTATAGACTCAATGTTTAGTGCATGACTACTGAATCATGTATGTTCAGTTGTGTCAGAGCAAGCTCAGTTTCCCTAAAGAAAGCTAGTTTCATATGCCAGACAAGATAGCTCATTTGCAAGAAGTGGTCTGGTCATCTAAACTAATAATTATCTTTAGCTGTTTTGGATCCAGTCCATTTTTTCTGCCATGAAAGGGGGAAAAGGAAAAAGTTTTATGTCTCCCAGTTGCCTTTCCTGGACAAGGGAGCCCTTCCAAAAAGGGTCTGCTCTTTAAGGAACTGGGACCAGATTCTGTAAGAGTTGACCCACATTGTTAAGTGAAAATGGCAGAGTTGCTTCCCCTAAAAGTTTACCCATTTACCTTAAAGGTGCAAGGATGCAGCTCTGTGGTTTGACTCTGTTTTACAAGGGAAACAATTTCAGCAGAAAAGGATACAACCCTGGTCAACTATATACAAAAGGGCTGTTACCCAATGAAAAAAGGGCTGTTACCAAATGAAAAAGAGTCCTAGTTCCCAAACAATCTGGTCATCATGGCTAAACAAATTTGTTAAGCCACGATGACCAGGTAGTTTTGGAACTATGACTCTTTTTCCTTTTATTAACAGCCTTGGAAACATAGTTAACTACCTGTGGTATATACCTTTATGGTAGATGAATCTTTGTTGTGAGGTAGTTGCTTTGTGTAAACGAAAGGATTTGCTGTCTTCAGTAAGATTTTTCCGTTAAGAGTAGCTTTCAGTGAGAAGGGATATAAAATCTTCCAGATCAGATCAATGTCTCTTTGAGGTACATGTACAAGAATACAGCTTAAGGAAACATTTCTTGCAATGCAGTTCAGTTTATTTATTTATTTTTTTCATTTTTCTTTTATTCCAGTAACACCAACTGATTATGAGCCACCTGGTTTCATGTCTGCTGAGAATGATAATTTTGCTTTTGAAGATGAGCCAATGACAATCAATGTTGGCAATGTAGCAACTGTAAGTATATATGTCTTGAAATAGGCATTTACTGTTTTATTATTGGTAGTAGTACAATTGCTGACACATTTGAGCCGCAACAAGACAAAACCAACAAAGTAGCATGTGTGCCCAACAAAAACTCAGATCAGCCTGGGCATATGCCCAGTCTAATCAGAGTCTTCATTGTCCGCATGGAACTAGTTAAGACACTTAGCTTCCCTTAGAGTGCACAACAAAGAGTCTACTCAGACTTGGCAGATGCACAGGCTGATCTGAGTTTTCGCTGGGTGCACATGTCACTTTGTTGGTTTTGTCATGTTGCGACTCATTAGCTCGCCTGAACGAAAGTTCAGGAAGAGCTATTGTTGTCACCACGGCGTCCGCGTCCGCGTCGGCGTTCAGATTGGATGTTTTGGTTAAAGTTTTTTAAAGACCTATATCTCCTTAGCCCATGGATGGATTCTTTTGATACTTGCACAGTAGTTAGATATTGGTCTAAGGTTTAACAGGGTACCACCCCCACCCCACTCCGTGACCTTGATATCAAGGTCATGGACTTAGAAAATTGGTTGTTTTTTTGGACTGGATGTTTTGGTTAAAGTTTTATAAAGCCCAATATCTCCATAACCCATGGATGGATTCCTTTGATACTTGCACTAAAGTTAGATATTGGTCTAAAGTTTTCGAAGGTACTACCCCCACCCCCTTCTGTGACCTTGATGTCAAGGTCATGGACTTAGAATATTGTCTTTATATTGATTGGATGTTTTGATTAAAGTTTTTTAAAGACACATATCTCCTGAACCCATAGATGAATTATTTTTATATTTGCACTGTAGTTAGATCTACAGAGTACTACCCCAACCCCGCTCAGTGATCTTGATGTCAAGGTCAGGGACTTAGGAAATTTTTGTCTTTTTTAAAGTTTTGTAATTGCATACTGATTCATAATGCTTTGCAGAGATTTAGTTTATACTTGAACTGGTGTTAGACTCTTTTTTGAGTTTTTACAAAACACCTTATACTTACCCCACTGGATGACCTTGAAGTCAAGGTCATCGACTTAGAATTTTGTCTTAAAGATTTTGGTCAAAGTTTTATATTTATGAAGACGTAATTTCACAGTGCCACGATGATGGACTCAGTTGATACTAATACTTGGACTGATGTTAGATAATGGTTCAGGGTTTTGATACAACCAAGCCCCCCCCCACCCCCCACCCCCTTTTACCTCAAGCTCATGGACTTTGAAATTTCATTTTATTTTTTTTTTATTTTAATTATTTCTGAGATAGCTTTTGTTCATAAATGTGTTTTCATTATGGACATGCTTGCATGAAGTTTTATGCATAGCAGTCCACATAGCCCCCCACCCCCCGATAGCTTTTGTTTATAAATGTGTTTTCATTATGGACATACTTGCATGAAGTTTTATGCATAGCAGTCCACATAGCCCCCCCCCCTCCCTCCCCCCCCCCCCCCCCCCCCCCCACACACACACACACACACACACGTCAGTTTTTTTTTTTACTTCAAGCTCATGGACTTTGAAATTTCAATTTCATTTTTTTATTTTAATTTTATTTTAAGACTTATTTCTGAGATAGCTTTTGTTTATAAATGTGTTTTCATTATGGACATGCTTGTATGAAGTTTTATGCATAGCAGTCCACACCACCACAGCGGCTGTGTGACGGGCAATTACCAATTCAGGCGAGCTATGCTGTCAGGCGACAGCTCTTGTTTATCAAGAACTTGCTGTTGAATGGATACTTTAATTTGGATCTCAATAGTTTGGACAGTTTATATGCATGCAGAATGACAAGATACATTGAAATAGCATGTCAAAAACCACTGAAAACAAAACAAAAATATAATGAAAATAAAAAATAATAAGAAGGGATAAAACCGTATGTATATTTAAAAAATCTATATATTGTTTGTTTCATATTTTAGCCATACCATTGGTAAAGTATTAAATGTTTCTGTTGAATTGTTATTGTTTGTTTGTACTTGAAGTTTCAGTTTTTCAGTCAAGCTGAAGTGACTATATGAATAACCTAAATCAAAAGCTGATATATATATATAGTTTTTAGCTCTGACTCAGACAGCTTAATCTTTTCAGTGGTACTAACCACAACTGTCTACCTGAAATTTAAACTGGAGTCATTACAATTAACTCTAGGTATCTCAGTGTCAAAGTTTATCCAAAACTACAGGTATCTCAAAGTAAATTTTCAAGTCCCAGAAAATTTACTTTGAGATATCAGTAGTTTAAGATAACAGGAGTTGAATTATAAAGAAAAACAGGAATTTAGTCCAAACTATATTCTTTGATATAAGAAGATACTTTGAGATATCTGTGTTTGACAGTTTGAGATATCAAGAGTTTACTGATGGTTTTTAGCCTTGTTGTTCAAAGCATCGTTAGCTTATTGCAGTCATAAGTCAAGGATTGCAAAAGCTTCTGAGATTTTTTTTTGGCAAAAATGGTAGTAATTTTGCATGTTAACATTTTTGAAAATTTAATGTCTTGTTACCTAATGGCATCGCTAGTTTAGAACAACTGGGCCCTGATCTTTATTTCAGTATGACAGTTCAAAATTTCTTTGCATGTGCATGCTTTTGTTTAAACGGCTTCATGTTCTAATATATTATTGTAAAGTAAGAAATAACAAATCTCAAACAGTGAATGGTTTCATAAGTAAGTGGCTAAAATTCTGTTAACGTGTATGGGTACGCCTCCATGGTTTTCTGCCATTTTTACACAGGGAAATAGCTTGTTACTGCTTGCTTGCTTTCCCTTTCAAAATGGGATTTTCTCTGAAGTAAAAGAATTTGCATCCAAGAGCAAATTCTTTCCTTTGAAATTAGATCACAACCGAGGAGGCAAACAAGAATGGCAGAGTTCTGAAAGTATACCCTTACAGCTTAAGTTGATGAAGATGTGGTTTTCATATGACCAAATTCTTGCACTTATTTTATATAACATAATTACCAAATTTGTCATATCATACTGTTGAAAGAAGATTTTATAACATATGTTTGACAAAAATTTACACAATTAAACCAAAAGGTTTGAGAATTTCGCTAGCCTGATGAACCTATTATAAATTTAAGAACATTGTACCACTGTCATGATGTCATCAGTTAAAGATGGCAACATTTCCCATGGAAAGATTTTTAGTCAGCTGTAGCAGATATAGAGTGGCAGAGGTTAGTTCTGTGTGCATTAGACATAGGTGATTAGGCACAGACACAGAAGTGTTGAAAACCTGATATTACCTGAATACTCTGGCTTGTCTTCTGTTTTAGTATTAAAGTTCGTGTAAAGACTGACAAGAAACAGTTTGAGATGAAAGAAGGGGAGCCAGCAGGGAGCCAGGCAGAAGGAGAAACAAATGTGGGAGACAAGGAGATTGTTGTAGGCCTGGATGAAGAGACACATTGGCAGGCAGGAGACTCCAAACAGGTACTTAGGAGGAATGGGTATACTTTCTGGAGAAGTAACTACTTGTTTAATTCTTGCCGCCTTTGTAATAAGGGTCAACTTTTAAGGAAAGAATTTGCTCCTCTATGAGCAAATTCTCTCCTTTAAAGGTATACCTTGGGGTATTTATTATGCAATAATCACAAAAGAACATAACTGATTTAAAGTATGCAACTAAATTAAGACTTGCATATATAATATTGAGTGAAAATATTGTTGTTACGGCAGCAGAGGCGACATGTAAGTGCATACTGTTCTTGACTAGTCATGAATATGTTGTTGTCATAAACTTATTCACTTACCACCACATAGCATATTTTCACTGGTATGGCTAGTGGAGTCAATAAATTTACAGTAACACTAATGTAAAATCTATGCATGTGAGTTCTTTTCAGCCAGAATCTGTCAGAGGTCGATAAGAGAAAGGGCTTACAATTATTCATGAAATGCTTTTACCCTGATAAACTATGATTGCTGGGCATACCCCTTCTAGGTCATTCCCAGTCATTTAGAATATAGTTTGAGTTGGATAGCAAGTGGAGGCATGCATTTGTCCTGCAGTATCTGTGGAGTGAATTTGAAAACCATACAGCACTCAGACATACATCACAAACCGACTTGTGCTTTTATCATGCATCTGCTGCAAAATTCCACCTGATAACAGGGGTATGATTACATAATGTGATATCATGTCACTGTAGAACTGCGCTTGCGGGAATGTTATCTGGCGATGCCTTTAGAAGCAATCGCTGAAGACGATTGGCTGTATACTGACGTTGGCCGTGATAACAGCGTTTGATTGGTTGAATGATGTCACAGACTCACGTCATAACACATTCGCGACGTCAGCAAGTTCGAACAAAACTGTGTTTGCTTTTCACTTCTCTGAGTCTCTTTAAATCTTAAAACCTTCTAATGATGCATGATAAATAGAAAACCATGTAAGTGTCTTTTGATATCAAGTTTAACAGGCTCGGCCAAAAACATGTCGGACTGGCTCAGCAAGCCTCACCATTCCTACTCTGTTTCTGGTCTCGCCTGATAATCTTTATATCAAAAGACACTAACATGGTATTCTAGATTTATCGCTGAAGCTTTTTGAAAAGGCTTATAAACTTGCTATCATAGCCATTATTGTAATACACTAGTTTGAACTTGATTTTCATGCTTAAAATGTTACAGCTTGATTATTGCTCCTTGAGGAGAAAATTCTTTCTTTCATTAGTTGACATCCATTGTCAGAGAAGAAAAGCAAAATGGAAAGCAGAGTTGTTTCCCCTGAAAGTTCACTCATTTACCCCACTGACATGACAGTATTTGCCTTCTTTCTCTGCCGGGAGTCATTTCTTTTAGAAGTAGCTCCCCTTGTAAGAAAGGAGTCACTAGCTGAAGAAGCAAATATGATTCTTTTAAAATGTCTCCGAATAAATATTTTAGGAACAAGCAGAAGTACACGCAGTTGATGGGGATACTGGAGAAAAAGAGAAGACCTCGGATATTGTGCTGAAAGAACCATCAACAGATGCAGAAATACCAAGTAAAAGTCCTGCTAAACCAGGTTTGGTCCACATTTATTTTATTTAGGAGAGAAGAATTTTTGTTCTGTTTTCATTTAATATTCTAGGATTTGAGTGCTAATGAAATAGGAGACAACATACAAATTAGCCTTGCTTTTGGATGTTTGGATTCTGATTTGAAAGGGCAGATCTCAAACAGTATACAAAATTGGTACATGGAATTCAGCATAGAAACCGATTCAGATATTGCATTGCATGTAATGATCTTGATCTGGCACTTCTGGGCTTGGAATGGAATTTTACTACAGGGAAAGTACCGGTTTCTCTAAAGCAAGTTTTTGTATTCTGAGACTGCTAGAGCACAACATTTGATACAGCTATGCCAATATAAAATGGAAAATTAGTCAAAATACAAAGACACCAGTTGTCAGAAAAGGCATCAGAGTAGACCATCAAAGTGGACTGGTTTGAATCAGATACCTATTTTTGAAATTGAATAAATGTTGAAAAGGTTTGCCATACAATTCTTTTAGCTGTGTTGAGCTTTGGATCTTCTGATTCCAGGCCTTGATGGTAATGCTGTTGAGATTACAGGGTCCCAGTCAAGTCAAGTAACAGAAGGAGGAGATGAATATAAAGTCAGATGTCCTTGTGGATGTAATGAGGTAATTACAGTGCTATATAGTCTTAGTGTTTTATACATGAAAAATTCATTGGCAGATTGAACTGTGCATGTAGACAATATTTTGTCATAGTGCCCAGTTAAGTCTATACTATTTTTTATGCTGCAGAAACAGTAAGGTCCCTCATGTAATACAGTCTTTGTATGAACTGAAACTATATTTTAATTAGAATTTTCATATATAATAATAAAAGAGTTATTTACCTGTTATCTTTTGGTGAACATGCAGTTTTATGGACAAATTTTAATCTATATACCACCTAATTGCATTGGTCAGTATATAAAACACAAGTCCACAAAACTACAAAACCTTGTCAACAAAGATCAATAATAAAAATGATGAAGAAACTTCAGTTCGTCCACACAGTGAAGATGTTAAAGGCATTTTGGGTTAGTTTTACATGGTTGGTCATAATGCTTTGAACATAGCCTGTGTTGAGCTTCTATAGGTTTAAACAACTGCAGACTTTTAGAAAATTTACCCCTAATGTGCTTAAGTATTGGGACTCCTAAAATAATAAATTTTCCATTTGTCCCAAATGGAAAATTTATCATTTTTAGGTGTCCCAATATATACGCACAATATGGTATTAACCTGTTTTTTAGGATGATGGTTTGATGGTATTGTGTGCTGTATGTAAGTTTTGGCAACATGGTGTTTGTTTCCTCATAGTTGATGAAGATGATGCCCCTGAACACCATGTTTGTGATGTCTGTGCTGTGGTGAGTTTGCTTATACAGTAGAACTTCAATGGCTCGAACAGGCATGACCATAGAATTTAGTTCCAGTCAAGGGTAGGTCTAGCCATCCAGGGTTAGCTTCTATATAAACTGATCTCTGGGAACCACAGAATGAGTTCTAGCCAGGCAAGGTAAACGAGCCATCAGAGTTCGAGCCACTGAAGTTCTGCTGTACGTGTAAGGATCCACCACCTGAGATCGGCTGCCATTTTTAAAAGGGAAACAACTTTATAAGATTTTACATAATTCCCTGGTAAAAGAAACCTTTAGCAAAGGGGTCTGCTCTTTAATATTAGAAGGAGGTGGCTCTCTAGAGAGCCAATTCTTACCTATAAGAAAGTGGTCAAAGGTGATGGAAGCAAATGAGCCGCCACGTAACAAAACCAACAAAGTGGCATATGTGCCCAGCAAAGACTCAGATCATCATAGTCTGATCAGTCTTTGCTGTCTGCAAGGAGCTAGCTTAGCTCCTTAGCTATCCTTGAAACCCACAGCAAAGACTCTGATCAGACTTGGTGGCTTCCCAGGCTGATCTGAGTTTTTAAGGGGCACACATGCCACTTTGTTGGTTTTGTTGTGTTGCAGCTCATTTGCTTCCATCACCTTTGACCACTGGTGCACATCCCACTTCATTGGTTTTGTCCTGTCATTGCCTTAGCATTCCTACTGACAGTCTTTGGACACTGTTGAAACTGTTAATCAAACAGTGTAATTCCTTAAACTACTTTGCATTGATGCATCTTATCTGATCTGGTTCTGTACTTGTCTCATATATGCCTTTTGCAACAAAAGAATGGAGAAATAAAAAGGGAATTCCAGAAACCATTTCTGCAAAGCAAATGTCATTCAGTACAATATGGTATTTGCTCCCAATAGCATTCCTGTGACTCCCAGAAAAAAATGAGAGTCCTCTGTGACTCTCTGGGTTAGACTGGAGCATTGACAAAAGATTATGAATTTTGTGCAGAAGTGTTTGCAGTCACTGGGTTATAGATTAAAGCACAGAATATCTATTTTCAAACATTGTAGATGCTTTAAGCAAAAGAAATATTGAAGATAAATATGAAAACAGGACCCATAATTTTTGTCGCTGCGATATAGGCGTCCGGTTTTCCGTCCGTCATTCCGTCCGTCTGTCCGTCCGTCCGTCCGTCCGTCAGTCCGTTCACATTTACGTCAACCCTGGCGTTAAATATTAATTTCTCCAAAACCACTGCACCCATGGTTCTCAAATTTTATATGGATCATGACCAGACTGCAAGACCTCAGAATGATAAAAATCAGCCAGGTCCAGAATCCAAGATGGCCGCCATTGCAACAAATTTCCGTTCACATTAATTTTACGTTAACCCTGGCGTTAAATTCTATTAAATTAAAAACCACAGTACCCATTGTTCTTAAATTTTACATGGAGCATGACCAGACTGCAAGACCTCAGAATGATAAAAATCAGCCAGGTCGAGAATCCAAGATGGCCGACATTGCAACAAATTTCCGTTCACATTAATTTTACGTTAACTCTGGCGTTAAATTTTATTTAATGAAAAACAACTGCACCTATTGTTCTCAGAATCCATATGGAGCATGACCAGACTGCAAGACTTCAGAATGGTAAAATTCAGCCAGGTCAAGAATCCAAGATGGCCGCCATTGCAACAAAAAAGCGCTCACATTTACATTAAACCTGGCGTTAAGGTCTATATTTAATTAATTTCTCCAAAACCACTGCACCCATGGTTCTCAATTTTTATATTGAGCATAACCAGACTGCAATGCTTCAGAAAGATCAAATTCAGCCAGGTCGAGAATCCAAGATGTTTGCCATTGCAGCAAAAAATATTCACATTTACGTTAACCCTGGTGTTAATGTCTGTTCAATTAATTTTTCCAAAACCATTGTACCCATAGTTTTCAAATTTCATATAAGGGTACAATTCAGCCAGGTCGAGAATCCAAGATGGCAAAATGGAAAAAACAACAAAATCAGTGTTTATTTCAGAACCACTTGGTATATTTGGTTTAAATATTGCATGGAACATCAGTGGGCCATGACCTCTGCTACTGTGGAAGTGCAATGCAGGTGCGACATAGCATTCCGCGGAATTCTTGTCTTGATAGGGCCTTAAAAAATTAGGGCCCTAAAGACTCTTCAGATTCGGAAATAAAAGAAAACTTGTACAAGAATCACTGAAAATGTTCTAACTGGTGTTTTGTATGTCTTATAGGTTGGTGAAAAGGACAAGGAGCCAACAGACTACTATTTGACAGAGTTGACTCCAATAGCAATTCAGGTAAAAGTAATGCATAGCTATGCTTCTTATGTGTTCTATTATTGGAAGAAACAAATTCAGTGTTTGAAGTTAAGAACACCAAGTACATACATGTACTATATATGTATTTTCTGACTTTTTGCAACTTTGTATAAGTTTATGGTATTCAGAAAAAGCAGTTGCTTGTTTCAAAGAGCAACACATTTGTAATTGTATGGGTATCCCTAACAGGTTAGAAAGCAACAGATAATTGTATTCCACTTTGATGGTTTTGTCATGTTGTGGCTAATTTGTGTTCAAAATAGTTCATCAAATCTTACAGGCCACATGTTTATGGAGAAGAACTCTGGTAGCATGCATGGATATGAACAAGATACTTGCCCCTCTTTTGGCTAAACGTCTGGGAACAGAGGTGACTGTTGCAGTGGGACTTATGAACAGACTAGACAAGGAAGGATTCTTAAAATCAGCTGGGAAAGGAAAGAAGTATAGACACCAGTTCCTTTAATACACAACTTATTATGGTGCTGTTTATGTCCCCACACCATGGGCGCGACAGGGTGCGGGTGGGGGGGGGGGGGGGACATATAGTTTTTGGTGTGGATCCCATCAGCATCCCCGTCTATATAGCTTGTCTGCACTCTATTTCCTGAAGGGACAGATGGATTTTGGCCAAACTTGCCCTGATACATCATTGGGTAGGTGGAAAGAACAGATTGGAATTTGGTGACCTTGACCCTATATTTTCAAGGTCACAGGAGGTCAAAGAATGTTGAAAAATGCCTTGTCTGCACTCTATCTCCTGAATGGATTGATGCATTTTAACCAAACTTGCAGAGATATATCACTAGGAGATGGAAAAGAATTGATTAGATTTTGGTGACCTTGACCCCATTTTCAAGTTCACAGGAGGTCACAGAGTGTTGAAAAATGACTTGTCTGCACTCTGTCTCCTGTTTGAATGGATGGATTTAAAGTAAACATGCACAGATATTAGATTTTGATGACTTGACCTCATTTTCAAGGTCACAGGAGGTCAGAGAGTCTTAAAATGCCGTGAGTGCTGCCATGTCTGCACTCTGTCTCCTGAATAGATGGATGGATTTAAACCAAACTTTCACAGATATATATTACTGGGAGATAGAAAAGAGCTCATTACATTTTGGTGAATGTTGAAAAAATGGCTTATCTGCACCATATCTCCCGAATGGCTGGGTGGATTTTAACCAAGCTCGCACAGATATATCACTGGGAGATGGACAAGAACTGACTAGATTTTGGTGACCTTGACCTCATTTTCAAGGTCACAGAAGGTCCAAGATTGTTGAAAATCTCTTGTCTGCACCATATTTGAAGTTGGTGAAAAGGACATTGCTTATGTTTGGTAATGTAGTATACTTTTTGAATTGTTGTTTGCAAGAGGGCCTCAAGGAAGATTGTCTATGCCAATTGAGCTACCCTCTTAAAATAAAGCCATAACTTACTTACTTATATTTCCTGAAGGGATTGATAGATTATGACCAAACACAGACAAGTGTAGAATCGGGAGGTGGAAAAGAACTGATTAAATTATGGTGACCTTGATCCTATTTTCAAGGTCACAGGAGGTCTTACCTGGCAACATTTAGGGAAAATGATACTGCTCAGAAAGCACAGGTGGGGGGACATGTTTTTGTCAAAAAACATTTCTAGTTTGTATATAATAATATTGATTCCATGTCTCCCATTGAGACCACATGGCAATAGAATGTAAGGCAAACAAGCTTGCTTTATATTCCTTTGTAGTTTTGTGGGCAGGTATATAAGTTAGTGCATTAATGTTGGCAATGACAAATTATGAACAGTAAAACACATCATGAAAATTTGTTTAATTACAGATTATTATCTATCAGTGGTGTTTCCTCATTGCTAGTGTAACATTACCAACAAACATTCACATGACATTTCATAATCGTTTTGGTATTTGTCATTTTTAGCTCACCTGAGCCAGAGGCTCCGGGGGAGCTTATAGGATGGTAAGGCTCCGGCGTCCGTCGTCCGTCCGTCGTCCGTCCACAATTTCAAACGACTTCTCCTCTGAAACCGCTGGGCCGATTGTAACCAAATTTCATATAGAGCCTCCTGGGACCTTAGGAACGAAAAGTTGTTCAAACGGTCCTGGTCACATGACCAACATGGCCGCCATGCCCATATATGGTAAAAACCTGAAAAAATCTTCTTCTCCAGAACCAATAGGTCGATGGTCTTGAAACTTGGTATGTAGCATCGGGTACACGAGTACTACCAAGATTGTTCAAATTATGACCTTGGGTTGACCTTGACCTTTTTTACGGTAAGGTCAAATTTGCTTACTCGTGCTTTTATATGGCAAAATGCTGCAACATAAGATATCTTGGAAACTGTTGAAGATTTTGGTCTAAAAATTGGTACATACAGTCATCTTAATGACTACATGAAGATTTATGAGTACAAGAGGTCAAGGTCATTCTTTGACCTTTGACCCAGAACTCTCATATTTTGACAATATCAAACAATCTCCTCAAAAACCACTAGGCCAATTGTAACCAAATTACATATAGATCGTCCAGGGGTTGAGGGAAGAAAATTTGTGCATGCGGTCGAGGTCACATGACCAACATGGCCACCACGCCCATATATGGTAAAAACCTTTAAAAATCTTCTTCTCCAGAACCAGTAGACCGATGGCCTTGAAACTCGGTATTTAGCATTGGGTACTCAAGTACTATCAAGATTGTTCAAATTATGACCCTGGGTTGACCTTGACCTTTTTTACGGCAAGGTCAAATATGGGAAAATGCTAGAACATGAGATTTCATGGTAAGTTTTGAAGATTTTGGCCTAAAAATTGGTACATAGAATCATCTTAATGAGTACATGAAGGTTTTTGAGCACAAGAGGTCAAGGTCATTCTTTGACCTTTGACCCAGAACTCTCAAATTTTGACAATTTCAAACAATCTGCTCTAAAACCACTGGGCCAATTGAAACCAAATTTAATATAGAGCCTCGAGGGGTTGATGGAATGAAAATATTATCTAATGGTCCTGGACACATGACCAACATGGCCGCCACGCCCATATATGGTAAAAACCTTTAAAAATCTTCTTCTCCAGAACCAATTGACCGATGGCCTTGAGACTATGTAAGTAGCATTGGGTACTTGAGTACTATCAAGATTGTTCAGATTATGACCTTGTGTTGACCTTGACCTTTTGCAGCAAGGTCAAATGTGGGAAAATGGTAGAACATAAGATTTCATGGAAAGTTATGAAGATTTTGACCTAAAAATTGGTATATACAGTTGTCTTAATGAGTTCATGAAGAACTAGGAGTACAAGAGGTCAAGGTCATTTTTTTACCTTTGATCCAGATTGCTCATATTTTGACATTTTCAACCATTTCCTCAAAAGCCAAAGGGCCAATTGTGAACACATTTCATATAGAGCCTCCAGGGGTTGATTGAATGAAAATTTGTTCAAACAGTCCAGGTCACATGACCAACTTGGCCGCCATTACCACTTATGGGATAAACCTTTAATATTTTTCTTCCTCAGAACCAATACACCTATGGCCCTGAAACTTGGTAAATAGCATGGAGTACTAGAGTACCACCAAGACTGTTCAAATGGTGACCTTGGGTTTACCTTGACCTTTTTTGCGGCATGGTCAAATATGGGAAAATGCTAGACCATAAGAAATTATGGAAAGTTTTGGAGATTTTTGCCTAAAAATGGTATATATGGTTGTCTAATGAGTACATGAAGGTTTATGAGTACAAGTGGTCATGGTCATTCTTTGACTTTTGACCCAAAACTCACATTTTGACAATTTCGGACATGATAAGTATAAGCCACCTTGCCAGTTGTTCAGGTGAGCGATTCAGGGCCTCATGGCCCTCTTGTTCATAATCTTGGTACCAGTTAATTTAAGTAAAGGCTTTATACTTAGATAAAGGGCTTCAGTTTGTATGTCTGAAAGTAATAAAAAGCAAACATCAAACTGCTTGGTGTTGCTGTTAAGCATATTTCTTTGACTCACAGTAGTACACTATTATTAACATGGGTAAAACTATCAACAGAGTATACACCTGAACTTTTGTATAACACCCTAGATAGGGTACTAAGTGATAAAACAGTGATCCAGTACCCTTGCAAAAATGCATTGAAAACATGTAGAAATTGCAGTTTGGGTCTATAGAATTTCCATATTATGTCAAAGCAGTGTGATAACCAGCCATGTTATAAAGATTTTCAGGCATATTTTGTATGGCAGACAGAACACAGAGTATATTTTTATTTTATAATGCCTGCACCTAGCAGAAAGCAAGAGTATTACTTTTCCAGTGTTGGTGGCATCAGTGCCATAGAAACCAGAAAATTTGATAAAGTTTACGGCATAAAGACTGTGGCGTAAACTTTAACAAATTTTCAGGTTTCTATTTCTTGTAATGCCACTTACAAGCAAAATACAGTGTACTGCTTGGAATTCTTGCTGTTCATCAGTACCAACAAATCCATTTAATCACCAAGATAACTTCTGTTATTTTATCCTTTCAGACAAGGAAGGGCAGTTGATAAAGCTAAAATCACAAGTGTTGGGATTCCAAAGTATATGAAAAGGATGGAAAGGCCACCTAAAACTTTGTCAGACACTTCTGAGGTAAAATTTAGCTGTATTGATCTTGTCCATCATCTATATAAACTTTTGGCCAAAATATAGAATTCATAATCCAGAACTGTGGATAAACCACAAGGAAATACCCTAGATTGTCTAATTCCTTAACAAAATATAAGCAGTTGGATCTCACGAATATTTACTGCTGAGGCTATTTCAATGAAAATCTGGATTTATATGGAGAATTGAGTCCTAGTTCATAAACGACCTGGTCATCATGGCTAAACAAATTACTTGGAAAAAGCCAAAACTATGATCCTAAACAAAAAACAAGGACCAAAATACTATGATCCTAAACAAAGGATGAGGACCAGTAGCATCTGGTTTTGTAGAAACACAGACTAGCTCTTTATTAATTTTATGTATATGTTATTTACATAAGTGACTGTGACAATAGCAGACCTGTACCTCTTTTTTTGAAATATAAAAAAAGAAGTTCCCTTGGTGGTGGCATTTTGGAGAAATTCTGTTCGTATGGTGGTACCATGACCTGTCTAATTCTGTTCTGAAGGTAGGTCACATTTTGGAGCAACTAGCTTCCCAGCCCTAATAACTATGTATTTTAATACAGCACCATTTCAGGCGAGACAGTGTGTTCCCCGGAATTTCTTTTGACGTGTTTTGATAGGAATATCTTCATTTGCTTTGGTTTATTCTATGAATTATCCTAAAACACATGCAAAGCAAAAATAAAAGATCTGGGAAGTGTTGAGAATTTAAGAGGGCCGATTTTTATCCCCTGACCGAAAGGTTATAGCGATGAGCCTGGCGTCTGTCCGTCCGTCCGTCCGTAAACATTTTCTTGTCCGCTCAGTATCTTGAATACCGTTTGGAATAATTTCATGATACTTCACAGTTATTTAGAACAGGTCATGGCGATGTGTCGCGTCGAAGAATGGTAACTCTTGCTTTTGTTATTTTTGAGTTATCTCCCCTTTGGTGAATTTTTGGCAGATTCGTGTCCGCTCTGTAACTTGAATACTCTGCGGAATATTTTCATGATACTTCACAGATATGTAGAGTAGGTCATGACGATGTGTCGCGAACAAGAACGACAACTCTTGCTTTCTTACTTTTTGAGTTATTTGCCCTTGATGGTTTTAGGTGTGATTTCGTGTCCGCTCCATAACTTGAATACCCTTTGAAATATTTTCATGAAACATCACAGATATGTAGAGCAGGTCATGACAATGTGTCGCAAACAAGAATGACAACTCTTGCTTTCTTACTTTTTGAGTTATTTCCCCTTGATGGTTTTAGGTGTGATTTCGTGTCCGCTCCACAACTTGAATACCCTTTGAAATATTTTCATGAAACATCACAGATATGTAGAACAGGTCATGCTGATGTGTCGCGAACAAGAATGACAACTCTTGCTTTCTTACTTTTTGAGTTATTTCCCCTTGATGGTTTAAGGTTTGAATTCGTGTTCGCTCAATAACTTGAATACCTTTTGAAATATTTTCATGATTCTTCACAGATATGTAGAACAGGTCATGATGATGTGTCGCGAATAAGAGTGACAACTCTTGCTTTCTTACTTTTTGAGTTATTTCCCCTTGATGGTTTTAGGTGTGATTTCGTGTCCGCTCCATGACTTGAATACCCTTTGGAATATTTTCATGATACATCATAGTTATGTACAACAGGTCATGCTGATGTGTCGTGAACAAGAATGACAACTCTTGCTTTCTAACTTTTTTAGTTATTTCCCCTTGATGGTTTTAGGTGTGATTTAGTGTCCGCTCCATAACTTGAATACCCTTCGAAATATTTTTATGATACTTCACAGATATGGAGATCAGATCATGACAGTTTGTCTCATACAAGAATGACAACTCTTGCTTTCATACTTTTCAGAGTACCCCCCCCCCCCCCCCCCCCAAAAAAAATTTTTTTTTTACAGATTTGGATTCTTTGTCCAAATTCACTTACTAGAGAGCTCAAAATTAGATTTGTAGGGCTTGTACTTTAGAAGTTATTCACACATTTTGAAATGTTGAATGTATCATATGCAATACATTGTCTTCATGATTGCTATTTGAGATTTTACCTCTTTTTCGCAATTTGGCATACTGTTTTGGTCTGAGTGTTAGATAATCATGCATCTGCTAAGCAGATAATGTCAATAAGGAACATAAAAGAATGACAGTATACTATTTATATGCGTTTTGAAGTGCACCCTGTTTACCAAGGCGCAGGGGGCCTTCAGTCTGGGGATTTGCCATCTCCTCTGATGGCTATTTTTATGTATTTGTTGTGCTTTCATATATGTTTTTAAATGTGAATTATATATGGAAGATTATGTCACTGACTTATGCTGAAGCGGCACCTGCCCTGTAATTTCATTCAGTTTAGCTGGGCCGTGTGATGCAGTCAGTAGCACGTCTGACTCAAAAGCCAGAGGTCCCCAGTTCGTTACCCTGTCCGGCCACATACTTTCATTTCTCCTTCCACTGATTCAAGAAGGGCAGTTGTCAGTTACTGGCAAAAGTATGTGCACTTAGTACTGGTTAACCGCTAAGGAGGTCTAAGCATGCTCAGGAATAGTGTGGTTAGTTAGCTGACTGTCCCAACATGACCATAGCTCTTTACAGTAGATGTTAAGCAACAAATCAACAACAACAATCATTCAGTTATAGGGATTTGAATAAGATTTATGAACTCAACCTTATCAGCTGGTATCTTATCAGCTGGTATGTATGGAAATTCAGGTATTTATGACCGGGAATGTTGTATCTTTGTCTGAAAGTTTTGATTTTTGTATGCTGTAATATGCCTAAATTTTTGGACACCTAAAATAATTAATTTTTCATTTGGGACAAATGGAAAATTAATTATGCTAGTGTCCCAATACTTAAGCACATTACGGTATTTTCTGTTGCAGACTAGAAAAGAAGAGCCATCTGCTGAAGAAAAAATGGAAGTCCAGAATGATGAGGCATGTTGTGTTTTTCTTCTTAACTATACTAATATACATTTTCTTTGTCATATCAGATGATTCAGATTGTGAAAAAAAGACTACAGTGAAACTTCAATGGCTTGAACTCTGATGGCACGTTAAGTTGTCCTTGCTAGGACTTGTTTGAAACTAACACTGGATGGCTAGAACTACTCTTGGCTGGAACTAATTTTCATGGTCCCAAGCCTGTTCAAGTCGTTGAAGTTTAACTGTGCAACTAAACTCTTGATATTAACAGCATTGCAAACCTCTTTTTTCAGGTCCCATTTCTTAATATGATTCAAAACTATTAGATTTATTTATATAAAATTTCAAGAATAGAAAGAGGCCAGCTAAAATCAGGATACATTAACCCCAGATGTTTACAAAATATTTACATTGCAAGCTTACTGTTGCATGGTACCTGTTAATAAATTTAATGTTGAACAATAGCATAGTGTACCAGTTATTTACATATTCCAAGTACACTGGCTGTAGATAAAGTCAGTATTTTTGAGCCAAGCTCAGTCTTTTGATTTAGAATAACAGTATTTATCCCCAAAACAGTTGACTTATATGGAACTCACATAGCTATTTTCTTTTTAGTTTGATGTTTTATATTTCAACTGACTATGATGTTAAATTTTGTTAGCTTGATTCTCTGGCCAAGAAAACTGGAGAGTTGAAAATAAATCATTCAAAAGAGAAATTGTCAAGAAAGAAGAAGAAACTCCACACAGAAAAGATGTTAGAAGAGGTACATAAGCTGTGCAGTGATAGGTATAGGGGTTGTACAATTTTTTTGTCTTCACAATTGGTTGGGTACTAAGATGGGTGTTCTAAAATGAGCCCATAGGCGGAATGTTCAACATCCTTCTTGGGACCCAGCAAATGTAACTGCATGAAACAAATGTGTGATCCTTATTCTTGTATGGTTATTTATAAATTCTATGAAAGTCTCGTGAAAATGATAAAAAAAAAAAGAAGATACTTCAAGTTTGTCACCTATGGAGACAACAGTCCTCGAAAGAAGGAATGTTGAGAAGTTACAGCTGATTCCAATCTAGCAAAATAAACCTGTTACAATACCAGGAATGTAAAAAGCAGGTTTGTGACCTGTGAGGCTGTCCCAATCTTTCAGAAAATCTTAAGGTGTATGGATACTCCTCCATGTTTTTTAACCATTTTTCCTTCGGTTGTGGCTTCCTGATTACTTCCATGACAGATGAAGCCCTTCTAAAATGGAATCTACTCTTAAAGGAAAGAATTTGCTTCAAAAGGGGCAAATTCTTTCCTTTAAGAGTTGACCCCTATTGTGAAGGGAGGGGAAAGTGAAAATAGTATAGTTGCTTACCCTGAAATTGTACCCTTTCACCTTAATATCACTGTAGATCAGAAAAAGTCCAAGATTGTCTGTGACTGAAGAAAGACGAGAAAAAAATAAAACTCAGCAGACTGAGAGCGAAAATGACATTAAGAGGAGAGGAAGGAAAAGAGCCATATCAAAAAGAGATGAGGTATGTTTTGTAGTGCCCTTGTCAAATGTTTTACCATTTTGTACAAATTTAAATTTTATTGTACAGTCAGTGATCCCATGTGAGGTCACACTGGTTTCAGACTTTGTTTTTTGCATTATACTCCTCTGTCTTATTCAACTTCTTCGAATTATTGGCATAGATTCAAAATAGTATGAAGTCTTTTGCAACAGCCTGCGTGTTCATGGAGACTGGACAGAGAGCTTAATCTGTTTGCACACACAATGTATGTATCTTGAATACAGAGCTCTAGATAAGAGGGCGTATTTGATGATAATTAAGGATAATTTTTTTATTTCTCATCGAAACCATATGTTGTGACCCCTCATCTGAACCGTCTTGTCGAGACGGTTCAGATGAGGGGTCACAACATATGTTTTTATGCAGAATTAACAAAAATTATCCCTAATTATCACCAAGTACTCCCTCTTATCTAGTGCTCTGTAAATAGTGAATGTTTGCTGCATAGAGTGCATAGCTGCTCAGGCTGGTATGCATCTTTCAAGGATGGTATGCATCTACGTTATTTGCAGATGCATTAAAGTATGTATGATGTGGCAATTTGTATTTGTAACGGAAGTAGATATGATAGATGTTGCATGAAAATATTATTTATGACATGTGCTACCAGAAAAGACTCAGCCTATCGTTCCAAATACAATGTGAACCCTGAGGAAAGTGACAAGTAAAGATTCTGACCAGTTGCTGAAAAGTGCAGCTTGATTTAACTGTTTACTGTGTGGACGAGGCTTACGGTCCATTTTCACACCACGACAATCAAATAGACCACAGCAGCTAAAATACAAATGCCAGAGCTTATAATATTTTCTTTTAATAGGGGCAAGAATTTGATATCTGTTATTCACAAGACATTTATGAAGAAGAACCGAAGAGAGAGAGAAAGGCCAGCCGAGTAACTAGAGATATAATGGTTTAATTATACAGATTTGCTGTCTGAAAGTTGAATGATAACAAAACACCACAAACAGGCTGTTGTGTGAAATATTTCTCATCCACTTTGGTTTAATTATATTATTTACCACAATATACAAGAAAAGGAATAATTTTCTGTAAAGAAAAGTTAATTGTCGAAAAACTTATATTGTCACAGCAAGACTGTTAAGAATGGGTTTTATTCAAATGCATTTTCAGATTTTCTTTTTAAAAAATCAGGTAATGCCTTGTTTTTGTCTTGGTTTGTGTGTTTTCAAATTTCTTCAGACTTCTGTATTGTTTGGGAACTAATAGAGATAGAATATACAAACAAAAGTTTGTTGACAATACTATTAAAGGAAACACAAATGTTATGACAAAGATATTCTACAATCAAGGATACGGAAAAATATTGGTTAAGCATTTGTTTTCAAAGAGAAAAGCAAATTAAAAAAAAAAACAAATAAATAAAAAGAAATTTACTACTACCCACATTTAGCTTTGTGTCTTGTCAATTAAACTGATGTCAGAAATAGTAAAAAGCAAGTATGCATAAGATTTTGAGATTTACAGACCCAAATAAGTACCATGTTTTCATGCCTACTTGATTATCAGAGTTTTGTCCCCTTCCAAAACAACAAAACAGTCTTGATCAGTGTTAGAAGGATCTAGCTTTTGCAGTTATTTTCGGGAGCTTTTTTTTTTTTTGTCTGTCAAAACAACCAATCCAGATACATTTTAGAAGGCAGAGTTTTGGGATCGTTTTGGAGGGGACTGAAACATCATATGGCTGAGTTAATGATTTATTTGCAAATTTGGGGTCACTTTGATGAGAGAAACTCCCCATCTCATAAATGACTAAAAGCACTAATTGCAAGCATATTGTAATAAGTAATATATAAGCAGTCAGTTTCATAAAATATGCCATCCAGCTGATTCAGCAAAATATTTGGACTGATCCTTGAAGCTAACACATTAAAATGTGGTTACATCTAGCTGATTCAGGATTTACAAGATGAGAAGTATTATAATTTGGCGCAAGATACTATATGAAAAAGAAAATTTGAGAGTAGATTATAGCAAGATTGCACAGCACAGCTGATCTGGGTTCTTGATTACTGCACATTCAACAGTTCAGTCTTACCTTATGGACACTGTAAACACTTGTTGTTTCCATTCTCATAACAATGTTCCCCAAGATTTCACACTGTAAACAACAGTGTGCTAATTGTAAACTTACAGGGTAGTTGTCTCATACTTGTGCTCTTAGAATGTGATAAATTGATTGTGATAAAAGAGTGTGATACATGTTTTCATTTATTTACTTGAAAATGTAATTCTTGACCCAGTTGTTCAAAGCATCGTTAGCCTAACAAGCTCATTAAGAGGTAAAATTGTTAAGTGTTTTATGGCTTTATAGCCAAATATGCTGATATTTCTTGCTGAAAAAAAATGTGCTTTTGCACTGCAAAACCTTCTCACATTTTTTCAACAAAAAATATTGGCATAACTGAGATATAAACGTTTGAAATTTGAACAAAACGTTAAATAACAATGTCATTATTTTTGAACAACCGTGCCCAGGTGTTCATTTTTTTTTGCTGCAGTTTAAGGTAAATGGGTATGGCTGCAGGGAAAGCGATGCTGCCTGTTTCATTTTTGTCTTACTTCTGAATGGGTATCAACTCTAAAAGGAGAGAATTTGCTTCCCAAGAAGTACTCTTTCATGGAAGAGTAGAATCCTTTCGGAAAGGCTCTGTCCAGGGAAGTAAACAAGAAGTCACAAAGGCTGTTTCCTTAGAAAAAAAAAAGCAGAAAAGCATGACAGTCTACCCATATGCCTTGAATACTTCAGTTCCTGCCAGCTTTATATGAGCTGTGTCATGAGCAAACTTGTCTTCAGGAACACCGGAAATGGGAAAATTTTCACAAAAGCTAATTTTGAGTTAGCAATTCAATAAATGGTTCATTAGGTTTGATATTGGTCACACAGGCTTTTTTGCTAATCATTGTGAATGACAAGCTCAGAGAAAATATAAGCTTTTGCAAATATTTCTAGATTTACATATATGAAATGCTTGTTTTGCAGCCTTGTCAGAGATGTCAAGGAAGACAAACTTTGCTGTGCTATGAAGAGGTCATGTATAGTAAAGCTGTGCTTGTAGAAATTTAGAAACTGTCTGCTACAAGGAGCTGGTTGTTGTTCAGAGTGGTTCCTTTTTAGACCTTATATGTTTAGGAAAGGCCTTGAGCAGATTGCATACATTTAGAAGCTGGTCTGGGTATACTCAGTTCCTGTATGCCTTAAGGTATATAGATACACCATGTTTTTACCCACCATTTTTACAAAGGAGAACTTTTATGACTGCCTGTTTGCTTCCCTGGATGACAAAACTTTCCGAAATGGGGTCTGCTTTCAATAGAGTTGACCCCAGGTGAGAGAGCAGGTAAAAATGAAAATAGAGTTGCTACCCCTGAAAGTGTGCCTATTCAAATTCAGGCAGATTTTCTCAAGATGAGGCTCATATTAGTGCTGCTTATTTTGAAAAAAATTATGTTGAATTACTCTGATGTTAGATTTACATAATGCAGTCATTTATATGCTCTAGATTTATTTTGCTATTTTTGCTCAAATTTTATGAAATGAAGTCTGTGTTATATCTTGTAGATACAATAAGTGTTTGTTTTCACTGGATTGTGAATAAAATCATTGAAGTGATATTTTTATCTTTGTTAAGTTTAATAAATGCCAGAGAATAAATACTGTCTTCTACTTTTTTACAGCCAAAGGATAGAAATTGTGGACACATTCTGAGTCCATAAAGGGATATTTGTGTTAAAGCTGCAGCAGTAAAGTATCATTACCATTCCTTTACCATAAAAGCAACAAACCTTCTTTCGTTTAAGCTCATGGTGTTCGGGTACACCTTCATGTTTTCCGCCATTATTATCTTGATCATAACTAGCAAAAGCCAGACATATGTATTACTTTTTAGTATCATTATCGGAAGAGGCGTAAACTTTGTCAAGTTTTCACATGTAGCTCAGCTTTGTGACAACGTGCAGACAGGCAGGAAACTACATTTCCACAGAACTCTTGTTAAGGATTGACTGCCATTCAAAAGAAAGCGAAAATGAAAATAGCAGATTTGTTTTCCATGATACACCTTAATATCAGTCATGGATCTGATAAAGAGTCAATGAGCTGCAACACGACAAAACCAACAAAGTGGCATGTGCGCCCACCGAAGACTCAAATCAGTCTGGGCATCCGCCCAGTCTGATCAGAGTCTTCGCTGTGTGTTTAAAGGTAGCTTAGGGTCTAAGCTACCTTTATGCCAACAGCGAAGACTGATTAGACTGGGTGGATGCACAGACTGCTCTGAGTCTTATCTGGCGCACATGCCACTTGCTATTTTAGAGGGTGTATGATAATCTGCATTAATGTCTGTACATGGTGGTCTGTGGTAATAAGACCCACCCATTTTGTTATGTCATGTCGCTGCACAAATGAGCTATAAGAACTAATATTTTCTCCTCCAGCTCATGATGGAAGAAAACACAGTAGTATATTAGTGAATCAGCTCACCTTATTGTATTAATGACTACCTCTAACTGTGACTTCTACCTCTAACTGTGACTTCTATTGGTAAGATAAATAAGATCACTGTTAGCTTTCGCATGCTAAATCTAATGAGGCAGGGCCGCGTAGCTCAATCGGTAGGGCACCTGACTCGTAAGTCAGAGGTCCTGGGTTCGAAACCCGGTCTGGCCACATACTTTCGTTTCTCCTTCCACTGATTCAAGAAGGGCAGTTGTCAGTTACTGGCGAAAGTATGTGCACTTAGTACTGGTTAACCGCTTAGGAGGTCTAAGCCTGCCCAGGAATAGTGTGGTTAGGTTAACTGACCGTCCCGACATGACCATAGTTGTTGACCGTGGACATTAAGCACCAAATCAATCAATCAATCAATCTAATGTCAACTGACCCATTGCCGGAAGTACCACTAGCTGAGAAGCATGAATTTTGCTGACTTTGATTTTGCTGTTTAACACGATGTAAGCCAACATTTCCCAGAAGTGACATAGGCTTTATGACTTCCAAACGTGGAGGTCATAGGATTTGACCAGGAACTGTTTAAGATACTAAATATACTAAAAAATAAGACAAGGTATTAGTGGCATCGGCTAAGTGTATGCTTTATGGGGAGAAAGGGATAACTTGCCTTTGCTGAACATGTATCATTAGAAATTATCCAAATAGATTGGGTCTTGTTCCAGAAAAGCAGATCAACCAGGTAAGGATCCCTGATGTTCCGTGAGTTTTAGTGTGCCTTGGCAAAGCAAAGGGTTGGTTGTTATACCCTTCATGTGCATGAGCACATGCGTTTCTATGCACAATAGCAAAAAATTCACCTGTTGCATTTAGCTCAGTTTCTAAGTAACCAAAAGGGATAGAATCTTCAAACTTGCTACATAAAAACACCTAGGCATGATCTACTGAATTTAGTGGTGCATATGGGGCTGTGACCTATATTTCATAGCCCATTGAACATAGAAAATTTTTGGAGACAAGGTGTGCTCAGCTCAGTTTCTAAGTTACCAAAAAGGTGTCTTCAAAATTGCTACACAGGAACATCTTGGGAAGATCAACTGAATGCAGTGATGCATATTGGGCCATGGCCTATATTTCATGGAGAATTGAACACAGAAAAGTTTGGGGGACCAGATGCTTTGAGCTCAGTTTCTAAGTAACCAAATGGTAAGGTCCTCAAACTTGCTACACGGTAAAAACTGGGGAAGATGTGCTGAATGCAGGAATGCATATTAGGCATGACCTATTTTTCATGAATAATTGAACATATAAATCTTTTGGTTAACCAGATATGTTTTGCTTTGTTTTTAAGTAACCAACAGGAATTAAGTATTCCAACTTGCTACATAAAAGCATTTAGACAAGGAACATCTGAATGTAGTGATACATATAGGGTCATGACCTACATTTTACAGTTTACTGAACATAGAAAATTTAGGTTCACCTGTTGTGTTTAGCTCAGTTTGTAGGTAACCAAATGGGAAACAGACTTCATTCATGATTTTCAGTGACATCTGGGGAAGGAAAGGTAAATGCAGTGAACCATGTCTTATGTTGACCTATATTTAATGGTTCACTGCACTTAGATCCACTTACATCCTGTCTTCATAATTACTTACCACACATTCAAGATAAGAATCTGTCATGTGGTTACAGAGTTATTAGCACTCAAAAATGTTAAAACAGTGACCTACTTTTATGGAAGGGGACCTGGAGTGGTAAGTTGCATGCATTGGTGGAGTTTCAAAGGTCTTGGATAAACAAAAAGTGGGATAGGTACTTTAGCATTAAAAAAAAGTCACAGTGACCTAGTTTTGTTGTGGGTGACCTGGAGTGGTAAGCTGCATGCACAGATAGAGTTTCAGTGGTCTGGGGCCTATGAAGAGAGAGATAAGGGGCTGACCTTGAAAACTAAGTATGTGGTACTTTTATCTTGAGGTCACAGTGACCTAGTTTTAGGGGGATGACTTGGAGTGGTAAGATGCATGCACTGACGGAGTTTCAATGGTCTGGGGCCTATAAAAAAGGGACATACAGGGCTGACCTGGAAAACTAAATACGTGGGACTTTTTCTTGAAAGTAGGTCTCGGGAACCTAGTTTTTTGGGAGCTTAGTAGAATTTTGTGGGGCATATAGTAATGAAGTTTTAAAGTCCTTGGTCTATTAAACTCAAGATGTGGCTGTAAACGGATGGAAGGAAGCCTCAACGCAAAACGGGCGACTAAGTCTCACTGACCACAAGCAGGCTTGACAAAAACTGAAATTTGAATATAAACAGATATACTTGAATTTCTTTCCCTTGCCTCTTATAAGAGATGTCATGTTTGCGCAATTTTGCTGCCGATTTCGCCTGCACCTTTGCATTCAAGCCCCTCCAATTTCTGAGAAAGGTATACCACATCCATGAGCTTTAGCTCATATGGTATAATTTGATAACCCTAGCTATGATGGCATTTGCAAGACTTCTTGGATGACCCTGGTATTTTATTACAGTAGAACTTCATTGGCTATAAGAGGCTTGGGACCATGAAAATTAGTTCCAGCCAAGGGTAGTTCTAGCCATCCAGGGTAAGTTTCTATATAAAGTGACCTCAAGGGACCCAGGAAAGAGTTCTAGCCAGGCAGGGTTTTCGAGCCATCAGGGTTTGAGCCATTGAAGTTCTACTGTATATAGCTTTTTCTAGAGCGTCCCAAGGTATGTTTCAAAACTGGTGATGGTGGACTGTTTTTTTTCAATGGAATTATGACAGTTGAAAGTTGTCTGTTTGTGTCCCTGTCACACAAATATTAAAGTTTTTGGTTGTAGTTTTTATTAGACGCTTATATTTCCAAAACCGTTCAGGGTACCTGCCTTATATTTGGTATGGGCCTTTTCTAGTGCATTGGCTTTTGTTGTATGCAGCCACGCTTCTTGGTCTGGTTCCAGGGTGGGGCCAGAGGTCAATATCTAGGGTGATGTTGATGTTAAAGTTTTGGGTTAAACTTTATTAATCCCCTGCTGTGAAGCAGAGAGGGGATTATAGGAGTGGCCTTCATCAGTCTGTCCACCCATAATACTTTCCTGTCTGCTCCATATCTCCTGAACTCTTTGAAAGATTTTCATCAAAAATTTGGTCAAATTTTCACCTCAGTGAGATGGTGTGCAGAACCCATGACTCAGCCATGCACACTCAAGGTCAAGATCACAATTGAAGGTCATGGGATTGAGCCTTGAATTTCGTGTCTGCTCCATATCTCTTTTACCCCTGGAAGGATTTTCATTAAACTTTGGTCAAATGTTCGCCTCAGTAAGATGATTTGCAGAACCCATAACTCGACCATGCAGATTCGAGCTTTGACAAGGTCAAGGTTACAATTGAAAGTCACAAGTTTGAGCCTTGAATTTCATGTCAGCTCCATATCTCTACCCCTGGAAGTATTTTCATTAAACGTTGGTCAAATGTTAGCCTCAGTGAGACAGTGTGCAGAAACAATGACTTGGCCAAGCAGACTCAAGGTCAAGCTCATAATTGAACGTCACAAGTTTGAGCCTTGAATTTCCCCTGCATATCTCTTTTACCCCTGGAAGGATTTCCATTAAACTTTATTCAAATGTCCACCTCAGTAAGATGGTGTGCAGACTCAAGGTCAAGGTCACAATTGAAGGTCATTGGATTGAGCCTTGAATTTCATGTCCCCTCATGTCTCCTTTACCCCTTGAAGGATTCTCATTAAACTTTGGTCAAATGTTCACCTCAGTAAGATGGTGTGCAGAACCCATAACTCAACTCAAGGTCAAGGTCACAATTGAAGGTCATGGGATTGAGCCTTGAATTTCATATCCCCTTCGTTTACCCCTGGGTTGATATTCATTAAACTTTGGCCAAATGTTCACCTCAGTAAGATGGTGTGCAGAATCCATAACTCAACCATGCTGACTCAAGGTCAAGGTCACAATTGAAGGTCATGGGATTGAGCCTTGAATTTCATGTCCCCTCCATGTCTCCTTTACCCCTTGAAGGATTCTTATTTAACTTTGGTCAGATGGTCACCTCAGTAAGATGGTGTGCAGAACCTATAACTCAACCTTGCTGACTCGGGGTCAAGCTCACAATTAAAGGTTATTTTGAGTGTTTAAAGTTTGTGTCCCCTTCATATCTTCCTTACCCCTTTTGATTTTGGTTAAATGTAGGCCTCAATAAGCTGATGTTCAGAACTTATAAATCAAACATGCTGACTCAAGGTCAAGGTCAGGAAGGTCATAAGATTTAGCCTTTAATTTTGTGTCTGCTCCATATCTCTTTTACACTTGGAAGGTTTTTCATTAAACTTTGGTCAAAATGTTTGCCTCAGTGCAATGATGTGAGTACCCATAACTCAACCATGCTGACTCAAGGTTGCTTCTACAACTAAAGGTCCCACCACTCTGACTGTCATTCTGTGGTGGGGGATATAGCTGTCCTTCAGCCTGCCTTCTTGTTCTGATTTTTTTAAGGCTTCGTATTTGGTCAGGACCTTAATTCTTTGGAGGATTGGCTTCTGCTTTCTGCAACCATGCCCCTAGAGCGGGACCCAGGCTGAGGCCAGGGTTCAATATCAAGGATGATGTTAATGTTTTTGGTCTGAGTTTTCTTAAGAGTACAAGTTTTATTGTCGAACCCATTTACTGTCAGGGAGACAAAGTTGCCCATTTGGTGTTAGTGTGTCTGTCTGTCTGTACATCCATCTGCCTGTTAACAGCAGTATTCTGGTTTTCACAGCGCCTAGAACCTTAGAACTTCATCGCTGTATGCCCCACGAAAATTGTAATTGGGAGCAACAAAACTAGGTCACTGTGACCTACTTTGGTGAAAAAGTACCACATCTTTAGTTTTTGAGGTGAGCCCATATCTCACTTTTCATAGGCCCAAGGTGTTTGAAACTCTTACAATACATGTACCTTACCACTCCAGGTCACCCCCCAACAAAACTAGGTCACTTTGACTTACTTTCCCCTAAAAGTATCATATCTTTAGTTTTCCAGGTCCGTCCCGTATCTTGCTTTTCATAGGCCCCAGAACATTGAAACTTGTATCAGTACATGTATCTAACCACTCCAGGTAACCCCCAACAAAATTATGTCACTATGTCCTTCTTTCACAAAAGAGTGCCACATTTTTATATCCAGTCCACCACACTTTAGTGGCGGGGTATTATGATATACCTTCTGGTGTCCATCCATCTGTGCTCACCATTTCTGTCGATAACTTGAGTATTTCTTCATAGAATTTCTTCAAATTTTTGCATACATATGAGCCGCGACACGAGAAAACCAACAAAGTGGTTGTGCGCCCAGGGCAGACTCAGATCAGCCTGGGCATCCGCCCAGTCTGATCAGAGTCTCCGCTGTCCGCATGGAGGTAGCTTAGACCCTTAGCTACCCTTTAAGCTCAAAGTCAAGACTCTGATCAGACTTGGCGGATGCCCAGGCTGATCTGAGTCTGGGCTAGGCTCACAACCACATTGTTGGTTTTCTCGCGTTGCGGCTCATATTGTTATTGGGGATGAGTGGTATGGATTGTTAATAGGCAAAATCTGCCCATTTTTTAACAGTTACTACCCTTGTTCGTATTGGAAAAATGATTTCTGGCCTGTAATTCCTTTACTGTTAATGATATCTGAATAAAACTTCACAGATATGTTAAAATTGTGACTAAGGACCATCACTCTTACCTTTCCAGTTTGTGAGTTATCTGCCCTTGATATATCTGAAAAAATGTTTTGTTACCTCTACTTCCTTTACTATATGGAACATCTGAATGAAACTTCACAGATATGTTTCACATCAAAGGTTACGTATTGTGACTAAGGACTGTCACTCTTACCTTTCCAGTTCCTGAGTTATCTGCCCTGAGTGATCTGAAAAATGTTTTTTTACCTGTAGTTCCTTTTCTATATGGAGTATCTGAATGAAACTTCACGGATATGTTGAACATCAAAGGTTACATATTGTGAATAAGGACTGTCACTCTGACCTTTCCAGTTCATGAGTTATCTGCCCTTGATAGATCTGAAAAAATGGTTTATGACCAGTAGTTCCTTTTCTATATGAAATATCTGAATGAAACTTCACTGATATGTTTCACTTCAAAGGTTACATATTGTGACTAAGAACCATCACTCTGACCTTCCTAATTCATTAGTTATCTGCCCTTGATAGATCTGAAAACTTGTTTATGACCTGTTATTCCTTTTCTATATGGAATATATGAATGAAACTTCCCAGTTATGTTTGACATCAGAGGTTACATATTGTGACAAAGGACTGTCACTCTGACCTTTCCGGTTCATGGGTTATCCACCTTTGATAGATCTGAAAAATAGTTTTTGACCTGTAGTTCCCTTACTATATGGAATATCAGAATGAAACTTCACAGTTATGTTTAACGCCATAGAATAAGAAACAGAGTCTGTCAGCTTAAAGAAATGCTTTACAGCCTGACCTTAATCTACACTGGTCAGAATGCCCCACATTGTTATAGAAATCTCACAAGACTGCTCATGTATGAGTGTTTAATATTATTATATTTTTACAGACAGGACATCATATCTCTGTCTATTCCAGTTCTGAGGCTCTTTAGCTATTGTACATCTCAAAAAATAAGTTTGGATGCCCAGCAATGGCGGGGTATTATGCAGTGCATGAGGTACTAGGCTTTTATTAGTTTTCAAGTCTTGCTTTCCATAGGCCCCTGATCTTTGAAACTCCATCAGTGCATGCAAGTTACCACTTCAGGTCACCCCCAGAAAACTAGGTCACCATGACATTCTTTCACAAAAATGTACCTGTCTCTCTTTCCATAGGCCCCACACGTTGAAACACCATCAGTGCAAGCACCTTACCATTCCAGGTCATCCCCCAGTAAACTTGGTCACTGTGACATACTTTAATTCACAAAAAGTACATGTCTGGCTTTTCATGGGTCCCAGACCTTTGAAACTCCATCAGTGCATGGAACCGTTTATTCATTTGGACCCTCTTTTTGATACTATTCAAGTCTTTCAATCCACTGCCTTATCAAAATTAAGAAATTGCAGTATTTTTTCTCTGGCTAACATCAGGTCACTGATGAGGCTTTATTAGCCAAAACTTCGAAGTATGGCCCATGTTCTGTCTTTTGAATGTGCTCTTGAAGGATCTCTTAAAGATGTTAATTTACCTCTCTAGCCACCCCACACAAAAATAGGTCACTGTGACCTATTTTTCAAAAAGTACATAGCTTGGTTTTCATAAGCCCCAGACTTTTGAAACTCCATCAATGCATGCACCTTATAACATTAGGCCACCCCCTACAAACTAGGTCATTGTGACCTTCTTTCACAAAAATATACATACCTTGCTTTTCATAGGCCCAGACTCAATCAGTGCTTGCACCTAACATGACCCCCCCCCCCCCCCCCACACACACACACACACACAACACACATACACACACACAAAAGTAGGTCACTGTAACCTACTTTACAAAAAAGTACATGTCTTTTCAGAGCCCCCGATCTTTGAAACTCCAGTGCATGCACCTTTATGACCACTCTGGTCCCCCCTTACAAAACTAGGTCACTGTGATCTACTTTTGCTGCTGCTACCTAAATTTTGATATTTTATAGATATCTTATATTTTCTATTTAGTGGACAAATGTAAAATAATTAAAACTAGTATTGATCAGCATTAGAAAGCCTTGACTTTCATTTTATCATTTTAAATAATTGTTTTCAAAAAAAAAATGAAAAGATATAATATTTGACTGATTAATGTAAGTAGGGCACATATGACGTCATTTTGACCTAAAACTATGTCAAAATAGCATGACAACGAACGGGAGCCAGCCAAACTACCCAGAATACACAATTCTTGACCTACATATCCAATACACATCACAAATATTGAATACACATCTCAGAGATCTCTTACAGTCACAGTTACGAATTCGCCCATAAAAGTATTGTAAGTAGGATTTTAGTTCAACAATTTTGTGATAATTAAGTAGAATTGTTACTTTTCTTTGCAAATAATCAGAGATATTTGGCTGACACTGACTGTGACATGAATTCCGAGCCCCAGGCTCAGGTGAATGACTGCCATAATAAGTGCATGTTCTGACGACCCTATACTGATTCTGTGCTGTTGTGCATAGCCAGAGACTGGACATGGCCAGTGCCACGAAAAACATACTTGTTTGTAAATGTAAACAGAGTCAGAATGGTAGTGGCTGGTGTTTTTTTGTTTGTTTTTTTGGGGAGGGGGGGAGGGAGAAGAATTAGGGAGGGAGTTGGGGGTACATTGTATTCTGGTTAACTGCATAGGGCAGTGTAGATACTGATTTTCTTTCTTTCTTTCTATCTATACTGTCTCTGTCAATCATGACCATGATGACAGGTTTCGGTGTGGCGCATAAGTTGTCACAAAAAAAAAAAAATTAAATAAATAAAAAAAAAATGAATTTGTGACAAAGCCACCAGCAGGTTAAAACTATTTACAAGAAGTCCTCAGGGGCAGGCATTCCATGCCTAACCCCTGCCCTACCCTAGGATATTAAATTTTGGCCTTAAACCCATCAACTGTCTCCGAAGAGACAGCTTCGGTTGTAAGGCCATTCCAAGTTGCAATTGTCCTGGGGAAAAAGGAATTCTTAAAACCGTCTGTGTAAGCGTTTGGACGGTGGTACTGGAATGGGTGGGACCTAGTTCTCCTGCTCCCTTCACCAACCTCAGATAGGTACTTATTCTTATCTACAATGGCAAGATTATTATGGATTTTGTAGAATAGAGACAGAGAAGCCTGCTGTCGTCTTTCCTGCAGGTCCGGCCATTGGAGTTCTTCTAACATTTCTCCCACATGGCTTTGATTGCGCCAGCGCCTACAGGTCCAACGGGCAGCAGTCCTCTGTACTTTTTCTATTCTGTTAATATCAACTTGGTGATGGGGCATCCAAACTGGCGCTGCATATTCTAATTTGGGCCGGACCAGAGTTTTATATGCAGCAGCCTTGATTTCCTTCGATGCAAAAGTCAAGTTTCTACGAAGGAAACCCAAAGTCTTAGTAGCCTTACTGGTAATTTCATTGATGTGCTGACCCCACTCGAGGTCATCCGTAATTTCAACTCCTAAATATTTGGCTGACAATACATTCTCTAGGACTTGGTTATGCAATGTATAACCATGGATTATCTGCTTTGGAGGGGGGTGCCTAGTCACCCTCATAGAGTGACATTTGGCAACATTAAATTTCATGAGCCATGCCTCTTCCCAAAGTGCCAATTTATCTAAATCATCTTGGAGTATCTGTTGGTCTTCGGACCGTCTAATATTTCTATAGAGTACACAGTCATCAGCAAAAAGGCGGACTGTGGAGCTTATGTTGTCTGGCAGGTCATTAATAAAGATTAAGAACAGGATGGGCCCTAAAACAGAACCCTGGGGGACACCAGACAACACGGGGAGAGGGTCTGAACAGACACCATCCAGAACAACTTTTTGTGTCCTTCCAGATAGCCAGGCAGAGATCCACCGGAGGATATCATTTCGGATACCATAATACTCCAGTTTGTAAATCAATCGTCTATGGGGGACCTTATCAAAAGCCTTGGCAAAGTCCATAATAATGAGGTCTGTTTGTTTGTGACCTTTATTATTGGCTCTGTCTAGGTTTGCCTGCAAATCATGGATGAACTGGACCAGTTGAGTCTCGCATGACCTACCACTTCTGAAGCCATGCTGAGACTCAACTAAAATCTTATGGTCCGATAGATGTTGCACCACAAGTACCCTAGCATAAAAAGTTGAGACCAGATACCGAGAAAATTATTTTAGCCAGTAAACAAGTCAGAAAGTTATGATAGTTCAGTGGGACATGCTCTGGCCTCAGTGCTCCAGAAAAGAAGGGGTAACAAGGATAATTTCGGGATAATTTCCTAGATTTTTCCATAAAAACATATATTGTGACCCATCATTAGAACCGTCTCACCGAGACAGTTCTAATGAGGGGCCACAACATATGTTTTCGTTGAGAAATAAGAAAAATTATCTTTGAATTATCCTCAATACCCACTCTTAACTGGAGCTCTGGGCCTGCTGTTGTAGCAGTCCAGGGTTGGAGTTCCATTGGAGGCATAAATTTTTGCAGCTGTAAACTGGGTTCCACTGCACACAGCCTTTCTTAATCGCCTTCCCATTGTCCTGATATGACTGAAATACTGTTGAAAAGGCTGTAAAATTGCAAGTCATCCATCCAGCATGTCCAAATAACAGTTATGACTGCAGCGTGCTGGCACATCCCAGCAGGCACATGACGTCAAAATGACGACGTACTAACGTCAATGCGACGTCATTACGTCGTCAGTACGACGTCATTTCAACGTCATGTGCCTGCTGGGATGCACCTGCGATAATGCCAGCTACCAGTGGTGATGGAGGACATGCAGATTTTGGTGCTGATTCTGTTTATGCTGGCTAGGCATTGATGTCCACATATCCCTGCAACCAGCAGATGGAATTTAAATGGCACCCCCAACTTGTAATTGAAGGGCCCCAAGTTTGATCCCTGCCAGTGCCTTGTGCAAGTCATATTATCCACACCTCAGTTTGTAATGTCAGTAGGTTTTTTACCCTAGATTAACATTCTACAGAGCTTACATTTAATCCTAACAAAAAGAAGCCCCTGTAAGCAAACAATTTTACTCTTCAAAGAAGTTGAGGGGCCACATTGCTCCTGTGTTGTCTGAATCCATTAGTGTTTGCATCCATTCCCTGTTTGTCTTAAAGAGGAATTGAAAAAAATGGCTTGGGAATCTGCACCATATCTTCTGAAGGTTGTACCACTTTAATCCTGTTAAACACCCAGAGGGGGAAGGGGGGGGGGGGGGGGGGGGAGATATCGTTTTACAAAAGGGGGCATTATATAGCGCCTAAAGTGTAGTAAATCAACCACTGCCAAAATACCTCTAATAAACAGTACAGGCCAACTTCGATATCTCGAATTCCAAGGGAATGGAGAACCCACTTCGAGTTTTCCGAAGTTCGAGATAGGCAAATTGTGAGGTCACCAAAATTTCTGTTCTATACATGTACAATATCTTAACTTTCGTAGAGTCAGTATTTCTACAAAACGTGTGCAGCATGAACGTAGTAAAACTGTTTCTACTGAAAACTGAAATAAAACTACTATTAGCCCGCATCAAATAGCGCCACTCAATACTGTTCAATCAATTAAATTTCAAAGGCGCCTAATTGACCGAACTTTCCAATCGAACGCACCTGACCTGTGACGTATACCCGGTTCAAGGTCAATTAACTTACACACAAAAACAGCTGATCAACAAAACAATGTCTGCATCGTTTCATGCAATCATTGGATAATTATTGGATTATTTGGGATAATTGATTGAACTGCGATCAATTAAAGACAATTGTTCGGTAAATCGTTCTTTTTTCATTGTTATTGTTCGATGTTTGTACCTATTTGCTTAAAGACAAAAATATGCAGGTTTTTCATTACCGCAAAACGTCTACACAAAATGGCCGTCATTTTTTTTCCGTCGTTTTGGCGATCTTTTTCTGAATACACATTTTGACTTCGACACAAACAGTGGTAAAACACATGGAAAGTGTCGGAGGGGAATCAAAAATCACTTCGATACAGCAGTGTTTTCGTTATAAGTGAGTTTGACACAACGGAGGTCGAAATGCAATATTATATAGGGGGGAATGTTCGGGAATGAGAGATCACTTCGACACTAGCAGGGTTTTCGAGATAAGCAAGTTTGACACAACGAAGTTGGCCTGTACTTATATATGTGAATGGTATACTTTTAGAAGAAGCAACCCTACTAAATTTGAATCCTTTCTCAGTAGGGGCCAACTCTTTAAGAAAAGAATTTGCTCCTAGAGCAAGTTCTTTAGCAAATTCTTTCCTTTAAAAGTAGACCCAATTTCAAGAGCACAGAAAGGAATGGATGAAAGTAAACATAACAGTATGTTTGGAAAAGAGGCACTGCATGTTTATAACAGCAGGGGCATTTATTGGGATTAATACTGTATAATACTGTATATGGATTTTGTCCAAACTTGAACAGATGTCGCGGGATAAGTGGAAAGAACTGATTGGATTTTGCTGACTGTGACCAGGATTTTGATCAGAGCCATTCATCAAGCTGAGATGTGTGAGCAAACAGTCATGGCTATTTTCACAATTACCGTAATGACCCTAAAATTTTGGACACCAGAAAGTCGAACAATTATTGTTTGAAAATTCTTAGAATATGGGTTTTACTCACAATAATGCAATCAAATGATTTCTACTGAATGGCAAACGTTGTAGACCCTGGTCAAACTGCTCCTCCTGATCGAGAAAATAAGCTTTAATTTTAGAAAGCAATCACCGGAATTTCATGAAACTTAAAACAAATATGTACCACCATATCACAGCTGTGCACATTAAGTTTCATCAGTAGTGCATGAGTTATTGCCCTTGGATCAATTTGAAATTGGTAAATTCAGCCGTAACTAAGAAAACAATGAATGGAATTCTATGAAACTTATAACAAATATGGCTCACCATAAAATAGTGGTACATGTGAAATTTTATCAGAATCACTATAATAATGCATGAGTTATTGCCCTTGAATCACTTAAAAATCAGCAAATTGAGTCATAACTAAGAACCCAATGAATGGAATTTCATGAAACTTAATACAATACACAGGTCCAAGCCACACCCAGAATGTCACTTAAAATCACCTGATAGCGTATACCTGACCAATGCAATGACAACTTAGCATGTGACATAGTCTCACAAACAAAGTGCACATGGCCAATATCCAACGTAACTCCGTGATTTTATCTTACTGCTGCTGGAGGAATGTATACCTGTTTAAAGAAAACAAACGAACGCCACTTTTAATAAACTTTCCCTGTTTTGCAAGAACAGAACGCATCCGAAATGCATGATGCGCCAACTGCTATGTGTAGGTCATGAGAAGGCTGATTCTTCGCCGTAGATCGCCAACATTTAGCAGACACTTGCCTTTGTCATTTGTTTTTCCGCCATCTTTTTGTAAGCTTGTGAGACGTAGTAACTAAGCAGGCGGAGCTTAGCGGCTTTTCTCGGAACTGTGTATAGTGTATTGTCATAAAACGGCAGTGCACATCAAGGTTTGTCTTAATGGCCTCAGTAGTGCATGAGTTATTGCCATTTAATTGTGTTAAAATACCACAAATTAGCCATAACTAAGGAACCAATGACCGAACTTTCTTGAATCTGAATATAGATATGTTCTATCATAATGGGTTGATGCTGAGGCAATTTTTTTTAGAATGATCTCACGCATGAGTTATTGCCCTTGATTTAAAATCCATTAGTTTAGCCGTAACTATGTAACCAGTGAACAAATTTTTATGAAACTTGAAATAAACCATACACAACTTGGAGCTACTTTGGCAGGGGGTTATAAATTCAACGAATTTCCTTGTTTGTTTTGTTTTTTTGTTTAGCTTTATACCATGTGCAGTGATGTTGTTTAAGGTGGAGCTTATAGGATTGGCAGACTCCATTGTCTGTCATCAGTCCGCCCATCCACAATTACTAAAACATGTGCTCTGAAACCACTGGGCTGATTGTAATCAAATTACATATAGAGCCTCCAGGGCATGTGAGAACAAAATATTGATATTGTTCCACTGATTTGGGTCACATGACCAACATGGCCGCCATACCCATATGGTTAAAACCTTGAAAAATCTTATTCTCCATAACCATTAGGCTGATGGCCTTGAAACTTAGTATGTAGCATCAGGTACACAAGTATTACCAGGACTTCAAATTATGACCTTGGGTTGACCTTGACCTTTTTACGGTAAGGTCAAATTTGCTTTCTGGTGCTTTTATATGGGAAAATGCTAGAACTTCTGATGTTATGGAAATTGTTTAAGATTTTGGGTCATTCTTTGACCTTTGACCCTGGTCTCTCATATCTCATTATCCCCTAGCACAACCAAGTCGTGGAGGGGATATTGAGTCTGTCCCATACCTTCACCTATTGTCATCACTCTAGCGACCTCATTTATTAACTGATTTTGATACTACCTCACACAAGTATTGGGTTTGACATTATCTCGAATGAGTTGGCGTTTCAGGTTGAAAGCGTCAAGGTCAAGGTCACAGTGGCTATTTTTTAAGAAAAACTTTGTCATCCGTCTGTTGCCTTCATTTATGGACAAATTTTTATCTTACTTCACACAAATTTAGTATGACAATATCTTGGACAAGTTTGCATTGGTCTATGGCCAAGGTCAAGGTTGAAGTCTAAGTGACTATTTTCAAAAAATGTCAGTGCTCTAACACCTTCATTTATTGACCAATTCAGATATAACTTCTTACTAATGTTACATTTCAGCTTAATAGGGCCAAGGTCAAGGTTACAGTGGCTAGTTTTAGAAAAACTTTGTCACTGCTCTAGTGCCTTCATATGAAGACCGATTTGGTTTTACTTTGTACAAATGTCTAGTATAACAATATCTTGGACAAGTTGAGTTTCAGCATTATAGGGCCAAGATCAAGGTCACAGTGGCTATTTTTAGAAAAAATTTGTCATTGCTCTATAGACCAAGTTTGATTTTTACGTTCACACAAATGTCAAATATGACAGTATCTTGGACAAGTTCCCATTTCAGCTTTCTAAGGCCAAGGTCAAGGTTGCAATTGCTATTTTTAGAAAAACTTTGTCATTGCTCTGGCCTCCTCATATGTAGACTGATATTAATATATCATCACACAAATGTTAAGTATCGAAATACATTGGACAAGTTTGCATTTCGGTGGTGTGGTGAAGGTCAGGGTTTCTTTTAAATCTTAAATTGGACAATTCCTTGATATACATTAGCAAATGAGTATCCATCCAGCAATGAAACCAGTAAGATAAATGAGGTACGAAGGGATTGTATTGCTTGCCATGTCTTGTATTTATATTTAAGTCTTCTTCTCCAGAACCAATTGACCGATGGTCTTGAAACTTGGTATGTAGCATCAGGTACTCCAGTACTACCAAGATTGTTCTTATGATGACTTGGGGTTGACCTTGACCTTTTTTATGGCAAGATCAGATATTATGGAAAAATGCTAGAAGATAAGATTTCATGGAAAGGTTTTGAAGATTTTGGCCTAAAAATTGGTATATACATAGTCATCTAAATGAGTACATGATGATCTATGAGTACAAGCGGTCATTGTCATTGTTTGACCTTTGACCCTAAGGCCTCTCATATTTTGACAGTTTCAAACATCTCGAAAGCCACTTGTAACCGGATTTTATTTAGAGCCTCCAGGGGCTAATGGAACAAAAGTTTGTTCAATCTGGTCCAGGTCACATCACCAACATGGCCACCACACCCATATATGGTAAAAACTTTAAAAAGCTTCTGCAGAACCAATTGACCAATGGCCTTGAAACTTGGTATGTAACATTGGGTACTTGAATACTACTAGGATTGTTCAAATGATGGAATTGGGTTCACCTTAACCTTTTTTACGGTACAGTCAAACATGAGAAAATGCTAGTCCAGCTCTAGACCTAAATTGTTGTACAAAATTGAAACTTGTTTCTGGGTAAGAGAAAATGCTAGTACATAAGATTTCATGAAAATTTTTGAAGATAATTATTGGCTCAAGATTGTTCAAATGATGATTTTGGGCTGACCTTGACATTTTTTAAGGCAAGGTCAAATTTGCTTTCTGGTACTTTTATATGGAAATATGCTTAGGTATAAGAATTTGTGGAATTTGTAGAAAATTTTGGTGCAGAAGTCAAATAAATGAGTACATGAACATTTTCTTTTAGCAATAGAGGTCAAGGTCACTTTGATATTTAACCAATGTCTCTCATATTTTGACAGTTTCAAACTATAAGGTTTGTTCAAATGATGAACTGTTTGACCCTTGACCTTTTTACTCAGGTGAGTGAGCCAGGGCCTCATGGCCCTCTTGTTATATAAAGCTATATGGGTAGAATGCTTTGCCTTAATATGGAATCAAACCATAGCATAAAAAAAGGTCTTGACCTATACAGTAAAAGGGTCAGTCTATATATCAGATATTATTTTTAATAAACATCACAAGTATGGCAAGTCCTGTTAATTGGTACTAACAAAGTCACGAAAGTAAGCACAAACTGTTATAAGGCAGCTGGCAATCTTGGGAATTTCCTCTTAAGCATCTGGGATTACTAGGTACACTCAAAGGTGACAGAGGATGTTGAAATGTTGATTCAACATGGTGTGCCTACTGGGCTGTTACTCTGAAACTGGCACCTATAGATACTAGATTGATCTATTTGAGCCGTGACGCCACAAAACCAACAATGAGGCAAGTGCAACCAGCAGAGTCTCAGCAGACAATGCAGACCCAGATAAAACTGCTCTTAAAATCTTTTACTATATACATGTACGTTTTCTTATTTAGCGGCTTAAATGTGAGTACAAGCACACTGTCCTGATTCTCAGCCAGTGTCATTGACCTTATATGTACATGAAGTTCCACATGTTGTCAACTTACAGAAATAATTGATTCTATCTTTAGTATGAAGCTATTATAATTAGTGGGTACCTGTAGTTTATGCTATAGAGGTTAATGCATCTTGAGTTTAAAGTTTCTAGGGAGATATAGAATCCAATAAACAACCAGAAATAACATAAATGAGCCGCGACACGAGAAAACCAACAATGTGGTTGTGCGCCCAGCGCAGACTCAGATCAGCCTGGGCATCCGCTTAGTCCGCTAAAACTCTTGGCTAAGTGCTTAAAGGGTAGCTAAGGGTCTAAGTTACCTTCATGCGGACAGCGAAGACTCTGATCAGACTGGGCGGATGCCCTGGCTGATCTGAGTCTGCGCTGGATGCACAACCACATTGTTGGTTTTGTCGTGTTGCGGCTCATGGTTTTTATAGGACTTGGAAGTCTCAGAGAAAGATTTGTAGTATTTCGGCATTGTCATCAACAATGTTTACCACTCACTGCATTTAGCTCCATTTCTCAGAGACGAAGAGAACTATTGTGATGAAACTCAACACAGGGTTACATCATGACATTGTCTCAGCAACACTTGTGTCATTTCCAGGTGAAGGTCTGACCTTGACCTACTCAAGCTCTGTTGAATATAGCCAAATTTAGGTCTACCCACTGTATTTAGCTCTGATTCACATAGACTTCAAGACCCATTGTAAAGAAACTTCATACATCCTTAGGCTTACGCCATTTCATCATCTACACAGCACCAGTGTTGTTTGCCGACCTTGACCTACAGTTCACGCTCTGTTGAACATAGCCAAATTTGCATTTACCCATTGCCTTTAGCTCCATTTCTCAGACACTAAATTATCTTTTGTGATGAAAGTTCACATACATACATCATGACATTGTCTGTGCAGTACCAGTGTAGTTTGCTGACCTTGACCTACTTTCATGTTTTGTTGAAAAGCCAAATTTATGTTTACTAATAATATGTATGATGTCCGTCATCATTTCGTGTCCGCTCAATAACTCTGAAACCGTCAGAAATATTTTCACGAGACTTGGTACAAATGTAAAGCATTATCAGGCAATGTGCAGAGAACAAATACCATAACTCTGTCTACATTAGTTACTGAATTATGCCCCTTTGTAATTTTGAGTGCAGAAATCATGTCCTCTTCATAACTCTGACATTATTAGAGATATTTTCACGAGACTTTGTACAAATGTAAAGCATCATCAGTCAATATGAGAGAACAGGAACCATAACTCTGTCTACATTATTTACTGAATTATGCCCCTTTGAAATTTTGAGGGCAGAAATTGTGTCCGCTTCGTAACTCTGAAACCGTTAGAGGTATTTTCACGAGACTTGGTACAAATGTAAAGCATCATCAGACAACGTGCAGAGAATAAGAACCATAACTCTTCCTACATTATTTACTGAATTTTGCCCCTGTGTAATTCTGAGTACAGAAATCGTGTCCGCTCCATAACTTTGAAACCGTTAGAGATATTTTCGCGAGACTTGGTACAAATGTTAAGCATTATCAGACCATGTGCAGAGAACAATAACTCTGCCAACATTTGTTACTGAATTATGCCGATTTGTACTTTTGAGTACAGAAATTGTGTCCGCTTCTTAACACTGAAACTGAGATATTTTCACATGACTGGGTACAGATGTTAAGCATCATCAGACGATGTGCAGAGAACAAGAATCCTAACTCTGCCTGCATTTGTCACAGAATTATGCCCCTTTGTAATTTTGAATATAGAAATCATGAGGCTCTATAGCTTTAAAAGCATCAAAGATATTTTCATAGAACTTGTACATAATATAAAGCATCAACACTGAGCAGAAAATAAGAACTAACTTCATCTACATTTATGGAATTATTCCTCTTTGTAGTTTACAGTCTGGAAAACGTGTTCGCTCTCTTATTTTAAAATTGCTTAAGATATTTAAAGGCGGGGCCCTATTAGTTACCATGTTTCTAGTTTTTTGGGTTTTTTTTGTTTCTGTGCAGTGAAGTATTTTGTGATATTGTGTTTGAGGTTATAAAGAAAGTAAACATTGATTCCACTGTATTTCTTTAAACCCTTAAAATGTCAAAAATGGAAACAGCTAAATTTGCAAACAGTGAAGATCCAGAGGAGGTGGCTCTAAATGAGCCACCTCATCTTGATCCACACTGTTTGTCCTCTTTTCTTTGAAGTCTTAATATGATATAGCTTAGACAAAATTCAAAATTTCGTCGTATTGAATTCTTAATATGATATAGCTTAGACAAAATTCATAATTTGGTCATAATCAGATCCTTCTGTGAGAGTCACAGCTTTTGATCTGTCTGTTAAAGTAAACCTTGGGGCTTCAACTCCTCCTTAGTTTTCAACAGATTAAATTTTCATGAAAGTTTAGGATATGATCAGATGCTTTCTGCCAGAATTGTTGCCCTTGATATGTGCACCAACTCAACTCACACTCTTCCTTCAGTTTCAACCAATTATTTTATGAAATGAGTAGGCAAAACAGAAAGGTCCCATTTATGTGTGTGTGTGTGTGGGGGGGGGGGGGGGGGGGGGGGGGGGGGGGGGAAGCCTCTGACAGTTTAGCTTGTTAAAAATTATAAAAAATATATATTCTGTATATTCTGGGTCAATTTAGGAGCCTACATAGCACTCAGTGGTAAATTTCTGCTGGGTATATAGATGGATGGCTTGGCAATTTTGTGTCCTTTTCAACAGTATTTAAGTCATACCAGGATGATGGGAGGGTGATTTTGAAGGACTCTGTGCAAGGTTTGGATGGAATCTCACCTTTAAAGGGGCTCGAACCTGCAACCGCCTGATCCAGAGTTGGTAAGCTAACCACTCAGCTAAGTGGACACTTCTAAATTTCTGCCGCTCTTTTGCTTTGGATAAAATGTCACAAGTAACTGTGACTGCTGGAAATGATGTCTTGGTATTAATTTAACAAGGTCTTAGGGATAGGCTACTTACTTTTAAAGATACAATCATTATTACTGGATATGTGTTGCCATGGCAACCATCTCCTCTTTTCATTTGGAAATGACAAAATCAATATCACTTTAATTCTGAAAGAAGTGGATTCAGGTGCGAAGTAGACTTAATATACAGAAATTACACTAGATACTGGAACAGTGTATGGTGAATGGGTGCATCTTCAGGGGAAGCAACTCTACTGTTTTCTTATTTGTCTCCCTTCTTAGTGGGAGTCAATTCTTAAAGGAAAGAATTTGCTCCCCGAGGAGAAAGTTTTTCCTTGAAGAGTAGACCCCATTGTTGTTCAAAGAAGCAAACAGGAAATGACAAAAGTTGTTTCCCTTTTATAAAAATGGCCAAAATATATGGAGATGTACCCATACCAGTCACTCTTATTCTAAAAAAAAAAATTAACATGCTTCTCCAATGACATATGTTGTGGCCCCTCATTAAAGCCAACTCAGTTCTGAGGTTGACCTAATGAGGAGCCACAAAATATATATTTCATATATATTATGGAACATGACCAAAAACTGACTCTGAATATACAGTAGAAATTCTAAGTAAATGTGCTGCACAGATTTTAGCAAAATGTGCAGACCTAAAGGAGAAGTCTGATCAGGGCGCCTACACTCTTTTCCATTCCATCTGCAACTCTTTGAAGCATTATTGCACTATAAACCCACTTATTTTCAGGAAAATTATGGTAACATCAGTTTAAATTTTTGTGGCATAAATTCTCTTTCTTTTAGTTGGCATGCATGCAAATCATTTGTAATTGGGTCTACCCTGAAATAAAAGAATTTGCTCCGAGAGGAGCAATTTTTTCCTCTATTAAGAGTTAATTTCCTTTTAAAAGGGAGACAAAAACTAAAATGGCAGTTACTTCCCTTGGAAATGAATTTATTCACCTTAGATGTGTTCACAAGAACTTGGTTGAACACTGGTCACTCACTTATAGATACTATATTGTAGCCGCGACACGAGAAAACCAACAAAGTGGTTCTGCACCCAGCGCAGACTCAGATCAGTCTAGGCATCCACCCAGTCCGCTCAGACTCTTTGCTAAGCACTTAAAAGGTAGCTAAGGGTCTAAGCTACCTGCATGCAGACAGCAAGACTCTGATCAGACTGGGCGGATGCCTAGGCTGATCTGAGTCTGTGTTGGGCGCACAACCACTTTATCGGTTTCCTCATGTCGCGGCTCATTTGTAAAAGACAATAATGTCAACTGTCTGCAGCTGCCTCATAATTGTCAATATAATTCAGAGGAAATAGCAAAGATAAAGAACACGTACAGTCTCAGAATAATTAAGAGTGGTCAAAGTACCAAAATCCCAAGTCCGAACCCTTAAACCATTGAAACACCAACAAATTCAAAATATCTAGATACACAGAATATGGACCCCCAAATGGAAGTGTGACCAGGCGCTCGCGAACAGTATAATGCATCACCCTCCCACCACAAGATACCCATCATGGCTATGTATCTGATTGAATAGTCAGTAAAAGTGACAGTCTGGTGTAACGGTCAGTTTTTTCCCCCGGCTCAGTCTTTCCACGGGGAAGAAATGGGCCAGCCCAGTTCTTCCCCGTGGAAATAACTGACTACTCAGTTTCTTCCCTGGGGAAGAATTGGGCCAGCCCAGTTCTTCCCAAACACTGACTTGGGGGACTTGAGGGGGAACTGGCCTGTTAAACCCGTAACTAGAAACCATATGTTTCAGTCATGGCCAACAAATCAGGAATAAGTTTAGAAATAGCCATGCCATGTTGTTAAGGGATCAATGAGGTGATGGAGTCTCCATTAGAGCTATTTTAAAGAGTTGACATAAACTCTTTCCTGTTATAGCCCTGTAGCAAAAATTTACTGGTGAGATTCAAATTTCTATATCAGCCAAGGCTTGATAGTTGTAACAGGCTCTAGCACAGTGGGCTAAGGTGCCCAAGGAATAGTAACAAGAATATTAATGTCAGAAGACAATAAAGCATGACTTTGCAGGAGCTTGACCTTAACAAGCGCAAGTTTAATATGGACAATCCCGGCCAAGTGAAATGAGATCAACTGCAGTGTCGGAATAAACCGTTCTCCTAAAAATAGTTCAAACCTCTAAAGTATTGCCAAAAATAAGACAGTATCAATGTAATGATAAATAAATGTCACAGTGACCTAGAAGTGACATGATTTATTCCCTGTATCTGAATGTACCATTACACCAAGTATAATGCTAGTCAGTGATAGTGGCTTAAATCACTGGACCATGAAGTGAAGGTCACACTGACCTACAATTAGTATGAAGTCACTAATAGTGTCAGCCCAGTGCATTAACCCAAGTATGTTGCAAATCCATAAAACAGTGTTAGAGATATTGACTGAGATCACTAAACCAGGTAAGTCAGACTGACCTAAAACAAGTATTATGTCTCTCAGGATATCCGCATAAACCATGAGCCCAAGTATAATGCAAATCCATTAAACAGTGTTAGAAATATGAGGCAAAATCACTGGACTATGAAATATAGGTCACTGTTACTTTGATGTCAAACATTGTCATACTGAGCCATTATCCCAAGCAATCATGAAGAACAGAACAGAACAGAAGTTTATTAGCAAATTCCAAAAGGCTATAAAGCCCATGTGGATACAATTATTTACATACATTATGGCGAGTAGCTGACAGTGTAGACAAATAATATTACAACAAAGCATCATATAAGATACATACTGGCTATCAAAAGTTTTACGAATATGAAACCAATACATGTAATAATAACGCGGAGAAGGTGTTTTACATATAGCCTAATCTTAGGCAGCAGCAAACATTATTTAGGAAAGTTAATGCATTATGAAAACATAATTTTATACAGACAAATAATAGTAGTAATATCCACACCGACGAGACATAAGAACTTATATAGCACACAATTTAGACATTATCATTGATGTGTACCCTATGTTCCCCGTGCATTACAGTTGAAAAAATGCTTATTGGTCCCGGAGGCTTGGGGACGTGTGGCGGAACCAATGTCCAAACAAGCACGTCCCCAGCACCGGTCCATGTAGCATTTCTGCCGGGGTACATACGGCACACATCCAGCTTGACATGTCATAATATTTTTCTAGAAAACATCATATATCAATCAAATAAGCTGAATAAAAACATTATGAAAATAGAAATATTGGCAGCTGAATGACATATTTGGCTTTATCAACACCCACGGGAATCAAAAACTTCACTTTTTCACAACTTCGACATATCATTGATCTGTACCCAACGTATCTTGTGTATGGTAGCTTCAGGATATGCTTCTTGCTCCCAGCGGCATTGGGACATGTGGCGGAGCAAATGTCCAGCATGTCCCCAACGCTGGTCCATACATTATTTCATCCGAGATACGTATGGCACACAAACAGACTTGACATGACACATAAAATATTTTACAAACATATCAAACAACAGGCTTTCCAAATTACATGTATTCCAAAAAGTATAATAACTATATACACCACTAGCAATATACATTTCTCTATATAGTATTTTTATATAAAATACAACGACAGTCACAGTGATAAATCCGTTATTATGTAGGTCATGTTACGTATTTCTATATAATATTTCGTTTCTAAGTTCGAGAGCTTTATAAATGAAAACACCTAATTTGCGTATTTTGTTTCGATTAGTTGTGTTAAATAGTTCTATAAACTTGAACATACTTGCTCTTTTCCAGTAATATGAATCTATATAACTTTTTCTTAACTCTGCATATATCTGACATTCTAATATAAAATGAAACTCATCTTCTAACACTAAGCAAACTGAACATTTTCTTTCATTAATTGTGATACTGTTTGGTCTTGCCCATCTACCAGATTCTATTGCTAAATGATGTGATGATACCCTTAATTTGCTTATAGCTTGAGAAAATTTATAAATATTAACAGCTTCCAAATAAGGTTGAAACTCAAATGACGCAATTGATTTATAGAAATTTGCTCTTGAAGAATTCTCTAATCTCGATCGCCAATGCTGAATAAAAGTGTCCGTTAACCTCTGACTGAAAACTAATAAAAATCTCTTGTAATCCCCCACCCCTTGATTTAGCCATACTTCATAAAATCCTAAAGATAGTAATAAATGACGAACTAATGAGGCCCAGTTAACTTTATTCGGAAATATTTCAATATCACTTATCATCATATCATAAACTATTCTAACGTATTTGTTCTCAGGCCGAATTAAAAGTTTTAACCAAAATTTAATAATGATAAAATATCTTCGTGTGATATAATTAGTTCTTCCCAGCTCCCCATAAACAAAATCATTTTGTGTTGTCTTCTTAACGCCTAAAATTTGTTTGCAAAACTGCATGTGCACCCTTTCAACTGAATTTGCTTGAAAGAACCCCCAAACTTCACAACCATAATTTAGAATCGGAGTTATTAATTTGTCAAATAATTCAAGCTTGTGTTTTGGTGATATAAATGTAAATTTATATAAATATTTATTAAGTTTGAAAATAGCTTTCTGAGCTTGGCCAGCAAGCGTAGTCTGTGCTTCCGAAAAGGATCCCCCAGTCATAAAGACAATTCCAAGATATTTAAAACTTTTAACTATGTCTAATGGTGTACCATTGTAATTAAAAACTAAATTTCTTGGCAAAATACCCCCTTTTCTAAATACCATAACTTTAGTTTTTGACGTATTTATTGTCAGTTTCCACCTTTCACAATACTCAGCTAGTAAATTTAAGCTTACTTGAAGTTCTTCCGACGTGTTTGCAAAAACAACAATATCGTCAGCGTACAATAATAAAAATAATTTAAGCATGTTCACATCTAATCCATTTACTCCTGAAAGTACAAATTGCTCTTCGAGATCATTTAGATATAACGAGAATAACAGAGGGGACAAACACTCCCCCTGTCTTACACCAAGGCTACAGTAGAACTCATTCCCTAAATTATTGCAAAACTTGACTCTAGACTTAACTGATGCATACATGGATTTAATAATATTTAAAATCTTTCCTCTCAGTCCTAATTTTACCAGCTTATACCATAAGTTTTCGTGAACAACATAATCAAAAGCTTTTGAAAAATCAATAAAAGCACAATATAACTTTTTACCCTGATTCAGTATGTGAGAAATTAACCCATGCAACACAAAAATATTATCCACTGTACCCATACCGGGTCTAAAACCAGCCTGTGCCTCAATAAGAATAAAATAATTTTCTGCCCAATCTGACAATCTGTTGTTAATGATTCTCGTAAATAATTTACCTAATGCACTCAACAGATTAATTCCCCTATAATTTTCTACATCGTTTCTGCTACCCTTTTTATGAAGCGGAATTACGTAACCTACAGACCACTCTTCTGGAAAATATCCACATTCGAAAATTTTATTAAAAAGATTACATAATGTCGGTCCTAAAATGTCTTTCCCATGTATAAAAAATTCGTTTATAAGTTTATCCGGGCCACCTGATTTATTTGTTTTTAATTGTTTTATCGATTTTATAACTTCTTCGTGTGATATATGTAAATTAAGCTCATCAAACGTTATACCAAATTCGTTGTTTTCGTATCGTTCATTAAAATACAATATGTCTTCATCTGGATTAAAAAATGGTTCAGACGGATTGTTTACTGCTTTGAAATATTGCTCAAAAGAGGAAAGCTCGACATTTGCCGGCTTCATGCCTGCTGATTCTTTTAATAAGTTCCAATACAATTTTGCATTTTTATACCTCGCATTTACAAATTCATAGGTTTTGTTTTTGTCGTAGTCGTACCTACATTTTCTTAATAATGTTTGTACATCAAATTGTCTTCAAAATATAAGGCAAAATCACTGGACCCTGAAGTATAGGTCACTGTGACCTACTATTAAATTGAGGGTCAAATGTCACGTCATACTGACTCATTATTCCAAGCAGTCATGTTCATTTATCAAAATATTAGGCAAATTCAGTGGACCATGAAACATAGGTCACTATGAACTGCTGTTAGTTCGAGGTCATACATCAGGTCATACTGAGTCATTATCCATTATCCCAAGCAGTCATTTTTGTACTGCAAATAATCTTCAAGAGATAAGACTAAATCACTGGACCATGGAACATAGGTCACTGTGACATACTGTTAGTTTGAGGTCAAACATCAGGTCATACTGAGAGGGCAAACAGTGTAGATTCAGATGAGGTGGATCAGTATGAGCAACCTCATCTGGATCTACACTGTTTACTAAATTGACATGTTTTTTTTTTTTTATTTTTGGCGCTTTAAATATTAAGACTCTTTTCTTGTTACAGGCTCATTTAAAGGTGATGATACTGTATTGATTGACAAGCTTGTCTGTGATTGGTTATTACTGAAGGAACTAGTGAGAAAGTTGGTCAGATAATTGTCAACAGTATTTGGCTCTTGGAATGTGAGCTATCAATCAATGTGTTTGGATTGTGGTCTAGAAGGTACTGAACTTTGCTTACCTTTTAAGTGACAAATAGCAGACTAGCAAATTTATGTCTGCAAAATTTCAAACAATGCTATTTTAGCCTAAATTATATTGAGAAATTAAAGACAAGAGAGCTGAAAGTGTAGATCTAGATACAGCAGCTCATCAAAAGCTGCTTCATCTTGAGCTTAATTGGCAGTTTGCAAATTCACTTTTTCAACTTTTTTATTTTTTCCACTTAACCTGTTAAGGCTCAGTTTTACTGGTAACAAGCTCATTTAATTAAACTGATGAGACTAGTGTATCGATTGACAAGCTTGTTTGTGATTGGTTGTTACTGAAGGAACTGGGTGACCACTGATAGTAAGAAAGTTGGTCAGATAATTGTCAACAGTATTTGGCTCTTGGAATCAGTGTGTTTGGATTTTGGTCATGAAGGTATTGAACTTTGCTTAAGAATTAATATCTTAGAAGTTACTTTTCCATATTCTTCTAATAAACTCCTTGGTAGCACTGCAATTTACAAGTCCTGTAAATGGCATTTTTTTAGACAAAATTTTGGCAAAATTTAACCATTTTCATAGTTCAAATTCTTTAAGTTGATTATGGTTACCTTTTACAATAAAAAAAAAGTGAGAAGGGGGTTGTCTAGTAGAAAGGGGATATTTATTAGAAAAAATATAGTAGGTACCGGTATATGATGCTAAGTTATATTTGTTATTATTTGCACGTCCCTGAAACTGTTCTGTGTTCAGAACTATAACCTTATGACCAACTGTTTGCCTTCCTAAAGATACAATTAACCCTTAATGCACCAAAAAGCAGACGACAAAATTTACGTCTGCAGAATTTCAAAAAATGTTTCGTCGAAGGGATATCATATTGAGAATTCAAACACTAGAGGGCAAACAGTGTAGATTCAGATGAGGTGGCTCATTATGAGCCACCTCATCTGGATCTGCACTGTTTGCCAATTCAACAATTTTAATTTTTGGCACTTTAAGGGTTAATGGAGCTGCACCAACCACAGGCAGTGGAGTCTGATCCTGGTAATAATTTGTGGAATGCACTAAATAGCAAATTGAGCCCTGACTATGCCCCATATCTTCTGGAAATAATTAACTCTTCTATCTTCTGTTTTGTACAGTTAATTCAAGGGAAAGCAACTCTTCCATTTTTAGGGCACCTTTGTGAAGCAAATGAGGTCTAATGCTGTACCCTCAGCATCATAGTCTGAGTATGCATTAGTGTAAGTGTCCGCATCAGCATCCTGGTCAGTGTCTGTGATCAGGTTAAGCAATGCTAACAATTGCATTTAACTCAATGTTTAACTCCGTATTTTACAAACTACAGAAGCTACAGTCATTATACTTGGTACATATATACATCCATAATTATGAATACAGCAGCTGCATGACACAGTTGTGTGTCCTTAAACTATATGTTACTGTTGACTGACTTTGATGTTTGGCACTGTTTTTAAGGCAAATTTTTTAGTTCCACTGAACGAAACTTCAGGAAGAGCTATTGTTGTCACCCTGGCATCAGCGTCGGCATCCGCGTCGGCGTCGGCGTCTGGATTGGATGTTTGGGTTAAAGTTTTATTATGTGATGGGCAATGCACTGCAGGCGAGCTATCCTGTACACGGACATGTCTTGTTAGTTTTGATGATACCTTTGGGACATGAGAGTTGATAATTGGTCAAATAGCATATCCCCATAATTGCAGCCCAGTCTGATCAGAGTCTTCGCTGTCTGCATGGAGGTAGCTACCCTTTGAGCACTTAACAAAGAGTCTGATCAAACTGAGCAGATGCCCAGGTTGATCTGGGTCTGCGCTGTGCGCACAACCACTTTGTTGGTTTTCTTGTGTCGTGGCTCATATAAATCTCATTCATTTTCAGGCTGACCTGCAGACTCAATTGACACACTAGAAGATTGAGAGAAATGGAAAAGAAACAAGATATAATGCATTGCTGGATTGATGGAAATTCTCTTTCATTCAAAGTGATCTCCCTTTGAAATGTGACTGGTAAGTTGTGTATCTGTGAAAAAAAACATATGTGGAAAACAGAGAGAGAGAAAAAAAAAGTGCATCATACCAATTACAAAATTGTGCTAACAAGCTTAGGGATGACCATGGGTTTGAATTTACGGTAAATGAAAGCAGCTTTGCCATTTTCATTTTTGCTGCCCTTTCTCAATGGGGGTCAGCTTTGAAAGAAAAGAATTTGCTCTTCTAGGAGCAAATTCTTTCTTTAAAGAGTACCTAGACTCTCAGAGCTTCATCCTCCAGGAAAGCAAGGAGGAAGTTCGGAAGATTGTTCCCCTTTCTAAAAATGGTGGGAAAACATAGAGGTGTACAGACATCCTTGAAATTTCTCAATAGATTTGAGATGGAACCACAGTAGGCGGTACAACAAACAAACCAAGCAAATTTTTATGGTGTGATAAGTAACAGTTAGCATTTGGCATTCAGATTGTACGCATCCATCCACCGTTGCAACATTTCTTTGTTGGAGCCTGTTTAGAAATATTCAGTCATTTCTTCCACAAGTACTGTGGATGTCACTTTGTTAGCCTACGTCCAATCAGATTGGAGAGAACCATGGTTTACTTTGATGTCACTTAACCTCATGTAATGTCACGTGAACCGATGTAGTTATTGAAGTGTAAACTACATTATGTTCTTATGGTTTACCATAATGCTTTTCAATAAATGCACTGAGAATGTAAATATTGAGAAATATATGGAAAATTGAAGTATAAACTACATTTATACGTTCTTATGGTTTACCATAGGGCTTTTCAATAAATGCACTGAGAATGTAAATATTGAGAAATATGGAAAATTATCCATAAATTATCAATGTCACCCCTTCTTATTTGGAGCTCTGTTCACCATAGGTTTAACCCTTAATGCGCCAAAAAGCAGATGACAAAATTTACCTCTGCAGAATTTCCAAAAATGTCTCGTCCAAGCAATATAATATTGAGAATTCAAACACTAGAGGGCAAACAGTATAGATTCAGATGAGGTGGCTCATAATGAGCCACCTCATCTGGATCTACACTGTTTGCCAATTCAGCAATTTTAATTTTTGGCACTTTAAGGGTTAAAGTGAACAGTGTGCTACAGTACATTGTCATTTCCAGAAAAATAAAGGTCTTATACATGTAATTAGATTAAGAAACTTTTATTCTGCCATAATATGAGGCTTCCTATGTCATAGGCTTTTTATCAGATTAGCAGTTAAGAGAAGGATACATCAAAGCAGTGCTCCAGAAAAGTAGGGTTTTCATGTTGTGACATTCTAAAGTAATTTCGTTGAGATCCATATTAGGGTTGGCAAGATCGAATTAAAGAATAAGTACATGGGCATACAGTTGATCATGCTTTACCACTTTTTCTCTAATTATAGAAAGTCATAAATGAGTGTTCAGTAAATTTCATTATCAAATAAGCTATATTTATTGCATTTGTAGCGATCAATTGGCTTTTTCATTCTTGGTAAAAGAAAAGCTTATAAAGTAGTTCCATGCCAGTGAAATACTTTTAATAATTTTTTTTTTCAACAGGAAACTATGGCTATTTAAATGATAAATAAATGATGGTGAGCAGACAGGTGGGCATCAGCATTTCATTTTCAAAGCATAACTCAAAAATAGTTTATAATATTTTAATGATACTTGGCACTATCATAGAACAGGTTGAAACAGAGTGTCACATGCAAGAATGTTTTCAATTAGTCGTCACGGATGGTCCACCAGGGCTAACAGCCACGAGAGCATCATATCCACCCTGGTATGCAAGAATGACTTCTTTTGCTTTCTTTAATTTTTTTTTTTTTTATTCATCTCCCCATATCTGTATATTATTTTATTTTATCTATTTTCATTTATCTACCCATATCTATATTCTTAGTTCATTTACAGTCCGTAACTCAATAACCATTTGCAATATTTGGATGATACTTAGAAGATTATAAAATAGGTCAAAATGGACTGCCATATGCAAGAATAAATGATATCCCTCACATTGTTTTGTTTTTGGTTATCTCCCTTGGATTGTATCTATTGTTCACTTAAATACACAGTTCCGAGCCACACCCAGAATGTCACTCAAAATCACATGATAGCGTACACCTGGCCTATGCAACGACAACTTAGCACGTGACAGAGTCTCACAAACAAATCGCACGTGGTCAGTATCCAACATTAGTCAGTGATTTTACCTTACAGTTAACGGAGGGATGTATACATGTTTAAAGAAAACAAACTAACACCACTTTTAATAAACTTACCCTGCTGTGCAAGAACAGGGCGCATTGGAAATGCATGTTGCGCCAACTGCCATGTGTAGGTCATGAGGAGGCTGGATTTTTGCTGTAGATTGCCAACATTTAGCAGACACTTGCACTTGTCATTTGTTTATTCCGCCATCTTTGTGTAAGCTTGTGAGACGTAGTAACAGTAACTAAGCAGGCGGAGCGTAGCGGCTATTCTCGGAACTGTGTATTCAGTAACCCTTCAAAACGATTGTACTCAGTAGGTTTGTAGAGCTGTCTAAGAAGGTATGTTACAGGTTAAACTGACAAATAAGCCGCAACACGCCAAAATCATCAAAGTGGCATGTGGGCCTAGCGCAGACTCAGATCAGCCTGAGCACCTGCCGAGTCTGATATGACTCTTTGCCAAGCGCTTAAAGGTAGCTAAGGGACTAAGCTAGCAAAATCTCTGATCAGGCAGATGCCCAGGCTGATCTGAGTCTTTGCTGGGAGCACATGCCATTTTGTTGTTTTTGTTGTGTCGTGGCTCAAATGAAATTTGGTACCACATGCTTATGATGGCTTTGTTTCTCTAGAGATTTGTCTGGCAGAGCACTTATTGTTTTTCTTTACTTTTTCAGACCAGTTGAAATGCCAGTAGGGGCAATTCCATTTCCATTTGGAAAATGTCGGATCTGTAAGGACAGGGCCACAGGGGTCCATTATGGGGTAGCCACATGTGAGGGATGCAAGGTAAATTATACTCTAATTTCTGAGCAATTTTGCTATGCTTGTTTCTTTTAGCTTACTTGTGCTTGAGGCTCTGGCAAGCCTTGCAATACACCAGTCTGTTTGTCATTGTCTTCCATTTATCATTGCCAGCAGTTTTAGGCAGCTTCTCCTGGAAAAGATTTAGAAAGATAGATAAACAAGCCTACAGACGCTTTGAAATTTTGAACCCGTTGTGACCAGTTGTGATCGAGCTTTCGCACAGACTGCAAAGGCTTTAATTAATTGGCTTAAAGAGCTGCACAAATTTTCATATTGCAGGTGAGAGTGTAGTGATTCTGTAAAAACTCTTAGAGGCAAGGAATGGAGCACACCAACCTGAGTCTACCCTGAGTATGATGTTATAAAACTTGAGAATAATCTCAAAATAAAGCACACTGATTGGCTGCTTCCTAGCATGTGCTCAGAAGCAGCCAATCAGCGTGCTTTATTTTGAGTTTGAGATTATTCTCAAGTTTTATAACCTCTGGGCCAGATTTCTCTGGTATTTCTATTCTATCACTTAAAGCACCAAGAAAGCAGATGACAAAATTAATGTCCACAAAATGTAAAAAAAACTGTTTCATGCTAGCTTTTCAAAGACATTAGGGCAAAAGTGTACATCCAATGAGGTGGTTCATTATGAGGTGCCTCATCTGGATCTATGATGTTTGAAAATTCAACTAATTGCACTTTTGGCACTTAAAGTGCTTATTATACACAGAATTTTTGGATACTTTCTGATTTTTGTTTCAGGGCTTTTTCAAGAGGAGTATAACAAAAGCAGAAAAGTACAAATGTTTCTTTGGGGGAGAGTGTGAGGTCACGCCAAAGAATCGAAACAGATGTAAATCTTGTCGATTCCGGCTCTGTTTAGAAAATGGCATGTCTGTTGAAGGTAAACTGCAATCCCATTATTTCTGTAAAAAATTGTAAAAAAATGGGGACTCTAATAATAATAATAATAATAATCGACTTTATTTTGAGAGGGTAACACATTTAGTTACAAAACTAATCTTCCATTACTCTAAAAATAGTTACCATAATTATCCTAAAATTGGACAGTTTTGATTTGAAACACAGTTATACATCCAAACGATGCAGATGGGCTGACAGAGACCGTAGACTCTGATCCGACTGCTTCTTAGACCAAGAGTGTAGACCCTGATTAGACTGCTCCTTTAGGAGCAGTCTAATCAGGGTCTACACTCTTTCTGATTCAGTTTTCACTTTTGGATGCATTACTGCCTGTCCAATTCTAGAAGTTTTACGGTACTCTGTTTTTAGGGTTGTTCAGTCTGCATCGTTTGGATGTATACCTGTCCATCCCAGTCCCTAGAAATTTTTCGATACTCTATTTTTTGGGTCCAATTAAAAGGCAAATAGTGCCATACCAGCTGAGGCTAAACTTAAAAAGCAATAACTGTTCATTTGTTTTAAAAAGCAATAAACTTTCATTTGTCTTAAAAAGCAATAAATGTTCATTTGTCATATTAATCCTTGGTAGTTCATTCTCCACAATAATGTTATATTCAAAATACCCTTAACTGCTTAAATATTGGGACACCTAATACCATTAATTTTCCATTTGTCCCAAATAGAAAATAAATGGTGTTTAGATGTCTCAATATTTAAGCCATTCGTTCCAAATGGAAAATTACTGGGCCCAGTTGTTCAAAGCATTGTTGGCCTAACGAGCTCGTTAAGAGGCCAACTTGTGTTAAGTGTTTATGACTTTATAACCAAATACACTGATATTTTTTGTTGAAAAAATGTGAGAAGCTTTTGCAGTGCAGAAAAAATGAAAAGCTTCTCACATTTTTCAACAAAAAATATTGGCATGTTTGACATTTGAAATTTTAATAAAATGTTGACTAAAGTCATTGTTAGTTTTGAACAACCGGGCCCAGGTTTTTAGATGTCTCAATATTCAAGCCATTTGTCCCAAATGGAAAATTTATGGTTTTCAGGAGTCTCAGTATTTGAACCATTTGTCCCAAATAGAAAATTAATGGTTTTTAGGGTCCCAATATTTAAGCACATAAGAGTAGTGGTAGTCTCTACCAAATAATCATATTTCTTAGATTGTAAGACAGGATTTTGAACCCATACAAAACAATCCTAAGACTCTAGGTCCATCTTATTAGACAGATAAAGATTGTTGGGAGTGTTTTGAAAAGGAAAAAAAAAAAACTATTGCAGGATTACACAAGATTTTTTTCAGTTATTTGGGGTTGTTCTAGATGGAGGAAGAGCTTGTCTTATAACTGAAAAATATGCTATGTTGTGTTGATTGAGATACATCACTCTGATTTTTCATTTCAATAATGGGCAAAACTATAAACTACCCTAATGTGCATTTATAAGTATTGGGACACCTAAAACCATAATTTTTCCATTTTTCCAAAATAGAAAATGAATGGTTTTAGGTGTCCCAATATTTAAGCACATTAGAGTATCTGATAATAAACTGTAAACTGAGAAATATGTTCCTGTATCAGTGTTATAGAGAATACCATGTTAGATTGTTTTTATACGCCCGTTTTGAAAAAACGGACGTATTATGTTGTGGCGCTGTCCGTCCGTCCATCCGTCTGTCCGTCCGTCTGTCCGTAAACATTCTTGTGCGCGCCATATCTTCATGAAATTTTATAGGCATATGTATTAGGTTGGGGGAATGTGTCGCGTACAAGAATGGTTGCTCCCCCTTTCTTAGTTTCGAAGTTATGCCCCTTTGATCATTTTTTTCCCTGCAAGTCTTGTGCGCGTCATAACTAGATAACCGTTTGGGATATCTTTATAAAACTTCATAGCAATGTGTATGAATTCCTAACGATGTGTCGCGTACAAAAATGGCTGCTCTCTCTTTCTTCGTTTTAGAGTTACGACCATTTCATTAGTACTTTGAGCCTATTTTTGTGTTAACTTATCTTGTGCATGCCATAACTTGGTAACCCTTTGGAATATCATGATGAAACTTTATAGCAATGTGCATGATCACAAGACAATGTGTCATATATAAGAATGGTTGCTCCCTCTTTCTTAATTTTGGAGTAACCTCCATTTGATTAGTATTTTCAGGTGTTTCTCATTCACTCCATATCTCCTGAACCTTTTGAAATATTAGAATGAAGCTTTGTAGGAATGTGTATAATAATGGGGCAATGTATCCTGAACAAGAACCACAACTCTGGCTTACTTACTGAATTATCTGCCCTTGCATAAATTTCCTGTTTACTCTAACTCCTTAACCATTCCAAATAAATGGTATGTATATTATAAAAATCATTTCAAGGGAATATAGTACAACCAAAAAAGGCCTATCTAGTATATTTAGGTTATCACCCTTGTACCACTTTTGTCTGTCTATCCTTTTGTAGGCAATCTTGTTCATTCTGTTTCTGCTTTATGACATTTAAACGGGCGTATTATGCGCCGCTTGCGAAGCCCTTGTTATATTATTTTATCAGGCAAGTTTAAAAATGTGTATGAATGGCGAGGCTTGTCTTTTTAGAGCAAAATTCATGATTGTAGGGAATCTCCTTTATAGAAATTCAGCCTTAGCAACAGCATAGCAACCACTTATGTTGTTTTATAAGTACAGCCCCAGATCATTTCAGATGTTAGCATCCAGCCCAGTGCACTGCAAAATGCACTGTATGATTACATTTGTGCAAAGCATTGTTGCAATGACAAGATATCATAAAAGTTAATCCCCTTTTAATGGTCACTTTTTAACTTGCTCATATGAAGTGCCGAAAGAGCTATTGCAGTCATGTGGGCATCAATGTTCACATCAGAGCAATTGTAATTTAACCATTAATTTTGATCTAATATCCTTATTTCCACAACTAATTGTTGGCAATTATTGAGTTTTTACGGAACATTTGTCGTGTACTGTTTGTACACGTATTATCTGCGGTATCAAAATTTCACGGTTTAATGAAAATGACATTAGCGCAGATTAATTTTGGCATTCTTGTTATACCATGGCTTCAGATAAAAACAAAAATTTGATGTAAATTTGTACAATTTTTCTTACTTTTCTACGAAACTATACGTTGTGAATCTATTTGAATTCTCTCATCAAGGCAATTCCAATGAGATGCCACAGTGCATATTTAAATGGAACGATGTCAGAAACATGTCAAATGCTGCTCAGATACTCTTTTTTTCCATCTAAACCTCTATCATGTTGTGAATATGTTAATGTTCTGAAAATCAAATATTGGCAGACTCATATTTTAGCATTTTCTGCCTTAACAGCCAACATTGCCAGGATTCAGTAACCACCAAATATAAGTGTTTTACAGTAACAGACAGGTGTTTTATCTTTGTTACAGCTGTGAGGATGGGAAGAATCCCAAAGATAGAGAAAGAGAAAGCTTTGGAAGCTGTTCTTACCACTGACAGCGAGACTGATCCCTATACTCCTGCCGCCACAGGTGTAGACAACTACCCTAGATTCAGTGGTCCAACAGAAACCCCTTATAGTCGCCCGGGCCCAGCTGGACCTGAGATATATGATTTTGATACAGGATGTATTTCTCGTCAAAACAGGACAGTAGCAGATGATAATGGCAGACTCATTCCTGAAACTGCAACATTTCCAAATTTACAAACTCAGAGATCACCAGGGGAGACTGTGACACCCCTGATGCAGCCACAGCAGCATGTATTACCTGTTGCTCATGGTAACAGTCCGGTGAAAAGTGAGTTAAGTGGCATGGGAACTTCCTCATGTCATTTCTCTCAACCTAGCAGTAAAGGTACTGCAATGGAAATATATGAATGCTCAAAAAATATTGACAATTTGGCCTTTGAGAGAAACCAAAATCCTACATATCAGTTCTCTAATACCGGTGTATCATCCATGGAGACAAGTGATTCATATCAGAGACATCCTATATGCGACAGAACTGAGCCACCAAAACGAAATGAAATGCTTGGTCCAAGTGAAGCATACCAGAGTCATACCTCAAGCATAACTGAATCAAGCACATACACTCCAGACCAGCTGCAGTTCAGGACACAAAACCAAAAGTCACATGACAATAAATTACATAGAAATCCAAATCATTTTTCACTGGTAGACACAGGTCTTTCATATGGCCAGAGTTCACAGCTACATCCTCATGAGCCGAGTTTCTTTAATCATGGTAGAGATATACATAGAAACCATGACAATCATACTGTGACAGCCACTGGGACCTTGACCTCACAAAGTAGTAGTAGTTACAATCAGAACACCAGCAGGAACAATGACCACCATTTACATCATGGGTACCAGACTGAAAACAGACAAACTGAAATTCCATTTCTGAAAGTAGAGCCTGTTGATATGGAAGTTTCAGACAATTTGTGTGGTGCAAAGCTTACTAAGCCTGTATGTGGAAGTCAGAATCAATTTCAGAAAGATTTAAACATGTTTCAAGAAAACAACCTAAATCAAGCTGTGGCCCTGAACAACTCTCAAGAAACAAATGAAATGAAAATGTCAAATCTTGCAGAATTTGCAAGGCCTAATTCAGAAAGGCCTGGGAGTGTTCTGTCATATCCTCCAACTTGCCCCACTCCCTCCAGTATAGACGGGAGCACCACTTCTAGTCAGCGGGGGAGATTTGGTCCAGGACTGATTAAGGTTCTTCTAGAGCAAGTGTTGGACTCCACCCAGGAACAGGATATTGCTAACAGGTTGAAACAAAGATTGGAACAGAATAGAATGGACAAAACTGTTGTCTCGAATGTTTTAAATCTTATTCGAGAAGTGTCAGCAAAACGTAATAAACATAGTGGGTCGGAGGAGACCAGCTTCTTTACACCAACTGAATCCAGTAGTGAGATGTCATCTGCTTTGTCAGACAGTAAAATGGAGAATATTCAGAGATTTCTTGAAGATGTCAGTAAATTTTCAAAGCCTCTTGGTTCTCCACCATACACATATAAGCCAAGCATATCACCTAATGCATCAGGAACATATGACCAACATTCTGCGCATTTAAATGATCCTGGTCACGGTATACTTCTGAATGAATTTTTTGGTGGTGAGGGCAAAATAAAGCTGAGCCAGTCAGAACATCAAATAGTTACATCGGCACTGGATGAACTTGGGCAGGGTAAATCAGACAAAAGTCTTGTTGAAGATTCTACTTCAGTACAAGGCTGTCAGTCAGGTAAAATTGCTTCATCACCATATGCGACTGTGACCCATTGTGAACAGAGCAGGAAAGTGGAATCATCACAGACTGAAATTTCCCAGAATTCTTCAGAGACGGCATGTGACTTGATTGACAGGACAATTAATGAGGATGAGGTCACATGTTCAGATGACAAGTTATCAAAAGAAGATGTGAAGAAACAGGTCATTCAGATGACAATCGAAGGCTTGTCTGTGGCATCAAAGATTTTACACAGACTAAAACCAGAACACAGGGAGAAGCTTCGGCTGTGGAAACTGGGATTGGTAATATTTATTTTACTTTTATTTTTACTATGTAATCATTATTCAAAATAAGACACATCACATTCTCAAGGCCCTAATGGATGTCTGCATATGTAATCAAAACATTCTGTTGATCTTCCATCACTATGTTTCTCTGAGTTGTCAACGGTACCTTGCAGTTGCAGGTATGGAGTGGGTAATACATGTACAAAATAGTCAGGATTACCGTATATGTTTACTGGATACTTTAGTTTCCAAATATAGATGAAAGCACATTCTAATGCACTTCTGAATGTAATGCGACATCTAAATTGAATAATGTTAAAAAGTTTCGTGACAGTATATTCTGTGATATACTGTTGCAAATCTGACGTCATTATGAAACCTTGCTTCTCATTGGCTGATGTCTGGTTTTACGTTGCTGAAAGTGATTGCTTTGGGTGCAGAATAGTATACTGTGAAAGGTGAAAATATAAAAAGTTCATTAAAATGAGGATAGCTGTTTTGAAAATTGCCATTGGGGAGGTAAATCATCAGATTTATGGTCGCAAATTGTGTCTTATGGCTCCGTTCATGCGTCACTATAAAATGAAATTTCTGACTATAAAATTGATGAGTAACCTCTCCAAATGACATTTTTGAGTCCAGCCATTTTGGCTTTCAAAATAGTCTCAGCTGCAGGGAAATATTTCCTTTTGGGTTTGATTTTCTCCTGGGAAAAACAGTTAAAGATTAAACATGCCAATATTTCCGTGCTAGTAATGTAATATATAAAATATTTATTACTGTGGATAAATATTCCATATTTAACAGTCATAATTAATGCTTTGGAAGTAACACCATAATTTCTCATCACACATAATCTGGGTATAATACTCAAACTGCAAGTCTCAGTTCAGAGTGTACATCTGAGCAGTCTGATCAGTTTTCCCTGTTCAGCTCATTAACTTGTTGATCTTGAGGTTATCTTTGCATAGGTTTAGATAAGGGTGGGTTTTGAGGATATTTATTAGCCCTTAAAGTGCCAACATAGCAGACGACAAAATCTATGTCTGCAAAGTTTAAAAAAATATTTCATTCAAACAAGGTCATTTGAGAATTTAAAAAATGGAGGGCTAACATTATAGATCCACATGAGGCGGCTCATTATGAGCTGCCTCATCTGGATCTACACTGTTTGCATGTTTGTTACCTTCATTAGAATTGCATCAGTTTTATTGATAAATACGGAAAATATATATCAGAACTATCCTCAAAATCCCATCTTATCTTGAAAAAGCTCTGCAAGCTTCTTTTAGAATAGAGATGTCTGTTTTGGCTATACAGATAAAGATACGAGTGATGACAGACTCAGATGAAGATATTAAAGACTGTTACAAAAAGATTATAGACGGAATACCTCATCTCAATGAACAGATTCTTGGTAAGAATATTAGTCAGTAATGTATCAACGCTAATAGATTATAGATGGAATACCTCATCTCAATGAACATTTTCTTGGTAAGAATATAAGTCAGTAATGTATTGATGCTAATAGATTATAGATGGAATACCTCATCTCAATGAACAGATTCTTGGTAAGAATATAAGTCAGTAATGTATTGATGCTAATAGATTATAGATGGAATACCTCATCTCAATGAACAGATTCTTGGTAAGAATATAAGTCAGTAATGTATTGATGCTAATAGATTATAGATGGAATACCTCATCTCAATGAACAGATTCTTGGTAAGAATATAAGTCAGTAATGTATCGATGCTAATAGATTATAGATGGAATACCTCATCTCAATGAACAGATTCTTGGTAAGAATATAAGTCAGTAATGTATTGATGCTAATAGATTATAGATGGAATACCTCATCTCAATGAACAGATTCTTGGTAAGAATATAAGTCAGTGAAGTATTGACGCTAATAGATTATAGATGGAATACCTCATCTCAATGAACAGATTCTTGGTAAGAATATAAGTCAGTAATGTATTGATGCTAATAGATTATAGATGGAATACCTCATCTCAATGAACAGATTCTTGGTAAGAATATAAGTCAGTAATGTATCGATGCTAATAGATTATAGATGGAATACCTCATCTCAATGAACAGATTCTTGGTAAGAATATTAGTCAATAATGTATCTATGCTAATAGATTATAGATGGAATACCTCATCTCAATGAACAGATTCTTGGTAAGAATATTAGTCAGTAATGTATTGATGCTAATAGATTATAGATGGAATACCATATCTCAATGAACAGATTCTTTGTAAGAATATTAGTCAGTGAAGTATTGACGCTAATAGATTATAGATGGAATACCTCATCTCAATGAACAGATTCTTGGTAAGAATATAAGTCAGTAATGTATCGAAGCTAATAGATTATAGATGCAATATCTCATCTCAATGAACAGATTCTTGGTAAGAATATTAGTCAGTAATGTATCTATGCTAATAGATTATAGATGGAATACCTCATCTCAATGAACAGATTCTTTGTAAGAATATTAGTCAGTAATGTATCGATGCTAATAGATTATAGACGGAATACCTCATCTCAATGAACAGATTCTTTGTAAGAATATTAGTCAGTAATGTATCAACGCTAATAGATTATAGACGGAATACCTCATCTCAATGAACAGATCCTTGGTTAGAGTATTAGTCAGTAATGTATTGATGCTAATATAAGAATACTTTTTCATATTTATGTATCGTACAGAAAAATACTGCCTTTATGATGAGGAAAAAATATGAGGCACTTTCGCAGTGCAAAAGCTCTTTACATTATTGCAATAAAAAATATTAGCACACTTTATTTCATGTGTACTAGACAAGGGCGTAGCTGCCTATACGCAAATACGCAGGTGCGTATTGAAATTTTGTCAAATTTTCAATACACACCTGCGTATTTTCATGCTGAAATGTTGTTAATTGGGCATAATTTTAAAACTAACTGCCAACAGACACGAAAATTTTGAAACATCTTAGCGGCTTAACCCCCTATTATTTCCCTCAATGAGTATAAAACGTGATTGTGCGTACTGTGTAATTGCCCCTGGCTACGCCCCTGCTAGAAACTAATTTGTTTTAGAAATCTTGACAAATGACTTCATTGTTTATTTAAACTTACATGTGCTTTGAACAATTGGGCCCTAAAATTAAAAAAAAAAAACAAAAAAAAAAAAAACACATACAACCAAATTTACATCTGCAAAATTTCAAAAATGTTGTATCTAAGCTCTATCATATTGAGAATTCAAAGACTAGAGGGTAAACAGTGTAGACCCAGATGAGGCAGCTCAAAATGAGCTGCCTCATCTGGATCTACACTGTATGCCAATTCAACTACATGTTTTTTCATTCTTGATGCTTTAAGGGTTTTTAAAAATGTTCTTTCAGGTTTTTGTGAACAAATTCCAGGATTTTCTAGCATCAATGCGGAAGACAGAGGGATGCTGATGAAGAGAGCTTACTATGATATTTGGATGGTAAGACAAAGGGCTGTAGATAAGAGGGAGTTTACAAAGATAATTGTGGGATTATATGAGCCACGACACGACAAAACCAACAAAGTGGCATGTGCACCCACCCAGTCTGATCAGAGTCTTCGTTGTCAGCATGGAGCTAGCTAAGACCCTTAGCTACCCTTTAAGTGTGCTCAACGCAGACTGATCAGACAACTAGTCTGATCAGTCTTTGTTGTCTGCATGGAGCTAGCTTAGACCCTTAGCTACCCTATAAATGCACAGCGAAGACTTGATCAGACTGGGCAGATGACCAGGCTGATATGAGTCTTCACTGGGTACACTTGGCACTTTTTTGGTTTTGCTGTGTTCTTATTATTTCTTCTTGAAGGTATAGGTTATGACCTCTTGTATGGGCAGTTCAGATTAGTAGTCACAAAGAATTTTTTTGTCTTACCTGGGACCAGCAGAAGCAGAACTTAAGATTACTTATCCAGTGTCGTTGGGGGTGGTTGTTACTGTTTAGTTGCTTTACATTCACAGTAAGTAGCTATGGTCATGTCAGGACAGTCAGTTAACCTAACCACACTATTCCTGGACAGGTTTAGACCTCCTTAGCAGTTATCCAGTATTAAGTAAGCATACTTTTGCCAGTAACTGACAACTGCCCATCTTGAATCAATGGAAGGTGAAATAAAAGTATGTGGCCAGACCGGTATCGAACCCGGGACCTCTGGCTCGTGAGTCAGACACACTACGGACTCTGCAACAAGGCCCGGCGTCAGCAGTGGTGGTGTATAAACTTTGCTTCAAGTTTTCTGGTTTAGCTCTGTTTTATTTTTGTGACAATGTGTGTACAGGTGAGACACCACATTGTAAATTCTTTCCTTTAAGAGTAAACCCGATTTTGGAAAGCCTTTATTGTACAGGAAAGCAAATAAGAAGTCACAGAAGTTGTTTCCCTTTGTAAAAATGGCAGAAAAACATGGAGACCTACTAATCCACCTTTGAAAAAAATATCCGCAATCATCCCCAAATACTCCCTCTAACCTAGAGTTCTGTAAAAAGGAAAGAAGAACTAGTATAAAATATTTGAAAAACTACCCTAAAGTGCTTACTGTAGGTATTGGGACACCTAAAATCCATGAATTTTCCATTTGTCCCAAATGTAAAATTCATGTGTTTTAGGTGTCCCAATTTTTAAGCACACTAGGACACAAGTGTTTGAATAGAATGTATCAGCAAGTAGAGTAGAGTTAAATCTGACTGTTCCTTTAGCAAATAGTAGATTGATTGATTGATTAATTTTTATTCGGTAAAAACAACATACATGTACAACAATAATACAACAATTACATAAAAAATGATTGAAATTTAAATGTTTAAAAGATATATGAATAGATTTATATTAAACAAAAAAATGCACTTTGTAAAAATATTTTTTAGAAAATAATATATATGTGTATAACTATCTGTAAAATAGGAAAATAAGTATTTACTGTTTTTTATAATTTAAAATATTTAAAGTCATATCACATTTCTGGATTTTCGTTATCACAGCTCTGTTGATAATCACAGTTCATAAGGAAATGACTAGAGTTACATATAAAAGTTTAAATTTTGGTGACTTCAAACATAATTGAAAATAACTTTCACCACGCACATTCGCGGACCATGGGAAAAATCCAGTGAGTCGTCATAGACAGTACTTACTCATCGATGGATCTGGCACCGGAGTGTTACCGTCAGTGAGGCTTCTCCACGAGCCACCCCCATCTCTCGAGGAACAGTGCTCCCAGAGCAGATTGTGGACCATGAATGTGAATGGTGAAAATCAAAGTCAATATCTGAAATGCCATCAACGGTGCATTTGGAGGCCAAAACCGAAAGGAAACTATGTACGAGCCCTAAAATCAAATACAGCTTGAAACTAAGTGTAGACCCAGATCAGATTGCTCCCAGATTGCAGTTTGTAGGAGCATTCTGATGATGTTCCCATTAGCCATAGTATTATATAAAATGTAACAGGGCTAGCAAACCTACTGAAAATCAGAGATTGAGAAGTTTTTTTATAGGGTGGTGTTATTAAAGACAAAATAATCTGTTAAATGACCGGAGAGTTATTCCTTTTCCTGTATCTATAGGTTTAGGTATTCAGGTATGTGGCCAGTTGCCTAATATTCCTTTGTAGTATTGTCATAATTGGAGAATCGTCATAATTGGAGACAAAATAATAGCACTATATCTAAAATAGAATTTTAATGAGTAACATTATATGAGGCTTTATTTTTAGCTCACCTGAGCCAGCGGCTCCGGGGGAGCTTATAGGATGGTAAGGCTCCGTCGTCCGTCGTCCGTCCGTCGACACTTTCAAACAACTTCTTCTCTGAAACCGCTGGGCCGATTGTAACCAAATTTCATATAGAGCCTCCTGGGACCTTAGGAACGAAAAGTTATTTAAACGGTCCTGGTCACATGACCAACATGGCCGCCATGCCCATATATGGTAAAAACCTGAAAAAATCTTGTTCTCCAGAACCAATAGGGCGATGGCCTTGAAACTTGGTATGTAGCATCGGGTACACGAGTACTACCAAGATTGTTCAAATTATGACCTTGGGTTGACCTTGACCTTTTTTACGGTAAGGTCAAATTTGCTTCCTTATGCTTTTATATGGCAAAATGCTGCAACATAAGATATCTTGGAAACTGTTGAATATTTTGGCCTAAAAATTGGTACATACAGTCATCTTAATGACTACATGAAGATTTATGAGTTCAAGAGGTCAAGGTCATTCTTTGACCTTTGACCCAGAACTCTCATATTTTGACAATATCAAACAATCTCCTCAAAAACAACTAGGCCAATTGTAATTAAATTGCATATAGATCCTCCAGGGGTTGAGGGAATGAAAATTTGTTCATACGGTCCAGGTCACATGACCAACATGGCCACCATGCCCATATATGGTAAAAACCTTTAAAAATCTTCTCTTCCAGAACCAGTAGATCGATGGCCTTGAAACTCGGTATGTAGCATTGGGTACTCAAGTACTATCAAGATTGTTCAAATTATGACCCTGGGTTGACCTTGCCCTTTTTTACGGCAAGGTCAAATATCGGAAAATGCTAGTACATGAGATTTCATGGTAAGTTTTGAAGATTTTGGCCTAAAAATTGGTATATACAATCATCTTAATGAGTACATGAAGATATGTGAGTACAAGAGGTCAAGGTCATTCTTTGACCTTTGACCCAGAAATCTCAAATTTTGACAATTTCAAAGAATCTGCTCTAAAACCACTGGGCCAATTGAAACCAAATTTCATATAGAGCCTCGAGGGGTTGAGGGAATGAAAAAATTTTCTAACGCTCCTGGACACATGACCAACATGGCCGCCATGCCCATATATGGTAAATACCTTTATCAATCTTCTTCTCCAGAACCAATTGACCGATGGCCTTGAGACTTTGTATGTAGCATTGGGTACTTGAGTACTATCAAGATTGTTCAAATTATGACCTTGTGTTGACCTTGACCTTTTACAGCAAGGTCAGATATGGGAAAATGGTAGAACATAAGATTTCATGGAAAGTTTTGAAGATTTTGGCCTAAAAAATTTGTATATACAGTTGTCTTAATGAGTTCATGAAGAATTATGAGTACAAGAGGTCAAGGTCATTTTTTTACCTTTGATCCAGATTGCTCATATTTTGACATTTTCAACCATTTCCTCAAAAGCCAAAGGGCCAATTGTGAACACATTTCATATAGAGCCTCCAGGGGTTGATTGAATGAAAAATTTGTTCAAACGGTCCAGGTCACATGACCAACTTGGCCGCCATTACCACTTATGGTATAAATCTTTAATAGTTTTCTTCTCCAGAACCAATACACCTATGGCCTTGAAACTTGGTAAATAGCATGGAGTACTAGAGTACCACCAAGACTGTTCAAATGGTGACCTTGGGTTTACCTTGACCTTTTTTGCGGCATGGTCAAGTATGGGAAAATGCTAGAACATAAGATTTCATGGAAAGTTTTGAAGATTTTGGCCTAAAAATGGTATATATGGTTGTCTTAATGAGTACATGAAGATTTATGAGTACAAGCAGTCATGGTCATTCTTTGACTTTTGACCCAAGACTCATATTTTGACAATTTCAGACATGATAAGTAAAAGCCACCTTGCCAATTGTTCAGGTGAGCGATTCAGGGCCTCATGGCCCTCTTGTTTTCAGTTGATGAGTGCAGAATACTTCTTTGACAACGAAGTGAACATAATATTATACTCTGGAGAAATATACAGCAGAAAGCCAATGGAGAAGATTTTAAACAAGGAAATTGTTAACACACTGCTTGACTTCGCAAATCAGTTCAATAGACTACATCTCAGTGATTTAGAGATCACCATACTTTGTGCTGTTAGACTTACTTGCAGTGGTATGTATACAGATATAAGCATTTTATACCATATTCTTACATGATATTAGCCGTTTTCCCAATGAGCAAATAGGAATTTTCATATGAAAATTTGTACTAAATCACATTGCTAACGTCACATTGAGCAAGTGTCACCGTCATGGTGTCAGATGATGTACGACATGAAACAATTCTTTACAAAATTTCACAATAATCTTGCTCTTTAATTCTGTGCAATGCTAGAATCCATATATTTTTTTTATACTGGAAATTATCACTAATTAGCACATCTTATCCGGCAGATGTGAATATTGGCTGTTGTGCATTAATATTTGGCGATCTGCCCTCCAATACCATGTGTTAATCAGCGATAATTCAGCAGTAAGGAAAAGTTATTTTTTTAAATCACCTCATCAAGGTGGACAACATATGTCACAATCGTATGCTGATAGTTATAAATGTCTTGTATTTCAAAAGAAAATAATCTCAGGCCAAATAAGAAAATGAGATATATCTGGTCATACAGTTCCGATTTCAAGGTCAGAAAAAACAGTTACCCCATACTGAATGCCTCCAAAAATAGGGGGACTCAATATTTATGTGGGAGAGTTGGCTGGTATGATGATAATTTATCATTATACCACCCTTACCAGAAAATGCCAAACTTATCACGTAATGTTTCACACTGAGCAAGGTCTACACTGATATGGATTGTATAAAAGTTATACCATGGTTTTTCTCCCTGAACGAGATAATCCGCTCACTGAAACTGTTGGATTATCTCCTTGTGAGTGGATTATCTCCTCGTACAGGTGGACAAACCATGGTATAACTTACCTATCAGACAGTATGCTCCAGGGTTATGGCCCTTTGTTAACATTACAAAATGCTTTTCAGTGCAGTAGAAGCTACAATTTTTAGTTGATCCTCATGAAACTGGTATACATGTGTAATACTGATATGCATAAAATCTTAGACAAATTCAAATTTGTGCAATCTTGGACAATTACTACAGTAATACAACCCCCTTGAAAATTGCTTTGACTTAATGTAAAACTTTACAGTATCCATTAACATACATGAGACTTCAAAGGATTTAGCAGTATCAGCCTGTTTACTACAGTAAGTAACATGCTAACAGCTTGTCAGCAAGATAGAAGCTACTTTTTTCAGTGGATTTTCATGAAACTTTACTTGATATTAGTATGCATAAGACCTTAGATGGGTTTGAATTTGACCAAATCAAGCAATTCACTGTTGAGTTATGGCCCAATGAAATTTCTGTTGACTATCATTGGGGCAAATGCTGAAGACTCCATTTTAGAAGGGCTACACCAGCCTAGGAAACAGACAGGAAGTCACAAAAGTTGTTTACCTTTTTAAAGAAAATGCCAAAAACATTGAGGTGTACCCATACCTCTTAATTGATCATCTGTTGTCAGAACTCTAGATAAGACTGAGTATTAATTTTGGTGATAATTAGGGACAATTTTTGTTAATTCTGCATAAAAACATACCTTGTTATCCCTCATCTGAACTGTCTCGATGAGACGGTTCAGATGAGGGGTCACAACATATGGTTTCAATGAGAAATCAAAAAAATTATCCCTCAATTATCATCAAATACTCCCTCTTATCTAGAGCTCTGGTTGTGTATCTGGAGCTCTTCTGTTTCTTACAGATGACCTTGAGGTGAAGGACAAGTCAACTATAAAGAAACTACATTCCCTGATGTTAGATGTTCTGGCTTTAGAAATAGAGCAGAATCACCAGGAAAACCATACTCGGCTTCTCATTGACATATTTGGCCTAATGCCATTGCTGGCCATTACCAACAAGATGCAGTGTCAGATTATTGCCAAGTATCGCCTTGATAAACCAGGTAATGTTCTGTGGTTAGCTTCTCTAGCCTTGGATCACGAGGTTGCTGGTTTGAGTCCAGTTGAAGGCGAGATTCTGTCCATTCATTGCTCAAAGATCTTCATGGAATAATCCTCCATTAGTCCTGACATGACTGCATTACTTTCAAAAAGGATGTATACCGTAATCCCCAGTCATCAATCCATCCTTTTATCCCTAAATATATCAAGTAGAATGATGCAATTTTCCCGCGTTGGTAATTTTGCCCACCCCGTAAAGTGTCTGCAATATTGGCAGCCAGTGGTCGGCAATATTGCTACCATTGGTATCGATGGTAGAGCCAATGATGGAACTCTGAATGGCATTGGCATGCCAATGGTGACATTGGCAGAACCCCGAACGCATCCATAGTCACCATTGGCAGAACCCTGAACATAGCCATAGACCTCAAATGCTGTTGTTTATGAATCTAGCAAAATGGTATTAAGTTATTGTGTTTGACATGCAAGTATTTAAAATGATGCTATTCCATTTCCACAAATCTTATCTGGCAGTTTCAGTGCTCCAGATAAGAAGGGGTGATAGATATAGGGATAATTTTCCATATTTTCTGCAATAAAACCAATGTTGTGACTTGTCATGAAATATGTTGTGCCCCTCATGATGGGCTACAGGGTATGTTTCAGACGTGTTCTAATGAGGGTGACAATAAAACATGCTGTGACTCCTCATTAGAACTGTCTGGCTGAGACAGTTTTAATGAGGGGTCACAACAGTTTTCATTGGTAAATAAGAAAAGTTATCTAAGAATTATCCTCAAAAGCCATCCTTATCTAGAGCTCTGAAGATTTGATATATTTAGGTTGTATGTTAATTATTTATATCTAAATTAGTCTTTCTTTGGTATCTTACAGAACAATTGGAGGATGAGAACAAGACGGCCAATGTTTAAAGGCAGCTACAAGATGGAAGAAATGATGGTCCAAATATGGGGTTATTTAATAATAAACATATGAGAATTGTTCATATTTTGGAACAGCTCATGAGATGTACATGTACTTTTCAGTAAGCTGTATCAGAGCGCTAAATAAGAGGGCGTATTTGGTGATAATTAGGGATAATTTTTGTTAATTCTGCATAAAAACATATGTTGTGACCCCTCATCTGAACCGTCTCGACGTGACGGTTCAGATGGGGTCACAACATATGGTTTCGATGAGAAATAAGAAAAATTATCCTTAATTATCATCAAATACGCCATCTTATCTAGAGCTCTGCTGTATGGATACACCTCCATGATTTCTGCCATTTTAACAAAAGGGAGATAACATTTATGACTTCCTGTTTGCTTCCCTAGGCAACAAAGTCGTTTCAGAAAGGGTTCTACCTACCATTACAGGAAAATTTCTGCAAATATGTAGGAAAGGGAGGCAAAATTGAAAATGGCTAAGTTGTTTCTCCTGAATGTGTATGCATTCACCTTTAAAAAACAATAGAATGAAAATCTTGTCAGATCTTATCTTCTGCACTCCATAACTGAAGCTGTAGATGTATTTGATGGTGACACGTCCTATGAAAGGTATTTGGACAGATTCAGAATTATCTGCCCTTTAGCAGACATCTGAATTTCCCGGTGGAAATAATCTTGTGCCATAAATATATATTAACATATTATTTTTAAAGTATCAATATATACATATACTGTTTCATCACTGTTAGATGATGGAGATATTGTGCATATTATCATAATGTAGGGGCATTTCTCTAAAATGGGTTTTTGCCAAGGTTTATTTTTGTGATTTAGGGCCAGCAAACATTCACAAACCTGTAAATTTGTGAGACATTAAATGTTGCCTTATATTTGGTATGACTGTTATCATTTTGTGGTAGTTTTGAATCTGACCATTAAAGTGCCAGATTCAAGAACAGATGAATATGCAAACAGTGTAGGCCCAGATGAGGTGGCTCATAATGAGCCACCTCAATTGGATCTACACTGTTTGCATTCTAGTCTGAGAAGTCTTATTATAATATAGATTTGAAATTTTGCACATGTAAATTTTATCATCTGCTTTTGTGGCGCTTTTAAGGTTAGAACTTAAAATGCACAAAAATCAGCCCTTTTACAGTAGTGCGGTCATTAAAATATAAGCAAATGGACATAATTATACATGCATAATACTTTGTTACACTTAGTTTGCTCAGTGAAGCTCAAAGAGATGTAAATTTTTCGTTGGAAAGGATCATATTCCATTCACATTCTGTTTAAACCACTACAACCTCAGTATGGACATTAGATTATAGTGTTATAATATTATGAGTGATTGTGAAAGTGTTAGGGTTTAGTGGCCTGGTAGTCATTATATCAGAATATCATATTTATTTGACTATCCCAAACATGTAAACCCGTCTTGTGTATTTCTGCTACGAGTTTTTTTCCTTCCAAAATAAGCCAAATATCTAGATCTGTCTTATAAGACAGATCTAGATTATTGGGTTTGTTTTGGAAGGGGGGAGAAAGTCTTATAACAAAATCAAATAGTATATGATACCAGCTACCAGAGGTTGCTGCAGGCATGATGATATAGTGAAAAAACAGCAAAGTTTATCCATATGACCTGATCACTTTGGGAATACTACTACATTTCTTTGGTTAAAGATGTATACTACCCAGCAACATTGTTCGACCACAACTACATGTACCCCCAAGATTTTATACACCTCATCCCTCAGAAAAAAAAATGTAGATTTTTTTTCACATTTTTTTTCCTGAAAAAGTTGGTAGAATTGCAAATAGTGTTGACCCTGATCAGACTGCTCAGGAGCAGTCTGATCTTGGTCTACACTGCTTGCTGTAGCATTTTTGTAAGACGTTAACATTTGAAATTTAGAACATTTACCGAGTGTATATATACTGCAGCAATTTTTAGTAGGGATTTCTGGTATTTTACAGTAACAGTATTATTTTTGAATTTCAAATTTAAACACCAAAAAATTGTTGTTTTTTTCTTACTGTTTGTATAGGGTTTGATCAACAACTTTCTCTATTTGAAATTTTATTGTTGCAGTGTTATACAAGCATGATTGGATTCATGCTTGTGTTACACTGACAGTCTTATCTTTTCAAACAGTGAAATATTAACAGCCAGCATATGTAGCAGATGCACTGACCTATATTCTATGTTCTGAAGACTTTGTCATTTTTTCTTTTCAACCCTAGCATTTTTCTCCATCTCTGAGTTCATTTTCATCTGAATATGTTACATAATAACCACCATTGAATATTCGACAGGATATATACTGGTGCTGATGATCCAGATCCCTTATCTGGAAGCCAAGGGTACTAAGTCCACTTTGTTCCTTTTGTACCTTTGGCCAATGGCCTGTTCACAAAACTGATTTCCTGCAGCACCAGCTTTTGGCTGCTCCCTTTGGCACATGTTATTTTTAGACCAATAAGATCAGTTGCAAAATACAGTTGTCCCACTACTTCGCATAATTTTCAAAAACACTGACGAATTGGTTAAATCTTGATGGTCTACTTTTTTTTTGATAATTGCTCATGGTAAACACAATATTTTTCTATGGACTAAAATGTCTGGTATGCGGAAAATATTTTGTTACGGATAATTTATCGAATGCAATGGAAGTTGAATCTAGTGAAATGGCCCAGTGGGAAATTTGATTAGCAAATAGGCCATTGGCCAAGGGTAAGTTAGGAGCAAAGTGGATTTAGTACCCTCAGCTATCAAAGATGCCAGATCCAAAGAAAGGTTATCAGCTGTTTGAGTTGTATTTGTATGTGGAAGTGGGTTAAGTTGTTAAAAAGACTTTGAAAGTGATATTGTTAACTGTAGAATATAAACACTGATGTTTATGTGTTTCAAAATACTGTATGTACTCATTTGTGCCTATAACTTCTAAAATGAATTCCCAAGTTTCTGAGTTAAGGTAATGGGTATACATTGTCATGTTAACCCCATTTTTGCAAAGGGGGACATCTTGATGTCTTCATGATTCCTTTCATAGACATTGAAACCCTTCAAAATAGGGTCTACCCTTAAAGGAAAGAATTTGCTCCTAAGGGAGCAAATTCTTTTCTTTAATAGTAGACTGGCATTGAGAAGAGAGGCAAAAATAAAAAAAAATGACAGTTGCTTTCCCTGAAAGTGTATTCATTCACCATAAGGTTTTAGACCCTCAATAGCAAATACCTGTAAAAGGCTTATCCATCAAACTCCAACAAACATAGCACTCTGCTATTGTAAACTAAATCTGACACTGACAAGCCCCCTTAAAGTTTGGTTTTCTGCCATTACCAACTTGGCTGGCAACTAGTGAGCTGGATTGAACTGAACAAAGTTGCCAATGACAAAATAGGATATTTATTGGTAACTGACAATATTGCCAGTGTTAACCAATTTTTGTTTATGAATTGTAGACCTTACGGTAAATGTGTACACTTTCAGGGGAAGCAACTCTGCCATTTTCATTTTCACCTCCTTTCTCAATGGGGCTCAACTCTTAAAGGAAAAAAAATGCTCCCTGAGGAGCAAATTCTTTCCTATAAGATTAGACCCCATTTTAAAAGGGTATCTTCATTCAGAGAAGCAAGAGGAAGTCACAAAATGGGTTTCCTTTTTGAAAATTTTTGGAAAACATAGGTGTTTCCATGCACCTTAGGACAGGTCAACTTCTTCTGTCAGGACAGGTTTCAGAAAACTATTAGCAGAATGGGGACTTGTGTAAACCCTGATCAGACTGTTACAGGCATTCAGGCAGAGTATTTAGTGTATTTATTGTATGACTGTATTTGTTGACTGCCATACCGTACTGACCCTAAAATTTCAGACACCTGAAAGTCTGACAATTATTGTTTGAAAATTCTGAGAAAGTGGATTTAACACATTTTAATGCATCCAAATGATGGTTAGTGAATGGCAAATGTTGTAGATGCTGATCAAACAGCTCCTTCAGGAGCAGTTTGATCTGGGTCTATAATGTTTGTTCAGACTTGTCTGTTCGAATATTTAGGGTCATTACGGTAATTGTTGATGTTTCTTTAGTTTTGTTTTCAAATTTTATTGTAAGTTGTGCCTTTATCTGTCTTATAATCTGGGCTATGTAGCATAAATAAAAATGGTTTACATTTTTTGTGCCATATTTGATTGTAAAAGGCTCAGCAGTCCTGATAAGGACGGGTTTCTTGGATAATGATATAACTATGAGAATTTCGTTCTGTGTTGTCAGCCGGCCTTTGCATTATGGGTTTTACACACCCCACCAGCAACACACTCAGTAACACTTAACCTTGAGTTGGGTCAATGTATTTGTTTCTTGTTTATATATATGAAGTATCTACAAAATAATGTGCATCCTGGCATAATGATGTATAAAGTGTTATAAAGTTAAGCAGTTTTAATATTATATGTCATATCATATTTTCATATATTTTTGAATTGTATATATACAGGACAATTTAAGTCATATTTCATCTATACAAAAGTCACTGAGCTACACATACAATATTTCTTGGTTTATAAGACAAGGTTTTCTTCTTTGAAACAACTTAAAGGATCTAGATCCATCTTAAAAGATGGGTCTAGATATTTGGACTTGTTATGGAAGAGTAATCCCATTAAAAAGCTGAATAACACTAGACTGATTCATATCTTTACGTTAATTTTTTAAGGGCAAACTCCAGTCTTATTTAAGGAATGAATTTCATTTTTCTGAGGTTTATCGAAGTGTAAACTACATTGGGTCACGTGCAAAGTGAATGAACCCCAAAGGGGTTCATGTAAACTTTGCTAGTGACCCAATGTAGTTTACACTTCAATAAACAACAGAAAAATTAAGTTCATTCCTTATATTTACATTCGTTTCAATCAAATCTTTCATGGAAAATCTTACATAAGCGCTACAATTGAAGCAGTAAAACATGTACACGCAGTTTTCCTGCTAACAACAGAACGGCATGCATGACGTCATGACGTTGCTGACGTCCAATCAGGTTGAAGAGAGCCAATGTTTATTTTTACGTCATTGACGTCGCGTGTCTCAATGTAATTATTGGAATGTAAACTACATTACATTCCAATGGTTTACTATAAGGCTTTTCAGTAAATACACCAAGAATGTAAATATAACCAGATAACTACAGTAACCATAACAGAAGGCTTTGATATTTCTGGAGTATTCTCCTCATCTCACCATTATGATGGGATACAAGGTGTTTAATGAGCAGAAAATATCTTGGGGAAAGATCATCAAACCTCTTATAAGGAGCCCTGATGTGATGTGTATTTTCAAACACCTTTTCATATTATTTCTAAACCTACCAAGATCGATCCCCCGCTTCTCCGGTCTTTCGGATGAGACTTTAAACCGAGGTCCCGTCTCCATATGACCTCGTTGTTGGTGGGACGTTAAACCCGAGTTCACCCACATTCTAAACCTACATACCATTTGTATTACAGTAATCAAATGTGATTATTTACAAAAGAATCTGAGATTGAGACTACGATCATATGCCACTGATTTCATCCAGGTTCAAACATTGACATAAGATATTGATACCCTGGAACATTGTCATTACAAATTCATAACCTGGTTTCATCTATTAAATCATATCCTGGTGTTTCATCACAGTTCATAAAAGTTGTCTTAGCAAATCATATTGTGGGTGTTAGATTGTTGTTTAAAATTATATCCAGACGGTTTCATCAAGGTTTAACGTGTGTCCTTGCTAATAATATGAGCCATGACACAAGAAAAAAAGCAAAGTGGCGTATGCACCCAGCAAAGACTCAGATCAGCCTGGGCATCTGGCCAATCTGATCAGATTCTTCGCTGTCCACATGGAGCTAGCTTAGACCCTTAGCTACCTTTGAAGGGCACAGTGAAGACTATGATCAGAATGTTTGGATGCCATGGCTGATCTGTGTCTTTGCTGGGGGAACATACCACTTTGTTGGTTTTCTTGTGCGGCAGCGCATATCTGATGGTTTCAGAACAAGATCAAAAGATGTCATTACCAATCATACCCTGGTGGCTTAAAGAGTGTTGTCGAAATTTATATCCCGGTGATTTCATCAGCATTTAAAGATCATCACAAATCATATCTTAGTGGTTCATCATGGTTTCAAGATGGTGATTACAAATTAGGGTTAAGTCAGGTAAATTCGGACAGCAGGTAAATTCGGACATACCATTGCAAACAGTAAAAATCCAGATGAGACGGCTCATAATGAGCCGTCTCATCAGGATTTTCACTGTTTGCCCTTTGATTTTTGTTTTAATTCCAAACAACTGACATATAAAGGAAACAATGTCACTGTCCGAATTTACCTGATGTCCGAATTTAGCTGACTTGACCCTATATCCCGGTGGTTTCATCAAGATTGTCATTCCAAACCATATCCTGCCGGTTTCATATTGTGGTGGTTTCATTAAGCTTAGTAGGAGCCCCAGTAGCTCAGTAGGTTAAGTGCTGGCCTTCTGATCTAGCGGTCCCGAGTTCGATCTCCGCTTGAGGCAAGAATCTTTTCAGATATGAATGGGGTACCATTGCATACAGCCTTTCATTATCACCCTCCCATCCTCCTGATATAACTGAAATATTGTTGAAAAGGACATAAAATCATAAATCATTCATTCATCTATTTATAAAGGTTAGCCGGCAGTGTTTGTAAAGTATTTTTGTTTTAACAGTGTCCTGGGGCCATATTTATAAAACCACTTAAGCTTAAGTCATTGCTATGCTGTTGCTAAGGCTAAATTTCTATGTTGGAGATTCCCTACAACTATGAAATTTGCTCATCTGATCATCATCCAGAGCAAATTGCATAGTTGTAGGGTATCTCCTTCATAGAAATTCAGCCTTAGCAACAGCATAGCAACCACTTAAGTAGTTTTATGAATATGGTCCCTGGACTTCTTAGTATCTTATTTCTCTATCCATAATACATACATATTTCTGTAGTTATAAGATGGAGGTTTTCCCTGTCCAAAACAATCACAAGAATGTAGATCCGTCTTACCAGATGAAAGAAAAATAAAACTATGTAATAGCCAAATTACACAATTCTGATTTACACATTTGGGATACAGAGAGATCAGGCCTGGGTCTAGACCACAGCTGGCTGGCGATGCTCACTGGACAACTGGTGGGGTTTAAAGTCCAAAGGGAGTGGCCATAATCAGGGTTTCAGATTAAAGTAGAGTAATTGATGAAAAATTAGGATAATATCATGCTTACCTTTAAATGTTATTAAAGCATCTCATTGGAATCGCCTCGCCAATAAGATGTCGCAACATATATTTCAGTCTAACCTTATGGAATATCATTTCAAATTATCATCAGGTACTCCTTATTACCTACATTCCTGCATTATATTGGACATAGAGCCCCTGGTGGAGGGACTTAAGCCCCAAAGTCCACCCCCTGGATCTGGGGCTTCTCAATGGAGAAAACCCTGTCTAATAGCTGAATAAATATGGTATTCAGAGTAAATACTGAAAGATTTATAATTCATGTGACTAATCATAAAAATAATTTATTTATTTTATAATATTATGACCTAATATAGTTATAATACTTCATATCTTATCAATTATTTTAGAGATTATTTGAATGTGCCATTATTTGTACTGTGAACAATATTTGCTCAAAACTATGTAAAATAGATGTTATGTCATAGAGACATGTTGGACAATATATGTTATCATGTTTTTGACAGACTGGCGTACCTTTTAAAAGAAAATGTTCTATGTTATTTTTAGAAATTTTCAGAGGGCATAATGAGTGAATACATGTTGTTTATATGTTAACTGGTTTTGTTATTGTATATCTTATTGGTAACTTTTTTTTTTCTTCTTTTTTTCACTATTAAAAATATGGTGTAATGATGCTGTGAATGCATCCAGAGTTTAGAGCGTTACTGTACTACTGGATAACCTATTTCTTTGGTCATAAGCTGGGGGTTATTTCCTTCTTCAACACTTCAAAAAATCTAAAGCCATCTTATAAGATGGACCTAGGCTTTGGAATTGTTTAAGAGCGGAAAAATGATATCATAGCTGGGTTTCATGAGACTGATTTATATACTTGTGGTAATTTTGGAAGGTTATAAACTCCCAGCTTGTAAGCAAATAGATATGGCACCTCCATTGTTTGGCTGGCATTTTTACAGGGAGAAAAGTATTTAATTCTACGGTAGATAAATCCGGAGCTACTTTGCTGGAGGCAAATTCTTTCCTCAAAAGAGTAGCCCCTTTAGGAAGGGAGACATGAACCATATTCATCTGGCTATAGGACAAAGACATGTCTTAGCCTCCAAAGACCAAAAACATGGAAATCACTATTGTTAATGCTGCTACAAAACCAAAACACAGCAGGCACATAACATCGTAATGACGTCAGTGCGATATAATGTCATTAGGACATCATTTTTATGTCATGTGCCCCATAAGAATAGTCCCAGAAAGATGGATCTAGATTTTTGAGCTTGTTTTGGAGGTGGAAAAACTCCTGCCTTATAACTGATTGAATATGGTATTTCCATGTCAGAATGATTCCCTTTGGAGATGTTAACGCAAAAAACGTGATTAAATTATATGATGCACTGGCTGGTCCATGGATGCACTGGCTGATCCGAGTCTGTGTCCTTGGATTCAGGGCGAATAATAACCCAACTACTTTCCTTATTAACTTCCTTCTCCAGAAAAGGTCAATGTTTAAAAGAAAGAATTTGCTCCTATAGGAGCAAATTCTTTCCTTTGAAAATAGACCCCCTTTTGGGAGGAAGTTGTCATACGGAGAAGCAAACAGGAAGTCACAAAAGTTGTCTCCTTTTGCTTTTGTAAAAATGGCAGAAAAAACTGAGGCTGTGTCTATTCATGTTATACAAGGTACATTTTGTAGTGGCACACATCGTTTTATAAATGCTGTTTTCAGTAAGTTACATCTCTGCACCTGTGTCAGTCATTTGAGCCACAACACGACAAAACCAACAAAGTGGTTGTGCACCTTGGGCAGACTCAGGTCAGCCTTGGCATTCACCCAGTATGAGCTGACTCTTTGCTCAGCTCTTAAAGGGCAGCTAAGTGTCTAAGCTACCTCCATGCTGACAGCGAAGACTCTGATCAGAGTCTGCGCTGGGCGCACAACCACATTGTTAGTTTTCTCGTATAGCGGCTCAATTATGATGTTCAGTGAGCCAGTCAGTTTATGAAGGTCTGGATGGGGCTCAACAATTTCCGATGAATGACCTTATATTTGTACTGATCAGCTATTAAAGGCCTTAATTTAAAGATTTATAGATTAGGTCAATAAATTCTGAAATAAGCTTATTTAATGATTCAGCCATTTAATACTGAAATATGATTTTTTTTTTTGATTAACTGGCTGTTTAAAGGGCTAAAATTTTAATGATTAGCAAATTTTGGTAACCCCAATCCAGACACTCATTTATAGCAATAAAGATACCGGTAAATTTTTATCATCAAAATTTACATATTTTCACTATGTGCCATATTGTTTGTGTTAACAATGTGAAATAAAACAATTATTACACATATCTGCTTTTCTATTAATAGTATTGTAACCAACTTCCTTTAGTGTGGGCAGACCTCAGAAATGGAGGGATTCAAACAACCATGAAATGAGCCATGACATGACAACAAGAAAGTGGCCTATGCCCCTAGCAAAGACTCAGATCAGCCTGGGCACCTGTCAAGTCTTATCAGAGTCTTCATGGAGCGTTTAAGGATAGCTAAGGGTCAAAGTTAGCTGCAAATTGACAGCAAAGACTCTGATCAGACTGGGTGGATGCCCAGGGTGATCTGAGTCTCAGATCAGCCAGGGCACCTGTCAAGTCTTATCAGAGTCTTCATGGAGCGTTTAAGGATAGCTAAGGGTCAAAGTTAGCTGCAAATTGACAGCAAAGACTCTGATCAGACTGGGTGGATGCCCAGGGTGATCTGAGTCTCAGATCAGCCTGGGCACCTGTCAAGTCTTATCAGAGTCTTCATGGAGCGTTTAAGGATAGCTAAGGGTCAAAGTTAGCTGCAAATTGATAGCAAAGACTCTGATCAGACTGGGTGGATGCCCAGGGTGATCTGAGTCTTTGCTGGGAGCACATGCCACTGTTTGTTTAATTCTGAAGCAACTCATATTCTTTTTCCTGGAGTTCCATTTCATCTTGGACTGATTTTCATGGAGCAAAATTCACAAAATTCATATCAGGTAGATCTATTCATTTGGTTTCAGTGAAACAATGAAACAGACTTAAAGCAGTTAACAGATCTGAGAATAAAGATAAAGAATATTACGAGTAATATAGTCCTCACTAGTCATTAAATGGTTTAAGTTCACTTTTCTGTCTTGTTTTGAAGCAGTTTAACTGCTTCAAAACCTGGGGCCGTATTCATAAAGCGACTTAAGTGGTTGCTATGCTGTTGCTAAGGCTAAATTTCTTTGAAGGAGATTCCCTACAACTATGAAATTTGCTCTGGAGGAACAGTCTTACAAAGACTGTTCCTTCAGAGCAAATTTCATAGTTGTAGGGAATCTCCTTTATAGATATTTGGCCTTAGCAACCGCATAGCAATGACTTAAGTGGCTTTATGAATACGGCCCCCGTTTCACAATGTTTTGAAACAACAACAGAAATGCTTACCCATCTTTGTTTTGAAACAAGTGTAACAATGGATTGGAGAAATTACAGTACCATACTGAAATGTTTGGAAAAAGTTACTCATAAGTTATGTTTCATAACAGTTTTGTCAGGTTTTGAACAAGAGGGCCATGAGGCCTTAAATCACTCACCTGAGTAAAAAGGTCAAAGGTCAAACCAGGTTCATCATCTGAACAAACCTGGTACTTTGATACTGTCAAAATATGAGAGACATTGCACCTTGCACAGAAATTCAACTTCACCTACAGGTACATAGATGATGTTCTGTCTCTGAATAATCCAAAGATTTTGGAGTTTATTGACCTCATCTATCCATGTGAACTGGAAATTAAAGACACCACGGAGTCCAGTTCATCTGCCTCATACTTAGATTGTTATCTCTATATTGACATGATACTAGGCTTTATGACAAGAGGGACGACTTCAATTTTACCATAGTTAACCAGTGACCTATAAATACATATATATAGGTCACTGAGTTAACTTTCCATTTTAAAGCAGTAATATCCCTTCGGCACCTGCATAAGGAGTTTATGTTTCTCAGCTAGTCCGCTATGCTAGAGCCTGTTTCAAATATCATGACTTTGTTGAGAGGGAGGCTGCTCACCCGTAATGTTGACACAGGGTTATCAGAAAGTAAAGCTTGTGTCCATAGTTAAAAAGTTTTATGAGAGACACCATGACCTCGTTGATCTCTACAATGTGGCCGTTTCAAAACTAATTTCCGATTTGATTGCCTCAGCCGAAGCTTAGTTAAGCTTTCAAATACCGGACTTTCTTTTTCACTTTGAAACAAGAGTAACAACCCCTGATACACAGATATGGCGGGTGTATTATAATAGGCAGGTGATGCTTCAGTAAAACTCGCGAGCACCTGATCACACCTCATTTTTGGGGTCCATATCTGTGTATCCCAGATATTCCGGAATTATCGATGTTAAAAGGACTTACGAGTTCAGACTTATGATTTGGGTACTTTGACCACTTTCATTTAAAGGTGAAAGAAGGAACTGATCTCTGCTATGATTGCTCGGACATGTTAATGTACTTATTTAGTTGACTATTTATCAACTCGCAAGTTCCATGAACACTTTTGTTTAAACATTTCCCCATATTTAAACACCAGAAAGCAACCCAAGGTCATCATTTGAACAGTCTTGGTAGTACCCTCGTCCCCAATGCTACTAGCGAGTTTCAACGCCATGCATCAGTTGGTTCTGTTCTGTTCTGTTCTGTTCAATTCTCCCTAACGCAGTTCCCCAAGTGGCTCAGCGGCACGTAACCATAGTTGCGCGTCAATTGGTTCTGGAGAAGATTTTTAAAGGTTTACAACATATATGGACATGGGGCCCATGTTTGTCACGTGTCCTAGACCGCTTGGACAATTATTTTGTTCCCACAAGCCCTGGAGGCTGTAAAAGAAATTTGGTTATAATTGTCCCAGTGAAGACTTGTATCAAATTGTTGGTCAAAGGTTGGTCCTTTGCTCACAAATCTTCATGTTTTAATCTATATAACTGCAGTTACAAATTTCTAGACCAAAACCCTCTTCAGTTTCTGTGAACTCTTCTGTTCAAGCATTTTCTCATATATAAACACCAGAAAGCAAATTTGACCTTGTTTTAAAAAAGATTAAGGTCAACCCAAGGTCATCATTTGAACAAGCTTGATAGTACTTGAGTACCAGATTCTACATACCAAATTTCAAGGTCATTGGTAAATTGGTTCTGGAGAAGAAGATTTTCAAAGCACAGCAGCCATGTTGGTCATGTGGTCTTGACCGTTTGATCAAATTTTTATCCCCTCAACCCCTGGTGGCTGGTTCTGAAATTTGGTTACCATTGGGCTATGGGCTTCTGAATACATGTTTAAAATTGCCGACAGATGAGAGACCTGAGACTAAACTTCGGGTAAAAAAATGACCTCGACTTCTTGTACTTATAAATCTTTATGTACTTACTGAGATGATTATTGCGCTTGCAGCAGGTGCGGGTTCCCTTTTTTCTCTTTCCCCAATAAATATTACCCTTAATCTCCCCTCTTCCTGGTAGGGACGGAGGTGTCGTCTCTAGGGATCGTTTAAAGTCTCCATACTCCTATCAGTGGTAAAATCGCTTTAATGTGGAAGTCATTATGAAAAGCGGCTCAACATTCTGGAATGGTGACAAAATGTTGGTTGGCGTGCATACATTATGTCAGATAAATGGCAAAAAGTAGAGAGACCATAATTTGGAAAACTATTAAATCACTCGATACAACACAATTTCTTTTTCTGGTTTTCCGTCGAGCAATGGTATGACGATGACTTGGGTTCCAGACTTGAACTTTTTTGGGTTTTTTACCATTTTATTCAAGCTAATAAAATCGAAAGTATGTCATTTTAGTTGCCAACCAAAGTCTATTTCAAACTCTCTTTATATGAAACTCAATGGTGTTTATTAGCTAAAAGCTGACTATTCACGATCATTTGTAAGGACGGAAATAGTTCATGCCTACCAACCATTACGTCTTGGTCAGCTGATTAGAGATAATGGGTATGTTAACTTATCAACTTTTGAAAGAATTCCTTTTTTTTTTTTTTTTTAGTACAGACAATACCCTTTGCATATGGTTGGGAGCATAACGTTTTACACATACATCTTCCAGTTCAGTTTTGTCCTTGGACTCATGTCCTTCTCTTTTTTAAATGTATATAATTATGTAAATGTTTTTGCTATGTGAACCTCGATTGAGGCCGAAAGTCGAAAGCGCCTAGGGTAACAAACTGTCAAATTATCCATTGCGGATGATTATCTCTCTATTTATAGCCAATTTTAAATCATATTTGCATCCAAAGTGGGTCCAGTGCTATTGAAATATGGAAACAAAGCAATAATCGAGGGTCATAAGCGGAATTAAACTTTTCATAAAAAATATCTCTCTGCATCACATCTCTTGAACCTATCGACAGATTGTGTGTGTGTGTGTGTGTGTGTGTGTGTGTGTGTGTGGTGTGCGTGTGTGTTGCAATTCTCGTAATGATGTTTTCCCCGCACCTCAGCGGATCTCATCCATGGCCGCAGTACGGGGCACCGTTCATACAGATTTTGAGAAGAAACTTGAAGGATTATATAAGCAGTGGTTTGGTTGGTTTGGTGCAAAACATCACATTTGCGAAATGATTTTTACACCTTCCTAATGAAAATATTGACAATTCTCGGAAAAAAACCCACTCCACCAAGACCAATCAATGTCAACAGATAAAGATATACATCTACAGTCCCAGGTCACATAATGCAAACTTTGAACCATAAATCAATGATAAATGAAATGATAAAATATCTCGGCTGACATATTCATGTGACACGCTATGGGAAAGCTGAAACAGCACATTTCCCACACCGGTTAGGCAGCAGTCGAAAACGCGCTTGCAATCCACGAACGCGGATCAAAAACCGTCAGAAACAGTGATTTCAATTGCAAATTGGCGACAATTTGCAATCAAAAACGCTGTTTCTAAATGTTTTTGATCCGCGTTAATCGATTGTTAAGAGCGTTTTCGATTGCCGCCAACCCGGTGTGATTGCTCATCCCAGAAAGCCAACAGTCGACTGTATCAGTCTTTTAAAGTTCCCGTGCAAAACTTTGATCTTGAAATTTTCATATTCATACTCACTTTGAATTGCCTTTAAGTGTGTATTAGGTACACGCCCCCTAGTTTTTCGCCTCTTTTTTTTTTTTGTCTTGGAAGAAATTTTCTAACTTCCTGTTTGCTTTCCCAGGCAAACAAGGCTTGTTCAAAGAGGAGAAAAGGATGAAGTTAGTAGTCACTTCTCACTGCCAGCATCACTGATAAATCTCACTGCTTCACTACAAGTCAATGAGCAATAACTGCTAGTTGCCTGTAACAACAACCACTAGTCAGTGAACAGCCAGCGTCAGTTGTAATCATCATACGAAGTCACTGCCAGCAACTCCTGTTTGTGTATTATAAGTTATTGTGTACTATAACTTTCTGATATGTATAATCACTGTCAGCAGCCACTGACGGTGACGCAGTCCCTAGCGGCCACTCCAAGTTGTGTATTGTTTTACTTTTATGTGCTAAGATCACATCAGTCACTGATGGTGACTGTCACCATACGCAGTCACTTGCAGCCACTCCTAGTTGTGTTGTTATACCCCCCGCAAACTGTGTTTGTGGGGGGTATACTGTTTTGACGTTGTCCTTCCGTCCGTCTTTCCGTCCGTCCTTCCGTCCGTCCGTCCATCCGCAACGCATTAAATTTGCTCCAATTTGTTCCAAATTTTGTCCATGGATGCAGCATAAGAAAATATTGGATACATATTTTTCAATTTTTCCTCGAAGGTTTTTATTGCGGAGTTATGCCCCTTTGTATTTTTCGTGAAAAAAGTTTGTTATCGCAACTCCTCCTAGATGGTTTGACGGATTTTCTTGAAATTAAGTATGTGAACAGATATTGGTATGAAGATGTGCATTAGGATTTTGATTTTAAATTCTGCCCCTTTTTGCCTGAGTTATGCCCCTTTTTGATATTTTTTGCCCTATTTTATATGGTTTTTGCATTAAATTTGCTCCAGTTTTCAAATTTTGTCCATGGATGCAGCATAAGAAAATATTGGATACGTATTTTTCAATTTTTCCTCAAAGGTTTTTATTGCGGAGTTATGCCCCTTTGTATTTTTCGTGAAATAAGTTTGCTATCGCAACTCCTCCTAGATGGTTTGACGGATTTTCTTGAAATTAAGTATGTGAACAGATATTGGTATGAAGATATGCATTAGGGTTTTGATTTTAAATTCTGACCCTTTTTGCCTGAGTTATGCCCCTTTTTGATATTTTTTGCCCTATTTTATAGGGTTTTTGCCTTTTTTGCTTCCATTTTATTCAAATTGGGTTACTAGATGCAGCATATGGAAAGAGCTGATACATATTGTTCATTTTTTCCGGAAAGATTTTCCTACTGAGTTATGTCCCTTTGTAGTTTTCGTAAGAAAAGTTTGTAATCGCTGCTACTCCAAGACCATTTGAAGGATTTTCTTGAAATTAAGTATGCGAACACATATTGGTATGAAGATGTGCATTAACTCTTTTTGCATGAGTTATGCCCCTTTTTTTATGTTTTGCCTAGTTTGAAGTTTTTTTTATGCCATTTTCACTTCCATTTTATTCAGATTTGGTGCACAGATACAGTAGAAGAAAGAGTTGGCACATATTGCTCTGTTTTTTTTTTTCTCAAAAGGGTTTTTCAGCTTTGTTGTGCCCCTTTGTAGTCTTGGAAAACAGAGTTTGTTGTCGCTACTTCTCCTAAACCATTTGACTGATATTAAATATGTGAACAGATATTGGTATATAGATGTGCACTTGTAGTTGTCATAACATGTATGCTGTGTAACTGTAAAACTTAAATGACAAAGCTGCATGCCTAACTGTTAAATGCGGGGGGTATTTAGTAAGCCATGCTTACTGCCACCTCTAGTTACTTTCTGAGTGCATAACCACAGTTAGCAGTCACTGTCAGTGACTGTCACAATATGCAGTCATTTGCAGCCACTGCTAGTTGTGAACTATTACTTTCTGATTTGCAAAATCATTATCAGCAGTCACTGACGGTGACTGTCACCACACGCAAGTCACTTGCAGCCACTCCTATTTGTGTATTATTACTTTCTGGTGTGAATGATCATTGTCAGCAGTCATTGTCACCATACGCAGTCTTTAGCAGCCACTCCTAGTCAGTGGTTTCATTACTTTCTGATGTACATAATGGCTGTCAGCAGTCACTGGCAGAGACTGTTACCAAACGCAGTCATTGGCACCCATCCTGGTTTTGCAACCCCTCCAAGTGGTGTCTTACTTATTTCTGATGTGAATAATCACAGTCACAGTCAGCAATCACAGACAGTGACTGTCGCCATACGCAGTCATTGACAGCCACTCCTTGCGGCGTATTTTACTTTCTGATGCGTAAAATCACTGTCAGCAGTCACCGACAGTGACAGTCGCCATAGACAGTCTCTTGCTGCCACTCCAAGTTGTGTATTATTAGTTTCTGATGTGCATGATCACTGTCAGCAGTCATTGGCAATTACAGTCTTTGGTGGCCTCTCCTTGTTGTGAATAAGTACTTTCTGATGTGTATATTCACTGTCAGCAGTCATTGCCATTTTTTTTCATTCTGATATATGTAATCACAGTTTGCAAACACTGACTGAAACTGTCACCATACGAAGTCACTGGTGTGTATTATCAAAATTTCTGATGTGCTTAGTCACAATCAGACGTCACTTACAGTGACTGTCACCATACGCAGTCACTTGCAGCCACTCCTATTTGTGTAGTATTACTTTCTGGTGTGTATGATCACTGTCAGCAGTCCGATTGTCACCATACGCAGTCTTTAGCAGCCACTCAGTGGTTTCATTACTTTCTGATGTACATAATCGCTGTCAGCAGTCACTGGCAGTGACTTATACGAAACGCAGTCACTGGCACCCATCCTGGTTTTGTATTATTACTTTCTGGTGTGAATATTCACTGTTATCAGTCAGTGACCTTGACTGTCACAATACGCATTCACTGGCAGCCACTCCTGGTTGTATATCATTACTTTCTGAGGTGAACAATCATTATCAGCTGTCACTGGCAGTGACTGCTGACAGTGATAATGTACATCAGTGATTGCTTACTGATGGCATTGAGTGATAGTAGTGAGATTTGTCGATGCAAGCAGTGAAAGGTGACCCTTGGCAGTCAGCAGTGACCTATGAGCTGCCGTTTTACTACATGCATTTATTTCTGATTCATGGATATCAATGAATCGGTTTTTGAATGAGTTTTTGAATATCCATAATTCGATTCATGGATATCCATAATTTATTATATTATAGCAGATTGAATCGACTTGGCTTTCCATAAATCGATCTAAAAATAATTCTTATTTTTGGACATCTAAAATTCGATTTTTGGATATTCGTAATTCGAGTTTAGGATATCCATAAATCAATTTTTGATATTCATAAGTAAAAATGATCATTCAATATTATTTTGTGATATCCAAAAATGAATAATGGATATCCACAAATGGAATTGTGGATTACCAAAAATGAATTATGGATATCCGAAAATAGGAAATATATAGTTAAACAGCGCCCCATAGTGACTGCTCACTGCTATTATTAACTTGACTGTCGTCTAAATAACCACCGAAAAAAGCTGCTGGAATTAAGCCACCTCGAAATAGAGGGATTCGGCTCTGTTTGGTTATCCTCGCAGTCTGATCGGAGTCATACCTTTGTGCATAAACTTTCGATAAGTCTGTGGACTTCATGTTGTGAGAGCAAGGACGCTCAACTGCTGATCTTGCATAAACTAAAACGGAAATTATCTAGTACTGCTCATATTATCTGTATCAGTTAAATGACCTTGCGCCACCTAGATACATGCCACGCACTTTGATCTTGAACAGCCCACTTCCTTCTTCTAAGCCTATTTCTTTGAAACTTATCGCATATGGGGAGGAGATATAATCACCCCGTACAATCAGAAGTCGTGCTGCGGCCCGCGGTCTGCGTTAACAACCGACGGAAAGCAGAGACAGAGCACGGGTGGTGGTATCGTACCTGTGACCCTCAAGGGGTGGATAAAAAAGGTCATTGTACCTATCAAGAGACAGGGTGTCTCACTTCAGATCCAAACAACCGACCCTCATCTCATTTATACCTCAAAGTATTTTTATTTTGCAATCAGCACAAGGCTATCCCTGTTTCATAGTACGGCTGGAAGTGGTGCTTTCCAGAAAGGCAAAATCATATTTCTAGGTCTGTTCGTTTTCCCGTGGAACGCTTCAGTTGCGGAATTTGTGTTTACTGGGAATTAGCTATGGTCATGTCGGGACGGTCAGTTATCCTAACCACACTATTCCTGAGCAGGCTTAGACCTCCTTAGCGGTTAACCAGTACTAAGTGCACATACTTTCGCCAGTCGCTGACAACTATCCTTCTTGAATCAGAAACGAAAGTATGTGGCCGGACCGGGTATAGAGCCCGGGAGCTCTGGCGGCAGTTCTGTTTTTGGATCTTCTTGGGTTTTTTTTATGTGTTGTTAGTTGCTATGTCTGTTATTGATACATGTATATTGTTTGTGATGTGCAGGCTAGCCCGTTGACCACCTAAAAGGGAAATGGCTATTCACATGGCTGCCGCTGTGTGGCATAAACTTTTATAACTCTAGTTCGTGGTTTCGCTTTTCAAAGATCTATAATGTGACCATTCTTAAAAGGGTGTAGATGAAGAAAATTAAAGACGCCGATAGAAATGTTGAATCACTCTTTTCAGGTGACGCTTTGAAATTTATTAGTCAGTGCGCGGAAATCCAATTAACTTAACGTGCAAATTTTATAACGTCACTTTCATTTCACGTTTCTCGACGTCAACGTCGCACCTCCACAAGGCTCAAAATGCCAGGCACTGTCACAATTCGCTCCTTTATTTTTGAATATTCGCAGAGCCTGTTATGGTAGAAGAAAATGCACATTATTCAGATCAGTTATCTCCCTTGGAAGGGTATCCGTTTACCTTTACCATGTGATGCCATCTGGAAGACTTTCAAACAAAATTCAATATTAGAAAGTCTAGAAACACTTGTTTGGAACTGGGGTTACGAAGGCATGCTGTTTGAAGACTAATATGATACAAACCTTTCCCGATACTGATCTCAACTTTTGTGCTCCGATAGCCAACAAATAGAGCTTCTTTCTTAGAGCTAAAAAATTGCAGACCCTTTACACCTTTACGGTCAGTCGTGTCAACTGATTTAAAACATGTTTAAAACGTGTCTAAATTAAGACAACGGAATTACCAGATTTAAAGATAACAAAACGGACAACTCATAGGTCATATGATGCAGATGTTGTTTACTGGAGATGAAGGAGGAACAAGCAAATTCGGTGAATTTATATCCCCCGCCGAAGTGGCCGTGATTTGTTTATTATTATGTTTTTTATATTAAGTTTCATATAATTTTGTTCACTGGGCTGAAAGAACTATTACTCTGGCATAAGTGAGGCATAAGCTGAAGCTTTCTTAAACACTTGCCTCAGCATCACTGCACTATGATGATACATTTTTAATTCAGTTTCAAGAAATTTTGTTCAGTCCAATATCTAAGTTATGGCTAATTTGTGGATTTTAAGTCAATTCAAGGGCATTAAATCATGCACTACTAATGCGATTATGATCAAACTTAATGTTCACTGCTATGTCAAGACAATACATAAATATTTTAAGTTTCATGAAATTCCATTCATTGGTTACTAAGTTATGACTCAATTTGTTGATTTTTTCCCAGTCAAGGGCAATAACTCATTGCTAACTGAAGCAATTTGGACAGAACGTAAGATGCACCAATGTGTTACAGTGATACATATTTAGTAAAAGTTTCATAGGATTCTATTGTTAGTTATAGCTAAATTTGTCAATTTTAAATTGATTCAAGGGCAATAACCCATGTACTTCTGATGCAATTTTGATGAAACTTTATGTACATAACCGCCTTATGGTGATACATATTAAGTTTAAGTTTCATGAAGTTTCGACAATTGGTTACTTAGTTATGGCTCGTTTTATTGATTTTAAGTCAATTCAAGGGCAATAACTCATGCACTACTTAAGCCAGTGTGATGAAATTTGACATGCATCAGCGGATTATAGTGATATATACTTATTTTAAGTTTCATGAAATTCCGTTTAGTGGTTACTTAGTTATGGCTCATTTTATTGATTTTAAAACAATTCAAGGGCAATAACTCCTGCATTACTGAAGCCAGTCTGATGAAACTTGACGTGCATCAGCGGGTTATAGTAATATATATTTATTTTAAGTTTCATGAAATTCCGTTCTGTGGTTACTTAGTTATGACTCCGGACGGACAGAAGGATGGACGGACAGACGGACGGACGGACATGGAGAAACCTATATCGCTCCGCCTTCGGCGGGGGTAATAAATATGGATTATGACTCATGGTAAGTTTAAGTTTTGTACCAAATGTCTGTCTCAGTACCAGGAAATCTTGTAAAAGACGCGACTGTACGGAACTGGGTAATATTCGAAACTGGGTAAATCACTGTATTAAACTTGCGCTTGTTAAAGTCAAGCTCACGCAAAGTCGCGCTTAATTGTCTTCTGACATTTCTTGTTTTTTGTTTGTTTGTTTTGCTGGCTTTGGCTGTACGAGGACAAAACAACAATCAATTGTTAATTAATGTAAACAATATTTTATTCAACATACTGATACATTAGCATGAATTTACAAAGACAATTTACATACACAAATATATATACCAGATATTTGAAAGGGATACAGAAGTAAGTCAGTGACTTTTTTTAAATCTGTTTCCCGTGAAGATGTCATAAAACACATTTAACTATCAGAAACTTTCGAAGTTGAACATAAGTACTTACATGTATATAAATATATGCAAACAGTATGTTACCCACTGGTCACACAACGCTGAACCAGCCCTTATCATATACTTTCACTAGTATTGCCCTTGATACTAGATATTTGGCCCACCCATTATAGCCCTGTCAGAAAGCGCTGTCCAGCCCTGTTGTCAAAAAGTCAGGTGTAGGGCCGAGATCACCTCACGTGCAGGGCGGGACAGAAATATCTCAGCCCTCGTATCGGCCCTCAATTTTGGCGCTAACGTCAAGTATTGCCGCTGACGTCATCAAAACAATTCAGCGAGCTAAAAGACGTCTGCCGCCATGTTTTATTTCTGCACGTCGACTGGCTGAAAGTGGACACGCAGAGGCTTCGTAGTTTATTCTAAAACCAGAAAACCATTCTCGGTAAGTTTTATTTTGTAATCTGAGCCATTTACGATTAAAATACCAAACAATTATGATGTGTTTTCTTCATTTTGTGCTCAGTTGTACTTCCAGCTGAAAGAAAAATGGCGGCACGGCTCACTATCCATGATCTTCCGACTCGAACATCTTCATGTTTTTTTTCAGCCAATAAAAAGAAAAAAAAAACAGACAAATTTTATTGGAACAAAAATATTGCAGTATTTCTTACAAAAGTTCAATTTCTATAAGAAAGTATATGATAAAAAGATCATCACACGGTTGTTTTGATCCCATCCCTGATCTCAGCCCTCGGACCGTATCAGCCCTCGCCCTTCGGGCTCGGGCCGATACGGTCAACTCGGGCTGAGATCAGGGCTGGGATCAAAACAACCGTGTAATATTCTCTATTTATTCAACGTCATGACATTGTATCAAGGTTGATTCAGAGCCGTCTCAGCCCTGTGTGGCTGCTGGGTCAACTATTGAGCTAAGGATTAATGGAAATGATTTTTAAACAGAATACATATTATTGATACAAGTACAGACAATAAGGAGGAGATATTGTTAAATAGAAAAGAGAAATAGAGAAAGGAGAAGAAGAGAACTTATTCATGGTATCAACTGTTAGACTAAACCGTGCAATGTTGTAACATTCTATATATCTTCGCACAGTACAACCTGTCAAAGCAAAAGCTACATTCAGATTTGTTGAATTAAATAAAGAAAAATGCATGCTTATTATCAGACGAACCTCTTGGTTCGTATGATGTAATCCTGGACTGCTGAAAAGATGTCTATATTTACATGATAACTCAGGGTGCCATCACCAAAGAGCAAAAGGTTCAAGGTAGGATTGCATATGGGTAATAATCTAGTCATCATAACTTGTCGTTGATTAAAGTAGCAGGGGCAGTCAAAAAGAAAATGGCGTGTATCCTCTAATTGTCCACATATACAAACTTCATTATCCGTTATATTTTTAGAAAACAAGTGAGAGTTAAGAGAACTGCTATTTGTTCTTAATCTAGTATGTAATATTTGACCCTTTCTAGAACCGGAATAATAATACCTGGGAACATTCTTACTTTGCTTCAATTTATTTTTAAAGCATTCAACAGACGGTGAAGTTCGACAAGCTTCATTCAAAGAATTCCATTCACGCACAACTGCTGGCAAGAACGAATTAAAGTAAAGTTGGGACTTGCATTCTAATGTTTGAAGATGATCACTATTTCTCAGATTGTATCTTGACATATCCCCTACTAATGGTGGAACAAATGATGATAAATATGGTGGTGTAAGGTTGTAAATCATTTCTTCATATAAATTTGAAATAAACACTAATTTAGTTGAACCTATGACAATTCTGGCCGCTTCAAGTTGAATTTTTTCCAGTTCATCTTCTTCATATTTGGTACAGTTAGTCCAGACTACATCAGCATATTCTAGTATAGGTCTGATAAAAGAAATATAAATGGTCTGTAGGGAATGTCTATCGAGCAGAAATTTAAGCTTTCTCATAGTGTAAATACGTTGCCAAGCTTTTGAAATAATCATTTTTATATGTAAATGCCAGGTACAGGTATTTTCTAATACAACACTAAGATGTTTATGATTATTAACTTCAGTTATATAATCGTTATTCATAACAATTGGGGGATGTATGGGTTTATTTATTTTACGAGCTATCAATAGTGATTCAGTTTTTTGAGTGTTAAAAGTTACTAACCATTTGTCAGCCCATGCAGAAATTTTGGCTAAATCTTGGTTCAGCGTAATTGCTGTTTGCACAGGATTATCTACTATTATGTATAGGCTAATATCGTCTGCAAACAAGCGAATTGTAGAGTCAATATCTAAAACAATATCATTGATATAAACTAAAAATAGTAGCGGTCCCAAAATTGACCCTTGAGGGACCCCAGCACTTATTGACACCCATTCTGATGTATCTTTAGGTAGAACTACTCGTTGTTTACGATCACTTAAATAATTAGAAAACCAGTCTAAAAGTCTGCCAGTTATGCCAGCCGATTTGAGTTTCAGTAAAAGTCCCTTGTGCCACACGCGATCAAAGGCTTTGCTTACGTCACAAAAAACTGCGCGGACCTCTAACCCGTCATCTAACGCCTTGCAAAAAGTATTATATATATCAACGAGTTGATTCACTGTTGAATCCCCGGGGACAAATCCTGACTGAAGAGAAGATATCAAGTTATTCGCATTTAGAAAATTGAAGACATGTTTGTGGACAATTTTTTCCAAGACTTTACCAACAGTACTCAGCAGTGAAATAGGCCTATAGTTTCTACAGTCACTCGGGTCATCTTTTTTATAGACGGGTGTCACATTTGCTTCCTTCCACAAGATCGGTACCGTAGAGGATCTTAAAGAAGCATTAAATAATTCGGCTAAAGGGAATGAGAGCTCATAAGCACACTCTTTCAAAATATAATTATTAACAGTATCAGGGCCAGATGCCTTGCCAGTTTTCAATGTCTCTAACATTGACTGTACTTCGTATGGATTTGTTTGTATTATAGATAGCTGGTTATTATTTATAGTGTCTGTTACAGGCAGCGCCTTTCCGGTGTCATCTAGGTTTGTCTGTGATTTGAAGTATGAGTTTAGTAAATTTGCTTTGTCTTTGTCGTTTGCATATATTTCATCATTTTGTTTAAGTGGGGGCATTGTTGCTTTATCAGGATTTGTTATGAAATGAATGTTAAGTTATTTATAGACGCTCAACCCTGGTAAGGGCATATAACGTCTTTAAGAAACGTCAGCAATTTAAAACGTTTCTATATATAAGAGATTCTTGAAAAGACGATCAAATGTTAAAGGTATTGTGTATACGTCCGAAGATTTGTTATGAAAGATTTTAATAATTTCCACCAATTTTTGCTGTTTGTATCATTGTTTTTTTTAACTTTTCTGCTAGTTTGTCAAAATAATTTCTTTTCGAGGATCTCAAAAGGGATGTAGTTTCGTTTCTTAACTTTTTGTAAGTGGACCAGTGTTGTATATGATTTGTTCGTTTGGCTTTGTCATATGCACGTGTTCTTTTTCTCATTAATTTTCGAAGTTCATTATGCATCCACGGGGGTTCCATTTGTCTAATATTAACTATCTTATTCGGGATACATTCATGTGAGAGTGTCTTAATATGATCCGTAATATTAGCGGCATATCTATCAATATTACTATTCTTAAGAATTTCCCAGTCTGTGTTTAAGAATTTATGTTTTAAAGACTCGTAGTTTCCTTCCTGATACTTCCAAATTTGTCTTTTAAATACAGTATTATGATTCTTAGAAAATTTAAAAACTCCAAAAATAGGGCAATGATATCGTATATCTAGATCTAAAAAGGGGTCCCCAACGCCGCTGAACAAGACATTTGCAGGGTTTGACACAAGCATTATATCAATAAGTGAGGATGAAGTTTCTGTAAAGTGTGTTGGGTCACTTATCATTTGGTGTAGGTCATACTGAAGGCATATGTTATCTACTTTCCTAGCAGTTGAACTCTTACATAGATCAAGATTAAAATCACCTAAAATGATGATATCCGATATTCCAGTGTCTATTGCCAAGCCAACTGAATTTTCGATATTAGTCAAAACCGTCTGATCAGAATTCGGTGGCCTGTAGAAGGTTCCTATTAATATGCGTTTAGTTTGTAGGCGAACTTCTATCCATATACATTCTGTGTTGAGGATTTCTAGATCAAATCTCCGTAAACAAGGTATATCAGTTTTGACATAAACTGCCACGCCGCCGTGGCCATCATTTCGATCTTTACGAAATGGTGTTCTAAAACCATTTATAATTATGTCTGAACTGTTTATGCTTGGGTTAAACCATGTTTCAGAAAGACCAATTAAGTCAAAATTCGAAAGTTCGGATTCAAGTACATGTATGTCAATTTTCTGAAGTGCACTTTGCACATTATAATGTATTACAGAAAAATTATTCTTTATGATATCAGAAATATCAGATGCATTATCAGAGTCGTATGAAGAGGATTCAGAATTGGGACCAGGATTTTCCTCAATATCACCATCTTTTAATAGCAGCATCCGGAGCCAGGTATAATAATCGAATACATCAAGACTGGTAATACCCTTGAACTTTGAGTGTCGATATTGGTGCAGCCCTATTCTCAGTCTGTATACTACAATATCAACCGCCATCGTAGTGCTTTAGAGAACATACTATTAGGTACAAATAACTGAGCCTAAGGCTGCAACCATGAGATGGGTGATATGATACCATGAATAAGAGGAGATGTAAGGAAAGAAGAAGAGAAAAGTAAAAAAGGAATATAATGGAAAAAGATTTAAACTATCTACAGGAAATATGGATTGAATTAGCGTGACCTTTACATGAAGCTGTCAAAAAAGACAAGCAAATTTTGCATTGACAAAAATGATTTATAAGTACTTTGGAAATCTCAACATTTTACCATTATTGATCAAAAATCTTGTATGATCTGGGCCCTAATGTATTAAGTTGCTCTGTGTGCTATAGAGGTAACAATATACACGGGACCATACCAGATGTGTGTTTCAGAACAGCACTTTAAAGACAGAAAAGAGGGGGGTGGGGGAGTTCAGTGCTGTTTGACTTTAACAGAATAGAAAACACTAAATACATAACGTGCTTCAGTGTCGTTTGGATAATTTCAGTACTATGTGCTTTAGTACCATTCGACTTTAGCAGTAAAGGCTTCAGTGATTGACTTTAGCAGTGATTTAAAACATTTATGCCGTTTAACTTAAGCTTTGGCTGGAGGAACATTTAAGCCGTTGGACATTAAAATTATGTACATGTTTTATTGCTACAAAATTCAGAATATTCTAATAAGTATCCTGAAACAGAACAATGAACAGAACAGAATAAGACAAAGCAAGGCACAAGGCAGCTATACAGTTGCCCAAGGGCAAACAACTAGAGAGTTGTCCATAACCAACTTGTCGTGCCCGCTGTTTGCTTTAGTGATCCATAAGTATGTCAAGTCTAAGTGCTTCACTGACTGATCAGAAAGAGGTCAGACATCATCATACCTGGACAGCATATTTCGTTTTTGAGAATTATTTCATTAAAGCAAACAGGTAGAAGTAATGACCCACACTAGCTCAATTCATCTGACCTTCAAGTGTGACGTTGACCTAGACTAGCTGCTTCGCTCACTTATTAGAAAGAAACCAAACAACATCATACTTAAGCAGCATACTTCCTTTTACAAAAGAAATAGAAGAAATGGCCCGAGCGAGCTCAATTTATGACAATTGCCATTTGACCTTCAGGTGTGACCTTGACCTTGGACCAAACTGGAGAGATATTTCACATGACACTCCTACTCATCAAGGGAAACAATTGTGCCAAATTATTTTGAATTCCATGCATAGGTGTAAAAGTAATGCCTGGGACAAGCTTTACTTATGACAATAGCATCATTTTACCTTCAAGAGTAATCTTTCCTTTGGACCTATCACATAACTATCATATGTAAAGGAAGACAGGTGTGCTCAATTACTTTAAATCCGTGCATAAATGCCGTGAAGAACAAGCTGAAATTATGACAGTTTTATCATTGACCTTCAAGTTTGACATTTGCTTTCAACCTACCTGAACAATTAGTCCGAGAGCCCGTGGTAGGTTTATTCATGTGGTCGAGGCCAAAAGGTTTGAAGGTGTTTTCTTATGTAAAAAAGTGTGCTGATTTCAAAAATCAAAGTCTTAAAAAAATCGATTGATGCACAAAGTCGGTGTATTCAAAAGATTACACATGGGGTGCTCCAAATCTCGAAAGAGCGTCAAAAAGGGGGTACCCTTATACTTAGTAACATTTTCCGCCTTTTGCATGCGCTGGAATATCATTTTTAATATCAAGCAATACCAAATAGATGTTAAAAAAGATCAAATAACAATTTCCACATTTTCTTTGCCATATTATGGGAAGCGCTACTTTCAAAATAAAACACCTTGAAAAAAGCCACGAAAACTGGTGATTTCAGTATTCAACTCATAGGTAGATAAAATATTGATAAAAAAACACCGAAAGTAGCAGTTATTATACCCCCGGCACAATAAGTATGTCGAGGGGTAAATTGTTTTTGCCTTTCCATTCGTTCTTCTGTCTATCCATCCGTAAGTCTGTCCATTTGTCCGTCAGTCCTTCCGTCCGTTAGTTAACATTTGCGTTAAAGTTTTGCGTTAAGTTTTATCTTTGCTCTGTTTTCATGAGAGTATTCGTGGAAACTTTTTCATGTGTGTTTAATGTTACTGCAGGGTGGATACTGACCAGCTTGCATCACCCTGAAGGTTCTACAGGCCTAAGGTCAAGGTCACAGACTTAGAAAATCGTAAAACAGTTACGTTAAAGTTTGCGTTATGTTTTTGCTTTTGCTCAGTTTTCTTGAAAGTTTTTACTGGAACTGGTCCATATGTGCTTAGTGTGACTACAGGATAGATACTTATCAATTTGCATCACTTGGATGCTGCTTTTGGCCTGAGTTCAAGGTCACAGACTTAGAATAGTTACGTTAACGCTTGCGTTAGATCTTTGCTTTTGCCCTGTTTTCCTGAAAGTCTTTACTGAAACTGTTACATATGTGTTTAGTGTTACTACAGGATATATACTGCTCTGTTTGTGTCACCTTGATGCTGCTGCTGACCTAAGGATAATGTCAAAGACTTTGAACTTTATACAATATCTCTGTAAAAGTTTTACTTTGAAGAGTGTATCTTGGAATGGAACCTTTTGAAATGTGACTGGGTCTATTGCTGGACATGACTGATTGTCTGCTTGTCTGTTTGTTAACATTTTTTGCATTAATGTATTATGTAAAGTTTATTTTCTGTAGGCGGTGACTCTGGCCGGAGGTATACGTTAGCCCTTGCTCACTTGCTCTAGTTAGGCTGGAAAAACAACTTCTGATGACAAATTGTCCGTGATATTGTATGACTTTGTTTTAATTCCTTTTGGGGAAGAACATGTTCTAAGCAAGATCGAGTTTGATACATTGGCGATATAGCAACCTCTTTACTTATATATTGGTCACCCACATATTCTTTATCCCGTCATTTTAAATACATTTTAAATATATTTTTCTTTCTGTTTTCATTCTTTTTTTCAGGTAAAAGGGAGGCAGTTGTACAAAAGGAGAAACATCAGCTGAATGTCAGTTTAATGGGGCTTTGCCAAGTGAACATAAAAGAATAGGGAGGGGTTTTGAGGTGAGTGTGTGCCTCTGCTCAGTCTCATCTGGACTTTGATGTCTGTTTACCTACACTATGGGCCTTCACAAAACTTCGATCAAAGACACAGATCCCTGATTGCTGTAAGAGGCCGTGCATGCGCATTCAAATAGCCACCTTATGGTTAAAAAACCTTGTTCGCTCGGCGAAGTCCGTATACATGGTGATATCAAAGGACGTCTTTTATTACATTCCTTTTTTCATTTCAGTTAGAAGATGGAAACAACTGATCAGACAAATGAACTACGCAACAGTGAATCGTGAGAGTATTATATTGGCGATTCTATACAAAATCGGAAGCAGAAGATAGTCCCTTTTGCAGCCCGTGTTTGGGTGCCATCGAACAATGATCGCAATACAGGTCATATTTGATCTCGCCTTTCCAGCTGAAGAATATGTTCAGGCTGAGCTGAAGTCTTGATTCGAAATCAAAGGACCTGATCTTAGGTTTCTTTCAATATGGCGGAGGTTCTGTTTTAAATGATGAATCAAATGCTGTCTTTCGTTATTTTGAGGGATCTGACACTTGGATTTGCAAACCTTCTGATAACATATACCGACAGTATCATGAAGAGTACCGATCCCAGACAATGTTTCAATACTTTCATCGTAAGTATCCCAAGCAATTTTCATTCAAAGTCCTGGCTGTTGGGTGAGGCCATCAAATCTAGAACAATTCTGTTCTGTTTAGAATCGCCATACATAATACACTCCCGCTTTACTGATAGTTCTCTTGTCTCGTCAGTTGTTTCCATCTTCTACCTGAAAAGAAAAAAGAGAAAAGATATTACCATGTATACGGACTTCGCCAATGGAACAAGCATCTTTACACAAACCATCAGGTAGATATTTAAATGCGCATGCGCGGCCCTTCACAGAAATCAGCGATCTGTGTCTTTGGCCGAAATTTTGTGGAGGCCAACAGTGTATGTCAACAGACCAAACGTCCATCTGAGACTGACCATATGCACAGGCTCACTTCAAAACCCTTCGCTGTTCTTTTGAGTTCGGTTGGCAAGGCCCAATTTAGCTCATTTTTAACTGATTATCCTCCTTTCTGTGCGACTGTCCCCACCATTTTACCTGAAAAAAGAATGAAAACAGTAATAATGTATTTGAAACGTATTTAAAATGACAGTTGAAGAATGTACGGTATGGACAAACAATGCAAAAGTACAGAGGTTGCCATATCGCCAATGTGTCAGACTTTATCTTGTTTGGAGCTCATTCTACCTCAAATGACTGACGCAAAGTCCAAAGAAAACTATCTCGAAAAATTTGTGGCTAGAAATATTTTTTAAACCCAGCTAGTGCAGTAAGCAGGGGCTCACGTATACCTCCGACCAGGGCCACCGCCTACAGAAAATAAACTTTACTTAATACACTAATGCAAAATGTTAAGAAACAGCCAGGCAGACATTCAATCTTACACAGCAATAGACCCAGTCACATACCAAAAAGTTCCATCCCAGGATTTGGCAATAACTTCTTTAGCAAAGACTTCTATAGAGTCTAACTTTTACAGATATATTTCATATGTATATAAAGTTCAAAGTCTGTGACCTCGACATTAGGTCAGCTGCAGCATTTAGCTGACACAAACTGATCAGTATCTATCCTGTAATAAAACTTAACACATGTTCATTTATTCTGTTCCAGTAAAGACTAACAGGAAAACAGTGCAAAAGCAAAATTATCAGTCTAATCGCAAACTTTAACGCAAATTTGTACAAGTTTCTAAATCTGTGACCTTGACCTTTGGCCAGCAGCAGTATGCAGATGAAACAAACTGACCCGTATCTATCTTGTACTAACAATCGACACATATGAATGAGTTCCAGTAAAACTCTTTCAAGAAAACTGAGCCACAAACTTAACACAAACTTTAACGTAACTGTTGTACATATTTCCCAAGTCTGTGATCTTGACCTTAGGCCAGCAGCAGCTTCCAGGTGATGCAGTCTGATCTATATTTATCCTGTGGTAGCACTTAGTACATATGAACAAGTTCCCGTAAGGAATTGTAGGAAAACAGAGCAAAGAAAATACACTTAACGCAAAACTATAACGTAAATGTTAACTAGCGGCCGGAAGGACTGACGGACAAATGGACAGACAGACAGATGGACAGACAGATGAACGGATGGAAAGGCAAAAACGATTTACCCCTTCACATATGTATTGTGCCGGGAGTATAATAACTGCTACTTTCGGTGTCTTTTTATAAATATTTTATCTACCTATGAGTTGAATATTGAAATCACCAGTTTTCGTGGCTTTTTTGAAGGTGTTTCACTTTGAAAGTAGAGCTCCCCATGATATGGCAACGATAATGTAGAAATTGTTATTTGATCTTTTTTAACATCGTTTTAGTATTGCTTGATATCAAAAATGATATTCCAGTGCATGCAGAAAACGGAAAATATTACTAAATATAAGGGTACCCCCCCCCCCCCCCCATTTTGACGCTGTTTCGAGAGTTGGAACACCCCATGTGTAATCTTTTGAGTATACCGACTTTGTGCATTAATCGATTTTTTTAAGACTTTAAATTTTTAATTCAGCACACTTTTATACAGTAGAAAACACCTTCAAACCTTTTGGCCTCGACCACATGAATAAACCTTCCACGGGCTCTTGGACTAAATTGTCAATTGTTAATTAATGCAGTAACAAGCAAATTCGTAGAATTTATATCCCCCGCCGCAGAAGCTCTTGTTTGTATGGTTTATTTATGTTTCATAAACTTTTGTTCACCGGTTACTTAGTTGAAGCATAACTTGTATTTCAAATCAAGGGCGATGACTCTTCATATGTGAGGGCATTCTAAAAATCTTTCCTCTGCATCACCCAACTATGATGAACATATCAATATTCAGTTTTAAGACGTTTTATTAATTGGTACCTTAGTTATGGCTAATTTGAAGTTTCATGAAATTCCAGTAATTGGTTACTAAGTTATGGCTCACTTTATGGATGGATTTTAAATCACTTCAAGGGCTATAACTCATGCATTACTGAAGCCAGTGTGATGAAACTTGACATACATAATCGCGTTATGGTAATATATATTTGTTTAAAGTTTCATAAAATTCCATTCAGTGATTACTTAGTTTTGGCTCCGGACGGATGGAAAGACCGTCGGACGGATGGAATGACGGACGGACGGACAATGGCAAAACAATATCCCTCCGCCTTTGGTATAATAAGCACAATATATGTATGTTACACTGGAATGAAAGAAGAGCATATAAGAAGATCGGAAAGGTGAAAATTCTCAAACCCCTCTTTACAATTTTTGATGCGGACAGCTTGGATAAATACATTATGTATTTAGCAGCGTCGACATGGATCACGGTAACGAAGTGTTTTAGATTAAGCAATTCCATTATGGTCACTTCTTGTCACATATGCCGGTCCAATGTACCACATAGACTAAATCTTTGGTTATGGTAATATTTGCAACACTTTATTTATGCAAAATATTTCCCCTATTTATTGGCCGCTGACAGAACTGTTATGACATAAGTTGTCTCCCTTGGAAATAGCCTTACATATGCTTCGTTATTTAGTCAGTCAGTCAGTCAAGAAGTTCGTCTGTTTGTTGTTTCTTTGTTTATTATTCAGTTAGTTAATAGTTAGTTAGTTAGTTTTTACCTAGTTAGTTAAAGTTGTACAAATTATTCTTGCGTCCTTGATTTTTTTCTTCTAAAGCTTTACAAAGACACGGAATTTAAAAACTATTCGTTGGAAATTGTTCATCTTTTAAAGTCTCCATAGTCCTATCAGTGGTAAAAACGTCTAAACTCAAATCATTGTAGAAAGTGGTTCAACCTTCACGTTTGGTAATAAAATGTAGGTTGATGTGCATATATCAAGCCATATAACTGGCAAAAAGTAAGAAAAACAAGTTTCTGAAAAATAACAAATTGCTCCATAAAATATTTTTGTTTTGGTTTCCCGTCTAGCAATGCTATTTAAACAGAGGCGGGATAGTGATTGGGACTCCACGCCTGTACATTGTATTTTTACCATTTTATTCAACTTACTGAAATCGAAAGTAGGTCATTTTAGTTGCCAACTAAAATGACCCAAATAAGTTTTCAAACCCTTTTTATGTGAAACTCAATGATGTTTTATTTGTTTAAAGCTGGCTAATTACGGTCATTTGCAATAACGAAACTATAGTGAGAAGCTTGCAGCTACACCTCATGATAAAAATTTTCACGCTGACAGAGCAATGGGTCCTTTAAGACCACCATGACCCTAGTATCCATAAACGAAAGAAAGAAAGAAAACCTTTTGCAATTTAAAAGATTAAATAGTTTTCGACCAGCATGAGCATGTATGTGAACTAGTTTGAGATGCAACTCTTTATCTTCTTTGTATGTGATAAAAGTCTGATACAGTTTGTCTAAGGGATGATACCGCATTTTCCCGAACTGTCTGTCCACTTTCAAAATATTTAAATGACACTTGATGTACCTATCCAATTGTATTGCGCGCGAATAATCCCGCTATGTTGACTGTAACACAGTACGCCTATTCATTGTGAAGAGTTTCTCCAGAAAATGAAGACGCGGCACCATAAAAATCAAGTAATTTAGTGTAAGAAATTTTGGCGAGGACAAACGCGCATCGCATTCCTTTAGTTTAAACAATATTTAATTCGCCTCAATTACATGCAAACTACAAACAGTTTCTATTGCTTCTGTAGAAATTCTGTGCTAAAATTATAAATTATTAAGAAGCTTACTAATGGGTAACGTGCGATTTTACATCCTTTTCAACAGTTTTCGGTCATATAAGGACGATGGGAGAGTGTTAACGATGGACTGTGTGCAATTAGAACCTGTTTATGGTTGAAAAAAATATTGCGCCTCCAGCGGGATTCGAACCGGACCTCTAGCTTCGAAGATATGCGCTTAACCTACTAGCTACAGGGCTCCAAATACAGACATATTGATAATTCGTACCAAATTTAGTGCGACAGACGCGCGTTTATGTATTTGACTTCTTCAGTGTCGCTAAAACCCAAGAATTTGAAAGAAAAGAGATGATGGGGAGGTCTCGGCAAGCAACGAGCATCCCTCTCCGAGCCACACTTACTATCGCATTCTGCGGAACACATTAGCTGCAGACATCAGATAAGAGACGCCTACGTAAAATTCGCGAGCGCAGGAGTCCCTCATCGACCACCTCATCCCCTGTGTCCCGAGAAAGTGAGTAAATGACAGCCTGAGTACTTTAAAGGCGAGTCCCTTGTGGCCTAACGGTTAATATCACCAGAACTGTTACTGCTGTGGCTCGAACCCGGCTCAGGTCAAATATTAACTTAATATTTGCTATTGGAAGCTTTTCTGCAAATACTCCGGTTTTTGTCCATCTCGAAGGAGATACGGTCGTCTCAATTTACGTAAAGTTAATGCTGTTGAAGCAAATAATAAAATAATAATATGGATACTGAGAAAATGCTAAGTTCTAACAGTTTAAATAGACTACAATTCAATTATTTTATTCAGATTTTAGCGCATCTATACAACACATCAAGGAAACACGACAATGACCTAATCATATATACTTTTAAGAAAAAAGACTGACTACAGAGAAGAATGCTAAATTCTGACAGCTGTGTGAGACCGCAATATTCAGAGAACGCATTTTTCACATGTGTGAAAAATGCGTTCTCATTTTTCACGCGTATGACCAAATCCGGTCTCGTTTTTTTACAGAATTCGAACGCATTTTTCTTATATCTGTGAATTTGCATTTGATTTGTACCATGAAAACGTAGCTCTATAGACTACTACTTTTCCGCGCAGACGGTCGCATGCTCGAGTCGCCAGCCGGGTCAGCGACCAAAAAACTGATGTTGTCATCCCAGCAGTAAATGAGTACCTGTTTCGAATCAGGGAATGTTAAAAGTTTCGAAAGAAGATGGATAGACTCCCTCTTTCAGTCTGTGCCTAAGACACTGTAGTCTCCAACAAATACCACAGGGTATAATAGATTCCGCTACTTTTCGCTTCCTGCAGAGACTGTACATCATATCTGGCTTCCGCCGGGACTTTCCGCGATCTCTTGCTTGCTGCAGAGACTACTGTCCTCGAAAAATGGCTTCCTGCCGAGACTGTCCGCGTTACTCTGCTTCCTGCCGAGAGCCTCGGCAGGAAGCAGAATCACGCGGACAGTCTCTGCAAGAAGCCATTTATCATGTACAGAAGTCTCGGCAGGAAGCAAGAGATCGCGGACAGTCCCGGCGGAAGCCAGATATGATGTACAGTCTCTGCAGGAAGCGAAAATTAGCGGAATCGATTATACCCTGTGAATACTGTCCCTACGACCACAAGACTGTGGAAAACGTTTACTTTGTTAGTTTTAATTCACATGTATTCTGATGACGTAGGCTGTAGTGCACAGGTTCTAGTACTAACTGTACATGTTGGGTGGTGCCATAACCCAGCGGGAGGAGACCGTGTGATATTTCTGTGCAATGTAAGACATTTCCATCTCAAAATTTTGGGAGGTAGCTTCTTCTTAAAGTTATTGGTATATCCAGTTGCGTGTTGGTACATGGTTACATGGGGGGAAATCTATATCTGGGTAGAAATGGGAAGGAGGCGCATTGTTTTCCCATAGTTTTCTGCCGCTTCATAACTTTAAAGGTACTTTTTGGAAATTTGGTACAAATTATTATATAAAGCATCAAAGACAACATGCAGAAAAAGTTGGGGAATGCCAAAGTCGACGATAAGGCATAGTTCAGTCATATTTTTACGAAAAGGATCTAAAGTTTAATCATATGATCTACAACCCAGCTTAAAGTAATACCCCAAATATCAAAACCCTAGGTTAAACTCCCTAAAACCCGAAGGCTCAGCGCAGTTGGGGCTTGATGGCAGGAATTCTCTGCCGGGAGCGGTGGAGGCGGGAGGGGGGGGGGGCGGGGGTCATGCTCTCAGCAGTAGCATATCTTATCTGTACAGGTATAGGTGTGAAAATTTATTCGACCAATCAGTAGACCAGAATTACCAGTAATAATAATTTCATTCATTGGCTGATTGGAGGTTTTGACACTATGTAACCAAGAGAGAGAATGACACTCTGTGTGTGTGTGTGTGTGTGTGTGTGTGTGTGTGTGTGTGTGTGTGAGAGAGAGAGAATTTATTTGACCAATCAGTAGACCAGAATTACCAGTAATAATAATTTCATTGGCTGATTGGAGGTGTAGACACTATGTAACCAAGAAAGAGAATGACACTCTGTATGTGTGCGTCTGCGCGATGATTCCGCTAATGTTTACGGATGTCCGTAAAATGACGGGAAAAAGACAGGCAGCTAGTTGCCAGTTATTCTACGGATATTTTTACAGTAAGACGAGAAGTAAAAGTCATCATCATGCCTCTTAAACCCATCTCTTCTGTTAAACAGTGGCATGATTGCTACAGAATGTCTCGATTTACGTTTAAATTGTTTGGCGGTAATTCTGATCAAAGCAATGACTGCAGCCTGTACCTGTGCAACAAATTCATAACATGCGTACCCACGATAATCGCGGTTAGTGCACTCGAGTACTGATGACTGCCAATTGCAAAGGATGATTATCTACTTTCAAGTGGAAAGAAGTTTTTAAGAAGTTCAAAGTTTAAGCGATAAAAATATCAAGCAAGTTACTAGTATATATATTTGCCTTGTCTGGGCTGCCACGTAGTCGATTTCGGCAAGCTAAATGTTAAATGCTTGGATTGGAAAGTAGAAGTAATTTGAAGATGAAGTTTATAGCTATCCTTCTGATGACAATAGTACTAGTGACAGCCCGTTCCGTAGGTGTCAAAAATGCATCACTAGTGGCTGTACAGGACTATACCACATGGAGACAAACGAAGTCTTCTCCCTCAGATCAGAAGTTTTTTAGCGAAACTTCCTTTGACAAACAAGTATTGGGAACCACTGTTGAACCGGGCCACTGCTCGTTATCCACGGAAAACAAAAATATACCAAAGGAGATCAAAAGCCTTATTAGCAATTCTGTAAAACTGATTCACTTCAATTTAACTCTAGAGGATGCTAATTATACGTTCGAAACAAATTCGAATAATTCAATGTTCAAACCCTTATCTTGGGTGCGAACAGTTGGGAGACAGGGCTCCAGACTGCTGTTGCTTGGGTACGAGTTTGACATTTTATCTCTACATTTACTGTCTTTCGACGCAAAACTCATGACTGTGGAACTGACACAAACACCAAGGCTTTGTCTTAGCACTCTTAACGCCAGCGCTGCAGAAGAATTACTAAGAGAAACAGTAATGAATAACTTTCTAAGTGCAAATGAAACTGCAGTCGAAAACAACTTCCAACACAGTGAAAACGTATGTAATATGCATATAAAAGACATAGACGGTGTTGCTGATTTCAGCTACTATTGCTGTCACAGAGATTACGTGGGAGACATAACTTGTAGCTATTTATATAAGGATATTTGGATGAAACTGTTGTTTTGTATAATAGTTATTTTGACAGTGATCGCACTACTTTTTTGCCCAAGACTGATTCCAAAATCTATCTACAGCAGAAGTGAAGAGTCAGCATCGTATATCCGTAGACCAAATTCCAATATGAACAATAAAATAACTATAATCAAGACCAATTTCCCAGCTAAATTCTCTCAGGGAGACAACATTTTCAGAGTGTCGAACTTTTCACATATGGATAACTTTGGAACATTTATACGCAACCTGCAGCGGGATAAACTGTATACAGTAAGCTTTAAACGTCTTAATTTTATAGTTAAGAGAGATAATCTGGTACACGCAAATTCCGCGCCAGTTGGCCTCTTGCGAATGATTTACGATTCGATTTTCAGATGTGAAATACGAGACAAGAAGGAACTCGCTGACTGTTGTTCAGCTCCTTGCTGTAAATCTTTAGGGCCGTATACGTGGTATGCTTTTTTAAGATACATAATGATCAGTACCATTTTGTTTCTGCTAATGATGCTTTGGGTGATTCGCAATACTTTGTACAGCACGTATGAACATAACGAAATTGATTTACGAAGGAATGCTGCAGACGTAAGGGGCCTGAAAGAGGAGACCGATATTTTCTCCCCTTATGTTTTTCCACTTTTGTATGCAGGTTTCAGTTTTTCTCTTTGTTTTATTATTACCTTTTTGATGTTCGGTTTTCTATGCTGTCACAGTGTCGTCCTTGAATTTCTTAACAATATTTTACTGATTTTGTCACAGAGCTGTGACAAAATACAGGTAAATGAAAAGGGTATCAGTGATCTTTTAAAATGTTTCTTATTTCCAAGTATGAAGTGTGGCTGTTTCGGCTGCTTCCTGTCTTTTATTGGTTTGATCATGCTATCACCCTTTGTTGTCACCATACTATTACTTTTTATGCTTCCTACAACATTTATCACATTCCATCTTCTTTGGATGCTGCTCACACAACTCTTGCCAACAAAAAAGGGCTGCAAGGCATTATGTAAACAGCTCTCTTTTGCCATACTTACAGCGGCATCCATTGTGAGTTTTTACTCATTGCTTTTCATGCTGGCACAAGTCATTTATTTTGGGCTAGAAATCTTGCTCTACACTCTAATAGGAATAATTCTTAACGCATCAACTACCCAGATTTTTGTTTTACTGTGCATCATGGTTCTGGTGTACGCAAAAGATTGCTTTGGATACGTGGTCAAACGATTTCTGGCCTATAATGAAATAATCAACAAAGCCTTACTGGATCTGGGAGTTGAAAAGGGGGGAAATATGTCCGATGCACAAAACGACGTATTATCTGCATACCATATAAACAGTCAGAATGATAGTGATGACAAAATACCAGTTCGTCTATCAAAAAGCCGAAATGGTTTTCCGAATGCGCGTATCAGAGGGCCATTTTTATTTCTCAGTAAAGATGCGGTTCCTTACATTTCAAAGTCATTTTTCTTTGATGCTTGTAGGATGCCATTCGAAGGGGCACCTGGCGCATTGTGGTCCTGTTACGTCAAAGCAGCACTAGAATTTGGAATAATTGTGGTTTTCATCTTGTTTGTCTTACTTGTGATACTTGCATTAGGGGAGTCTTATAAAATTTCTGCCTCTAATCAACTCTTGGCGACCCTTGTCGGAGGACTAATGCCTAAAATACTACAGACCGTTTTATTTAAAACACACACCCTTCCGAAGATTGACAAGGACAGCCTTCATTTTAAGCTCTGCTTAAATGATTGTCTAGATAAATATGAAGAGAGCTGGTCATTGGGTGACATAATTGTTGAAGACTATTGTTTAGAAACCATCAGCACAGAACCGACAATGCAGTATGTCCAAGATGTCGACGAAACGACATCGAATCCTCAGTCAATGTCTAGCCAAACTATGCAAACTTTGCAAGATCCTGACGAAACGACACTGCTGCTTCAATCAGTATCTGACATAACAACGCAGCAGCATTTGCCAGCCTCTGACGAAACGACAGGTCATTATGATGAGTCCTTGTCAAAAGACGTGTCTATTGACATTGTCATAGACACAAGTCCTCCGCTTCTTCCTGTAAGGGTGTGTGGAATATATACCATGCAGTAGAACTCAGGTGAATACGGGTCGGCGTATGGGAAGGTCTATATCTTCATCCAACTTGTTGTTTCGTTTTGCCCTGGCCTCGGATTGTAAGTCCTTAACATCGCTTCAGCATAGTTTTCTGTTGATTTTATCTGTTTTTACTATGATGTCTCACTGCTGAGTAAAGAGACCTCTTCGCAGACCAGACCGATCAACTTATCTTATCAAATAGCAAACGGTTGGCTTTTTTGTCAGTAGTGCAAATTTTCGTTTGGTGTGACTCCGCACTCCCTCTCTTATCCTCAGCTGCATACTCTGAAAATCTTTGCTTTTTGTTTCTTTGTTTGATTTGTCTCTCTGCATGTCTGCTCTCTCAGCTCCCTTTCCCCAGTTTTTTTTTTTCTTTCCCGTATCAAGGTCGTAAGTTTGCGGCTCACCGTCGCCATCCGACGACTAGAAAACTCTCTCTGTCAACCCAGCAGTAAATGGGTACCTTTTTCGAATTAGGGAAGGATAAGGCAGCGAAAGGAGAGAGATGGGCTCCACCTTTCATCAGCTGTGCCCAAGATACAGTGGGTCTCTAACCCCCACTGCCCCTATTAGGCTATGGGAAACTTTTACCTTTTTATCATGTTCGGAAACTTCTCTGGCTATTATTTATTCTCACCTTTTTTCCATTTTTTTTTTTTTTTTTTTTTTTTTTTGAATTATGATACCATGGATGTATTTACTTAATAATTTGGTTTATTATATTTGACAAACTGTCGCCATGATGTATACAAGTAAGAAATGTTCAGAGAGGGGAACTTTATAAGTACTTGTGCTTTCCTTCCAATCTTATTTCCAGTGTACCAATGTTTGTATGTATTGAAAAAGTTTGAATGTTTAAACCAAGCTTCGATATCGTATGGTTGTGTTCGCAAATTTTAATCGGGTAGCCCTATCTGACGGTCATGCACAGAAATTAATTCAATAAACTTCTTTGTTTTAATGCGCCTAGTGGCGCAAATAGTTAAGCTAATGTCTCTGTATGGCTAGGCGGAGTAGTCGCTGTCGGCGCGGGTTCGAATCCTGGCTGCCCAGTGGGAACTTGCTTTTTAGCTCACCTGAGCCATAGGCTCAGGGTAAGGTATTGTGATCACTCAGTGTCCGTCGTCAACAATTTGCTTTAAATGTCATCTTCTCTGAATCCTCTAGGCCAAGGGCTTTGATATTTAGTATGAAGCATTATCTAGAAGACCTCTACCATGTTTGTTCAAAAAGCGGCCCTGGGGTCCAAAATGGCCCTGCGGCGGGAGTCCTGGGTTCAAAAATAAACTATACTTAAAACCTTCTTGTCCAGAAATGCTTGGCTCAGATGTTTAAAACTTGGTATATAGCATTGCCCAGTGGTCCTTTAGCAAGTTTGTTCAAATGGTGGCCCCAGGGTCCAAAATGGCTCAGCTATAGGGAGTCCTGGGCTTGAACCATAAAAATACATAGAAAAATATTTTTAAAATCTTTTTCAGAACCACTTGGCCCCAAATGCTTGAAGTTTGTTATATAGCATTGCCTAGTGGTCCTTTACCAAGTTTATTCGAATAGTGGCCACTGGGTCCAAAATGGCCCCAGGGCAGGGAACCCTAGGTTAGAACCATAGAAACACAAAGCAAAAATATTAAAAAATCTTCTTCCTTAGAAGCACTTGGCTTAGATGCTTGAAATTTGATATGAAGCATTGTTTAGTGGCCGCCTACCAAGTTTGTTCAAATGGTGGCCCCAGGGTCCAAAATGGCCCCAGGGCAGGGTGTTTTAGGTTCGAAAATAAATTATACTTAAAAATCTACTTCTCCAAAACTGCTTGGCTCAGATGATTCAAATTTAGTATGTAGCATTGTGTTAAGGTCATTTACTAAGTTTATTCAAATGGTGACCCCAGGGTCCAAAATGGACCCACCTCAGGGGTTCTTTGGTTTGAACCATAGAAATACATAGAAAACTCTATTTCTTCAGAACCACTTGGTTCAGATGCTTGAAATTTGGTCTGTAGCATTGCCTAGTAGTGTTTCACCAAGTTTGTTCAACTGGTGGCCCCAGGGTCCAAAATGGCCCCAGGGCAGGAAGACTGAGTCCTGAGTTTGAACCATAGAAATACATAGCAAAATATTCAAAAATCTTCTTCTTCAGAACCGCTGGGCTCAGATGCTTGAAATTTGGAATATGAAGCATTTTCTAGTTAACCTGTAACAAGTTTGTCAAATGATGGCCTCAGGGTTCAAAACGACCCTGAGGCAGGGGCTTTTGGGTTCAAAAATAAAACAAGAGGGCCATGAGGCCCTGATCCGCTCACCTGAGCAATTGGCAAAGTGGCTTTTTCTTATGTCTGAAATTGTCAAAATATGAGTCTAGGGTCAAAAGTCAAAGACTGACCATGACCTCTTTTACTCATAAATCTTATTGTGCTAATAGGCATTAAGATTACCATATATACCATTTTTAGGCCAAAATCTTCAAAACTTTCCATGAAATCTTATGTTCTAGCATTTTCCCATATTTGACCATGCTGCAAAAAAGGTCAAGGTGAACCCAAGGTCATCATTTGAACAGTCTTGGAAGTACTCTAGTACTCCATGCTACTTACCAAGTTTCAAGGCCATAGGCATACTGGTTCTTGAGAAGAAAAATATTAAAGGTTTATATCATAAATGGGTATGGCGGCCATGTTGTCATGTGACCTGAACCATTTCAACACATTTTTGTTCCCTCAACCCCTGGAGGCTCTATATGAAATGTGACTACAATTGGCCCTTTGGCTTTTGAGATAACTTTTGAAAATGTCAAAATATGAGATCAGGGTCAAAGGTCAAAGAATGACCTTGACCACTTGTACTCATAAATCTTCATGACCTCATTAAGACGACTGTATATACCTATTTTTAGGCCAAAATCTTCAAAAATTCCCATGAAATCTTATGTAGTAGCATTTGCCATAATTGACCTTGCCGTAAAATGGTCAAGGTCAAGCAAAAGTCATAATTTGAACAATCATGATAATACTGGAGTACCCAATGCTATATACCAAATTTCAAGGCCATCGGTCAACTAGTTCTGGAGAAGAAGATTTTTAAAGGTTTTTACCATATATGGGCGTGGCGGCCATGTTGGTCATGTGACCTGAACCGTTTGAAAAAAATTTCATTCTCTCAAGCCCTAGAGGCAAAATATGAAATTTGGTTACAATTGGCACAGTGGTTTTGGAGAAGATTGTTTGAAAATGTCAAAATATGTGAGTTCTGGGTCAAAGGTCAAAGAATGACCTTGACCTCTTATACTCATAAATCTTCATGTACTTGACTGCATTTACCAATTTTAGGCCTTACTCTTCAAAACTTTCCATGAAATCATATGTTCTAGCATTTTCCCATATTTGACCTTGCCGTAAAAAGGTCAAGGTCAAGCCAAGGTCATAATTTGAACAATCTTGATAGTACTTGAGTACCCAATGCTACATACCAAGTTTCAAGGCCATCGGTCAATTGGTTCTGGAGAAGAAGATTTTTTCAGGTTTTTACCATATATGGGCGTGGCGGCCATGTTGGTCATGTGACCAGGACCGTTTGAACAATTTTTCGTTCCTAAGGTCCCAAAAGGCTCTATATGAAATTTGGTTACAATCGGCCCAGCGGTTTCAGAGGAGAAGTTTGAAATTGTCAAAATATAAGAGTTCTGGTTCAAAGGTCAAAGAATGACCTTGACCTCTTGTACTCATAAATCTTCATGTAGTCATTAAGATGACTGTATGTACCAATTTTTAGGCCAAAATCTTCAACAGTTTCCAAGATATCTTATGTTGCAGCATTTTGCCATATAAAAGCATAAGGAAGCAAATTTGACCTTACCGTAAAAAATGTCAAGGTCACCCCAAGGTCATAATTTGAACAATCTTGGTAGTACTCGTGTACCAGATGCTACATACCAAGTTTCAAGGCCATCGGCCTATTGGTTCTGGAGAAGATTTTTTCAGCTTTTTACAATATATGGGCGTGGCGGCCATGTTGGTCATGTGACCAGGACTATTTGAACAACTTTTCGTTCCTAAGGTCCCAGGAGGCTCTATATGAAATTTGGTTACAATCGGCCCAGCGGTTTCAGAGGAGAAGTCGTTTGAAAGTGTGGACGGACGGACGGACGACGGACGACGGACAACGGAGCCTTACCATCCTATAAGCTCTCCCGGAGCCGCTGGCTCAGGTGAGCTAAAAAAACTTTAAAATCTACTTCTCCAGAACTGCTAGGCTCAGATGCTTGCAGTTTGGTATGTAGCATTGCCTAGTAGTCATTTACCAGGTTTATTCAAATGGTGTCCCCAGGGTCCAAAATGACCCAACCCCATGAATACATAGGAAAATATTGAAAAAGAAAACCTTCTTTTTCAGAACCACTTGGCTCCAATGCTTGAAAGGGCCTGGCATGATTTGGGCCATATTTGGCCTCCATATTTATGAATTTTCAGAATTGGATCTTTTAACCTCATGAGTGGCGAAACCTTTAACTATCAATTTACTACATTCTTGCCATTTTTGTGTTCTTAAGCACGTCTAGTTGCACCCTTCTCAGCTGATTTTTTGGCATTTCCGACCATTTTTCGCTAAAATATGTCAGCCCAGTCAAGTGTACAGCTAATTTTTGGCACGATGCATTTTAATAATGTTAACCATCCGAGAAAAATTTAGCTGTGCATTTGACTGGGCTGACACTCAATTTTATACTTTTCTCAAAAAAAACTTGCAGCTTCTTGGACATTTTACTAGTGATCTTAACATAAAAATGCCCATATCTCCGCTCACAGACAAAATAAACATATGTTGAGGGTATTCATTTTCTTAGTTAGAACACAGGGAATCATTTGGTATACATTTTATTTCGATCCGTTGAAATTTTTGGCTAGCGTCTCTCTACTTGCTAATTTTGAGTAATAGGCCCGGTTAAGATCATTCTTTGACCTTTAACCAATGTCTCTCATATTTTGTCAGTTTCAAACTATCAGGTTTGTTCAAGTGATGACCCTAGTTTGACCTTTTTGCTCAGGTGAGCGATTCAGGGCTCTTTGCCCCTCTTGGTTGTCTACTCTGTGTGTGTGTGCATGCATGCTTGTGTGTCTTTGATGTTTGCTGTCACATTGATTACAGTTCCTTTGTATTGGTCTCTGTGTGTCTGTTATCGATGATGTCATATTGTTAGTCGCATTTCTCACTTGTCTAGGACGGTCTTTCCTGGGTATGTTCATATACAGTATTCCTCAAAATTATTGAGAATTACATTTTGGCTCTCAGTGGCTAGCCCTATGTTTTCAACAACATTTTAAATGAGTAAAACACAAGAAAAGGACCTCATTTTCAAGTCTGACATTCAAAAAGGACAATAATGATGCTTTTTCTTGCATCTGTTATTGGCGAATATGGGCTAAGGTACACCCCTGTAAAATCATGTCCATTGAATTTGACTATGTTTGGCTATACTACCTTTGCTGGAAATAGATTTATCACTTTGGAAATAGTTTATTTTTCCATTGTTCACCATCATCTATATTATCAATGGTGTCTTCAAAATTCTGAATGGTATGTAGATGTTCATTTGACACAGGGACTGACAATTGTGACATACGAAGAAAATAGAAAATTAAACACATGCTGATGATCTGAATCAAATATTTCTGTCAAGGTATAGACAATCATGTCGAAACTTATGTCCATAAAAAGCACATTTACTTAGCATAACAAAACTACGGATTGTTTGCCGTTTCTGTTGAAAAGCATGAAATAAGAATGCATCAGAGCAACATACCCTCAGTAAAAATTGAATTTTCCCCAATTTTATGCACTTTTTCGACATGAAGTACTCTGTTTGAGAGCCAGCAGCACCTAAGGCAGACAAGGTAACATTTTTTCTTCTTAAAGCAATAGCAGTTTATCATTTGATCAGAAAACACTTGCTTTATCATTATCTTATCCACAAATACTGATTCTTTGCGGTTAGGGTACATAATTTTCAAGTCCGACAAAAAAGCTCCAGGTGGCCCCATTCAAAAGGAGATAACATTTGTGAATCAAGGTTTAGGATTTTACTAGTATGCTAAAACACTCAGCGGAAAATTGTTAGCTAATGAAACAAAGCTATAAAGTCTATGTCAAGTCTGTCAAAGATTACTGCTTTAAGTTTGCTTGGCAAAAAATTATCAATAATTTTGAGGAATACTATAAATTTATGCCCCAAACTTTGAAACAGTTGGTGGGGCAAAATGCTTTTGGTTTGTCCCGTCTTTCCTCCGTCCATCACACTTTTTAATGCCTCTAATTACTTAACAACCGTGCATGCTAGGGTCTTGAAATTTTAAATGTGGGTTGCTCATGAAAAAATAGCTGGCCCATATTTTTTTCTTTTCTTAGTTATGCCCCAGTTTTGTGTTAAGCCCCTTTTTCAAAATGAAATGAATATCTTGTTAGCAGGATATTTCAAAAGATACTTAAGCTATGGCCTTGATATTTGGTGTACTGATCGGGTATGAGGATCTGACTAACTTTTGGCAGAATTTCATAAAACTTTGATGGGGTTATAGCCCTTGTTTGAATTTTGGCATTTTTCCAACTTTTTAACCGCTTGACCTAGGAAGCTGATTTTTGGTGTAGTAGAAATCTTTGATGAATGAAGTAATTAAGTTAAGGTTAGGCTACTCTGCATTAATTGATTATGGAGTTTTTCCCTGATAATTAACACCTATACAGCTGCTACAGAGGCCAACTTGGTCATGTGACCCAGACCCATGGAACAAATTTTCGTTCACCCATCCCACTGAGACTTCATATGAAATTTTGCTTCAATCAGCCCAACGTTTTTGGAGGAGATGTTTGAAAATCTTGACAACCGATGAATGGACAGCTGGATGACGGACTACTGAGGCATTAGTATACTAAAAGTTCACCTTTGAGCCTTCAACTCAGGTGAGCTAAAAGGTCAAGGTCAACCCAAGGTCATAATTGGAACAATCTAGGTAGTACTCACGTACCCGATGCTACATACCAAGTTTCGTGGCCATCGGCCTATTGGTTGTGGAGAAGAAGATTTTTTAGGTTTTTACCATATATGGGCATGGCGGCCATGTTGGTCGTGACCAGGACCGTTTGAACAACTTTTCGTTTCTAAGACCCCAGAAGGCTACATATGAAATTTGGTTACAATCAGCCAAGTGGTTTCAGAGGAGAAGTCATTTGAAATTGTGGATGGACGACGTAGGGACAGATGGACTACGGACGTAGCCTGCCTATACTATAAGCTCCCCGAAGCCGCTGGCTCAGGTGAGCTATAAAAAAAGAACAGGTGCCCTTGAATCTTGGTATGCAGTATCTAGGACTTGGACCATAGCAAAGTTATTTAAATGATAATCCTAAGTTGACATTTGACCTCTTTACATATGGAAAGATCAAATACCTCAAATGAGTTCAAGTGTCAGGCTGGTAGGGTTAAGGTAATGGTTACAGTTGCTAGTTTTAGAAGAACTTTGCCATTGTTCTAGCGCCTTTATTTGTGGACCAATTTCAATAAAACTTCATATAAATGTTAAGAATGACAACAATATCGCATTTCAGAATTGTAAGTCACAGATCAAGGTCATCACTCTTGCACCTTTATTCATAGACAGATTTTAAAATAACTTCACATAAATATTGTGTGTTATACTACCATGAACAAGTTTGTGTTTTAGGCTGCTAGAGTCAAGGTCAAGGTCACAGTGGCTTTTACAGAAAAACTTTGTCATTGCTCTGGTGCCTTTATTTATGGAATGATTTTGATAACTTCATATAAATGTTTAGTGTGACAATATATTGGATAGTTTTGTATTTCAGCATTGTAGATTGAAGGTCAAGATCACAGCTGCTATTGAAGAAAAACTTTGTCATCACTCTAGCAGCTTTATCCATGAACAGATTTTGATATAACTTCCTACAAATATTGAGTATAATTATAAGACCCTGTACAAGTTTGCATTTCAGGCTGGTAGGGTCAATGTCAAGGTAACAGTTGCTATTTTTAGAAAAATGTTATTATGGCTCTAGCGGTTTTATTTATTAACCGATTTTAATAAAACTTTACACATGTTTAGTATAATACATGTACTATCTTGGTTAAGGTCACAGCTGCTTGTTTAGAAACACTTTGTCATCACTCTAGCACCTCTATTCATGAACCAATTTCGGTATTACCCCATAGTTATGTATAGTATGACAATTTCTTGGATAAATTTGCAATTCAGCATTGTAGGTCCAAGGTCAAGGTCACAGTTGCTATTTTTAGAAAAACTGTCACTGTTCTAGCACCACCATTTCTGGACTGACTTTGATACAACTTCACACAAATATTTAGTGTGACAATATCTTGGGCAAGTTTGCATTTCAGAGTTGAAGGTCCAAGATCAAGGTCACAGTTGCTATTT